>JARHVA010000789.1:0-1457500 GCA_037957365.1 Torreya grandis
GATCTTTTCATTTATCACATGGGTTGCCTATACCCCAAAACACTGTTGATACATTTAGATTCTCATCTTCCCATGATATGATCCTCATTCCTCTAATAAAAACAAAGACAATTTCATGCCTAGTTGCTTCCTCATTGAGATTTAGACTTACATATGAATCTTTGTGCTCTAACTCTCTCATTTATACCATCAATTCTTACTCTTCACATTATTTTTCCTCCTTCATAAGGTTCTCAATTGTTATAACCTTTACCTTCTCTTCATTCTCCATCATTTCACCATTCAATGCCTATTCTAGTGCTGATATTCTGCCTCCAATTTCTCTTGATTCTTGTAAACAAACATATAGTTAGATTTCATACCTTCATTAGTGAATTGTACCTCTCATTCTAAGCCTTAAATGAGGCCTTCTAATTATTTTTTCTATTCTTTATCTTTTCCATCATCCAGCTGGATGTAACTATTTTATTTTTCTTCACTCAAACTGATCTCATCCATCTAAAGGTGTTGTTCACCTTCATCCACTTGTTCACTCATTTTATGCTTTATCATTTCTCTTTTGAGTTGCTTGCAAAGTAACTTTTTATGCTCTTTTTCTTCTCTCATAGCTTTCATCTTTATTCTCTTCATATGTAGCTTTATTGTCCACTTGATTGTATTTTTATTCATGACCCATCCATAGTATGGGTTCTCTTTTCCTTTCATTTGCTCTATGATGAGCATCAACTCATCCAACTATTGCCTTACCTTTGTCATTTATTTTTCCATCTTTCTTATCTTGGTGTCTTCTTGCACCTTTAGCACTTTATGGTAACTCATTTCTACCATGCCCATTTCTCTTATCTTTCTCTATATTCATCTTACCTATCTTTAAATCTCTTGGTCTCTCTTGGACCTATTCCTCTTTGACAAGCCTCCTCTTCTTGCCTCTCATGACCTCACTTGGGTCTCTCTCACTTTATGACCTCACTTGGGTCTCTCTGACTTTCTCATCCTTTGCCTAAGAATCCTCTTTCTCTCTCCAATATCTCCTTGAGCTTTAAACAACTCTCTCTCTCTCTCTCTCTCTCTCTCTCTCTCTCTCTCTCTCTCTCTCTAACAAACCTCACTGGCTTTCAGGCTACTTACCAAAATCTCATATTTCACTCAGAACTCCACTTTTTCATGAACATATCAAAAACTCAAAATGAAAACCAAATCAAACATGTACCTTTTTTGGTTGATGAATTTTTTTCTCCTCATCCCAATGAACTTGATTCTTTGATACCAAATAATTTAGAGAGACATCATTCTCTACTCTTACCATACCTCTGATACTTACAACTATCACTATAGGCAATCTGTCTTCTCAAACTTCTCTTATTTATAAACTCCCTCACTAGAATTGATATCACTCTCATGCATGTTCCTATGCACTAATATTATTTTAATTCTTTTCCTTTCTACCTTTAGACTTTCCTTACACCTTACACTCATTCATATATCTCATTCCATTCATTTTCTCACTCCCTTTCCTTCAATCACACACTAGTCCTCATTAGACTATTAGCTCCTCAAGACTGTCACCTTAATTCTTCATCTATATCTCATGATTAATATATTTCACATGGATGACATATTTAATACTCAAAACACTTATTTAAAATGATCTCAAACTTTATCACAACCTTAACTACCTTGTACACTTATCAAGTTCTCATCTAAACTTCCCTCGTAGTATCCTTTTTTCTACTATTTTTAATTGTATAGACATGTTAAGACAATGCTTGATTAAATAATCACAATTTTTTATTCTTTATATCCCACTTTACCTTCCTAATAAGTTTCAAGATACAAATCTTCTAATAGACCACTTTTCTCAAACCTGTTATGTTTAATTAGGTCTTTTGGGCCCCTATTTAATACACAGTCATATCCTGTTGTACACACTAGTACCATATAAGTATAAGAAATTTAAAATATTTTTTATCACCTTAACCCACACCTAATCACAAAATTTTATGACTTTTGGATGGTGGAGTTTCAATTTATGCACATTTTCATAAAAAACCCTCACCTAGGGTTGCCACTACCTGCACAGACCCAAGAGGCTTCAAATTTGTCTTTGATGAATCTTTATTATTATCAAACCTTTCCAAGACCTCAATAAGGTCTTCCTTATAAATAATAAACTCATAAACATGCTTAATTTCCTTTTACAATATCTAAAACACTCTTCCAACACCTACTTTGACAAACTTTCTGGTTTCTTGATAGTTTCATAAGTATATGCAACCTTGTAACTCAGTTTGCTCTCCACTCACAAATCCATTTGACTTGAAACCACCAAAAATCATTCAAATAAAACACATAAAATCTTCTTCATTATTTTTAGGACTTTTGGTTAACTTAAACTAAATATATACCATTTTGTCTTTTGTTTAGGGTTTTAGTTCTACACATAGGTCCAATGATCATTAATTGATCTAAATTGAATTTAATTGATTAATTGGACTTAATAAGACCTATAAAGGGTCTATCCCATCATGTTACTATTCTTCTAATATATTATTAACCCCAACATATGGTTAAATAATGTAAAGTCACTTTTTATCCTTAAATGTGACAACTTCTACTACTTTCTCAAACCTCTGAGCACTCAAATGACTTCATCTTGATTGAAAACTCCTCCAACAACAAATAATGGTTTTATAGTTATCATAATACACTCAATCAACTCTTTTATAATAATTTCCCTCACATCATATATCTTATTGATTTCAATATTTTTTCTTGGTGTACTATCACAATCTTAATGTGTATTGGTTCTCAATCATCTATAAGTTTGTGTTAGGTTTATTCATAAAAAAATGAAGCAATGTACAAAAATACACTAATAACGTTAAGATCACTAAATAAATCTTTACCAATGTAAAAATGTGTTTCAAATACCTTTCATAGAATCATTCTCTCTCATTTTTCATACCCAATCCTCTGTTAGAACACAAAATGTAGGAACATATGGAGTAAATACAGTCAATAGTTAAAATGTAGAAACTTTATATTGATTGTCTTGAAGTTATAAATTATAAATTTTTTATATCATTCAAGACGTCATCCTCCTACCATATTCTATCTCCTCTAACTCCTAAATCCTATACTATTCCCCTTTTTACTTGTATTCCTTCCTATTTCCCTATTAGTTACTTATATGAACGCAGTTATAAATCAGTTACCTCACGAAATTACATTTCATTCACATTGTGACCACCTTTATAAATATATTAAAACACCTAGGGTCTAAATAACATATTACAAAAAGTAGACTTCATACTACATCAGAAAACACCTCCCAAAGCTAAGAATATAATTCAGATTTTCAAATTGGAGTTTTGATAGGAAACTCTCCCAAGCCCAAGAACATCCAATACAAAGACACCTAATGACTCTAATACCCTCATGGGGTCCCTATGGTACTTATAACACCAAAATAAACCAAAAATTATCAAGAGACATACGTAATACATTGATTCTTCATATTTTTATATGATGCCTTGCATCAACATGCCACTTCTGGTTAGTCTACCATCTGAAAGGTGTTTTTAACACCTAGCTTATGGAGATGGATATCAGGGATGGCATTATAGATTTATTAAATAGACTCTTAGTCATCATAATATAAATGGAATTAGTTATTTAATACATATCAAGGTGTCTAATCTCTTTTTTTCTTAAAAAATAGGTCAGAGAAAACTTTGATACCCTTTCTAAAAAGTTGAAGACTTTTAATCTAAGGAACGAGAGCAAATGAACCTCATGAAAATTAATAATTGAAGACCATCATAGAGAATGAGAATTGAGAGAGATCCTGAATCTAGACCAATATACATCCCAAATTAATTTCCTTTTGAGAAGGTCCCAAACCTTATAGATACTCTTAGTAACATAATTTCCCACTATGGTGACATGGAGTTGAGTGAGTAGGACAATTTAAAAATTTAAACTTTTCCAAGCTCCATTTTCCATAGGACTACCTTGAGTGATATAATTCTTGTGAATTTTTTTATAGGACTCATAACCATGTAATGCATGAATGATCCATTTAGAATATAATGTATATCTTTGGATTTTGATATTTTATAGACAAAAGCATCCTAGATATCTTGGATTATAATAGATATCCCAAGAAACTCAGTGAAACCTTTTATTTCCTTCATAGTTTTCCCATATAAAGTCCACAAAATATTTTACAACTTGGCATACGCAACCTTATAAGGATCCCAACAAGAGCAGTAGAAGACATGTGTGGTAGACAACACCTTAAAATAAAATTTAAATTTTCCTACTAAGGATAGTGGTTTGGATATCCAATAGTTAAATTTTTTTTCTCAACCCTTTATAATGCCTAAAATATAAAGTTGTAGCTTGAAAGGAAAAAGGGATAGTAAGAAACTTAAACATTTCCCCCAATTGAACCCATTTCCAATTATACTAAAATAATCAATAAAATAAGAAAGTTAAAAAATTACTATAACATTAGGTTTTTTTCCATTGAATGAAGGATCCAAAAGCTAGACAAAAAACTCCAGAGATTCCATAGCATTAGAAATCAAATATTCCTCTTCAAAAAATGTGAATAAGGAATCATCAACAAAATTCCCATCAACCATTTATTTATGAAGCTAAGGAAGTGATATCTCCTTGACTATCCCTCTATAAGTATACATTTCCAATAAATACCTAAAAGTTCAATAATCAACACATAAAGTGAGTGATTTAGAGGATAACATTGGCGAATGAAATGAAACAAACCAAATTTCTTGGATTGCACACCATTTATGGTGATGCAAGCACATGCATCCTCAAAATCATTTTAATTTTTTTTAACAAACCTAGGGCCAAACCCTAGAGCTTGAAGCATAGCCAAAATGAAGGGCCATTTGATTCTGTCATAAACTTTCTCAAATCAATTTTGATAAATAAAACCTTTTAATGAGAGTTTTGGGCCCATTCCATCCATTACCAAACAACAATACTATTATCAAAGATATATCTGTTATGAATAAAACCATTTGCTAAGGGAAAAATAAAAGGTATCAAATATCTAACCTTAAGATCAAGAGATTTAGTAATAATTTTGTAGGATACATTGAGAAGATTAATAGGTCTCTAATTGGATATAAGCTCCAAATCCCCACATTTGGAAATGATTTTGATATTATCTTGATTAATAATCTTTCCAAGGGAATGGGTTTGAATGACTTATAGGTACACTTTGTGCAAATATAGACCCATTGTATCCCATTAATAGCGATAGATTTCACAGGAAACCCATCAATGTTAGGTGTCCTGTCAAAAACACTTTTCATAAACCAATTCGAGGCATCTGTCAAGAGCGTGATCTTATTCAAGTGTGGAAGGTTAAGTAGAAAACACACCATGATAATGAGCAACAAAGGCTTTCAAAATGTCAAGAAGATGTGTAATATGATAACCAAATTCTTGGATGGATTTCATATCATTAGTTACTTCCCTTAAACAAAGGAGAGTGAATAATTTTCTTCTATGATCTATCTCTAATTTTTCAATTAGTGCATGTAGGCACAAATCTAGGCTCTCCAAGTCTGATAATGCTCCTCTAAATTGAGCCTGTACTTCCATAAGACAACTTGCTTCTATAGATCCTCATTAAAGGGTAAATCTCAAATTCTTTTAAAACTCAAATGAATTCATATTGTGAATCCATATGAGATTTATGGGGAAAAAAATTGCTTATCAATCATAGATTCCAAGGAAAGTCATTATCTGACTGATGGAATTTTCCCACAAATGAATCCAACTAGAGGATCCAAAGGGTTGAGGAAAAATATTTAGATTCTAATAATGTGATTCCTGGTCCAATAATTTCACAAATGGGCATTATTGAGATATATTTTAATATTGACATTCTTTATGTGAGGAATAAACCATTCAATTTCAAAATTGATGGGAAGGTGGTCTAAAATCAAAGTAATAGGGATGACTACCACAAGGTAGTTAAAATTATTGGCAAGAGTAAAAATATTTTACTTTGTAATTATAACATGATCAAATATTTTGTTCACTCTGTCATTTCCTTATCACAAATCAGAACATGTGAACTAAGGTGAGGTGGTAAGAAAGTGGCAGTGGTTATTCGGATAAAAAATCTTAAGTTTATTTCTCATTAAAAACCATGTCTCTCATTCACCAACATAACACCACATTGGAATTAACCCCTCCTTTTTTGGGGGGGATTGAACCATATTTTAATCACCATAAATTATCTAGTTGGTTTCATGGAGTGATTCATCTAGACAAGACCAAAAAGCCACATTGTCAACTGCATCATTAGAGGCATAAATGTTGGCAAGATCAATAGAGTGACCATTAAATTTAAAGAGGGTCCACATAGTCTGATGAGTGGATTTGATGTAGGAGCATTCAAGTTCACATGTAATCTTACATCAACCAAAAAATATGTTAGTTTAGGAAATTGTTTGGGTATTGTGTTGTGCAAGAATTGTATTTCACATATGTCTTGTTATAAGTTTGTGAAAGCCACTTGTGTTGCACAAATTTTATATTTGTTATTTTTAATTTCCTAAAAATGTGCATATGTTTGTAAATTTTTTTTGCATAATTTATTGTTTGTAATTTTATTTGTCTAAATAATCATGAAGCTTTACACAAGAAGTTGTGTCAATCTTGTGCACAAACTTGAAAATGAAGATATTTGTGGTACATTTCCATTAGTTTATGATATATCTTGAGTAGTAGAGTGTTTAATTAGAGTTTGGTTTTTTACCAAAAAATAAAATGAGTTTATGAGGTATCTTAGAGGATCTAGATCTTCATTGTATAATCTATGAATTGAAATATAAGTCATCTAGAGCGTGTGCAGTAAAAATGTGGTAATGTTCTTGAGTAGACACAAGGATCATGGTGCAAAGGTTTTTCAACATAATTATTGTTTACGATGTCTTAAAACTTTATGTGAATTTATTTTTGCACATTTGGTTTAAGCACATATATCCTTGTGATGTGTTATGAAAGGAGCCATTGCTAACTATTTGGAATTCAATTCCAAAAGTCATGTAATTTGATAAGGAATCATTTAATATTTTTTATGTAGTATGTTATGATGTGTTAAGTTTTGAAATTTTGTTATTACTTAGAATTTTTAGAGATATTTAATATTGGTAACATATAGAGGTGTGTTAATCCTATTAGTAGGGTAAAATCACTTAATGTAAGTATGTGGATCTTGCACCTTTATAAGCATGATCATACACCTATGGTATGGGAATTATTTTTTAGTGGATATAGGTATATAATATTAGATATTGTATCTTTGTTATTATATATCTAAACTTGAAAATACTATGAGTTAACATGTAGAGATCTATAAACCTAACATTATAACGCATCTTATTTTTAGATTGCAGTGTCATTAAATTGTTAATATGTCTGTTGTAATTTCCAATTGTTCAAATCTAATAAATATTTGAATGTGTTGTTACATTTTATTTCATATTCCATAGATTTTTTATGGGGTTTCATGGTCTAAGGCTTATCTTAATTGATACCCCTAATTGTAATTACATCATTTGGTATCAAAAAAAGGTTTTAGTCCTTGTTGATTATTATTGCTTTACACATTTAAGCGTACAGATAGAAAGTAGCTACAAACATCTCCCAATGAGATTATTGAGTATAAGTTGTTAATATAATAAAATAATTTTATATAAGGATGTAGGTTTTTAGGGAAATGGCACATAGAGGAGGCTTAGGTGGAAGAAGGGCCCGAGTCCCTAAAGTGCCAAGACTAGTAGATATTGTGAGATTGATGAGAAAAATGCAAGCTCAAATGGAAGATATAGAAATTGCACAATATCAACGTGTTGAAATGGTAGACGTGTTGTGGTGTGGAGCTAAACACTTCAACTGTTTGCAGACACTAGAAGGAAGGATGCTGAAGAACCAGAGCCACCGACATCGGCAGTATGACCGATGTCGGTCAAGTGCAGTGGAGAAGGAGACCAGCGACGGCAGGAAGTCGGCCGACGTCGGCAGCACTAGACCAGCAGGGACCAGCGTCGGTCGCCTGTGTATTTTTGGAACTGCTGTTGACGAACAGTCAGTTAGTTGAACCGAGTGTTTGCATGCTAAGGGGCTAATTTAAGTCGCGGGCTGTGTGTCTAATTTTAGTAGTTAGACTTCTATTTTTGTAAGTATGGGATCTTATTTATAGACCCATAAGGCATGTATTGTAATGTAATTCTAAGGCAAGTAAAGGCATTGAAGCTAGCAAGGTCAAGGAGATCTACAGGTGTAAGGTCAAGGAGATCAGCTGAAGCATTCAAGGAGGGATAACAACTCAGGCTTTAGAGTTGTTGTGTTGAGCAAGAGAGAGAGGGAAGAAGGTCTTGAGGTGTGGCAAGCCTTTGAGCTGGAGGAAGAAGTGGCATCTTATTGTATTTTCTTCTAGTAGTATTTAATACAAGAGTGTGTATTGTCTCTCAAATTCTTTGTTGTCTCAAGTTTCTAGCTACTTTATCATTCTGATATAATTCCATGTTTAATTGCATATAAGCAAGTAATCAATTGTGCTCTAATTGGTAGAGCTACAGATCCCCTGACAAGTGGTATCAGAGCTACGGTTTGCAGGAAGTAGGGTATTGTTTTTTATTACAGGTCATTCACAGGGTTTTCTGATTGAGTGGGAGTTCAGCAATGGCAGGAGAAAGTAAGCTACGAATGGAGAAGTTTAACGGAAAGAATTATCAACACTGGAGGATGCAAATTGAGGACTATCTGTATCAGAAGGATCTGTACTTACCGTTGGGTGGGGTTGCATGCAAGTCCACAGATATGAAGGATGAAGAATGGAACGTTCTTGATCGGAAGGCTCTAGGTTCCATAAGGTTGAGCCTTGCATCATCTGTGATTTCCAGCTTATCACAGTGTAAGACAACGGAAGAGTTGATAAAGTCCTTGGCGAATTTATACGAAAAGCCCTCTGCTTCTAATAAGGTATATCTTATGAAGCAGCTATTTACTTTGCAAATGCAGGAAGGTGGATCGGTACATACTCATCTCAGTGATTTCCATGGTTTGGTAAACCAATTAGCTTCAGTCAATATTGTTTTTGATGATGAGGTAAAGGCTCTCTTGATTTTATGTTCTTTGCCTGAAAGTTGGGACGGTATGGTAATGGCAGTAAGTAATTCTGCATCTGCTTCTAAAATCTTAAAAGTTGATGATGTTGTGAGTGTGATCTTGAATGAAGAAATACGCAGGAGAAGCACAGGTGAATCATCAGGGAATGCTCTAAGTGTAGAAAGCAGGAAAAGGCAAAGGGAGAAGGTTGAGCAAGAGAAATCAAGGTCGGGAAGGAGATCTGAGTCCAAAGGTATTACCTGCTGGTTTTGTGGAAAGAAAGGACATACAAAGAAGGAGTGTTGGTTGAGAGATAAAGAGAATCAACATGCAGGTATGGGAGAAGCAAAGGATGCAAATATTGTGATGCAGGATGCTCTCATACTTTCTTTAGATAGTCAGGTAGGATCATGGATTTTAGATTCTGGTTCATCTTTTCATGCATCCCCAAATAGAGATTTCTTCTACGAGTATGAACAGGGAGACTTTGGAGTTCTTTATTTAGGGGATGGTACGCCTTGTCAGATAGTTGGCAAAGGGAAAGTGTAGCTGAGATTGCAGATTGACAACACGTGGGTGTTGAAAGAGGTCATGCATGTTCCAATTCTGAAGCAGAGTCTGATTTCTATAGGAAGGTTGGGAGATGAGGGATGCACAATAACCCTCACAGCGGATTCTTGGAAGGTTACCAAGGGAGCACTTATTCTAGCAAGAGGTAAGAAAGTAGATACCCTTTATCTGTCTACTTGTATTACTGATTCCACTTCTGGTGTAGATTCGAAGATGTGGCCTAATAGGCTTGGTCAAAAGAACAGGAAGGAAATGGAAGTTCTTGATTCAAAAGGTATGTGCACAGATACAGTTCATTGCAGAAAGAGAAAATTTGATGCCTTTGACAGGAACAAAGAAGCCTTGGTGTTTATGGAGGAGATGAAGGATAGAGATCAGTCACAGGGGCTGAATAAATCTGAGCAGGGCAGCATGGACAGAGGTATGATCCAAGAAGAGCTCGCGAATGAAAAATTCATCACCTATAGGAACACACAGACACCGATGTCGGTAGCTTGGCACCGACGTCAGTCATCCAGATACCGACATCGGTCATGTGCAGACCAGCAAGGTCGGTAGGTTGGACAGGAGAAGTTCGACGTCGGTCATAAGGACCGACGTCGACCAGAGGGACTCCGGTGTCGGCCAGGGAAATGACGTCGGCAGTCAGGGTTAGTGCAGGGAACCGACATCGGTCGGAAGCAGACTGGGAGATGGCCTAGATTGGTCATTGGAATGGATGTTGGGTGAATTACTAAGTCTCAAACACCCATGTGGAGGTCAGGAAAGGTATGTGAACCTCATATTCGTTGTTCACCTTCTTTATATTGTTTACTGATAGTCACGAACTAGGAAGATGGAAGAAGCAATGCAGGTAGAATCTAGAAACAGTGGGAGCTTGGCATGGATGAGGAGTGTGAGTCCTTGGAGAACCAAACAGGTATTTGTTGGTAGTGTTGTCAGCTGGAAGAAAGCACTGGATAGAGGGATGGATTCCCGTTTTAGAGAAGAGAGTGGATGGATACATGAGACAGAAGGCTATGGTATATGGTCTTGATTATGCTGCAGAACAATGGAGGTTTGACCATTGTATTTTATCTTTACCAGGTTGGATAATATTAGCTACATTATTCTGTTACTGTATTGTGTTACTTGTTGCAGGGTTTCATATACAGGGAGTTTTCTGAGCTAAGGGTAGAGTTGGTTCAGAAGTGTGTCATGGAGAATTTGGGAGCAGCAAAATTCTTTTGGCATAAGATACAGGGATTGCATCACAGGTTTACGTGGTGGTTGGTCTTCAAGAGTGACATTGAAGAGGGATACAGAGCCTAAGGAACAAAATAGATGGTGTACAGGTACAGGTATAGGTTGCAGCTATTTATCTCCAAGTGAGAGATTGTTGTGGTGTGGAGCTAAACGCTTCAACTGTTTGCAGACACTAGAAGGAAGGATGTTGAAGAACCAGAGCCATCGGCGTCGGTAGTATGACCGACATCGATCAAGTGCAGTGGAGAAGGAGACCGGCGACGGCAAGAAGTCGGCCGACGTCGGCAGCACCAGACCAGCAGGGACCGGCGTCGATCGCCTGTGTATTTTTGAAATTGCTATTGATGAACAGTCAGTTAGTTGAACCGAGTGTTTGCATGCTAAGGGGCTAATTTAAGTCGCAGGCTGTGTGTCTAATTTTAGTAGTTAGACTTCTATTTTTGTAAGTATGGGATATTATTTATAGACCCATAAGGCATGTATTGTAATGTAATTCTAAGGCAAGTAAAGGCATTGAAGCTAGCAAGGTCAAGGAGATCTACAGGTGTAAGGTCAAGGAGATCAGCTGAAGCATTCAAGGAGGGATAGCAACTCAGGCTTTAGAGTTGTTGTGTTGAGCAAGAGAGAGAGGGAAGAAGGTCTTGAGGTGTGGCAAGCCTTTGAGCTGGAGGAAGAAGTGGCATCTTCCTTATTGTATTTTCTTCTAGTAGTATTTAATACAAGAGTGTGTATTGTCTCTCAAATTCTTTGTTGTCTCAAGTTTCTAGCTACTTTATCATTCTGGTATAATTCCGTGTTTAATTGCATATAAGCAAGTAATCAATTGTGCTCTAATTGGTAGAGCTACAGATCCCCTGACAAGACGATGAAATTGGTATTAAATTCACATAACAAGTGCTTAATTATATGGCTATAAGAGAAGAGGTTGATGGATTTGAAGATTAATTTTTCCAAGTTGTGAGAATGACAAGTTAAAAAGGTTAGACAATGGAATTTATTTTAGAATTTTAAGACCTAAAGAGCTCATTGAATAGATCATCAAGTTAGAGAAATAATTTGAATATGTGTTAAGAACCCATATGCTAAAATATATAAAATCATACAAATACTGAATATATTAATACTTTATTCTTTTTATGGAAGGAATCACTCTAAATCACTTGCCACTTTGAGGGGGCTACCTCTTTATTAGAGTAATAATCTAATTGAATTTATATTTTTTTGTACGTATTATAATATCTTATTCCCCTCTATTTATATTATTCTAATATATCCCATTCTTCTTGTTTCTCTAAATTTATGCTCATTTCTTAATTAAAGAAGTAAGAAATTAATAATAAGGGTATGGTAGAAGAACCTGGTTGTCTATGCACATGTGATCCAAATGAGTGTGAAGAGATCCTCTTTGTCTTGGGAAGAATGATTTGTAGATGAGAAATCACTCATGCAAAGGGGTTGTTAGACAGATAGTAAGGTGGATTTCCTAGCATAAGTTAGATCCAAGAAGCGTGAGCTTTTTAGGAGGTTGTCAATCTACTCTTTGGTAATAGTTAAGTTGAAAGAGATAAAATGAAATACTTGCATCAAATAATAGAAATAACTAAAATGAAATAGATGAAAAAATAGATGCTTGATCAAGATAAATAAACTAAATATAACAATAGCAGGTCAATACTAGTGTTAAGGTAGGTCAGGTTGGGTTTCAAAAATAGGTGAGGTCTCTATGAATAGATAGGGACACCAAAAGTTAGATTTTTTTAGGGGAAAGGGTTTGTAAATAACTTGTTATTTCTTACCATAGTGACCATTAGTGGTTAAGTTGACCATCAATGGTTGGGTGACTGTCAACAGTTGAAGGTGACCATCGGTGGTCAGGATGATCATCGAGGGTTCTTGTGGATTCTAAATGTGTTTTAAAAAAGGTCTGGTTTAGGATAAAAAATGGGTCAATAAGTGGTTTAAGATTTTACTAAGGTCCAAGGGTTAGGATATGAGATACATAAACGTCTGGTTCAAGTAGGGAAGTCAGAAACCAAATAAACAAAGCTTAGAATAATAAATGTACTTAGATGGTTGCTTGATGGTTGATGGCTAATCTTGAAGCAATTTTAGTAAAGGTTCAGGTCTTATTTGTGGTTTCTAAATTGATAGAAGGAAGACCTACTTGATAGAAGCTTGATTACCTGTGTGTAAGAATGCTTGATTATATATCCCTATTCACCTCATACTCCCATCCTTTTATAGGCAAAGTGAGATGGAGGTAGAAGGTTCTATAGGAGGTTAGGCTACTAATTTTGATGCATCATGATGTGTTAGTAACAGGTACGATAAACATATTAAATTGTGCCATGTTAGCTTGTACATAGCTGGTCAAGTGTTTGTTCAAGTGGTAGGAAAGGGATCTAACCATTGAAGGTTTAGTGTCAAAGGCTAAGTGGGGTAAAATGGGTAAGTTAGTGAGTTGGTTAGCTAATTACCTATCCTGACTCAAAGTCATGTCAAAGGTTATCTAATGGTTTGATCTAGGGGTGTTTCAACATTTGAAACTACAGTATGCAAAATTATAGTGTCTACATTTTTCCCTTTTCTATTATGAAATTTGTGTTATCAAGATGTAATAAAAAACAAATTATGGGTTGAAATTTAGTTACCTTGCGTATGGGAGGAGGTGTTCCCCCTCAAACTGGGAGTTGATGAAGTGAAACCAAAATCAAGTTGGGTTTTGATAAGTGGTTTATAATGAGTCACGAGGTTGATGACAATGGTGGTTGGGCACTTGAAGTGAAAACATGTGCACAAAATGTGACTAAGTTTGATAAATAAGATCGTGCATAGAGTAAGTTATCATAGTTGGTAAAAATAAGGTCAATTATAGAAGGACAAGTGATAAGTGGACCACGTGACTACATTTAGGTGTGGTGGCTGGGAATACTCATAAACATAAGTCTCATAAATAGGGTTACTTTTTTTGTGGGTATCCAAGGTAGGAAGTGCTCCCATAAAAAAAACACAAATGTTCTAGTGTGCATGAGTGGTGCAAATTCAAATGTTCAACATGGAAAGGTTGATCAGTATGGTCAAAAGGACCAATGTAAGGTCATCACAAAATATATGATAGTTCAATCCAAAATGGCCAACATCGAGGTGGATGTGGTTTGATGGTTGTCTAGAGAAGGGTAATCTCCAATGGTTTATATGGGTGGGAGAAAGGTTATCTCTAAGGATGCACTAAGGTGTAGGTGCCTAAAAGTCAAAAAGTGATATCATGACCATAGATGATTAGGGGGAACCCTAAAAAGGTCAAAGGATAAAAAGTGAAAAATAGAAAATCATTTTAACTTTTAGCTATTGACTTCTCTGACTCATGCATTTGTGAGTTTGGCATTTTACTCAAGGGTACTGATGAAGTGGGGTCGAGGTGTTGATTGGATGATTTTTGATTGGTTTATTATTAGTGAGGTGAACCAAAGGATATATAGACGAGGAAGCGGTCAAGCAATAGGAGCTAGCCTTCCTCCTCGATGACAGTCAAAGAATGAGTTAGGTACTACCTTGAATTTGATAGGTTAGGTTGATTTGGTAAGTTGATAGTTGAATTATATTATTTTGTTTGTTGTTTGATAGGGTTTTGGTTTGCCCTAGGTATTAGGTTAGGACAACTATTATTTGTTGAATATGTGGGTAAAATGGGAATTGTGAAGTCTATTTGGGTTAGGGGTAGGGTAGATAAGAATGTTAGGGTAATGAGTTTGTTAGGTGTGGTTGGTTGAGTGGTAACTATAGTACAGGGGATCTTAGGTCTATTCCTAAGGTATATGAGGGAGGATACTAAGTTTTTGCTTCCTGAGCCACAGTCTGAGGATCTGGTTCTTGATCATGAGGAGTTGCTAATCAGAGCAGAGATCGATGACATCAGTTTTGTTGATGGGTATATAGTATGATATTAGGCCTTATATGCAGTTATTATAGACACCTAAATCTAGCCACCAATGATGTTCAATCAGGATTTTGGCCAAATTCCACCCAAAATGCACAATTTGGCCTGAAAACACTAAAACATGCTAAATGATGTGAAACTGACATATTTAAGTGCTGATTTTGGCTAGGGTATCCTTAAATGGGGCAATGCAATTTATGGGCCAACTAACTTTGATCAGATCATTCTGAGTCAAAATGCCAAATTTAAACCTAGGTGCTCTGGATTACTCTTTGCTATCAAATCTCTTACACGAGGCATGTGCCTTCATTATTTGTTATTGGCAACATTCTAAATGGGATAACAGATCTAATGCATATGACATTACCTTCTAATTCCAATCCAGTCAAATTTTGGACTAATAACAAGGCATTATAATTAATCTGAGTAATTTGTGCATAAAATGCTTAATCATGCTTAAGAGCTAATTAACCCAAATCAAGGCCTAATAAAAAATTCCATGGAAACTTGTTGAAAACTTATTTTTGGAAATGAATATTTAATATTTGCATCATTAAGTGACCTGATTTCTTGGGAAGACATCCCTAGGCCATAAATGCCATAAATATCAAAATTCATGCCCTCCATGCCTCATCAATGCCTTCCATGATTCCCTCTATGCCTCTTAATTTCCCCTTATTCCAATGTCATGATGAGGATAATTACAAACTTAATTCCAAAAATTGATTTAATCCTCAACCACACATCTCAATCTCAAGATGGATGGTTTAGGTTGATTCTAGATATTTACAAAAATCTATAAATAGAGAGGCCATGAACATCATTTTTAAGCTATTTTTTGGTGCAAAGTTACAATGCACAAATATCTTCAAGAAGCCATTGCAACTAGTGTTACCAAGCCAAATTTATTCCAATCCAAGCCAAGCCACAAGCCAAAGGTGCCAAGAAAAGATGCAGGTAGCCAAGCTTCCATTTCCAAGGACTTCATGAGTACAAACTGAGCAAGCCACTACATAAAGCATTTTGGAGCATCCAAGGAAGGTAAAAGAGGGTTTATTTTGCATTCTAGTTGTGTGATTTATTCATGTTTGTTAACTACACTCTCCCTAGTGTCTAGGCCTAGAGATGTCATGCTAGTTAGTGTGTTTCTTTCATTTTGTTTTCATTTTGGAACTAACACCATACTAACCATCCTCTCTTGAGTCAAATTCCTAGATCACATAATGGCATGCCCAATGGGACTAAATGCATCTCACACCTGATGAAGACCATTATTCAATTTTAAAATATTTATTTGGACCTTTGAAACTCTTGCAAATTGATTTTCTAACTTTATTTTGCCATTTTTGTTTGCCATGGTTTTACACAGTAACCAACATCAGCAAGTAAGATCGATATTAGTTACATGGCTTAACCAACATCAGTTAGCAAAAATGACATCGATTAGATTTCAATTAGCCAAGGTAACCATCATCAATTGTATATAACCGATGTCAGTCACTGTGTTTTTCTAAAAACATAGACCTGAGAACTATTTTTTCAAAGTTTATTGTCTCAAACTAAAAAGAGCTTCAAAGCTAAAGGACATGCTAACATTTTTGCTACATGACTAAGCTTGATATTTGCTCAAAACATGTTTAAATCACCTTTGTATGCTTAAAAATCAATTAAGAACCTTATTTTGGGTGTTTAAAAAATAATTTTGATGTTTTTGGTGAATGTTTTCAAAGTTTTCAACTAAGGCCAAGGCATCAAATGAACACCAAATCTTTCATTTTGGGCTTAAAATTGAACACACTTGTCAATTCTTGTTTTCAATAGTTGTTTAGATCAAATCTTTGTTTATAAAAAAGAGGAATGTTGCATGCATGTTCTTCTATTTGTCCCTTATAGGGAACCCTTGGAATCAAAAGCACCATTCCCATTGTAAATAGCCTAGTCCAAGGCTTAGAAAGAAATTCATCTAAAGCACTCCCCAAAAACTCATCAAAGTTTGGGTGACCTTGAAAATGACCCTAAAGTCTTTCTAATTTCATGATTTCTTTATTTTTTATGCAAAACTTGGGTTGTGAGGGGGACTTCATCACGTCTCGCAAGTTATTTAGGAAAAAATTGACCTAAGGTTTCATCTCCCATAATTGACTCCATTTAGCTCCTTTGGAGTTGCACATGGGACGCAGTGGCACTTTGGACATCACACTACACTGAATGAACACTAGGATGTAGTGGTTGAAAAAAGGACTAGACCTTTTTGCAACAAGCCAAGTGATATGGACCCAAAATCCATGCTTTTCTTTTACATTGTTTGATGTGAAAGTCATTGTGCAATTGATTCCCCTAGATCGTTCAAAAACTTGTTAGATCTTAGACAATCCCCACTTAGCGTGCAAGTATTATTGGTGCAAGGTGTAACTCAAGGTCCATGTCATAGTACTATCATTTGAGAGAAGGGGGGGTGTAAAAACCCTACTATATAATGTGCATTTACTTTTGGATGAACACTTAATATCCTCTCAAATGACGTATATTGATGTATTTCAACAATACCAAGTAACCTTGTCAGTTTAGGATCTAAGAGCGATTAATTAATTGGTCTTGTCCTAGATTAAAGTCTTGTTTGAAGTCAAAACTTGGTGTAAACAAACAATCCAAAACCAAAAACATAGTCCAAATTTTATTTTAAACAAAGAGACGTTATGCTTCCTGTGTGAGATCATCAATTTGCCTTGTTCAAAGTTCATCAAAAGCTTGAAAGTCATATCATCCACTTTGGTGAAGTTATGTTTCCCAATTGAGTCTAGACCTTTAACAATTTTGTTTATGTCCTTCACTTATAATCTAAATTTGAAATTTCACCTTTATAAGTTCATAGGGTTGATGTGTTAAGTGGGTATGCCATTTACACTAAACTTGAGGGAACTTAGGTTCAATTTACAATTTAGGTTGAAGGTCATTTAAGACTCATAATCATTATCATCACTTGATAGACTTAATACATTTTGTGCTAAACACTTTCACTTTAAGTCTATGCACCACGATATTTTGAGTTAAGAAAAGTAGTGTTATGCTGTCAACATTGTGGGAAAACATCCTTGCCTTAGATATTTTTTGAAACAAACCTTTTTCATCACACATTTTGGGTAGTATAGCATCGTTATGCTACCCAAATCATTTCTAATATCATTTCATAGACCCTCTTACATAGAGTTCCAAATTTGTTCATATAGTTTTAGACCAATCCAAGTGTACTTTTGTAATATTTTGTTTAAAACAGTTATATTGTTCACTTTTGTCTAGCTTTTTTGTCAAAATAGCTAAGTTTTATACCATTATTTATGAGAAAATAAACTATTACTAAAGTGCCTTTGATTTCATACCTCATACCTAGTTGATCAACTTCATGTCCAAGAATCAAATGTCTAGTGTTTGTTAGAAATGTTTCAAATCTGTTAGATTAAAACTTTCATCTATTTTCAAAGTTTAGCTTTTGATGTTGTTTGGCGAAGAGTCTCAACACATACCTTGTTTGAGCCTAGCTTTTGACGCTACATTTGGCCAAAAGACCTAGCAACTTTTAAATTCTTAGATTAGAGTAATTTGAAACACTTCAACCTTAGAGTTTGGCATTTTGATTTTAGGTCTATTTACTTATTTATCTTTTTGTGAATAGTGAACATTAGATACTTCACGCTAGCTTATTTCCTCACAAATCTTTGCATAAACCTTTTGATCCTTTTGGTGAATTTAGACCAAGTTAAAACATCATCTATTTTAGGTTTTATCCTTTTTATAGTTTCAAGAACTCTTTGACCTTTTACCACAAAGCATTGACTATGGATTCCAACATGTATTCTTACACTCATAGTGGACTCATGTACAATCTAGGGATTAGTAATGTAGTTGTGCAAGAAGAAATGGTGCAATACCCCTATGTGGATAATATTCCTTATGAGATGGATTCTTATCCCTCTTATAATACTCAATCAGGGGCACAAAGCCAAGATCCATTGGCTAACTATCTAGTTAACACACCACCTTATTCAGAACAGGACTAAAAATAAACCATGCAATACCTAGCTATAATACCTGTAGTGGATGAGTCAGTACTTCAACAGTCATATTCTACTAATACAACTTCCACGTATGATCCATTTTTTTTAGTGACATTTGTTAGAGAACAAAGATGAGATTTAGTTAGAGCCATAGAGGTAGGGGCCAAGTTTCTAGCAGACTTCCCCCATGAAAATATACCAAGTCCACTAAGAGTTCCCCACAATATCATTTATGATCAATAGGCTTCTTCTAGTAATCCTATAGCTCTAGTCCAAACAACGTACCAAGATCCTAATATATCTAATTGAGGTAAAAACATCATGGAATATCACTTTAACCAAATACAGATAACATATCAAACCTACCTAAATATAGAACATGATTTCAATTAGATAAACATGGTAAGTAAGCCTCTTATTGACCTAGTTCATTCAATAAGAGTGTTGATAGAGTTAACTGGCCAAGAGAATTTAAATTTTGACACATTCATACAAACTAATTCGATAGATAACTTGATACATATGCTCATTATTTAAGAAGTATCTTTGGCCTATACATAGAATAGTGAGCTAAATGTAGTAAGCAATGTGCAAACAATGTCCAGTCCTGATTAAAGTGGTACTAACATGCAAACAATTAGCCAATAACATGTGCTTATAGTTAATCATATGAATAGGTCACCATACCAGGGAATAGGAGTTTCTACACCCCAAACTCAATCATTTGCTTCCTTAAGTGTACAACCTATGGGATTAGGTAATCAAACAACAACTAAAGTCATGCCTTAATGACAAAATGTGACAAACCCTACTCCTCCTCAATAAGTAGCGAGTAGTGTTCCAAAACAACATGCACAATCTAGTGTATCAACACAATAGAGGAAAAATACAGTGCCACCTCAATTAGGGAAAACTAATGTTCCACCTCACCAGGTAATGATAAACATACCTCTTCAATCGTAGACTAATATGCCAATCCAAAACCAAGCAATGACTAGTCAACAACATGCAAATATGGGTCAGCGATAGATGCTAAAAAAGCAACCTACTTTCACTTCCTCATAGGGATTCATGTAACAAGGAATTACTCATGTCTCTTAGGTATCTATTAGACAACCATTGGTTTAAAATGTGCCACAAATCCAGAGACAGGGTCTTGGTCCACAAGTTTCCACTCAACAACAAGGTTTGATTAGTTGGTATCATGTCCCTTTTCAACCACAACAAGCACAATATAGTTATATCCCTCCATCCCAACCATAAAATCCTCTAATTCAAACCTTTATCACCAACCCAAACCAAAATATTAGACAACCAAGTGTGAAATTTCAAATACATCATAATCCATGTATGCATATTTTTGGTCCATTCCCCAACCAAACTAATGTACCCCAATAGGTATCTCCATCCTACCCTGGTCAAAGTGTCCCATTTGTGACCTCCCAACCATCTACCCAAATTCTCCCTCAAACCAATATTCCTTCTAGTTTCCTATCCCGAGAATTTCAATAGATGAAGGATTCAATTGCTACCATTCAAACTAGGAAACAAACTAAAAAGTTCAAATTAGATGATGTATGTTCTATCCATTCAACACAGATTATTTATAGATACAATTTCCTTCAGGATATGAACCACTAAAATTCAAACTACAAAGGGAAACGTGACCCTAAGGCTCATTTGACTGAATTCTTTATCGTATGTCAACCAGTGGCATATAGCAACATATACCTTTTTCTATTGTTTCTAAGGAGCTTGGCTAAGCAAGCCTTGGAGTGGTTTTTAAAGTTGCCCAAAAATTGAGTAATGTATTTTGATGATCTTTCTAATAAGTTTGTGCAACACTTATCCTATAATATCAAGCATGATATTTCATTAGTGGACTTAACACAAGTAAAGAAAAAATTTGGTGAGAGTTTTACAAATTATTTACAGTGATGGAGAACCCTTGTAAGTCATTTCACCCATAGTTTACCTGATAAATAATTACATGCTATGTTTACCAAAAAATTGCATAGTGAAATAGCTTACCATCTGGAACTACAATGTGTGCATACTTTCAAGGAGATCATTGATAATGGCTTGTTGATTGAGCAAGCACTCATAAATAAAGGATTCATCAAGATTAATTCAGCTAATCAAAATCAAGGTACCAATTAGGGAAATGACCAATATCCCATTCAAGTGCCAACATCATATCTGGCACAGGCCAATAACCAAGAAAGATTGAAGCAATTAAACTGTAACAGGAATGTTGTGGGAAATGGAATAACTGAATCCCATCATGTCCAAATGGTGCAAGCATCATCTGCACTACCTTTTTATCTTAATCCTACCCAACAACCTCTCCAACCAATACTGCAAGTGTAATAACTAAGACCTACATAATAAATACAACCTTTACCATTGTAAACCCCTCCTCCTAGAAGAATCATTCTTGCATGTCATGTCTTTAGTGACCTAAGAGAACCTATTGAGTCTATATTTCACAAGTTTTCTTTTGCTAATATGATTAGTTGGCCCATACCAAAGCATTATCTGCAAGGCATTACTTATCCTAATTGGTACCATGAAAATGAATTTTATGACTATTATTTGGTCAATGGGCATAATCTATGAAGATGTGTCCAAATTAAGCATTTAATTAAGAATATGTTAGAAATGGGGAGATAACATTGGATAATGGTACTTCCACTTCTAATCAAACTCTTAGGATTTATCAAAACCCCTTTCTCTAACATTACAATTAGTAATAGCAAAATAATCAGTAATATTAATAACAACGGTCAAAGCAGTAGCAAAATCAAAATCAAAGGCCGAACCAATAGAATCAACAAAATCAACAGCAGAACCCTCAACGATAGAACAATGGACAAAACCAAGGTCAGAATGGTAACAACCAACAAACTTACCATGCAGTTCTACATGACTACAATAGTGTTGTAGGTCATATTATAGGGGGTAGCATTAATACCATTTCCATTAATCCTATACCAAGCACTAATCAGCCTAGACCATTGCTAAACAACCGTATTCAACTAAATTACATGGATAATCCTTCTTTGACCTAGGAATGCATATATTCAAACCAACAAACTAAGACTTCCTCTTTTAGACCATATATCGATAACTCATTCTTACCACGTGACCACATGCAAGTACACCAGCAATCGAGACTTGTCATGTTTGATCCCACACCATTTCCAACATTGATTAGAAATAATGGTCTAGTATTTAATATTGATTATGCAATCATAACTCAGAGGTCAAAGATTACTATCCTAGGCCCACAACCATCTACCACTTTACCTATCATCCAATAAACCATTCAGCTGTAAAATAAACCATTCACTACTGACCAAGATAAGAAATTTGATATTGTGGAACAATTGCAGAAGACACCAACACAAATTTCTATTTTAAATTTTATATGAATGTCAATAATTCACAAGAACATCTTGAATGAGTTTTTGACCCAATCCACTATTGCTAGTGACATATCCCTCGATAAATTTTAAGCTTTGGTTAGACACCTAGCTCTAGCCCAACAAGTCACATTCAACAAAAGTGATATGTCTTCTCTTGGTCCACTCCATAATAATCCATTATACATAGAGGTTTATATAAGATGGCATAAAGTGAAATGTGTCCTTATAGATAATGAATATGAACTCAACATAGTGTCTCTCAAACTCATCAAGCTTCTTGGGTACACAATGGTAGATCTCCAGCCAGAAATAATAACCATCAAAGCCTATGATAATCAAGAAAGAGAATCACAAGGCACCATTAGTTTTCCAATTATCATTGGGCCTTTGACCCATGATACACTTTTCCATGTACTTGATCTTGAGTTATCATACAATATGCTTTTAAGTAGGCCTTGCTTACATAAGATTCATGCAGTCTCATCAACACTGCACCAATGTATCAAGTTTTCCCACTCAGAGATGGAAGTGAATATTCTAGGAGATTTACACCCATATGAACACTGCAAACATCTTGAGGCCGAATTTCAAAGCTATAATTATTAGTATAGTATGAATCCAAGTTCCAAACAGGACAAAGGAAAGGATATACTTATCGATCCTTCACCAAATAATTGCATAGATCCTAATACCTTGGATTCCCTTTCCCACATGCCACCTCATGAAGATTCTAATCATTTCACTATTTTAGGTAATGGACCAAGAGAGTATGTGACCCATGATACATTTCATATTTCCAATCTTCCTCAGAATCTAAAAAACTTTGGGTGACCTAAAGTCATCCCACATATGTATTGGCAACAAAAGAATAAAGATAAGGGACCTATCAAATTTATACCAGCATCTAGCCTAGGACCTGACCCTCTTGAAGGGGATGAATCATGGTTATACAATGGCAACCAAGCTGATTGTTATAAAAATGCAAAATATCCTATTCCTAATAGGATCATGGAGAATCACAATTATGAAGGAAGAGGCCTTAGATCGAATTAACAAGGAACTATCGAGCCAATTTCCATGACTAAGTATGAAAAACTTTATAGACTTGGATTTAAACCACTTGGAGGTGACCCCACATATATTATTCAAACTCCATCACCAACGACTAGTGATGATGATGTTGACAGTGAAGAAGGGTTTGATCATAGCCTCACCTTTGATAACCTAGCTAAAACTAACCTATTTGATAACATGCCATTGATACCCTTACCTTGGCCATTCATCACAACTGTTTACCATTATATTATCCCCGATTGATAGATTGGGATCAACAAGAATCTAGTCTTACAATTGATGAGTTCCAGAATGATGTGGCATTCTATGATTTCTTATCCCTTAGAGATAATGTTTCATTGGGAGATCACAAATTAGGATTCTCAATCACATTGGATTTTGCTGCATATTTTGGAGAGCGAGTGATCACCCTTAGCCAAAAATAAATAAGTAAAACATTGAGGTCCCAAAGTGAAAACCTCTTTGAGACACTTTTTGACCAGGGAAAAAGTAAAGATAAAGGCTAGTCTAGTGGTGAAAACCTATTTCAAGTGCCATTAAATGGGACTTTTCATTCTTCTTCAAATTTAGACTAGGAGATCACCAATGATGAACTTGCCTGTGGATCTAAGTTCAGCTTTGAGCAATAACAAGTATTTGATCAAATTCTTCAAGAATTTTTTATTTTTTTTGTTACATGGCCAGATCTCCCATTAGGGGACTCAGATTCATCATGCCTAAGAGAAGTTGAAAATCAAGTCCTAACAAAAGACCCTGACATAATCTAATAGTTAAATTCATTGCCTACTATCCTAGAAGATGGTTCGACCCTTCTAGTTGAAGGTACAACAGAGATAAACATCAGGACTCTATCAAACTTGAATTGGATAAAATCAAGCACGTTCCTCACTGAGGAGGAACATGACATCTTTACAGCTCTATTGAGAGAATTTGTAGATATATTTGCATGGGCCTATTCTGACAAGCCAAGTTCAGACCCTACCTTAGTTTTGTACCACCTTATGGTTAATCTTGATACTAAACTATTTAAACAAAAGTTACGTAAGATGCATCCTCGTATTATTGTATTGGTATAGAAAGAGTTGGAAAAACTCTTAGAAGAAGGATGTATCTGATCCATTAACTACTCATAATGGAACTCTAATGTGGTACCTATTAGTAAAAAGCCTGAAAGAATCAAAATTTGTACTGATTTTTGAGACATCAACAAAGATTGTCCTAAAGATAATTTTCCCTTGTCTAATATCGACAAGATCATTGACTCCATAGTAGGTTATGAAATGCTTTCACTCATGGATGGCTTTTCAAGATACAACTAGATCAGAATAGCCCTAGAAGACCAGCATAAAACAACATTCACCACTCCATGGGGAACATTTTGTTATCAGGTAATGCCATTTGGCCTTAAGAATGTTGGAGCTAAATATCAAAGGGCCATGACTATCATATTTCATGATATGATGCATGATATTGTTGAAGACTATGTCAATTACATATTAAGAAAATCCAAAATCAAGGTCGACCATCTAGCAGTGTTGCATAAGATATTTCAAAGATTATGAGAATACAAAGTCATAATCAATCCAAAGAAATGTGTGTTTGGTGTAACTTCAAGTAAATTACTTAGCTTCATCATGTATCATAGAGGTATTGAATTCAATCTGGATAAAGTCCATGCTATAATAAGATGCCACCACCAACCAATTTGAAGCGACTTCGTAGTTTACAGGGTAAGATCCAGTCAATCCAACGCTTCATCTCTCAGTTAGCATACAAGTTTCATCTATTTACACACCTTTTGAAGAAGGGAGTTGCATTTCATTGGGATGATCACTTCCAAATAGCTTTTTAATAACTCAAAGACTATCTTGTTAATCTGCCTATTTTATTACCTCCTATGCTAGGAAAACCATTCTTGTTATACCTATCAGCTACCGACCATGCTCTGGGGGCACTCTTGGCTCAACATGATGACAATGAAAATAAACATGATGTATACTACCTAAGTTGTACCTTGGTTACATATGAACATAACTATGCACCTGTTAAAAAAGCTTGGCTAGCCATGGTTTTCACAGCTCAAAAACTGTACCATTACATGTTGAATGATAAGACCATGGTAATTTCAAAAGTAGATCTGCTCAAGTATCTACTATCTAAAATAGATTTACAAAGTAGAATGGCTCAATGGATCATGTTTCTTAGTGGGTTTGACATAGAGTATGCCAATCAAAAGGCAATTGAGGGACAAGCTCTTGCAGATCAACTTGTTGAAGCACCTCTCATAGACACACAACCACTCATGTTTCAAATTCTTGATGAATCCATCATGACTATCATTGGCACACCCCTTGAGGTGTAGCCCTGAAAGCTATATTTTGATGGTTCATTTATTGCACATAGATTGGGGGCATGCCTATTGTTTATTACACCACAAGGGGATCTAATCCCTAAATATTTCAAAATAAAATTTCCCTATACAAACAACATGGCCAAGTATGAAGCACTTGTTACAGGTCTCTGATAAGTAGTGCAGTGGAATATATATCATCTCCAAGTTTATGGTGATTCTCAGTTAATCATCAATCAGGTCATAAATCATTTCTAGACCAAAGATGATAAGTTGGTTCCATATAAAGCCATGGTCGACACTCTTAAGCAATAAAATGCCAACATTCAGTTTGAGAACATACCAAGGGCTAGTAATAGAACTGTAGATGCCATGGCTACTATTGGCTCTCTGATTTGATAAATAGATAAAGCTAGATAGTATTAGTTCCTCATCAAGAATTTTTTAGTACCAACTCATGAACCTTTAATCATTACCATGATTTGTGATATTGTTGGTCCTAATTCTATCTAGTACTCAGACCTTTAAAACTACCTTCATGACCAAGTTCTATCACCTAACCTATCTCAAAAACAAACCAAATCATTTATTCGTCATTCCACTCATTATACTTTACTTGGACCCACCCTTTATCATCATAGTTTTGATGGAACTCTACTTCATTATTTAATTTCGGTAGATTCTACACTAGCATTAAGAGAAGTTCACAAAGGAGTATGTGGATCTCATTCTAACGGGGTAATCATATCCAAAACACTTTTGTGTACTAGTTATTATTGTCCCATAATGGATGCAGATGCCACTGCATATGTAAAAAAGTGTGATAAATGTCAATGACATGCTAATCTAATTCATGCCCTAGAAAAAAATCTAAAATTGGTGTTGATACCATGGCCATTTTCTATATGGGGACTCGAACTCATTAGGAAGATTAACCCCACTTCATCTGATGGCCATAAACATATCCTTGCATTCATCGAGTATTTCACTAAGTGGGTTGAAGCTATACCCCTCACTTACGTGAATGCAAAGTAAATTTACAAATTCAATATCAATCATCTCATTTGCCACTATGGTATCCCCTCTAACATCATATCTGATAATACAGGATCATTCAAGAATAAGGATGTAGACTAGTTGTGTATTGAATATAACATCACACAAAAAAGTTATATAGCATATTACCCTCAAGGTAATATCCAAGCCAAGTCATCCAACAAAACCATTGTCAATATTCTCAAAAAGATTGTCAATGATGCTGGTCATGATTGACACCTCCAGATATTCCCTACCCTTTGGGCATACCGTACCAATCATCATACCCCCATAGGATCCACTCCATACTCACTTGTTTATGGTACTAAATCCATCCTTCCCATTGAGGTCGAATTGCCTTCACTACGTACCTCTTTCAATCATGACCTAGATGATCATGACTATTGAGTATCTCACCTGCAATAGCTAGACATACTTGGTGAGAAACAAATAATAGTGCTCAATAATCTTCAAACATATCAAAATCAACTCAAAGGCCACTATAATTGATGTGTTAAGTATATAAAATTTAAACTTGGTGATCTTGTTCTTAAAAAAAATCAAAATAATACCATGGTAAAGAAAAATCACAAAGGAAAATTCAAGCCAAATTGGATAGGACCTTTCATTATCACTGCAGATTATAGATCAGGAGCATACAGGCTTGCCACACTAGACGGTGATGAACTTTCAGAGCTGATGAATATTATTCATCTCAAGTGGTACTATTTTTGGGTGTTAAAGTGTATTGTCTGTAAGGACCATTTTAGTTGTGCCATTTTATCACTATTCTTCTCTATACAAATACCATCCTTATCTATCCTCTTTGTTGTATCCACTTTCTATTTTCATTCTATCGACCCAGTGTGTTCTAAAGCCTAGCTCATTTGACCTTGGTTTTTTCCATTCATTATGAAGTTTTATCATCAAGGTATCTAATCAGTTCACTAGTTGGTTCAAGAACTTTAGATAGAGATCATATTTTTGGATAGTGTGATAGAAGTTTTGGCAGTTGCATCCTTCGTTTGTTATTCCTTTTTTACCACCGGTCTTACTACTAATTATAACCACCTTTTGGAAAATTAGTACTAGTAATCTATGCCATTGTGTCCTATTTATAACCACTTATGGGAAAACTAGGGGTAACATTAAGCCTTGATGTACCAACTTGCTCCTTCATATGTTGTACTATGCCTTTTTACCAACTGTGCCTGTTTTGTTTGAATTGATTGCTACATTAGTCAAATTCCTTTGTTGTAAAGGTGGAATTACAATGACTTGAGTTCCTAATCTGGGACTATGTAGGTAGCCCTCACTACTTGTTAAGGTCAGGTTAGTCACCCTTCTCCACCATGCTCTCATTGTTTTGTGAGCAACCTAAGCCACAATCTCACTATTTTTTGAGCAACCTAAGCCACGCTCTCACCATTTTGTGAACAACCTAAGCCACAATCTCACCATTTTATGAGTAACCTAAGCCACACTCTTACCATTTTTTGAGTAACCTAAGCCACACTCTCACCATTTTTTCATCAACCTAAGCTACGTTCTCTTCATTTTATGAGCTTGATCCATTTAGTGTCTCGTCATTCTCGATTAAGTTGAGATACTCCAAAATAATTCCCAAAAAATTTGAAAAATCATTAGAAAAGAACAAAAACATTGACCACTTCTTTGCCTTAAGGATTCTGGGAACCCTTACTAAGTTACAAGCAAAACACTTGTCATTTAGTTTCCTCATCCTTTTGGCTTTTTTCTCTCACACACTTTCCATTTTACAAGACCATTTCTCTTCTTCTATCACATCCATTCTTTTTTTTTCATCAGTTATCACATTCTTCCTATTCCCTGGGAGAACTACATTTGGCCTAAAGTTTTTTTATTGGATATTACATCCATGGAACTATGTAGGCAGCATCCACTTACCTAGTGCATATGGAGATAGCTTGACCACCCCCTTCATTTTCTTCTATTCCCCCATTTTGTTCATTTGTTAAGTTGTCCTCTATTTTATAGGGCCAATGTTTGTAGGGTTTTTATTACATTGTTTGTTTGTTTATTTCTGCTTATTTAATTGTTTGTTTATTTCTGCTTATTTATTTGTTTGTCTGCCTATTTGTTTGCTTCCAGCACTGTTACCTTGATTTAATTTATGTGTTTTCATTGGGTGATTCTTTGACCACACTTATACTTGAATCCATCCATATTCATATGTTTACATTATCATCATGGTTTATATCATTGGTGCATTATTTTCTATTGAGTATTGGATTATGAGAGTCATTCCTCATTTATATTTCAGCCAAGTCCTCATGATGTTATACCATGATGCCTACTGACACATGCTACAACAAACCTCAGATTCAAAAAGTTTATTCAACAATGGTGGCATCAACATCTCTTTAACACTAACATCCCAATTCAATCCCAATCATATCCCAAATAGAGTAATTAACCATGAAAGAATTTCAACCTTTATTAGTTTGGATGAGCATCTCCCCACTAGTAGGTTCTTCCAATTCATCATCACCCTCTGTATTAAGTTATCATCATCCTCGACCAAGTTTATCATGTTTGTCATAATTTGGGTCTAATGATTATAACCGCTTATGAGAAAATCATTGCACACCATCCCACTTGCATTTCTCAATGATTATAACCACCTTTGGGTAAATCATTGTGTTGTCACCACTTTACTTTTTTTGCCCATATAGGGGCATGTTATTATCTTATTTTTCTATCCTAACTGGGGTAGCTCCATCTTCTCAATGATTATAACCACTTTTGGGTAAATCATTATGTTATCATACCACGTTGCCACTATCAGAGTACAATGCTTATAACCACCTATGGAAAAATCATTGCACACTATCCCACTTGTATTCTCAATGATTTTGACTACTTTTTCAATATCATTGTGTTTTCACCCCATCATATTTCCTTTCTTTGGTCCCCTCATTTCACTTTTTTCCTTTCAAGGGACTGTTTGCCAACTTACTTGTGCCAACCATTCCCTCAAGGGGGCATCTTATAGTTAGTTTATCATCATTACAGTTGTAGGCATACAAGACCTTTTAATTTTTTGAAAAGATGTTACTATGATTATATCTTGCAACACCTTTTCAAACAAGGGCAAACTGTAGACACCTAAATCTGGCCACCAATGACCTTTAATCAGGCTTTTGGCCAATTTCCACTTAAAATGCACAATTTTGCCTAAAAACACTAAAACATGCTAAATAATGTAAAACTGACATATTCAAGTGCCAAATTTGGCCAAGCTATCCCTAAATGGGGTAATGCAATTTATGGGCTAGCTAATTTTGATCAGATCATTTCAAGTCAAAATGCCAAATTTACACTTGGGTGCTCTGGATTGATCTTTTCTATAAAATATCTTGTATGAGGCATGTGCCTTCATTATTTTTTATTGGCAACATTCTAAATGGGATAATAGATCCAACTCATCTAACATTACCTTTCAATTCTAATCTAATCAAAATTTGGACCAATAACAAGGCATTCTAATCAATTTGAGTAATTTGTGCACAAAATGCTTAATCATGCTTAAGAGATAATTAACCCAAATCAAGGCCTAATAAAAAATTCCATGGAAACTTGTTGAAAACTTATTTTTGGAAATGAATATTGAATATTTTCATCATAAGGTGACCTCATTTCTTGGGAAGACATCCCTAGGCCATAAATACCATAAATATCAGGATTCATGCCCTCCATGCCTCTTAATTTCCAATTATTCCAATGTCATGATGAGGATAATTAAAAATTTAATTCCAAAAATTGAATTAATCCTCAAGTACACATCTCAATCTTTGGATGGACAGTTCATGTTGATTCGAGACATTTGCAAAAATCTATAAATAGAGTGGTCATGAACATCATTTCTAAGATATTTTTTGGTGCAAAGTTATAATGCAAAAATATGTTCAAGAAGCCATTGAAACTAGTGTTACCATGCCAAATTGATTCCAAGCCAAGCCAAGCCACAAGCCAAAGGTGCCAAGGAGAGATGGAGGTAGCCAAGCTTCCATTTCCAAGGACTTCATGAGTAAAAATCAAGCAAGCCACTATAACAAGCAATTTGTAAAATCCAAGGAAGGTAAAAGAGGGTTTATTTTGCATTCTAGTTGTGTGTTTTATTCATGTTTATTAACTAAGTTCTCCCTAGTTTCTAAGCTTAGAGATGTTATGCTAGTTAGTGTGTTTCTTTCATTTTGTTTTCATTTTGGAACTAACACCATACTAACCATCCTCTCTTGAATCAAATTCCTAGATTTACAGTTATAGATTTTGGGTGGAATGATGGGGAAAGGTATCCCATGGATGTTGATCTAGATAGTGGGGTTCCATAGGTATAGGTTTAGGGAGGTGGCCCTGATGGATAGGTAAGATTAGCACGAGCTACTGCATAGGCATAGATCATAGTGTTACAGGGATAGGTGGCCATATTATAGGGCCAGATTGTGACATTATAGGGTTAGGTTGTGATTTTGATAGGGGAGAGGGACCAAGCTAGGAATTCACTAGGCTTGGTAACCTAAGATAGGGACACCCTATGGTATAGATGAGGAAAAATTGTAGCATTGATAGGACCACCAAGCAGTATCCCTATGGCATGGTATTTGGCCACAATTGAGGAGTTGTAATATTATGAGGCCATAGTTTTGACATAGTGTCCATAGGAGCCCTGATGAGGTGAGTATAGACCTAGTTTGGTAGGTGGTGCAGGGGTAGAGACTCTAGTTCAATGGGTTGCTTCAGTGAGTGGGTAGGCAGACACCTTAGGAGGGTAGGCACCAAATGGTAGTGGTGCCACAAGAGGTGCCAATGGTAGTGGTGCCCCTAGGGCATAGTGTATATGATATGATATATGTAGATGTATATGATTTTGATATTAGCCTATGATTCGATATAGTGAGATGTATATTTTTGAGAGAGAGAGATGCACATGATTATATGTACTATTTTGTGTTGATGAGACATGATGTATATGATGTTTATGATGATATATGGATTTGATTTATGGTTCATGTTTCATGTTTTTAAATGTTTTGATATTTTATGAGATGTGGACTCAATAGCTTAGGCATGTGATGATTATGGATGATGTTTGGGATTATATGTTATCATGATGTTGTTTTGTTTTGTTCATGGATATGATGTTTATGATTTATGGTTCCATATATGGTTATGATGTTTATGGTGTTTTGATTATGATGTTTTTGATAAATGGTTATGATCATGGATATGTGACATGGTTATGGTTTATGATTATAGATGTGATGAGGTTCATGATGTTTATAATTATAGATGGTTTGATTATGGTTATTGATGTGGTTTTTGATGTTATAATTATGTGATGGTATGATGTTAATTATGGTAGTTATGATCATGGATATGATGTTATGATTATGGTTATAGAGGGTTATGATATGATGTCATATGATGTGATTTATGAGCAGGGATAGGAGGATACTCGTGGTCATAGATATGTGATGTGTTTTTTTTTGTTTAATGATATCACATAAAGTAAGTCAGATAACAAACTAGATGTGGGGAAAGAGAAAAAAATGAGACATATGTCCAAGTGAATATATGAACCAATTATAAGAAGATAATAAAAAGGCATGATGTTCCTTCATTGGTAAGGACTAAACAAAACTCAAGTTAGATTGGACTAATAAACATAATCCCTTAAAATGCTTCACATTAGCATGCATTGGTTGATAAAAAGGTGTCTTGATCACATTGTGTCAAGTAAGCTCAAAGTCCCTTGATTTGTAGATGGTATAAAGGGGAGATGGGTGCTAGGTGATATGAAGAAAAAAAGGGTGATAGGTAAGGTAACCTTATGTGGGTTAGTTTTCCCCTTCTATAGGTGACCTAAGAACCATAATAGATAAGTCCATGTCATATACAAGGTGTAGACTAATTAATTCGGAAGTCTACTAATGCTATATGTGAAAGTTGATTGCAATTTTCTTGGGATAGCTTATTTTGATTTTGATATAGGGTTATTTAGTATTTTGTTTTGATAGGTTCATGAAGTTGATCGATGTGAGAAGATTCAAATGATTACTTTGACAAATTTAATGTATCCATCCTTCAAGGGAGTGGTCCAAGTTAGTTTATTTGGTCGATGTCCTTTAAGGGAGTAGTATATCTTTTTAAATAATTTTAGATTTTGGGCAGCTGTCCTTCTAGGGAGCAGTCTATGTGTTAGAGATAGTGATATTTTGGTATCCCAAATTATTTTAATGCTAGGTTAGACATCGATAAGTATATTTAGGTTTAGAGGTTTACCTTTATGAGGGAAAAACTTAGAGCACAAGGGGTTAATGATAGGTGAAAGGGGTGGTTTTGAATGACAATGACCATGAGATTCTATCTGATTAGGGATGAAACATATCCATGAGAACCATTCCATGGGTAGAGTCATGGTACCCATATTTAGGATTAGGCTATGAATGTGATGGTTAATCACATGATTCTATGTAATCAGTTGTCCTCAAAGGGATAGGATGAGGGTATGAAGAGGGTGAAAATATTGCAAATCAAGAGACCAACTTAAGTTAGATAAGAAGGTGAATTTGATCCTTATTTAAGAAAATAAAGGACACAAATGTGAAGCATTGAGAGGCTCAATTTTTGATTTGCCTTCAAGAGAGGATAAATGGTAAGCTCCTGATCCATATTTGTGGGTTATGATGTAGGTTTCAAGCCAATTAAAAGCAAACTTTCCTCACTTGATTTTATCTAAATTAGTTACATGTTGATTCTATTTCAGGATGAGGTCTTTAATGTTAAACTCTCATTCTTTCAGGTGTTTTTTGTAGGTGTGATTAATTCACTCTTGATAGACATGAAAGTGGTTAAGCACTGCTAAGTGATGTTCATCAATTAGCTCAAGTCATGCTAGACGCTCTTGATGATAGTCGCTCTCAAAAATAATGTCTTGCAAGGATATACAAAGAGAGGGAATCTAGACTTTGAGAGTTGAAATGGCCTCTACTCTGAAGACCAGAGAGAAAGGGGTAGCACCCGTAGAGGTTCTAATGCTAGTACAATAGGCCCATAAAGTGAAAGGGATGTTCAAGTGCCAATCCCAACCAGAAGCATTGACTACTTTGGTTAGCATCTTATTGAGGGTTTTGTTAGAGGCTTCCACCTATCCATTTATTTGTGGACAAAAAGGTGAGGAAAAGCTTAACTTGATGTCAAATGCATCACAAAGACCATGGACTTGTTTTTTTGAACTATTTTTCATTATCAGTGATGATTCTATAGGGAACATTGAAATGATAGATGATATGATGATTGATGAAGTTGACTATCTTGTTAGCTTTGGTTAAGATGAGAGGAATAGCCTCCATCCACTTGGTGAAATAATTAGTGGTGGTGATGATGGAGTGGTGTTGCTATGAGGAATGAGGATTGATTTCCCCAATGAGATATAGTCCCCATTGTGAGAAGGGCCAAAATTCCTTGGATACTTGAAGGCCATGGTCTGATGTATGATGTAAATTGGTACGTTGTTGACATTTAACACACTTATTTACATAATCACAATATTCTGGGTTGAGGGTAGGCCAATAAGATCCAAAGTGAAGGATATATTTAATGATAACTAGACAACTAAAGTGTCCCCCACATATTTCATCATGCATTTCCTTGATAGCATGGGAAGTTTCATGGCTACATAGACAATAAAGAAGGAGGCTGTTGAAGCCACATTTGTAGAGTATTCCCCCTAGTATGGTATAACAAGAGGTACTCTAAACAAAGGCTCTTTGAGCATTCTAAGAGAGGTTGGAAGGAATGATGTCGAGGTTGAGGTAGTTAAAGGTTTGATCATACCAAATATTTGATGGAGATTCCTCCCACTATAAATGGTAGGGAGGTCAGATTGGATCTAAGAGGGCATGATAAAGTGATGAATGGTGACAAAGAGTTTGGAATTAGAAGGTTGAGATGGGATCTAGGAAGCAAGGGAAGCCATTGTATCCATGAGCTTATTGGTAAATCATAAAATAAATTAGATAAGGTAATGATCAAATGATGTTAAGAGTACATCTACTACTTACTTGTACCTTTGTAAAACATTATTCTTACATTGGTAGGATTCATTGACCTAGTTAACCACAAGTTGGGAATCACCAAAGATACTGATCGTCTTGACTCCTAAGGTTAGAGCATTTTGGAGACCTATTACTAGGCCTTCATACTCATCCATGTTATTGGTGTACTCAAAGTCAAGTTTGAATTAGAGTGGAAGAGGTTTGCCATCAAGGGGAATGAGAATAACTCTGGTACCCCCACCACACTAGCATTTCAAGCTGTTAAAAAACATGGTCATTTGGTAGTTGATGTCCTCTTGAGAAAGAGTCATGATGGAATCATCTAGAAACATAAGAGGGCGTGGTTAGTTTTCTGGAAAAGGAGATTCATCCAATTGATCAACAATGGCTTGCCCTTTAATTGAATTTTGTTGGAATAACTCAAGGTTAAACTAAGCTAAGAGCATGAGCCACTTATCCATTTATTGGTTTTGGTATGGTTTAGAGTGCCTGTATTTGAGTGGATCGATGTTAGTGATGATGAAGGTTTTATGATTGGGGAGGTAATGATAAAGTTTGTTAGCCACAAAGACTAAAGAGAGGCAAAGTTTCATAGTTTAGGTGTACCAATTCTCATACTCTATAAGTGTGTGGCTAATGTAGTAGACTACTTGATCTTTATTTTGTTCATCATGGTGAGTGAGCATTGCCCCTAAGGAATGGTCAGTGGTAGAGATATAAAGGTAGAAGGTTTGGTCATCTTTATGAGGGGTAAGAATGGGTGGAGAAAAAAGGTACTCTTTGATTGAATCAAAGGCTTGTTGGTAGTCCTTAGTCCACTTAAAAGATGTATCTTTCTTGAGAAGATGGTGAAAAGGTTGACATCTATCTAATAACTAAGAGATGAAGTGACAGATGGATTGGATCTTCCCTTGTAGGTTGCAAAGTTGTTTAAGGTGGATTAGAGGTAGCATTTCAAGGATCAATCTGAATTTGGTAGGGTCTACTTTGATTCCTCAAATAGAGATGCTAAATCCAAGAAGCTTTCTAGATAGGACCCCAAAAACACATTTCTTGGGGTTGAGTCAGATATGGAAATGGATTAGACTATCAAAGATAATTTTGAGGACATTGAGATGATCCTTATGATATTTGGATTTTCCAATGAGATCATCTACATAGTCCTCTACGATTTTATGGATGAGATCATGGAAGATGAAGGTCATTGCATGTTGGTAGGTTACTCTAATGTTCTTCAGACCAAATGGCATGAACTTGTAGTAAAAGGTTCCACAAGGGGTGATGAAATAAGTCTTATGGTGATCCTCAAGGGTAATAAAGATCTGATTATATCTCGAGAAACCATCCACTAGAGACAACATCTCATGGCCATCTGTAAGATCAATAAGTTGGTTGATGCTAGGAAAAGGAAAGTCATCCTTTAGACAAGCAAGGTTGAGATCAAAAAAGTCAATACAGAGGTGAAGTCCCCCTGTGGTTTTGGTAGTGGGAATGATGTTGAAAACCCATTGGGGATAGTCAATGGGTTAGATTAAATAGACAAACAAGAGGTGTTGAAGCTCTTCTTAGACTAGAAGGGCAATACAAGGGTGCATCCTATGAATCTTTTGCCTAATAGGCTTAGCATCAAGATGGATGCCAATGTTGTGGAGGGCTATAGAGGGTCAATTCCTATCATATCCTGATAAAACCAAGCAAATGTTATGTTGTGGTCATGAAATAAGGAAGGGTAATCCTATTACTTCAAGGAATCTAAGGATTGACCAATATTTACAATGTGAGGGTTATCTTGAGTACCCAAGTTGACATTGATAGTGTGTTCATTCAACATGGTTTGGTTCTAAGGAGGAAGGGATTTGTGGATAGAAGAATCCCCTATGCCAAGATAGGTGAGAATGGAATCATTGTCCTGACATTGGATGGTGTTGATGGTAGGAGAATTATTTTTTACCATTTTAGGATGAATCATAAGAAAGGTTTTAGTTTGGTCATCCTTTTGATAGGTCAGGGGGCCAAACTAATGGTATGGACTAAACAAAAAGTTAAGAGGGATGGTTTCAAAATCCTCAGACTTTGAAAGAGATTGGGCTGGTGAAGATAGGATGTCTTCCTCTATGTTAGCGATGGGTTTGGGTGAATTGGTGGGTTCTTTTGATGGTACGAACCCAAGGCCAAATAGCTCATGAGGTTTCTAGGTTTTGATGAAAGGTAACTCGTGGGATCCATGTTCATAATGATTGAGGTGAAATCCTTTCTAGGCATACCTATGAAGGTAAAATTGGGTAAATGTTGGTTTTTGAAAATAGGATAAATTAAATGTGAATGGTAGGATAGAAGAGGTTGCAAAGGAAATTGGAAGCAGATGATCAAGTCCCCCATAGATGAAATTGGTTTGGTGATTGAGAAGCCTAAAAGGGATGATGGTTCTGATATTAGGGTCATAATTAGGATCCTAGTCAAGGTTCCCATACTCTTAAGGAGTAGGGAAGGCATCTAAGGCCAAAATATGATACTCTCCTAATGAGAGACGTTGAAACATTGGTTCCAAGGGATGCTCTATAGGGATTTGAGAAGAAGATATAGATGAAATAGTTAAAGCTTCATCGATAGTAGGGGTGGAGTTTTTATTGGTTGATGGTGAGGTGGTATTGTTGTTGGTTGGTGGTGAGGTGGATGAGCGAGGAAGAAGAACATTGTTGGGTAGATATGTCATATTTAAAGATGCAAAAAGACTAGGGTCAACTTGTATGGTGATGACCTAACCCTCGTGTTTGAACTTGACACATTGATGCAAGGTGGAAGGGACACAACTCATGGCTTGTATCTAAGGGCATATAAGTAAGATGTTATATTGGAACTCACCTTTTACAATGTATAAGATCTCTATAAGCATGTGAGGTCCCAAGAAAATGTGGAGGATGATTGTTCCCAAGGTTGTGGCCATAGTATCATTAAGAGAATAGAGGACTACTGAGGTTTCCAACATGATATTATTTGGCAGCTGGAGTTGGTCATAATCATGAGAGGAGATAATATTAATACTATCTCCCCCATTAATAATCACATTTTTTATGCAGGTTTGATTGATGTAAGCAACGACGAAGAGATGAGGATCAATATATTTAGGATGAACAGAAGGTATCTTTGAATCCTTAAACATGACAAGTGTGGAAAGTTGAAGGGTTCTGAAAAAGGTTGTAAGAGGTTGAGGGTCTTAGGGTTGGACCTATATATATTGTAGAGTCTTTATCAGTACTTGGTACTAATGGGGTGAGGTATTGATTAATTCATATAGGCTCATCTTCACTGATGTTTAGTGAAATTGTTTTCGAACTCCTCATTAGATAGATTTAGAAGGATTGGAGGTAGGGGCACCCAAAATGGATATTTTGGGTTTTGGTGAAGGTAAAGATGAAGGTGTTTGAGTTTAGTTGAAAGGTTGAAGGGTAAAAGGATATGTACATGGGATGGACACTTTATCCTTTCCCTTATCCTTTTTCTAGACCCAAGATCGGCTAACCATATGGATAGTGTGGATGAGGGGAGGTATTGGGCTAGAAGGTTGATTTAGTTCCTCCTCACTCTTGGGTGAGAGTGTGGGAGTAGATGAGTGTTGGATAGGTTTGTTTGGTGGTTGGGTTGGTAATGGGATTAAGAGAGGTTCATATAATAATAGATCATCTTCATCCCAATAAGTTATGGATAAGTGCTTACAGATATTTGTAGTTCTCTATGTTGTGCCCAGGTGTCCTATGGTATGAGCAAATTAAATTGACATCGAACCAAGAGGGTTTAGGCTTTGAAGGGTCAAAGGTTCTGATAGGTGGTAGGCTCAAAGAAGAGGTTTGCAACAACATTTGTAAAATGGTCGAATAGGATTCGAGAAAAGGTGTTAAAGGTGATGGGATTTTGGTTTTTGGTGGGGGGGCCTTCTTAGAAGTAGGCTTCATCGTGAAAGGTGTAGGTGCTAGAATGGTTTTAGTAGGTGGGTTTGATTGGGTTTATTTGGTGTTGGATGATTTCAAGGTGGAGGATTTAAAGGTGAAATATTTGAAGGTGGATGATTGAGATTATGAAGGTTTGGAGATATGTGGGAAGGTGGAGGTAGATATCTTGATTAAAAATGATGGGGAGGTTGATGTTTTGGAAGGGGTAGGTAAAGGTAGAATAAAAGGAGTAAGTTTGGTTTGGGTAGTTTTTTTAGGTTTAGCCTTATTTATATAAGTATGAGATCCTAGGATGGAAGAAGGATGGGGTCCTAAGATAGAAGGTAAGAGGGAAGGAGGTGGTATGGTTCTGGTTTTAGGTGGAAGTTTGGGTGGTTTTGCCTTCTTGGTTGGTTTGGTTAATGTTTTATTTGGTAGACTATATGGGTTTAAATCCAACTTCAAATATGGGTGGATAAGTATATAAGTAGGAATCACCCCTAGGTTCTTGATAGGTTTGATGAGAGAGGTGTAAGGTGATGTGATAATTTTGGATGGAAATCGTTTGGATGATTCTTCCATAGTTTTGGAGGGAGAGGTGTTTGATGAAGGGATTGAGGTGATGATATATTTAATGGTGGATGCAAGTGAGGTTGAAGGTTCATGCTTATTTTGATAAGGGATCCCAAGATGGTTCCAAAAGGTAGCTCGATCTAAATTGGGTTGAGAGGAGAATTTTAGGCTTTAGACTAGTCTAGAGAAGGGTTTGTAAACTAATTTAATTCCTTGGGCATCTGATTCAAAGATTAGGCCCATAGGTTGAGGTGAGGGAATGGTTTCTTTACCCTTGTCACTGATGAAAGGTTCCAAGGTTTGGGAAGATGTTTCCTCTATGGAAGGAGTAGGTAAAGTGATCTCTCCTTGTGGAATGGTTTCCAAAGAGAGAGTAGGTAATTTCATGGTGGGAGAGGAAGGTGTGATGGCAACAGTTTTCTCCTTTGGTAGTTATATCAAAGGATAAGTGGGTAAGTCCATTATCTCCTCAAATGGAGGATTGGAGGTGATTGTTTCCTTTGTTTGGGTATTCCAAAGAATGGAGGGTGACTCCACCGCTTCAATAAGTGGAGTGGAGAAAGAGGTAGTTGAGGCAATGATTTCCTCAATGATAGGTTCAATGATAATAACATTGACCGTATGGACCTCATGAGCATGAGAAGATTCTAGTTTGTTGTCATCACGGTTGGTGGTAGGGGCATGGTAGGGAAAAGGTATCAAAATATGTCAAGTGATTGATTTGAGGGTGCATTGGGATTTCCCAATGAAAGTACGTCTTTATTAATCAAGTTTTAGACAATGGTTTTGAAGGTGTTACACCTACTAATATCATGTCTAATGACATGGTGGAAATCACATAGATCATTCTTATTGTACCAATCAAGCATAGGGTGAGAAGCATCAAATTGTAGAGTATGTTTGATAGGGGAAGTTGTATGATGTTTTATTTGAGCATCTTGTCCAAAATTGAAGCATATGACTCCCCTAGTAGAGTGTATTGTTTTAGGGTAGCCCAATTTTGATTTAAAGTTTATTGATTGGAGGGGTTAGAGGAATAGGTTTGGTTGGGTTGGTTGACAACAAGAGGTGGGGTTGTTTTAAGGATAACCATGTTTACGACTGACTTTGGTTTGGTGTTGGGATAATTGGATTGATTGGTATTTTTGGATGAGGAAGGGTCATTGGATTTGAATCTAGAGTTCTTGTTTCTCAGTTTCACCTTCCCTTCATCAATGGATTTAATTTCTAGTTTGTGTGCCATGGTGAAAGCCTTGTCAAATGTTCTAAAAGTTTGAACTTGTAGAGTGGGGGCAATATGTTTGGCACATGCCTGAGTTAAAATTTTAATCAAATCAGGTTGGTTCAAAGAGAAAGAGAGCTGGTTGATAATACCTCTCCATTGTGCTATGAAATCGATAATTGACTCATCATCAAATTGCCTAGTGGAGTAGAGGTTGATAATGAAGACCTTCTTGGATATATTGATGGAGAAGTGTTCTAAAAAGGTTTGGGCAAGTTGAGAAAAATAAAAGATGGAGTGCTTGGTCAGGGCACTATACTAATCCAAGGTTGGTCCAGATAAATACATGGGGAAGGTACAAAGGAGAACAACATCAACATATGCAATCAAATAGCAAGAAGGACAAAATTCTCTTAAGTGTTGTTGGGGGTCCTCCTTACTTTGGAACTTAGAAAATTTAGGTAGTTCCCATTGAGGAGGGTAAGGTTGGAGAGGGATGGATGGGTGGATAGGTTAGTTACAAATTTGGTTGTAAGATAGGAGGTTGTGATCCCAAAGATAGATGATTTTAGGTTGGTCATTTTGACCAAATTTGTTTGGGGTTGGGGAACTCCATAATTGTATGGTAGGTATTGTTGATGTTGGGTGGATGCAATATATGGATAACTGGTAGAAGGTTGAGAGGATACCACATGTTGTTATGTGGTCATTGAGGGTTGGGATGATGCCACATAAGGGTTAATGGGCATAAAAGATTGGGTAACATGTGTGGCTATGTATCCTTGTGGATTGGGAATATAGAGTGGGTAGGGTGGCATAGGTATTTATTGAAGGATTGATATGGGTTGATTTGGAGGTATGATTGAAGTGATAGGTTAGAAAATTGATATGGATTGGGTTAGAGGTGTGGATTGAGGGTGAGTGGTAAGTATAGTACTCATAGGTGTAAGGGTAGAAGGTATAGAAAGCACCACATTTTGAAGTGGGGTAGAGATCAGTGGGTTGGTAGTGATAAGGGGAATAATAGAATATATCCCCAAAGTGGGTGGAGTATGGGTAATAATATATGAGGTTGCCCTTATGTTAGAGGCATTGGTTAGTGTAGAGGGTGTTTGGTTATTGGTTGGGATGTTTGATTGAGTTTGGGTGGATGTAGTAGATGGGATATTGGTGGAAGAAGATGCTTGAGTGATCATAGGTTAGCTGGAGGTAGTGCCAATCATAATATGGGGTGGTATCCCATAAAGTGGATCCATAGGAGTAACCAAAGTAATAGGGGTGTGGTGAGATAAGGTGTTGAGGTAATGTTGAAGGGCCATAGGGTTGTTGTCAAGGAAGGTAGAGAAATTCGCATCACCTTCGACAACTATTTGAGGCATGATAGGAGGGGGAGAATAATGGGGAGAACCTTCAACATCTAAAGTGTACTCCATAAAGGAAGAAGAAGAGGAAGGTGGTTCTTGGTTGGTTTGATTCCTCAACTATTGTCTAGTAAAGACCATGTGAGGAATAGAAAGGAAATAATGAAAATCTCACAACTCAAACACAAAGCAAAGAAAAGGAAAAGATCTCAAGGCAATCAAAACATACACTAGAGTGCATTTAAAAAACTTGGGATTCTTTTTATATCACTTTTGGTTTATACCTTAGAAAGTGTGGAGAAGAACTTTGATTTGTAGATTAGGTACTAAAAAGGAAGTGTAAGGCTAGTTTCAGGTGTTAAAGGGTCTCAAAAATATGTATTGAAAGTTAGTACGTGGCTTGATATTTGGGCCTACCCTCTCACTTCACACACCTCAAAAATAAAGGTGTCAGGTGCTTAGCCAAGATATACTAAATTTTAGAGTTTAGAATCAACCAGAGAGCTGAGTTTTAGTTTCTCTTCTTGATAATTACCTCCAAATAAGATATCCAAAGGGTAAAGTTTACCGCTAGGTGATGAAATCCTAGTTGGACCTTATGTTAATTATTTTGATGTGTTGATTGATTATGTGGTTTGATAAAGTGTGTGCTAACAAGAGTGAAACTATGATTGATTACTTTGTTTTTAAGTTAACTAGATAAACTAAAAACATCCAAGCAATCAATGTATGTAAGGTTTATTTTATACCCAAAAGAAATTTTTAATTTCATTGTATGATCATATAAAAAAAGAAAAAAAGGGCACCTAGATGCCACTAGGTCCTACCAGGTGTGCCAGAATGTTTCTCTCAATTTCTACTCATTTCTTAATTAAAGAAGTAAAAAATGAGTAATAAGGTTGTGGTAGAAGAACCTGGTTGTCTATGCGTGTGTGATCCAGATGAGTGTGAAGAGTTTTTCTTTGTCTTGGGAAGAATGACCTGTAGATAAGAAATCACTCATACAAAGGAGTTGTTAGAAAGATAGTAATGTGGACTGACTAGCGTAATATAGATCCAAGAAGCATGAGCTTGTTAGGAGGCTATCAATCCACTCTTTGATAACAGTTAAGTTGAAAGAGATAAAATAAAATACTTGCATCAAATAATAGAAATAGCTGAAATGAAATATAAGAAGAAATAGATGTTTGATGAAGATAAATAAACTAAATATAGCAATAGTGGGTCAATATTAGTATTAAGGTAGGTTAGGTCAGGTTTATAAAATAGGTGAGGTCTTTGTGAATAGGCAAGGACATAAAAAGTCAGATTTGGTTGGGAGAAAGGGGCTAGAAATAACTTGCTATTATTTCTTTCCATAGTGACCATTGGTGGTTGGAGTGACCATCGTTGGTTAAGCTGATCATCAGTGGTTGGGTAATCATTGGTGGTTGAAGGTGATCATTGATGGTTAGGATAAGTATCGATGGTTCTTTTGGATTCTGAATGTGTTTAGAAAAGGGTCTGGTTCAGGCTACAGAATGGGTCAGTAAGTGGTTTGAGATCTGACTAAGGTTCAAGGGTTAAGAGATGAGATGCAGAAAGGTCTAGTTTGGGTAGGAAACATAAAAATCAAATAAATAAAGCTTAGAATAGGAAATGTACTTAGCTAGTTGCTTGATGGCTGATGGCTGATCCTAGAGCAATTTGGGTAGAGTAATGGTACTTTGCTTCAAGAGCAATTTTTGTATAATTTGAGGTCTCTTTTTGTGGTTGTTGAATTGCTGGAAGGAAGACCTACTAGTTGGAAGCTTGATTACCTGTGTAAGAATTCTTGATTATGGATACCTATCCAACTCCTACTCCCCTCCTTTTATAAACAAAGGGAGATGGAGGTAGAAGGTTTCATAGGAGGTTAGACTACTAATTTCGATGCATCATGATGTGTTAGCACTGGGTAAGGTAAATATATTAAATTATGTTATGTTAGCTTGTACATAGTTGGTCAAGGGTTTGTTCAAGTGGTAGGAAAGGGATCTGACAATCGACAGTCAAGGTGATCGTCAATGGTCGAGTGTCAAAGGCTAAATGAGGTAAAAAGGGGTAAGTGAGTTAGTTATCTAATTAGCTAACTTGACTAAGGGTCATGGTCAAGGGTTAGGTAATGGTCCGATATAGGGGTGTTTTGACAATCAGAATTATAGTGTGTAGAATTCCAGTGTCTACACTTTCATTCTATGCATGTGAGATTATTCATCTATAACATTCTATTCATTATTATACTATTTATGTTACTATTCTACTCATTCCTAAGTAAATTACATTTTATCCCCCTTGAAAATGTTTTACCCTCAAAACATGTAAAAAATACATAAAAAATATGTGGACCAGATGGAAGCCCAACCATGAATCTTTTTTTGCTTCCACTTCTTCCTCTTGTACTTGGAGATGAGCAAGCACAATATGAAATCAATTATTATAACATGAGGTTGAAGTGCATAAAGAGCTATGGATGGAATAACCTTTTCTTGAAACATGACAGTCATGAGATTAGATTCGAGCATAGAAATTTGAAACTTGATGATCATCATCTCAAAGCTAGAATAAGGATGCTCAAAATAATATGTTTGGTGAGCCAATGGAGGATACATGCCATCCCCCTTAGCCTTGTTCATTATCCACATCTAATAAAGAATGAAAATTATTTTTTAAATCATTAGTAACCAACTTGGGTTCATCGATGGCATGCTCAAGTACATCTAAATGTGAATTTGTCACGTCCAAAGAAAGGAAATAAACATACCAGGTGTTACAAAAATCCTCCAAATCTAGTCATATAGTTATGTCCATCTCATATGCTTTAACTATAGGAAATAAATCCCCATATCACTCGCTATAGTTATTTTCTCAATCCATCCATGCATTAATTTTCTTATCATATTTTTTTAATATATAGGAGTGAAGCTCAAATATATTTAAAGTAGCATGCATATTACTAATAAATTTATCCATATCATTACTTAATTGATGCATTGTTCTAGATAAAATGAAAAGCTTCATTTTTTCTCTCTCACTCTCTCTTTTTTTAATGTAGAAGTAGTTATTAAAACTGTGATAACTTTTATAATACTAAACAAAAATAAAAAAATTCAAAATGTTCTAGAAATTTGGAAATAAGGTACATGAAACCTATAAATTGTTTGGCATAATTCATTTTTGTTTGAGATCAGTTTGAAGAAGAAATATTATGAATTTAATGGGAAAAATGAAAATTTGCACTTGTAATATGTAGATCTATTTTTTGAAAAGCTCCAAGATGCAATGAAGCTCCAAAATGTGCCTATTGAAGACCTAAAATATGCAACTAAGCTTGAAAATGTGCATGTAATAAAGATCACATAAATGGCCCTAAAAAATGCTTTGATATCAAATGTTAATAAGCCCGCTCACACAATAACTGAATACCAATACTAATTAACTCATATATTGGCTAAGCCACACATTAAACACAATTTATTTTGATAAAGGAATAACTATGATCTTGGGCCACTTCGAGGGGTCTACCTCCTTATTAGAGTAATACTCTAATTGAATTGATATTTGTTTGGACATATTGTAATAGCTTATGCCCCTCTATTTATACTATTCTAATTTATCACATTATTCCAATATAAGCATATGGAATTTCTCCTCTATAAAATTATATTAATTATTCTATTATTCATGCTATTGTTATAAGATTGAGCTACCATTCTATGATTGTGCAAGTGGGGATAGTTTTGCAATCATGCATGGAGACTGTTTATGGCAATTTTGTAAGGTTTTCAACATGTGAGAATGATGGTAGAGTTGCACAGAGTTCTCTATGTCGTATCATTTCACTATAAAATGCTATGAAGTATAGCATAATGGTTGAGTCACAATAAGGTGTTATGAAGAGCTATGCAACATGTCAATCAATGGAGGTCAACTTAAGGCATTATGATACACTTGTCTCATATATTTGTCATACTAGAAATGTGTGAGCATTGTCTTGGTGGCACTTTAACATAGAGTTGTTGAGATCATTACACATTGATCACTTTGGTTAGTAGCAAGTGTGACTATAGATTCTTTTATTGAGCACATGTTATAAATATTAAGTATGATGCCAATATGGGCACTTGAGTTCTATGTTTATAATTAGTTTATTTTAAGTTTTTTGGTGTTTGTGAAGATTATTTAATTTATTTATGTCTTAAATTAATTTTTTGTTTAATTTTAGATAATTTTCAATAATTTATTATAAAATAAATAGAATTATCAGCTAACTTCATTTCATTGTCTAAGTAATTGAATGAGTTCCCAAGAGTTAAGGTAGACTCTTAGTGTTAGTTAAATGAAATTTAAGTGTATGTAAGCTAATTCATTTTTTATAAGATATTTTGGATGCCATAGTTAGGTAGGTTGCATTATTTTTTGACTTGTTGAATAAGGCTTCTTGCATGTTGCCCTTGTCTTGAACGTGAGTTAAACTTATTTGCTTTAATATTTGATTTAGTTTTATTTAAATTGTCTTAAGGTCTATTTTTATAAGTATAATTATAAATTACTTAGTTGTCAAGTAAAGTTATTTATTTATTGTTTACTTTATGTTTTTCTTCAAATAACTTATCATGTAAGTTATCTTGTAATAGGGTTGTTGTAAGCCTTATTTATTAATAAAGAATTGTGCATAAGTGCAGCATGATAATTCATTTTGAAAATTTTTGTTTCATATTATTATATTTGATTTTTTGTTGTAGGTATTTACAAAAGAAAGACTATTAAACATATATTTTTGGTTTTGAAGTTATTCGGTATAAATTTTGGTTGACAGTCTCACTTACAACATAACTAGTTTAACAGCTAGTGATTATGAAACATATTGGTTGATACATAGCTTAAATTTTAGTTTAATTAAGAGTTGATTTAAAATCTCTCGATACATTAAAAAAAAATTATTTGATATTAGAGTCATGTTTAAATAAGGTTCAAAATTATTTTTAAGCTATTATCAAAAGAAACAATGGCTTCAATGAATTTTGCTTCCATGAATATTCATATTTTTAAAGGTGGCAACTTTGAGTATCTGAGAGATCAATTAAAACTAATTATTATGTGGAAAGGAGTTTGAAAGAATGTTCTCCATATGAAAACACCACTTCAATATTGTAATACCTTGACACAATATCAAAAAAGAATAAAAAATGATGAAAAAAGGAAGATGCACAAGCTTTCTTCTATATTCAAAGTGCCATAGATCCAAACATTTATCCAAAAATTGCAGGATGCAAGAATGCCCATGAGGCATAAAATAACTTGATAAATTTGTATCAAGGATTCATTAAGGTAAGAGAAGTAAAAATCCAAACTTTTAAAATATATTTTGAGAATTTGATAGTGTCGAATTTTAGAGTAAGAGATTATTGCATAAAGATAAATGATTTAATTCATAAAATGAGGGTTTATGGAGAAACTATAAAAAATAGTGTTATAGTAAGATTTTTTTTGAGATATTTAATCCAAATATGGTTACATATTGTGATCATTTTTGAAGAGTGTAAAGACATAAACACTATAAGTTTTAATGATTTAGTGAGTTCTCTTTTGTCTCATGAAGACAAGATAAAACTATATGTAGGAGTTATAGAACATGGTCTAGAACAACTACTTGAAACTAAGGCAAAGGTTTTAAAGACCAAAAAGAAACATAAAAATTAGAAATAATGGAGTTTACAAAACTTAAATTTAGAGAGAAAAATTGAAGCTAACTTGACAGGTAAGAATAAAATATAATTTACTTGTCATTACTACAAAAACCCAAGACACATGATAAAAAATCATGATACTAGCAAATAAGAATCAAGTCAATCAAGAAAGGGAAGATAATATTTTTTAATTTGAACAAAGTAAGCTCCAAGAGCACTCAGATTATTATCTCATGTGTTGTGAGAATAGAGGATGGAAATAATTTTTTGTCTCTTGACTCAGATTTCTCAAATCGCATGACAAGTCACAAAGACAATTTCAACAAGTTAGATTATTCCTTCAAAATCTAAGTGTAATTAAGGGATGGAAAATCCATCCAAACTAAAATAAATGGTGATATTAAAATCATCATAAATAAATTATATATTTATATAAATTATCCTAAGAGTATTGATCATAATTTCACAGATTATAGTGATGAAAGTAAGGCATACAAGTTTTATAATTCTACTAGTAAATCCATAATTGTTTATATAGATTGAAAATATTGTGTATATTGATTATGATCATATGGATATAGAAATCATAAGTGAATGGGGTAGTATTTTTAATTTGATTTTGAGGTATTACAAATTAATGCACAAGTTTCTAATTTAACATGAAATAATACTAGCTCTTTGAAAAAGACTAGTCATCCATCTACATCAACACTAAGAAAGAACAAGGGTTTGTTGAATCTTCATCCAGCCACTCAGATGTTGGATCATAATTATTAAAAAAGAATCAAAAATTTAAAACATCAATAAAGTAATTTATTTGATGATGTTTATGATGAAAATATTATATTTGCATTATCATCTCTGACTAATGAACCTAGAAGTTATACAAAATCTAGTCAAAATAAATAATGGGTTGATTCTATGAAATTAGAGATGGATTAAATTGAGAGGAAAGATATATGGACTTTAGTTCATCCTATTTTGAATAAATATTTTATTATTACAAAGTCGATCTACAAGATTAAGGTTAAAACTGATGAAATAGTTGATAAGTTAAAAACTAGAGTAGTTACAAAAGGGTTTGCACAAACATATGGAGTTGACTATAAGAAAACTTATGCACGTGTGGCATGTCAAGATACTATAATATTAATAATTATTATATTTTCTCATAAAAAATGGAAAATAAATCTAATGTATATTTAAAGTGCATTCTTAAATGGAGAATTAAAAAGAAGTATATGTGGTACAGTGACAAGGTTTTGAGGTAAAGGGTAAAGAATTTTGGGTATATAAATTGAAGAAGACTCTTTATGGGCTTAATAAAGATTCAAGAGCTTGGTACTCAAGAATTTATAGTTGATTATGGAATAAAAATTTGTAAGAAGTCAAAATGAACCAACTCTTTACATACAAGCATTGTGTTCTAATGTTTTATATATGTGTCTATATGTAGATGACTTGATATTTACAGGTAGCTCTGTGACGCTTTTGAATATGTGAGGATGATTTATATATATGTCTCTAACTAAATAGAGCAATTAAAAAGAAGTATATGTGAGGCAACCATAAGGTTTTGAGGTAAAGGGTAAATAATTTTGGGTATATAAGTTGAAGAAGACTCTTTATGGGTTGAATCTAGCTCCAAGAGTTTGGAACTCAAGAATTTATAGTTGATTATTGGATCAAATATTTGTAAGAAGTCAAAATGAACCAACTCTTTACATACAAGCATTGTGTTCTAATGTTTTATATATGTGTCTATATGTAGATGACTTGATATTTACAGGTAGCTCTGTGACGCTTTTGAATATGTGAGGATGATTTATATATATGTCTCTAACTAAATAGAGCAATTAAAAAGAAGTATATGTGAGGCAACCATAAGGTTTTGAGGTAAAGGGTAAATAATTTTGGGTATATAAGTTGAAGAAGACTCTTTATGGGTTGAATCTAGCTCCAAGAGTTTGGTACTCAAGAATTTATAGTTGATTATTGGATCAAATATTTGTAAGAAGTCAAAATGAACCAACTCTTTACATACAAGCATTGTGTTCTAATGTTATGTATATGACTTGATCTTTACACGTAGCTCTATGGGGATGTTGAATAGTTTCAAAAAAATTATGAAATCGAAATTTGAGATGACTGATCTTGGACTTATAAAGTACTTTTTTAGCATGGAAGTCCATCAAAATAAATATAAAGTATTCATTTGTGAAGCCAAGTATGCCCAAGACATGTTAAATAAGTATAATTTTTAATATTCAAATCCCACATAAACTTTAATTGTAAGTGGAAAAAATATTATGATAGAGGATGGTAGTCTTTCAGCTAATGAAAATAATTTTAGAAACATGGTGGATGATTTGATGTGTTTCACTATGACAAGACTAGATATCAATTATGGGGTTTCACTAGTTTCTAGATTTATGAGTAAACTATCACTCAAGCATTTATAAGTAGTGAAGATAATCATAGTATTCATTTCAAACCAATAAATTATTTATATCTAATTGAATATATAGATTCAAATTAGAAAGAATCTCTTAATGATAAAAAGTCTACTTCAAGTTATTGTTTCACACTAGCAAGTGGATTGGTTTTATGGTTTTCAAATAAATAAGCTACAACTACATTACCCTCTACTAAAACCGAATAAACAACTCTTACATCATCTTACATGCAAGGATTATCATTGAGAAGACTCTTGGATGATGTCAGAGAGGCTAAAATTGAGCCAACACATATATTTTTTGATAACAATGAGGCAATATAACTGTCCAAGATCTAGTTTCTATGCTAGAACCAAACACATTAAAGTCAAACATCATTTTGTCAGAGATTTGATCAATGATAAACTCTTTGTCATTGAATATGTGAGAAGTGAATATTTTTCTAATATCCTCATTCAAGGATTGCTCAAACAGATTCATAGAAGATTTAAAGAGTTGATATGTATTTCACGTATTTACATCAAAAAGGGAAAGATTGAGTATGATATCAATATGGACACTTGAATTCTATTTTTAGAATTAGTTTATTTTGTATTTTTAGGTTTTTATGAAGATTATTTAATTCATTTATATTATAAATTAGTTGTTTTGTCAATTTTAGAAACTTTTAAAGAATTTCTTAAAAATTAGCTGGAACTGTCAGTTAACTTGTTCATTTTCTGAGTACTCAATGAGTTCCCCAAAGGTGAGGTGAACTTTTAGCATTAGTTAAGTTAAATTAAAGTATATTTAAGTTAATTTTTATTTTATAAAAAAATTGGGATGTCATAGTTGGATAGGTATGACAGAGCACATAAAAGATACAAATTGATGTAAATGTTTAAGACCATGTATCTGAGCATGGTGTGACAGATGAAAAGTCATAATAGTCACAAGAAGAGGAGGACCATGTGACTCCTGCTCTAAGTATATTAGAACATGTGCGTAGAATCCATAAAAGGGATAGCCCACCTAATTTTTATTTTGCATTATTGTTATCTATGATTGATGATGAAAACCCCAAAATGTTAAGTTAAACTCTTAGATGCCATGAGAGCAAGTCTTGGAATAAATCCATGGAGGAAATGGAGTCTTTAGACAATAATGAGACTTGGGGCTTGTTAAATTTGCCTCTTGGATGAAATCTTGTAGGCTGCAAGTGGATTTTAAATAAGAAGTAAAATTCGTAAGGGAAATTAGAGAAATATAAGGCTCGCCTAGTAGAAAAGGGATTCTCATAGGTAGAATGAATTAGATTTGGTGAGACATTCTATCTTATTCTAAAATTAAATTCCACTAGATCTATTTTAGCTACATTTATTGCATTTGATCTTGAGATAGATCATATGGATGTTAAGACAACATTTTTTTATGGAGAGGTTGAAGAAGAAATCTACATGTCACAGTCAAAAAGTTTCAAGGTAAAAGGAAAAGAGGACTTGGTTTGTAGACTAAATAAGTCCAAATATGGGTTGAAATAATTTCCAAGGATGTGGAATCATAAGTTAAAAAATTATGTGGTTGGAATTGGGATTGCGTGCAACAAATATGATCTTTGTGTTTATTACAAGGAGAAAGGTGATAACTTTATCATCATAGGTCTCTATGCGGATGACATGTAGATAAACAAAAATGATACAAGCATGATCAAGCAAGGGAAGTCTCAACTATTTGTGTAGTTCTACATGAAAGATATTGGTTCTGCAAGATTTATCTTGGGCATGGAAATCAAGTGAGATCGCTTAAATAGGCAACTCTAGTTGACCTCAAGAAGTATGTTGAGACAATTCTAGAAATATTCAAGGTGCATAATTTCAAGCCTATGTGCACACCTTTTTTAGTTGGTAAAAAACTATCTACTATATAATGTCCCAAGACACAAAGAGTTGGAGAACATGGTTCAAGTTTCATATGTGAGTGTGGTGGGAATCTTGATTCACATAATGGTTTGTACAAACCTTGACATTGTGTATGTAGTGCGAGTGATGAACATATTCATGTCCAATCTAGGCAAAGAGCAATGGATGCAAATGGAGAGGATAATCAAGTATATGTGCGAGACTTATGATTATGCAATTTGATATTAGGGTAAACCTATTAAAAGTAAGATATTTAATCTACATGGCTTTGCGGATTCTAATTGGGCTGGAGATTGTGATTGTCATAGATCTACCATTGTGTATGTGTTCAACTTGTTTGGTGGAGATGTAATTTAGATGAATAATCGACATACAAGTGTTGTGATATTCACCACCTAAGCTGAGTAGATCATAGCTACTCATGTGAGTAAGGAAGTAGTTTGGCTTAAATATTGTGTTACCCAATTGGGTTCACTCAAAAGGAAGTAAAGATAGATTTTGATATTCAAAGCACAATCTATCTAGAAAATAAACTTGAGTATCATTTTCAGGCATAACACATTGATGTGTGATATAATTTTGTGAGATAAATGGTGAAGGAAATAAAGATACACCTAGAAAAGGTAGATACAAATGAAAATATTATGGATTCATTGACTAAGGAAGTGACTACTGTGAAGTTTTCTTGGTGTAGGAAAGACATGGGCATATCAAAAAAGTTATTGAAGGATGGATGTGTGTTGCTTTATGTAAATTAATTGACAAGTGGGAGAGTTTTTCGAAATGTTTCAACTTTTGATGAATTTGTGCAATGGTAATTGTGTGCAAGGGTGGTGTTATGCAAGGTTGTTTTTTCAAGCACTCATTGTGCAAGGTTATTTTTACAAGCACTAGTTTTGCATGATGTGCAATTTGATTGCACAAGTAGGGATGGTTACACAGTCAGGGATGGAGACTATCTATGGTAGTTGGTTATCATCAAGAATGATGGTAGAGTTGCACAGAGTTCTTTGCACAGTGGAAGGTTATGAAGTGGAACATAGTGGTTAATTCAAAGTAAGGAGCTACAAGGAGTTGTGCAACATGTCAAGTAATGGAGGTCAACTTAAGTCATTATGATATACTTGTTTAGTGTATTTATTAGACTAAAAAATTGAAAGCAACATCTTGGTGGTGCTCTGACATAGAGTTGTTAAGGAGTGTTACACAATGATCATTTTGGTCAGTAATAGGTGTGATTGTGAATTCCCCTATTGCACAAACATTACAAAGTGGGTTTTGAATATAGGCATGGTTATTCTCAAGAAGAAACATGTGATGACCTCATACACGATCAAGTTATAGAGTGAATGTAAGTGATTGCATGAATGTTGAATACACACGATCAAGTGTGTGCATTTTATTATATAATAAAGTGTTGTCTAAAGGTTACAAAACCTTTTGACTTCTTGAACTATTGTAAACAGAATTTTTCTTAATGTTATAGTCAAGTAGATTATTGTGTTGGTACTTTTACTTGAAATGGTTTTTCCAAGGGAAATCTTGTATCTTTTGTGTGTTTGTTATTCCCTTGTATATTTAAAATTCATTTAGCATAACTCTCCTCTTTATTAGTTCATTACTTATATATCCTATTCTTAATAATGTCAATAGCAATACCAATAATATTTAATATTTTATCTTTGATATTTATAATTATCATGGGCAATATTTTTTGTACGTGTTAAATATATTATATAATTTTTTATCAATGGTCATTAAGGGAGAAAATTTCCATGCATGCATGCTTTCTCATTATAATCTACACTTTTTTCCTCTCTCACATTTTGATAACCTAAATTTCACCACAATCAACCCTCTGCCTTTCATTTATTGATACAAGTTGAGTAATCATTAACTAATTATGTGCATTTCAATGATGTGTTTCAATTTTTCCCCTCATTTGCATACTTGCATTTTCCTTATGATTTTCTATCTTCATAGTGTAATTATAGAACATGGTTCAAAAACGAGTTGGCATGCTTGGTTGTTTATTTTCCCATGTTTTGCTCACACTCTCATCTACCGATTTTAGAGACAATTTTTGGTTGGAAAGGTGTTTTGTCTCATTCACTAGTTGGTATGTATTGATATTTTTTTGTGAGCTACGTTTAATTTTCTTAAATGATTTTCTTCTCCCATGTGTAAAGCTAAATCCCATTAAAATAAATTAAATGCGGGTGTAAAGCTAAATTCTTTTTGTTAGTTTTTGTGGTGATTTATATTAAATTACTTCTTAAAATGGAATTATATATTGAACAAAGGTATTTTGTTCATGCACCATTTTAAAATATGAAGAAAAATTTACAAGTCATTTGCAAGCTACAATTAAACAAAACAATTCAAGATATTTTTAAATTTAATTCTTTAAAGTATAATTTAGAAACTTCTTCCAAGTAGAAAAACATAACAAAGATTGTTTATTTTTAATATTTTTTTATAAAATTTGGTAAAAAAGGCTAACCATTCAAAATGGACTCTTAATGGGACTTAATAAAGATAATTAATGGGGCTCAAATTGGGAAGTTGAAAAGGATTCAAGAGAAGATGTTGAAATGGATTCGATGGGACACTAAACAAAGCAATTAGGTTGATTAAATGGGACTCAAATGTGATATTTAATAAGAATCAAACAACAATATTATAGAAGAATTGATTCAAGGCATAAATTGAAACTCAAATTTAAACATTTAATGGCAATCAAAGGGGGATGTTAGATAAAAGTCAAAGCCATATATCAAATTTTAAGGTTTCAAAAGGTATTGTATAAAAATATAAGTCATAGTTTACTTGGAACACTAATTTGGAACACAAATCAGGGTTTGATTTGGAATAAAAATAATATGAAGTGAGAAAAGTATCAATAGATCCAAGGGCAAGTGCACAAATTTGGGGGATAAAAAGTGGTTTACTTATGGACATGATTTTTCTGAAATTTCAAAAATCTGAACTTCTATAGATAATTTGAGATATCTACACTCTAAATTTGAAGATGTTGTAAGAATATGAAATATAGAATTTCGAGTCTAGTTTTCAAAACACTATTTTTTTTTAAATAGTTAAGTATAACTAGGTCAAACATCTAAAATTTGAAGAGGAACTCTTTTTTTTATTTTTTAACATAGTAAATAAACGGTCATGCGGTACACCATTTTTTTAGCAGAGTTCAATATTATTTGAAATCCTTTGGAAAAAATTTAGATAAGATCTTCTAGTTTGTGACCTATATTTTTTATATTTTTTCAATGAATACTTTTTTTATGAATTTTGCAAGTAAATAGATCCTAAAAATTGATAAAACAATAGATAGTCATCTGTGCAACACGCTTAACTACCTCAAAAAAATGAAAATCATTTTTTTTTTTGAATATGTATAGAATTAAGCCTAGTTTGTGACCATATAACTTATTTTTCACTTAGATAAATGAAAGACAAATTACATGAACATGTATATGCATGTGTGTTTGTAGCATTTAGTGGCCTAAAAAAGATAATAAAAAATCAACATAGTTTGAAACCTTCAATTAGTCCAAAAATTATTAAAATCATGTTTTTGGAAAGAGGAGAGCATGCTCGACATAACAGTATTAAGTTTTAGAATTTTTACGTTGAAATTCTTAGTGTATTTGCTAATCAAAGTTAAAATTTTATCATACCTTTCAAAACTTAGCTATACATTGATAGTCCAAGCCTTTGGCTCAAGAATCCAAGTGATTCTTGAGCCAAAAGGTGCAAGAATTGAATTCCAATTTAGATACCACAATCATGTTAATAATGCAATCATGTTATTAACACGATCATGTTATTAACTGTGTAAGCAACATGGTCGTGTTACTTATTAATTTGATTGCGTTAATAATGAATCACGTTATATATTCTCAACACCCTAAAACTTGAATAGGAACCATTAGGCCCAGTAGTCTTTAGATCAAATATTGGTTGATTAAGATTGTTGTTTGGGATAAATGTTCTTGTCAAGAATTGATAGCATTGAATGATAATTGGAGATGCATTAACCTATGAATCAATTTATTGTTCCTTTGATCCTAATATGGTGTGTAATCAGGTCAATAGCTCCGAAATTGACATTAAATGAACATATTTCCTCAGATGGATCATGGTTGGCCCCAATTACGTATCAAACTAAACTAAATACTTGGTTTTTTATAATATGGTGTGTAATTAGAGACCCGATTTACATTATATGGACATAATTCCTTTCTCAGGGCTCATTTAACCCCTATTGTGTATTAGATTGAACTAAATATTTAATTAGTTTAATATGGTGTGCTATCAAAGCCCTAATTGACCTTATATTGAAGGAATTCCTTGTACAAGAACCAATTAATCTTAATTATAGATTATATTGAATAAAATACTTGATTGGTAAAATATGATATGCAATTAGGGAAAAATATTCACAATGGACATTAGATGGACACAATTCCTTGCATGGGGTGAAAAATGCCTCGATTGATATTAGGTGGAAGCAATTAATTACATAGGACTTGGTTGTCCCCAATTGTGTATAGTATTGAAAAAAATCTCAATTAATTTAACATGGTGTAATTAGAGCCCCAAATGACATTAAATGGATGTGATTCCTTGCTTGGGGATTGAGTGGTCCCAATTGCATATGATATTGAACCTAAATACTCAATTGGTTCAATATGGTGTGTAATCACGGACAATGGAACCCAACTAAAATTATATAGATAAAATTACTTTCATGGGGCTCTATTGGCCCCAATTATGTATAAGATAAAACCAAATACATGATTAGTTGAATATAGTTTACAATTGGGCCAACAAAGTCATAATTGACATTAGATCTATTCAATTACTTGCATAAGCCTTGGTTAACCACAATTGCATATTCAACTAAACTGAATACTTGGCTATTCAATATGTTATGTATGTGAGACTAACATAGCCCCGTGTTGACAGTAGAAGGCTGAAATTTATTACACAAGGCTTGTTTGGACTAAATTTCATATCATATTGAACCAAATATTCTTTTAATTGAATTTGGTTCACAATCAGAGTCCCAATTGTTATTAGATGGATGTAATTCCTTACAAAGGGTTCAATTGATCCTGATTTCATATCAAATTGAATCAACACTCAATTATTTGAATAAGATGTGCAATTAGGACCCTAATTAAAATTATGTTAACACAATTCCTTTGGCAAGCCTCGATTAGCCCCAATTATGTATCATTTGGGACCAAATACTCGATTAGTTTAATATGGTATGCAATCAGGGTCAAGTAAGCCCCAATTTCCATTATACATGAATTTAATTCCTTGTACACAACTCCTTTAGACCAAATTGCATGTCAAATTGAAAAAATACTTATTTTTTAATATGGTGAACACTTGGATCCCCAATTGATATCATATGGATGAAATTCATTACATTGAGGCTTAGTAGGCCCCTCAAATCAATTTAGCCCCAATTAACATCCTTTATATATAGTAAGAATTAGGTTCACATGGATGAACTTGGTTAAAATTGCATCACTCATTACCATAATTGACTTCATAGGCTCAATATGTGATGATGTGGGGGATAATTGATCCCAAATTCACATTCTTTACTCATAGATCTAGGTTCATAGAGCTCAAATTTCCCCCAATCACCATCATGATTGTACCTTATATACCCTAAAACCTAAACCTTAAGCCCTAATCCATATAATCATAATCCCTAAACTCTAAACCATAAATATAAACTCTTTAAACCTTGAACCAATCATTTTAGCTCAAATTAACATCATTTAGACTAAGAATTATGTTCACAGTGCTTAGTTTGGCCTAAATCACATGATTGATTACCCCATTTGATTAATTCACTCAATCTACATGATGACATGCATGGTATAATGAAAACCCAAAAACACATTCTATAGTAACAAATGGGTTCAAGTGATTCAAATTATCCTCAATTATCTTTGTGATTGACCCTGTGTACCCTAAGCCATATATACATTAAAACCTAAGCCATAAACCATAAACCCTAAACACTATACCCTAAATTATAAACCATAAAATTTCATTAATCACCAATTTTAATTTAGTCCCAATTAACATCCTTTGTAGTAATAATTAGGTTTGAACATGGCATAAAGCGATTAGACATTAATATACAGGACCTTAAACCTAACCCTATGCCTTAATCCCAATCCCTAAAACATAAATTGTAATCCCTATACCTTAATGCTCACTACATGCTACAAACATACATGCCTTACGATATAATTGATTTTATCATGAGATATCATAAAATAAACTTTTAAAACCTATGGCCAAAACTTAGTCTTTAGAGTACCAATTTAGTTGTGCATCTAAAGTAAACTGGGGCTGTTTCGAGCCCCTTCAACCTAATTAACCAAAGAGGAGGAGATAATTGATTATTTTAATTGAGGAGGCATTTGAGACCAATTTTAACCCCTTCAATAGCAAGATATGATTTGGGGCAAAATCAAAAGATCGATCTTCTATCATGAATTGATCTAATTAGTCAATTTGTGCAATTCCTTGCATGATCTGGGTAAAATTGAGCCCCTAATGCAAATTTATGGCTCAATCGATTGTATAACATGTATTCAATATGTACATGGCATAAATGACACTAATTTTATCAGAAATATAAAGATTCAAAGGTAATCAAGTCATAAATAGGTGAACAAGTAGCTCAAATATTCTTCAATTACCTTAGTGTTTGGAACCTATATCTGATATCTTAAACCTTAAACCATGTACCATTTAACTTTAACCCTAAACCCTATACCATTTACATTAAACCCTAAGTCATGAGCCCTAAACCCTAAAGCTTTTAAATTATAGACCCTAAACCCTAAACCAATAAATTTAGCCCCAATTAATATCATTTATGTATATAGTAAGAATTAGGTTCATAAGGATGAACTTGGTCAAAATATATCACTCATTAAACCAAAATTGACTTAATTAGCTCAATTTTTGATGATCTGGGGGATAATTGAGCTCAAAATCACATTCTTTACTCATAGATATAGGTTTAAGGATCTCAAATTTGACCCAATTGCCTTCATAATTGTACCTTATATACCCTACAACCTATGCCCTAAGCCCTAATCCTTAAAGTTCATAATCCCTAAACTCTAACCCATAAATATAAACTCTTTAAACCTTGAGACAATAATTTTAGCCCAAATTAACATCATTTAGACTAAGAATTAAGTTCATAGAGATCATTTTGGTCTAAATCACATGATTGATTACCCCATTCAACTAATTCACTCAATCTGCATGATGACATCTAGGGTATAATGATAACCCAAAAACACATTCTATAGTCATAAATGGGTCTAAATGATTCAAATTATCCTTAATTATTTTTAAAATTGACCTTATGCACCCTAAACCATGTATACATTAAAACCTAAGCCCTAAACCATAAACCCTAAACACTATACCCTAAATTATAAACCATAAGCTTTCCCTATTTACCAATCAATTTAGTCCTAATTAACATCCTTTGTAGTAAGAATTAGGTTCACAAGGCATAGAGTGATTAGATAAATTATATACAGGTCCTTAAACCTAAATCATGTGCCCTAATCCCTAATCCCTAAAACATAAATTGTAAGCCCTATACCCTAATTCCCACTACATGTCATAAACATACATGCCTTATGATATAATTTATTTTATCATGAGATGTCATAAAATGCATTTTTTAAACCTATGGCCAAAACTTAGCCTTTGGAGTACCAATCTAACTATGCATCTAAAGTAAATTGGGGATATTTCAAGCCCCTTCAACCTAATTTCATAACTATAAAATGTGATTTTGGGGTTGATGAGCTCCAATTTTCCCCAATCATCATCATCATCATTGTACCTTATATGCCTTAAAACCTATACCCCAAGACCTAATGCTTAAAGTTCATAATCCCTAAACTCTAAACCATAAATATAAACTCTTTAAACATTGAACCAATCATTTTATCCCAAATTAACATCATTTAGACTAAGAATTATCTTTTCTATTAACCTTGTGTACCCTAAACCTAAGACCTAAACACTATACCCTAAATTGTAAACCAAAAACTTTTCTTTTTTATCAATCAATTTAGTCCTAATTAACATCCTTTATAGTAAAAATTAGGTTCACACATGGCATAGAGTGATTAGACCTTATATAAACCCTTAAATCCAAACCCTATATGCCTTAATCCATAATCCCTAAATCCTAAAACATAAATTATAATCCATAATCCTTAAAACATAAATTGTAATCCCTAAACCCTAAACCCTATGCAATAATGCCTTAATCCCTAATCCATAATCCCTTATCTATTTTAAGTATAACATGATTGTGTTATTTAATAACACGATCATGTTATTTTTAATATAGGCAACACTCGATTCTCATTTCCAATTACTAACCCCAAATCTTATATATTGTTATTATTAATATAAGCTTATCAATGCATTGGATGGGACAGAACCTTATACAACACATAACACATAATTCCATCGCATTATGATTATTTTAGAATAATCTCGCTTATCAAAGACTATTTTTAACCCAAATCAAGATTTTTATCCCATAAACATTATCTACGTACTTATGTGAGATTTACAATACCTGTGTACTTGACCCCACCTTTGAAAAGCTATTATTTTTCCCTTCTAATGGGTGATGGATCATGTTTAAGGAAGAGTAAGATGTTGAAGAATAAAACACCAAAGGAATTAGAAGATTTGAGAGAGAGACACAAAGTATGAATGCAAAAACTTTATGGTAGACAAGGTACAAACCCTAATCTTGATGAACCAAATGCCATAGATAATGAGCCAATTGAAAATAATGAATTAAAAAATGATGAAATTGACCATAATCAATTGAATAATGATGAAATTGACCATAATGAAATGAATAATAATGGATTGTTTAATGTTGTAAATTCACATTCAAAGTTCTAAGTTTTTGATATTGGTAATGATGAGTCTATGTATGATGCTTCACCTCCCATGAATGAATAAAATTTGATGGAAACAAATAATGATGAAATTAACCATCAAGAAAATTTCATGGAAACATATAATGAATAAAATTTCATCCCACCTCTAAACAATAAAAGTAATAACAATTTTGAAACACCCTCTCAACAAATTCCACCATTTCCAACACCTCCAAGAATTGTGCATAGAAAAGACAAGTACTTAATTGAAGTCTATAAAAAAATTTATAACTAATGCATAATAAAATGTCTGATCGTCATTCAAGAAGATTGGGTCAACAAATTTTGGATACTTTCTTTCATAATTTGGATTATGATAGTCAAAGATGTCAATTATTTATTTCATTGATAAAATTGATTAAGATGAGACCTATAATGTACACATTAGGATTAAGAACATCTAACATGTATGATGAAAATAATGAAATTATTGAAAATCTACATGATTCATATCATATTATAGGCCCAAAATCATGCACCAAAGATTGTAATGTTGCCCAGCATATAATTACAACTTGTGCAGTAAATGATAAAATAGGGAAAAATGAATGGTTTCAAAAACAAGCCAAACACTTATTATAAATAGAAAAATAATAATGAAAGAAATTGAAAGACATAAAAGACTTAATGAACCTAATACTAATGAACTCTGGGCATTCTCTAGTAGACTTACGTGAAAGGACAAGGCTATAGTCGATACTCTGAAAGAATTACTTGCTCAATTTTGAAAAGACAATACAAGAGTTCTGCCCAATACAAGAGATATTGTGAAAAGAAGAGTTGGTTCTCATAACCATAAACCACATCCAAAATATTTATTGGATATGAATCAAACATAATTATACTCTAAATTTTTGGAAAAAACATCCACAAATTTTTATTTTTCAAAGATATTTTGAAATGGCAAAACTTTTTTATGTTAAAATAAATCACACATGCACTACTTGTTGTAGGCAACATGTTGAATATTTAATGCACTATGATGTTTTTTGCCATATTCATTATAGTTTTCATACTAAAAATATTTTTTAGGAGTGTGGCATTGATTTTCCACCAAAATTAATCAAAGAATTTATTCCAACTATCTTTTACAAAAGATCGGTTGGACAATTATTTTATAACAAATCATGTTTAAATGGAAATTATAGCATTTGTGATGGATTGTCAAAATTAAAAAAATGTATCCTTGAGGAGATTACAAGTGAAATTAGATAGGAATTAGTTGGTTTAAGTAAATATATATTAGTGACTTATCAAGTAAAAGATGGCAAAGAATCTAAAAGGTGTGAGTTTGTTACAAAAAAGATACTTATTTTCGAATTTTTGGTCAAATTTAGGGAGAAGATTGTTTATGAGTATGCAAGGCACACACACAGGGATTGATATTTGGATGAACATTTCAAGATAAGAAAGGATACATTCCCACTTGGTTTGATTATTTTAGTAGTTGATTTTAATAAAAATTACATATTCAAACCCTAAATGGAAGTTCAATCATAGTATTACAACTTATCACAAGTTACCATATTTGTGCATATAACATTCATACATTCACTTGATAGTACAAATCAATAACAAAAAATATTAAGTGAGTACCATTTTTATATCATTGATGACAAAACACATTGTTCATAGTATGTGCAAGGTTATTTTCAAAAGTTTTATAAATAATTTAGCCAGAGGAACATTACTTTCAATCAACATTACATTTGATCATATAATTGCACATTGTAATTCAAAAATGCATGGATATTTTATCCATTGAGTAGGATGCATATTACTACTAGTGTAGAACACATTTGGATTTTCACTGAGGTTGGCCATGGAAAAGGGGAGCATAATGGTGATATAGCATGTATAAAAAGAGCTATTGCAAGGAAGGAGCTGAAATTTGAAGAGGGTGTTCATTTGACAAATGTAAAAACTGTGGTTGAATGGTGTAATGAGAATATGTGTCATGGTCCTCAACCAAATTCTACTATTCGTAGACATTTTTTATTAATGGAAGAACACTTGTCAAAATATGAGGATTGTATGACTCTAATGGGTTTAAGTGACCTCCACTCATTTCATAGTTCAAATGCAAGTTCTTGGACTATTCATCTGAGACAATTAACATGTTTCTATTCTGCATGCATAGACTCTGTTTGGAATGAGTGTGAGTCACAAGAGTGGGTGGATGATTGGAGTTCCAAACCTCTAATTCCAATCAACACATATTAGGTTCTAACAACATTATAACTTAAAAATATGATATTATCAGATGATTTTGACCATGTATCTGATCTAATACAGCCACGTAGAATATTTTTCATTATGTATAATTTATTCTCATTATATATCTTCATATTATTGCTAAAAATATTTTTTTGTGATATAGGGCATGTTTTTGCAGTTATTGTAGTGAGGATAACAAAGAAGGCACTAATTACTACTTGTGTCAATGTGTAGAGAGAGAAAAAATTGACTTCCCCAATTATACATAGAGAAAACATTGACTATCCCACTCGGTTAATGGTAGTCACTGAAACTTAGTTTCAATGATATCGTATAAAATATTCAGATCAATAATTTTTTGAATAGTTTGAAATGCATAGGAAGATACTGTACTATTCAAATTTGATTCTTGCAACAAATATTCAATTATAAAAATATCATGGGAGGCCATTAAATAGGAAACTATGGAAAGTTTAGGAGTCTGACCATGAAGCTATTCTTGATATTATCAAGGTTAGAGTGGATCTTAGTGGTTTGTTGGATTGAAATACGAAGGTATGTTGACTTTTCAAATGTATATGTAATCAATTTTACCAAATGTTTTTTTATTTTCTAGGTAGTACATATAAATTTCATTTATAATTAGTTACTAACATTTTTTTATAGGTTAGTAAGGTCATATAAGCATCCACCTTCACGTAGCTAACACTATCAATAAAAAATCATATATTCTTGAAGCAAGAGAAGCTTAGCTTGGACATGATTGAAGCTCAGGTTGGACTTGATCAAAGCTCAATAAATGACTTATAGGTTTCATTTTATGGGTTCTTGAGGCTAGAATGGGTGGTGGGTTTGTCGATTGGGCCTAATGGGAGGCCAAGAACTTGGTCCTAAATGTTATCCATCCCATTGAATGTGTTGGCAATGTCAGTTTTTAGTCAGGAAGCATCAAAATTAGAATTTTGCAATCTCAACTTAAACTTTGATAATATTTGTTGTCAGTGTTTCCATTCTCTGGAATGGTAGTGAAAATGCACTTCCAGGTGGATTTGAATATTGTGGTAGTGTGATAACATGTAATTTACCTCTTTAGATGTGATCAAAGTGATATATTCATAGGTAGAGGTCTTGGAGGTATAAATGCTAGTTGGAACTCAAGAAGTTGCTTGTTCACTGATAAAAAGTTGTATGTTTGGACTCGTCACTACAACTTGTCTAACGGATTGATCTCAAATATTCCATCTGAGTGCTCTAGGGTGTAATTAAAGGGATTAAATATGTAGGAGAGGGATCTAACAGATCATAGAAATAACTTATAGTTTTTGTTTTACATGTGTTTGAACTTAGGCTAAAAATTTACATTTTCTTGTATTAGGAAGGGTGTTCTTGAGGTCTGAATAGGTGGTGGGTTTGTCGATTGGGCCTCATGGAAGGCCAAGAACCTGATTCTAAATGTTATCTATCCCCCCAAACATGTTGGTAGTGTCAATTTTCACTCAAGAAGCATCAAAACTAGAGTTCTACAATCATAACTTAAACTTTGAAAACATTTGTTGTCAGTATTTACGCTCTCCAGAATGGTAGTGGGAATTCACTTATGGATGGATTTGAACATCATGACAGTGTGATAACATGTAATTTACCTATTTGTATGTGAGAAAAGTGAGATTCATAGCTAGAGGTCTTGGAGGTAGAAATGCTAGTTGGAGCTCAAGAAGTTACTTGTTCACTCACAAAAAGTTGCATTTTCGGACCCATCACTACAACTTGTCTAAGGGATTGATCTTGAAGCTTCCACTTAAGTGCTTTGGGGTGTGATTATAGGGCTTAAAGAGGTAGGAGAAAGATCTGATGGTTCATGAAAATGACTTACACTTTTATTTTTATGCATGTTTGAAATTAGGCTTAAAAATTGCATTTTTCTTGTATTGGGAAGGGTATTTTTGAGGCTGGAATGGGTGGTTGGTTTGTCGATCAAGCCTGATGGGAGGCCAAGAACCTAGTCCTAGACATTATCTACCCCCAAACATGTTTTTAGTGTCATTTTTCACTCAAGAAGCATCAAAACTAGAGTTTTGTAACCAAAACATAAACTTTGACAACTTAAACTACAGACTTAAAAACTTAATGATTAATTGACCTATTGACATATTGACAACTTTGATAATTTTGACAACTTTGACAAATTAAACTAGGGACCTAGAAATTTAATGAGTAATTGACCTATTACCTATAAATTTAATGAGTAATTGACCTATTAGGTGCTGGTAGAAACTTAATTGACTTATTGACCTATTGACCTATTAGGTGGTAATTGACCTATTAGGTGGTATTGAGTAATTGACATATTGACCTAGAAAGTGACTTGTTGTAGATTCTCCATTCAATGTATGTGATTGCATTAATTTCATGGTATCCTTGAAGGTCCTTGAGGCCATGAATATGTTATCATTTGTGTAGGTTGCAGGTGGATGAATGACTGTAGGTGGTAACCAAAAAGTGATTGTAGGTCACAATCAAGGAAGGGAGCTTGGAGTGATTCCACCACATTGGTAAGTTGTGAGTCATCATGATATTAGTTTTGAATGTGTTGAACCTATACAGACCTACAGAGAAATGAGTAAGACATTTCTACATGGAGAACTTAGCAAAAAGGGTTACCTCTACCCATATACCCTATTTTGCCTATAACAGTCCAATATAAAAGTAAATGTTTGTTTCTCATGAAAGGAGTATCACTTTGGTGTAGATATTAATATATAGATTGATAATTATCATTGAGGTGGAATTTTAATTGTTGTTTAAACAAAATATAATGATAAAGAATCAACATATAGTCCTTTAGAACAAAGAAACCATGTCTATACCCTGTTTTGGGTTAACAGTCACATTGCAAAGGGAAGTAAGATTTATTTATTAATCATGTCAAGTATGTCATTGAAAATATGGACACGAAATATGGTCCCATAATCAAAGGAGGTTTTAAATCTCTTATAATATGCATGAGATATTTGAAATTGAACTAATACTCCATGTTGTCACAAGCATGTAGGGTGCCTTGTTATGTACAATCAAGATAGAGAGGAGAGACTTTTAGTGTATAAATGTGTATGATAATGGCTATAATGGTTTGTATATTTTTGATAGGTGGAAAGAAGGTAGTGAGAATTGGAAAAACCCTTAAGATTCCTTGACACTCATTGATACATAAACCCTATTGTCAAGACTCAAAAACTTGTGTTTTGATGGTTAGAAGAGATAATAAAGAGAAATGAGATGTCTCACCTATTTTATAATGTGTGTGGGGTGAAAAAAAACCTATATGTGGAATTTTGGTCCTTTAAAAAATTTCATAATTCAAGATATTGAATTATATAGCCCCTCGGCTTGTGAAGAAGCCTAACTAGAGTTTCAAGAGTAAAACCCCCATAGAAACAGTTTTAACCATTAGAAATTAATGAAACTTCATAATATGACATGTTTTGATGAATGTAAAATAAATAAATTGGTTTTAGTGTGGTTAAATGTTGTATAGTATGGATTTGGTTACTGTGGATTTAAGATAGGGCTAATTAGGCCTAGTTAAAGGGTGGTTTACAAAAGAAGTGTGGTCTAGGAGTGGAGTTATGTCATGAAATTTGACACACACCTATAAGGAGATAGAGGGTGGCTAAAAAAGGTTTTAAAACTTCATAATAATTTATATATTTATCAAAGTAAGAGAATTTGCACAAAAAAGGTTACAAGCCTAAGGAGACCATTGTGAGCCCTATATGTAGAATTGAATGTTGAAGTTTGTTTGAGCGCTTATAAGAGGATAAGGAAGGTGTTATTTGACCATCTAAAAACATAAATAATAAAATACTAACTCTTTGAAACCTATATCAAGTTTTGGTACTTGAAACCTAAGAGGATTGCCTAGTGAGAAGATAGTGAAAGAGTGAGAGAACATTTGTGAATGGAATGTATGAAATGAGATAGAGAATGAATGTGAGAGGTTTTTAAGAGGTCTAATTACACGAATAATTGTCTCCAAAGTATACAATAATAATATACAAATAGAAGAAGGCCATTGATCCTAAGTGATAAGAGTGTCATTAGTCATTTCCACTACACATAATGAAATAAAAACTTTAATTTAAAAAAATATGGGAGATCCAATATTTATATCATTGAAAAGAATAAATTTATAATCTTCATTTGTGTACAACATTAAATATGAGATCAGGTAGATAATAGTTTGGAAGATAAAAAAACACTATACAATAACATACAATGAAATAAAAACTAATTATAAATTAGATAGATTACCATGATAGGCATACAATATAGGCACATGTGTGCAATATCAATAATACATAGATTGTCATGATAGGCATACAAAAAATTACATCTACCAACATAGTATCTAATGTTGGGTGAATGTCATCTACGCATATATAATGTTAAAAATACATAATTTGTCATATAGGCATACAAAAAAGTACATCTTATGTGTAAGACATCATATTCATCAAATAGCCTCCCTCTCTTTGCCTTCCTCGAAGAAGACTCTCCCTAGGATGCTCTACTAGTAGATGGAGACCTCTCTAATTCCTTGTATTCCTCTAAGGTCTGACTGCGGGTCCTACGCTCATAACTAGATTGCAACTGAACATGTTCAAATATAATAATTATTATAAAATTAGCATTAAATACATTCAAATTATTGTTAAGAAATTAATTTTAAACTACAATAAAAAATCATCTAAACATGCACTTACTGCAAACTCACGATCATACTCAATATTTTTTTCACGCTCAAACAAGTTAATGGTAGGCTCATCTTTCCGAATAGGTATCTCAAATACAGGAGGAACATGAGAAGTTAATCTACTAATCATCTAACTGGGACTATCATATGTCATAGGACAAACCTGTATACACAATAATTTACATAAGTTATATTTTCCCCAAGTATATGTACTAAAATTATTAAAATAAATCTATTTTTACAATTAAAAATTATAAAAACTAATATATACCTCTGTCAATGCCTGTGCAGATGACATTTCAGAAGCAATTCCTATGTTTGTCTCATCTCATAGAGAGGGAGGAGTGTCTACTCCAACCATCAATTGTTCATGTAAACAAGGTCTCACTTTTATATAAATTATCAAATCTTATATATGAAACCATGCATATCATGAAAAGACAATGTAAACCAAGATCATGGAAGTGTAAATGCCATACAACGTGCATATCATGAAAAGACACTATAAACCTAGAATCATGGAAGTACATAACTACCATATAACATGCATATCATGAAAATACAATGTAAACCAAGAATCATGGAAGTGTAACTACCATACAACATGCAATGGCCAAGAATAACAAGTAGTTTGCATGTTGGAGCTAATATGAAAATTATAATACATGTAGAAAGTGTAAGTGGAAGAGTAGAAGGTGAAAAGAATAGTAGCACTTTGACAAGGAAAAGTTATGGAGAGAAAAGGAATAAGAGACATATCAATAACTCTATCCTTACTTGTAAAGCTTCTTTGGATAGAATATTATACCATTATATATTTATTGGGGAAAGGTTGAGCTACACATATATGGCCATCATCCTTCTATTATATGCACGATATCAATCATTTGTATCTCTATATATAATACATGGATTGATATCACATTAATTTATAATAGATGCATGACAAGTGATTTATGGGAAATCACCCAACCAATAGAAAGGAGCACGAGCCACGGTGAATCCACCTCTTGGTGAAGGTGTGTTTAAATAATATTATACCAATAGGTTGAGGAAGGGAGGTCCTTATCCAATATATCAAGTTTTAACCATCTAAATAGATATGGTCTTGTTTTGGATCAAGAGAACAAAATTGGCAAATAGTTTGGATGTTGAATTGGAAGAAACTGCAAGGTGTAATTATTGAGGCTAACACATATTTTAGTACCAACACAAATGGTGGTTCTACCCCCAAACTTGTCTATTAACTTAAATTCTTATCTTTTGGTATGATTGGAAGGTGTATCAAATACATGTGAAGAGTGTGTCTTTGAATTGGGATTTAGGTGAGGAAGTTTACATAATATAGCCAAAAAGATACATGGTCCCAGAGAGCGACCATTGGGTTTGTGGGTTTGTCAAGTCATTATGGGAAGTTAGGCATACTCCACAAACCTATTACAGTAAAAGATATCAGCACCTCCAAGATTATGGAATCAGGATAAGTCTTTATGATCTGAATTTACATGTTAAAAGCGATGATGATAGCATAGTGATACTCATTATCTATGTTGATGATATTGCCATCACAGGTAGCATGGCCACTACACTTTAGTAATTAGAAACTAATTTATGTTCTAATTTTGACATGGGTAATTTAGGCCTCCTACATTATTATTTAGGCATAGAGTTTTGGAGATTTTATCATACTATATATATGACCGATAAATATATGCCAAAGAACTTTTGGAAAAGTTCAATATGACAAAGAATGATCCATCAACTAAAGCCATGGATGTTTATTATCTATAGCCAACATTGCAAGTGAATTGGTGTGGGATATTTATTTCACATGCCTACCATAAAATATATATATAGATCTTATACAAATGTTGGGTGCAAAAATATAGATGGGAAAGAGAGAAAAGGGATTGTTTGTGTTTACCCATATCAAAGATGAGGAAGTAAATGCTACATGTGTAGTCATGTCAAGTTTGTGTCTTTGTGGTTTTATATGCAATATGGTCATATAAATTTAGTTTTTATTATTAGGAAAGTCTTTGGGAAAGAGCTATATGAATGAGACTCCCATTTAATAGGATATTATTGCTTCCAAGCAAACTTCCACTAGGAAAATGAGTATATATTCATAAAGAAGCTTCAAATATTTTGTGGCAAAATGTGCTTCATGTTTTCTTCATAAATAATGTCCTATCCCTGGAAGCATGTAATAGATTTCTTGTAAAATAGTGTATTGACCTCGGGTAACATAAAGAAAAAACGTACTATATGGGTAATGGGTAGAAGATATGAATACAACGTCTACATCCTTAATTAGTGACCCTATAAGAGCATTGTAGGATGTTACTCCCAATGAAGCATGGTCCAACTTAAGAACATTCATGACTTTTATGTTTTCAATTGTCTTATTTTTGTATTAATTCTTGAGAAGAGAAGTAAATTAGATGCAAAGAGCAAAACATATATGTTTATTGTGTTATATCTATTGTTAATGATGCGCATTTATTCTATTTTACCTTAAATTCCCTTGCTATTATCATTCATTTTCAAGGGTAACATGTGGATTTATGTATAATGGTAATGGTGACATAAGTTAAAATGAGAATATGATTGTATTGATCTTAGCAACTTCATTTTAAAGATAATGTTACGTAGAAGGACCCCTAAATAAGTGTTCTTCATTTTATAATTATTTTCATGGCACGTGAACTACCCTTATCTAATCTTGAATGAGATTATTCATGGGATTTTTGTGATATTTTCCAAAATTAGTTATATAAATCTTGTTGAGCCCATTCTCATAGCTTGCAACTATTTTGGTTCTTCTTTAATTGTTTGTGATACCTCATAACATCTTCCAAAGGTTCATGGTACCCCTAAGATGATCAACCCATCTCCAAAATTTGTAGACAGGTGTATTTATATAAGAGGATGGGGATTTTAAAGGTTTAAAGTCTATTTGAGTTCGTATGGTATGATTTCACAGTCAGTAACCTTTTATATAGGCCTAGGAGACCTAATTAGTCCTGAGGGGTGTTGAGTTAGGTGTTCTCCAAAGAGAGTTAAATTATGAAAGCCCTACATGAGTTATGTGATGTAAAGGGGGATATGAATGTGGGTTTGGTTTGGTTAGGAGCTTTTTAGTTTACTCAAAACAAGGAGTTTTGCCTCAAAAAAGGGCTAGTAGAAGGAAGGTGTCAAAGAGGAAAGAAGAGTTATGTGAAGAGTTGAATCTTGGGGGTTGTGTGGTATGGTTAGATGCATGAAATGAGATGTAATTGATTAGGTAGATTCTCTTATGAGTATTTTGGAAGGACAAAATCAAAGTATCATGCAGACCTATAAAACACAATAATATTGTAAAGAATATAGCAAGGATAAAGAAAGAGAGAACATGAAAATAGAGTGTGAAAACAGAGAAAGATAAATTTAACTTAAACTTACAAGGAAAATATACATAGACTAAATGTACATAGAGAATAATATTAACTCAAAATTTTACCTCTATATAGGTAAATGGTGTCATCCTAATAGAGACAAATATAGTGGTAGATGGGCCAAGAACTAGATCCGATTATGTAAACAATGGATGTGATAAATAAAATATTGTAAATACTGACTATGATGATGAAGGCACTGCCACCTCCTATGACATAAAAAATGACATATATATTATATTCAATTTCTATGTAAATTAATTGTTAGCTAAATTAAATTTACAAATATAACTTAAATTTAACATGACATTTATATAAAATATATGTGTGTCTGTGTAGTGGTTGATGTCTACAAACCAAATGTGCATACCAAAAACTCATCACCCATAAGAATATTATCTAAGCCCTTTAAACCACCAATGCCATCATCATCAGAAGGTCTTGTGTGCATAGATCCATAAGAGCTACAAGGATGGGGTTGGGTATGCACAGTTGGTGGCATTTCTGTAACATCGCTCTATGAAATCCTACTCGTATGTTGAATGAGTTTATCAGTGAGTGAACTAAGAGCATAAAGAGTGTCGATCTCTATGACCTGATGAACTACAAAGGGGATCTCAGGCTCAAGATGATTTTGGATATAGATCCATGCAGGTTGATTAGGTGCATGACATGCACCTAGTGGATCCTACATAAAGCCTTTTGCTCGGCCCTGAAACTCACTATAATCAAAATAATTCAAAATCTCATTGAGGATAAACTCATTGAAGAGTTTTCTCAAAAAATATAATGGGACCTCATGGTTGTTAAATGGTGGATCGTCAAAGACCATCCACCATCGATCTCAAAAATTGACTATGATTAAGTTATGTACACAGCGAAGGATAGGAAAACATTTAGTGGTTATGAGAAATGAGGCATTAGTGGTTGGGTCAATGAATAGGGTGTAAATAGAGGATTTTGATTTTTTTTTGTTCTTGACCTGAAGTGCTGATAATTTTTTAGCATAATATGGTAATAAGTATCCCTATATGAGGTCCATCTATCAATTTGATTTTTTAAAGAGTCAATTCGACCTAATAAGGTCTCTAGAGAATTGGCTAGCTAGGTGCGGTGGGGGTTGGTCAAAGTGGGATCCCTCATTCTCCCAATTAAATTCTCAATTTCAAATTTATTTTCCACAAGTTGTCAATCAGAATATTTTCACTATTAGTGGGTTTTGGGGAATTGTAGGAGGGTTAGGTGAAGGGATAGGAGGAACAAGAGGGTTAAGAGGAGTGTTAGGAGGAGGAGCAACAAGAGGATTCTGTGGAGGGTTAGTAGTATGGGGTGTTAAAAAAAACAAATTACAATTAAAAAATAGGGTTAAACATTGAAAATAATAAAAAAAATTAAGGTTAAATAGGGAAGATTTATATCACTTTCTTCTCCTACATAGTGGTATTGTTGATCAGTAGGTTCATGGGATGAATTTGGCAGCTTCCTATCACATTATGGCTTAGTAATCATCGAGCCATAATTCAAATAACGCAATCACGTTAATTGAATAACATGATTACATTATTAATTAATGTGATTGCATTACTTGAAATGTCCATGAAATTATCCCCCAACTTCGTATACTTACACCTAACATACTAAAAAGAAAAGAAAATTTGGCTATAATTTATAGGTGGGTGGTTTATGATTCATTAGTGAATGTTTTTGTTTGTGATCTAAGCCATTATGGTTCTATTCATATTGAATGAAAAGGCTTTGACATCTTACAAGGGATCAATCATGTGCAAGTTACCTTCAGATGACCTTCCCTAAATTAAAAAATGAATATAAACTAACTCCAACAAATTATTAATTGTAATTTAAAAACAAATTAACATCGAATTCTCCTAAAACAAACCTAAAGAAAAATCCATTCCTATCAGTTCAAGAGTCTAACATGTTGTACTTTCATATAATCTATAGGTTTTATTAAGTGATAGAACATAATTGAAACTGAGATACACCATGCAGAAAAATGTTGATCTTTGGAAATCTCAAAAATATAATAACATTCCAATACTAAGAAGATGTCCATGGTTAAGACCTCTAATTCCCTAACAAGTTACTTTCTCTATTTTATTTGATAACATTTAAAAACATATTTATGATTAAAAGAGAAAGATTTAGACTTTTCTCCCATTACAAAAAAAATTAAGGGAAGTTAATTCTGATCGATCGTGAAAAAGTGATTCATGAGAGCCAAGATGCACATACTTCTACATAAAGCTACACCTCCCATATGCCTATAAGCGAATAGTTAAAAAATACATAGATCATCCACTAGTAGATATTTTCAAGAACAATAAAATAATTACTATTTACCATGTTAATATACAACTAATTTGTATAGCATGCCTGACAACAAAAAAATATCCTTAAAATAATGAGATTTGTCTATTGAGCATTTTGAGAAAAATAAATTACTGGCCCTCTTTGGGTGTTACTTGATGTAGACGGGAATGAGGGGATCAAGTGAATTATTTTAATACTCCCTATCTAGCATTACACTTATTCAGACTCAAGGACACACACACAGACATAAGAGTTGGAAATGGAAACCAAAATGCTTTCATTACTGATGTATACAAAAATTCACACACATATACACTCTCCCTTCCCTTTATGACTATGAAGAAGACTCTCCTTAGTCCAATGATTAGGTTATAATGAAAACATCTCTACTTAGAAATAATGAAAACATCTCTACTTAGAAAGCTCTTAGCTCTACTCTATCACTCTTTGAGCTTCATTCAACTCTTTCTCTCAGTTCTTATCTACTTTGGCATTGGAACTCTTATCCTTCTTCCTTGTTCTAAATGAATATTTTTAAGTGATTCTCCAACTCTCCTCCAAAACTCCCATATCTTGGTGGATTAACATGGCATTCTACCAAACTCTTCAAACTCCCTCTATATTTAAAAATGTTCCACGCATCATGTTTTATTGATCATTGTATTTACTTTGTTTGTCTCCTCAACATAAGCAAAACTTATGGTTATTATAGACTGACAGTTACACAATTGTTGTCTTTATTAAAATGTGGTTTCATCATGCTCCTAATAGAAGGTCATTTTTACCAATACGAGATGATTTAAACCATCCTTCACTTCCTTGCCTTGTGTAACTCTTGATTTTATTTGGATTGACATTAATATTCCTCCATACATGAAACATTGTCATAAGAGACAACAAGTTGCACAACACAAAACAAATACACATAAGTGTGCACAAAAACATGAACCCATGTTTCTAGATGATGCAAGATTGTTTGTAAACTCAGATGATCTAGCATCAACAATTAGGGTAAATGAATTTGTCCATTGGCTCCTACTTATTAAGCTCTCGTGAGCTCCTCAAAGGTTTTTCCTTATTTTACAATTTTGGATTTACTCATCTAAGTCTCATCTTCAGCTAATTTGTCTTTCCACTTCACCAAGTATTGTATGTAATCATTGTCTCTTGTATTCATAAAAAATCATGTATCTAATACAGCTTCAACTTACTCTTTTCCTTCTTGAGCAACTATTGTTTCCAATCTACACATGAAAAATATAGACTTGATCTTTCTCCACTACCTTCTCCCTATAGGGGTTAAAATTTATTACATTGAAGATAGGTGGTATATCCACTTCATCTGGGAGCTCAATCTCATATGCATTTGTTAAGAGTTGTCTCAAAACTCTATAAGGTTTAATCTTCTTCCACTTGAGATTGTTATATTTTCCCTTTGAAAATACTCCTTATGTGAATGCACCAAAACTCGGTTATCAACTTGAAATTTTTTTTACTCCTTGTTTAATCAATGTATTAATTGTACTTTTTCCTAGTCTTTTTCAATCTTCTCTTCACCTCTTTATGCACATCATGCATACTCGCTATAGAATCCTCTACTTCAACACTTCTTATCCTCATATTTATTGTGATTCTCAAGTCACACACTCCTCTAGAGCTACAACCACACACAATTTAGATTAATATCATTTTTGTACATATGTTCACCAAGTTGTATGCAAACTCAACTTTTTCCAATGTCATATCCCATTGTTCGGGCTTCTCTCCAACCAAAAATATTAGTAAATTACTAAGACTTTGATTCATTACTTCCCTCTAATCCTCTATTTGAAAATGATATAATGAATTTAAATATAGTATTGTGCATAGTTTCCTCCAAAAATACCCAAAAAATCTAGTATCTCTAGTTGATATAATGCTCCTTTGTAACCCATGTAGTCTTATTATTTCCTTTTAAAATAATTTTGTAACATTCATGGCATCACTTGTCTTCTTGCATACTTTGAAGTATGTCATCATGTAAAATATATCCACTACAACAAAAATATAATCATTACCACTTTGGGTTCTTGGAATCCCAAGAATGAAATCAATATTCAACTCTTCCCATGGCCTCTCCAGAATTGGTAAGATTGATACAAATTTTAATTTTGAATTTTTTCCTTAGCATGTTGGAAAAATCCACATCCTTACATGAATTTACTAACATCCAAGCTCATTCTTGGCCAACAATAACCCTCTTTCATTTGAACTAATTTTTTATCAAGACCAAACTGACTAACTAGGCCTCCACTATGCTTCTCCTTCAACAAGTTCTCTCTCATTGATCCTTGAGGTATTTATGATCTCTTTCCTTTAAATAATAAACCATCTTATAATAAATACTCTATCCATGAATTTTGTGTTTGTGCTTGTTGGATTCGTGCATGTTGGCCTTGCATCTCATAAATCTAAATCCTCCTCATATATCTCCCTAAGTCAAACCCAATGTCTTCTACTTTCATCTTATTTACTATGATAAGTCTTCTACTCAAAATATTTACAACCATATTAGATTGACCACTCATATGCATCAAAACGGATGAAAAACTTCAACGCAATTCATGTGTTTCTAATTCAACTTACCTTGGTTGTTTATGGACTGTAATGTTTTATGATCCATGTACAACATGAGCTCCTTGGGTAACAAATAATGCATCCACTTCTTGATAAATTATAACATTATGTAGAACTCTTGATCATAAATTGAATACATGTGTTTTGCTTCCTTTAACTTCTCATTAAAGTAAGAAATGGGTTACCTCATTGACTCAAAACTACTCCTATGGCTATCTTACTAGATCATAATAAACCTAAAGCACTTTGTTGAAATCCAAAAATGCCAATAATGGTTGTTCCATCAATTGTTTCTGAAAAAAACTAAAAACTATCCTCTGCTGCAACAATCCATTTGAATTTTTTGTATTGCCTCTCATAGTTTTTTTAATGGGTGCATATATACTACTGAAGTTCCTAATAAATTTCCTATATAAATTTGCTAACCCATGAAAACTTTTAGCCTTAAACATAGTTCTAGGTGATGGCCATTCAACTATTATTCTTATCTTTTCAATTTCATTCGCAATCATTCTCTTGAGATCATAAATCCCAAATAAATAAGCTCCTTCTTATTGAAGCTACACTTCTTCAAGTTGACCAACAACTTCTCCTCGTTTAATATTTGCAATACCAACCTCAAATTGTCCTCCTTTGAATAAATATAAATCAAAATATCATCAAAATAAATAATGAAAAACTTACCAAAATAAGATTTCAGCACTTCATGTCTCGTGAATGTACTAGGTGAATTTGACAACCTAAATGGCATAACAAGCCACTCATACAACCCATCTTTTGTCTTGAATGTGGTTTTCCATTCACCACCTTCTCTAATTTTGATTTGTGTAACCCACTCTTCAAAATTATCTTTATAAAGTACCTTGATTCATTCAAGCATTTCATCAAGTTATCCATCCTTGGCAATGGAAACTTATATGTAATAGTGATCTTGTTTATTGCTCTAGAATCTGTAGATATTCTCCAATCTCCATCCAGCTTAGGTGTCAATAATATAGGAACTACATATGGGCCTAAAATTTATCTTATTAAACCTTTCTCTAACAACTCCCTTACTTGTCTCTTCACTTATTCATTCTCCATAGGTGTTAGCATGTATGTTGCCTTATTTGGAAAACTTGATCTAGGCACTAGATCCATATGATGATTAATGTTTCTCATAGGCAGTAATCCATTTATAAATCTTATGAAATTAAATTAGATAACTCTTCTAACAAATTTTTAACTTTAAAAGGAATATCACTTACCTTGTTTATAATGACAACTTACATCAGTTTGGGAATGAAAAGAAAACATGCTTCCTTATTTGTTTTCTAAAAAATTGTGTACCAAAAACCAACAAAAATTTAGGACCATTGTCTACCTCTTATCCTCTTTCCTTCAATGAGTTATATTTGAACATTATAACATCCTTCACAAGCCTATAAGTTTTTTCTCTACCATCATCCACAACCTTTCTATCAAATTACCCTGGTCTTCCCAACAACACATGACATACATCCATGGGCATTATGTTACATAACAATCCATATTTATATAACCCAATCTAAAAACTAACCATGCATTGTTAATTAAACAATCATTTATGACCCTTAAACAACTAAGAAAGTTTGTATGGATTGGGATGCACTAATCTTTTCAGCACAAGTTATTCTATCATTGCTTTCACAACCAAACTATTTGTGCTATCACTATCAATAATGACCTCATAACACTTACCTCACACTTTGAAAATAGTGTGGAACAAGTTCTTAATTTGCATCAATCCATATTCTTCCTTGGTTGGTTTTAGCAAGACTATCTTCCACATAAGATTTTCACCACATTCGGGTTCTTCTATGCCACTTGGAGATGAGATATTTTATTCATTTGCATAAACAAGATGATGTTTGCTTCATGTCTTCTACCATTGCTCTAAAATGTTGTTGAGCATTCAAAATCTCTATGTCCAACTTCTCAACATTCGAAGCATTACCCATGAATCCTCTACCTCTTCCTCTTTCAAAGTAACAACAACCTCTACAAGAAAACCCTCTTCCTCTTTGGATCTATGATGCAAAAGCATTCAAGGGTTCATGCAATATTGCATTAACAACAAATAGATTGCTTGTGTGTTTGTATGATTCTTATAGTTTGTTTGTTGTTTTTCCATGGTTATACAATGACCAACTCAAATCATGAAGTTTACATGAGCTTGCACACATTTATTTATGGGTACGTTGGTGCAAGAATATAACTTCTATTTAGGCTTATGTTCGGTATATTTTTATGAATGTCCATGTGGAGGGCATGTTATGACGTGACCCATATTTTTATGAATGCCCATATGTAGCCATGTTATGTGGGATTTATGACCCACAACATTTTTGTAAGGAGATGACATTTTATCAAGTGGGAAAAGAGAGATTTCAAGGAGACATTGAGCCAATAAAATGGCTAAGGGAAAAAAGAAGATTTTTGGGTAAAAAATGTACCAAAATAGGCAAATGACATAATGCAACTTGAAGGCAGATGGAAGGCATATTTATGGGCAGAATGTAAAGGAGAATGGATGGTAGAATGCCAAGCTGTTGATGGATTGTATGAGGGTCTAAATCATCTCCATGTAATGTTACAATTCCATAGAGTCAAATATGTATCAGAGAGTGAAGATGTGTGCATTAATTGTAACATTTTGAATATGAATTTAATGAATATGTGTATGAGGAGGATGTGTGAAATTATTTTTAATGTTTTGAAGATGAATTCAATGAATGTGTGTGAGGTGTCAAATCTAAGAGAGTGTGCTTGTAAGTGTGTTAATGGGAGAGTGTTTTAACTAAGCATCACAAGCACAAAGGTTATCCTTAAGTGGATACCATGTTTGTGCTTGCACCATTTGGCATTAGAAAAAGGTCTTTCCTTATTGGTTGATTGTGTGAGGCTCTTTTATGAGCCAATTTCAAGCTATGAAATAGAATTTTGCTTGAAGCTATTTTCAAGTTGTGAAAAAAAAGCTTGCATGTGAGAGAGGATAAGTTTTTTGCAGGTGTGAGAGAAATCCTACAAGTGTTGAGGAAGTTTGAGAGGATCTTGTTTAATTTTATTATAGGTTGTGAAAGAGAAGCCCGCTTGTTAAGGAGATATGGCACACAAAGGAGGAAGAGCATGAGGAGTTGTATACTTGGCAAAGATGTTGAGGGAATTCCAAGCAAGTTGGATGTCTTAGAGAGAGGAGAAGCTAGAAAATAAAAGAGACCAACAGAGATCAAGATGAAGGAAAGAGATAAGTATCATGATATTGATCTATTTTTAGAAAAGAGAACTCAAATGAGCTCATGAAATGGATTGTTGAGTTAGAGAATTCTTTTAAAGAGGATATTATGTTGGATCCCATGAGGGTCAATATTGCATGCACTAAGTTATTTGGAAGTGTAGTTGAGGACTGGAGAGTACTCCAAGAGAGGATAAAAGAGAAAGTGATGAAGAAGTGATTTGTTTGGAACATATGGTTTTCAAGTTGGTGAGTCATTTTTTACACTCACAATTGTGGGAAAAATAGTTGAAGAATATCGAGGCATTGAATTGTAAGCATGAAGTGGAGAAGAAGATTGTCATGAAAGACAATATGAGAAGGAACTTGTTAGGTAAACAACTTAAAGAAGTGAATGTAGTAGAGAATATTTATTTGAGAGGCAATAGGAAGGTGAGGTTTCCATGTAATAAACCAAAGTTTATTTTCAAAAATAATAAGGAGAAAGAAAGTTGTGAGCAGCCTATAGAGGAAGAAATCCTCATGGAAAAGAAAATAGAGGGAATAAAGTGTAAGGTGTGAAGCCACTATTCATAGTCACTATTCACAAATCATTATTCATAGTGATGTGGCATGCTCATGATGTGGATGGTTAGCGATGTGGTTGATTGGTGATGTGGAAGGGGTCCATGGAGGGTCTCTCACATGTGATCAAGTTGATGTGATGGGAGTAGGACATAGCACTCCACCAAGGCACACAAGTTTTTGTCCTTGGTAGTTATATAGGTTTGTCATGTGGTGAAAAAAACAAAGGGTTAGGTATGGGTCAAATTTCTAAGAGACCCAATGATTCACATGTGTGGATAAAGTCAAAAGGTGATTGCAACACCTTTTGGACTTTGGTGTGCACATGAAAGAATAAGTAAGGGTTTACTATTATTGATTTCCTCACATGTGGAGTGGGAAAAAATATTTGGATTCACATGGAAGTGGCTTAGATCTTGTCTAAATTGGATGGTCAACTTTGTTGACCCTTCCACATGAAAACAAACATTTTACTATTGATCACTAGTGCCTTTATGGAATGTGGCAAATTTATTGGGCCACCTATGATGCTACTCTCTCACTCTCTATATATTGTTGTAAATGCTATAAAATCATGTCATTCTCTTTGTATTTCTCATCCTTGGATCACTCTTGGATCCTTGCAATCTTTGGCTTGCATGCTTGTAGAGAGGTAGAGCCTATAGGCCATGTTGTTTGTCTCACCTAGATGCTTGGGTTGTATTCATCATGCATGCTTTGTTGTAAGCATGTATATCTTTGAGGTTAGAGGTAGAGCCTGGAGGCATTATATGCTTGGCTCACCTAAGTTATTTGTTTTTAACCACTAAAAGGACTTACTAGAGGAGATGTTGTAAGAGAAGAGAATTGTTGAAGTAATGTAGTATGGAATCTCCCATTTGGCCCATGGTTTTTCCTTGCACATTGCAGGATTTCCATGTACATCTTATGTAATGTGTTCCCTCTTGTCTCTATTCAATTGTAGCTTACTTTTTTGCATTAATTTACTTACACAATAGGATAGAGCTTATTGATCCTAACATATAGTATCAGATCTTTTATTCCTAACAATTAGTATTAGAGTTTTGGTTGTGAATTAAAAAATGGGTATCAGAGCCATGGTGAAAAACTCCTATTTATGAGTGTTTTCTATTGTTGGTTGGTTTTGTGCAAGTGGAAGCTATAGTGACAAGGGGAGAGACCAAGTTGAAAATGAAGAAAAAATTTATGGCAGGTATCTCTCTGTGTAGGAAGGTGGAGGATCTATTGTTGAAGATCTTGTTCTCTTCCTATTGCTAAGGAGAAGACTGTAGGAGAGTTATGAAGAAGCTGGAAAAGCTTTGCTAGATAAATTAGTAGCCTACATAGTATTCATGTTGAAGATGAAGCAACTATACAGCTTGAGGACAAATTTGGTCTCCTTTAGAATAAGTTGAAGACAAGGCATGACCTTGTTGTTGATCTTGGAAACAAACAAAATGGGTGTATGATGTGGTATCCTATTGACCACATGTTGTTACCGAGATGTTGAAGATAAAAATCCATGCAAAGGAAGGAGGTATAAAGAAACATGAAGTTGTACCTATTTTGAAGTAGTTGGGGATGATGAAGATGAAGATGAAGATGTAGATGTAGATGAACAAGTGATACCTAGTGTTCCCAGAAGGAGAAGCCCATGTGTTTGGACATGCAGTGGAAAAATGATGTATTTTGGATGAATTTTTTAGGCTCAACAATGTGGTAGGTACATCGGTGGACTGATTAGCATGACAACTTCCCTAGAGTTGTGATTAGTCTACTTATGTCATGTTGGGCATGATTGGTAATTGTAGGCTACATGCAGAAGATCAATTGAGACCTGGTGTTCTTGAAAGGAGAAAGCTGGTGTTGACCATATAACTTAGGGTGATAGAGTGTTGTGTATATGATTGTGGTGTTGGCCAGATAAACTAATGCATGAATTAACACTAGAGGAGCATGAGTTAGTGTTTTGGCAACATTTGGTAGAGTAGGATGCATTTCGTATGTGGGATCAAAAAATCGATAGGTGCAATGATTTACTGAGTAGCGTAATGAATTTTTAGGAGATGTGATTGGTCCAATGAACTTTTTCCATATTGATAGCTTTGAAGGCTATGTGAAGTCTAGTTTTGACTTCTATGAGATCTTCTATCCTCACTACTATCGAGAGTGTTGTGTGCACTTGTTGTTCAAGGAGTTGGAAAAATGTGACTCCTACATGGTGATCTCTCTTAGGGAGAGATATATACAAGGATAAGGAAAAAGTTTTTATGGTTTTCATATTGAAGTCATTGTATGTGTTTTCAATAGACGTGATGAGGGAGTACAATATATTCAATACCTTCATAGAGAGCCAAAGTGCTTAACAAAGTTTGTTGTTATGTGTTCTTGACATGTTAGATGCATGCCCCAACATGATCATTATTTTGATGGCTCAGTGACTAGGACATGATGAAGGTGATAGGAGGAGAAAACCAAGGATGGAGATGTATAAAGATGAGAAAACAAGGAACTATCCCACTTCTTGCATTTTGAGCTATCTTCTTAGGAGTGTTCTATACGAGAAGACATGTTGTGTCATGTGTATTGGATTCATCAGGAGTAGGAAGCCTCGTGATGTCATGGTAAGCACTAAACCATATATTCCCAAACAATGGGACTTGTGAGCAATTCATGGCAGAATCCTAATTGGAGGACTGGTATGTGGATAAGTGAGAGTCACTTCAGGTGATTCTATCTCATATGGAGGAGTAGAAGTTGACAAAGATGGTTAGGAAAAATAATTCATAGTAGTGAAATAAAACTTCTACTAGGTTTGTGTCAGGGTAGCAGTGGGCATAAATGGATAACTAGTTGCAGAATATTCAAATATGGTAAAATTCTATGTATATTGACTTCAAGTGGGAGTATGTTAGGTGTGGAGTCACTATTTATAATCACTATTCATGGTGATGTGTCATGTTGGTGATGTGTATGGTTAGTGATGTGGCTTATTGGTGATGTGGTAGGGGCCCATGGAGGGCCTCTCACATGTGATCAGGTTGATGTGATGGGAGTGGGGCGTAGCACTCTACCAAGACATATTGGTTTTTTCCTTGGTAGTCACATAGATTTGTCATGTGATGAAAAAGATAAAAGGTTAGGTATGGGTCAGATTTCGAAGGGACCCAATGGTTCACATTGGTGGATAAATTTAAAAGGATTGTAAAACCTTTTGGAATTTGATGTGCACATGGAAAAAAGAGATGAGGGTTTACTGTTGTTGATTGTCCTGACATGTGGAGTGGGAGACAATATTTGGAGTCACATGGAAGTGGCTTGGATCTTGTCTAAAGTGGATGGTCCACTTTGTTGACTCTTGCATATGAAAATAGACATTTTATTATTGATCGCTAGTGCCCTTATGGAATGTGGTGAATTTTTTTTGCCACCTATGACATTACTCTCTCACTCTCTCTCTCTCTCTTATTGTAAATGATATAAAAGCATGTCATTCTCTTTATATTTCTCATCCTTAGATGGATCACTCTTGGATCCTTGTAAACTTGGGCTTGCATGCTTGTAGAGAGTTATAGCCTGGATGCCATGTTACTTGGCTCACCTAGATGCTTGGGTTGTAAGCATCATGCATGTTTTATTATAAGCATGGATATCTTTGAGGTTAAAGCTAGATCCTAGAGGCATTGTATGCTTGGCTCACCTGAGTGCTTTATTTGTAAGCACTGAAAGGAGTTGTTGAAGTTGTTTTAAGAGAAGAGAGTTGTTGAAGTAATGAATTCTATAAGTTGTCATTTACCTTGTGGTTTTTCCTTATACATTGTAGGGTTTCCACGTACATCTTGTGTAATGTGTTCCCTCTTGTCTCTATTCTTTTGTAGCTTATTTTTCTGAATTAATTTGCTTGCATAGTAGGATAGATCTTATTGATCCTAACATGTAGTATCAGAGCTTTTATTCCTAATAGAAAGTTTGAGGATAACCATGATGACTTGTAGGTTTCTATGAAGGAAACAATAGATAAGAATGAATAAGAATAAATTGCATCTATAAAGTTGCAAATAGCTAGAGATACATCAGCTAGAGAGGAAATTAATGATAAGGGTAATGTTGAAAACCCTATTTTGTCTAACTTTTATTTTTGTGTAGGTCTAGAAGAATCCAAAGAACAAGAAGAATAAGATGAAGAGAAGGTTGAAGTGGAGCTGGAATAAAAACCAGCAGAGGAAATCCAAACATAGAAGAAGAAAGAAAACTAACACTAGAGATTTCCTAAGATGTTGTGGTTATGGAAGTATTCCACATTAGTGATGAAGTGATAAAAATAGAGATGGGGGTCTCTATAGGCTACACAATTGATGTGGGAGAGACCATTAATGACTTTAATTGTGATTGGGGAATTTATGAACAACCCAATGAAGATAAAGAGGATGAAGGCATACTCTTGAGAGAGGATACTAAAGAGAAGAGAATTGAGGAAAAATATTGCAGGCAATTGTTTGGGGTTGCCCAAGATATAGTATATGTGGGAACAATCCACATGAGTGTAAGAGTAGAAACTAAAATAGAGGTCTTTGGAGATCCCATATGTGATGAGGGAGATGACAAAGGATTCATTTGAATTTTATGGAAAGTATTTGAAGAGGAGTAGTAAATGGGATATTGTGGAGATCCCCTATTTGATGGAGGAGATCATCTATTGCATAAAAAGGAGGTGAAGTTGATTAAGGGATTGTTTGATTCCCATAATTTTTTATTTGGCCGTGTTATAGGTGTGAAAGGATGTACAATAAAATAAGTGAGTGAACTATTTGAGCTCACAAGATGTGAAGAGTAGTTGATTTGCATATTAGCCAAGGAATGTGAAGAAGTAGAGCAACACATAAACTTACATGTGTGAAGAAAATAAAATAAAAGTAGATGAAAATGAGGAGGAAAGTGAAAAGCTAATTTCATCTAAGTTGCACTTGATGAAAACAAACATGAATGAAAGGAATACCAATCAGTGTAGGGATGAAGAGAAGCAAAGAATAAGAGGAGTAGATGAACAAATGGTTTTTATATCAGCTAATGAATGTATATAAGAGTAATTTAATGAGAGGCACGAAAAGTTACTATCTACTAAATACAATTGGTTTGGAAATCCAACAGCATATTGGATAGATGATGAACAAATCTATGGTGCATTTTAGTGGAGGAGGTTTGACTACAGTGGGTGTAAACCTACAAAAGAGTGGAATAGTAGAACAATACAACTTGGTGGAGGTGGATGGACAAAGGTGGGTTTTAGTCCACAAGAGGATGGAGAGAAAATAGGATAAGGCTTTAATGGATGAGGATGTAGTATGGTGGGTCTAACCACATAAAATGAGGAGAAGTGAGCAGAGGTAAAGAGAACATGATATATTGGAGGCCAGTAAGAGAAAACTAAAAATGGAAGAGAAAGAAAGATAATCAACTGAAGTACTTGTTTTGTTAGAATGGAGTTCCATGTCCATTATGTTTCATCGTCAAAAGAGTGGTTCTATCACTTATTTCATCTATGTGAGTAGAAGCTCACGTTTTAAAAATCTCAGGTGTCTAATGCAAGAGCATCCATGGATTCATGCAATCTTGCATCAACCAAAAATAAAGTGTTTATGTGTTTGTGTGATTTCTTTCATTTATTTATTATTTTAGCATAGTTACACAATGACCAACACAAATCATAAGTTTACATGAGCTTTCATGCATTTATTTTTTGCGTACGTTGGTTCAAGGATATAACTTTTGTTTAAGCTTATAGTTGTCAATTTTTTATGAATGTCCATGTGGAAAACATGTTATGAAGTGAGACATATTCTTAATAATGTCCATGTGGCAGCCATGTTATGTGGGAGTTATGACCCAAGACATTTTTGTAAGGAGATGATGTTTCCTCAATTGGGGAAAGAGAGAATTCAAGGAGATATTGAGCCAAGAAAATTTCTCGAGGGAAAAAGAAAAATTTGGGGTCAAAAACAAATCAGAATAAAGGGTTGATAGAACATGACTCAAAGGCAAATAAAAGGTAGGTTTTTAAACAAATTTATAGGTAAAATGCAAAGGATAATGGATGGAAAAATGTCGAGTTGTTGATGGACTGTATGAGGGTCTAGATCATCTCCATGTAATGTAATAGTCCATATAGGAAAGTGTGTATGTGAGAATGAGGGAGTGTGTATTCATTTGTAATGTTTTGAAGATGAATTCAATGAATATGTGTGTGAGGTGTCAAGTCTATGAGAGTGTGCTTATAAGTATGTCCATGGGAGTGTGTTTTAACTAAGCCTCACAATCATAAAGGTTGTCCTTAAGTGGATACCTTATTTATGTTTGCACCAATCTATTTGTGATTTTGTGAATTACTTGTTTCACCTTCATGAGCATGTTATCCTCTTCCACCATTATGTTGTCCTCTTCCTCTTGAGAACCTTCCTGTACCTCTAGAATTCATTTATTTCCTTCTACACAAATTTCCATCCATCTACAATGCACATGATAGGCTTCTTCCACCAACTTCACGCTAAACATTTAAAAATCATCTTGAATATAAATACAAAGTCCATTTACATACCTTGATATTTTGATCATCTTCCATATGACTAGCTCAAATAGCTACGTTGTAAAACTCCTGCATGTATTCTTTCATTCTCAACTCATTTTGTCTCAAGTTTTACAATTTTTTGAACAAACTAAATGGATAATCCAAAGGAAAAAACTTACCTTTCATCTTTATGGCCATCCTCTCCCAAGTTTTGATTCTATATTTGCATCTTATCTCCCTTTCCAACTTCTCATGCTCCCTCCCTAAGGATTCATAACCTTTCATCTTGGTACAAGTAAGCTTCACCTTCTTAGGGTCCTCCATTGACTCGTAGGCAAGTATTTCTCCATCTCCATGATCCAATATATGAGCTCTTCAAGCCTAAAACTTCCTTTGTATAAATGGGTGTCCAACTTTGGTTTGTTCCTCATCTTTACAATAACTTTAAAAAATATTCTTTTAGGTTCATCCACTATCTCTTCCATTTGAATCTCTTAAGTTTGTTCTCCTTTATCGTCACTTACATCCTCAACATTAGTTCATCTTCTTTGTGTTATCTCCATTACATCCAATCTTACTTGGATTCATCTTAGCATCCCTACCAAGTTTTCAACTCTAGGTGCCCTTCCTCCTCCTTACCTAAGAGGATGTCCTCTTTGTTTCATATCTTCACCATTATGCAATATTTTCTTTCACAGCCAACAACTTGACTCAACAAGAGTATCACACACACAACCCAAGAAGGAAAACCTTGCTCTAATACCAATTGATGCATATGGGAATGAGGGGCCAAGTGAATCATTGTCTTACTCCCCAAAAATTACTACACTTACTCACACGCAAGGGGACACACACAAACACAAGACTTATAAATGGAAACCAAAATGATTTATTTATTGATGTTCAATTGTGTTACCAAGATTTACACATATACACACACTCCATTCCCTTTTTAACTATGAAGAAGACTCTCCTCAATCCAATAACTAGTTACAATGAACACACCTCTACTCAAAAGGGTCTTAGCTCTACTCTATCACCCTCTGAGCTTCAATTAGATCCTCTCTACTCTAGCATTGGAATTCTTCTATTCCTCCTTTGTCCTAATTGAATTTTTTGAAGTGACTCTCCAACTCTCCTCCAAAACTCCCTTTGAATGTTGGTGGCCTAACACTAACATCTTTCTAACCTCTTCAAGGTCTCTTTGTCTTGGAAAATGGTCAACATGTAATGTTTTCTTGATCTTGGTAGTTACTTTACTTATTTTCTTAATGTGGGTGAAATCGCTAACTATTGTAAATGATGGTTATGTAATCACTCCCTACATTAAGAGGTAATTTTGAAACTATTACATGCATTAAGTGGCAGTCTCATCATGCTCCAAAAAAAGGTCATTATTGTTGTTCCCAAAATCTGTCACTTGTTTTTGTGGACAACATGTCGATCATTTTGGTCCTGTAGGCCAAAATGGTCTCTTTCTTTCTTTCAAAATGTTCTGAGCAATTTAGTTTTTCAAATATTCAAGCATTTTCATCTAAAAAAGTCACAGGTTCAACAGGCGGGCTTTCTCAAAGGGAAGTTCAAAACACTTAAGGCATTTTCTTAGTGTTTTGAGGATGGTTCAATGCCGAAGTTCAATCAAAAGACTTAACGATGGGCTTCAAACAATTGGAATGAACCATTGAACCCTGCCTTTGCAAGGTTCAATGAGTTCAAAGGTTCAACAGCTTCGACAAACTTAAAGAATAAAAGGATTCGAAGAGTTAAGATAATGAAAGGATCCAGAGAGTTCGAAGCTTCAAAGGATTTAAAGAAATAGATCTGAACCATTGAACCTTGAACTTTGAAAGGTTCAAAGGTTCAAAGGGTTAGGGGGTTCAAAGAGTTCAAAGTTTGAGCGGAAGCTTCAAGCGAATGGATGAAGTAGAAGATTTCAAAAAGAGGTTCAACCAAATGGTTCAATCGAAAAAGAAAACCAAGTGAACGTGGCCCTTTACAAAACATTGAGTCACTGAACTATTGAACCAATGAACCATTGAACCTTTGAACCAAAAGAGTTTAAGGTTCAAAGGTTCAAAGTGGTTCAAGCGACCAGTGACATCCCTGCAGACTTCAAATTTAGGGTGATGGAATAACCATTGATTTTCAAAAGATCTAAGAACAAACTCAGCGACCAACCAAGAAGAAAGTCGAAGAAGCCAGCTGAAAGCGAGAAGATAGCCCCAAGAGCTCAGATCACCAAGAAGAGACAAAATGTGGCAAGGAAGGAGGGAACGTCTATAGAAAGTTTAGAAATATCTGCAAAAGATTTATTTCAGTATGTGGAATAGTCCACCAGATGGACATCAGAAAGAGAAAACATTCAAAGACGCAACCTATTTTTCTACATTAAGAAAAGGCGAATAGACAGTTGTGTAAGCATCATAAAGAAGACCAGACAACCCATGCTTAGGAGAAGACATTTGAGATGATTCAGAACACCAAATTCAAGGCCGATGACCTGTTCCAGCATGGCCCTTTCATAGATATTCAATGCATTCAATTCAGCATGGGTTGTTTTCATGAAAACAAGTGCCCAAGTCTTTCTTGTGATGCTATATATTGTAATCTCTCATTTTTGTATAGGAGAGATCTCTTTGTTATTAGAAGTGAAACTCTACCCAAATTGAAGGGCATTCCTAAGACTTTGAGCTCAGATTGTTAATCATATTTTATCAAGTGAATGAGAAAGCAAGTGACCTTTCAAACTTTGTGTTGAAATAGCTTGTGTTATCTAGAAAATTATTCTTATGTCTTTTTTTCTAAATACAGTCTTGTCTATTTAATCAAATAAGTAAAATTAGTGGAAATAATCTAGAAGGTGTCCTGAAGCTGATTGTGGGAGACTTTGTGCTACCATAATTGTCTTTAGTTTATTGTGTGTTTTGTGTTTTACTACAAAAGATATTGGAGAGACTTTGAGCTACGTTTATCTTTTATAATATTTTACTCTATTGCAGTTGAAGTGAAGACTTTGTGCTACACTTCATTCTACTATGTTACTTTGTCTTAATCAGTAGGAGAAGCAATGAAAGACTTTGTACTTTCATGAGTTTTTTGTGGTTATAGTTACTACCCAAGAAGAATTTTTGTTGTTTGATGAATACCATTTCTGAAAGAAGAGAAGTACCTTCAGTAATTACTTAAGAATTCTCCTCTATTCTGTGAACATCATCTCTGAAAAAAGAGAGATGGATGGTATGATTTCACCCGTCTATTTTCAGCTTATATATATATATATATATATATATATATATATATATATATATATATATATATATATATATATATATATATATAATAGGGAACCTCCCCTTGCTGAGAGGAGAGATTTATCGCATTCTGGCTGTGGTCACCACACCCATTTTGCCGCATAAATCTCCTTATATTGTGGTTGATGTAACCATTTTTTTGTCATTCGAATGGTGATAAAATATTCAACCAACAATTTTTTGCAACTCCACTAGGGAAGAATGAAATATTCAATTCTTTTTCATTAGCATTTCATATCTGCTAGGGATAGAACACTCACAACTCCATGCCAATAGTTTTTGGCAACTCCGTTGGGGAAGAACAAGTAGCTTGAAGCCTTAAGGTTCAAATTAAAGTAGCTCCAGTTCTTTTCTATTTTTATTTTACACTCTGGTAGATCCACCGTACATGCGAAGCCAGAGAGCTCAAGGTATTGTTGACCATGTATTTGAGTTGGTGCAGCTAAGTAATTTTGATTTTTTCCTCCACCATCTCGCCTTCAGCGAACTAGAAGTTTTTTTCCTATAAATGTCAGGTCCCTAATACCAGGCAAAGTTGTTCTTTCCTCTTCTAGCAGAGCTTTGTCCATACATATCCCACAGAGATTTGTTATCCCTCCTTTCAACAGCCATATCATGGCAGCTCAAGGCCCATAGAGTAATACTTTTAGTCCTCTGAATCTGACCCCACATCTACATGAACTACCCCGTAGTTCAAGAAAAAAAATTCAAGTTCTATGGTGATAGGAAGGTTCATCCTGATGAACATATTACAGTCTTTTGCATACCCTGTGGTGTGATAGGCGTTGAATATGAAGACACAATAGTCAGACTATTTGTGAAAACATTGCAAGGTGATGTTGTAGACTAGTTTTATCATTTGCAAGCCCAAACAGTGACTGACTAAAACACTCTCAAGGCTAAATTTGAGGGTAGATTCAAACATGCAAAAAATGCACACGCCCTATTAGCCCAGCTTATGCAAATGAATAAGGATCCTCATGAACCCATGAGAGACTTCATTTTTAAATTTGAAAAGCTGAGAAACAGGATTCTCATAATTGCTCAACTGACACCCGAGAATCTCGAATGTTTCTTCATCAATTTTCAGCTTCCTGAAGTGAGTTACCTGTTGAGGTAGGCAGACCACATAGATCTTGCTCTAGCTCAGATTTTAGCCATTGAGGTTGAAGATGATCTTATCTTGGAAAGAAAGATATAAAGAGATCTTAATAGAAGTAAATCTTCTTCATCTTTCGAATATTATTATACAAGCACCACTGATCTTATGGTGCAAAAGCTAGCAAATAAATTACTAGCTCTAAAAAAGAAAATGGCACAAGGGATGTTTGCCCCTCCTTATCAAGATATACCAAGGAGGACTTTTTCCATCCAGTTGTATCAGGGCAATGCTACCAAAAATTAAGGACAACCAAATCACCTTCCTCCCCCACTAGGGAAGCTTATCATTGAAGTAGCACCAGCTAACTCAGCAGTTGGTTATCTTGAAACTGAATCTGATTTTTCTTTCCAACCTGAGTTGAACCAAGAAGATGATGATGATCTCTTTGCAGAAGGCCAAGAAAAATCAGCTGGTGACTCTAACATTAGTTTTCTAAATTATCAGGAAAAGTGAGAAGTAAAGGAGAAGTGTTTGATGGATCATACACTATATTTACCAAGTCCCAGAACCAGTCAACTCAATAAGCTAATAAGGGAAAAATAGGAGAAGAATCTCAACCAACAATTTCAATTACTAAATGAGGGGCTTCTCTGTCTTTCCAATCAAAGGACCCGATGAGCAATAAAAAAGAAAGTATTTCAAACAATCTTTCACCTTCTACTTCAATTTTGCAGACCAGTCCCATACCTAGTAAAACTTAGAATGATGGACTTCTTTCCTCTGTTCCTAGTTCTTTTCATTCATTTGATATAATTGACCATGCTAAGAAGACCAAAATTCAAATGTTTAAGTTTGAATTCTTGCAATCCAACCCTAAGCAGTTGGATAAGTTAGTTCAATGTGTCAAAAATAAAATCGTCCCTACAAGACAAAAAAATTTAAAAGTAACTCCTAGTCCCTCAAAGAACACATCCACCTAAAATAATCTTGTCATCACTCCTCCAACTGCCCTTAGGAAGATAGAACCATTTTATGTTTCTCTGCTGATAAACGGTCATCAACTGAACAATTGCATTATACATTCTGGTGCCTCTGACAATGTGATGCCCGCCAAGGTGGCAAAATCTCTTGGTCTCCCGCTAACTAAAACATTTGGGAGATGTTTTTCCATGAAAAATAAATAAGTGCCACTTTTGGGACAAATCAAAGATGCCCAATTTGTATTTGTGTCCTTCTCAAATAAGAGAATTAAAATGATAGTCCTGGTGGCCAACGTTCCAGCCTCCTACAGCATTCTGCTTGGGCAAAAATTTTATAAAAATGTTGGTGGAGAAATCAGCATGGACCTATCTGAAGTGAGGATCTCTGTCAAGGGCATCATGCAAAAGCTACTTTCTGAGAAGGAATCGAAGTACATTGTCACCCAAATGTCATCCCTTGAAGTTTAAATTCTCTTTGAGTCTTCAGGAATGGGTAATTATTTTTGTCTACTAAAGACATTCATGTTTCAGCAGATAAAAATTTCATAGGTGACAATCCAAAAAATTTAGATAAGACATCAAAAGAATTGGTAGGGCGTAGTACACATGAAAAAGGATCTTCTCTTCCTAATGAAGAAAAATTTGAAAGAAGATCAGATTCTAATGATGTCTAGATTCTTGAATTCGATGGCAGTAATTCTTTTACTAGTTCTGGAGCTGGAGTTATTTTGATATCTCCTCAAAGATATCTTTTTCCATATTCATACAAGTTGCAGTTCAGCAACACTAACAACACTACTGAGTATGAATCATTGCTGCTCGGATTAAAAGTTGCTCAAGATAAAAATGTTAAACTTCTTCATGCCAAAGGAGACGTTGAACTGGTGGTTTGTCATGTCAGGAACTTGTATCAAATTAATAATGAAAGATTGTGACATTATCATAATTTGGTGTGGGACTACATTGAAAGCTTTGATGCTTTCAATATTTCTGTCATGCCCAGAGAATTCAATAGTCGAGCAAATTCATTGGCCGTCTCTGCAACTCTCTTGGTCCCTCACCAAGATTTTAAAGAAAATAGGTACACTATCGAGTTGGTCTTTCGACCACGTGTACCTGATAATGCTTACCATTGGTAGGTATTTAATGGTGACAACCAAATCATTACTTTTTTGAAATAGATGGATAGCTTTGAAAAGCTTCATTTTGAAGGCAGTGAATCTCCACCACAGGAATCAACTCTGAAAACAAATTTATAAATTGATGAAGAGTTCCTTCAGCTCAAAGGGAATAAAATTCTCAAAGGATTAGTTTCTCTTGAGAATCTATTTGATAAGCATGATAGGTGTATCAAGAAGCCACAAATGGATTCAAAATCTTCCAAGGATTTTGATCAAATAAATTTGAGCATAGAAGATAATCTCAAAATGGTCAACATTAAAAATTATTGTACCCCTGATGAAAAACTCAAATTTATCACACTGTTTCGCCATTACATTGATGTTTTGGCATACTCTTATGATGATCTAAAATCTCTCAGACCTGAAGAAATTTAGCATAAAATTCCTCTCAAGGTTAGGTCGTTGCCTCACAAGTAGAACAAAGGTAGTACAACCCCAAGATATCAGGTACTATTTTTTCTGAGATACATAAAATGTTGAATGCAAAAATTATTTTCTCAATCTATCATTTCACTTGGATTGCGAACATAGTCCCTATGAGAAAGAAGAATGGAGAAATTTGCCTGTGTTAATTTCAAAAATTTGAATCAGTCATCTTTAAAAGACAATTATCCCCTACCCATCATGGATCAGCTTTTGTAAACAGTGACTCGTGCTGAGATGTTATCAATGCTAGATGGTTTTTTGAGATATAATCAAGTGAAAGTTGGTGAAACAGACCAACATAAGACTGATTTCACAACACCTTAGGGCACCTTTACATATCACAGAATGCCTTTTAGCTTGATCAATGATGGTGCCACTTTCTAAAGAGCGATGGACCTTGCTTCCAAAAATAAAATTGAGAAGTTTATTGTGGTATACCTTGATGACTTGATAGTCTTTTCTAAACATCGTCCTGATCATGTGCATCATCTACAACAAGTGTTGGAGCGATGTCGATAAAATAGTATTTCTCTTAATCTCAAAAAGTCAATTTTTAGGGTTACAGAAGATAAACTTTTCAGTCACACCATATCCCAAGAAGGCATAAAGATCGACTCAAAAAGAGTCTAATCCATCCAAGAGCTTACTCTTCCTGCCAGTAAGACTGCGGTCCATTCTTTTTTTAGAAAGGTAAATTTTCTACAAAGGTTCATTCCTAAATTCACAGAAAAAACTCCCCACATTATCGACATGATGAAGGGTAAAGCTACTTTCAGCTAGACTGAAGAAGGCAAGTATACATTTTAAGACATCAAGGAAGCTATCGCCTATGCCCCAATCTTGATTTGTCTTGATTACACTAAATACTTTGTGATATATAGCTATGCTTCTGAACATACGCTCTCAGCCATCTTGATTCAGCAGAACAAAGAAGGTGTGGAATCTCCCATATCTTTCATGAGTTATCCTCTCAAAGCTCATGAGCTAAAGTATTCAAACATGGAGAAGCATGCTTATGTTGGGGTAAAAGTGGTAAAGCACTACCGTTTTTACATCTTGAACTCACACACTATTGCTTTGGTTCTTGATATAATAGTAAAGTCTATTTTAACTCAGTAAGAGTTTGGAACTAAAAGGGGCAATTGGATTGCTAAAATCCAAAAGCTTGATCTTGTTATCAAACCAACGAAGCTTGTACGGGGAAGGGGTCTTTGCCAATTAATTTTTGATAACTTACCAGAAGAAGCAGGGTAGGAAAAAATAGAGGTTGAAGGCACGTCTATAGTTATCTTTGTCACTACTACGAATGAGTGGTATTCTAATATTGCTCATTTTTTATCTATAGTGAGTGTCCTATCCACATGTCTCGTAAAGAAAAGAAGACTGTTAAATTGAAAGCTACCAACTTTGTCCTGTGGGACAACAATTTGTACAAGAGGAGCCTTGATTGGGTGTTCTTTTGTTGCGTGGATAAGGTGCAACAAAACAAACTTTTGGAGTCTTTTCACAATTTGGCTTGTGGAGAACATTTTTCTGCACTTGTGACTGCCCATAAGATTCTATGATCCAGGTACTATTGGCCTACTCTGTTTCAAGATTCATACGCTTGGGTACGTAAATGTGAGCTATGTCAATAGTTCATTGGCAAATCCAAGTTAGTGGCGTTACCTCTCAAGCCTATGGTGATAGAAGAGCCATTTCAACAATGGAAAATTGATTTCATTGGCACTGTAGATCTATCCTCAATTACTGGACATGATTATGTCCTCACAGCCACAGACTACTTTACCAAGTGGGTGGAAGCCATTCTAGTCAAGTATGCTACTTCAGAAATAATATGTAATTTCTTCAAGAAAAATATCATTTCCAGATTTGGGGTCCCAACCAAAATTGTAACAGATAATGCAGCATGTTTCTCTTCTCATGAGATTACCCAGTTCTGCTACTATTATGAGATTATTCTCTCCCACTCTTCTGACTATTATCCGCAAGGAAATGGTCAAGCAGAATCAAGTAATAAAAATCTGGTGACCATTATCAAAAAGCTGATAGATGACAATCTGAGAACCTGGCATAAAGCATTGTTTGACACTTTGTAGACAGACAGAAGTACACCCAAGAGGGTGATAGGTATGTCCCCATTTCAACTTTTGTATGGTCTAAATGCAGAGATACCAATCACCCTAGAATTACTAGCATTAAAGTTGGTGAAGGCAGTAGAAGATTCAACTTTTGAAAGTTTCATCGACAAGAGGATCATGTGCTTGACTGAACTTAATGAGCAATGAACTATGGTGGTGGACCGAATTATTGCGCATCAAAGTTTGGTGAAGAGACTCTTCGACCAGAAAGCAAGGATCTATGACTTTCAGGTTGAAGATCAAGTCTTGTTGTAGGACAAGAGGAGAAAACCAAAAGGAATGCATGAAAAATTAGATTCATTATGGAGAGGCCCATTTTATATTCATCATTTAAATTGTGAAAATAGTTTCTTGTTGAAATATCAATATGGAACGCCATTTACTCTGCCTCACAGTGGGCAGCATTTGAAGCACTTCAATCGTTGAAGTATCAGATAAATCTATTTGTATATATGTATAGTCTTTCTTTGTTTTATATTTTTCATTTATTTTTGGTGCCTTTCTTTTTAGGTAGCATGACTCCGTAGCCCAATGGCATAGATGAAGGCACTGAGATTCTGGATTCTACTCCCTTCGATTGTTTCAAAATTTCAATTGATGAAAGTTTTCCAACTAGAGCCAGTTGTTGTTGCCAAAATTTGTCACTTATTTTTGTGGACAACATGCTGATCATTTTGGTCTTGCAGGCCAAAATGGTCTCTTTCTTTCTTTCAAAATGTTTAGAGCAGTTAAGTTTTTTAAATATTCAAGCCTTTTTAGCTAAAAAATCATAGATTCAACAGGCGGGCTTTCTCAAAGGGAAGTTCAAAACATTTAAGACATTTTCTTAGTGTTTTGAGGATGGTTCAATGCTAAAGTTCAATCAAAAGACTTAACTGCGGGCTTCAAACAATTGGAATGAACCATTGAACCATTGAACCCTGCCTTCGCAAGGTTCAAAGGTTCAACGGCTTCGACAAACTTAAAGAATAAAAGGATTAGAAGAGTTAAGATTGAACCCTTGAACTTCGAAAGGTTCAACGAGTTCAATGGACTTAGAGAATGAAAGGATCTAAAGAGTTTGAAGCTTCAATAGATTCAAAAAAAAAGATCTAAATCGTTGAACTGTTGAACCTTGAACTTCAAAAGGTTCAAAGGTTCAAAGGGTTCAAAGAGTTCAAAGTTTGAGCGGAAGCTTCAAGCAAATGGATGAAGCAAAAGATTCAAGAAAGAGGTTCAACCAAATGGTTCAAAGAAATGGTTCAACCGAAAAAGAAAACCAAGTGAACGCGGCCCTTTACAAAACATTGAGTCATTGAACCATTGAACCGCTGAACCATTGAACTTTTGAACCAAAAGAGTTCAAGGTTCAAAGGTTCAAAGTGGCTCAAGCGACCGGTGATGTCCTCATAGACGTCAAATTTAGGGTGATGGAATAATCATTGATTTTCAAAAGCCCTGAGAACAAACTCAGCGACCAACCAAGAAAAGAGCTGAAGAAGCCAGTTGAAAGCAAGAAGATAGCCCTAAGAGCTCAAATCATCAGGAAGAGACAAAATGTGGCAAGGAAAGAGGGAACACTATAGAAAGTCTAGAAATATCTGCAGAAGAGTTATTCTAGTAGGTGGAACAGTCCATCAAGTGGACATCAGAAAGAGCAAACATTCAAAGGTATGGCCTATTTTTTTGCATTAAGAAAAGGTAAATAGATAGCCGTGTAAGTGTCATAAATAAGACCAGACAACCCATGCTTAGGAGGAGATATTTGAGATGATTCATAATGCCAAAGTCAAGGTCGATGACCTGTTCCATCATGGCACTTTCATAGATATTCAATGCATTCAATTTAGCATGGGCCATTTTTATGAAAATAAGCACCCAAGTCTTTCTTGTGATGCTATATATTGCAATCTCTCATTTTTGTACAGGGGAGATCTCTCTATTATTAGAAGCGAAACTCTGTGCAAATTAAAGGGCATTCCTGAGACTTTGAGCTCAGATTGTTAATCTTATTTTATCAAGTGAATGAGAAAGCAAGTGACCTTTCAGACTTTGTGTTGAAATAGTTTGTGTTATCTAGGAAATTGTTCTTATATTTTTTTCTTAAATTCTTGTCCATTTAATCAAATAAGCAGAACTAGTGGAAATAACCTAGAAGGTGTCCTAAAGCCGACTATGGGAGACTTTGTGCTACCATAATTGTCTTTAGTTTGTTGTGTGTTTTGTGTTTTACTGCAAAGGATATTGGAGAGACTTTGAGCTACGTTTATCTTTTGTAATCTTTTACTCTGTTGTAGTTGAAGTGGAGACTTTGTGCTATACTTCATTCTACTGTGTTACTTTGTCCTAATCAGTGGGAGAAGCAACGAAAGACTTTGTGTTTTCGTGGGTTTCTTGTGGTTATAGTTACTACCCAAGAAGAATTCATGTTGTTTGTTGAATACCATTTCTAAAAGAAAAGAAGTACCTTCAGCAATACCCAGGAATTCTCCTCTGTTCTGTGAATATCATCTCTGAAAAAAGAGAGATGGATGGTATGATTTCACCCTTGTGTCTGTTTTTAGCTTATATATATACTATAAATTATAAGGAACCTCCCTTTGCTGAGAGGAGAGATTTATCTCATTCTGGCTATGGTCACCACACCCATTTTTTTGCATAAATCTCCTTATGTTGTGGTTGATGTAACTATTTTACCGTCAGTCAGCTGGTGACAAAATATTCACCCAACAATTATGATCTTCATCTGTGTGCACAATATTGTTGTAAGAGATAAAAACTTTCATAACATAAAACAAATGTGTACAAGTGCGTACAAAAACTTGAACCCATGAATTTGGATGATGTAAGATTGTAAACCTGGATGTTCCTACATCATTACCCTAGGTTCTTGGGTAACATGCATAGTTTCAATATATTATTCTCAAGGAACCCAAGTGTTGGCGGTATTCATGCAGATCTGAAGAGAGTAAATTGGCACTTGAAAATTAATAATAGTGTTGTAATTGGCACCATTGTTCACCTTGTGTTGTGTGCCTTATTATTGAGTGATGTTTGCTTGTTGAACTTGATAGAGAAAAATTGTAATGGGGTCATACGAGAGGAGTTTCTATATTGAGTCTCTTCAACTTATATTCATTGGTAAGCTTCATGTGATTCATTTCTCTTTATATCAAGCGTAATAAGTAGTGAGATGAGTAATGTAGCTTCCCATAATAGGAATGATTGAGTCTACTTCTCTCAACATGTTCCCTAATTAATCCATGGGATTTTAAAGTCCATGAATGTCATTAATCATAGTCACACAAATTTAATCAATCTCTAGAAGAGCTGTTTGAGGATTGTTACAATCAATTTGTGGTCCACATTTGTCACCCTTCCTCTTGGGGTAAGGCTTTGAAGAGTCAATCTAAGCTTGAATTTTAGTGGTAGGTATCATCCTCTTTTTCCTTTTATAGTTTGCTTTGAGGATTAGTGGAGTTGATTTGTTGGCTTTGCGGAAGAGAGGGAGAAGGATTCCCTTGAGTCTCAATAGACTGGGAGTGATTGATTAATCAATAGTGTCAAAATATAGAGGTTTCCCATGATAAGGATCTTGATTGTTGAATTTGGAAAGGTGCATGTCAACAAGTGAGAAACATGAGTAGGTTGTGTGGGGTAGTTTATGGGATGAGCAGGCATGGGAGGATAATGGAACACATGATTAATGGATTTGAGAGATAGATGTGGAGTTCCCACTTGGAATTCACTAGGTAACAAAGGAAGAGGAGGATACTTTCAAAACCATGAGTAGTTTGAGTATGTCCCTGCTCACACTCTTCCTCATCTAGATGGATCGACACTTTACCATTCCCTTTATTGAATTGGATTTACATTGCCTCAAGTTGAGGTTTGTGAGGCATTCTTGCTTGAAATTTTCACCTCCTATAAATTCTCATGTTACTCTTGAATGAAACAATGACATTTACTACAAATATGTCTCCTTTTATATATTTTTTTGCAATCCATGACTCTTTATTAAACCCATGCTTTGAAAAAAATTCATAGGAACTTGAGTGATGACATTATTTGTCTATAATCTACCTAATCATCGAGTGCAAATATTTTGATATTATGTGGAGTTGTACTGATTTGATTGCTTAGTTCCTACAAATCTTTTTGTCCTTGTGTTGAGAGGATGATGTGAACACTTGAAAATTTGTTGGACATATATTTAGAGGGATATAGTAATGTTGAATCCTTGAATTTTTTTGCAATCCCAAGAAATATATACATTCCCTGCTAGTTTCTCCTTGTCAAACCCGTGATAGCTTTGTATAGACTAATGTGGAGCCATTTTGAAATTTTACTTTCTCATCAAACTAGATTATATGCTAAGATTTAATGAGAGACTTGATGTGTAGGTTCACATTAAAGAGGATGAATTGGCTGCAAACTTTCCTGAATTGAAATAGGTGGTAGAATATTTAGGCAATATGAAGTTTGAGGAGAATTATGTAGAGAAAAAGACTCCCAAACAGGGTTTACAACAAGGTATTCTAGAATAGATGGAAAAATAAAAAATGAAAAAATATTAAAAATACAAGAAGAATAGATCATGTTAAGGAAACACGATCAAACCATAAGTTGTGTAAAAAGGCATAAAGGAAGTTAGGACGTGAGAAAGGAAGAGGGAAGAGAGGTGTAGATAGGACATATGTGGTTGAGAAGAGATAAGTGGAAGGGGCACATAGTTTATTTAATGAATGAAAGAGAGATTTTAGTAACATCCATGAGACCAAACATTCTAGGTACCAAGCGCTAAAAGGGGACTTAATTGAGAAAAGATCACATGTAAAAGATGCTTTAAAATTATAATTAAGATGATAGGTATTTCTAACAAAAGAAGAGCAAATTAAGTGGTGAATGTGGATAAGGTGTTTGTAAGCTTTGGTGTGAAATAGATGAATAATACTTGGATAGTTTTTAAGTTATGATATATGATGTTTGATAAAATAAATAAACCAATACACATGATCTAGAAGAGTATTTGAATAGCAAAGCATAACATATTAACACAGAGATTAGGTGGGAAAACCTTCAAAGAAGGTAAAACCCCACAGTAGTTGATATTCAATATTTGAGAAACAATAATAACTCTCTAATACAAATTATTTTGCCTTCTCACTTCTTCACAAAATGGCTTCATAAAACTCTTAATCACTCGAGTAAGTTTGAATGCATCAAGTTTTTGAGCAATAAGGGTAAACCCTATTTTATAGTAAAACATGAAGGGAGGTGGTCATTGTAACCAACGGGTCCAACCATCTCGAGAACATTTTTTAATCATCGATAATAAAATAAACATTTATTTTTTATTTTTATCAATAAGTAATAAATAATTTATGTTTTATTATTTATTTACACGAGGTTGTTAACATGTGTTAATAAATAATAATCATTATTATTTAATTACTTAGAATGCACTAAGGGTCTTATAATTTCACCACTTAGACATTAAATGTTTTAACACTCCCCATTAAGTTAAATGGGGATAAATGTCATAGTCACCATAAAAAAATTATACTATGTGTAAAATTGAAAGATTTAAAAACTTTCATCATGCGAAAAATCTCCTTTTAAAATAAAATGAATTATAATCCATAAATTATTTGAAAGTAAGTTTAGATTAGCATGACCATAAGACTATATCTCACAGTTTCTCATGAATAATCAACCAAGCATATTTAAAACCTTTTATAACATAAATACCTCCATTACAAAGTATGCTTTCATGTATTGGGGTACAAAAACAAAAGTTACATATGAAGTTTACTCAAATCACATAACTTTCATATGAAGTTTACAATACTTTACAATAAGAAGTATAGAAAAAGAGAATAAGCACATGGCCATTAGAAAGTGGCATTGTCATGCCCACTCCCCATCAATGGCTTCTCTAAGAGGCCTATCTTTGCACAAAACTTGGTAGCACCAAGTGGTTTTGTGAAGATATATGTCACATGTTCATTCATAGGGCATAACTGCAAATCAATATTACCATTGAAAACTCTCTCAAATAAAATGCACATGAACTTCAATATGTTTCGTTATTTAGTATTGCACTAATTTTTTTATCAGTGTTATACAACTTTGGTTATCACAATGAAAGATGGTACTGTGATAAACATCCAAATGAATTTCTCTCAACAACCTTCCCAGCGATATGGCTTCTTTAGAAACTTCCATGGCACTTTTGTACTTTGTGTTTGTAGAAGAGATAGAGACATTAGGTTATTTCTTGTTGCTCCAAGTGATATCACTTACGTCAAACTTAAACACATAACCAAAAGTAAATTTACAATCTATAGTATCATCAACATGGTCGGCATCACAATAATCATATAATTTAGCATTATCAACGAAAGAATAAAATAAATCAAAATTTATTTTTCTTTTGATATAACTGATAATACATTTAGCTAATTTTCAATTATTTAAATATGAATCTTGCACAAATCTATAAACAACACCAACAGTGTATGAAATAAATGGCTTAGTAATGGTTAGATAAATTAAACTACCAACAAGTTGTCTATATAAAGTAGAGTTAGTTTTTTCACATGTAGATTTTGGATCAAATTTAAGATCAACTTCAATATGAGGAGAAGAAGATTTACAATCAAACATGTTAAACTTAATAAAAAAATTATGTGCATACTGAGATTATGATACAATAAATTTAATTTTTATCTTGAAATATAGTCATTCTTAAAAAATGATGTCGAATGTCTAAATTAGTTATTTCAAACATTCGACTTAATTTATCCTTATATTTATGATTTAAACTAGTTAGATTTTTAGTAATCAAAAGATTATCACCATATAAAATAATTAAAATTAAATGACTATTTTCAACTTTAACAAAGAGATCATTATCAGAGTAACAATTAGAAAAACTCAATTTTTTGAAAAAAAAATAATTTTAGAATATCAATCGCGAGGATCTTATTTTATACCATACAAAGATTTCTTTAATTTACATACATAGTGTTCTCTATTAGGGTCATTGAAACCTTTAGATTGAATCATGTATATTTTTTCTTCTAAATCACCATTTAGAAAAGTATTCTTGACATCCAATTGGTGGATAACCTAACCATTTTGGATTGCAAAAGTAATAAATAATATCATAGTACTAATTTTGTTACAAGAGCAAATGTTTCAACATAGTCAATCTCAGGGTTTTAAGTAAACTTGCAAGCAACTAATAAAGCTTTAAACTTATCAATTTTGCCAATTGAGTTATATTTAATCTTATAAACCCAGCTACAACTGAAAATATATTTTTTCGACGGAGGAATGACGAGATCCCAAGTCTAATTTTTAATTACGATATTATATTTAACTTACATAGTAACATTCCATCTAACATCCTTCAAAAAATTAGGGCATATATTAGGCCCCATCCAACCTTGTTTGTAAAGCTTATCTATTGTGAGAAGGTTGTTGTGCAAAAGACGCCAAAGGAATCGTTCTATTTTGGCCAAATCAAAAGATTTCATATCTGTTTCCACTTTTTAGAAAGAGGATTGAGGGAGGAATTACGAAGTTGATAAGAAGAGGAGACTTTGAATTCACGAGAATGTGTGTGAGGCCATATCAATTCATCAGGTTTTGTGTATGCTAAAATTGTCTAGAATTTTGAATTTTGTCCACATTCCAAGTCATCTAATGTTGTTGATTATAATGACACAAATCCACTGCATCCCCAAGTCCTTAAATGTAAAAGAGTGGTTGCAACTTTGCATAATCTTGGATTTGAAGTCTAGGGAAGTTGTTCCAATGGTGCTCATAGAAGAGAGTTGCATGACCATTTATAATTTTCCATGTGAGGTGTTATTGAAGTAACTCTTGTGTGGATCATTTGAGCCTTACTTGAAACAGTGGAATTTCTAATTTGTGGCAAAGAAGTTGGTTGTTTCCATATTAAGGTATTTTTCGGTGATGAGGCACTCTAGAGGAAGTTAGGATTTTTCTAGAGTCTCCAGGCTACCCTTATTGCCAAAGTCTCATTAAATTTTTTGATATTTTTTATATTTAAGTGAGTCTGCTCTCTAACAGTTCAGACGTGTGCCCAAGAAACTAAGGATTTTTTAAGCTATCATTCACTCCTTGCAATAAGGTGTTCTGAATTTGTAATATTTCTTCAACTTGAATCAGAAGAGGTAGAAGAGTTAACAAATAAATTAGGTGTGGCTTGCAAGATAGAATTGAGAAGTTGGATTTTCCTTCCAAAAGATAGCCATTGGGATTCAATTGATATACTAAGTTGTCCCATATCTTTGTGTTGCATTTGATATAAAGTGGAAATCCCAAATATCAAATTGGAAGTTGTCCTTGAAATTCAAGATTCCTGAGTATATTTTTTTTTCTAGGGAGATATATTGATGAAAATGACATGGTATTTATACTTGTTGATTTGTTTCCTAGAATCCAGTTGATAAGTTTACAATAATTTCTTGGGAAATTTGATTTCTCAAAGGATACTTGTGGAGAACAAGACTAGTGAAAATTGGAGAAGCTTGTGCCATGCCTAGTTTTTGAAAGGCCATTAATCTGATGTTTGGCATTCGCTTAGGAGTTTTGATCTTTCTAAGGATACTTGCGGAGAACAAGAGAGTATTATTTGTAAGTGAAAATTGGAGAAATTTGTGTTTCTTGGGAATTTTGATTTCTCAAAGGATACTTGCGGAGAACAAGACTAGTGAAAATTGGAGAACCTTGTGCCATGCGTAGTTGTTGAGAGGGCATTAATCTGATGTTTGAGATTCGCTTATGAGTTTTGATCGTTCCAAGGATACTTGCGGAGAACAAGAGAGTATTATGTGTAAAGTAAAAATTGGAGAAATCTGTGTAGAATAGGAATCCACGTAGGGTTAACTCATTATTAGTGAATAAACCCAAAACAATTGCATGAACATAACACTCTAGGCCTATCTACTAGGATTGACCCAGGTCAAACAAGAGGTGAATTAAGTGGAAAGCAAACAAACTTGTTATACCTTCCTTGTAAACTCCTTTGCTTGATGGTTTGAAGAGGTTTGTGCTTGGATTGTAGACTAAAGATCTTTAGCAATGTCGACTCCACACTGTGTAGCATTTCCCCTTGTCTTCTTGATGTATTGAGAATTGGTTTGAGAATAAATGTGAAGCTCAAGTATAAATTTGGATTGTAAGTTTAGTTCAAGAGATCTTTGTTTGAGTGATGGCCTTAACATTTAGTAGAGCTTTGTTGCATAATTGGTCATGGTGAAAGAGTGTGAAGACCCTTTCATTTATAGAGTTGGAAAATGACTATGGACCATCCATCTTGAAATGAAGATCAAGGGCCCAAGATTATTCTTTCATTATCATAAATGAGAGAGATGGAGTGTAGAAGAAAAGAGATAGAGTATGTCATAGAAATGCAAAAGATTCAAATAATGAACCCTCCTTGAGTGTGTAAGAGGAGGGTAAGAGGAAGAGTGTGTTAGTAAAAAATATGTAACTAGTGCAAGTAATTCAATGCAAAAATTAAAAAAACTACTAAAACAAATAACACAAAAACCATGGGGCAAAATGGCAACATTCAGTCTTCTATTAACTTCAAATAATCAACCTCTCAACAAATCTTCTTCACAACACACTCCTCTTACAATGCTTTCTCACAAAGCTACAAAGCTATTACAAAGCCTTTCTTAGCTTACAAATTCCAAGCATACAAAATACAAAGGATTAACCATCTTTTTATAAGAAAACCATGAGAGAAAAATACAATGGATAAAATACTTGAAAGAGTCCAAAAACTATGCCACACTCCTAGTGGCATCACTATTCATCAATAGGAAACATTATCCCCCTCACATTTGCCTGGTCAAAAGATGCTCCCACTTTTGACCTGAGGATCCCACCTCCAATGTGACTCAAAGATGTTGTCCTTACTTCACATGTGACTCCAATCAAGCATAGTGGTCAATGTCCTGACAACCCATGTGCACACACAAGAGTCAAAAGATGTCTCAATCATTTTTTTGACTCCAACCAAGGAGCCTACAAAAAAACTACACCCCACAAGCACATGGGTGAAGATGTTATTCCCCACATGCTTCCAAAGGTCATCCATCAATATATGGCACCCTATTTCTCTCTCCTAATATTTTAATCATTAAAACATTCCTTGTGGACCGTGCCACATCAACAAGGTGCCACCTCATAAACACAGTCACTACCAACTCACACAGCCACCTCATCACAAGAATAGTGATAGTGAATAGTATCTATGAATAGTGACTTCACATCCTAACATTCTCCCACTTGAAATCAATCTACACAACTTTTGCCAACCTGCATATTATTTCATCTCACTACCATCCATGCTCGATGTTACCTTTATCACAATTTCAACAAGCCCAAAGTTTTGCACCACTCAAACTTCTTTGCCCTTGTTGGGTGAATATTTTATCGACCAACTAACTGGTGAGCAAAATAGGTCTCTTCAACCACAGCATAGGGAGATTGATCGGCCAGATGTGCAAGTTTACTACATCAACAGGGGACAAATCTCTCCTCTCATCAAGGGGAGGTTCCCTAATAACTATGAGGAGCTATATACTATAAATATAAGCAGAAAATAACACTCAGGGGTAAGATAAACCATCCATCTCTCTTTTTTCAGAGATGATGCTCAAAGATCAAAAGAAAAATCCTGGGTGATTGGTGAAGGTACTTCTCTTCTTTCAAAAGTAACATTCAGCCAATAGCCAGATCCCTTCTTGGATAGTAGAAATCTTGGTGAAATGACAGAAGGCACTTCTCTTCTTTCAGAAGTGCTTGTTCTTGCAAACAACAGAAATCTTTTTGGTAGTGAGAGTAATTGGTAACAAAGTGCAGAGTAACCAGCAATCTAAGATGTAGCACAAAGTCTCCACCTTGACTGCCCAAGAGAGAAATACGAAGAACAATGGGGGCACAAAGTCGTCCCAAGGTCCTTTACACAGGGACATAAAATGAACACATACTGAAGACAACTATGACAGCACAAAGTCTGAAAGTAACTGGCCTCAAAACACCTTCCTTGTCACTTCCATTAGCTCTGCTTGTTAAATTGCATAAACAAGAATACATTTAGGAAATAGACATAAGAACAATCTCTTAAACTGATACAAGCTATAACAGCACAAAGTCTGAAAGTAACTTGCTTTCTGATTCAAACAAAGAAATATAATGAACAATCTGAGCTCAAAGTCTCAGTAATGCCTTTCAATTTGGTCAGAGTTTTGCTTTTGGTAACGGGAAGATCTCCCCTTCAAAATGAGAAGTTATAATATATATAGAGAAGAGAGAAAAAGAAGGCACTCCCCTTGGAAAAGACTTTTGGCACCCTTTTACAAGTGGCCCATGTGCGTTCCAAGCATTGGGAAGAGGAAGCCGCTTGATATATAATGATGTGTCCGCTCTTATTCTGACTTCAAGCATTTTGAACATAGGCCGCGCTATTTGTCTGCAGACAAGACCGCTCCTTCAAGGAATTAACGCGACTTGTCTGCTCATCAATGCGAAGTGAAGAAAAATGAGTCGCGTTGTTCACTGTTCGCACCTCTTGATCAATTTGCAGACACTGTGTCAACCGCTGGAGTAACTCCTTGAATTGAAACCTTCCTTTGCCACTTGGACTGTTTTGTCTATTTTTTTACTTGGTTCTTTTGCCCCTTCCTGGCTTTGTCTTCCTTCTGGCCTTAAGCCTTTGAATTTCTTCAAGTTCATGCTTAAGTCTGCAAAGATCAACAATTATTTTATTGCCGCAAATTTGACGTCTTTGGGTCTGTCATCGCTTGAAAGCTAACGGCTAATTGGTTGTCCTAAATTTGATGGTTGCGGGTCCGTCATCCTCTTTAGCAATTCTTTCGTGTCTTTTCTGCTTGCTGAGTGTCGAATGCCTCTTCGGGTCTTTGGAAAAGGTCCTTTATTTCATTCAGACAAAATGTCCGAAAGAATTCCTTCGAACAATTTGTCTGAAGGAAATCTTTCCTTGGCTCTGCATCTTTGAATTGGGAGTGTTCTATTTTTGACATGTGGCACATTCTGCTACTTTAGAAACGCTACAGAAACATTCGAGACTCATTTGGATTTACGCAGACGATGACACTTGGCATGTTCCGCTTGTCCCTGTAACTTACTCGGGGTCCACCACAGTCCTTACTCAATAACTGCGGATGTCGACACTTGGCGGCTTCCACCGAGTTTTAGCAAGGACACGTGGCAACTTATGTGGCTTCTTAGAAATAGATTACAACCTTTCGCGATTGCCACTTGGCGCTTTCCGTGGGACCCTAGGAGAAGCTTAGAAACTTATAAAAAGCTTGAAACGGGAATGCCGACACTTGTCACGCTCTGCTGAGTTACAATGGGACACGTGGCTACTGTCGCTCTATTTTATCAATCACACGAACTATGACACTTGGAGCGCTCCACTTACTCTTTTAGCAACTCGTTTGAGGCCCACCATAGTTCTCACTCGATAATGAAACCAAAGGAAGACACAGCGACTGTTGACACTTGGCAGCGTTTTCTGAGCTTTATAGATGACATGTGGCACATTTTGCTGCTTTGAGAAAAAGATATTGAAACCTTTCACAGCTACCACTTATAGCCTTCCACAGAACTCTACAAGGGACACGTGGCACATTCCGCTCCTTTGAGAAGCAAATCATAATGTGTCTCGACAGACAACACTTGGCAGCTTTTGCTCATCTTTTTTTTTCGCGCACTCCTTTGAATCGTTTGATTGAAACAACCCTAGAAATGCATGTGTTGGAAACTTGCTCTTTCGAAGGAATTTATCTGTTAAAGCCACCAAACCCTTTGAACCTGTTAGTTTCAATCATGTTGAATATGTATATTTCTTCCTGTGAAGTCTGTAGAAATTGAGAAGCTTGAAAAATAAGGAATTTGAATGCTCAAAATAAATTTCGAAAAGGGAAGAGACAATTTTGGTATGTGCAAGGCCAAAATAGTTCATAGGTTGTCCCAAAAATGAGTGACATTTTTCGAGGACAACAGCTGACTCCAGTTGGGGAACTTCTTTAAGTTGAAAACTTAAAACACAGCTAAGGCGAGTAGAAACCAGAATCTCCAGTGCCTTGAAGTATGCCATTGGGCTATGGAGTCATGCTACCCAAAAAGAAAGGCTCCAAAAAATCAAAATGAAAAGCACGAAACAGAAACAAAAGACTATACAAATATACATATGTACAGGTGAACTCATCTGATACTTCGAGAGTTGAAGTGTTTCAGATGCTGCCCATTGTGAGGTAGAAAAAAGAGAGTGTCATCTTGATACTTCAATAGGAAATTGTTCTCACCATTGAGCTAGTGGATAATAAACGGACCTCTCCAAATAAAATCAAACTTCCCATGCATCCCATTTTGTTCTCTTCTCTTGTCCCACAGTAGGACTTGATCTTCAATCTGAAAATCACGGTTCTTTGCTTTCTGGTCGAAGAGCTTCTTCACCAAACTTTGATGGGCAGCAATTCGGTCCACCACTGCAATTCTTTGCTCGTCCAGCTCAGTCAGGCACATGATCCTCTTATCAAGGGAGCTTTCATATGTTTGATATTCAATTGCCTTAGCCAATTTCAATGATGGCAATTCCAAGGTGACTGATATCTCAGAATTGATACCATAAAGAAGTTGGAAATGAGACATACCAATTGCTCTTTTTGGTGTAATTTTGTCTGCCCATAAAGCATCAACCAATGCTTTATGCCATGTCTTTTGGTTGTCATCCACCAGCGTCTTAATGATAGTCACCAAGTTCTTATTGCTTGATTCAGCCTGTCCATTCTCTTGTGGAAAGTAATCAGAAGAGTGGGAGTGTAATCTCATAGTAGAAACAGAATTGAGTAATCCCCTGAAAAGTGAAACAAGATGCATTGTCAGTGACAATCTTGGTTGGGACCCCACACTTGGAAATGATGTTCTCTTTGAAAAAATTGCATACTACTTCTGAAGTAGGATGTTTGATTGGAACAGCGTCCACCCACTTGGTGAAGTAATATGTTGCTGTGAGGACATAATCATGTCCAGCACTTGAAGATGGGTTTATAGCTCCAATAAAATCAATTCTCCATTGCTAGAATGGCTCCTCTATGACCACTGGCTTGAGAGGCAGGGCAACTAACTTGGGCCTTTCGACAAACTGCTGGCATAGTTCACATTCCCTAACCCACTTATATGCATCTTAAAAGAGAGTTGGCCAGTAATACTTGGCTCGTAGAATTTTATGGGCAGTTACAGGAGCAGAGAAATGTCTTCCACAGGCCAAATTGTGGAAGGACTTCAGAAGTTGGCTTTGCTGCTCTTTATCTACGCAACGAAAGAACACTACATCAAGGCTCCTCTTGTACAGGCCATTGTCCCAAAAGACGAAATTGGTAGCTTTCAACTTGATAGTCCTCCTTTCTTTATAAGATAGGTGAGTAGAGCACTCACCATAAGTAAAAAAATGGGCAATACCTTAGTACCACTCATTCGTGGTGGAGACAAAGAGAGTTGTTGGCGTGTCTTCTTCTACTGATTCTTCATGCTCTGTTCCTCTTGGCTTATTATTAGTAATTAATTGGCATAGCATTTTTCCACATACCATCTTTGTTGACTTGATGACAAGATCGAACTCCTAGATCTTTGCAACCCAATTGTCTCTTTTCATCCCAAACTCTTGCTGAGTTAGTATGGATTTGACCGTGGTGTCAGGAACCAAGGCAGTAGTGTGTGAATTCAAGATGTAGAAGCGAAAATGGTTCACTGCCTTCACCACTACATAAGCATGCTTCTCCATGTTCGAGTACATCAGCTCATGAGCTTTGAGAGGACAGCTTATGAAGAAAATGGGAGATTTCATATTTTTTTTATTTTGTTGAACCAGAATTGTTGAAAGCGTGTGTTATGAAGCATAACTGTATATGGTGAAATCTTCGTTATAGTCTTGACAAACCAAAATTGGGGCTTGGGCAATGGCAGTCTTGATATCTTTAAATGTGGACTTGCCTTCTTCAGTCCAGCTGAAGGTGGTCTTTTCTTTCATCATGTTTACAATATGTCTAGTCTTCTCAGCAAACTCGAGGATGAACTTCCGTAAAAGATTCATATCTTTAAAGAAAGAGTGAACAACAGTCTTACTTGTGGGCAAAGTAAGCTCTTGGATAGACTTGACTCTGTCTGAGTCAATCTTTATGCTTCCTTTGGACACAATGTGTCTGAGGAGTTTTCTCTATGTTACTCTAAAAACTGACTTCTTGGGGTTTAAAGAAATGCCATTCTGGCGGTAGCGTTCTATCACTTGTTGCAAATGGCACACATGATCTGGGCGATGCTTAGAAAAGACGGTCAAGTCATCAAGATAAACTACGATAAACTTACCCATCTCATCCTTGAAGGCAAGGTCCATTGCTCTTTGAAAGGTGGCGCCAGCATTTATCAAGCCAAAAGGCATCCTTTTATATGCAAACATGCCCCAAGGTGTGGTGAAGGCAGTCTTATGCTAGTCTGCTTCACCAACTTCAACCTGATTATATCCTGAGAAGCCATCTAACATTGATAACATCTTTGAATCCGTCACTGTTTGAAACACTTGATCCATGATTGGCAAAGGGTAGTTATCCTTCAAGGATGACTGATTTAAATTCATAAAATCTACACAGAGGTGAATTTCATCATTCTTCTTCCATACAGGCACTATATTGGCAATCCATGTAAAATAATAGATTGGAAAGATTATCCTGACATTTAGCATTTTTTGTATCTCAGATAAAATGGTACCTGATATTTTCAGATTATACTGCCTGGACTTTTGCCTGTAAGGTTTCGAATCAGCCTTGAGAGGATGTCATGTCAAATTTCATCAGGTCAAAGTGACTTCAGGTCATCATAAGAGTAAGTTAAGACGTCCATGTATTGGTTGAGCAAAGTGGTGAACTTGAACCTCTCCTCAGGAGTACATTTACCAATGTTAACCATCCTAGGATCTCCCTTGGTTCCCAGATTTACTTGATCAAACTCTTGAGAGGAGCTTGAATTCGTTTGCTGCTATTTGATGAATCGGTCATGTTTGTCAAACAGCTTCTCAAAAAAAACTAGGCCTTTGAGAATTTTATTCTCTTTAAGTTGCAAGAACTTTTTATCTGCATCTGAATTTGATTCAGGAGCTGGTTTACACTTTTGAGGTTCACTACCTTTAAAATGCAGTCGTTCAAAGCTATTTTTTGCTCTAAGAAGGCAATGATTTGGCTATCATTGTTAAACACCTACCAATGACTGGCATTATCAGGTACACTTGGTCTAAAGACCAGCTCAATAGTGTACTCACTTCCTTTAATGTCTGGGTGAGGGACCAAGAGAGTAGCTGAAACAGCCAGTGCATCAGCCCGGTCATTGAATTCTCTAGAAATGGCAGAGATGTTGAAAGCATCAAAGCTTTCAATTTGGTCCCAGACTAAATTGCAGTAGTGACGTAATCTTTCATTCTTGGTTTGGTACAGGTTTCTCACCTAACAAACCACTAGATCAGCATCTCCTTTGGCATGAAGGAGCTTAATGTTTTTATCTCGAGCAGCCTTCAATCCAAGCAACAAAGATTCATATTCAGTTGTGTTATTTGTGTTGATGAACTGCAACTTGTAGGATGAAAAAAAAATATCTCTTTGAAGAGATATCAACACAACTGCTCCTGAACCAGTGGAGCAGTTGCCATCAAATTCAAGAATCCATACCTCATTTGATACTGATTTTTCTTTGGATTTTTCTTTACTCGGAGGGGGAGAAACTTCCACACTTGCATTGAGCTCTGCCAATTCTTCTGTTGTTCCAGCTGAATGTATTTCTAAGTTGTGACCTGCAGGAGCTTCATCAGATGTCTCATGAACTTCATCCGTAGATAGAAAGTAGTTACCCATGCCTAAAGACTCAAACATAATTTGAGCTTCAGGTGTTGAGGTCTAGATAACCACGTATTTCGCTTCCTTCTCATGGAGTAGCCTCTTCATAACACCTTTGACTGGAATCCTTGCCTCGGATAAGTCCATGCTCAATTCACCACCAACATCCCTACAAAAATTTTGTTTAAGAAGGATGTCATATGATGCTGGGACGTCGGCTGCCAAGACAGTCATCTTGACTCTTTTGTCTGAAAACGCTGCAAACGCAAATTGGGCATCCTTAATTTGTCCCAACAGAGGTACTTGCTTGTTCTCCATGGAGAAGCATCTACCAAATGTTTTGATCAATGTGAGGCCAAGGGATTCAGCCACTTTGGCAGGCATGACATTGTCTGAAGCTCTAGAATCAATGATGCAGTTATTCAGCTGATGACAGTTTATCAGCAATGAGACATAGAAAGGTTCAGTCCTACCAGGAGCAACAGGGGGGTAATGACAAAATTGTTCTTGGTGGGTGCATTCTTGGGGAGATCATGTGTCACTTTGAGAATTGCTTGTCCTACAGGGACGGCTTAATTTTTAACACATTGAACCAATTTGTCTAATTGCTCGGGGTTGGACTACAGAAATTCAAATTCAGACATTTAAATTTTAATTTTTTTTATGTGGTCAATGATATCAAATGTTGGAAATGAACTAGGCACAGAGGATGAAAATTCATCCTTTTGAGTTTTGGGAGGAAGAAAGCTGGACTGCGAATTTGAAGTTGAAGGTGCAGAAATGTTTGGGGTACTTACCTTTCTAGCAACTATCGGGTCCTTTAGCTGGAAAGGCAGTGGTTCCACGCTTAGCAATTGAAATTGTTGGTTGAGGTTGCCCCTCTGTCTTTTCTTTATCAGCTTGTTGAGCTGATTGATTCTTAGACCAGGTGAATACAACATATGATCCCTCAGCTACATTACCTTCACTTCTAGGTTCGTCTTGATAATTCAAGAAACTAATTTTAGAGTCGTCAGCTAATTCTTCTTCTTCCTAAGTGAAGATATTAGCATCATTTTCAAGACTCAACTTAGACTGGAATGAGAAATCTAATTCAGCTTTGAGATATCCAACCGCTAAGTTGGTTAGAAGTGCTTCGAGGGCGAGGTTCCTCTGTGGAGGAGGAAGACGATTTAGTTGTCCTTGATTCCTGGCAACATGGCCTTGGTAAGCCTAATTTTGAAATATCTTCTTTGGCATATTTCTGTATGCAGGAGCGAATGACATCCTTTACGCCATTTGCTTTCTGAGAGCTAGCACTTCATTTGCTAGCTTTTACACCATTGGGTCAGTGGTCGTTGTAGGTGAGTATTTAGAAGATAAAAAGAGTTTACCTCTGTTAGGGTCTCTCCTTATCTTTTCAGCTAAGATAAGGTCATCTTCTACCTGAGTAGCCAAGTCTTGAGCGGCAGCAAGGTCTATGTGTCTAGTCCGTCTCAGCAAGAAACTCACTTCAGGCAGCTCTGAGTTGATGAAGAAACACTTGAGATTCTGAGGTGTCAACTGGGCGATCATGGGAATCATGTGCCTCAGTTTGTCGAATATGGCAATGAAGTCCCTCATAGGTTCATGGAGCTCCTTCTTTATCTACGTAAGCTGGGCCAGCAAGGCATGCGCATCTTCTGCAGGTTTGAACCTAGCTTCAAATTTATCTGAGTGTGTCCCAGTCAGTCACTGACCGACCCTACAGATGGTAGAACCAGTCTGCAGCAGCACCTTGTAATATTTTTACGAAAATCTTAACTTTCAAATCTTCAAATTTCACTCTTATTACGCCATAGGCTATGCTGAACGCTGCAATGTGTTCATCAAGATGAACTCTCCCATCACCGAAGAATTTGGGGAAGTTCTTTCTTGAGCTGTGTGGAAGTTCATGTAGAGGTGGAGTAAGGTTTAGTGGACCAAATGAGTTACCCCAGGGGCCTTGAGCGATGATTTGATTATGTATTATGTGTAGGCAAAGCTCTGCTAACAGCAGAAAAAAAAGCTCTGCCTTGTGTTAGTGACCTGATAGGAGGAAGACTCCTGGTTCGTTGAAGGTGAGGTTGTAGAGGAAACAAATCAAAATTGCTCTGCTGCACCAACTCAAAAGAAATGTCAACAACACCTTGAGATTTTTGGCTTCTGGTATAACATGGAGTTGCCAGATTGCAGAACAAAAATGAAAAAGAGTACGATCTACTTCAACGTGAAGCTTGAGACTTCAAACTGCGCGCTCTTCCCCAGTGGCTTTGGTTTTGCAGACCAGATAATATAATGGAGATGGAGGAAGATGGTAAGGCTATAATGATAATGGGTAAGACACGGAACGGAGTCGCCAGAAATACTGTAATGGATAAGGGTAGGGACTGTTTCAATCTAAAACTTGAGGCTTCAGACTACACGTTCATCTCCAACAGAGTCGCCAAAAATTGTTGGGTGAATATTTTGTCGACCAGCTAACTAGTGAGCAAAATAGGTCTCTTCAACCACAGCATAGGGAGATTGGTCAGCCAGATGTGCAAGTTTACTACATCAATAGGGGACAAATCTCTCCTCTCATCAAGGAGAGGTTCTCTAATAACTATGAGGAGCTATATACTATAAATATAAGTAGAAAATAACACTCAGGGGTAAGATAAACCATCCATCTCTTTTTTTCAGAGATGATGCTCAAAGATCAAAGGAGAAATCCTGGGTGATTGGTGAAGGTACTTCTCTTCTTTTAGAAATAACATTTAGCCAAGAGCCATATCCCTTCCTAGATAGTAGAAACCCTGGTGAAATGACAGAAGGCACTTCTCTTCTTTCAGAAGTGCTTGTTCTTGCAAACAACAAGAATCTTTCTGGTAGTGAGAGTAACTAGTAACAAAGTGCAGAGTAACTAGCAATTTAAGATGTAGCACAAAGTCTCCACCTTGACTGCCCAAGAGAGAAATATGAAGAACAATGGGGGCACAAAGTCATTCCAAGGTCCTTTACACAAGAACAAAAAATGAACACATACTGAAGACAACTATGACAGCACAAAGTCTGAAAGTAACTGGGTTCAGGACACCTTCCTTGTCACTTCCACTAGCTCTACTTGTTAAATTGCATAAACAAGAATACATTTAGGAAATAGGCATAAGAACAATCTCCTAAACTGATACAAGCTATAACAGCACAAAGTATGAAAGTAACTTGCTTTCTGATTCAACCAAAGAAATATGATAAACAATCTGAGCTCAAAGTCTCAGTAATGACTTTCAATTTGGGTAGAGTTTTGCTTCTGATAACGTGAAGATCTCCTCTTCAAAATGAGAAGTTACAATATATATAGAGAAGAGAGAACAAGAAGGCGCCCCCCTTGGAAAAGACTTTTGGCACCCTTTTATAAGTGGCCCATGTGTGTTCCAAGCATTGGGAAGAGGAAGTCGCTTGATAGATAATGTTATGTCAGCTCCTGTTATGACTTCAGTCGTTTAGAACATAGGCCGCACCATTTGTCTGCAAACAAGACCTCTCATTCAAGGCATTCACGTGACTTATCTGCTCATCAATGCAAAGTGAAGAAAAATGGGTCGCGTCGTTCACTGTTCACTCCTCTTGATGATCAATTTACAGACACTGTGTCAACCGCTGGAGTAACTCCTTGAGTCGACACCTTCCTTCACCACTTGGACTGTTTTGTCCATTTTTGTACTTGGTTCTTTGCCCCTTCCTGGCTTTGTCTTCTTTCTGGCCTTAAGCCTTTGAATTTCTTCGGGTTCACGCTTAAGTCTGTGAAGATCAACAGCTATTTTATTGCCGCAAATTTGACGTCTTTGGGTCCGTCGTTGTTTGAAAGCTAACGGCTAATTGGTTGTCCTAATTTGACGGCTGTGGGTCTGTCATCCTCTTTAGTGATTCTTTCGTGTCTTTTTCACTTGCTGAGTGTCGAATGCCTCTTCAGGTCTTTGGAAAAGGTCCTTTATTTCCTTCAGACAAAATGTCCGAAGGAAATCTTTCCTTGGCTCTGTGTCTTTGAATTGGGAGTGTTCTATTTTTGACACATGGCACATTTTGCTGCTTTAGAAACGCTACAAAAACATTCGAGACTCATTTGGATTTATGTGGACGATGACACTTGGCGCGTTCTGCTTGTTCCTGCGACTTACCCGGGGTCCACCACAGTCCTTACTCAATAACTGTGGATGTCAACACTTGGCGGCTTTCATCGAGTTTTAGCAGGGACACGTGGCAACTTTCGTGGCTTCTTAGAAACAGATTACAACCTTCCACGATTGCCACTTGGCACTTTTTGTGGGACCCTGAGAGAAGCTTGGAAAATTATAAGAAGCTTGAAGCGCGGATGCCGACACTTGTCATGCTCCGCTGAGTTACAATGGGGCACGTGGCTACTGCCGTTCTATTTTAGCAATCACACGGACTATGACACTTGGAGCGCTCTGCTTACTCTTTTAGCAACTCATTCGGGGCCCACCATAGTTCTCACTCGATAATGAAACCAAAGGAAGATACAGCCGTCATTGACACTTGGCAGCCTCCGTCGAGCTTTGTAGATGACACATGGCACATTTCACTGCTTTGAGAAAAAGATATTAAAACCTTTCGCAGTTGCCACTTGTAGCCTTCCACAGAACTCTACAAGGGACACGTGGCACATTCCGCTCCTTTGAGAAGCAAATCATAATGTGTCTCGGTAGACGACACTTGGCAGCTTCCGCTCGTCTTTTTCTTTCGCACGCTCCTTTGAACCGTTTGATTGAAACAACCCTGGAAATGCATAAGTGTTGGAAACTTGCTCTTTCGAAGGAATTTATCTGTTAAAGCTGTCGAACCCTTTGAACCTATTAGTTTCAATCATGTTGAGTCTGTAGATTTCTTCCTGCGAAGTCCGTAGAAACTGAGAAGCTTGAAAAATGAGGAATTTGAATGCTCAGGACAAATTTCGAAAAGGGAAGAGACAATTTTGGTCTGTGCAGGGCCAAAATAGTCCATAGGTTGTCCCAAAAATGAGTGACATTTTTCAGGGACAACAGTCCTAACCAGCTTTGTCAACATGTCTACAGAATTTTGTTCGATGTCTACCTTCAACAACAAAATTATACCATCCACCACGCTCTTAATGAAGTGGTACTTGATGTTAATATGCTTCATGTGGTCATGAAATGTTGCATTCTTCACCGAGTGAAATGAACTCTGACTACCACAATGTAAGGAAAACTTTCCCTACATCTCTATGAAGTCACCCAACAATCGCTCTAACCATATTGCCTCCTTGCAACCTTCAGTTGTAGCCACATACTCTATTTCAGTGGTTGATAAAGCCACCACTAGTTGTAACTTAAAAACCCAACTCACAGCTCCACTATCAAGATTAAAAACATATCTTGTAGTGGAATTTCCTCCATCCCTGTCACCACCAAAATCGAAATCTACAAAACCTCTTCTCTGTAAATCTACCCCTCCATAGCAGATTGCAGCATCTGAAGTGCCTTTCAGATATCTGAGTATCCACTTCACCACAGACCAATTATCTCTTCCAAGATTTACCATTAATTAGCTCACAACTCCCATTGGTTGGAAAATATCTGGTCTCATGCTCACCATGGCATACATGAGGCTTCCTACTACTAATGAATAAGGTACACAAAACATACTTGTCTTCTCCTCCTTTGTATTATGGCATTGCTCGAAAGACAACTTAAAATGTGTAGGACGTGAGGTACTAACTAGTTTTGCATTCTGCATATTGAACCGTTGTAGAATCTTCTCAACATATGTCTTCTGTGACAACCAAATTTTTCTAGCTTTTATGTCCTTGTGTATCTTCGTCCCTAAAATTTGGTTTGTTGCTCCTAAATCCTTCATCTCAAAAATTTTAGCCAATTGAGCCTTAAAATCATTGATCATTTTCATGTTGGGGCCTACAACCAACATGTCATCAACATATAGCAATAAGATAATAAAGATACCATCATTGAACTTCTTATGGTATGCACAATGATCAACTTCGCTTCTACTAAAACCTTGGATGTTCATGAAGGTGTCAAATTTTTTGTACCACATTCACGGTGCCTGCTTCAATCGATACAGTGATTTATTCAATCTGCAAACCATCTGCTCTTTTCCTTTTGCCTCATATCCCTTACGCTGATCCATATAAATCTCCTCCTCAAGATCACCATGTAAGAATGTTGTCTTCACATCAAACTACTCTATCTTTAGATTCTGAGAAGCTACAAATGCAACACTATGATAGTAGTCATTTTCACAACATGAGAGGAGATCTCATTGAAGTCAATCCCTAACTTACACACACAGCCTTTTGCCACCAATTGAGCTTTGAATTGCTCTGACAACCCATCACTATTTTTCTTCATTTGTACACCCACTTGCTACCAACACTCTTTCTTCCAGGTGGGAGATCCACAAGCTCCCATGTTTCATTCTTATGGAGTGATCTCATTTCCTCCTCCATGGCTTTCCTCCATTTCTTTGCATTCTCGGATGCTCTAGCTTCCTAAAATGAACTGGGTTCACCCATATCAGTAAACAAAGCAAAAGAGGATTGAAAAGGAGTATACCTATCTGGAACCTTTTTGGTATAGGTGGACCTTCTAACTTGTGACTGTTATATTTGGTGCTTTGTTTGCTACTCTGAAGCATCAACTTGCTTCTTTTCATTTGTCTCTTTCTTGACTACTTCAACTAGTACAACTTTAGGTATCTGTTGTATCTCCTTTCTTTCCATGGATTTTTTTATTAAACATAGCATCTTGGCTAACAATTATCTTGTGGTCAGTGGGATCCCATAATATATACCCCTTCACTGTATCTTCATCGCTAAGAAAAATGCATTTCTTAGATTTCAAGACTAACTAAGCCCTTATTTTTTTAGGCACATGGGCAAACACTTCACAACCAAATATATGTAAATTAGAATAATCAAATGGCTTACCATGCCAAGTCTCTTCTGGAGTCATTCTATCCAACATAGATGTAGGAGATCTACTAATAAGATACACAACTATATTAACAACTTCCACTCAAAATCCATTTGCCAACTTTGATGCACTGAACATCCTTCTTGCACACTCCATGATAGTGCGGTTCATCCGCTCAACTACACCATTCTATTGTGGAGTATAAGAGACAATATTTTAATTTTTAATCCTTTCCTATGTACAAAATTTATCAAACTTCATAGAGCAATATTCTCCTTCATTGTCTAATTTGAGACATACATTAGATTTGCCCAAACTTTTCTCTACCCGTGCCTTAATTCTTTAAAAAAATTCAAAGCTTATGATTTCTTTCTCAAAAAATACACCCATACTCTTCTAGAATAATCATCTATAAAGGAAATAAAATAAGTTCCACCATTTATAGACTGAATAGGGACAGGTCCAAAAATATCCGAATGGATAAGTTGCATAAAATCAAAAAAATTACCTGCACTTACAGTAAACTTTACCCTCTTTGTTTACCAAAGATGTAGTGCTCACAAAAGTCTAAATTACAAGATTTAATCCCAGACGGCATACCTCAATCATGTAATATCTTCAAGCCTTTCTCACTCATGTGTCCAAGGCGTTGATGCCATAGTATCACAACATCCTGAGCATTCTCTATAGTTGTTGATGTAGTAGTACTTGTCACTGAATCTTTGCATACTCAATACAAGGAGCCATAAGATTCTCCTTTTGCTACCACTAGGGATTCTTTGGTAATTCTACATTTACCATAACCAAAGGTACATGAATACCCCAGCTCATCCATCACCTTGATGGACATCAGACTCTTCCTTAAATTAGGAACATAATGCACATCCTTCGATATTTTGATTATACCATCATCCAACTTGATCCTTACGTCCCCTCTTCCCACAACGTCCAAAGGGTGATCATCACCCAAGTAAACAGACCCTCCACTATATGGTTGATATCCCACGAACCAATCTCTATGTGGAGACATGTGTAATGATGCCCCTGAGACCAACACCTAGGCATTGGAAAGTGATCTATTTTTACTACGGCATACTACTTATTTTGAGCTTGCTTCATTTGAATCTGTTGTGTTGACCTCAACTGAAGGTGGATTCTCATTTCCATCCTTGTTTTCCTTCTTCAATTACCATCAATTCTTTTTTATGTGGCATGGTTTTCCACAATGATAGCATTTTTCGTTATGCTTGCGTCTTTATATCGATTTGATATACCTTGTTAGCTCCTCTCACTGGATCTCCCTCTCACAACCAAAGCTTCATTAATTGAGGATGCACCAGAATACTTTCTTCTCATCTCCTCTCCAATCAAAGCTGCAACCACATCATCAAACTTAAGAGTTGTTGATGATGAATTACTGATGGTCATCACAAGATGATCCCAACTATCCGAAAGTGAACACAACAAGGTCATTGTCTTGTCCTCATCCTTCATCTTCACATTGATGGAGACTAGCTTGCTAGCTATAGCGTTGAATTTATTCAAGTGATCAGCAATAGATGAATTTTCCTTCATCCTCAAATTACACAGCTACTTCTTCAGGAACACTTTGTTTGTAACTAACTTTGTCTGGTACAACTTGTTCAATTTCTCTCATACTTCTTCTACAATATGCTCCTCAGCAACATTGAAGAGTACAAAAGTTGCAATACAAAGACGAATTGTCTAAATCGTCTTCCTATCCATCTTGATCCAATCTTCATATGTCATATTATTGGGTTTGCTCACAATACCCTTCAAAGCTAGAGCTTGGTCATTCTGTACCAAGAGATCCTCCACCTTCAACTTCCATAGGGAAAAATTTTTGCCATCAAATTTCTCTACTTCAAACCTGGTTATTCCTCCTATCCTTGTAGTAGCTCTCACTTGCACAAAGCTTCCTAACTTAACAGAAAACACTCAACACAAGATGTTTTCAAAGAGCCTAGATATGGTACCAGAAGTTAGGAAAAAATATCTAATTAGTGCAAGTAATTCAATGTGGATATAAACAAGCTACTAAAACAAATAACACATTACACAAGTAGTTACGTGGAAACCTTGCAAGATGTAAGGAAAAACCACGAGATAAAATGGCAGCGTCCAGTCTTCTATTAACTTCAAATAATCAACCTCTCACCAAAGCTTCCTCACAACACACTTCTCTTCTAATGCTTTCTCACAAGGCTCCAAAGCTATTACAAAGCCTTTCTTAGCTTGCAAATTCCAAGCATACAAAATACAAAGGATTGGTTGTCCTTTTATAAGAAAACTGTAAGAGAAAAATACAATGGAGAAAATATTTGAAAGAGTCCAAAAAATGCGCCATGTTCCTAGTGGCATAACTATTCATCAATAGGAAACATTGTCCCCCTCACATTTGCTTAGTCAAAAGATGCTCTCACTTTTGACCTTAGGATCCCACCTCCATGTGACTCAAAGATTTTGTCCCTACTTCACATGTGACTCCAATCAAGCATAGCGTTCAATGTTCCTACAACCCATGTGCACACACAAGAGTGAAAAGATGCCTCAATCATCTTTTTAACTCCAACCAAGGAACCTACAGACAAACTGCACCCCATAGGCACAAGGGTGAAGATGTTTGTTCCCCACATGCTTTCAAAGGTCACCCATCAAGATATGGCACCCTACTTCTCTCTCCTAATATTTTAATCATTAAAAGATTCCTTGTGGACCATGCCACATCAACAAGGTGCCACCTCATAAGCACAATCACTACCACCTCATCATAGGAATAGTGATAGTGAATAGTAAATGTGAATAGTGACTTCACATCCTAAAAGAGTGTGTAAGAGGGGTATAAAATCTTGTAAGAGCTCTTATTTGCACACTTGGTATGATGATGTCACTTTGGGTGAGGCAATAATTTAATTTGTGCATTTATAAAATAGATAATTCCAAATTCATGAAATTATCTATTAAAAGAAGATTTGGTTAATTAATCTGGCGATTATTTAATCATTAAAAGAAAAGTGATTTTGGTAAGGTTGAAAATGTTAATATAAAACATAATTAGAATCGACATGAGGTGTCCAATTTGAAGTTTACATTTTACCCATGTTTGAAAAGGCGTTGTAAAACATAGGCAAAGTAATGACTTTTCAAAGAATGAAAAAGTCGTTAAAAAGAAGTTGAAAAATTAGATGAAGAAATAATTAGTGACCCATGTTGCCCCATCCAAAGGGTATGTAGGGATGAAGGACATGGATGGGATCTCAAAAAATGAAAGGAAGAAGCAAAAAAAAGAGTGAAATTAACCCATGGATGATATTAATCCAAATGAGCTAATGCTTACATGCTTTGATTTCCAATGTTTGAGAATAATAGGATTGAATGGGCCCCAAGACGGGGGAAATGGGAAGGTTGCATCATAAGGCAAGTAGCACACCTTGACTTGCCTCAAATAGGGTGAAATTTGTGGGCTTGGAATTAGAAGAAACACTGAATGATTGGATTGCCCCAAAGAGGGGGATTGATTGATTAATGGTTTGCCTCAGTAGGGTGGGTTTGATCGTTGATAAATCTAAATTATTTGTTAGGGCAAATTTGATCATTAATTGATTGATTGTCAAGCATAGCTCAAGGATGTAACTTGTTACACATATTAAATATGAGATGAATGACACAAACGTAGGCAAGATGGTATAGTGATTGTTTAAAGAATGAAGAAGCCACAAAAAAATAAGCACATGAGAATGCTTAAAGGTAATGCAAGAAATGATTGGAAGAAGAAAATAATGGTTGAAAAATAATGAGAATGGTGGTCGAGTTGACCCTAGAAATTAAACGTAACTGAGTGTTGCCTACATAGTCCAAATAGACCTCAAGCCAATGTAGTTCTCTCAAAAAATGGGAGAAAATATAAATGATGAAAATTATTATGATTTTTTGTATACGCTCATATGTGTCATGATTAGCATATAGATTAACCATGTTGGTCAGTTGATTGCATTGTCCATAAGTGCCTTGTTCGCCTTTTGCTCGAAAATGAGGATTTAGGATGAAGAAATTTTCTAAAATGGGGAATGTTTGGCAATGGATGAATAATAGGTTGTTGCTTAATAATAATGGGCCTTTCGAAGATGGGTACTGTGTCAAATAGAGGTGGATCAACAATGGTTTGGGTTTGATAAAAGATGGGTGATTCGATAAAAATGTCGACAATGGGTTGATTATCTTGATCTCGCTTTGGAAATGGATGTAATTGATCGTACTTGGGAAGGGGGTCATGACATATCTCGATAATGGCCCTTGGAGGGACAATGGCATAATTGGCTTGGACACACTTGAGTTTTTAATAGATAATGGCCCTTCGAGGGATAATGGCATAATGGGTCTGGACCGTTGGCTTTATTGTAGTTGTAAGACCGGATTAGCTTGTAGATTACTAGACAAATGAATGGCTATCGCATTTTGACATATGAATGGCTATGCTAGAACATGTTTAGGATTGTTAGATGCCATGACTCAGATTAACCTTGAACTAATGCCCCTAAGCAATGATACATGCAAGGGGAAATGATTGGAATAAATTAGCCCAAAAGAGGGCAATTTGACTAAATTGACTCAATGTAAATGACTTGATTTGGCTTGGCTTAGTCCTAAACATGACAGAATAGACTGGATTGGAATTTCCCTAAATAAGGCAGATTTTAGTTAGCTTAGAATGGGCCCAAAAAAAGCAGATTGGACTGGTTTGATTCAAATGAAAGAAATGATGGATGACATGACTTCTTTGTTCCCAACCAATAGGTGCGGGAGATTGAATGAAAAGACAAGTGGATTGGGTTGGCATGCAGTTAATTTAAGGTAATTGCATTTGGTTGAAACAGACTTGGTTTGGAATTAGAATTAGAATGTGGTTCGAGACAAACTTGATGGATTGGAATGTGGTTCAAGACAAACTTGATTTGGTGTTGATTGGCTTGGTACATGGTTCAAGACGACCCTGATTTGGCTTGGGTTGGCTTGGTACATGGTTCAAGATGAACTTGGTTTGGCTTGGAATGGTTTGGTACATGATTCAAGACAAACCTAATTTGGATTGGGTTGGCTTGGTACATGGTTCAAGACAAACCTAATTGGAATTGGATTGGACCTTTGACTTTTGACTTTGAGATAGGAACTAAAATTCAGATTTGGTTTGACCTAAAATGGACAACATATTGACAATGGTTTGGACCTTGGTTTTGATTTGGTTTGAACTTGGAAATTAGAATTTGGAACTAGGACTAGGTTTGGAATAAAACAGACAACATAACGATATGGTTTAGACAAGAGTTTGGACCTTAGTTTCGGAATTGATTTGAAATTAGAAATTGGAAATTGAATTTTTTTTGGGACTAGAACTTGGTTCAAATCAGATAGCCTAACGGTGTGGCTTAAACAAGCATGGTATGTATTTTGACAAGGTCTGACAAGACATCTATAAAGAGTAATTATTGACTCGAAATACGAACAAAGTAACACCTATTTGTGTAGGTATGGTATGAGAATGTTTTAGACTTGGTATTTGGACTTGACTTGTTGAATTTGGACTTGACTTGTCATATTTGGTTTTGAATACAAATGGGTTTTTGACATAACAATCAAGCATAAACACACAAGTATCATAAAGCTATTTTAATAATTGGCACAGGTTTGCATGTAGCTACTGAACCTTTGATATGCTTGCTTTTGAGAGGAAAAGTTTAAAGATTAATCAAATTAATTAAATTTAGTGAAGGTGATGTGTACTCTCACCCTTTCTCAAAAGTCCATATGTGATAGGCAATCTTTAAGGGTTGATATCTTTGCATCCCTGCATCAATGAATGTTCTGTGGCAAAAAAGGTTCTTATGAAGCAATCCAAAATCAGGGTATTCACGGGAGGGTCTAGTCCCTTTGCGACCACTTCATCCATTGGATTTCAGTGAAGTGCTACCGTATTTTGGGATTATTAAAGTTTTACTTAGCTTTCTAGATGGTCTCCAAAGGAAGCAAAATTCGTCAAAGAAGAGATCCAGGTGTCAGGTTGTTCATAGGGGGATACATCCCCTATCGAAGAGACCTTGGATTCTTTGATGGTGATGTCTAATGGCTTAGCATTTAGAGTTAACCCATTCCTTTCACAAAACCCTTTATGAGGAATTCTGCTAGGCCTTAACCAAACCTACCAACAATTTATATCCTCTATTGGATATACGACGTTGGTATGAATGTTGGGGGATGAAATCGTAGTAGTTACGCCCTAAAGACTCGTAAAAATGCAATGACACCCCAATCACGTAGCCTAAAAGAAAAAATAAAATTATTGTCGTTTCGATTCATAGGAAACCCACTAAAGACAAGCGAAGAGAATAATAGGCAAATCTTTCAGAATAAAACAAGTGGTCATCTTCACATTTCTGGGTCAACCTACCAAAGGGAGAGCATATGCATGAAGTAACTGTTGTCCAAATTTAATTCACCCCCTCTAGGTTGAAACTTCATAGGGTTGTAAAAAATGGTCTTGTCATGGTCCTAAATGGTCTTAAATAGTTCCATACGGTCATATTTGTCCTTGTCTAGCATTCTCTAAAGTTTGGTCTTATGTTCACTTATTTAGTCCTAGTGGTCAATTACAAGGTCTGGTTGTTGTCAAATATAATCAAAGGTTTGGTGTGTTTTAAAGTCACTATAAAATGTTATTTAGATGTCATTAAATTCATATTATCATGCATTGACCTTTTACTATGTTCTATTGTGTTAAAATGACAATGTGGCCACCTTTCAGCGTATTTGGAGGAGTTGCACATACCATTCAAAGAAGCAAATATTTCAAGAAGATTCTCAACGTACTTGATGTCAGAATTGGGTCAGATAATGTTCAAGGATAGTCAGATATTGACAACATCTGTAGTTCAATGCCTAAACTAAGCAAAATGACACTTTACAAGCACTTTTAGGCACTTGTACGACCTTTCAAGATTAGTTTTTAGTCAGAAACGGTTTGTGTCCCTTGGGCTCTCTCAGATCATTTTCCAACTTTTGACAAAGTTTCAAGTCAAACAGTTGCTTCATGCACTCTTTCTCTTCCATCACTGCCTTCACAAGCTTAGAACGGCAAATTTGAAGTGAATGGTATGGCCAAGAGATAGATAGTTAGGAGTTGAAACTTTGGCCATTGTTAGGGGTCCTAATAAGCTTAAAATCAGTGGCATTAGTTTGCAGATTAATGGCCTATCCTTTATGCACTATAGCTAAGAGTGACAGCAAGTCACTATGTCCTATCCATCCAAATAGGGTATGTTCTTGCATATGTTTCTCCACTTCAGAATTCGATGGAGAAGAGTGGTTTTGAGGGATGTTTGTAGAGGTCAAAGAGCTCCTTTTCATTTTCACTTGGAAGGAAAGTGGTCTTGATGTACAAAGTGTTTCACTCACTTCTGTCGTAAGTTTTGTTTGTCTGAGGTGTTGGTCACTTGAAGGGGTTTCCAAAACTCCATTGTTCATTAGAAACTTCATCACTCTCCCACAGTTCATGTGTCCTCTCTTGAGAAGCATCTCCTTATTGTTAGTCTCCAAGAAATGTCATATGCCTTGCTCTTGAAATGCATAATACAATTCATAAATGGTATTCCACTGGTCTGAGTGCCATGTTTAATCAAAATGGTCATGAGACTAATGTTTGATCTATTTGAGGAGTTTTTAAGTTCAATTTGTTGAAAGTTGCAATCAAACCATGCTCTCAAACAAGGCTATAAGATGCTTTATTGTATATAGTCCATACAAACCAGTCGGATAGGGAATGTGAAAAAGGTGGCATGATGCTTGTTATAGGCTTTGCAGACCATTGAAGGAGTGACAAGGAAGTGAGAAGTGGTTTGACGGTGCCAAGAAGTTAAAGAATTCAAGAAGTGGCTTTGTGGCCCTAAACAAGCAAGTAGTGACCTACAAGCCATAACCTTGTAGGTCCTCATTATGAATCAAATCAATATTAAATCAACAAAAGCAAGGACAAGACAGGAAAACCTAACCTCAATACAAATGCAAGAGAATTCACAAATCTTAGTAGACATCTAAGTGTGTTTGAGAGCCAATGAAGGCCAAATGAGACTAAGTTCACGGTCAAATAGCTACCTATAGGACTGTGTACAGAATAGATAAAGGCAAAGGTTGTGAAAAACCATAAAAGATCATTAACTCTGCATGAATATTGGAATGAACTCCTTTCATGTGAATCATTCAAAGCATCATGGTAAGTGAGGAGTGTAGCTTTCAAACCTAATACAGTCGTGACCCTAAACAGCTACCTACAAGCCTATTTGAAGGACCAATCCATTTTCAAGCTAAAGAGAGGGGCAGAGGTGTTGAAAGGTGATCTGAGCCTAACTTGGGACTTCAAACAAGTTTAGGGTCCAAAATAAGATCAATGACTTTCAAGGTGAAGTCTCAAACACAAAGACACGGTCATGATCCTAAGATAAGCACCTACAGGGTACAATGAGGATAGGTTGGTTCTAAACCTAAAGGGAAGAGCAGAATGTGTATGAGAGGCTCTGAGGTCCACCTCAGTTAGACAAAAAGATCATAAAGCCATCTGAAAACCAAAGGCAACATGATGACATTGGTCAACTCTGGGATCCAAACCTCTACACAGTCAAAAGGCAACCTATAGGTCTCCTGCTCTTCAAGAGTGTTTTTGCTTGATTTGAGAAGGGGAAGTCTTGTGAGAGGTCTAAAGAGATTAAGGTCATTTGGTGAATGTGTTCATAGTGTTATCAACAACTCTTTTAAACCCTCAGATCTAATAACAAAGGTGAAAAGGTCAAAACTATGTTCTATCCCTAATGAGTCTAAGCTCACACACAAGTTTGCTTGCTTAGCTGAGTAGGAGTCTTATGCCTGGCATGAAAAGAGAAAATATGAGAGAGGAAAGCCATATGAAATGGTTTCATAATATCATGATCATCTCATCTAATCCTCAGGCCTAGAGATAGGAGATAAATGAAGACAATCTATGTTTTAGGGTAAACAAGCCTAAGATACACACAGGGAGATCCAAGTCCAATCATGGGAGAGATTGATCTTTTGAGGCCTCCATAGGCATAATTACATTTTGTGAATGGATGCAGGGGATGGTTATGAGTGGACCAAGATATTCATGGTCACCTCATACCATACAAGCAACAAGTATACTCATTATTTTGTCTCAAACCTTGCTCACTCCATTAGCAAGGGGCAGTCTTGAGACCAAGGGGTCTGTCTAAACCCAAAACATAAGATAAACATGTCAAACCCCATGGAGGGCCCTTGAGGAAATATATAAACATAGTTGGGGTATCAATACATTTTCAAGTTGCACAAAACATCAGTTTTCAATCCAAATGCCCTTGAGGGTTAGCAAGGAGGTGACAGGCCTTAAACCCCAAGTCCCCTGGCCAGTGCACCAAATGCATATAGTGGAGTGATTATCATCGCCAAGGCATGTATAATCATGAGGAAGGTTGTTTTGGAGGTGTCTGAATCTCTCCCAATAGTAAGATTGAGCTTTGATGCCTAAAACCCAAATTAGACCTCTCTTGAGTTTAAGAAAGCTAAGTTTGCTACTCAAGGAGCAACTTCACACGTTCACACCATATCTCAATAAAGAAGGCTCTACAAGTGGAATGAGGCCAATTGATGGCTGGTGCTTTATGAATGATCGTTAAGACCCCAAACAAGTCTTAAACCCTCCTAAAACCCTGATAGTGACTAGGGAAAGCAAATGGACCTCTAAAGCACAATTAATGCCATAGTTTGCCCCTGAAAACTCTTGGACGTTCAAGACTCCAAGGATATTATCCACATGTAATTTATGTATACTTGCAGTTGTACGGATTGCAATAAATGCCCTATTTATCAAGATTTTTGGTATTTTGCAAGTGTTCTAAGAAAGGGAGAACTTTCCAATCATTGTATGAGGTCATTTGGGATGTGTCCTAACTATTCAAGCCCAAAAATATGCATAGGTGATTCTGGAGGTGGCCGAACAAGGCTCATTTTCCAAGACAATCTCAAACAAGCCTAAAATGAGACTAGGTGGCAAGGTCATTTCATGGTTCTCATACTTCCACAGGGTCTATGGGCCTAAAAATTGACATGGAGGTTGGGGACAGCCTAGGGAAAGTGAACTAAATGTTTTTCGGTGATTTCACATGTGTAGAAGATGTCTGGAGCCGGAAAACAAGGTTCTAAGCAAAGAGGCCTAATTGAAGAGAGAGAAAGGTATAAAAATGGACTTCCACTTAGAGTCAGAACATGAAATTTGACATGGAGTTGTAAGGTCATACTAGGTCCTAGAGTATTCCCTCAATTTGTCAATACCCTCTGTACATTCCCCTACACAAGGAGGTTTACAGGTTTTTAGGACTACAAGGAAAATAGGTCTAGTGAGGGCTTGAGGAGCAAAATGGAATCTTGGTAGTTGTTCCAAAAACCAAAGTGGTTTATTTTGAGTCTAATAAGATATTTGAAGACCATCCATGGAGAGAGAGTGACTTGAAGAAAATGAACTTGAGTTTTGGGCCACTTGGACCCAGCTAAGCGTGGGAAATGAAGAGTTTCAAGACACCTATGCACATGAATGATGAAATGTCAGATCAAAAGAGTTCTTTAAGGCATGATAGGTGTCTAATGAGTTGGTCTGAAGGCATTTATAATGAATTCATGATGGAGAAGCCTATTTGTCACTCTTCTTATGCATGGAAGGACAATTTTCAAGAAGCTAGTCAAGATGTCAAGCCAAGTTGTAATTCCTACACCACTTGGAGGCTTGGAGCATCTCCAAGAGTGAGACACATGGCCTTGGAAGTCTGTTTATGACTGTTCCATAACACTCTTTCTTGTTGTAACTCATGAGGACACTTGTCAATCCTCTTCTACTACGCCCCTCTCTCTCTCTTTTCACAATTCTCTATATAAGTAGCCACTTTTGGCTTTGTAAACAATCCACATCTGGTATGGCGAAGCCCTACTAGTTTGAGTATTGATTTTGCCTTTAAATAAAAGATTTCAAGCTGGTTTTGAGATCTCAACTTCTTGTCTAAGTGTGTGAAGTAGTTTCATAGTTGAATAGCAAGTGATAATCATCTATCTTTGTGTTCACCTAACTCTTTCATGTTTTATGCAAGTAGTCTGCTCTCTAACAGGTCACATGAAGTGTAGTTAGTGTTCTTGTATGTCTTTAAATGTAAGGAAGAGTACTAGCGTCTACAATCAGACCTCTTATTCATCCATCTTGAGAAATGCATTGCATCTTACCTCCATGTTGAAATACTTATGTTAGAGAAACCTTGGATGTTGAGATCAGTTTTGTGAATCACCTTTCATAGTGCAAGTTTATAGTAGTCTTGTGGAGTTAAACTTGGTGTAACACCTTACTAGGTTAGATTTCTTTCATGTTTCTCTCTCCCTTTTCATTCCAATAAGTTAGTAGCATAGGTGATGAGCTTAATAGATATATCAAGGGAGCTAGCCCTTCAATCTAGAGGTTTACCCTCACTATAGACAACCCACAAGTCTAGGGGCAATCCCATTGTTTCACTCAATTGGAGTAGACTTGAACTACCTCTTGGAAGATGCAAAATTGAGTGATAACAATAACCGCACAAGATACAAGCAAAATAAGACAAATGCAAAAAAAAAAAAAAAAAATTACTTAAGAAAGAACGAGTTTTAAGCCCACATTAAAATTGTGCATTCTTTTTAAGCCCAAATAGAAATGTTTTGAAAGGAAATGTGCTTTGCTTTTGGGTTCAAAATTCACTCTTTTGATCAAGGTCTTGCAACAAAGAGTGATTAAAAGTTTTCAATGTGATTTTTTATTGGCAAAGAAGCTAAACATGGTTGTTAAAGTCTCAAATTTCTGCCACGGGATGAATTCATTGTTTTTTGGGATGAATTTGTTGTTTTTCAGGATAGATTCATTGTTTTTTAGAACAATTTCCTCATTTCGCTAACCTATAGGAAAACAATAAGACAGAAGACAAAAATGATTTTATTGCTTCTATGGATGATTTGGTTCTTGATGACGATTTCGCTATTGTTGATGACAATTTCGTTGTTCTGACATGCAAGAAAAATAGTAAGACAAGACAAAAATGATTTTGTTGCTTATATGGATGATTTCACTATTCTTGATGATGATTTCACTATTCTTGATGGCGATTTCGCTATTCTTGATGACGATGTTGCTATTGTTGATGACAATTTCGTTGTTTTGCCTTGCTGGAAAAACAGTAAGACAAAAAACAAAAATAATTTCACTGCTCTAATGTGCAATTTCGTTGATTTGGTGTGCAATTTGTTATTGTGTAGGCCTATAAGAAACAATCAAAAAAAGACCAGAAATGATTTCGTTAATTTTTAGGATGATTTCATTGTTATGTGTGGTTTCATCGTTGTTCAGGTTGAATACAGTGTTTCCCTGTGTAAATTTGTTGTTTTGACCTAAGACAGACATTAGCAATTTTTTGAAGAAAATGAGGTGAGTCATTAACTTAGCAATTAGATCAATTCTAGTAATTGGAAGAACAAGAAAGGTTTAAGTAGGGTCGTGGGATGTGTCATGTCCCACCGGGTGTGCCATTATGTAGAACAGGAATATAAAGAGGGTTAATTCATTGTTAGTGAATAAACCAAAAACAATTGCATGAACATAACACTTTAAGCCTATCCACTAGGATTGAGCAAGGTCAAGCAAGAGGTGAATCAAGTGGATAGTAAACAAACTCGTTATATCTTCCTTGGAGACTCCTTTGCTTGTCAGTTTGAAGAAACTTGTACTCGGCTTGTAGACTAGAGATCTTTGACAATGTCGATTCCACACATGGGTAGCATTTCCCTTTGTCTATTTGATAGCTTAAGAATTGGCTTGAAAAGAAATGTGAAACTCTAGTATAAATTTGGCATAGCAAGTTTAGTTCAAGAGAGCTTTGTTTGAGTGATGGCCTTAAGATTAAGCAGAGCTTCACTGCATAATTGGTCATGGTGAAAAAGTGTGAAGACCCTTTCATTTATAGAGTTGGTAAATGATTGTCGATTGTATGTCTTGAGATGAAGATCAAGGGCCCAATATTAGTCCTCCATTCTCATAAATAAGAGCGATTGAGTGTAGGAGTATGTCATAGAAATGTAAGAGATTCAAATCATGACCCCTCTTTAAGTGTGTAAGAGGAGTTTAAAAGGAAGAGTGTGTAAAAGGGGTGTAAAAGGGTTGTAAAAGTTTGTAAGAGCTCTTACTTGCACCCTTGGTATGATGATGTCACTTTGGGTGAAGCAATAATTTAATCTGTGCATTTATAAAATAAATAATTCTAAATCCATGGAATTCTCTATTAGAAGAAGAATAGGTTAATTAATTCAATAATTATTTAACCATTAGAAGAAAAGTGATTTTGGTGAAGTTGAAAGTTTTAATAGAAGACATAATTAAAATCGACACAAAGTGTCCAATTTTAAGTGTCTACACTTTGTGTCATGCCTAGTTGTTGAAATGCCATTCATCTAATGTTTGACCTTCACTGAGTTCATGATGTCAAATATAATTTCTCCCATTGTGATAAACAAGTACGGACTAAGCAGCCCGCTTGTATGAGCTCTCTGAAGGTGAGGAATGGTTGGCCCAAAATGCCATTGATGGAGAGACGGAAAAAAGTTATGCAACTTCAACACATTCAATCTTTTTCTCTCTAAACCTAAGAGCTCGAAGAGTAGTATAAACTAGTCGCCAATTGCATCGATCAAAAGATTTGGAGATATCCAATTTGATCCAAGTGCCTAGTTTTTTTTCGCTTTAGAGATTGCAAGATTTCCTGGGTTGCAATTATATTGTTTACAATACTACGGCTTGGTACAAAAGCAGATAGAGTTTCAAAAATGATATTGGGGTGAAGTGGCTTGAGCTTGGAAGTAATCAATTTAGAGAGAATTTTGTATACCATATTATAGAGAGTTACAGGTCTCCCCAACGACATCTGGTGTGTTTTGGATTTATTTGGAATGAGCACCAATGTCGTGGTATTGAGATCCCTGAGCATTTTCCTATTTTGCTAAGATTTCTCTATTAATAATGCAATATCTTCTTTGAGAATTTCCCAATAGAACTGATAGAAGAAGGCTACGAAGAAGACTATTTGTTTGACTTCCTCTTCCTTGATAGGACTCAAAGCACTAGGGTCTTGTTAACTCTATCACTTATCTTCTTTGGTATTAGCTTGACCAACGCATGTTGATTTCTATTTTGTGTTGAAGTCACAAGTAGCTCCATTAGTTGGTCTTTCAAGAAATGAGAAGCATATTATTTCCCTATTAGGGTGGTGGTAGCAAACTACATTTGTTGAATAATATTGACAAGTTCCCTTTTCAAGGCTGATTTATGAAGAAATTTGGTGTTTGAATTTCCTTGTGTGCCCCTCCAAAATAATCTTCCTGACTTGAATTTTTATTAGGTGTTGAATGAGATTTTCATCTTAAACAAGTTATGTATTGAATCCCATCTCTTTGATGTGTTTTTGTAAAGCTCCTAGTTAGTTGTGGATAGTGGTACCTTGTGGAAAGATATTTTCAAATTCAGTTTTATTCTCATGTTTCAGTGTTTCTTTGAGATATTTAAGCTTTTCCATGAATTTGTGCATTGTGGCCTTGATTGTGGTTTGATTCTTTGGGGGTGAATTTTTGGATATGCAATGAGACGGCCCAATGATCATAAAGCGTGGAGTTGCTTAGTCAACTATAAAATTCCCTTCCCGCTATAATCCACTGGGCAAATATCATGATGCAATCCAATTTTTATGCAGTATGAGAGGTGTCCCTTTTCTTCTATTGCTCCAAGTAAAGGGGCCCTAAGTGTAGTCCATGTCCATCAAAGAGGTGTCCCCCAAATTTTATAAGAGCTTCAACTATTATGTGATTAAAACTGATGCCTCCTTTTTTCTCTGTCGGAGCTTTGATTGTTTAGGTGACCCATTAGGTAGCGGTCCCATGCTGGGGGCCAGCGAACTAATTATATGCAAGTACTACTAAGAAATTCTGGGAGCTTTTTTTTTTTTTTTTACAATCCCATGCATATTTTAAATTTTCGCTACAGGAATTGTTGCTAAAATTTAGGTTCCCATATGTGGTCCCATGCATTTTTTTATTTCGCTACAAAACTGCTAAAATTTCAGAGGTAACTACATGCAGCTAAGCCATGTGGCAGAAGAAAAGTTGGATCTTTTTAAGCAGGTGAAAAACATTTGTGCCCCTCACTGCTTTTGTGCGCTGGGAAAGGACCCCCGAAGCAGTCGTTGCAGACACATTTCTAGAGCATTTTTTTTAAAGCGGTCAAAACTGTTAAAAAAACCATGGGACCACATTGTTGGAATGAGGTTTGTAGGATCAGAAGAAAGAATTTGTGCTTTGAGTTGATCTATCAAAGTGATTATACGGTTGCCATGAGGAGGAATATATACATTAATAATATAAAACTTTTTTCGCATTTCATGAGAAAAGAATTCTGCTTCAACACCCTGTGGAAAGGATTGATATGTTGAGAGTATATACCTAGAAAGATCCTATTAGATCATTGTATGTATTGCATGGCAATGGATTGATTGTTTGGTTTCCCACTAGATGGATAAGTTGGTCTCTTTTGAGAGTTGGATAGTTGGATCTTAATATTTCTTGCAACAAAACCATGACTGTTTTTTATCTTCACTATGTTTCTGAGATAGTTGTGTTTGTTTTGAGCCCCATCCCTCTTGCATTCCATCAGATTATAAGCATTAAACAACTTGGGTAGAAGGTGCGCACTGTCCCTGTTCATCCATCAATGGCTATAGAATGCAAACCCCTTACTAGGTGGGATCTTATGAGTCCATTTGGGCAGCCTCTTCCTCTTTTTCTACTGTCTCAGATGACAGTTTCCCTTTTTTCTGTAAAGGGTTAGCTTTCTTGGGTGAACATATAGATATAGATTGGTTGGGACTAGATCTATAAGATACGGTTTTTCTCATGGAAGATTTAAAATCATTCTCTTTGGATGAGAAAGCAATAACGAGAGATCTTTGACAATAAATTATTGTTTTGCTTGTTGATTTATATAATTCTTTATAGGGACTGAGGCCTCTAGGGTGCTTTCTATGTAATCCAAAATATTAGGATACCCAGATCTGTGAAAAACCTCAAAAGGTTTGTTTTGGGAAGATTGTGATGTTGCCGAAGAGGATTTTGGGTTTCCTCACATAAGCCTTTTGAACTTTGCCTATGCTCGTTTTTTTTGTCATTGGATGTTAATTGTTGTGAAGGTTGGTGATAACTTTTTTGTTAGGAAACCACACACTCTACAACTATGTAAAATTAACAGAGTGCACTTACAAAGATAATTAAAAAAACAAATCCTCAACATACATGAGACAAAACACAAGATTTGCATGATAAAATCTTATCAAGCTAAGGAAACATCCACAGCACAAGATATCAAGCTTTATTAATTCCAAGATGAACATATTACATGCGAACTCGCTGTGTTGATTACATGCAAACTCCAAAAAGATAAATACGCTTAATTGGCAAAACATTGTTAGCATTCCTCCTAAAAATAGAGTGGAAAAATGCCAATAGAACTTTCCTTCTAAAAATAGAATCCGAGAGAATTCATCTTCCTAGAAACAGGGGTTTGAATCCTTGATTTCATACCTCAGGGGTGCTGTCCCCAAAAGTGGACTATAAACTGTGCCACAAAAGGGTCCAAAATTTAACTTTGTTGTCACATATCTAACATTTTTGTGCTTTGTCAATTGAAGTGTTCTTTTCTCCCCTTTTATGCTTGCAGAGTTTGTGTATGGGTCCAATAGGTTTCTTGTGAGAGTAAGGGGCACACCCTAGAGCCAGATGTCCCTACTCATGAAAATATCTACAACAAAGAGGGATATTTTTTGTAGTCAACAGGTTGCTCCCATTTTATGCCTCGCATGCCCAAGATCAGGGAAGACTGTAAGAGGTTGGTCCAAATCCAAGGTTATACATGCATGCATAATTGAAAACCCCCATATTCTTGGTGAAATAAGAAGCGGCGATGTGGGAAGCAAAGTTAGACATACCCAAATTGGAACAGTGGTGTGCAACTCCTCTATTGGGTTAAATGTTGTTGACCAATGTTTCATGCAAAAAACCCTCTTTGTTCATGAACCAAGGACCCCCTGGAAAGGCTTGATCTCATTCTTACTTGACGGAAGAGATGGTCATGAAATACCCTTTTGGCATCATGAGAATGTCTACAGCTCTTGTGGGATGCCCGTTGTCTTGAACCGATGATCAGAGAGTTTTTGCGTCAGGAAAGACTCCCTTGAATCTGCATATTAAAGCATTTTCTTAAAGTAGCTAGATTCTGTTTTCCATCTCATCAATGGCAAAAGAGACTTTGGAAGTAGGGGGATTCATTTTCCTTCATCGTATAAATTTGTACCCAGTAATTGATCATTGAGTATGATATTGAAGAAATTGCTGCAAATTCTCCTTGCAAATCAGGGCAATATCATTAAAGACAACTCTCTTGAAATATGGGTTGATGGGGTAGGCCATGGCCTCCTCAAAGGGAGGGATCAAAGGCCTGATCAGCTCTGATCTAATTCAGTTACAGATCTGAAGGAAGTGATGAGAAAAGATAGCTGTTTATGGTAAGCAAGGGCAGAGCTTTCATGGGGAGCTCCTAAAGTTGATAACACCATCACCACAATTATTTATTTTCTCCTTCTAAAACTAGTGCGATTTCATGATGGATCTTCCTATGAGCTACCAGTTGACTTCACTAAATATGAAGCAACATGACAGTCATACAATGCAGAAGTAAATCCAGCATTGCTTATTCAGGGATTTGACCAACCTAGGAAACTAAACCAACCAACAAACTAGATATTGACTAGCGTGATCACTCTTTAAGAACAAACTTTGAATCATCTACTCATTTCATCTCCATCAAACTAGCTTTGAGAAAAAGCAAACAGTGGATTGAAGCATTCAAAAGAATATTTTTCTTTAAATCCAATCATACTCTGATGATAAAAATATTTAGTCTATTTGGACAATCAACAATAAAGCAAACCACTATAAACCTGCACTTAAAGCTAAGAAGCCACTAGATTTGCATGGTTGAATCTATGAATCACAAGAAATGGGGGTCAAACGGTAGGGACAACCTTAAATATTTGCCCCATATCAGTATAACAGTCATGCACTGAATTTCCACTACATTTTGATATGGGTCACTTCTATCGATATCATTAGCAAATTCCCGATATTGTGTGGCATTAAAAATGCCATATTCCTTTGGTTGCCCAAATGATCACAAATGATTTCTGATCTGAGTTTGGCTTGTTTCCCAACAAAGCCTGTATATTTATTTCTTCCAACATTGCCAAAATTTATTTTTAAATAATTTTAGGCAGTTCATTAAGATTACAAACTGACAAATGACTCTTGAATTTCCTTGACGAGTTCGGTTCAGGATCTTTATTTATATAAATATGGGTTCACATTAATCCACGAGTATCTATGCAGTAGATGCTGGAAGAAAAGGATCCTTAGATTGTGGTTCCTGCATGTCACTCTACAGTTTCTAATTAACATACATGATTTTTTGTCAAGCATAAAGAAACTGGTGTAGAGACCCAAACCAATGGCATATCTTCTTGACCTACCCATCTCACAACTCTCATCTTGCCAGTTACGCTCTAATATATTACACTCTCATGATAGACACTGATCTTCCAATAAATCTTGGCAGTCAGTTTCTGTCATGGTGAACGCTGATCTTTAAATAATCTTGGTAGTCTAGTTCTGAAGTTATATTTTCCTGAATTTTCCCCTAGACAGTACCACTATTTTTGTGAGCATCCACATTGTCTTAATCTATGTAATAGACCATGTTTTCTTATGAGTTGGCATTTTAACTAGACAAAACCCAGTGACTAAGGCAACAATCTTGTGTGAGCGTAAACAATAATGTAAATCTAACATAAAAATTTGTCTAGTTAAGCAAATAATAGCTAAAGAGAAAAACAGCAAAAACTCATATTGGATAAGGGCGGGGGGGGGCAGGGAGGCAAAAACTCATATTGGATACGGGTGAGGGAAGGAGAGGGGGGCATGGAGGTGGGGGTTAAGATTTGTCACACTAAAGATTGCAGGATGACACTCTGCCCATGCCCATAAGCTTTGTAAAGCACTAAACCTGAGTTTGGATGAAAGTTGCATACAAGAGAAATGGGTACTTCTAGGAATTGCATAGCCTTACCACAACAAGCAATCAATTATTCACAATGGCTGACCATTGTAATAGAAAACACACAGAACAAATATCACATTGATACCAGATTAACACTTCAATTTCGTACTATTTCCTTGAGGCTTGAACCAAAACCAAGTTAAGAGTATCTACACATAATTCCTCACATCCACATTGATATTTGTGACTCAAATGTTAAAGATCCATGCTACAAAGTAAAAATTTGTGTTCAATCATCTCAAAGAAGAGCATAAATATTCAAATCATCTTCATTTTGATGAAGAAATCCTCTGTTGTATGTTTTCTAGTTTATCTCCATGGGATTTATTTGATAGAAATGAAAAGGATTCATTTGAATTCTCCACATGTTCATTAGGTCTAGCTCGAAATTTGCTCCACTCCTCCAAACTCTTACGTTGCAGGATATTCATGTTAATACCAGGTCTGCACTTTTTTATTATCTTTTCTGCATCTTTCCAGTCCTCTGCAAGACCTAAGGTGACTAACAAAGCACACATTACGGCAACACTTCGCCCATGTCCTGCATAGTTATTGCTTCTTTTAGTCAGTAGTTTAAGGTACTGGATACAAGCCTCCATGACATGGGGCTCTCTTTGTGTACACAATATTACATAGGAACAAAAAAACTTCAACTCCCCTTTCCATCAAGAGTTGGGAAAAGGGTTCTACAGCATGAAGAATTAAACAAAAATAAAACTCGAGACTGATAATGATGGATAAGGGTTGCACATATTTGAAGAACACCATATTCCATGTATATGATTATGAATAATACAGCAGAACTTATGCCAAATCATCAAATATCCAGAGAATAATGATACCAAGTTTAATAAGCCAAGTATAAGAGAATTTTGAACAGAGACTATGATATTCAACAGTGTGATTACAACTTATGATGATAATAGAACACCGCTCCAAATAGTAGTGGGAAGCAATCGGCTACCCAAATAAAGATCCTTATAATAAATTAAGAATATAGGCATAGAAAGAAATAACCATCTTCAACTGAACAAAATTGGCTCGTTATTTTATTTGTGGAGAATACCTCTTATTTAAATGCTAGTTGAGCATTGGCATTTGAGTAGGGTCCAACCTCAGGCGGATGGAGCACAACTGATCTGTAAACTTGGCAAAGTATGCTTGCTACAAATTCACAAAAAGTCCTATGTTGCCGATTTAATGGAAATGCTACTGTAGTTTAACATATAAAAACTGAAATTTGATGTGATACAGCTAATAGCTGCCACGAACGTCCTTAATCAAGAATAGAATGTGTAAATGTGCTGTCACTACTTCAAGTACAATTTCTCAAAGTGCTGTCATTGTTCAAGAGTCCATCCATTCTATGCTAGTTTACAACATATATAGAATAGAATGTGTCAATGTGCACATACATTTACACACTCATACATTTGTCGATTACAGCTACTACTTCAAGAACAATTGTTCAAAGTGCTGTCATAGTTCAAGAGTTCATCCATTCTATGCTAGGCTACAACATGCAACATCAGAAAGATGAATTGCAATGCAAACACACATAAATGAGCTCACAATACACAGATTTTCCCTGGAGTAACCCATTTTGGGAAAAACCCAGCATGGAATAGGGTTGTTGCTATATAATTTTATCGATTCCTTCAGTTTTAACTTTTAATGCAAAATACAGAGAATTGGCTCGCTACTGGAGAAATTGGATCACCGTGTTCTGCATAGGAAGAGTCCTACAATAATACTCTGCCAAATACTCCCAAGAAGCAACTCAAAGGATATATTTAATGAGATTTGAATGTTGGTTGGACTGCCAACCTTTCATTTATTAAGGTTTTGGTCCTTTTTAGAAATATGAGCAAACCTGGACTGGTTTTTGACATTTTGGATACCAAACAAATGAATTTATGACCTACTTTTTGATGGGCATGTGGACGAATGTGTCATGATCCTTTGGATTGAATTTCATGTCATTTGGAGGTCATTTGCTCAAGTGATTAACAAAATACATCAGATTGTATTTAGCCCTCTTGAGGGGTCAAACCGATCAGTCTTTATTTGAATATTTTGGGAGCCCGTGTGGATATGTGGCACCATGTCAATCAAAATTTCAGGTGATCTTGACTTCATATGACCAAGTTATGGCCAAAGCTCAGTAAACTGCTACCACACGTTTTTCAAGGCCATATGATAAAATTTTGGCCTGAAACTGATAGGGCACCTTGAAATACATGCTAGGAGCACCCAACTAAATTTGCAGGTCATTTGGATGCCATATGAAGGTTTTATGGTTCCTATGCCTTTCACCCATGTTTCTGTCGACTAGTTACCAAGAATATGCCATATGACATTGGCTTTTTTTTTGGGTGCTTTGCTGGCTTGTACTTGGATGAAGATCTAAGATTGAGTAATATATCTCTGCGAAGTCCATTACTGATCATCCCTCCTCATTTTGAATGCTTTTGGTCCCACAAAGGCTCTGATATAGAGAAAATGAAGATTTCTTTCTACTTCCTCCGTGTGTTGACTTACCTTACTTCTCATGGAAGTGGTTCCCCCTTGACTGTGCTTGTTCCCAACCTGTTGCTGCATCTCCTTTGACTGTAGCTACAATGGCATTGAGCTCCTTGATTTTTATACATGTCCCTACTAAAGTGATGATATCCTTGCCATCTTTCCAATTTCTAGTAGAACTTGCGCTCCTTTGTGTTTTTCAATCTTCTATATGCTGATCATCCTGGACTTCAAACTTCAGTGGTATCCTCAAGTGGTGCTCTTACACTTTTTGGTGCCATTCTGATCCTTTTGATGAGACTTTTTTCAGCCTTGGTGGTTTTTCCATACTTATGCCTTCCCATTGAAGCTTCCTCAGAATGCCTCTTCAGAGTGCTTCCATTCAAAGAGTTCCTTCTCAACTTGCAACTTTGCCAAAAAAAAAATGTCACGTGATGCACTTCCTCTTCAACATGGAGAGAACACTTTGGTTTTTAGAGCATACTTGTAGATGCCAACCTGATTGAATGTACATCTGCCAAGCCAATTCTTGCCACCAATGCAAATAATCTACCCAAGAATACAAGAATGATTTCTTACCATTATTACCTTGTGACGGTGATGAGGATACATTTGTAGAATGTTCCTCCTTGCTTGCTTCCTCCTTGGTGAGAAAGGAAAATTATAAGTTGCTGATTCAATGGAAATGCTATTGAAATTCAACATCCATAAGCTGAAATTTGATGTGTGATACAACTAATAGCTGCCACGAACATCATTTATGGAATAGAATGTGTGATTGTGTGAATACATCTCCTACACACAATTTTGTCTATTACAGCAATTACGTAAAGTACAATTGCTCAAATTGTTTTCACTGTTTAAGAGCATCCATTCCATACTAGACTACAACATATAGTATCAGAAAAATGAATTGCGACACAAACCCACATAAATTAACCCAAAATATAGAAATTTGCCCTGCAGAAACCCATTTTAGGAAAGCCCCAGCATAAAATGGGGCTGTACCTCTATTCTTGTATTGGTTCCTTAAGTTTACAGCAAATTGGCTCACTGATGGAGCAATCAGATCAGTGTGGTCTGCATATCAAGACATCTACAATAATATTCTCTCTCTACTCTGCCAAAAAACCCCAGGAATCAACTGGAAGGATATATTTAATATGATTTGAATGTTGGTTGGGCTTCCAACCTTTCAATTCTTAAGGTTTTTGTCCATTTTAGGAATATGAGCAGACCTGGACTGTTTTTTTGACGTTTTGGGATTTTAAACGGATGAAATATGACCTGATTTTCGATGCACATGTGGACATGTGTGTCATGGTGCTCAAGTTTCAATTTCAAGTCACTTGGAGCTCATTTGCTGAAGTTATTAAGAAAATGCAGCAGAGTGTAGTTTTCTATTTTGAGGATCAAACGGATGAGTTTTGATCTGAATTTTTTGTGGGCACATGGGAATATGTGTCACCATGTTACAGTTAAAAATTTAGATTATTTCTATAGCATATGACCAAGTTATGGAAAAAACTCGGTCAACTGTTACCACACATTTTTTAAAGTCGTACAGTAGATTTTTAACTCGAAACTTATTGTGCACCTTCATATGTTATATGGTTTCATGGCATTGATTTTTTTTGGGGTATTTTACTGACTTGTACTTAGATGAAGATCTAACTTTGAGTGATGTCTTATTTACCTGGTCCATTAATGATAAACAACAAACAGGCACATAACATTTTTGCACTGTTTAGGCAAGCAATGGTCTTTAAATGAGAATTTTCTTCCTTTTTTGTTTTTTTTTTTTGCTATCCGAGATATCGAAGAGGACCCCCTCGACCCGGCACTCTTAACCGGAAGGGTGACCTGCCCCCTAGTCCATGGGCTTCGTGCCTGCCCCTAAGCCTCAACGCATCACAGGGTACTCAGCAGGAATTGAACTCAAGACCTAGGCGACCAAAGCTATTAATCCCATCCACTCGAGCTAACCCTTGGGGCTAGAATTTTATGTTTATTATTCATATGAGAATACATTTTATTTATACTAGTTGACCTTCAATGTTGAAGCAGCCTTAATTTTAGGCCTAACTGTGATGATGAATAGGTCCAGCATGCAATGTTAATCTTGGAGCACAAAACATAAGCAATTGTGCCTCTTTTTATCAACATTGGAAAGTGAATTCTGCAAAGAAGATGTGATGAAAGAGTCATTACAATGCATGGATTCTCCAAAATGGAAGAAATTGGAGACTATTGTAACAGAAACTGGAATCAAAATGGAAACAGTTTCAAAAAGAAATGTGGGTTCTAAAGTTCTGGGGATAAGACGCTGTGTTACTAGAAACTGGAATCATACTAACACTGGAATCAAAATGGAAACAGTTTCGAAGAGAAATGTGGGTTCTAAAGTTCTGGGGATAAGAAGCTATGTTACCATAAAACTGGAATCAAAACAAAAACAGTTCCAAAGAGAAATGTGGGTTCGCAAGTTTTGGGGGTAAGAATCATTTTGGGAATTTTTTAATACATATGCAAGAATTATAAAACTATCGTAAAAGAAGTATAAATCAATCAACTTTTTGCAAGTACAAAGATATACCATATTCAAATTCTACCAGCCGACATGTAAAAATGGAAGGAAAATCTCACATATGACCATCTGATACAAGATACCAAAAAGTAATTTTGTACAAAAATAATCTATGAAACAACCCAACATTTCACTTATAGAACAGAAAAAAGACAGAATCAATATAAACAAATTGTTGGAATTTTTGTCCCAAAAAATCCCAACCCTAAAGAAGACCCCCTTTGTTTTTTAGGAAAACCCCTGAATCCTTCAAAAACCCATTTTTCCCTAAACCACGGAATCCGGGACTCTAAATGCAAAATGCTTCGTGGGTTCCGCAAAGCACCAAAACCCAAAAACCACAGAATCTGAAACTTACCATGCACTTTGCACGTTCTTGAACGTGCAAAATGCATGGTGGCCTCCGAATCCTGCCATGCACCCAATCCAGCAAAATCCGAAACTTGGCATGCGCTTTGCACGTTTTCACGTGCAAAGTGCACGACAAGCTCCCGATCCTGCCAAACCCTAATAACCCCCTTCCGTGGAATGCGAAGCTTGAAGTGCACATTGCACGTTTGCAAACATGTAAAGTGCACCGCGGTCTCCGCGTTCTGCCGAATACTTACCAATTCATAACACCACGTAACGTTGAATCTCGAGTGCACTTTGCACTTTCCAAACATGCAAAGTACCTCGTAGGTTCCGCCTTCTGCCAAAACCTAACATCTCGTCCACGGAGAGTGGACCTACTTCAAGCAAGTCCAACTTCCGCCAACCCACCAAATCCCTTCCAGCAGAATGCAGAACCCGAAGTGCACATTGCACGTTCTTAATGTGCAAAGTGCAAGTCGAGTCTCACTTCCCGCCAAGTCCAATTTCCTCGCGGAGAGTGGCCCTGCTTCAAGCAGGGCTAACCTTTGCCACCAACCACTCTAGCTCGCATTAATTGCAGGGGTTTTTCTATAAAAGCTAAGTAATTAGGGTTTTTTCATTATCATTGTTATTTGCTAATTGTGATCTTTGAGCTCCAACCATTCGTGCCGCGACTTTGAACCTCGAGCCACATTGAACCAAGTGCCAAGCCACGTCTGCGTTCCAGTTGCCACGTCATTTCCATGGTATTTCCCTTGAGTTTCGCACATATATTCCTTTGAGTTTGAAACGTTTTCCAAATTGTTTTTCTTTTCCGTAAAAGATTCAGTCTTGCATAAATTATCATTACTTTTTTCGTATCATTGCTCTAGGACTACCTGAGGTACTTTATTGTTTATCAAGAAGTTTACAGTTAGTTCTTTAGGGTTGTTTCTAAGGTTAACAAATTTGTTCCCCAAAAGATCATTTCCAGAAGAAAAACCCTTGTTTTCCCCTCAGAGATTTCGCATTCAAAATTAGGGCTTCCCCAAGCGAATATTCCAAGCATATACCTCAATTCAAAAACCAACAAATATTCCTTAAAGATTCCCTAGCATCCCCACGAACACTAGACCTACCTTAAACACTTGATAAGCCCGCAAGACTTTTAGCACCGCGGAGAGTGGACATGCTCCGAACACCTCCCACTTCTATCAGCGATCTCCCATGCCTCAAGCACCTTCGAACCCCGCTATCTTCCAGTGCACTACAGAGAGTGGACCTACTCCAAGCACGTCCCACCTCCGTTGAAGATTTCACATCCTTCAAGCACCGCAGAGACCCAACTGTGCTCTGAGCACCCCCAGGTTCCGTCGGATAATACAAGTACTCCAGGCACTTGCAAGTTCCGTCAACTTTCACAGTTGGTTTATTGCAAATAGTAACTTCAAATTCCATGCCTCCCAAGGAAATGAAGTTCAAATCTAAGGGCCCCGAAGTGACTTCTTGCTTGGAATCCAATATGGCAAACATAACGGCTACAGATTTAGGTCACATTGATCCTCACAATGGCTCAACATTATGACCCTGATAGGAGACAAGTCTTCATTGAGAAAGGGGAGAAAGTTCTAGATCTTGATCCCGACTTCATCGACACAGTGTTTACCATCCCTAAGTTCAAGAGTTATTTGGCTATAACTTCGCAAACATCTACATAGTTTTATGAGGAGAAGAAAGAGGGATGTCAAACAATTATCAACAAACAATGGCTCAAGACCCCCAAGCATTCCTCCACCAAATTGCCCAAGACTATGTATAAGTCTGATTGTATAGAGGAGGTGGGGGGAAATATAACACTGCTACATAGAGTCACTAACAATCTCGATGCCAAGTGTTATTGTTGACAATTTTGCCCCACAGGCCAAATCGTCACCATTACCATTCGAAACTTCACTCACCATGACCATTTGCCTTGAAAACCAGGTCTTGACCCTTGAGAAATCGAGGATAAGTCACTTTTGTGCAGGTACAGGCATTTTCTCATCAGGAAATGATCATTTCTAGCACTTACAGAACAATTCGGGTTTGCAAGACAGCATTACTTATAAGCTTTATAAGTAATATTCAGGAGCACCTAGAGAGCCCGAAAGGGGCTATGCCAGTTTCAATGTCAATCAGGTTAGTGATGTTGCATTACTTATTAGCTTTTATAAGTTGAAGCACTCGAAGAACCCGAATGGACCTACAGTGCATATTGGGTTTATGGGGGTGTCTTATTTACTTTTATAAGCAAAAGCAATCCAAGGCCCCAAGTTGGTCTACAGAGGGAAGCGGGTTTGTGCATCGGCTTGTCTTATAAAGTTTTTATAAGTAATGGCACTTGTAAAGCCCAAAAAGGTCTTGGACATTGCGAAGGGCAAGTGATTTACAAAAAGCCCGAAGGGCAACTGCCCTTGCGGGGGGCACTTCAAGAACAAAGTGGACCTTTCATTTTTCCCGAAGGGTCAGTTTTAGAAACCCCGAAGGGCATGTGCCCTTGCAAGGGACACTTCAAGCACGAAGAGGACCTTTGCAAGACTTCCAAGGGGTCATTTACATTTTCTCCGAAGGGCACCTGCCCTTGTGGAGGGCACCTTGGTCGGTGGCAGGGCCATTTGGAAAAGCCCGAAGGGCACTTTTGGAGGCAGACATACCCTTGTGGAGGGCACTCAGGTGGCAAGAGGACCTTTTCCATTCTTCCGAAGGGCACTTTGGGAAGCAGAAGCCCTTGCGAAGGGCACCTTCATAAAGCGAAGGACAAAAACAAAGTTCACTTGCCCTTCGGCGAAAGACAGCCCAAAGACGGATTTCCTTCGGACTTTTTGTTCGAAGACAAAAATTCTGAAGGAATTCGGGAGGGACAAAAAGCCCGATAGAAAAGACAAGGTCATGAGCAAGGAACAAAAGCCCAAAGGCTAAAGCGTGAACAAAGCCAAGACAGAGATCAAGGCCAAGACAAAGAACAAGCCGCGGAAGAAAGAACAGAGTCCTTCGGACAATTTGTCAAGAGGACATATACAAAAAGCCCGAACCTCACTACGAAAGCCATAAACAGATAGAACACATAACAAAGGAAGCACAGACCCAGACGGAATACAGAGAAGAGTCCATGACTAGAAAAGCCCGCCCGAAAGCAAAGACTAAAGCAGAAAAGATAGATATAGTAGACACAAACAAATGCAGAGAATAGAATCCGCAGGAAAAGATGACCCGAAGAATCAAAACACAGATGTTAGATGTAGAAACCCGACGGAAATACAAAATGAACATACACATGAACAATGGCATAAGGAAAGATTCGTGGAAAAGACAAATACAGACGGTGAACATGCCTAAATTGTCTGAGATTACAAGAGCATGCAATAGTGATGAACAGGAATAGACACGTCCAGATTTGACCGTTTTAACACGTCACCTTCAATTCTTAAACAGAGGCTCACTTTGCATGAGGACTCGAGTAGTGGAACAGTGGAAAGCTTAAACAAAAAAAATTCCATGCACACACTCTCGTTTGTCTCAAAGCTTGAAACGTTCCGGTGGTTCAAACATAATTCTTAATTTGGCATTTGCATTGATTTCATGCAAAGGGGAGACTTTCAAACGTTCCAGCAGTTCGAGTGGATTTGACTACTCTTGTTTTGGAGTTGACTGGTTTTCAAGTCAAGACATCTATTCGTAGATTTCATGCATCCAAAGCTTGTCTTCTTCTTTTTCAATGCAAGGAATTTTCATGCAAGACAATAGACTTTTGTAAACGCTTAGTTGGTTTGAGTTTACTCCCTCTCTATTTTCCAACGCCAATCTCTTGGCTTTTTGTAGTTTTTTATATTAATAGCCTTTCAACCTTGTAAAAATGATCCCTCTCTTGGTAAGACCAGACTCTGTCATTGGTGAGTTGTGTAACCTATATAATCAATAGGACTATACTTTCAGATTTCAAGCGCTGGCATAGTGTACATTCATTTAGTGATTTGCATACGTGGTAGATTTCTCTCCCTTCCCAAATTCTGATTCGTACCTAGTTGCTAGCTTATCATGTTATGCAGATCATGTTCAATGTTTTATATGTCTTTTGCTTAAGTTGTAAGTGGATGTTAGGTGACTGCAAAGTGTCTTATATCAGACCTCTCTCCATAGTTTTCCCTCACGTTTTTGTCATTGGACCGAACCTTCTCATGAAATACTTATGCATAGTGATCAATTGAATTCAAAGGTCTTCATTTTCCCTTGTTTGTTCAGTGTTCAAGGTTCCAAGTAGGGTGGATCAACATTCTGGTGTATCACCGTCATTATGTAGGATTTCCCCTTCAAGTTTCTTTCTCCCTTTTCCATGGCAGTCCACACAGAGTAGAGATCCCCATTGATACACCTAAGGGAGCTAGCCCTCATAATCTAGAGACTCAATCCACTTAGCAGGTCACCCACAACCTCAAATTGTTTCTATGTTCCAGCAAACCGTGAAGGCTTAAAACTATCTTCACAAGGGTGCAAGGTCTGATTGACAACAGTTATCAAGACTCGATGTACCAGTATATCTAGATCATTAGAGAGAATAAGCAGCAGATACATTGGGTTTAACTAATAAGTGATCCCCTTCATAACCAGTTGGTGGAGGTGCAAACGACCAATAAAATTTATATGACATCATACATTGTCTATATCTTGGCCAAAAGAAGATTGTTCCCAGGCCTAAATATTGTTCCTAAAGAGATAACTAGAGTCTATAACTACTACCCTGATCTCACGTTACTGGCTAGTAAACAACAATTCAGAAGAGTTAATGATGCTTTCATTTACAGCATCATCATCATGTTTGATCAAGAGCTTGGGAAAACAAGGTTCTCTCGAGCGGCAAAAGATGAGATTACCAAGTGGGGGTTCTTCGTATAGTTCCCCACCTATTCCTACATTCGGGCAGTTGGATTCAGTGGTTGTCCTTACACACTCCCCGTTATGTAAGTGACAAATAGGTATTGTTGGAGTTGGTTAGGCAGCTAGAAAAATACACATAAACTCCTTTCGGACAGACATAAGGCAGGGATACAAGGCCCTATTTCAATTGGCCGTTATACATGCCAATCTCTCTTGAAGACCAAAACTGCAAAGGCAAAGATGTGCCAAGTAACATTGAGGACCCTAGAATCTAGACCTTACTTTGACCCATACGGTAAGATCACTACTACACTAGACTTGGCGACATATGAACATGTGTCATATTATGAAGATTTCTAGGAAGACTGTGATGACGAAGAAATGGTCAGAATGAGGGTCCCTGCAACAAATAAAGGACTATGATCTGGTACCAGTCCCTGATGACTTGGTGGATGACAACTCTAGAGTAGATCCCATCTACCTCACACAGATCATTGTCAAGCCTTTACCACCAATAAGGTGGTCAGTTCCTGAATCTTTCTCACGATTTGATAGAACAGCCCCGGCGATCAACAGAACTATCAATTGGCTAAGAAGCAAGGGCGTGCAAGTCACAAGAGAAACAATAGGGGTTAAGGAGAAACTCCTGAAGCTCAAAGCAGGAGGTGTCACTCCTTCAGAAGAGGGCCCCGGCGAATCATCGAAGGATCTTGACAAAGGAAAGAAGGGGAAAAAGACAAAGGCAAGAAAAGGGGAATCAAGCAAACAAGGAGGAGCTGCAGAAGAACCAATTGATCTCTCAGCGGAAGACACAGCAACAGCAACACAGGGATCTACAGCTTCAGATCCTATATCCTTGACTCCCATTTCCACTACTCCCCCTTCTCCTACACATATTGTACAAGAGGTTTCAACACCTCCACCAATTGTCCCCATTGTTCCTCAAGTCTCTCAGGTCCCCATTACTCCACAAGTTTCAGCTCCTCCACCTCCAATGTCAACCCCTCCACTTGTCCCCACTTCATCTACCCCTCCACTCACCTCAATAAGCCAAGTGCAATCAACACAAATAAGTCAAGTGGACACTCAAGGTCCCCCTACAATGGAAGTTCAAGTTTTCTGATGCACTACAAAAATCGTTCGTTATGTCTAGGAAACACTGACTTTAAAGATTTCAATAAAATTCCTCTTCTACCCATTTCAAATGTATGAAATTTAACTCTCTATCTCAAATTGTCGCTACAAATCACACAGTGTTGTGGATGGGACAGAATTCAGTGTTTTCTTCTTGATAAAAACACAACGCACAGGTTAAACCCGTAAAGGATCTCTACACTTTCTGAAACAGAGGATTAGATCTCTGGCGCCATCTGTCTTCATCAGATTGAAAACTTTCCAAACTTTGCACAAAGTTTGAGCCTTTCAAGAAGCTATCAATTTTCTAAATAACAAAACTAACACAAATTGATGAATTACAGTAGCCGCGCAAATCAACCTTAAGGTTTGGAGAATTTAGCAGAAATTAGAATATAGCGCCAGGCCAATATTAATGGAAGTTGCACAACTGTTCTAGAGGATGCGAATAATTTACATACTTTTCTCAGATAGGTTTATACCGGTTCATTGATAATTTCAACCACGGCTTCATATTCCCATTGTAATGCACAACAGCTCCACTTTCTATCAATTACATGTCTACATTTGGATCATAGCCTAATCCCAGTACATACTACCATCGATCAAGTGGTTCAGTCAAGCCATAGACTGTAAGCAGGCTTGGAGACAAAGTGCCCAGTTTCCAGAGTGTCCGATCAACATTCTGTTCTTGCCAGTAATGATATCAGCTTGTAACATTGACCTTCCTCCATGCTACCAGATCAAATAAATTCATTCAAAATAGTGATTTATTTTCAAACAAAAATTGGTTTTGTGTTCCATGACCAAAATCCAATCAAATAGAAGCAAAACTTATCCTCTTCAAACTTGGCTTGGACACAAGCTTCATTGATATCAATAGACAGTCACGAATACGTCCCATAAATACTAATCAGTTTTTTTTGTTTCAACAGCTTGGCGAACTCAATTAGAGAAGTTGTAGTTTTTTTTTAGAAATATTAGCAGATACACCTCTCATAAAAACGAATCAATCATGAAATCTTTCATACCTTTCTATAAAGTCTTATCTGTAGATAGAGTGCGCAGTATGCCCAGGGAAATATGTTGACGTTCCAATGATGAACACAGATTTATGAAAGTGTGAGGATGGGTTGAGCTTATAACACCAAACCAAACCAAAATATTACAAACTTAACCTACGTGACATAGCTTTTCTCCAAATAAATATATATTCTTCCATCTACAGGAGTGATGTATAAAATGACGGCTCCTCTATTTGTTTTAATCCTCCATGATAGAGATCACACCGCTTTAATACCATAGTCTTGGTAGATTTAAGAGATCCGTATACAAATTTGCAGACACAAACTTTTTTTTTTTTTTATAAAATAGAATACAGGCCGAATGGCCTTCTTGTCACCTCCTCTCCCCAAAGGAGATCCTACCTCTCTGCCTCCTCTGTCCGTACAATAACTTCTCTTTGAAAGAGAGGTCTTTCCTCTCTGTTCTACGTACCCCCCTTGCCAACTTGCATATCTTATCTTTTTATTTGTTTTTCAAGAATCGTTTCTAAGCCTCCACGCCAAACTTGGCCTCAGGCAAAACAACAAACAGTTTTCCAATAACAACATCATGCCCAGGTTGAAAGAATTTCAACCATTCCTTGATTTTCTCAACAGCCCACAATAATTTACCTTTTTACTTTTTTTTTTTTTTTTTTTTTACAATTACCCCTCATTAAAAGTATATGGGAGGGAAAATATAATAAATCGAATTTGAATGCAGATGCTCCTGCATCATATTCACTTCACTTTCCCTTCCTCCCACTTCACCTTCCCCATTTGATCCATTCCTGCTTTCCATTCCATTTGCAATTCCTTCCATTTCATCACCATTAATTCCCAACACCACCCAACAGTACATTCCCTCAGTGTCAGTTATCTTGACTATGGTTCCGTAGGTCACCTCAACCCCTATGGTAAGTATTGTTTCCCCTTCATCTCAACCCACTATTTTCACATCACCAACCTTGAGTGGTCCTACAAACCTAATTGACACATTCAGTGCCTTGGCTTCCACCCTTCCACTGGGTCCTAAATTCACATCCTATGTCCATTCCATCCTCCACTCCTTTAGCAGGCACAACTGCTCCCGCTGCTTCCACTTCCCCCATTTCCACTGTTTCATCCATACCATCAATAGAGGTGGGAGCAATTCAAACACTTGGTGCAGATATTGGTTTACAAACTATTGGTGAGGGTGGACTCTCACACACACCTCCTGAACAGACACCAGTATCATCTTCCCAAGAGTCTCCCTTGGTCACAGTATCAGTTAGTGCAACTACATTAGCTGGAAATTCCTTGGTGACCGTGTTAGATCAACAGAAGGCTACCCCTAGTTGGTTAGCCCAATCAGTGGGTTAAAAGAGGAAAACAACGATTGATCCCAGCACTTTGGACTTCGTTATGTCAAAAGTCAAGAAGTCAAAGCCCACTCCCAAAACCCTCTCAAGAATATTCACTGACGATAAGGGAAAGAGATATGTTGAGATTGCAGTTCCCCCGCCAAACAAATCAAAAGATCTTGTGGCGGCAAATTATCAGGTTTCTCATATACACCTTGGTCAGCAAACAAGAGAGGGACTCAAGCACGATGTGCAGTCAAGGATCAACTCTCTCTTATAGAGAATTGATCACGACAAAGCCACCAAGGACGAGCTTAAAAGGAAGGTTGATCAATTGACCGAAACACTCAACCAGTTCATAAAGCCCGGTGAAACATCACAACAACAGCAGGTAGTGCAGCCAATCAGTCCAGATCAAGCTACAATTGATTTTATACGAGAGATTGCTCACATGGGAAGGGCTACGAAAGAATGGTCTGAGGAATTGATCACAAAAGGTAACAAAACTCTTGCAGCCATGATGGAGCATTATGGAGTCATCATGGAGAGAAAAGAAATTTTGAGCAAACAGATTAACAGCTATGAAGGAGAAATTCAGCTCTTAAATATGTATTATCCCAAATTGACAGCCATAAAATCAATTGACATGAATACACTCGTTGCTACAAAAATATTGAAGGATGATGCTGAGCACGAGGAACTACACAGGGCTACTCAATTTCAAATAAGAGTACTGACAGAGTCTGTGGAGCGAGCTAAGGAGGCTCATGACAAGGCTATTGATGTGCTATACGAGATTGATGGCATGATGAATTTAATGTCATGTTGACCAATGGATGATGCCAATAATCTCCTTCAGGGAAAACAGGTTCAGAATCATTTTAAGGCAATAATTGAGGAGTTTGCGAAAGACACAGTCTTTGTCTTAAATTCAATTCACAGGTTCATCAAATACGAGAAGGCAATTGATCAGATGAGAACTGAAATACAGGGCATAAGGACCTTCAGAAGAGAGTTGTTTGATGTACAGGGAGATTGTGCAGCCTCCAACATTTATTTTTACGAGTTAGATGCAAACCAAATACAAGAAATATTCAAGGCCTTTGATACATACACAGAGACGCTGCAGGCAGAGAATGATAAGAAAGCTAAGGAGATTCTAGACATCAATTAATTTTCCCTCTTTTGAATATTTTCAAATATCACTATCGTGTGTAATTTCATTTCAAAGACATTGTAAATTGTAATTGCAAAAGTACATCTTTATTTTTTTATAACTCTTTTGAGAAAGAGAAAGACATATTTTTAAGCTCTATATTTTTTGAATGTGGAAGTTGCAAAAAAGCACAAATGCAAATTGCACTTTCTATTTTGATTAATGTGAATTGTTTAAAAAGATGCAAAGTCATGAAGTGTAAATTGCACAGTTCCTTTTTGGCAAAAAGTGATAAAGACATAGTTGTTGTAAAAGTCTCACTTCGGATTTTGCACGCTACGGTTTGCATGAAAAGAAACTTGAAATTAATTTTCAATGTTATCTTTTATTTAGAAAAGCCAAGTTCTATTTTGGGCACCGCTTCTTGCATGGAGAGCTATTTTCAGTCGCTATCAGATGGAATAGTCTTGCATGAAGATCTTCAATTCCAACCATGTTGTGCTACAACCAGGATCACGCCCAGCCCTTGCATGCTATGTTCCAGTTGTTCCACAAGTCCAAGATGCCAGAAATAGAAGAGCTCACCTCTATTTGTATGAGTATTTTCAAATCTACATGATTTTCTGAACTAAGTGTTCAAGTTTCAACAACTACGTGTCTTCTATGACATATTTTGTCTAAATATGGGCGGACCCCGTGGCCCAATCTATCTTTTTATTAGGTATATTTTTATGCATTTTGAATGTATTTACTACAAGTTGTAACCTTTGGAGAGAAATGAAGTTGAAGTTTTACCTTTCTTTTCTTTGGAATGTCTGTGTTGAGCAAAGTTATTTGATTTTCTGTGGAATCTTTGTCTTTTATTTCAGTTTCCAAAAAATTCCTCTGTGGTATTTTACCCTCTTGATAATATTGTTTTTAATAAAGATCCTTTTCCCATTTCTAAAGAATGGTTAAAATATTGCCTCTAATTTCCAAATTTGCATAACTCTGTACTTAAAATAAATTCAACCTATTTTTTTGCTCTATTGTGTTTGTCAAGCAAGCATCTAGATCCACTATACAATATTTGGTGCAATCACCATATTTTCAGTTTTCTGCAAATTTCAATTCTTCAACCCTTTTCCCCTATCAAAACCCTAGTTTAGGATCCAAAAAGCCCTAAAGAGTGAGATTTTCACAAAATTGATATTTTATCAGTTTGCATCAGATTTTAGTGAAAGGAAGCTGGCCTTCTCCGGAGATTAACCTCAAATTGCCTAGGCCCCACAGCGTTGGAGGTTTTTCCATTGTATCATTAGGCACTTGCACAACAAGCTACAGAATCAAGATAGGTGCAATCCTAGGTGATAACACAGATGTTGAAATTGTACCAAATAAAAAACAGAATTAGTTTCTTATTTTTTCAAAAATTTGTTTGTTGAGTTGGCCTGCCATTTGTTGCACCCCATAATGGCCTAAGGTACACCAATTTTTTTAAAAGTGGGTTTCCAAATGCAAGGGCTCACTGCTATTTTATTTCTGGTAAAATTCATTGGGTATGTATTTTCCTGCATTCCATGTGCAGATTGAAAAGTACATAAGTTATGTCTGTGGGAAAATATTAATCAAGAATCCTTTGAAAGGTGGCAAGATTGAAACCGTATTACATTAGGATAAGAGTTAAATGCATGTTGATTAAGATATTTAAGATAGTCTTAAAAAAACAATAGCAAGAAAAGAATTTAAGGCATTCTAAGTTAGAATTTGACAGAGACTTTAGAAACCTTCACAAGGTTGTGCGGCCTATTCTAGTGAACCTATTTTAGGACCACATGTAAATTTCTCATGTATTTTGTCTCTCTTTTTCTAATTACCTTTATTCTCTTAGAGGAAAGAAAGAAAGAAGTTACACTAATGACCATATATTATCAAAGCCCTAGACAAGTTAACATATACAAAAGCCATCAAATGCAAAAAAAAACTTGGAAAAAAGGTCCCTTCCCAAAAATAACTGCTGAAGAGTGAAGAGAAACCCATGGAGAATGAGGTTCTAGTGTACATAAGAGTCAAGAGAAGAAGAAAATCCAACATTCTTGTTGTATACCATGAAAGAGCCAATATAGAGCCTAAAGATGTTCTCAGGGAAATGGCCAGGGCTAAGAGGACCAACTGAACAATCTTGGGAGTAGTTTCTCTTAGCTATTGAATTTCTCACACTACAAAATAATTTGGCTTGTTGGGGCAATAAGGATTGCAGGCATATTGGTCCTATATTAACAATTAGAATCCTGTTAATAATTATGATTAAGAATATTATTTTACTATTTTTTGTTTTATTTAGTGTTGGTGAGGCTCTGGGCTCAAATGCTGACCTGTCCTTATAAGGATATCCAAGTTTTGAAGCTCTGCTAAACAGTATGCAATGGTGGTAGGAGGCCAGGCAATCCTAATGATCTAAGGATTCAGGAGGAAACACTCCAACCCTTCCAATCACAGAATCCTAAGAGTCTCACCTTTTCTTATCTGGCAAGAGGGTTTGCCCTACCTAATTGGGTGTAGGCTTGAATTAACTTTTGCCCAACCACAATGGCATTGCATGGATGATTGCTTATTTCATCTTATTCAGCGTTGGGACCAAGGAACCACAAACTCACCCATTAGATTTCCAGTCTGATTGAAGTCTGCCGTACCATGAAAATAAAAAAGGATGAGCCCAAGTGAAAGCTCAACGCAGAAAAGATACCCCTCGAACATGGCACTAAAATGAATGCCCTAAGGGAATGAAAAAAAGAGAAGAGAAAGGATGAGGCCAAGTGCCAGCCTATCTAGCCCTCAAACATGGTACAAAACTGAATGCCCTAAAGGAATAAAAGAGATAGAGAAAAAAAGGGAATGAGATGACATGAGATGACTTTTAAAATCTTAGACCAAATTGTTTTGTATGACCTATCAAGGTGTATTTACTTGTTTGAGAATATTTTATTCTCTTTTCAATTGGAGGGAATATCAATGTTGTACTGATACCTGAAAGTCTACCTATGAGATACCCCATTTTGGGCATCCCAAAGATTGGACTTGTAAAACAAACTTGGGCCTTGGACCTAGTTTGTATAAGGGAGCACACAATCCAATGGCCCCCCAACCATATGTTATCTATAGTATAAACAAGCACATAACCAAATTTCCCTCCAACGACATGCTATTTAGAAGGTTGTTTATATGGATATCCAGTTTTAAAATGATTTTTCCAAGGTTGTTTTGTTTGATCGTCTTGGACTAACATTTCAAGTGGTAGATTATTTGTCTTGAACAAAATTTAGTTAGGGAAAAATTTGGAGAGTAGCTCTGGGTATGGGAAGACGAAAAGCCATCCTCCATTAGAGCACCTTCAAGGTTCTTCCCTGCTACGCATGCAAGTGGACAAGTAGCTTATTCTGATGTGTAACCTTGTGAAACACTTTCATGGTGAGTGGTTGATTTGTACAAAGGAATAATGTGTAGGAGCAATGGAAAATAGTATAATTGAATGGACAAGAAAAAGGTGTATACTTCTACTCCTACAATTAACGTTAGAGAGAAGGTAGGCACTCAACCCAATCTGGCTATCTTAGAAAAAGTTGTTGACATTGTTCATGAAAAAGAAATAAAGAAAGAAAAAGGGGAGGGGGTGTAGACAAAGAAAGCAACTAAGGGTATTGGGAGAGTGTTACAGCTCGATACTAGAAGTACAAAATTTTTATTTTTATTTTTTATTTTTTATTTATTTTTATTTTTTTTAAACCCATTACATTTAATAATAGCATAACAAAGATCAGGTTTCCAATTTAAATAACTATGACACCAAAGTGTTTTATAGCTTCAAGATAAACATTACACAATGACACAGCTACGGCTGGTCTCTAGTACAACAACGGCTGTTCATGTAAATAATATTACAATTACAAATTCTATATAGACCACTGTCTTATTTAAACATAGAGATAACTACTACCCCGGAGCTCGAGTTGCACCCAACTCGCGTATCTCTGATAACCTCAAGTGCCGTCTCTAGGAATGTACTGCAATGGGGGAGGGAGAGCATCATCCAAGCGCTTCGCCACCCTACCACAGACCAACAATCGCCCGCACAATCTCCTATCAGGGAATGGCCCTCCCTACACGGATAGGTAGATAGAACGGTGCGAAAATCCAGAATGAGACATGCTAGTACACCCATGTGCCATAAGATTTCACTACATGACGTGTATCATAAAGAAAAGTATGTTTCTACTATGACATCGCACAACATGCAAATCATACATAACTAACAATGTTAATTTAACATTACTTTGGCCAAAGTTTTTAAATAACATATGATCGTCCGGAGCATCTTAGTTCATAACACATCACTTGATTGGGTTATCCATACCGCCACTATATCTCCCGCCAGGCTTGAGAAACCGTCTCATCACTTGGATAACGCCACCAATGCGGTTCCATATTACATACATAGTATCACTCAAGAGATTTATATAGATTATTCCTATAGCCAAAACATGAGCATGCTAAAATTGGGAATAATTTGCCTGTACATTTTTCTCTTGAAATTCATAAAATAAATCTTTTAACATGCTATGGCATGTATACAACAATTTTAATGGTCCAACATAAACATACCCTCCGGGTATACTAAACAAAGGATTCCTATACCTTGCAAATAACATCAATTATCAACAAGTATTGCTTGACAATTTCTCCACTGAGCATGATAATAGTCAACTACTTATAAAAACAGATAGTTAAGGCAGAATCAAAGCTCGTTCATTCCAACTACGTAAATCAACCAAAATGAACTCCATCTATTTCACACATAGTTGACCTCTTGAAACCATATTCACATTATTCATACTTCCAAAGCATTTATTTTACAACCAAACAGATACTAAGTGCAAAATAAGCAATTTCAACACTAAATGACTCAATGATTTGTTATATACTCTCGTAATATAATACGTTCATTTGTACTTCAATATATCATCCCGTAAAGAATACTTGACAAGTTTAAAAGTGGTTGTCTTGCCAATTCTAGTTATGCTAGGGATTTTGATGGTTCAGTTACATCAATACCTAGCTTTTTAATAGTTTTGGTTTATAAAACTCAATTTAACAAGTATATATCATTTTAAGCAAAATTCCCCTATGATAACTTAAAAACGTTTCATAATGCCAGCATTACCCAATATAGGACGGTCAAAATAAATTAATTCTTGATTACTAAACAAAGCTTCAAAAGAATATTCTTATTTTCTTGGTACCAGAGAAAAGCATGCACAGAGAGGGGATGGCGTGGCGCTACATTAAGGCTGAGATTGCAGGGGTGAAAGAAGCGACTCAGAAGATATGGCAGCGGCTGCTGTACCTATGAATGATCGAAAGCGTATGTATCAGGGCTAGATACGGAAGGCCGCCTGGATATTCTTAGGCGTCATTATCCTCATCAATCTAACCAGTTATCTGAGTGCTCATCCAATTGAAATATGTTTGTTTTACAGCAGGTCGCCATTAAACTAAACAGTTATATACATGTACAGCGAATAGATTTATGTTGGTTACAGCAGTTCGCTTACTTTTATTGATAGAGATAGGTTGCATTGCAACAGGTTATGAGTCCATAGCATAGGAGAGCGTTTTAAGTGAAAAAAACCTGTGAACTAACATTTGTGCCTATTTATGATTTGCCGGAATAGAAATACCAGTTTTGCAACACAGAGGATCTTGGGTCTCATGTGGGTACGGCAGGCTGCCCGGTTTAAATTCTTTTCTCAGACATCTCATCATCATTAAATCCAAACAGCGATCTACAGGTTCATCTACTAATGCTGCGTTGGAATTTACAGCAGGGCGTCTAACCTACAGCTGGCTGCATGTTATCCAATAGAAAAAATGGCGTTTCATCTTTACTCAGCCATTTGCATGTTCATCCAATAGAAATATGTTTGTTTTGCAAGACGTTTCAGATTTACTCGTAAACATATTATTAATATTCCAAATAATTACAAATATTATTAATATAAGTATATATTATAAAAATATATATTTAATATTCATCATATAGAAATACATCTGGTTTATGTTAGGTTGTGGAGCTAAAAGCTTCACTGATGCAGACATGGAGGAGGTTGCAGGATGAGTTGCTGAGTGTCAGAAGTCTTTGGCGTTGGTCTGGCCAACCGACGTCGGCAGGATGGAGACAGGAAGCAACCGACGTCGGTCAGAGATCGGCCGGCGTCGGCGACCCCCAGGCGGACAGGGACCGTCGTCGGTCGCCTGTGTGGTTCAACTGCGAGCTTATTACGGGCAGTTAGCTAACGAACCAAGTGTTTGCATGATGAGTGCTAATTTTAGACTCATAGCTGCGGATCTAATTATTGTACTAGGTGTCTAATTATTGTTTAGATGAGATCTATAAAATAGACTCATGGTTGTATTGTAAAAGTGTAGCTAGGAAGTAAGAGAGCATAATTATAAGCTCCTTCGGTGTGTGAAGTAGAGCAATGGTGTGTTCCTCCTAGTGCCACAGTACCAAGGTGGGTGCTGGATTGGAGAATCAGCTGGGTTCTTCAGGAGTGTATGATCTTAGTCATCAGGTGAGCATGGCTTCTATAGGAGATCTACATGGTAAGTAAGATCATTGATATGCAGGTGTGTGTGTGTGCAAGGTCAAGGTTCACAGATGTGCAGAACCAGCTTGATCTGTAGTTTGAAGATCGATAGGACAGCAACACAACAGGGAGCAGTATCAGGAGAGATCTACTTGGAGTACAGGTGTGTACTTGTGGAGTGCGTAGAGCACTTGTGGAGTGCGTGGAGCACAGGTGTAAGGTGAACACCAACTCAGTGTATGAGTTGGGTGTTGGGACCTAGCAGGGAGAGCTTTGAGGAGAGAATTACTGTTCACTTGAGGTGTGAGAAACCTCTGTAAGGTGGTGGAGAAGAAGTGGCATCTTCTTTATTGTATTCTTTTCTGTATGAGTATTAATACAAGTTGTGTATTGTCTCTCATATCTTGTGTTACTTCTGGATTGTAGTTACTTGTTGATTCTGGTTATTTCCGCATATTAAGTTGCTTGAATTTGGTAATCAATTGTGTGCTTCCGGGTTGGTCATATTCCCAACACGTGGTATCAGAGCTAAGGTTGCAGGAAGCAGGTTTTGTGTTTTGGTTACAGGTCACTCTCAGGGGTTTTTTGATTGAGTGGGAGCAGAGCAACAGCAGATCACAGTAAGCTAAAGATGGAGGAGTTGAAAAGCACAGATGGTTACTTATGATCCGATGGAAAGAAAGAGCAGGTAAAAGAAGATTGTTGGTTTGTGGAAGATCAGCAAGGAGGAACTGAAGAAGCAGATGTTGCAGGTTATGTGGCACAGGGTGCTCTAGGAGGTTTCTTGGATAAAGTTGAATCTTGGATAAAAGATTCGGTTGCCTCTTTCCATGCAGCCCCAGGTAGAGGAGCTGGTAAGCCTTGCCAAAGAATTGGCAAAGGGGAAGTGAAGCTGAAATTGCAGATGGCCAACACATGGGTGTTGAAGGAGGTCACGCAGGTTCCAGGTTTGGAGATGTGGCTAATTTCTTCAGAAGAGTTGGGTGATGAGAGGTGTACGAGAACTCTCACAGCGGATACACTTGAATTAGATGGTGGTAAGAAAACAGGTACTCTTTATCTACTTGTTTATATTACTGATTCTTCTTCTGTTGCGGAGACGTGGCTTCGTAGGCTTGGTCACATGAGCAGGAAGGAGATGCATGTTCTTAAGCGGAAGACAGATATATTTGATAGGCTTAAGAACTGGAAAGCCTTGGTGTTCTTGGAGGAGATGGCGGACAGAGATCAGTGGATGTGGCTGGATACTTTTGAGCAGGGCAGTTTGGACGTGGAGATTGATTCAAAGGAGCTCGCGGGTAAAAAGTCATCACTCACAGGAAACACAGGTACCGGCGTCGGCAGGAAAACCGACGTCGGCAGTATGTAAGACCGACGTCGGTCAGGAAGACCGACGTCGGCAGCAGGAGGACACCGACATCGGCAGGTTGGTAGTCAGGGACAAACGCATGGGAACCGACGTCGGTCGGATGCAGACTGTGGAGTGATCGAGATCGGTCACTGTAACGAATTTTGGGTGGACAGCATGCTGTCAAGGAGTCTCAAACACCCATACGGAGGACTGAAGACGTAAGTAGGCCCTCGAATTCGTTGTTCCTCTTCTTTATACTTGTTGCTGATTGTAGAGCAGGAAGGATCCAGGAAACAGGCGGGAGTATGGCAGGGATATGATACAGAACCAAACGAGAGTTTTGGTAGGGTTGCCAGCGGGTGCGAAAGCACAGAGACGAATGGATTCCTTAGTTGAAGAATAGAGTGAACGGATACGTGAGACGGAAGACCAGACATATGGTTTTGAGGAGCTGCAGGACAGTGGTACAAATTTTGACAGGTGGAGGACGAAGCATGATTTCAGTCAATGTCAGGGAACTACTGTGGTTTGACTTACCAGGTGGATGATGAGTCGCGACATCATTCTGTTACTGTATGTGGATAGTATGCTAGCTAGCAGGGGTGTACATACAGGGCTTTGCTGAGCTAAGGGTAAGATTAGTTCAGTGGTTTGTTATGAAGAATTTGGAGCAGCGAAATTCTTCAGCATGGGAGACATGGAGATCACAAGTAGATTTTGTCTCCAGTGGGAGCTGATGTGAATCAGGTGTTGGCGAGGTTCAGGATGCAGAGCCGGAGCACACTAAGGGCTGGACAGGTACAGTGTCCGAAATCACATGGGGTCTAGTATAGACCTGAGTATTCCCATGCAGTGGGAGCTGTCAGAGAGTTAGGAGCCAATTCGGGAAAGTGGGTTCTCAGGTATTTAAGAGGGACCAGCAGCAGGGATTCATGCTATGCAAGGTCAAGACTTCACTACATGTGTTTGTAGGTTCGGATGTGGCAGGGTACTCGGATGACAGGGGGTACATCACAGTACGTGTGGTGGGTTGTCTTCAGAATTGAGCTTGAAGAGGGATACAAACCAGGAAACAGATTAGACGGGGTACAAGTACAGGTACAGGTACAGTGCAGTTGTTTATCTCCAAGTGGGAGATTGTTAGGTTGTGGAGCTAAAAGCTTCACTGATGCAGACATGGAGGAGGTTGCATGATGAGTTGCTGAGTGTCAAAAGTCTTTGGCGTTGGTCTGGCCAACCAACGTCGGCAGGATGGAGACAGGAAGCAACCGACGTCGATCAGAGATCGGCCGGCGTCGGCGACCCCCAGGCGGACAGGGACCGGCGTCGGTCACCTGTGTGGTTCAACTGCGAGCTTATTACGGACAGTTATCTAACGAACCAAGTGTTTGCATGATGAGCGCTAATTTTAGACTCATAGCTGCGGATCTAATTATTGTACTAGGTGTCTAATTATTGTTTGGATGAGATCTATATAATAGACTCATGGTTGTATTGTAAAAGTGTAGCTAGGGAGTAAGAGAGCATAATTATAAGCTCCTTCGGTGTGTGAGGTAGAGCAATGGTGTGTTCCTCCTAGTGCCACAGTACCAAGGTGGGTGCTGGATTGGAGAATCAGCTGGGTTCTTCAGGAGTGTATGATCTTAGTCATCAGGTGAGCATGGCTTCTATAGGAAATCTACATGGTAAGTAAGATCATTGATATGCAGGTGTGTGTGTGTGCAAGGTCAAGGTTCACATGTGTGCAGAACCAGCTTGATCTGTAGTTTGGAGATCGATAGGACAGCAACACAACAGGGAGCAGTATCAGGAGAGATCTACTTGGAGTACAGGTGTGTACTTATGGAGTGCGTAGAGCACTTGTGGAGTGCGTGGAGCACAGGTGTAAGGTGAACACCAACTCAGTGTATGAGTTGGGTGTTGGGACCTAGCAGGGAGAGCTTTGAGGAGAGAATTATTGTTCACTTGAGGTGTGGGAAACCTCTGTAAGGTGGTGGAGAAGAAGTGGCATTTTCTTTATTGTATTCTTTTCTGTATGAGTATTAATACAAGTTGTGTATTGTCTCTCATATCTTGTGTTACTTCTGGATTCTAGTTACTTGTTGATTCTGGTTATTTCCGCATATTAAGTTGCTTGAATTTGGTAATCAATTGTGTGCTTCCGGGTTGGTCATATTCCCAACAGTTTACGACAGGTCGTTTGATGAGTCATGGGAGAAGCATTCTATAGGAAGAAAATAATTATTACCTCTATCATATTTTCCTAAGTCCATATACAAATTGAAACTATATTTAGCATAGGATCTACCAAGTATTCAATATTTTAATGAATATTCTATATAAAACCAGTATTCTAGTATATATATATGTATATTATTTAAGAAAGCTTTTGATTTCCATTTTTGCACCCATATAAAAATAATACGGAAGCCCCCTGTAGGGTTTTTCTTTAATCCTCTAAACTTCTTTTAATTTGACAAAATACAAGGTTTATTCAGATGGGTTTTGGTTTTCCTATTTTTTTTTGTAGAATTTACCAACATTGTTTCTCAAAAACTACCCGTAATTCCTACACAACCTATTCTTGAATTTAATAAACACTATAAAATTAATTACAGTACCTACTTGTTACACTGCCTCTTCCCTTGTTGCCAGGAAAAATTTTCCTTCTCTTTTCCCAAAGCTTCTTTCTCTTCTTCCAACTTCTCGCTTCCCTTCCTTGCTGTGAATTCCCCGTGTCTCCATTTTTCCTTTTCTCCACTTTACTTAATACTATTTTTCCTCCCTCTTTGCATGCTTCTAACACCTAGTTGAAGTATTTGTTCTAAGTCATTCACTGGGAGTTACAACATAACCATCAGATGAACTACCTGTTTATCTCCCTTGATTTATGAGATTAACAAAAAATGTAACTTGACTCCCTTTTTAAAGTTTGAGTTCATTTAATGTGTTTAATTGTGAATTATTCCTATATTAATTAGCATAAATTAATTGATTTCCTCAATTTAATCAAATTGCCTAATATAATTAAATAATTCAAAATTACCATATTTTTTTTATTTTGGCAAATCAAATATAGCCATATTATTATTTTTAACTCCAAATTAAAATTGCATTGATGTTACAATTATAAAACACAATATAATGCATCTCACAACAGAGCATTAGCTATATCTAATTTCAAAATAAGAATTCATTTCCTCCTAAAGCACATTCAAAATATGACTCTTGCAACTATCTTAGCATTACCGAGATTAATACCTAATAAACCATATCAATGCAAAGAATTTAACAAAACAAACTACTGTGGTGTGTGAATTTGGGCTACTAGCATTCTCCATTCTATCAGACTGCAATCATTCCATTTGCACTACCCTCTCAGATGATACTCTCCCTCGTGATGTTCTGAGGGTGAAACCAATCCTACATCCACCTCATAGCAAATGTGTAGTTAATTTGAGTCATCGCATACATCTATAATCAATAATACAAGTCTTTAACAAGTACACATGTATTCTGCATAATTAATCAAATGCAACTTGTAGCTAAACATCATTGTTCTCTACTGCATTAGTCATAGTACTTAAATCAAAGCATTTAAGAAACTAGTTTACCAATCGTTTCAAATCCATAAAAGTAAAGGCAAAACCATAGGGTGAAATCAGGTTGTAACAAAGAGGAAGAACCCAAACAAAATCGAGGGAACCTAATCGCAGGAGAAAAATTGTTTGTAGAATTGGTGAAGGATGACTCGAAGGGGAAGGAATCCGTAGTCTTTGACTTCAAGCTACGTTACCGTACACTACATATAAGCCCTATGAATATGATACGAAATGCCTACGGATACGAATTCACTAGGGATTCAACTAGGATACATTCCTGGGCCTGCAGATATGCCCAAATACGTCCTTAGACGTATCTGGGCATATCCATAGGCCCAAGGACATACCTTGGCCATATCCATAGGCCCAAGGACATACCTTGGCCATATCCACGGCGAATTGCCTAGAAAAAACGTATTTTTTTTCAGTTTCACTTCATGAAAGTCAAATATGGACTTCAAAAAGCAATTAAAAACGAAATAAAGTGGATTTCAACCCTAAAAGCAGCTTTCACACTCATTTTATCAAAAGAAAACAACACATTTACCTTTCATTGCATTTTTACCTCTCATTGCACATTTGTTCTCTCATCTTCATTTTTTCAATTGCATAGGATTGAAACTCCTTCCTTTTGCTAATCCTACACTACTACTTCTACCCATTTGGCGCCAAGGAGTGTAAGGAGCTTGCAAGGAAGAGGATTTGCTGATTTGAGGTAGGTTTTAAGTTTTATGGCTTCTTTTTTTTAGTTTTTAAATATTTGTAATTAGTTTTTTTGTTTTTTTGTTTTTTGTTATTCTTTTAACCATTACGATTGTTTTAGCAAATACCAAATGCTTTAAATTTTTAATTTTTAATAGCAATATTATTATTGTTTACCAGGGGCTATAAGATTTGCTAGAATGTCTCAGGATGCAAGTGCCAGTTCGGTGGGCCAACGGATAGCCTTTAGAGCTGATCCGCGAGCGCCCCTTTCGAAGTATATGATGATGTTAGAACAACTGTCAAGTGCAGGGTGTTTCATTTGGCTTTGCTCAGAGTGTAACTATAAGTACAAGAGCTCGTATAGTCACGTGAAAGCCCATTTGTGTGCGATTCATAGTGCTAGAATCAAAGCTTGTGGTGGGCCAAGCATAAATGGAAAGCCAGGGAAGGGCTTGCCACAAGGAAAGATCCTTGCATACATCAAAGAGCAAGAAGAAGCAAATGCCATTGTTGGACAAAGATCGAAGCATTCTTTGAGAAAGAAATGATTGCCATATGTTGACCCATCTCATGTTAATGTGGTGACCCATCACACCCATTTCTTTCTACACCTGTTGTAGCCGCAGAGGAAGAGGATTCACCTCTTACTTGAAAGAGAACTAAAGATGTAGGCCCATTGGAAAGGGCATTTCAGAATGAAGCCAGGGACAGCAAAGCAAAGCATTGTGCATTGTGTTTACGCATGTGGGCTGCCATTTAATATTGTTAGATCACCATATTGGCAGGATATGGTGAGATCTATCAATGATGTCCCTAAAGGGCTCATCAGCCCAAGATATGAAAAGGTGCACACCACCTTGTTGGCAAAAAAAAAAAAAGTTGAAGATGCATTGAAGCCCATCAAAGATTCATGGATCGAAATAGGGGTGTCCATCATTTCCAATGGATGGAAAGATACGGCAAATAAGCCATTGATTAATGTGGTCGTAGTGTTCCCTAAAGGGGCAATGTTTTTTAGGGTTGTTGATTGTGTGGGACAAGTGAAGAATGCATGATTCATTACCGACATCCTGATAGAGTCCATTGAGGCGGTGGGGCCTCAAAACATTGTCCAAGTTATAACAGACAACGCAAAAAATTACAAAGTTGCAGGAATGTTGGTTGAGGCAAGGTATGGGCACATAATTTGGACATCTTGTGTCGTTCATTCCCTCAACTTTATGTTGCAAAAATTGGGGACCAAAATCGACTAGATCAAACAAGTCTATGAGGAGGCAAGCGAGATTCAAATGTTCATAAGCAACCATCACATGTCTCAAGGCATCTTCAGGGCCTTTTCAAAGTTGCAATTGTTGAAGATAAATTTTTATTTAATCATTCATAAATCATGTATATTTTTAATTAATTTTGTTAGTTTGTAATTTGTAATGTTTTTATTTTTGAACTTTTTTTTAATTTTATTTGTTTTAATTTTAGATCAGGTTGTTGAGACTCAGTTTGCCTCACACACGCGCGTCTTGAGACGACTTGTCAAGTTGCGTGAGACATTGAGTAGCATGGTTATCAACAACCTTTGGAGTGTATGGACGCAGGCAAACAGTGAGAGGGCCACAAAAATTAAAAAGTGGATTCTTGATGACTTGTGGTGGGAACCTATGGAGTATTTGCTCAATTTTACCGAGCCCATCGTGAGCATGTTGAGATATGTGGATATGGATCGTCCATGTTTGGGTGAGCTTTATGATGGAATCAACTCAATGATTAAGAAGATTAGCTCCATCATAAATGCCAAAGAGCTGGATCCTACGGAGAGGTTCTTTAAGAAAGTGCAATCACATCTCATTGAAAAGTGGAACAAAATCACCACCCCATTGCATCTTCTTGATTTTTCCTTGACGTCCAAATACTACAGTACAGAGATCCTTTATTTGCCCAGGAAGGTCACACCTTATAAGGATGTTGAAATTAGTGAGGGATATAAGGTGGCATTCTCTAGACTCTTCCCCGATCCAAAAGTAGAATACTAAGTTATGAAAGAGTTTGCACATTCCATATCCTCCATAGGTCACTCCCTTGGCGCCATTCATAACAATTACAAGAAGGAAGCTCAATTTTGGTGGTAACTCCATGGGCAATCATCCACCCACCTCCAACCACTTCCAATAAAAATTCTAGCACAAGATTTTTTTTTTTTTTTAGCTCTACCCTTTTCAACATTTGTTTTAATATTTTAATTTTATAAATTATTGAATTCTAATTGACTTTGCAGATCGCCTCAATAGGTTGCAAGTTCCTCCTCAGCTAAGCGGAACTGGGGTACCTACAGCGTTATCCACTCAATTAAGCACAAGTTGGCAGCAAAAAAGTTAGAGGATTTGGTCTATGTGCATTCCAACTTGCATCTTCTCTCACACAAACAACTTGATTATGAAGAAGGGGCAACAAAGTGTTGGGATGTGGACCCAGAGGCTGTTGACTTGGATGTCATCGTTGCCTACCTTTCATTTCTTGACACGGAGCTAGATAGTGCTTCACATGCCCTGCATAGTGAAGCTAGTGGGAGTGGCACTACTACTACTTGTGGTTCTAATGAACCACATGATGATGAAGACATCGAAGCTAAAGAGGAAAATGAATATAGTGAATCGTGAATATGTTGATTTGTCTTCATTTTTTCCATACATTGTAACGTTTGCACTATGTACATGTTATAAAACTAATATATGTTCGACCATTGAATATTATGATATTTGGCATTGAATTATGAGTATGTTTGGTGATTATTTTACTTATTTTGTTTCCTCTATGCATATTATGTGATTTATTTTGCTTATATGACTATATTTTTTATCAAAGCGATGCCCTAGAAAACAAACATATAAAATTGATAAAATTAAATGTGATTGACCAACCCAAATCGATAGAGATTGTGATTGTCCCTATGAAAATTAGGAATTTTCTGCCTAAGATGTTGAAAGCATAGTTATTAAGTTCGGAAATCTGGATCCGTTTGGGAGGCCAAAAAAATCTGAAATCAAGAATTCTTGAAAAAAATTGGAAAAATACGATCCAGAATATATACATATATATATACAAGCATAGTTTATAAATATGCAAAACTGACAAATACAATGAAAACATTAATAAAAAATATATAAAATGTTAATATTATATGATATTTATGGTTTCTACGCCTTTTTTTAGCAAAAAACCTAAAAAAATAAAAATAAAAAATATTTTAAAAAAAAAAACAAAAGGCCGACCTGGACGAACTTATTTGGGTCAGCCAAAAAATCCTGATCCAGCTGCATTTGGTAACTATGGTTGAAAGCCATTGGGATGTTTTGAAAATTGACATACAAGTGCCCCTCTCCTGCACATGAATGCTAGAGTTTTAATTTATTTGGAATTGAAAGATCATTTTCTTGATATGATAAAGATTGAAGTAAAAGGAAAAAATTGTGATCTTTAAAATTCTAGGGTTGGGTGATTAGTCTACTTGTTTCTTTTGCAAGCAGGCAGGGCATCAAAATAAAAATTGTCCGAAATGGATTAACATGCAAAACCGAAAGAAACCAAAAAACCCTAATGAAAAATGCCCTAGTGATAAGAACCCTAGTGGTGAAGAAAACAAACCTAGTGGGGAAGTGGAAAAATAAACCCACGTGATGCAGTAGGTAACAAGGAACATTCAGTAAGTAAGAAAATAGCAGTCCAGTCTTCTGAGGAACGAGTGGTAACTATCTCTCTTGCAGAGGAGGTGCCAGTAAGGTAGAAAGGATTTCAGCAACAAAAAGAGGATAAAATTTCAGCCACAATTGCTCTAAACAATACCATGTCGGGATTGACAAGGGAGCTAAAATAAACATACAACGCAGCCATTGAAAAACCTCAAGATTTGGTTGAAGGAGGAAAGATGTTGAGTGCCAAGAAAATGGACTCCAGGAAGATTCTTCAAGAAAAAGAGGTTAATATTGACATTGTTATTCCTTATGCTTCCACATAAGAGGACCCTCCTGCCAGCCTAAGAGCAGACATTCAACTTTCTAAACAGGAAATGTTGAAAAACAGCTTGAATGGATATATAACAAGGTTGAAGAGGAAACCAAATCTGCGAGTGTCTGTAAGGTGCAAAGCTTGGCAAGTGAAAAATTTTCCCAGGATAAGGAGGGGTGGATTAAAGACAAAAAGAGAAAACAGAAAGACCCATCTGTAGTTAGTGAAGACAAGCAAGGAAAAACATTTGAAAGGATACCTAGGTCACAAGATATGTTAGTAGGTTATCTAAGCCCAAGAACAGTTATAAATGAACATTTGTAGCTGGAATGTGAGGGCTAGAGGTTCTTGATAGAAAATTTATTGTCAGATTTTTCATAACTTCTAAGGAAAAACTAGATTTCCTCTTGTTGCAGGAAGCAAAAAATACAAGAAATAAATTGGAGTAGATGATGGACCATATTTGGAATGAGGCAGTTCAGGTCTCATCCAAAACATCGACAAGGAGGAGGAGGTACAATTATCCTATGTCATAAGAACTGCAAATATAATATTTTGAGGATATTGTAATCTCCCAATGTAATTGGGTGGTCTGGATGATGTTGACAGTCCAAAATGAGCAGTTTGAAGTAATGTCAGTGTAGGCTCTGAATGATTATCAAGAGAGAGATGATCTCTGGAACTGGATAGCCAAGAACACTAAAAGAATCCACTGGATAATTGGAGGATATTTCAACATGGTGTAAGAGGGGGAAGATAAAATAGGACTTCCATTCTCATGGAAAGGCAATGAGCTGTATTTTTGGAGTAAAATGAAAAGGCAAGTCAATGTGGTGGACCCTTTATGGAGGAGAAAAAAACATAGCAGAGGGAGAAACCAGATCTACTCGAGGCCAGACAAGTTTCTGTGCACTGGGGAACAAATCGGTGTATTGGAAAATGAAAATGAGAAAACAAAAAAGTTGACTCCTTTTCCCATCTCTGATGACCATCCAATAGTAATGGAATGTGAACTGCAAAAGAAGCAGCAACAACAGTTAATGAAATTTGATGGGCTATTCAAACTAAATATTTCTCATCTTAACGCCCCAATGTGTATGGAGGCAGTTCAAGTGATTTGGAAAATTTCTAGCGCCACCTCTAGTTTTCAATGTCCTATTGAGAAATGGAAAGAAGCTTTGGAGATCATTCAGAAGTTTATGAGGAGATATAGAAGGCAAAAAAGCACAAGCAAGAAAAAGAGTATTCGGGGAAGCTCAGGAGCAGCTAATTGAAGCAGAAAGGAAAATCCAAAACAATCCTTTTGACAAAAATATTTTGAATGAATATGTCAACGTTAAAGCAGAGGTCAGAGCCTTCTTGAATTATAAAGCACAAGGAGCAAAAATCAGAGCTAAAATGAATTGGATCAAAGAGGGTGACAAAGGAACAATGTATATTTTCACTATTCTAAACGCAAAACAGGCAAGGGTCACTATTCCAAAAGCAAAACAGACAAGGGAGAGGATTGAGGCAATTGAGATAGAAAACTCTGTCACTTCTAACCAAGATATAATTTCATAGGCCTTCCATGACTTTTTATAAAGGATTGTTCTTGACAGAAGGAATCAGTGAAGAGCTTCAGAAAAACAAACGGATATGTGATAAGGTAGTGAAAAGGAAGCTTTCTAGGGAGGAAGCTAAAATTTTAGAACAAGAAATCTCAAAAGATGAAATCAGGCTTGCTATTTGTTCACTGAAGGATGATAAATCCCCTTGGTGGGATGGACTGCATGCAGAATTCTACAAGGCCACGGAAGATTGGATGGTTGGAGCTTTTGAATCTATATACAAATGCCATGAGCTTGGGTACCTTGGGTTATTAAATTAATAGAGGGGTAGTCAAACTGATACCTAAGAAGGGAGATAGCCAGCAAATTAAGAATGGGAGGCCAATAACATTGTTGAATGTGTCCTACAAAATTTTATCAAAAGTCTTGGCCTTTAGATTCAATAGAGTCCTTTTAAAGTATTCTCAAAAACCCAAATATGTTTTGTTGAAGGTAGGTATATTCTAGATAATTTGATTACTAGCTGGGAAGGCATGTCTTGGGCTAAAATAACATGGCAAAATGTGTGTATGACTTTGATTGACTTTGAAAAAGCATATGATAGAAATGAATGGGATTTTATTGAGCTGATAAAGAAACCCGTAAGACTGGGGGAGAAATTCATAAGTATGGTTATGGTCTTTTCAAAAATGCATCATTTCAGGTTGATGATAACAAGAACATTTCAGAGCCCTTTTGTTTGCAAAGATCAATAAGGCAAGGCTGTCCATTAGCCCCTTCTCCCTTTGTACTCGCTGCTGAAGCTATACATGCCCTCTTTAAAGATGTCAGATTTGCCCCCGTTGTTTAGGGAATTTCGTAGAAAGGAAAGCCTTGTAGATGTACAATTTGCAGATGATATTTCAATGTTTCCGGTTCTAGACCAAGTTAATTTCGGGAACTTGGAATATGAATTGCATATACATTGTCAAGCTTCAGACTCTATGACATCTCTATCTAAATCTAATGCTCTACGCTGGGAGGAGCACCCTCACATGTGACTTAGACCAGGGCTGGCGGTGGCATGGTCCCAAAGATGTGGTAAGATATTTAGGAATCCATTTGCTCTCACACCATCCTTCAAATATATATGGGAATGGATTTTGAAAAAAATTGACAAGAAAATGACCAAATGGTGGGGTCATTTGCAGGCAGGTTTCAAGTGTGTCAAAAAGTTCTATCTTCTTATAACATATATTTTGCTTCATGTTGAATGTGCACTAATTCTCATTCTGACCAAATGCACAACATTGTGAGAAATTATTTATGGTTAGATGGCAGAGGAGGAAAGAAGGGGCATGCAGTAGAATGGATTATTCATAGAAGGCCAAGAGAGATGGGGGGTCTGGGCTTGAAAGACCTAGCAATTTGAAGTGTGACACTAGCAATGAAATGAATTCTCAAAGCCTGGGATGGAGATGCCCCCTAAAAAGTTCTGGTCAGAAATAACGTCCAAAGAGCATGCCCCTATGGAAAGAACAGTGGGCAGAGCTCCACCTTTTTGATAGCCTATTTGGAGATTTCAAGGTAACAGTAGACGGGCCTCCAATTTTTAAATCAAATTGGAAGGCATGGCAAGGTGTGAAGCATTTGTTTTGTAACCAGTTTTCTCTCAAATGGAGGAAAAAATAAAATCTCGAGCATTTAGATCAATTTGGTGGAATCTCTCATACAAAAATACAAGTTTAACTTATGAAGTAATATTGGGGGATGTTCTGCCTCAACTTGGGAAAGAAAAGGAATCAAATACTTTGGTGATATTGTTCTATGCTGGTAACAGTAACAACTTAGTAACAGATGAATTAGGAGCAGATGAATATTGAGTACGAACTTAGTAACATTAACAAAAGAACATATACTTACTTGACTAAAGGTCTTCCTAGAAGACAAAATGATCTTTTCTTGTTCTCGGAAGATGAAGAGGAACGGGAAAACATCAACTGAATTACTGGCACCCCTCTACAGGAGATAAGTACAAAGGAGATTTGCCATATGTTGGTCAGAAAACTGGACTGGTATTTCAAAATGAAAGAAATTTGGGAGGTGAGTGATACTGAGCAAGTATGCAATAGGAGATTTAAATTAATTTGATCCCCTGTTCTTGAGCCTAATGAATCCTGATTTGGGTGGCTTTTGATGTGGCAAAAATTGGCAGCATCTAAAACGTTGAGAAAAAGTGGTATGAATGTAACAAATTGTCTTGATTGTAGTGCACCTGAAACTATCAAGCATGTTTTCTTTGAGTGTGTGTATGCTAAAAAGGCATAGATAAATGTTCTACAAGGACAGTAAAATTTAGCAAACAGAAGCATTTGTCAGAATGTATCTGGTCTGCCTCTATTGCAGATGTTAAGCATTCTAATTTGTGACTACTGTTTTGACACATTATGGCTTGTTTGTTCTACTAAAGTTTTGTGGCAGATTTCCATTCTTGTGCAAGTTTTCTTCTCAGCTGCATCTTCAGCAAGGTGAATTAAGATAATTTCTTAAACAGTTCATCTTCCGAGGGGAAGTAGGTACAAAAGGCTAGGGGGAAGGCTCCCAAGAGTTCCTCAGACTCCTAACCAGCTTCAGGAATAAATTATGGTGCTTTTGGTGAAGACAGAAGCTCAAGAAGCTTTGCAGCTGACTTTGAATTAAAAAGGTGGAACTGAGAATGATATAGGAAAGTGTGGTGAGCAAATAGGTCTTCAAACAGCAGATAATAAATCCTGCTCGTCTCCATCATCAGACAAAATGCATTTTCCTGAGTCTATGCCCCTAGCATGGGGAAAATGGGTGGGCAATGATGGAAACTCTATTTCTTCAAAGAAGCTCTAGATATAATCATGGGGACCCAGTGGAGACAAAATGCAAGGAGGTTCACAGCTTCAAGATATTTCAGACCTAATGTAGTGTTTGAACCAGAGGAAGGCCAAAGAGAGGTTTTCAATCAAGCTGTATTCTAACATGGACATTGATTCAGGAGAGGCTTCCTGTCCAATCCCTTCAAATCAAGGAAACATTGTAGGTGAAACCATTTCTGCATCTAGTGCTAATGATGCAAGCAAAGCTGAAGAAGCCTCCAATAAAGTCGGTAGAGAAGATATCATTTCTGTTGCAACAGGGGCTGTACTATATAGAAACACTGAACATGTGTCTCTCTTTCAATCTCAACACTAAACAGTGTTTGGAAACATAGCAGTTGACAACATGAAGAAGAAGGCTACAGTCAAACCAGATCCTTTGGGCCCCTCCTGCCCCAAAGCGATCACTGTAAAGAACAGTAATACTACAGTCTTAAAATAGCAAAGCTGAAGAAGCCTATGATTATCTTCCCATTTCTGTTGCAACAGAGGCTGTACTATACAGAAACACTGAAAATGTATCTCTCTTTCAATCTCAACAATAAACAGTGTTTGGAAACATAACAGCTGACAACATGAAGAAGAAGAAGAAGGCTACAGTCAAACCAGATCCTTTGACCCCTCCTGCCCCAAAGCTGGTCACTGTAAAGGACAGTGATACTACACAGTCTTGACATTGATGGCAGTTCCTCTTCCTCCTCTCAATGATCCAGATGAAGTCTTAGCTGCCAAAAGTACTCCCCGACCCCAACCAAACCCTAGAGGCAGGCAGTCGATGCAACCCTAGAGGCGATCGACTGCAACAGGTCAAATAGAATAAGTTTAAAAAGATTGATGACTATTTGAAGAAGTTGAAATGATCTATATTTGACTTTAAGATGAAAGACTTCATGGCTAGCTGGGTCCTGACCACTCAAACAGTGACATCATGTTGTATGTTTTGGATTGCAAGACTTCCTGCTAGTTTCAGTAATAGTTTACTTAAACTTTCAGTTATATAAATTTTTTTATGCAATGCCATAATTCGCTGGGCATACTTTTCTGAACCTTATTCCAATATTTGAAAAATATATATATATGCTACAATACAATGAGTCCCGTGCTTAGCCTATGTGAACATCATTTAGATGCAATGAGTGTTGTGGACCATTATGAGTCCCGTGCTTAGCCTCTGTGAACATCATTTAGATGCAATGAGTGTTGTGGGCCATTATGAGTCCCTTGCTTAGCCTCTGTTGACAGCATCTAGATGCAGTGAGTGTTGTGGACCATTTATTCTTCTGAAAGATAAGTTTTTGTGAGCCACTAAGATCAATGTAGATTGGCTAGAAACTATGGAGCTAAATCCACACAAATCATATCACATAATTTCAAATACTATGTTATGATTGTATATGTCTGTCCCATATCATTATGAAACCCAAAAAAATTATATCGCATAATTCCATATAGTAGGTTATGATTGTATATATCTGCCTCGTATTATATAGCTATATAGTACACATTTTTAAAAAACATATGTTTGGTCCTCTATTTCATTGAAGTTACACAACTTACAGAAAGCATGATGTACTCACCGAAAGCACAATGGACTAAGACAGGCCTGTTCTGAGATCGTTGTGCAGCAGCCCAACGGACCGCTAAATCAATGTCTTGATGACTAGGGGCGCGAGTATCCCATGTGGGTATGCACATATATGACAGACTCATATTTTCCACACACAAGCTTTTAGGCAATTCACATGTACAATCTATGACTGCAGGCTCCCCTGGAGGAATATCAGATGCAGAACAGGGCCACCCCCCTACATATAACTGCGGACACACCTCATTATACAATGACTCATTGGTTATCATTCTTCTCATCTTCACATACAGGCGCAGAGTATACAGATATGGATAGTAAAGCAGCAAGGACCACCATGGAAAACTCCCCTTTCTGTTTTTTCTGAAGAGCAGAGGCAGATTCACAGATGGGTGTGCGCTTAGGGCTGCTATGAAGCCCACCGTGTATCCGTGTAATAGTGGGAAGCGTAAAACTGGGTGTACTCTTCCTTTGAGAAAGAGGAAGATAATGAAAAGTGTTGTTGAGATTATTGCTACTATTTGGGAGATCCCCATGACTGCAAGGAAAAATGGACTGCTTCGGATTTTTTTCAGGGATGGTGTTTGCACTGTTATTTAAAACAAACGTGAAAGTTCGATCAAATTTGGAATGCGTGGTAGTTTGAGTCTGGACATTGTTACCAGATGCCTGGGATACTGTAGTGTCTGCTTCTTTCTTTTTTAAAATAGAGATTTATTACTTGTTTAAAAATTCACACACTCTTCACAAAAAACAAAGTAATCGGTATGAAAGCATCTTTCAATGCCAATGAACTAAGCCAAAGGAAAATAATAAGGTATGTGAAACAGGAATGGAGAGAGTGGAGATTTTCGAATTTTATGTAAGATCGGAGATTGAAAGAGGTTGTTAGGGTTTTTCATAGTTAACTTGTTTTTTTTAAATGTTGTTTTTTTTTTTTTTTTTTGGTCAATTTTACATAATGTTTTCGCACAATTTTTTAGGGATCTTGAGTATTAATTGTGCTTGGTGCTCTGCATTATGGGCAATCTAGCCTTATATAATGACTTCCCTATTTTCGATTACAATTGTTGTTGCAGAAGATGAGAAGAATGGTGCCCAAAAGATCTCAAAATCTTATTTGGAAGGTCTACAATGAGGTACTTCTTTTGCCTTTCTTTTTCAGCGAAAGGTATATCTTATTAGTGATGTTATTGAAATTGCATGCAAATGGTCTGAAAATTTCTCACTTGTTGCTTGCTTTGTCAGTCGAGTCCCTTCGGAGGAGTCTCTAAAGAATTGGTTTTGCCACAACTGAGACTCTGTGAGCATCCATAGGGTTGGCATCAAAAACCTCACCAAAGGTTTTTCCCTGTATACTTTTAAAGAGTTGTTTGAAGTCCAAACCCTCCTTGCCAAATCAAGTTGTTCGTTTATTCAAAACACGCTCTTAATTTTATCCTATTGGACCCGAGATTTCAAAGCTATAGACTAAACCTCTCTTAAAGTTGTCATCTGGGTTGAACTTCTTGACCTGTCAGTGCACATTTGGTCCTTTTTAGAGCAAATTCTTGTGCCCATTGGATGCATTGTTTGCCAAGAGCAACCAAAGTGGTTCTCCTCCCACCCTAACAAATGGGTTTGCATCGAGATGGACCTATCCAAAGACTTAAGGAGTTCATTGATATCTAAGTAGGTGATCCCTGTCAGTCACAAAAAGCTGTATACTGCAACCTATCTAACACTTGTTTTTTATGTCAGGCATTCGACCATCGTATCAAACATTGTCACCTTATAAGACAATCAAAACCTTCCTCGACCCCTTTGCAACCTAAGAAGCCCAAGATGGTGGGAAATGGGGATGGTTGGACCATAGTTAACTCTAAAATTTTGCAATCAGCACTAAAACCCTCCTCTCCAGTGATTTATTCTCAAGTTAACAAGCCTTCTCAAGAGATACCCACCTCGTCGCCCCCTGTTGTTCTAGTCCCCCAAGCCCAACAAAGCCTAATTTCTAATAATTCCCATGATTTTGTGGTCCCTGTCACTGGGATATCATCAACTAGTAGCTCCTTCTCTTGACGGACGTACAACCCACCCCGTGGTGGTGGTGACTCTCCCTAAGACAAACATGGAGCTAAACACGACTCCATTATGCTAGGAAGAATTTCTCACCCATACTAGTGCAATAGTTTTGCAATGTTAGCGTATTTTGAGGACGAACAGGGGAAGCTCCACATGGACTATATTTCCCAATGAACTTGTTATCCTAGAATGTTTGAGGTCTTACAGGGTCCTCCCAAAAATTCTTTGTGGTGTTCCCTGTCAATAGATAGGTTCTCTAGATTTTGTTTGTCTGTAAGAAGTTAAAGTTTCAAGATTTCTTCTGCAGACTTCTATGCATTGAATTTGGCATGACGCCGCCCATTTTTTCACTATGCATGAAGATATACGTGACAGTGCTAGCATATAGGTTTCACCTAAGTTTACCCCTTTGGTATTGTTACGAGGGAGGACCCATCACACCAAGTTGTTTTATTATTTTTGGATATTGATGGCCATTCACTAGGCATTATTAACATTTATGCCCTAATGATGGTCCTGACATATCTCTACTTTGGTGACCCTTAATTGACAACCTTCCCCTTACCACATGGCTAGTGTGCAGGGATTTTAATATGATTGAGCATTCCAAGGACAAAGTTGATGCCTTCCCTATGATGTGGTGCTTTGAAGAATGTGAAGCATGGTGTTATTTCAAGAATAAATGGGGTCTTGTTGACTTTCTCTTCCAACAACACTCAATCAATACCACATCTTAATTCACGTGGTCTAACTATCATGTTGGGGATCACCATGTGCTCAAAAGGCTCGACCATTATATGTTGTCAAAACAAAATATTTTCTTCTTTTCCAACATTACTGGCCACTTTGTCATTGTCCATTATGACTTGGTTCTCTTCGATCATACTTCTATCTCCTATAGAGTGGAAGGGTCATGGGGTTGTATAAGGTACGACATAATCAATTCATCCTCAATACTGCTCTCTTAGGCCATGCTGACACCATCTATCTAATTGCCTGAATTTGGAACTTGGCCCCCTGCCCTCCTTATGTTGCCAGCTGGATTAAGCGGTGGAATGAGGCCATTCTGAGCACCACCACCTTCTTCCACCACTATGGGAAGCAAGTTGTGCATGTTAGGAAGTGTTGTGAGGATGCTACACTCAATGAATTATGGAGGGTCTCATCCCTTCTTAAGATTAATCCTTTTGATACTCATTTGCAAACTCTTGCTACCTTGCTTAATCACCACATAAAGGTAACGGATAACCACGTTATCAGAGGGGCGCATTTGCATGCTCGACTACATTGACTTGAGGTTGGACACAAAGCTTCTAAATGCTTTTTCAAGACCCTCTAGGCTAAGCAAGCTTGTGATCATATTAAGGTTGTCAATTCAACCTAAGCTAGGATCACCTCCCTCCCATACAACTCCTCGAACTTCATGAATCACTACCAACTAGTGTTCCAAGCCTAGGAGGTAACATAAGAAAGATCTCAGGCATTGTAGGAATGCCTCGATGTGGTGCCTCGTAAAGTTAAATCAGCTGACCAATAGCTCTATGACTCACCCTTGACCCTCCAGGAATTCACAAAGGCTCTCTAATGCATGAGTGATGACAAATCCCTAGGCCTCGATGACTTTCCATGTGAATTATATAAATCTACATGGGAGTTTGTTAGGCCAAAATTGCTTCAGGGCTATAAAGAAGCCTTTCAAAACCATTATTTGGGAGCTTTAATTAATCAATTTAATATTAAGTTTATACTCAAAGCAGGCAATCTAGGGCTCATTACTAGTTGACGACCCATCACTTTGTTGAATGTCTCCTCCAAAATTTGCACCAAAGCTCTTGGCAATCGGCTTTGTTTTATTCTTCCTACAATGTTAGACCTAGACAAATTGGTTTCATTAGAGGGAGGTATATTCTTGATAATCTTATTGCCATCTAGGAGGGTATGGAATGGGCTAGAGTTTCTCTTCAATGAACCATTTTTCTCAAACTTGAATTTGAAAAATCCTATGACAGAATCAAATGGCCATTTATCCTAGATATGTTAAAGGCTCTTGGTTTTGGCTAGTACTTTGTTTCGGCAATCTAAACTTTACTTTTAGATGCTTCAGCCTTCTTTGATAGTTCTCCAGTTGAGCTATGGCAGTACATCATGAGTAGAGTGGAGAAGAAGGTTGAATACTAGATTACCAAGTCGTTATCCTTAGCTCGTAAATTCAAATTTTGTACCAATAGTTTAGCCGCCATCCATGTTTATTATTCCTTATATTGGACTCCCTCATAAGGTATTATTATAATTTAGCTAAAATTCTCGAGGACTTTCTTCAATCTAATTTCAAACAAACCAAGGGTTTTCGTCATGTGGCCTGGGATATTTGATGCCTTCTTTAGGATAAAGGAGGCATGGGAATTGTTGACCTTTACAAACAGAGTGCAACCTTATGTGCCAAATGGATAGTTCATGCCATTGAAGGTAATGAGGCCTAGAAAATCCTACTAAGGCATTGTATCTCCTCTAGGGAACCCCATGGTAAACCTAGTTGGAAGAATATAGGTTTCCACTCCCTTCTCATCACTATGGCTCTTGTCAAAATTGAAGGCTCTTTTGTTTCCAAAAATGTATGGAAAGCCTTTGAAGTTATCAAGCTACACATGAAATATATGGGGGTGGTTTTTGTATAGGTTTATATTTCAATTATCATAGCATATGGTGGTCTCCCATTATGACAAGCACTGATGTTTTGTTGGTTGAATTGTCTAGAGTCAAAGCCCTCAGACTCTTTCAGAAAGGTATTCTTACCATTTGAGATTTGGTTATTGCTAAGGACTGGATTCCTTGGCCAAGTTTGAAAATTAAATTTCAATTGAATAATGTTGACTTACCTTCTATTCTCCACATTCAAGAGCTTCTTCTTGATGTTATGCTTCATAACTCGGGCTTGCAACTACCCTGGGCATGGTGGAAAGACTAGAGATGGAATTGTGACACCCATTTTAAAATTTATTCTCAAGGCCTTTTGTATCAAGTTATGAGCCCTTTATACCATACTCTTTGTAATCTTAATGGGCATTGGGGATTTAACTCTTCCCTTAGAACTTGGCTTACCAGACTTGACAAAATTTAAATTGTCAGAATAGAACCTAAGCTAGCCCACTTCCTGTGATGCCTACTCTATCAGGGCCTCCCACTTGGGGAGCGACTCTCTCACATGAACACTACTCTACCCAAGTGTCCTACCTGGTAATGATCTGAGTCTTTCAAGTACCTCTTTTAGTTTTTCCCATAAGCTCAATCTACTTGGAATTGGATTCATAGCTTATTTCGGCCTTATCATCTTGAGCCTTTTTCTTGGTGGCTTGCTCTTGTGGGGGACTTGATGAACTGGCCAGCTTCTATTGCTTTTATGTGAATATTTTTAGAGCCATCATTCTTTTCCAATTATGGAAAGCTATAAAAAATGCTATATTCAATAATGATAAATGCTCTTGTGGTTTCTATATTAACGATAAGGTTTTTGTTATTTTTTGGCTTGCATACAGATTTAAGCCCCAAAAAACAAGGTTGTGATGGAATTTAGCCACCTCTATGAGTTGTTGGACCACTAGGGGAGTGCCCCCTGCACTATGAGTCGATGCTTCCAGACAGGTCATCATAGGGACCACCATCGTCACCTCTTAGGAGGTGCAAAAGTAGGTCATGCAAGCATGGCCATTTTTCCCCTTGATTTCATCTAGGGGGTGGGGTTTGTTGCTATCACATGGTAAATATGACACAAAACACTTTCTTAGAGGTTCTCCTACTGGCATTGTTACTTAGATGCAACTTGTTGATGGTTGGACTATTGATATGACTTTGGAACCCCTTGACGATTGGGTGGTGTTGAATCCTCCTACCGTACAACCTTTTGCTTGGGTGACTTTACCACCTAAGGATGATCCTCTACCTCCTCCTTTGGGTGCTGCAACTTGTGCTTAATTTTTGTGATAATGTTTTTTATTGAGTTTTGTGTGTTGTTCGGCCTTATGTTTTATTTCCTACTTTTCACCCATTTGAACTGTGTTTTTTCCTCTAATGAGGAGTTTGAGTTGTGAATACCAACCAGTTACTTTGATATGTAACCTTCATGTAATATTATTATTATCTGTATAATATATGATATCCTAAAGCATTCCAATAGTAAAAGTAAAGAGTCTAGTGATAGATGGATCCCAATGTTCTAGTTTGTCTTGATTAACATTTTGTAGGTCATCTCCTTTAGATAATGGATCCCTCTTGGTGTTTATGCTGTTTATTTCCTATGCATTATCTCCAATCCAATCTTAACCTCCATCCATTGTATTTTTTGGGGGGCAAGATTGTTAGGGCAAGACGTAGAAACTTTTTGAGATAAAGAGGAGGAGCCCAATCATCATGATGCACAGGTGGAGAAATCTAATTGCCATGATACATTAAGGGATGTGAGTGTTTACACAATAATGACCACATAGGTCGATTATAAGAGCGATGATGGGAATGACTCCTTTTTTAGCCTCCTCTTGGCATAGCTTCCCTAGAGGGTGAAGAGGGGGGCACACAAGAAAATGTGCATGATATATTATCCCAATGGTTTAGAAGTGTCTGGAGATGGACCACCTCCAAAGCCACTTTATTTCCCTGAACTTGGATCTACATACACGCATTTGAATTAATTATTTCTTTGTTATAAGTAGAAAACTGAAAATCAATCATGGAACTAGCAAATAATGTTGAATTTCTTTATTTCCAAATAAAGAAAAAGAATTTCCACTCTAAAAGTATATTAACTATGTTGTATCTTGCATGTATCATAAAACAGTCACCAAAAATAATTTTCTACCACATGATGGGCTTGAGCCAAAGGGGTTTAAATAAGTTATGGATCTAAATCTAGGCCAATTGGACCTTAGCACAAAACCAAAACTACTACACCCTTAATGCAAATCTCGTATTGGGATATATGTGGCTTACCTATGTCACACATAACCTTTAACTTAATCATTTATCAATCTCTAAGTTAAATATTAGTAGGAGTAGTCAGTGTATTTGGGTTTATAATTTTCCCATAGCCTAATTAGGGTATTTATAGAAGGTAGTGTTTGGTTATTAGTCATTATATATTTGAAATTATATTCCCATTATGAGGACTTGGGAGGTTGTCTCCTCAAAGTGGCTCAATTCTATATTCAATTATTTTACTCTCATTTCACTTATATTATGTGGATATTCTCTTATTAGTAAGTGAATATTTTTACAATGCCCAATCAATCTATTGTTATAATTATGTTTTTGTGAATAGTAAGTTCATTACGAGTGGTATAAGACCTTTGATTTGGGAAATTCTAGGGCACATTTAGGTTAGTGGAGGGGAGTGGAAAGCAAGTTTTTCACACCCTTGGGTAAATTAGCATTCATTAGATTCATCTTACAAACGCTGTTGTAGAGGCATAAATCTATGGTGGCCCTAAGTTTTTGTAGTTTTTTTGGGTTTTATGAGTTTTAGATTTTTGGCACCCTTTGGCATTATAATAGTTATTGGATTTGTATTGAAGATGTGATTTCAACAATCTATATCCCTAGTAACTCTAGTTTTTACTTCTATTTAGACCACACCATGGTTGTTCCATACATTAGAGGTAAGGGAAATAATTCATACACCTTGGGGAAGACTCCTAACAAAGAGGAGACAATTTTAGAATTACATTCAAGTATGAATTTTGATTGGGATTCACTTTATTTGGAGCAGAAAGTGCATTGACGAGGTGAGGGGTTTCCAACTATTAGAGGATTATGGCCACAAAAGCATCTAGGACTTGAATCAATAATGAATTAAATGAGCTTGTAGATTCATTCAAAAAGTGGGTCACGTCACAACCATCAACTCCACAACCCAATCCTAATGAATTGATGGAACAACCTAGTCCTACTTCAAATACAGGGCCACATCATCCCATGGATAATACTACTTTGAGGTCTCACAACTTTCTACCAAAGGTGGATATGCATAAGTTTGATGGAAAGGACCAATCACTTGAATCACCCAAATGGAAAATAATTTTTGAGTTAAATCAGATTCTATATGGGTAAGAGGTTACATTGGCATCATCATATTTGGAACATGAGGAATTCAAATTTTATCATTGGCTTTGTGATCATAATAAAATATAGACTCTCAGTATCACCTATTTGATCTTCACAGAGGAACTATAGGCACAATATAGTAATGGTGTGATAGATAACTACTTCAGCCAACTTGACAAATTGTGACAAATATGGCCAATCAAATATTATATTCAACATATCGAATAATGTACTTAAGAGTAGATAAGATCACAGAAGAGAACATGAACAACTTGTTCTTGGGAGGACTCAAGCAAAACATTCAATATGAGGTACATGTATTTAATTTTCACACTATATCTGAGTCTATTATCTTGGCAAGCAAGATGAAGGAAAATCTATTGGCTAATGGTAGATAGGCATTCCCTAACATCAAATATCATAGCACCCCCAAACCATCATTCCCCCAACCACCTAGATTTACACATGTGAAAATTGAATAAAAATGGGAAAAGGCTTATATTTTAATTGTGATATCAAATACATTAGAGGACATAAATGTGAAAAAAAAAAATCTACATTGAATGTGCCACAAAAGAATAAGAAGAAGAATTTGAGATAAAAAAGGAGCCGAAGGAATCATTGCCATGTGCTCTTGGGTATTAGTACCCCAAAAACACTCAAGGTAGTGCAATTCTTAAAAATATAGAGGGTGACAATATTAATTGATTCAGGCAATACTCAAAATTTCATCAACAATAGGTTGGTTACACGTTTGAATTATTTTTTGTACCCAACTTTATAATTTCATCTCATAATTACAATTGGGGGTATAGATAGTTGTTCATGAAAATGCCATAGTATTAAACTCACCATGGGGGACTACATGTTGGATAAATCTATGTTTGTCATTCCCATGGGAAGAGTTGATATTGTGTTGGGATTTCAATAACTCACTACTTTGGGCATGATCAAGATGAACTCCTAAGAGTTATTCGTGTGTTTCTATTCTAAAGGAAATATATTTAAATTAAGAGGCTTGTAATCCAAATTTCCATAAATGTTAAGCTCTCCTCAAATGCAAAAGTTTCTAAAAAGGGTTAATAGGGTTTGTGGCACAATTATCATTAGAAACAAAACAAGTGAATATGCTAAGAATTATAGATCTACACACAATTGTGAAAAAACATTAAGTAGTTTTTGGGGATATGCCACAAGGGTTGCCTTGAAAAATATAGCATGATCATGTTATTCAACTTGTATCAGGGAACCAAGCACCCAAAATCAAATCTTACAAGTATCGGTATATGTAAAACAACGAGATTGAGAAGATTGTACAAGAAATGTTGCAAGCATGTATTATTATTCATAGGCAAATTACATATTCCTCTACAATAATTATGGTGTGTTAAAATAAGGGTGAACTTGGCACATGTCTCCAGACTTCAAAGAACTCAATAAGTTCACCACCAAAGATAAGTTTCCTATTCCTATAATTGATGATTTTCTATATGATTTATGTGGTGGTGTTTATTTTACAAAACTAGATATTCGATAAGGGTATCATCAAATCAGAATTAGAGAGGAAGATATTCCTAAGACAAATTTTCAAACACAAGGGGCATCATGAGTTTTTGATGATGCATTTTAGTCTCACAAAGTTTTATAGTTTGATGACTTCCACCTTTAAGCTATTTATGTGAAAGTTTCTTTGGTGTTCTTTGATGAAATATTAATCTGCACCAAAACATAAGAGAATCATTTGCACCATGTGGACTAAGGTTTATAAATTCTCAAATAACATCATCTTCATGTAAAGCCTTCTGAGTGTTTATTTAGGGTCATGGAAGTAGAATACATGGGTCACCTTGTTTATCATGGAGTCAAGGTTGATCCTCACATGGTAAAGTTCATGGAGGAGAAGTAAGTACATCGAACCCTCAAGGGCCTCTGAGGATTCCTAGGACCTACAATAGACTATTACAAGTTTGTCAAAAAATATGGTAGAATAACAACACCACTCACAACCCTCTTGAATGAGGACTCCTTCCATTATAATAAGGTAACAACCAAGGAGTTAAAGAACCTCAAGGAGGCCATGTGCACCACTCTAGTTTTGGGTACTCTAATTTATTTTTTTTTTTAAAATCATTGTATAATGTGATGTGTTAGGTCATGCCGTGGGTACGCATTTATGCAAGATGGTAGATCCATTTCATTTAAAATCCACCAACTCAAATGTAAGAATTTGTTGAAGCCCATTTAAGAGAAGGAAATGTTGGTTATTCTTCTTATGATCAAACAATGGAGGCCTTATTAAAAAAGAAGTAGTTTTAAGGTGACAAATGATCATGGCAGTCTAAAATACTTCTTAGAATAGAGTTTATCATCAAAAGAACAATAAATCAAATCACAAAGAAGATGGGGAATTACTTTTAAATCATATATAATAAAGGGAAGGAGAATGTAGTGTTGAGTGCACTCTTGAGAAGGAATGAAAACAAAGAATCAAGTAAGATTTTTTGGTAAGGACTAAAGGGTGGTGTTCATAAATTTAAGGAAGCATGTTTGGTGTATCATCAAAACAAAGTTGATATGAATAAGAATCTAGATATTTTTCAACCTTTATCTATTCCTAGCCAGTGATGGGAAGAGGTCTCCACTGATTTCATTATGGGTTGCCAAATTTAGAAGGGAGAAGTGTCATCATGGTAGTCATTAATCAACTCATAAAATATGCCCATTTTTGTGCTTTGTTACATCCTTTTATCATAAACATTGTGGCAACAACATTTATGGAGACAATTCAAAAGCTACATGGGATCCCAAAGATTATAGTAAGTGATCATGACCCTATATTTGCTTATAAATTTGGACTAATTTATTCTCTTGTTTAGGTAACCAGCTAGCTCATAGCTCTTCATATCATCCACAATCTAATTGGAAAATATACGTAGTCAGCACTTGATTGTAAGGGTATCTTTGTTACTTTAATTTTAATAAGCAAGTATAGCAATTTAACTAGTTTCCACTAACAAAATGGTGGCATAAGACTTATTTCCATACTTCTTCCAAGATGTCTCTATTTATGTCTTTGTATGGATATCCTCCACCATTCATTACATCATCCTTAAAAGTGAGACCAAGAGTTTGAGTAGTTGACAAAAATATTCATCAAAAACATGAGGTACTCTCTAGTATCAAATAAAACTTAGCCTCGACACAAAACATAGTGAAACAACAAGCAAATCAACATAGGCATGATAGACATTTTGAAGCATTCATTTTTTCTCGTGTTAAAACCACATAAAAAATGTATTTTAAGTAAAATAATAAGGATAACAAATTTTCACCCAAGAATTGTGGTCCTTATCAAATCTTGTAAAAATTTGGGAGTGTGGCCTATGAATTGGAGTTACCATAGCCAACTAAAAGAAACTTTTTCTTTCAAGTATCTTATTTGAAAAAAGTCATTGGTCAGAAGATTCCATCCCAGGTAGAGTTACTAAATCTTGATAAGGAGGGAAAATTCATATGAGAACTTGAAGAGATTATCAAAACACACACTAAGAGGCTATGAATGAAGGTGATCACATATCATCTTATCAAGCAAAACAATGTACCTAGTGAAGATGTGACACAAGAAGATTATTTAATACAAAATCATCCACAATTGGTCATTGTTGTATGGGGATGTGTATGGCTAACATGTGGCACACATAACCATTGAATTAATCATTTTTTAATCTCTAAGTTGCATATTGGTAGGAGTATTGACATATTTAGGTTTATGGATTTCCCATAGCCTAATTGGGGTATATATATGAGGTATTGCTAGGATATTTTTTATTTTATGAGATAAACAATTTTGAAGCTAGAGCCATAAACCGAACGAGTGAGGGTTTTGATTATTAGACCCACAACTAGGCAAAGGGTTTTGCACGATGGTCCCATAACCAATTATTACAAGGCACAACAAGAGGGTTTTAAGGATCCCACAACCATACCATGTATATCAAGAGGGTTTGGAGGCTCCTATAACCTAAGTAGATCAAACAACAAGAGGGTTTCAAGGGTCTCACACCCATAAAGCTAAGAGGGTTTGAAGGCTCCCCCAACCTTTAAAAATCACAACTAGAGGGTCTTAAGGCTCCCACAAACATAGCAAAAGGGTTTGGAGGATTCCACAACCTTGGTGAAACAAACAACAAGGGGGTTTTAAGGCTCCCACAAACTTTACGAAGCACAACTAAAGGGTTTTAAAGCCCCCACAACCATAACAAGTATAACAAGAGGGTTTGGAGGCTCCCACAACCTTGGAAAAACAAACAAGAGGGTTTTAAAGATCTTGCAACCATAACATGAGGGTTTTAAGGTTCCCACAACCTTATCACAAACAAGGATGTTACAAAACAATGAAACTCAAAGAGTTGACACCCTTCAGCAGGGCTTCCTTGTGACTTACACTGTAGAACAAGAGTCTACCAGTAGTAGAAGGTCTTCTGCCACCTAGGGCTTCCACACAACCTCCACACAACTTAAACACAACAAGTGGGATTTTTCTCCCACTAAAACTAAAAAGGTGGATTCCTCTATCATCCACTAATAAAACACATTTTACTTGGGTTTCCTATATCCACCCCAATCAAAATTAACTATAACTGAGTATAGTCCTCCACAGATTTGATCTTCAACATATTTTTCACACATCCTTTGCATTCCCTACATACATCAGGAGTGTGTGTGTGTATGCATATAACTACAGCCCCCAAGGAGGCCTCATCAATGTTAGATCTGATTCCATAAAATCTTATGAGGAATACTATGGATCCCAGAACTTGTAAGAGACAAGGGTGGAATCCTCTATCATCCACTCTAATACAACAAAGCATGACTTCAGCAAAATAGAGCCCTCCTAAGCCCAAAATCCATCTTCCCTCAAAACTTAGCACTTCAAGATAAAACAAGGTACTTTTAGTGTTCAGGTGAAACACATGGACTTCTCCATTATCCATATAAATAGTAGAGGCCAAAGCATGGGCTCCTCTAACATCCTTGCCAATCAAGGAAACAAGGGAATGGGTTCCTCTATCACCCATTCCATCCCAACAAGAATGCCATAGATGAAACCTTATAAATCCACCAAACTTAATCCCTTTCCCAATGGGAGGGGGATAAAAATAAACAGTCCAATGACTATGAAAAACAAGCTCCCATAAGATAAATCTAAGATAAAACATGAGCTTAAAAGGAATACAAACACACCCAAACCTTGAAATGATAGACTCTAAGCTTTCACCAGTCCTTTGTCTTTCCTAACATGGTTGAAATCCTATAGATCTGCCATAGGGAGGCAACAAGCCTTCTACTATGTTTCCTCCAAAGTACCTTCTTTCTATTATAGAGTTTCTAGAAACTTCCTTCCACCAATATTTAGATCTGATACTTTTCCATCCAGCAGGACATACTATCTTTCAAGGGATGGCGTTGATGAGGCAGATAACCTTCAAGCCTCCCAAATCCAGGTCATCTTCATCTCATCCTTCCACCTGACAAACATCCCATCCACATTCTTTTTAAAATATCCTTATCCCACTACTAGAATAAAACCACCTTTCTATCATGGGCCTTCTGCTAGTTTGTTTTATAGATCTACCGCTTAGCTTCAAAAAGTCTTTCGCTCAGGTTTTTTCCACATGAATCCATCCAAAATATTCTGCTCCATTATTTAGCACCCACCAGTCTTCATTTTGAAACTCTCCCACCCAGTGGGCCACTCAAAACTTCGAGGGATGTCACTGAAGGCTTGGAAAACCCCAAGTTTACCCAGATCTGGGTCATCTTCTTCTCCTCTTTCACTTGCTCTCCTTCTCGCCCACACCTTATTTGAAAAATCCTCCTTTCACTCCTTCTACTCCTTCCACTCCCATCCATGTCTATATTGGTCTTCTAGTTTTCCGACTCAAATTGAAATTCAAAATGTTGAGGGTCTTTCACTCCCGTGCTCCTGTCATCTTTATTCAAACATGACTTTTAAAAAAATTTCGTATCTTCATCTACTAATTTAACATGTATTGTTAAGATATTATTCATCATATATTTGGAATTTTGCTCTTAATTTAAGGACTTAGGAGGTTTCCCCCTTAAAGTAGCTAAGTTTTATATTCAATTATTTTGCTCTTATTTCACACATATTATGTGGATCTACTCTTATTTGCGACTGGATTTTCTTAATCTACATATGTGATATATCATATTATGATCTATTATTGTAATTTTTCTATTAAAAAATAATAAGTTCATTACAAAAACAAGTGCACAAGAGTCTTAGTGTGGATACAAAAAGGGCATTTAGTTTGAGGAAAGCTTAAATGTATAAGTCAATGGCCTAAGTGAAATTCTTGATATAGAAGGCACTAAGAAAAGTGTGACAAATTTGGCTCTAGGAAGAGACTCCAAACTATTTGGAACCACCTATTTCAAGAATAAGCAACATACTAAAGATACCATCAAGCACTAAGCTTGTCAACCATTGGAAAATTGGGCAAAATCCATTCATATCCCTTGCTAGAAGTGTAATGCAGAAAGGGAGTCTCCACATACCACTTCTAATACTTCTACCAAAGTCTAGAAAAAGTAACAACAATTTCATGTAAAATTTATGGGAGAATCTCATCAATAACCTCTTGGTAGGATTAATTGTCTTTATTGTTAAAAATAAATAAAAATAACATTAATTTCAAACAATAAAGCCAAGTCCTAGCCAGTTTGCAGAAAATATTTGGCATTGTACACATGCCTCTTCTAAATATATTGAGAGCATGCATCCATTACACCTCCATGAATGGGACATCATTAAAATTGATGATAAGAGACACCAAAGAGAGTGATGGTTTATAAAAATACTATATTGCATTCCAAATCAACCAAATTTTTATTTTTTCTCTAGATTTCCAAATGATTTTGATAGAAAAAGACCCAACAACCTTAAGTGGGGTGCATAAAATAATAAGGTTATGAAACCCTAACCCTTCCAAGTTTATCATCCATAAGAAGAGCCCTTAATAATACAATGGCATAGAAAACATTCCATGACTTATCCCATTTTATGGCTTGAATAATCCATTTTGTGAATAGAGAAGTGCCCTAGTGGCTAACGTCTAAGAAATCTAAACCATCTACCTCCTTGGGGAGACAACTATATTCCCAAGCTACCTAATGAAAACGTTTTCCCATGGTTTGAACTATCCCAAAGAAAATCTTGGAATTTTCTTTTTGCATTTTCAGTGAGAGGCTTTAGATAAAACCCAACAAGAGGAATAATAAACTTAAGTTAGAGAGATAAACTCAGAACACATTTGGAATTTTCATGCTAAATAAATCAATTTAATGATCCAATATGCGAGCTTCTTCTCAATCCAGTAAATAACCTACTTTCAGAGATGGGTAGCTTGAAATTCAAAAGGGATAAAAAGACATTGAAATATTTCTCTATGTTGAATCCACTACCACTCATATATATATTGTAAGAGGGGGGGAGGGGGGGTGAGCGGTGGGGGTGCAAAGGGTATGTGTAGAAAAGGCTACATGTATCATTGGGTATTTTTTCATTGATTAATAGAGTTTGAGGAGAGGCAAAAAATATCAAGACACTGCATGGCATGTTTTATAATGTCTTCTTCCTTAATGAGAGTTAGGAAAGAAACATCTACAAAATGACCATTAATAAGCTGAGTAGAATTATCCAAAGGAAGGGATATATATTTTACAATGACTTGGGATTTAGAATTTTCTAATAGGAAACCAAAACCTTTTATAGTCAACACATACACCACGAGGGTAAGAGGAAAGCCTTGTCTGATAAAGCAAAAAAATCGAATTTTCTCTAAGTGCAAACCATTGATTAAGAGACATGTCAAGGCATTTTCAAAGAGCATATAAACTAACTAAATGAAATTAGGACCAAACCCCAACATTTGTAACATTGTCAAAATGTATGTCCATTTAATACAATCATAGGATTTATCAAACTCAAATTTGATGAACAACGCTTGTTGATTAGACATGTGTGTCCACTCCATGCCTTCTCATACTACAATAATATTGTTTAATATGTGTATTTATGAATCATGTTTATTAAGGGATAACAATCAAAGGATAAATATGATGGATATACAGAGTTAGAACTTTGGCTATAATCTTGTACAAGACATCAAACAACATGATAGGTTTCTATTTACAAATTTGTTCATGAGCACCCAACTTAGGTATGAATTTGATATGTATGTTGTTGATGAATTGGCCAAAGGTTTGGTGGAAAATGCTCTATATAGCCTTAAAGGTGATGGTAGAGTAGTTATTATGATAGATGCATGCCAACCAATGGTTGCAAATAGGAAGGAATTGAGTTATGTGAGTGATGCTGTCAGATCACCAATGAATCTAACCAATTTTTTTAGACGTGGCACATGCTAGTAGATTGTCATGTTTTTGCATCAATTTTTATGACTAAATTGAGCAAAAATAGCTCTATAAAATAGAAAATGCATCATGACATAGGATCCTTTTTGATAGAATTTACATTAGGATAAGATTAGATATTAGTGTCAACATGTTTAGTAGTGGTTTTGGAACCAGTTTTGGAAGGTTTTTGTGTTGACACTCTATTTGTTGGATGAATTTGCATCACAAAATTTAGTGTCAAGGGAATGATTTTGATTTCATGTGTGTGCCTTTTTTAAAAAATGGGTGGGAAATGTTTACATCAAAAATTCTATGTCAGGTAATTTCTACATCAGCTCCATAAAACTTTTGAACTTAACGTAGGATGCATCAAAACATGCCTCAAGCGACCCAAATTGTGTCAAGATTAAAAAAAAAAACTTTAGCTTAATATTTAACCTTCCATGTAGCTACCCTTCCATGTAGTTTATCTCTCTACAACATTCAACCTTCCATGTAGCTATCCTTTTGCAGCTACTCTATAGGGTTGAACCCTCCACTAAGTCGTCACTCTCCTGTTCAACAAACTTGTAATTTTCTAAAATTGCCTCCACCATTTTAACATACAATTCATGGTTTTCCAAAACCACTCAAGGTTCTTCAGAGTTTTTTTAAAAAGTTTAAAAAGTTTGATTTTAATATTAATTTTTTGAATTAACTTTATTAAAGCTTTGATAAAAACCCACTCTAATAAAAGCTCTGGCTAAAAGTGGAAGAGGGGTCGATCCCCACTAGGAACTTTATTTTACAAATTGTAAAAATCATTCTAGTGAAAGACAATTTTTGTATGGTGGGGTTGTTATTAATGGTGGATATATGAGTGGAGGACTTTTTGGTGGGGTGATTTAAACTGGTGAATTCTTTTAATTATTTTTTATGAAACAATATGTTATGGAGATATTGTAAAGTATGATTTATTATCTTATCATTTATGTGATCTTTATCTAGATGAAGATGAATCATGAGGTGAGGTTTGATACAAGGCTAAACCTCCTCACAGGCAAACCAAAATTTCTTCTTCTCCTTGCTTAAGTCCACATGTTGCTTGTACTCATCATGGATACATTAACAATAGAGCATGATGTCTCTCTTTGTTTGTTTACATTATTACATGTGTTGTTCTATTTTGACATCACAAGCACTAATTCCTTGTGTATGCATTCTAATCCAAGTCCAACTTCTAAAACTTTAGCATGTTGTGTTACTTACAAACATTAGGTAGGGTCAATTCTAATTGTCTCAGGGGGGTTATTGTGGGCCCTACTTTCTCTCTTTTATGCACATAATTTTTTTAACTATTATGTGTGCCAATTTGGTGTCAACTACATTGATTTCTTATTTGTGGATGCATTATCAACTACATTTGACATCCATTCATTGAGTGCGCATTATCACTTGTGCTATGATTTCTCCCTTTTATGTGGAACCATCTCAGCGTAGCTTGAAGTCCATCTCTAGAGTGTGCACTATTACTTTCCAACTTCTGCATAGATTAGTCACTCATAGATGTATTTTTGGTTGAGTTTGACATCCCTTACATTGAGCATGCATTTTTATTATAACCTAGGGGGTTATTTTAGGTTACATTATGTAGTATTGCACTTTATTGGTATCTATTCTCTCATTTTTGGGTTACATGTTGTCATATTGACTCACCAATCTCCATTTTAGAGATACACTATGAAGAAAGATTCAACTCCACTAGTTTTTCTTGGATGGACAAACTATGTTTCATGGCATGTGTGCATGGGACACTTTTTCACTCAATAAGACCTCCATCCATTTTCATATGGGTAGGTGCATGTACCCATTGACCTAGTTCATCTCAATGACTAGCTCAATTTATATGAGATGGTGTATGACTACTTATTACTAAATGTTTCCATGGATCTACACCATCATTTGGAGCACACGGAGTGTCCTTAAACTATTTGGATCATTCTTCAAAATCTTTTTAAAGATCCTTTTGTAGAGATTATAATCTATTTTCATCCTCCTCCTCTTTTTCTCTCTTATGAGATTGTATTATCTCCTCCTATTTCTTGTGATGATTAATTTCTATCAGAAAGTTCTCTTCTCTTTGTCAAGCCACAACTATGCGATGAGTTTCTACCGAACATGAGATGTATTTTTTTAGAAACCACTTTAGTTCTTATATAGAATGTTGCTCTTACAGAGCCTTCATAGATTTGTACTTTAAAGGAATATATTGTCTCTAGTGAGACTACACCTATTGAGAGCAATGATGACTCATATGTTCCTATGGATACTCATTCTATAGATCTATGTGCTTCATCTTCAGTCTATTCTTTAGTTTCAATGGTTGTTGAGCCATGCTCTCCACTTCATGTGGACATTTTTTCAATGAATGTTCCATGTCATTCTTCTGACATGTCTACTTTAGTGGCTTTACTTTTAGTTCATGTGCATGATCTTGTCAAACCTATGTTGTAATTCGAATTTGACCATATTTAGAAATATTTATATTGCTACCTTCATATTCCATCATGGGATGGATATATTTTTAGAGAAATTATTTTATTCTTGCTCTTACAAAGGTATGAAATGTTGTTCAATGCCTATAGACCTTATTCAATATTCAAATAGAGGATATCATCATCGACATTGTTTCATACTATTGGGGGGGCTTTTACTCTCTCTCTCTCTCTCTCTCTCTCTCTCTCTCTCTCTCTCTCTCTCTCTCTCTCTCTCTCTCTCTCTCTCTCTCTCTCTCTCTCTCTCTCTCTCTCTCTCTCTACTTATGGGGGGATTCTCTCTATTATTTAGAGATTTTCATGTACATAAGTACCTCATCAAGTCTAGTTGTTGAGACCCAATTCTTCTACCCACAAAAGCTACACTTAAGGGGGGTGTTAATATACATTTTTATTCCATTCAATGTTTTTTTCTTACACATGCTATTTAGCTTGATTAGGTGTTATTGGGTCATTATGGAAGATAATCCCACATGCATGAGTATGTTGGTCATACTTATCTTTCACCTATATATGTACCTTTCCTAAAGCTATTGCAATCAATATGATCTTGCACAATTTTGAATATAAGCAAGGTTATCATTGGAACAAAATTATTATGTGTTCACTCAACCAGTGAGATGTTGATGTGTCTTAAGTGTTACCCAACATTTCTCCATTGATTTTGTAAGTGATCTTCATGTGGTAGGATTTTAGAGTTGGTTTCTTGAAATGATAGAAGCAATTAGAATAAAATGATAAAGAATAAAATGTGAGTAAAGTATATGGTGATAATGCCTTGATACCCCACACTTTGAAATCATTGCAAGTGTGGGGAGGAAAGTGATATGAGATTCTTGGCTTTGTGATCACAATGAAATAAATAATCATTTATTAGGAAAATCATTGATTTGTGTGGTGGAAAATATTTAGCCCTTTAAAATAGTGGACCACGAGGTTTTCATCTAACACTTTCTTTAGGTTTGTTTAGGTTTGGTGGAGCTATCATCTACAACTACGTCAATGTCAAAGACAAAGGTGTTGAAATGAGTGCCAATAAAGAAGATACTATGTGAAGAGGTATAAAAAGGCATGCAATTGATTCTACATTAGTCAGTAAGTCATTAGTTTATCTTTTAGATGAATAAATATATAACCCACACATGAGGGTTCTAGTTAGAGACAATATGGATGGTGGAAAGACAATTGGATGAATGAGATGGTGATGAGGTCAATTAACTGATGAAAAAATCATCGATAGATCTCAAGTAGTCTATTGGTATAAAAATCATGTTTGATACAACTTTGATGCTTAGTGGGGAAAATGTGAGGTCAAATTTTTATAGGGCATTTACTTCACCACAAATATGATAATGCACTAGATAAAATGTTGAGGAATGTCGAGGCATGTGTAGAACTAAGAGGAACAACCAAGGTATGAATTTGCCAAGTGTATAAGACTGAGGTGCTACATAATCATAAATTATCATCTACACTTATTAAATAAAATAAATGAGTTAAATGGAGAATCTCTCTTTTTTTCCTTTCCCCTGAAAGTTCCCATATACAAAATATGTCTAAGCGACATAAAAAACTACCTTAGCCTTTTTCCTTTGATCTTGTATCTTTTATGAAAATAATAATTTGTAAAAATAATTTAAATATAATAAATCCTTTTATCTATAAAAAAAATTAAATATAAGGAGAAGCCATTATTAGAGATGGCCCCATGTATCAATAAGAAATGATTATTGGGGATAAGTTATGGAATATATTTGATAATGTATTTAAAACATTGATAACACCCGAATATGAAATTGTTGAACAACAATGTAGTTCAATGATATTATACCTAGTCTATGTTAGAGCACTTGTTACGTTTATCATTTCTTAAGTTTTTGATCTTACCTTTACATTGTATTCTATAATAATTTTACTTAGTTTTGATTAACATTTATTGTATGTAATTTATAAATTCAAAAATTTTGGTAGTTTTTATTTTATATAATGAATTCCACACATGACCTTACATAATTTTATGTAGCTCATTTTGGAGAAGGAAGTAATGGTGATGAAAAAATTTATAATCTTATCTCAAAAGTGTTCCATAAGGTAATATACCTCATTCTATGTGAAATCTTCTTAATGTATTGTTAGAGGTTCTTGAATTTGATAAAAAATGTCAATGGCTTGAATCTCATACATTTATTGGGTATTTAGTGGGACGTATGCCATTTAAGTCTATGTGGAAACATTGGTTCTAGATGTAGTGTTATCCTCATGACATCAAGCTCATAGGGGTGAAAACCCTGACCAAGTGTTCCTTAATTTTATGTTTGAAAACCATGAACAATGTGCTACCATTTACAAGCATGGCCCTTGCTTTCTTAGTAGTTTGATACTTGTTTTCTCCCCTTGGACACAAGACTTCATTGTATCGGATAAATATAAGCTCAAAGTCCCAATATGATTAGACTTTCCCAACCTACCTATGCCTTTAATCCATTCCTAAAATAACTGGTTAAACACTTAGTCATTTCATATGTTTCCAAACTGATGGGTTATATGCTTCTAAACACAATGACATGTCTATGTGGAGGTTAACCTTACACAAGACCTCTGTGAAATAATAGACATTCATATTGGAGGTGAACACTTCACCAAATGGGTGATGTATATTAACCTTGCAAATAATTGCTTTTGATGTCAATCATCATACCACAACATTAAGGATTGCCCTCTTATGATCGTCCGTACTCTACCGACTAAAGCCATAGTCAAGTAAATAAACCCCAAATGAGAGCTAATGATGGGTGGTAAATCGTGGCCCAACAAAACAACTAAAATACTCATAATAATAGGGCCCCTAATACTAACTGTAAACCAACCATGGTTGTCATTATGGAAAATCTTCCATTACTTTCTCAAACCCAAGCTACATTAGACCCTCCAACTCCTAAATAAAATCCTAAACTGGTCATGGAAACTACTCCATAAATAGCCATTATCATTTTAAAAAATCAAGGGCTTTAGGCTCCAAGTTTCTCATTTTCAATCACAAGAGTCCTTGTTGCTTATCTTGGTTCTAAAGCCTATGGAAACTCCTATTTATCTTATCTGGTAGGAAATAAGATGATCGTGGAGCCCTTATCCCAATAAAACTAAGGGAGATTTCTTATAGGGTAAGTGACAACCTATATTGCTTACAATTTTTTTATTAAAGGTCAGAACCAATTTTTTTAACAACTAATTTGTGGTACTTGAAGGCTAAGGTGGAAAACATATGCACCTTGATAGTTTCCAATGAATATTTATTCATGAATGTACGTAGTTTAATCCAACCCACAAGTACATGGTTAGGTCGGTTGTCAAAAGTTTCCAAATTTATATATTATTTATTTACAAGAAGCAAAAAATATTAATTTCTTCCTCTAGATAGTATCTTGAATGATTTGGCTTGACGTTACTTATCACATGTCTAACCTTGACATGGGACATGGTAGAGTGATCATTATGATAGTACCACTTTTTAATTTATTTTTAACAGAATGGGTAGTGAGCACATTTAACCATGCACTTTGGAATTTTTTTCTGATAGGTAGTCCAATGGACTAGTTAATCTCTATGCCTCCAACAACATTGTGGAAAGAGTTGTGCTTTGGGGGTGGTTAGAAAATCAACTCCTAGAATCAAATTGGATACTTTGTGAAGACTTCAACATGGAGTTTGAAAAGGACAAAGAAGAGGATTTGTCTGTGAGATTATGTTGGAGAGTGAGAGCCATTGTTCTATAAGTGAAAAAAGTTAGGGTTTTTTTATCGTAATCATCATCATAAAAGATCCCTTGCTACCCTTTGGTTCACTGGGTCTAATTTCCTTCATGAAATTGATAGAGTGCTTAAGAGACTAGATAGAGATCTCCTTTAGGAAAAAAACATTTATTCCTTTGACTAGTGTTTTGAAAGGCCAATTAGTGTGTTTATATATGTTATTTTCTTAAACCAACTCATTAAATTTTGAATTAAAGGGTCACAAAAACCACATGTAGGACCTTCAATAACCAATTTTATCTCAAATCCTCGTATCTACAACATAAAAGAACTCTCATGCTTATTATAAGAGTTTGGAATCTAGTTCCTCGACCTAATAGTATTTCTAGTTGGATTGATTAGTTAAACGTAACAATTTTTCACACTGCCACTTTTTTATAGGTGTTTGGAAAATGATTAATCATGCTTAGTAAACGAGCCAACTTTTCTCACATTATGGAATTCAACAGATTTTTTCAAGAATTAAACTTTCCCATCTAAATGAGACTTCAAAATTAAACTATCGAGTTGAAATAAAAAAATCAAGATAATCGAGATTCATCAAAGTTATGGTGTCTAGATTTTTGCTCAAATGCACTAGCTAAAGATTGGAGATATAGATTCCAAATATATTTTTTATAAGCTAAGATATAGATGAAATGAATGTTGACTATATCATTCTAAGTCGTAGAATCTCAGGTGTTAACAACAAAGAACATCACAAAAGGAGAGATCTATAAAACAAAAAGGTTGAAAACTAATATGTAGAACAAAGTAGCAAATATCCAACTTCTTCTATATTGTTACAAATGAAAAGCCTTGCATATATAGACAAGTATAAATAAAAAGCAAAACATCCTAACTAATGTGGGATAAATCCACAATAGGAAATAGATAAAATCACCTAGTAAACATGAGAAACCTACTCTTACACCCCCTCTAAAGTAAACCTAGGGGATAAAAATAGCCAAAAACAAAGTGGCATATCCATAATATGAGTCTCGATAACAAGGCATGATTAGGTACTCATGTACAATATATTCATGAAGTGGAGAAAGAGGAAAAACATGTAGAAAACAAACCCCGTCCCGCGCGCGCACCCCCCCCCCCCCCCCAAATGATGTAAAATAGGGAATGAGGGACCTCAAATTACATGGATGTAATCCAGGCAAGATCTTCCTCATCTGTGAAGTTGGTAAGGTCACCAAGAACCATTCCCCAAAAGCCTTTCAACTGAAGGTGTATCTTCTGCAGACACTTCATTTTCACCACTTCCATGTCTAAACTACTATCACAGTTAATTTTTGTAATCAAACATAAATTTATCCAAATAATTAAAATCAACCTAATTCCCCCATAATTTTGATGTATGCATTCCGTGACACATTAGTACATGTCTAATTAAGGTAATGCACTACATCATATCATTTAATTTGCTAAAAAGTACCCAAACTCAGTACCTTGTTTACAAATGACCCTTCAATCAATTAACCAAATTCTTCTATTATCACATCTTATCCCATAAAATTTACATCACATTACATTAGTTAATTAAGATTAATTAATTAGCTAATTTTATTCTTAAAATGAGGTTATATGGAATACACATTACAAATATAGAAAAATCAATATTCCTATTTATCCTCATCATCCAAACAACTTGCCAATTTAATATTCAAATCACATGGCAAGGCCTACCTCTCCATAAAAAGTTTACACCTTGCAAATCTTACACCTTACAAAACTTATATCTTACAAAAGCCTATCCTCTTCTTACATGTCCCATGTTCTTCATCATGAAGGATGTAGGAGACATTTTGGACCCTTGGTCCTCATCTCAAGATGGATGGTTCACATCCATTTAAAAACTATATTAATGAGAGGCTCTTCCTCCAATTTATACAAGCTTCTTAATACTAGTATTAATGTGCCAAATTTCTCTAGATCTAATATTTACAAGGTTATTATGCCAAAATAACCTTAGAAGCTTCCATCTTCTTATATCTTCTTTCAAGCCAATCTTCTTCTATCAATTGCCAAGCCACAACACTCAAGTTGAACAAGGAGATACATCACTCAATCAAGGAGATCAACATTTACAAAGACCCTTTGCTCTACATTTTGAGTGCCATCTTACTTCAAACAATTCGTAGGAAGGTAAATCACAAGGTAATACTTATTATTTTCTTGTTTGTATTCTTTCTTTCAATTCATATTTCCTCACCCCCGGTAGAGGCATACGAGATGTTTTGATGCTCTTATATTGTTTAATTTATTATCATAGTAGTTGAGTCTTACTCTAGTACATCAAATCCTTATCTACATAATGGCACTCCTAGTGGAACAAGATTGTGCACCCCACATCTTCATTTTCTTCCCTCAATTCTTCTCTTCCCTTAAAAAAAATCAAAAAGAAAAAATGATTGTTAAAATAGTTGTAGTTTTCAATCCGTTTAACCTATTTTCTAATTTTTTTATATACTATTCTTACTGGTTTCATTCTAATTGTATCAAAATTTTGTTGAAATTTGAGTTATAGTTTAGAAGTTATGTCTATTTTAGTAACTATCTATTTTTTATGAATAAAAGGTCGTTAAAACAATCATATTTATTAATCCACAAACTATTTTTTGCTAAATGTTTTATAGGTGGTGAAATTTTTATTATCTATATTATATATAAATTTCATCAAAATTTAATTTATAATTTTTTAGATATCGACATTTTATTGTCCCTTTTATTTGTTTTAGTTATGTTTTGATTTTTTTTAAAAGTTTGCTAGTTAATTTTTTTCTTGTATATATTCTAAATTGTAGGTATTTGGTGTTTGAAATATTTTAATTATTTTTATCTTGCATGTTTTACTTTTATAAGACCACCTAAAGTAAAAAAAAATGGTTACAAGGGTGGAATAAAAAAACAATCCACATTTCAATTTTATTTTTTTTAATAAAAAGAACACTCTCTACTTTCAGTTATTGTTTACTTTTCAAAGTTTTGCTTGAATTGTGTTTCGTAAAGAATTTTTGCATGTATGCTCTCCCCATTTAGGTGACTCAAAAACATGAAAATTCCAAGTCATTTTATCTTGAAGATTCACTAGTCCAAGTGATACCTTTCATGTTTTTATTTTAGGCTTAGCAATTGGGATTTCAATACCTTCTTGCAAGCCTCTTAGAGTACGGTGATTGAGATGTCATTACGTAACATTCATCCAACCCTAAGCATTAGATGGGGTATACAAATGGAGGATAATTATGATTATTAGGCCAAGCAAGATTCCCTGGGGAGAATCTTGTGAAAGTAAGGGGCAACCCTACACCAAGCCATTAGACAACATCTTCAAAGAACCCAACTCTAGTAGCTTTGCTACTTAGTTGTAATTATTCTTACACAAATAATTTTGTGCCCATGTACTGAAAGGTATATTGGGACCACTAGATGAGCCATGTTTAAAATTTCAGCATAGGTAAGCCTTTTTTCCATTCAACTTTGGTGCAATGGTTAGCTATTATCACCATGAAGTTACTTTCCACACATTGCTTGAAACTGTGATTAGTAGGCTGTGGGAATGGTGGAATCCTCCATAGTTAGATCTCTAAAATATTTTTCCACAGCGAAGACTATGGAATAGTAATTTTTCAAAGAAGGCCTAAAAGTTGTTCAAAACCTTTTGCTTAGATTTATCCACTTTTGTGCTCTACGTGATATGTTTAAAGTAGAACTTGTGTTATTGTGTATTAAACCTCCTTGTGCATACAATGTAATGTTTATGTTTGACACCAAGATTTAAATTTAAACAAACAAAAAACCTAAGCCCAAAAAGTTAAGTCAAATCTCATCCTTTCTTGAAGCGTTACATTGCCAAATTTTGGTTAAGCATAACCTTCCTCAAAATAAATCCCAATTATTATTTGAAGCTAATTTCAAAAAATCATTTCCTTAAAACTTATAAATCCAACATCTTATTTTAACTTGAGTCAACCTCTTTGTTAACTCAAGTTGATCTGATTTGGGCCAACCCTCTTTTAGTTTACCCACCTTCCAACCTCTTATTTCACCTTGAGTCAACCTCTTTTGTTAACTCAAGTCAATCCAACTTGGGTTAACCCTGTTTTGGTTTAACTACTATCCAACCTCTTATTTCACCTTGAGTTAACCTCTTTGTTAACTTAATTCAATCTACTTTGGGTTAACTCTCTTTTGGTTTACCCGCATCCAATTTCTCATTTCACCTTGAGTCAACCTCTTTGTTAACTCAAGACAATCCGCCTTGGCCCAACCCTCTTTTGGTTTACCCACATCCAACTTATCTTTCAAATTGAGTCAACCATATTTGTTAACTCAAATCAATCCACCCTAGCTTAAAATCCTTTTGACATCCACATTTGAACATTCCAAATCAACCAAACCTTCTTTCAAATCAATCATGGAAACTTGAAGTCAAACATTGCTTTTAAATTCAAACAACTTCAAGCCCAAATCTAATGCAACCATTCTAAAAGGAACTTGTGTAAAGCCAATAAGTTTTTTAAATTCATCAATCAACTTAGTATAATCTTTAAAATTTCTAAAATATCCTTTTAAACATCAACCAATCCAATCTAAGATAATTTTTATCATTGTTTTGGAGTCAATCCAAGATGATTCAACCCTTTTGGGGGCCAATCATATCTATATTGCAATTTTAGGGCCATTCTAATCTACCACTCCACCTTATTTTTGGTCATTTTATTTTTATAATTCATAATTACACATTAAATGGAAAATTTACCCAATGAATCCTTAAGAGACATCTTTTATCAATTTGTCACAATAAATATGATTGTGTGTCCATATACTCAACCTTTTAGTTGGTGAAAATGCTCCCAAACCTCACTGATATTGAACAAAAGAATATTTTGAGTATCATAGGGTTCAAGGCCATTCACTTAATCAATGTGTGAGGTTCAAATTATATTTTCAAACCTCGATTGACCATATGGATATCATTATTGAGTCATAACAACCATCCAATCCAATTTAACCATTTGTTCAAAACCAAGACTTAGTAGATGTGGCAGCCCAAATGTACCAAATATCCCACATGTTTTCCAATATTTATAATTCCATATCCATCCCACAACCATTTCCAATTGAATAATATCTAGCATAAGTGCAACAATTGTCATGTTATGAGAAGGACCAATTACTACCCCTCCAAGAACCCTTGTCTACTAAGGAATAAAATGTCTAAGTCTGAAATTACTCAAAAATATATATACCAAGAGTATTTTTCCAATCATAATCAGACTCGTCCACTTAAAAAAAAGGATCAACAACCAATCATTGGCCCAAAACCTATCCTTACTTCATTACTTAAGATTCCTCATTTCCAAAAAACTCTTCATCCCAAATCCATCATTTCCAAATGCCCATTGAAAAAGGTACTTGTGGATAATGAAATTCAATAGGCCCTCTTTATGGCCACCTCCAAACCAAGATTAAATTCATTATCTAAATATGATTTATAATCTATTTTGGCATTAAGAGAAAGTTTAACATCAACATTAGAATCATAATTAAGTTCTATTTCTGAATCAATACCAAAATTGGGTTCTATTCTATCACCAATATCAGATTTAGCATTAGAATCAGAATCAATGTTATCCATAATATCCCCTTGAGTCAAAATCAACATCAGATTATATATTAGATTCATAATAACTTTATGTAGCAATATCAACATTTTCATTGGTCTCAACACCACCACCAACAACAACAAATCCATTTAAAAATGTCAGTGATTCTTCCATGAATTTTAAGGAAACTAACTTCAACATCAATGCAAGTTTTCATAGTAGCCTCTACGAGGATTATACTACCTTTTCCCCTTCCATTTCCATTACACATTCCTTTACCATTAATCAATCTAGCCATTATGTTGACATCCCACCTCCCACAAATGTCAATTGGGACAGACAAAATCACACATTATTGAACTTATTCCATGGCGACATTTTAGTGGTAGAATTTTTGGACAAGCAAGATGACATCCAAGAAAAAGGGCAATCTCCTAGTAAAATATTGTTCAAGGTGCTAGGGGACAATCAAAGTCTAAAATCAACATCTTCTAGTGAAACCTTATTTGAGTCACTAGATGATAATCAAAATCAAAATTCAAAAGCCTTTAGTGAAACCTTGCTTAAGGCACTAAGGGACAATCAAAATGAGTTATCAATATCCCTTAGAGAAACCTTATTCAAGGCACTAATGGACAATTCAAATCAGAAAAATCAAGAAGAATTTGTTGACAAAAAACTCACCAATAATTGAGCAAATCAATTCTACATCACGTGATGAAGACATTATTAAAGTTAATATTGGCCCACCACAACCAAAGTCAAGTTGAATCCACAATCAACAAAATTATGTATGACCGAAAATCCCAATATTCGTTTATCCTCCAATCATTAAACATTTCATTATGATCGTATATTTCATTATCCAATCAAACCATTTATGTCATGCCGACCCTTCTTTACCCTTCCTTGCAACACATTTTCTCAGAGGCTATGAAGACATCTTGTCTAGAGGTTTGGAGGAATCAAAATTAATGACCAAAGAAGATCATGAGAGCATTAGTACAGCCTACATCAACAATAAAATTCTAGCAGAGAAGCTATTTATAATCGGTATGGGCTAAAGATCAAACATTCAACATTATGCATCTCATCATCCTCCATTGAGTTGAGATGATAAAAACTAAAAACTAAAAACTAAAAAAAAAATGAAATCAAAAGAGAAAGAGAAATAATTTGTTCAAGGGTGAAAACCATGTTTGTGGCACCTTGGGCAAGCACCATGATAAAAACCATGTTTATGACATCATGTGTAAATATTTTGTTATCTACAAGCATCTTGACACTTGGGGGCAACCTCATATGTATCCAAATACTTTCCATTCCAATCATATTGAACATCTCATCCTTCTCTTAAACCATATTTTCCATCCTACCATGACCCAATTTTCATTCCTATTTTGATCCTAATAAGGAAGTGGAAGTTGTTTTGAGCCTTATTTTAGAAAATCTCTCGGCACATCCTCTTAGCGACACTATTACGACTGGATATTTTTGTTCTCATGTGACACAATCCTTCAATATTCTTAGTCTAATTATTATCCTTTATTATCTAGCATGATCATTCCATCCTATAATTTTCTATTTAGTCCCATTTACATCTCTTTATTCCATTTAAGTCATATTGGCCATCCTACCACCACCCTTTTCAATAATCTCTTTTCATTTCCTTCCTTATTCCAATCCTAATTCCCCAAATCATTAGTTCCTCACTTTCGTTATCCTTATGCGCTTATTTTTTTTTGCCTTCTTCATTTTTTGAAAAAATGTTTACCATTCACACATATATTTGACATTATTTTATACACTTCTCATGCATCAATGTTTTCTTATCAATATCATTCCATGCTTTAGGTTAACTCTTTGAGCTATGCTTGCTTATCAAATAAATAACTCTATCTATTTATCAAAGATTTTTTTGCCTTTTTTGAGGCAAATCATCTAACCAATATTTTTTACTCTTTTTGGGGCATGACACATCACTTCCACACTTTTTGGTGAAAATCATTCATTCCTTGCTTACAACTTTCATCCTTTTTGGGGCACCTAAAACTGTGAAGCTTCTTTTGGAATGTATCTTTCTTTGATTTTGCCCTATTTTGGGTGAATCAATCATTCTTATTTTCTATAAATTAATGCAATTAAGCATTCACTCAAATGAGTTAATCTCATCCACAAATTAATATTATCCATTCATGATCATATTATTGTCATCTTATTTCACTCACATAGTAGTTCAAATTATGGTTGAACTACATTGGCATGAAGTTCATGGACTATGTAGGCATTGCTTCATTTTTTAGGGTAGCTTGGCCACTAACAACTAATTCCCATCCCCATTCTTTATCTCTTATTTTCATTGATTGTTCATTGCTAATAATGCCCTCTTACATAGGGCATCCTGCAATAGGGAAGCTTTGAAGTTTTCTTAGCCTCCTTATATTTTAACATCTTGATTTTCCCTCCCATTTCTAGTTGAAATACATTGGCCTGAAGTCCATGGACTATTTAGGTGCTGCTTCATTTCTGGGGGCATCTTACCCACTAACAACTAATTCCCATCCCCATTCTTTACCTCTTCTTTTCACTTATTGTCCATTGCTAGCAATGCCCTTTTGCTTAGGGCATATTGAACAAGGGAAGCTTTGAAGTTTTGTTAGCCTCCTTATATTTTAACATCTTCTTTATTTTTCCTCCCATTTATAGTTGAACTACATTGATTTGAGGTCTATTTTGATTATGTGGGTAATGCTTAAGTTTTGAGGATAGATCGATCACCCCCTTTCCCATGCTCTCATCATTTTACAAGTAATTTATGTTAGGCTCCTATCCTTTCGTGAGCATCTTTAGGATCTTTCCCTTTTTTAAGCATATTTTAGGATCTCACCCTTTTGTGAGCTCTATCTTTTAGTCTCTCATCCTTTTATGAGAAATTTATTTCTTTAGATAAAGTGGACATTATGACTATCTCAAAACTGTCCATGTGCCCACTTGTCTATGACCCCTCTCTTGCCTTAGATGAAGTGTACACTATGATTATCTCATCACTAAACAAGTGAACACTCATCTTTTATCCCTCTACTATACTATCTCTTTTTCTCTATCCATTCAGCCCTTACCCTTTTATGAGCTTATCCACACACTATTTTTCAAGGTATTTTAGGCTCTCACCCTTTTGCGAGCTTATCCATGCTCTCATCATTTTGAGAGTAAACTTATTCGTGTACATAACATATTAAAAAAATAAAAAATTTAAAAAACAATAAAAAAATTAAAATTAAAAAATTAAAAATCCCCAAAACACCAAAACATTTAAATCCCTAGACAAAATACCAAAAACATTGCCAGTTCACAAAGATCAACTTAACATATCTATGAGAGTTACAAAGCCAAGATATCTTCTAGGTGGGAACCCCTTATTCTAAAATTGATCATTTCCTTTCATCACTACCACTCTTATTATTATTATTATTATTATTATTATTATTATTATTATTATTATTCCCATTTATGGGATAACTACATTGGCTTGAGGTCCACATGGATTATGTAGGCAATGCTTAGTTACATGGGACATCTCAGGTCAACTTGGCCACTCTTATTCCCATTCCACTTCCCATTCCCATTGCTTAAATGCTCTCACCATTCTCTGAGTATAGCCTTTCCTATTTCTTCTTTATTGTCATGCCTACTTATCATCAATTTTATTCTATCCCAAGTCTTGAGAGAACTAAATTTGGCCTGAAGTTCATGTTGGACATGGCGTCCATGGGACTATGTAGGTAACATTCACTTGCTTAGGACATTTGGATTCAGCTCGACCACCCCTTCATTATTCTTCTATTCCCCCTTTCCATTTCTAAACCATTATACATATTAGACCTGGTGTCCATGAGTCATAATTGTGCCATCAAAGGTTTAATTATTTATGCTTACACCAAACCATAATCGTAGACATGTAAATAGCCATAGGTTTGTGTCAACCATTGGGAAATATGCCAAAACATTAAAAAAAACATTCCAAACATTCCAAAAACATTCAAAATAATCAACACACTCTTTTATTTTATTTAACATGTGAGGCGTCATATAATGCATACAAAGAGGGTTACACACCAAAAACATGGTAAAAATATTACATAAATATCACCTAAGGCACATACAAACATTTTTACTACTTAGGCATTGCACCTTTGTCTGATTATTCTCTTAGTATTATATTGATTATCTAGTGTCTTTGCATTCAAATCAAGCCATCCTCTTTGTTGTTTGCTTACTAAACTAGCATTAATGACATTCCTCCTCAGACACATTCAACTTGCATGTCTAGTTTCCCCATAGTTTTTTCACACTATGATAGATTGTGCTAGCTGATCCATGTTCCTCCCTACATTGATGGATATTGATGGGCGTATTCTGATCCCATCTTCCACATGCCTCACCATAAGAAAAAACTTTCACTCTGCTCTTTGTCTTATGTCATACTTAGCTAACTTAGCCATTGCATCCATTTACTCATTTTATTGAGCTTGTATGAGTTATGCATGTCATCGCCTCATTGTGCATGTCATCACCTCATTGTGAATTCCTTTTAATGGTCGCCTAATGTAGACACTCAAAAACCGCATAACATAGTTTTAGTCATCATCAAACACCCCTTTACCCCTTAGACCCCTTGGGTTAGGATTAATTATTAAAATCCTTCAACACACCCACTTAGCCCATTTAGCTAATTTAATTAATTAACTAAGCCAGTTAATTCTATTTACACCTCACCTACCCAATTTGATGACTAGTTGATTGACACCTAGCCTAAGAACTTTTTACCACCTAGTCATTTATTGCCTTCACCTCTAAGACTTATTCTATCTGCATCCTAATGAGGCCTTTATTAACCTCAGACCATTTCCATTAGTTTTAGAAACTAACCTTAAGTATAAATAGCCAAAATTAGTAAGTTTTGACTATTTATCTTTGACTGGTGATGATCACCCCTCGACCGACACTAGTTGACTAGGACCATCGATGGTTACTTAATGTAACCCAAAATCTAGCCTCATGGAGGTTAAAAATTATCTTTTGTGTGAGACTCTCTTATTCTCAAGTGAATCAAAGCTCCCAAGAGAACTAACAACCAGACCAGAGATACCTAGGTGCTTTCACATAGCATCACCAAGAGCCAAAGTACCATTACTCTACCCGTATTGCTCTAAGAAACCTTATAGCTTACCACTCAACCTCAAAACTCTTCTAGACCATCAAACTTTGAGGTAAGTATTCACACTTTTTATCAAGTTCAATTGTTAGTTTTATTAGGTTTATTTGCTTATGTCCATTCCCTTATCCCAACATTCCATTCCTTATGTTGGATTTCTACAACTCCAAGTACTTCACCTTCTACCCCAAGCCATCCATAAATAATTCTCAATTTGTTGACCACCCTAAACCCAATTTTGACACTCCTAAGAGTCCACTTTACTCTCATGACCAACATCCAACCCAAAAACTAGTTTAAAGCCTTCTTATAACTCACCCCAACATCCTTTTGACCACACCAGGACTCACAAAAACCATCACTGGTCATACCTCGGCCGATGATAATTGGCTTAACTGACACCACTTGCATAATGACCATTGACGGTCACTGTGTGTTTTATTTTTCTCAAAACAACAAGAAAATTTTACCTATCAGCTTGTACCCAAATTTTGATTTTTAAGTTTCTGTTACATCATAGAGGTTTAAGTTATTTTCTAAAACATGTTTGAATAATTTATCACTAGTTTTTATTAAGTTATTGTTATTTTAGTCAAAATCACTTCATTTCTATTCAAAATCATCTCTTGCATTGATTTTAGTAATTTTTGTTACCTTATGCAAGCATCTACCATCATTTTTTAGAACTTAATTATCTTAAAGAGTGGATTGACAACCTCCAAGGAATTCTAATGCTTCTTATATCTAGCTTACGCTAGGCAATCCACCCATCTATATCACTAATCGACCCTTTTCTAGTTACTGTCTTATCTATAGGTCATCCTCCCCAGATAAAGAGAAGTATCTACAATCATTTGATCACGTGTACACAAAAAAATTAGGTTTTGCTTACTACACCCTTTTTTAAGTTTTACTCTCTTCTAAAAAGAAAATAAACATGAAAAAATAGTGAAACACCTAACTACCTATAGGTTTGTCATTCAATAGTAATCAATGGTGTCTAATGAAGGTTATCTTAAACATGGAAACACTATGATAGGTCAAGTGGTTTGAAGAGGCCACACACTATGAAGGTATCCAAGCACTTAGATCCAAGTGAAGACTGAGTTAACAATGCCCAACAAATAGTCACCTACAGGATTATGACTATATTAACAATGAGCACAGAGGCTATAAGTTATTCAAACGGTTAATTGGAATTTTAAGGGAAAGGAGAAAGTGATTATAGAAGTTTTAGTCATTATGATATGGCATGGTAAACTTGAAAAGGCCAATAAAAGGCCTAATACATAGTCAACTGTCTAAGTTGGCACCTACAACCAACCTAAATTGAAATGGGTATTAAAAATTATAATTTGATGAAGGTTTGGAGTTTTAGGGCATTGATAATGTCTACGATTCTCAATGACATGAGATGGAACCTTTTAAAAGGTTTGGTATTGGTCTTAGAGACCTAAGAAGTCATGAAACTATATGCACTCAAACCCTTCAATAACTACCTACAACTAATTAGTGAAGTTGCCTTAAACAATAAGGTGGATGAAAGTTTGGAGCTCCATGGCATTGATAAGGTCTTAAGACATCAACCACCACATGACAGAGCCATTAGAAATGTTGAAGGCTTAGCTTGAGAAATTCATGAAGCTCAAACATAGTCAAAACTCATACTACCCTAACGTCACCTACAACCTAGCTCAAGTTGTCTTGAGACGTGATATAATGAATAAAGTACAAAATTTTAAAGGTGTTAGATAGGGTTCTTAGTTCACCAACAACATGAACAAGTTTGAAAGCTTTAATAGCTCAATAGAGTTCTTAAAAGCCTGAGATTGTAGACCAAGTCCAAAATGCATACACATAGTTTGCAGTATCCTTTAGGTTTGCATATGTGACTCAAAGTCTCTTAAAACATGGAGATAGTGGTGTGAAAGGATTGGAAGGAGTTTGAATTTCTTAAGGCACTAAGACAAAGAGACCAAATAGGGGAGTAGAAAGACATGGGTCATAAGCTTAGTTACCCTCCATACACAGTCCAATAGTTGCCTTGCCTTATCAAGGCATTTGTTGCTCAAAAATATCTTAAATTTTGTGAGTATCCTCTGAGGTAAAAGTAAATTACTCTATATGTTTCATGAGGGCAACAAGATCTCTTCTGAGTTTCCTGACCTAAATGCATATACAGTCTTGCCTAAGACTCATAAGAGTAGTTGCTTGTTTTGAGAGGACTGAAGGATTTTCAAGAGACCTAAGTAAAGAGTATAATGTTTGAAGGTGATTTGGAGGTGATGGTAATGTGTCATCATAGTTCAAACTTAATCAACAATAATGGAAACATAGTTAACATCCCCTGTTCAGTTCTAACAACCCTTGCATACATAGGCCTATAGAAAATCCTGGAGATGGCTAGTGGAAAGGTGAAGTAAAGTGATACATTGAATACCTAAGATTATGGTGAATATTATACATAAACATTTCATGAGCTCAGACCATCCAATAGTGAAGAGAATAGGGCATGACAGTCAACTAGGGTCACACAATCAACTTGGCATAAGAACCCTAGGTTTTAGAGAACATGAATATGTAGAGCATTTGTTGGATGAAGGTGATAAGATGGACATTGTTAGAGGTCAAGGGAGACCTTAAAGATCTCAGGAGGTTATTGGATCTCAGAACAAACCCAAAAGATGTACCAACAGACCTCATTTTCTCTCAGACCTCATAGAATGTTTATGTTCAATCCGAGAGGTCATTTTCTTTTACTTGGTATGGTTTGGAGTATTTTTTCATGGGACCTTCGGATCCTAGGTAAGGTTTAATACCCTAATTCACTTCTATTTTGTGGAATTTTTTGGAGGATTCATGTGTTTATCTTTAACAATTATCCTTAAGAACCCAAGTCACTTTAAGGCTACCTAGGAGAGCCATAAAGACTAGGTGAGAAAGAAATCAACTTTAATGCATATAGATGGATTATATGGACTTATAAATGACCCAAACATATTCACAACTCCCCTAAGCAACATCCCATGCCATTGGATAATATAGTATTATACAGAACCATACAGAATAGGGCTAAAATGATTTTTTTGCTATTTTACAGGTCCGTAAAGCAATTCAAAACTTTAAATTTCACATGGAGGATGGGGAGGATGTTTTATAAGTGAATTGAATTATTTTTAGATTTTTTTCATGTGTGTGGAGCCTATAGAATTTTTTTCACTCTCTTGGCAAGGAGGCCTAATTAAGGCCTAGTTAGGAGAGAGAAAGGGCAAAAAAGGACATCTCGACTCACTCTCAAAGCATGAAATTAAACTTTTAGATATAAAGACATAGAGGGTACTAGAATATGCCATCATATTCTCAAAATTCTCTATAATTTTCTTTACACAAGGAGGCTTGCCTTATTTTAGGGTTATAAGGAATGAGGCCTATTTGAGGCTTTTGGTAGAGAATGACTTGTTGGGGCTAGTTTGAGGACTCAAAATGGATTTTTTAATGCCTAATATGGTATGAATATACCATACATGAAGTTTTGATGAGATAAAGAAAATTAAACCATGTTTTGACACTTGTGTGTAAATTAGGCCTAAGGAGATGAAGAGTCCTCTAGACAACTTACATGAGAAAGAGGTGATGTGTTAAAGAGAACCTATTGGGGTCAGTTGAGAGGTGTCAAGAGAAAATCAAAGAGGTAGGAGAAACTAATCTAACCACCAAGAAATCCAATCGTCCTTTAACATGTTAAGAAGAAGAGGAGTTTTAAGAAGCTAGTTAAGGTGTCAAACAAGCTTTTCAACTCCCCACCACTTGGAAAGTTGGATCATCTTCAGAGGATCTACACATGGCATATTAGACTTTTTAAGGTATTTCCCTAACTTATCTATTATTTTTAACTCACGTGACACTTGTCTACTCCCTTTCTCCTACACCCTTTTTCTCTTCTCTCTCATATTCTCTATATATTGAGCCACCTTTGGCTAAGTTTGTAACCTGCACCCAAATATGGTGAAGTCCTACTCATTTTCAGCCTTTGAAAAATAAATAATGATCTAGTTTACCTTGTCCATGAGTTATTTTAATGTGTTTGTTAACTTGTTGATCTTGCTAAGTGATAGATTATCTTCCTTAGCATGTTGTCCTTGTTTAAATTCATATTCAGCTTTGAAAGTATTTTTCAAGTCTATTGAAGTGTTTTAATAGAGTTATATTGAGTTATATCTATCCTAATGTCATGTTATGACCTTGTGTTTAGTCCTCCTAGCTTAAGTTTGCTTCACAAACCTCCATGAGAAATATTAATGCAAGGGCAGAATTGGATTAGTGTATATGTAGATTAAGCTTGTGGTTGAAGTGTACTTGCAATTGGTTGGTAGTGGTTAAATTAAATTTGGTGCATCACCTTTTTAGGATATATTTACTTTATGTTCTCTATCTCCATTTTCATTCAAATGAGTTAGTAGTTTAGGTGATGAGCTTCAATAGACAAACTAAGGGAGCTAACCCTTCAATCTAGAGGTTTACCTCTACTATAGGCAACCCACAGGCCTAGAGGTAAACCCATGTTCCATTAAATTTGGAGAAGGATTTAGCTACATCTCTAAACATGTAAAATTAAGTGACAATATTAAAATTCTCACTAAAACTCCAGTTATCTAGGTTCAAGATGGGTCACAGAGATTCCATGTCAAGTCATATGAAAAATCTAGGGTTTTCCATTAGATAAATAGTAGAATTCAAAGCTATAGTAGAATATGATTATGCTAAAGCAATCTTGTTAAACAATTTGTTTTCTAAATATAACAATGTTATTTTCACTCTTAGATAAATGCCTTCTCAAATCTTGGAAGACATTATTTGAGCTCTCCTAGCTGAAGAAAAGATAACAAGTGTTGAAGACATAAAAGAGGACATTACAACAATAACAGAAAATAAGGTTAGGTCATCTTTTCAAATAAAAAATGATAAAAACAAATCTTCAAGAAGAAAGTTTATTTGTCATTATTATAAGCAACTAGGACATCTTGTTATGTATTGTAAAAAACTAGGACAAGATCTCATAGATGATAAACTGGAACAAAAAGCCTTAATTATTGAAGAGACTGATTGGGATGAATATCTTCCCTACACTAGTGGTGAATATTATTCTCAACATAGATATGAAGATTATGTCTACTAAGTGTGTGTGTGTACACACATGCTTGCATAAGAACAAAAGAGCATACATGTTCACATGTGTGGTATGAAAGAAAAAAATAATTATATCTCTCTATTGTGATGATAGTGTTAATGATCATATTGTAGTAGAAAACATGTACTAGCTAAGAATAATGATTGGTTGGTCGATGTGTTTGTATGAGTTGGTTGATGGGTCCTAATTCATAAAACATGTAATCATGTGAATAAGTTGATGGGCCCCTATTCATGTCAGATGTAGTTACCACAGTCTATACTTATGTCATGTTCATGTGCAAGTTTTGTGACTGCATGCTACAGTTCATTAGTATGAATATTTGATGTATATTCGCACTAGGGGAGGGAATGATAAAATATTCTAGTGTGTTGTTATGAATTTACGTGAGTCAGTTGTGAGACTCATTAACATAGGCATAGGGATAGAAAATGAATCCTTGTTTATAGGAGATCTAATCCCTATTTATTTATATGTTACTCTATTAGTTAGTAATGCAAATCAATCAAGTGTTTTCTATTGTGTAATCATGGCCAAATGTTTTCAGATCCACTTGCACATAATAAACTCATTTAAGTATCATTTCTCTTTGGTATTGCAATCAGTTGAACATCTTTCAACTTAGATACTTTATATGTTTATCATATCTCAATATTATAATTCATAATATTTATTTATCTAAATTTGTAATTAATTGACCTACTATAAATTACTTTATCACCCTTGTGCTTGAACTATTTCTATATTATTAACCCTATACCCCACCATTCTAAATTTAGGGTTAAACATTTGATGAACCTAACCTTTGGTCTCCATACCTTGGACTGGCCTAGGGTTTTTTGTTGTTTGATTTCTAATTGATATAAATTTTCATTCAAAATTTTGAATTTTTCATTTTTAATCAATGGAAAAAGTTAATAAAAAAATTATTTTCAAATGGAAGAAAAGGAAGCATTAGTCAATCATCTCAATGACAATAATGCCTTAATGGATGCATTTTTGTATATTACAAGATATGAGATCTGTAAACATGTTAAGACTAGCTAAGGTATCCTTACCTAGTGATGGTGAATCCTTAGTTGGTACTACAACTGATCACATTCATGTTTCTTTCCCCCGAAGCACATCATTGATTATTACATCTAGTGGGGGAAGAGGTTATGTGTTTACACCATTGTTCCCAACAATAAATCCTATTATTATTACATCCTCCATGGTAACCATTAACACTTCAACCTAATTACCCATTTTAATGCCTATATCAATTCAAACCATGTTTGAATCCCCTTTAGTCACTTCTCAAGATTCAAACCTTATAAATATAATTGTGTAGTATCTTGTACAAATTATAAAACTTTTGCAAGCTAAAATTACCAACATTTAGCAAAATTATATGAAATCAACTTATTCAATTGATTCAAAAAATGTGTTACATAATCCTCTTGCACCTAAAATATTTTTTTACCCTTTACCAAGTGGTTCTATTGTACCCAAGTTCACATTTTATGATGACAAGGGTGATCTTGAACAACATCTCCAATATTTCTATGTGGAAAGTCTTGATTATGGCTCCAATGATAAAATTTTGACTGAATTATTTCCAAGGAGCCTCAAGGACTATGCTTTACAATGGTTATATGATTTACCAATCCAATCAATAAGAGCATTCAAACCTATAGCAAACTAGTTTTAGCACATTTCTATATTAACATCACTTAAAAGATGTCATATGCTCAAACTGCAAAGATTAAACAAGGAACTAATGAAGCTATCAATGAATATGTTTTGAGATATAAAACAATGTTGGCCAAAATAACAATTTTGATGGTAGATAAAGAAATTTAAGACATCTTCAAACAAAGTTTGTTGGCCCCATTACATGAATCCAATATTTTCAAAAAGTTCAAATATTTTGATGACTTATGCCATATTGTTCAAGATGGTGAAATGAATCTTATTTCCTTGAATAAGCTTAAGTATGTAGTAAACACACCGATTACATTTAATACCAAATTCATATCAAACCAAGCTACAAGGTGAAACCTACAAAACCTAAAAAGGAAACAAATACAATGGTTAATGTAGTGTCAAAATAAAATAATCGACTCATCTTATCCAATGGACCTAGGAGACAATTTACACAATTACTCAAGTGTCCAACTTATTTACTTCAAAATCTTGTAAAGTGTCATATCATATCTCTCCCTCCTCCCATAGAGGTTGATATGAGTCAACCTCTACCAAAAGGATAGGATGTTAATGGATATTTTGACTCTCACTAAGGCCTTAGACATTATATGAACACATGTTATAATTTGAAGCATAACATCCAAGACCTTATTGATGACAAAAATATTACCTTTGATGATCTTCCAAAGGATTCAGGTTCACAACCTAGAGATCACCATAATCAAAACATATTTAATAATCATTTACAAGATCACTCTAAGAAATATCTAGAAGTGCAGATGGCATAAAATACACATCCTCCTCCATCACATTATGGATACCCATTAGATGGGATTATTGGAACTTATACACATACATTACCTCCTATTGTTTAGAAAGCTTCCATTACATTTCATGATAATGAAATAGTGGATGATGTCATAGATCTTCATTCATTATTTATTTGAGCATACCTTTACCATCACACTATACATAGTGTTATGATCGATAATGGTGTTAGTGAGAATGTATGTACTATGATGTCACTCACACATTTGGGATATACATATGATGGTTTATAACCTTAGAGCAAAATGATCAAAGCATTCAACGGGACATCACAACACATTATTAGTGAGATTGATTTACCTTTATAGGTTGGTCCAACACATGTGGTTACTACCTTCTTAGTTATACCATATACAAGAGTATTTGATATGTGAATAACCTTGGATACATAAACTCTACACAATACCTTCCACAGTGCATGGTTGTATTAAATACATTCATATCAATAGAGTTGTCATTGTTTCTAGAATTCCATATGAACATCCACTTGAACAAGAGAAGTTTATTCTGAGATAACTAATTAGAAAACCTACTAAGGTTAATATTTTGTAAAAGGGTAAGTAATATACAATTGGCTTTCCTAGGAAACACATACTTGAGAGGTATTTGCACCATAAATACACAGTGGATTACATAGACTTCTCATCTACTCCTACACAACATAATCAATTGCCTAGAGCAATTAAACATGTTCCAATTACAACTACTCTAAATAAACCACAAAGCATAAAATGGTGGATTCCACAAACCCCTACTCCTTTTATTATTTCTTCAGGACCATAAAGTCCTATTATACACACACAAGATACCATAAATTATATGTATATATATATATATATATATATATATATATATATATGTATATATATGTATATGTATATATATGTATATATATGTATATGTATATGTATATATATATATATGTATATGTATATATATATATATATATATATATATATATATATATATATATATGTATATATATATATATGTATATGTATATATATGTATATGTATATATATGTATATATGTATATGTATATATATATATATATATATATATATGGCACCTATACATGCTCCTTAGTGGTACCACCAGTTTGATGTAAGATATTCTAAGTTTGGGGCTACCTATGTGCATCCCTTGGATGGTATCATAGGCTAGCCTTTTATCTCCAAACTATTCCAAAAATACAAAAAAATCAAATATTCCAAAAATCAAAAAAGTTAAATGTTTAAGTAAATACAAAAACATTTAAATAGTTAAAAAATAAAAATATAAAAACATTCTAATTAATTTAAAAATATAAAAAAAAAATTCAACATTCCCATATTTCATTAGCTCCTTGGCATCTATGTTGTTTGCTTGATGTTATTAGATAACATATCATCTCATTCCTATATACACATATGTTTCATGCTTCTTTGAGTGTGATATAGGTATACCCAAACACATGATCTACACACTTCTAGATGTTAGACCTCTCATCTACCTAAATCATATAGTATGTTAGGGTAATTGTCTTCTCTGGTCATGATTGATATAGGTTACATATCATTTATGATCATTTTTACATTATCATGTTTAAGCTTATATACTAATGCTTACACATGTCTATATCCATGCTCATATCTTCCACAATGTACTTGATATGTTATGCTAACGCATGTATGCATGGACTAATGTGATATGCTTATGTGGATTATTTATACTTCATTCATATATTGTCATTTCCTTGAGTGTATTACATTACTTTCTATTGTTTTGCTTGTGAAACATTTGAATATGTTTCTTGCTTGTTGGTCCCTGTGCCATTGTATGTTGTTTGGACATTTGAATATGCCATTCCATGTTGATTACACATTTAAATATGTCATCCATTTTGATTGTGAAGCATTCAAACATGCCCCTTATATGAGGTCTCCTTGGACCATTCCTTTGCATTAAATTGAGTGTTATTGTGTGTGTATGTGTGTTTGATTGATCACTAAACTCATACTATTACTCTTTAGACATTGCCACGATTATATCACGCATATTAGGACTTCATGTGATCACATAATACGAGCTTAATAGATATATCTACTTTGGCATGTTATCCTTATATGTTACATGATTCATACATAGATTATACAACTACCTTATCCTTTTGAGGTAATGTACCTACCATATTTTATTTCCCTCACCTCAAAAGTGGGGGGCATATCAATGGGGGCATGCCATAAATGCATGACCTCCACATTTTCACAGTTTCCAAATTTTAGTTGGGACATGTCACAAAGGCATGACCTCAACACTTATACACCTTCTCATTATTTATAGATTTTAGTGGGGGCATATCATAGAAACATGAACTTCATACCTGCACATTCTCTAATCAGTTTCATGATTCAAATATACACTTGGGTCAAAATCCTATACATTGCACTGATTTTGCATAGATTTGAAATAAACATTTTGAGATTTATGACACATATACTCCTACTCAAACATATTATAGGTGCATATGCTATGGCATTTCACCAAAATTTACCAATTATATGATTCACCAAGATGTAGCAATTACGCCAGTATGTACTATTATTGAGCCTTTTTTACTGCAATAGTTGGTTCATTTTATAGGCTGAAGTGATTAAATAGTCTCCAACCCTTATCTTAGTGTCCTTCAACTATCAATTTCTCTTTCCTCTCATTTATCCCTATTTTGAGTTCTCCATTAGGAGTGCATTAATGAGGCCCCTAAGTCAAAAGGCCCCTTGGGACTAGAGTGTACTCACTTTTTTTATCTCACATTTTTTATGTTTTGACTATTTGATGTTTATTTGGGCATAAATACGATCCTACTTTGAATTCAAGTTTTTCTATAAATACACAAGCATTGTGGGTCATTAATCAACAAGGGCACCATGCACCAAGCCCATGCGTGGTAGAATATAATTGAAATTTGTTTTATGTATTTTGTACAAGAAAAATGACATAGTAGAGAGCATTTATATCAAAAAAATTTAGTTGTAGAATAATTTTACAACTAAAGTTTGAAGCATTTCCTTGTATGAGATTTCAAAAGCCTCTGCCATAATTATGAAACTTTACTGCAATCTAATTAAATGGCTATGATAATTTGGTTGTATATACCAACTGGTAGTCAATAAATCAGTTTAGCTAAGACACCATTGACTTTATAGCATAGTTGAATGATTATTGAGAAAATTACTTTGGGAAATATATTCTATCTATCAACCTCTTCAAGAAGCCAACCAACTAAACTATAAACCATCATTTTGTTCAAGTGCAAACATATTCTCCTAAGATAAAATTGAAGAGCAATACAAGGATAAATACTGAATAATTTCATAATCCCTTGACATGAAATTCTCATAAATGTTATCCTAGCACACATGTTCAAATTTAGTTTCTTCAAGCAAGATTGGTATTCTGAGGCTACATATCAATCACATTGCATAGAAGGACTAAAAGTATAACATGCCTGAACTCCATGTACAATTGTGAATCAATGCCAGCTAAAGTATACGCTCAAAAAAATTAACCACATAACCATCATATATGTGATAATGATAATAACATTCAATGAATATGAATGTCTTCAAAAATAGATTTGTCAAAAAATCATTTTTAACCATTAAAAAAACCCTGTTATCTTGGCATAAACTGATAGAATTGTTACTTAATACATATATATGTGTAAAATGCACCTCAAAAATAGATTATATGCCACTACTAACCCTAGGGATGAGTAACATAATCATCAACATCTGGAATAAAATGAGCTATTGCTGCTACCAATTCTACCTCATATCTGATAATATAAATAAATCACGAGCAAAAAATTAATGAAAATGCTAGATCAAATCTACAAACCCCCCAAAAGCGGTTAAAAAAAGAGCTTTTGAATGTTCTACTCATTGTTGTTTAGTTGTAAGTTCAATAGAGCTTGTGTCTCGAGTAGAGGTATGGCTTGTAACAAAATTATAGTTGCTTTTGGTAGAAATCTTGTAGTACTACAGATTTTTCTTTCTATAAAAGTAACTTGCTTGGATTTCACTTGTTTGTGCTTCACATCAATCTTATTTGCACAAAAGACAATGGGGATGTTATCACACACACTGCCATTTACAAAGGGATATTAACATAGACTCGACTTAATAAATATTAACCACTAAATTAAAAGTTATCTTTAATATATGTATTGTCACGACATTACCTGCAAAGGTCTCTATGCCAAGTTGGAACATTTTTATAAGTCAAATGAGTAGTAACATCAAACATGATAATTTCACATTACTCACAAATATTACATCCAACCAAAATATAATTAGTAGTGTTGGTTGAATATTTTGTCTACCAGCGTACTGATAAACAAAATAGGTCTGATCAGCCAAAGTAGGAAGACTAGTCATCCAAATGTGCAGTTTTTACCACATCAGAAGGAAACTAATCTCTCCACTCATCAAGGGGAGGTTCCCTATATATATATATATATATATATATATATATATATATATATATATATATATATATATATATATATATAGAAAATAATACTCATGGGTAAGAAAAACCATCCATCTCTCTTTCTTCAAAGACGATGCATGCAAATCAAAGGAAAAACTCAATGGAAATAACAGACAACACTCCTCTTCTTTCAGAAGTACTATTCAGCAAACCACAAGAATACTCCTGGTAGTAAATGCAAAATGTAGCAAAGAAGGTAATAACCAACAAATCAAGACGTAGCATAAAGTCTCCACCTGAATTGCTCAAGAGTAAGATACGAAGGACAATGAGGGCACAAAGTCTTCCCAAAGTCCTTTACATAGAAATGAAAAGAAAACACATCAAAAGGCAATTATGGGGGCACAAAGTCTCTCCACAGTTGACTCTTCAGGACACCTTCCTGACTAATTTCACTAATCCTGCTTGTTGAATTAAAGGAATAGAAAATATATCAAGGAAAAAGACATAAAAACAGTTTCCCCAACAACAAAGATATTATATCACAAAGTCTGAAAAGTCACTTGCTTTCTTATTCCAATAACAAAATATGATCAACAAACTGAGCTCAAAGTCTTAGTGATGCCTTTCAATTTGGGTAGAGTTTCATTTTGATTGTCAAAAAAGAGATATATTTACAATAAAAGAGAGTCCCTTATATAGCCACTTCAAGAAGGACTCGGGAATAGGAACACATCATGTTGCATTAGAATCTGTTAAGAAGATAGGCTAGAACTTAGAGGCGTTTACCCATTTGATTTTATCAATGCAAAGAAACAAGTCATGCTATTGAAAGTTTGCAACTCTCAATGTCCACCTGGCGATCTGATCCTACCTTCATCATTCCTTCTTTTCTAGTTAATTGAATCGGTTCCTAGATTCAATTTGTTGTTCAGTTCTTTCCTCACTTTCTGTTGGCCTTGGCCTTAAATCCTGTGAATGCATTTGGGTCTATAGATTCAAAGGATCAACAGCTATTTTATGATCTTTGAAATTGACGTTCGCGTGCCTGTCACTATGTTTTCAATGGCTAGTTCACTACCTTGAATTTGATGTCTTAGGGTGTGTCACTCCTTGGTCCTTCTTTGGTTTTTCTATTTGGCACTTCCCTAGAAAGAATCTACCCTTTCGAGCCTTAAGAAATGATCTATTTTGGGTCGGGAAGAGCCCTCTACAAGGGTATCTACCCTTCGACCAGACTTCGAATGGCCTTTGGGCTTCTTTCTTCTGGCGAGTAGCTGAGTTCTTCCCTCAAATTTCTTGTTTCATGTCTTCTTGAAGGGAAGATGACCTTTTAGGTTCAGGAAGTGTCCTTCAATTTGGCAGCGGAGAGTCCCCCATAAGGGCACCTGCCCTTCGGGGTCCTTTAGCGGCCTTCGCCTTAGAAGTCTCTCACAGTGTTTTCCTTAGTAGACTGTCTCTCAGGCTATCTCTAGGGGTATTTTCTCGCAGACTAATTGTCTGCAGACAATTTCCCGTGGACAAAAAGTCAACGAATAATTTCCCTGGGCTTTCTTTGCAGGTATGATTCTCGCAGACAAATTGTCTGCAAAAATTTCCCGCGGACAAAAAGTTTGTATAATTTCCATTTTGTTCCATTTGCCTTTGAGAATTTCCTTCGGGTTTTCTTCTTGCAGTCAATTCTTGAATTATTTCAAACTTTTTGTCTGAAGGAATTCCTTTGGACAAAATTCTGAAAGAATTATGCCTTAGACTTTTTCAAATGCCTTAAACAAAAATCTAAAAGAATTTACCTTTGTGGCCTTCTTTGAAAATGACCCTTTTGAAGGGTATTTTTGTCGACCAAGTGCCATCCGCAAGGACACTTGTCCTTCGAGAAGCTCTCTTGAACTTTTAAATTTGAACCGTTCCTTTGAACCGTCTGAGTGAACCGCTTGGTTGAACTAAGCTGTTGAACCGTTTGATTAAACCAAACATTGAACCACTTCGTTGAACCAAGGCAATGAACCGCTTGGTTGAACCAAAATGATTCAAGCTGATGGTTCAATTGAATGAAACAAGCCTTTGAACCAAGCGGATGAACTAAGCATTGAACCACTTGATTGAACCTGCCTCTGAACCATTTGTTTGAACCAATCGTCGAATCAAGTTTTGGTTCAACGGTTCAAACAAAGCCTTGAACTGACTGACGAACCATTTGATTGAACCAACCATTGAAACAAAGCGAATGAACCGATTGGTTGAACTTTGAACTCGTTGAACCAAAGTGGTTCAATGGTTCAAGCCTTCTTTGCTTATATGCTTGCCGATGGAGATTTTTTATTGAACCAAGGCACTGAACCAATCCTAAAAATGACCAAGTGTTAGAAACTGATTCTTTTGGTTGAACCTGCCTGCAGAAGCCTTTGAACCTATAGAAATGAACCTGCCTGCAGAGTCCATAGAAACCAAGTCTGTAGAAATCAACCTGTGAAGTCCTTTGAACTTGGCCTGTAGAGTTCGTAGATTTAAGCCTGCAGAGTCTGTAGATTTAAGCTTGCAGAGTCCATAGATTTCTAAGAAGCTTAAAAATGAGGAATTTGAATGCCCAAGAAAAATTTTGAAAAGGGAAGGGAAAATTTTGGTTTGTAGGACCAAAATAGTTCAAATGTTGTCCCAAAAATGAGTGATATTTTTTGGGGGACAACAGCTGGCTCCAGTTGGGGAACTTCTATCAATTGCAAAAAGAATTGAAGGGAGTAGAATCCAGAATCTCCAGTGTCTTCATGTGTACCATTGGGCTATAGAGTCATGCTACCCAGAAATGAAAGGCATCAAAAAAGGAAATAAATAAAATAAAACAAAATTATAAACTATACAAATATACATATATACAGATGCAATGATTTGATACGTCAAGAGTTGAAGTGTTTCAGATGCTGCTTCTTGAGAGACAGTGAAAATAGTGCTTTATCCTGGTAAACCAGTAAGAAGATATTTTGTCCCCAAAAACGGTGACGAGCGAATGGAGATCTCCACCAAGAAACCAATTTTCTATGTCTTCCTCTTGGCTCTTTCTTCTTCTTGCCCCATGGCAGGATGTGGTCTTCAATTTGAAAGCCATAACTCCTTGATTTTTTGGCAAAGGGTTCCTTTGCCTGATTTTGATTTGTAACAGCATGGTCCATTACCATAATTGATTGTTCTTCTGGTTCAATCCAGCATATGATTGGATTGTCCATATCAAACTCCTGACAAATTATCAGCTTAGCATCTCCTTTGATGTGAAGGAGTTTGATTTCTTCATCTTGAGCAATCTTCAATCCGAGCAACATAGATTCACATCCAACTATGTTGTTGGTGTTGCTGACTTGAAAATTACATGAAGGAAGAATATCTCCTTGAGGAGATATCAACACAGTCTCAACTCCATCATTGGTGGAAAAATTATTGTCATCATCAGAAGCTGATCTCCTATCAGATTTCTCTTCATTAGAGATGGAAGATCTTTCCTTATTTGTACTGCACTCTACCAATTCTCCTGAAGTCTTGTTTGGGTCAATTCCTGGAATGTCAGCTACAGGACTTTCATCTATAGAAACATGAACACCCTCTGTGGTAAAGAAATAATTACCCCTGCCTGAAGACTCAAACAGAATTTGTGTTGCAGGGGCTAATGTTTGGGTGACAACGTATTTTGCCTCTTTTTCAGGGAGCAATCTCTTCATCATGCCTTCAATAGGGATTCTTGCCTCAGACAAGCCCATGCTTAGTTTTCCTCCCACGTCCTTGCAAAAATTTCATCCAAGCAAAATGCCATAGGATGTTGGGACGTCAGCCACCAAGACAGTCATCCTGCTTCTCTTGTCTTGAAACGCTGTCAATGCAAATTGGGCATCTTTAATTTGCCCCAGCAATGGTACTTGCTTATTCTCCATGGAGAAACATCTCCCAAATGTCTTGGTCAATGTGAGGCCCAGAGACTCAGCTACTTTAGCAGGCATGACATTGTCAAATGCCCTGAAATCAATGATGCAATTGTTGAGCTGATAAGCATTTATTAACATTGAAACATAGAAAGGTTCTATTTTTCCAGGGGCAACTGGAGGAGTAAAGAAAATATTATTTAGAATGGGCATGTTCTTTGGGGAATCAAAAATTATTTTCTTAACCTCTTGTCTTGCAGGGATGGTCTGGTTCTTGACACATTGGACCAACTTATCCAATTAATCAGGATTGGACTGCAGATATTCAAATTCTTACATTTGTATTTTGGTCTTTTTGACATGATAGATTATGTCAAATGGCTGAATTGATCTAAGTACAAAGAAAGGTACTTCAACTTTCTGATTTTTAGGAGGGATGGGAAGAACGCTGGTTTGTGAGATTGAAGTAAAAGGTGAAGGTGAAATTGATGTACTTACATTTTGGGTGATCACCAGATCCTTTGAATGAAAAGGCAGAGTGGTTCCATGATTAGCAATTGTAATTGTTGGTTGAGGTTGCTCCTCTGTCTTCCCTTTATCAACTTCCTGGATTGATTGGTTATTAGACCTGGTAAACACTGTGTATGATCTATCAATAACTTCTCCTTTGCTTCTAGATTCATCCTGGTAGTTTAGGAAACCAATGTGGGAGTCGCCAGCTAATTCTTTTTGATTGTCTTCAAGGAGATCAACATCATTTTCTTGCTCAAACTCAGTCAAGGGCAAGTTTCCCTTGTGGGTGAGGAAGGCGATTTTGTTGCCCTTGATTCTTGGCAGCATTGCCCTATATGACTGATTTGGGAATGTACTTCTTGGCATATCTGTGTATGAAGGAGCAGAAGACATTCCTTGCGCCATTTTCTTTTTCAAGGCTAGCACTTCATTTGCCAGCTTTTGCACCATTGGATTAGTGGTGCATGTAGATGCATATTCAGAAGATGATGAAGGTCTATTTTTGTTTGGATCTCTTCTTATTTTCCCTACTAAGATGAGATCATCTTCTACCTCAATGGCCAAAAGTTGAGTTGCAACAAGATCTATTTGACCAGCATGCCTTAAAAGAAAACTTACTTCAGGTAACTGAGAATTAATGAAGAAGCATTTGAGATTCTCAGCTGTAGGTCGAGAAATTACAAGAATTCTGTTCCTCAATTTATCAAATTTGGCTATGAAGTATCTCATAGGCTCATAAGGCTCTTTCTTCATCTGTGTAAGTTGAGCCAGAAGTGCATGTGCATCTTCTGCAGGTTTGAATCTAGCTTCAAACTTATCTTTGAGAGTATTCCAATCACTCACTGACCGAGCCTATAGATGATAAAACCAATCTGCAACAACACCTTGTAGTGTTTCTACAAAAAGCCTGACTACTAGATCTTTAAATTCTACTTTGATTACTCCACAAGCTATGCTGAAGGCTGTAATGTGTTCATCAGGATGAACTTTCCCATCACAATAGAATTTGGGGAAATTCTTCCTTGAACTATGTGGAAGCTCATGTAGAGGTGGAGTAAGATTGAGAGGACCAAAACCATTACCCTAGGGGCCTTGAACTGCCATTTTAGGATTATGAAAAGGAGGGATAACAAATCTTAGAGGGGTAATTATTGGCAAAGCTTTATCAACAACAAAAGTAGATACTTCGTCTGGCAATGGAGATTTGACTTTAGTAGGAGGAAAGCTCTTGGTTTGTTGGAGACGAGATGGTGAAGGAAACATATCAAAATCACTTTTTTGTACCAACTCGAATACAGGGTCAATGATACCTTTAGCCCTTTGGCTTCGTGTATACCTTGAATCTGCCAGATTGTGAAACAAAAATGGAAAAGAATTGACTTTGCTTCAGTTAAAGCTTGAGGCTTTAAACTGTGCATTCTTTCCCGATTAGTATGGAGGTGAATGGATAGATTATAAATGGATAATGGGTATATCCCCAGCGGAGTCACCAAACACTGTTGGTAGAATATTTTGTTTATTAGCGTATTGATAAACAAAATAGGTATGATTAGCCAAAGTAGGAAGACTGGTCGTCCAAATGTGTAGTTTTTACCACATCAGAAGGAAACTGATCTCTCCTCTCATCAAGGGGAGGTTCCCTATAGGCATGCTATATATATAAACAAAAAATAATACTCAAGGGTAGGAAAAACCATCCATCTCTCTTTCTTTAGAGATGATGCCTGCAAATCAAAGGAAAAACTCAGTGGAAATAACAGACATCACTCCTCTTCTTTCAGAAGTACTATTAACAAACCACAAGAATACTCCTGGTAGTAAATGCAAAATGTAGCAAAAGATGTAGTAACCAACAAATTGAGATGCAGCACAAAGTCTCCACCTGAATTGCTCAAGAGTAAGATACGAAGGACAATGAGGGCACAAAGTCTTCCCAAAGTCCTTTACACATAAATGAAAAGAAACACACTAAAAGGCAATTATGGGGGAGCAAAGTCTCTCCACAGTTGACTCTTTAGGACACCTTCCTGACTAATTTCACTAATCCTGCTTGTTGAATTAAAGGAACAGTAAATATATCAAAGAAAAAGACATAAAAACAGTTTCCCCAACAACAAAGATATTACAACACAAAGTCTGAAAAGTCACTTGCTTTCTTATTCCAATAACAAAATATGATCAACAAACTGAGCTCAAAGTCTCAGTGATGCCTTTCAATTTGGGTAGAGTTTCATTTTAATTGTCAAAAAAGAGATATATTTACAATAAAAGAGAGTCCCTTATATAGCCACTTCAAGAAGGACTCAAGAACAATAACACATCATGCTGCATTGGAATTTGTTAAGAAGACAGGCTGGAACTTAGGGGTGTTTACCCATTTGATTTTATCAATGCAGAGAAATAAGTCACGCTATTGAAAGTTTGCAACTTTCAATGTCCACCTGGCGATCTGATCCTACCTTCATCGTGCCTTATTTTATGGTTAATTGAATCGGGTCCTGGATTATATTTGTTGTTCTATTCTTTCCTCACTTTCTACTGGCCTTGGCCTTAAAGCCTGTGAATGCATTCAGGTCTGTAGATTCAAAGGATCAACGGCTATTTTATGAGCTTTGAAATTGACGTTCACGTGCTCGTCACTATGTTTTCAATGGCTAATTCGCTGCCTCAAATTTAACGTCTTCGAGCACGTAACTCCTTGGTCCTTCAACTTTTCTGTTTGGCACTTTCTCAGAAATAATCTGCCCTTTCGGGCCTTAAGAAATGATCCATTTTGGGTCGAGAAGAGCCCTCCGCAAGGATATCTACCCTTTAGGCGGTCTTTGAATGGCCTTTGGGCTTCTTTCTTCTGACGGGTAGCTGAGTTCTTCCTTCAGATTTCTTGTTTCATGTCTTCCCAAAGGGAATATGACCTTTTGGCTTCAGGGAAGTGTCCTTCAATTTGGCAGTCAAGAGTCCCCCACAAGGGCACCTGCCCTTCGGGGTCCTTCAACAGCCTTTGCCTTAGAAGTCTCTCATGGCCTTTTCCTTAGCAGACTGTCTCTCGGGCTGTCTCTAGGGGTATTTTCCCATGAACAAATTGTCCACAGACAAAAAGTTCATGGATAATTTCCTCAGGCTTTCTCCGTGGGTATTATTCCTGTAGACAAATTGTCTGCAGAAATTTCCCGTAGACAAAAAGTCCACAAAATTTCCATTTTGTTCCGTTTGCCTTTAAGAATTTCCTTCGGGTTTTCTTCCTGCAATCGCTTCTTGAATTCTTTCAGACTTTTTGTCTGAAAGAATTCCTTTGGACAAAAGTCTGAAAGAATTATGCTTTAGACTTTTTCAAATGCCTTAAACAAAAATCTGAAAGAATTTACCTTTGTGGCCTTCTTTGAAAATAACCCTTCTAAAGGGTATTTTTGTCGACCAAGTGCCCTCCACAAGGGCACTTGTCCTTCGAGAAGCTCTCTTGAACTTTTACATTTGAACCGCTCCTTTGAACCGTCTGAGTGAACCGCTTGGTTGAATCGAGCTGTTGAACCGTTTGATTCAACCAAACGTTGAACCATTCCATTGAACCTCTTCATTGAACCAAGGCAATGAACCGCTTGGTTGAACCAAAATGGTTCAGGCTGATGGTTCAATTGAATGAAACAAGCCTTTGAACCAAGCGGTTGAATTGAGCATTGAACCACTTGATTGAACCTACCTTTGAACCATTTGTTTGAACCAATCATTGAACCAAGTTTTGGTTCAACGGTTCAAACAAAGCCTTGAACCGATTGACGAACCATTTGATTGAACCAACCATTGAAACAAAGCGAATGAACTGATTGGTTGAACTTTGAACTCGTTGAACCTTTGAACCAAAGTGGTTCAATGGTTCAATAGTTCAAGCCTTCTTTGCTTAAATGCTTGCCGATGGAGATGTTTTATTGAACCAAGGCACTGAACCAATCCTGAAAAAGACCAAGTGTTAGAAACTGATTCTTTTGGTTGAACCTGCCTGCAGAAGCCTTTGAACCTATAGAAATGAACTTGCTTGCAGAGTCCATAGAAACCAAGTATGTAGAAATCAACCTGTGAAGTCCTTTGAACTTGGTCTGTAGAGTCCGTAGATTTTCTCTTCCTGCTGAGTCTGTAGATTCAAGCTTGCAGAGTCCATAGATTTAAGCCTGCAGAGTCCATAGATTTAAGCCTGTCGAGTCCATAGATTTTTGAGAAGCTTGAAAAATGAGGAATTTGAATGCCCATGAAAAATTTTGAAATGGGAAGAGACAATTTAGGTCTGTAGACCCAAAATAATTCAAATGTTGTAGCTTAGTTGTTGTCCCCCAAAAAATATCACTCATTTTTGGGACAACATTTGAACTATTTTGGTCCTATAGATCAAAATTGTCTCTTCCCTTTTCAAAATTTGTCTTGGGCATTCAAATTCCTCATTTTTCAAGCTTCTCAAAAATCTACGAACTCTACAGGCTTGAATCTATGGACTCAGCATGAAGAGAAAATCTACGGACTCTGCAGGCCAAGTTCAATGGGCTTTATAGGTTGATTTCTACAGACTCTGTAGGTAGGTTCATTTCTACAGGTTCAAAGACTTATGCAGGTGGGTTCAACCAAAAGAATCAGTTTCTAACACTTGGTCATTTTCAAGATTGTTTTAGTGCCTTGGTTCAATAAAAATCTCCATCGGCAAGCACTTAGGCAAATCAAGGCTTGAACCATTAAACCGTTGAACCATTAAACCATTTTGGTTCAAAGGTTCAATGGGTTCAAGGTTCAAAAGTTCAATCAAAGGAACGGTTCAACATTTGGTTCAACCAAGCAGTTCAATGTTTAGTTCAACAGAGCGGTTCATCCTTTGGTTCAAACAAATGGTTCGTCAGTTGGTTCAAGGCTTCGTTTGAACCGTTGAACCAAAACTTGGTTCAACAGTTGGTTCAAACAAATGGTTCAACGGTTAGTTCATCCTCTTGGTTCAAAGGCTTGGTTCATTCAATTGAACCATCGGCTTGAACCATTTTGGTTCAAATCTTGGTTCATTCAATTGAACCATCGGCTTGAACCATTTTGGTTCAAAGCTTGGTTCATCGACTTGGTTCAACGTTTGGTTCAACCAAGTGATTCATTGCCTTGGTTCAACGAAGTGGTTCAACAAAGCTCAGTTCATCGACTTGGTTCAATGAAGCGATTTAATGGAGTGGTTCAACATTTAGTTCAATCAAATAATTCACTTAGTTGGTTCAATCAAAGGGATCATCGACTTAGTTCAAAGAAGCCTCCCGAAGGATAAGTGCCCTTGCGGAGGGTACTTGGTCGACAACAGTACCCTTCAGAAGGGTCATTTTCAAAGAAGGCCGCAAAGGTAATTCTTTCAGAATTAAAAAAAGACTAAGGCAAGAAATAATTCCTTCAGACTTACTTCGAACAAAAATTCTGGAAGAATTTAGACAAGCCGCGGGTGGAAAAAACCCGAAGGATTTTACAAAGGCAAAGTGATCGAGAAATTTCTGTAGACTTTTTGTCCGCGAGAAATTTCTAAGAAATTTTTGTCTGCGGGAAATTTATGCGGACTTTTTGTCCGCGAGAATTTGCCCGCAGAGAAAGCCCAGGGAAAATACCCGCGGGAATTGTCTGCAAGAAAACTCGAGAAACTGTCTGCTAAGGAAAAGGCCACTAAAGGACCTCGAAGGGCAGGTGCCCTTATGGGGGACTCTCAACTGCCAACTTAAAGGACACTCCCTGAAGCTGAAGGGTCATCTTCCCTTCGAGAAGACGCTAAATAGAAAAGCTGAAGAAGGACCAAGGGGTGATGCACCCGAAGATGTCAAATTCAAGACATCGAACTAGCCGTTGAAAACGTAGTGACAGGCGTGCAAACGTCAATTTCAAAACTCATAAAATAGCCGTTGATCCTTGTAATCTACAGACCTGAATGCATTCACAGGCTTTAAGGCCAATACCAGCAGAAAGCGACTAAAGAACATAATAGCAAATTGAATCCAAGACCCAATTCAATTAACCAAAAAAGGAGGAATGATGAAGGTAGGATCAGATCGCCAAGTGGACATTGAAATTTGCAAACTTTCAATAGCGTGACTTGTTTCTCTGCATTGATAAAATCAAATGGGTAAACACCCTTAAGCTCTAGCCTGTCTTCTTAACAAATTCCAACGCAACATGATGTGTTACTGTTCCCGAGTCCTTCTTGAAGAGGCTATATAAGGGACTCTCTTCTAATGTAAATGGATCTCTTTTTTGACAATCAGAACGAAACTCTGCCCAAATTGAAAGGCACTTCTGAGACTTTGAGCTCAGTTTTGTTGATCATATTTTGTTATTGGAATAAGAAAGCAAGTGATTTTTCAGACTTTGTGCTGTGATATCTTTGTTGTTAGGGAAACTATTCTTATGTATTTTTCCTTAATATATCTTCTGTTCCTTTAATTCAACAAGCAGAATTAGTGACAACAGTTAGGAAGGTGTCCTGAAGAGTCAAGTGTGGAGAGACTTTGTGCCCCCATAATTGCCTTTAGTGTGTTTTCTTTTCATTTCTGTGTAAAGGACCTTGGGACGACTTTGTGCCCTCATTGTCCTTCGTATCTTACTCTTGAGCAACCCAGGTGGAGACTTTGTGCTGCATCTTGATTTGCTGGTTATTTCATCCTTTGCTACATTTTGCTGTTACTACCAGGAGTATTCTTGTGGTTTGCTAAATAGTACTTATGAAAGAAGAGGAGTGTTGTCTGTCATTTCCCTTGAGTTTTTCCTTTGATTTGCACGCATCATCTCTAAAGGAAGAGAGATGGATGGTTTGTCCTACCCTTGAGTATTATTTTATGTTTATATATATATATATATATATATATATATATATATATATATATATATATATATATATATATATATATATATATATATATACCTACAGGGAACCTCCCCTTGATGAGAGGAGAGATTAGTCTCCTTCTGATGTGGTAAACCTACACATTTGGACGACTAATCTTCTTACTTTGGCTGATCAGACCTATTTTGTTTATCAGTATGCTGATCGACAAAATATTCAACTAACAGTTTTTCCTTGATATATTTTCTGTTCTTTTAATTCAACAAGCAGGATTAGTGAAATTAGTCATGAAGGTGTCCTGAAGAGTCAACTGTGGAGAGACTTTGTGCCCCCATAATTGCCTTTCAGTGTGTTTTCTTTTCATTTCTGTGTAAAGGACTTTGGGAAGACTTTGTGCCCTCATTGTCCTTCGTATCTTACTCTTGAGCAATTTAGGTGGAGACCTTGTGCTGCATCTCGATTTGCTGGTTACTACGTCCTTTGCTACATTTTGCATTTACTACCAGGAGTATTCTTGTGGTTTTCTGAAAGAAGAGGAGTGTTGTCTGTTATTTCCATTGAGTTTTTCCTTTGATTTGCACGCATCATCTCTAAAGGAAAAGAGATGGATGGTTTGCCCTACCCTTGAGTATTATTTTTTGTTTATATATATATATATATATATATATATATATATATATATATATATATATATATAGCATACCTATAGGGAACCTCCCCTTGATGAGAGGAGAGATCAGTTTCCTTCTGATGTGGTAAAAACTGCACATTTGGACGACCAGTTTTCCTACTTTGGCTGATCAGACCTATTTTGTTTATCAGTACGCTGATAGACAAAATATTCAACCAACAAGTAGCAATCATTTACTTCCTCAAAACAAATAAAAATACATACAAATATTAGCGAAAAAAACTGCATGGCATAAAAGAAACATGTAAATAGAATCATGTAAGCATGCCATCAAACAAAAGGATTAAGCTACTACTAGAGAGAACCAGAGGTCTTACAATAAAATTAAGTAGACAATTTTAATTAAGAGACAAAAAAATATCTTAATTAAGAGAAAAATATGTATACAACATATGTAGTCTTCAAAAATTGACACAAGACAAACACACTTGAAATTAATATGTATACTTACCAACAAATACTAATACTAAACATATTAAAAACCGTATATAGAATAAAAATAAATAAATTTTAAACAATAAAATAAACCTTTAAACTTTACATATCTACCTTTTATTTAATTAGTTAATTTTTTTTTAAAATTATTTTACATATATTATTAACCTATCTAAAAATAATTAGACCGGGTAACTTAATTGTTTTTGTTGCATTCGTAAAGCAAATATAATTTATCGGAATACTAATCGCCTCGTATAGTTTGTGGTGGAGAGATGTTTTTGTGACCGTCCAATCTAACAAAGCAGCGGATTGTTTATATTTCTAGCTGTAAAATAAATACTACATTTGACCACATGATTCTCAAGCCAACCTGAAGTGCAGGTGATTCTGACAGATATTTATTGGGAACATATTTAATTAAATTTTAATGGTAAATTCATATTTTATTATACACTTTTCGTGGGGTGAAAACTTACATCTCACATGTCTCTTTCTATAGTTCAAGATTAATGGTTTCCCCATAACTTGATGGTAGAAAATATATAATTTTATGTTAATTTATGAAGTGAGAGATTGTAAATCGATATTTGTAATTCACTTCAAAATTTGTGATTGTTGATAATATTTTATTTTTTATGTACAAAATTTTAAGTCATACTAATTTTATATTTTTGGTAGAATTGATCATGGAAAATGATGATGTGTGTTTCTTTATATTATGTGGTAATGAGTTATGTGAGGAGACATTTCATTTCATGATGAGCTTGAACAATGGTGAAGTAGTGAGAAATCGCAAAACTATACAAAATATGTATGTGGTGAGATATTTCAAGGTGAGCTAGGTGGTGATCGGGAAAGGCAATAGCAAGGTATTTTAAGTAATATTAGACACTTGGGGACCCATATCGTATACTAAACTCAGATTCAAGGCACCAAATGACCTACATCCATTAGAAAGGGGTTCACAACGTGCAACATGACAATATTTTTGATTGATAGTTTTCTATTATCAAAAGTGGTTGAGGACACTATGAGAGATGATTTGATTACATCAAGGTTCCACATCTGATGTATCTCTCCAATCACCACTACTCAATATTATTGATTAGCAACAAAATATTGAGATTATTAAATCTTTATTTATATATATTAATTATAAATATGATATATGATAATAGTATATAACATATTATATAGATAATTATATTATATATTTATAAATAAAATTACTTCGTATATAATAAAATATTTTGTTAATAATATATGCAATAAAATATAATACTGTACATGGTATATTATATATATAATTAATTATTAAAAAATATATAAAATTATCATATTATATTAATATAACAATATTATAATATATAATATACAATATATAATAATATTTAATCATATATAATATATATATATAATTTAAAATAGTAATAATTAATAAATATAATAATATATAATATATTATATTACATCAAAGTATACTACATCAAAGAGTTTAATTTTATATGAGTACAAAGAAAAAACATATATAAGGTAGAAATCAAATGTAAAGCAAATATATTAATTTCACACTTGAAGTCTAGCTCACATTATCTTAGGTGTAAAATCAATGGGTGGACAATGTCCAAAGAAGAATGGAAAATGAAAACATATTTATTTTTTGATAAAGGAGAAGTGGAGGCGAATGACACTTCATTATGGAGTGTACAAAATATAAAGTTGCATGGAATTAAGGGGCCAAAAGGAGGTTTTAAGTGAACATGTTTTTCTTAAAAAATAATAAACCTCAACTTATACAGATTATTTGAGACACCTAAACTCAAAATTTGAAGATGTCATGGTAACAAGAATTATAACATTTTGAGTCTAGTTTTTAAACTACTATTTTTTTTTAATGGTCAAGTATAAGTAGGTCAAACATCAAAACTTTGAAGAGATGGTACTATTTTTTAGAAAAATCAAAGTAGATAGCTATTTTATGCACTTTATTTTTTTAGCATTGTTTAATTTTTTTAAAAACTCTTTGGTGGAAAGTTAGATAAAATCATCTAGTTTGCAACCTATATTTTAAAAAATTAATTAATAAATATTTATTTTTTTACTTATTTCACAAGTGAATAGCCCTTGAAATATGATCTATAATGTATAGGCAACTGTGTAGTCCCCCTAACTACCTAAAAAAATATTGATTTTTTTTTTTTTTTTGAATGTGTATAAAATTAGGTCTAGTTTGCAACCATATATATATTTTTGGTTTGAATCAATGAATCAAAAGATACATCAATAAAGATGAACATGTATAGTTTCAACATATAGCGCTATAAAAAGACACACTTCAAAGTAAATATAGATAACAACCTTAAGTAATAAAAATAAATATATATATATATATATATATATATATATATATATATATATATATATATATATATATATATATATATATATATATATATATATATATATATATATATATAGAAAGAGAAGAGTGTAGTCAATGTTGTATTCATATTTTAAAGAAAAAGTTTGATAAATTTCATAGTGTTTAGCATGGCCGAAGTTGCATTTTATTGTTTTTAGTTAAAAACATGCATTCAATTGTATGTTTGCAAGTTCGTGCCTTAGACTCAAGAATCCAAGCCATTCTCGAGCCTTGAGGCATGTGTTTCAAATGTCAAACAATAAAATTATATGTGTGTGTGTGTGTGTATTTACCACATACATGGAATTATCGCATATGCAGAATATTTTACTATTAATTATTAAAACTACGTACGTAATTTTAATATTTAAAATTATATATGTGATATTACTGTTAATAAAGTACGTACACAAAATATTTTACTAATACATTGACATGCATAGTATATAAATAAAAATATAAGTTTACATTTAGATATAGATATATAGTTTCTTATACTTTAAGTGATATTTTATTTATATACCTTTAAGATGTTTGAGAGTGGTTTCAGACCTGTAGGAGCTATAATGAAAATTCTAGGTTTTGGAGGATCCTATCATATTTCAGACTTAGTCAGATTCCAGGGTTTTAGGGTTTTAGACTTATTCATATTTCATCATTTCAAGATTTCAAGGAGACATCATAGGAGGCATGAAGGCTACATGAAGGGATGTAGGCATGATAGAGTAATATGAGAACATCTCTCACAAAGTGCCACAAGTCAATCCCACCCCATTCCCTTCGCACCCCTTAAGGCATACACTTTGGAAAAAATGCATCGAAAAGGCCCTAATGTATACAGGAACCATCTAATACATAGAGGCATACACAACATGATTTCCAGTGATGGGGTACATTTCTAACAACAATCCCACAAAGAAAACACATGCATCACTCTTTCATTCTATAGATTGTGGATATTTTAGCTATATTTTGATCAATTTAAGCATTAGTCAATTGGGGCAATTAGTGATGTGATTTGGGTTAAATTGAGCTCTATGAACCTAATTCTTAGTTTAAATAATGTTAATTGGGAATGAAATTATTGGTTTAGGGTCTAAAGAGTTTATGATTTAGGGTTTAGGGCTTAGGGTTTAAGGTATATGGTTTAGGCTATAGGGTCCAATAACGAAGGAATTTGGGGCCAATTTGAGCTCGTTGAACCTTGTTTTGACTATAAAATGTGATTTTGGGAATAATTCACCCCAATGTCATCACAGGGTGAGAAAATTAGTCAATTGGGGCAATAAGTGATGTGATTTGGGATAAGTTGAGCCTTATAAAAATAATTATTACTCTAAAGGGTGTTAATTGTCGATTCTCACCACCCAAATTTTCAAGGTTGTTTGGTGCATGTGGGCCCTATCAGCATCCCCCAGAGGATTAGTCTCACCTCTGTTCACCCTAATGAAGGTCATTGGGTGGAGTTGTAGTGTCTTAATTAGGATTAGGGATACCCTTAAGGTAAAAAAAAAGGGTGTTAATTGAGGCAAAATTGATTGATTTAGGGTTTAGGGTTTATGATTTAGGGATTAGGGTTTAGGGCTTAGGGTATAGTGTATAAAGTTTAGGTTTTAGGCTATAGGGTCCAATCATGAAGGCAATTGGGGCTAATTTGAGCTCATTAAACCTATTTGTGACTAAAAAATGTGATTTTAGGTTTAATTATCTCTAGTGTCATCACAAATTGAACTAATTAGTAAATTAGGGCAATTAGTAATGTAATTTGGGTCAAATTGAGCCCCATCAACCTAACTTTTACCCTAAATAATGTTAGTTTGAGCTAAATCATTTGTTTTAGGGTTTAGCATTTATGATTTAGGGTTTAAGGTTTAGGGATTAGGGTTTAAGGTGTAGGGTTTAAATTCAAAGGCAATTCGGGATAATTTTAGCTTATTAAACCTATTTATGACTATAAAATATGATTTTGGCCAAATTAAGCCTTATAAACCTAATTTTTAGTCTAAATAATTTTAATTGAGGCTAAAACAATTGTTTTAAGGTTTAAAGAGTTAATGATTAGGGTTTAGGGCTTAGGGTTTAAGGTATATGGTTTAGGATATAGGGTATAACGTCTAATCCAGAAGGTAATCAGGGCTAATTTGAACTCATTGAACTTGCTTTTGATTATATAGAATGTGATTTTAGGCATAATTAGCCCCAATATCATCACATGTTTAGCTAATTAGTCAATTAGGGTAATAAGTGATGTAATTGGGATAAATTGAGCCCTATGAAAATAATTAATACTCTAAAAGATGTTAATTAAGGATGAATCAATTGATTTAGGGTTTAGGGTTTAGTGCTTAGGGTATAGGGTATAAAGTTTAGGTTTTAAGGTATAGGGTCCAATCATGAAGGCAATTGGGGCCAATTTGAGCTCATTGAACCTATTTGTGACTATAGAATGTGATTTTGGGCTCGATTAGTCCCAATATAGTCACAAATTGAGTCAATTAGTTAATTTGGGTAATTAATGATGTGATTTAGGCTAAATTAAGCCTTATGAACTTAATTCTTACTCTAAAAGATGTTAATTTGGGCTAAATCGATTGGTTTAGGGTTTAAGGTTTAGGGGATATTGCTTAAGGTATAAGGTTTAGGGTCTAATTGTAATGGTAATTAGAGATAATTTGAGCTTATTCAACGTATTTGCGATTACATAATATGATTTTAGGCTCAATTAGCCTCGATGTCATCACAAATTGAGTCAATTAGTAAATTGGGGAAATTAGTGATGTAATTTAGGCCAAATTGAGCCCTGTGAACTTAATTCTTAGTTAAATGATGTTAATTTGGGATAAAATTATTGATTTAGGGTTTAAAGAGATTATAATTTTGGGCTTAACATTTAAGGTATATGGTTTAGGGTTTAGGGTATAGGGTCCAATTTCAAAGGTAATTAGGACCAATTTTAGCTTGTTGAACCTACTTATGACTATAAAATGTGATTTTGGGCACAATTAGCCCCAATGTCATCATAAGTTGAGCTAATTAGTCAATTAGGATAATAAGTGATGTGATTTGGACCCAATTGAGCCCTATGAAAATAATTATTACTTTAAAGGATGTTAATTAGGTCTAAATTGATTGATTTAGGGTTTACAATTTAGGATTAAGGGTTTATGCTTAGGGTATAGGGTATAAGGTTTAGGTTTTAGGCTACAGGGTTAAAACATGAAGGCAATTAAGGGTAAATTTGAGCTTGTTGAACCTATTTATGGTTACAAATGTGATTTTGGGATCAATTAGCCACAATGTCATCACAAATTGAGCCAGTTAGTCAGTTGGGGTAATTAGTGATGTAATTTGGGCCAAACTGAGCCTTATGAACCTAATTCTTACTCTAAAGGATGTTAATTTGGGACAAATCATTTGCTTTAAGGTTTATGATTTAGGTCATAGGGTTTATGGTTTAGGGTATAGGGTCTAATCCAATGACAAGAATTTTTTTAACCAGATATTAATTGACAAGGGTGGTCAATTAAGCAGGAATAACAAATAAAGTGAAAAAATGCTTAAATTTATCAAAAAATGGCATAAATATCCACGATCCATGGAATGAAAGAAGTGAGGTGTGTGTTTTATTTGTGGGATTAATGTTATAAATATACCCTAGAACTATAAATCATGTTGTGTATGATTTTGTGCAATAGATGGTTCTTGAATGCATTAGGGGCTCATTGATGCATTTCTCCCAGAGTGCATGCCTTAAGGGGTGCACAGGGAATGGGATGGGATCGACTTGTGACACTTTGTGAGAGATTTTCTCATATTATTTTATCATACCTACATCGCTTCATGTAACCTTCATACCTTGTGTGATGTCTCTTTGAAATCTTGAAACCCTGAAATATGGCTAAGTCTAAAACCCTAAAACCCTAGAATCTGACTAAGTCTAAAATATGATAAGATCCTCCAAAACCTAGAATATGCATTATAGCTCCTAGAGGTCTGAAACCACCCTCAAACATCCTCAAATTATATAAATAAAATACAACTTAAAGTATAAGAAACTATATATCCCTATCTAAATGAAAAGCCTATGTGCCAAGACCACATACACACTTTTTTAAACTGTGTATGTGAAAACATTGAAATTAGTTTGCACATAAAATGTGTTTGTTTCTTGGCCCCCCAACTCCGTGCACTTATCCTATAATGACATACATATCAAGTATAAAGATAACTTGAGGGTTGATAAATTAACTAACTTGTTCGAAGAGAGAAGGTTAAATAGAACAAGTTTTCCAATCAAGATATAGTAGAAGAATTAATATTGAGATGGGATTAGAAATTTTGTAATACTAGTAGGGTGACCCTTGTGTTAAGAGGTTGTGTTAACACAAAATAACTTTATTACAGCTCTTAGTCTCATAAACTACTTAATCTCGTAAACACTATTAAAATATTTTATTCATTCATTCATCCTTTTTGGCATAACTTACACCTTTGAAACAACTGTTAATATGAAACTTATGTATAAATTTAATTGAAATCCATTTATTTGTGAGAGAGATCAATGATTATGAAATGATCCCTAGATTTATGAATTTTAGTTTGAAATATTTTGAGATATGGCTTTCAAAATTAGGTGACATGTGTTCGTATGTAATGAAATGTTTCAAATTTTAAATTCAAAATGTTTTTGTAATCTAGATATTACTCACACATGTCTAAAGGAGATATAAGAAAAGAATACAAAGCATATAAAGTCTCCACTTCTTTAATATGATTTTGGAAATAAAATACATATCCACACAAAAGTGGATTTTTTGGGATCTATGGAATTGACAATCATACCACTTAAAGTGTGGGAAAAAAAACTCCACGCATTTCATCTTATTCAACAAAAAATTATTTTTTAAGGACACTAGTTTTTGTATGACCCACAAATTTTTTCCTTTATGATTATATCTACAGTAGCAATTGCATGAGTTGAAAAGTATGCCACGAGGGATGCCAATGTTTAATTTTATAGAAGAATGTCGCATAAATGGAAAGCGTTTCTCTACTTATTATATAAATAAGGGAAAAATAGTACAACAAATTATTTCTAGGTAAATATTTTTTTTATATTTTTTGATTAAATGGTTAGAATGCAAAATTCCATGATGATATCTCCTTTAAGGAAAGACTTGAATCTATTCATTGGTCAATCTAGTTAGTTCACCAAAAACAACATGTTGAATTTATAACATATAAACCTTATATAATTTGAATGGAGATTGGGAGCGGAGGAACAAGTAGCAACCAAAATTTTAAAAATAGGTTTGAGTAGAACGACCTAGAAGGAGACCATGAGGAAGAATAGCTAGGTGATCTTATTACCTCTATTGAAATCAAGGCCAAACCAACTGGAAACCAATCTAAATCACCTTAGACACAAATAGAGGACAGAAGGATCAAACTTTATGATAAGTGACAAGCAGACATAGGAAACTCTATCTCCAAGGTCACTCAAAAGGATCAAGAAGTGAAGTGTATCGAACCAGACATTGATCTTATCTAGGAAATGGTTTTAGGTCTAATCTCTTATAGGGAGATTGGGAGAACCTCCCTAGAATAAGTCCATGGTCTTGGACTGTTCAAAAATGCAACCAATGAAGAGTTTAGAGGCTCAATATCTACAAGCTCTTGGGTAGATAAAGTCACTAGAAAGGAACCAATGAGATATATGGTGAAATCCCAAGAATTAACTACTGAGATGGAAAATAAGGTGGTATGTTTGTGCATTCCTAATTATGTGATAAATTATTCCCAACGTAGATGGGAAAATTTTTTGATCAGAAAATTTCATAGAAGAAGACCTAACATAGACATCTTTAGAGATTGGGCCAAAAGGAAATGGAAGCCCAAAGGTCAGGTATAATTTTTTTTCTTATTTATTTTTCAAGCCAAGAGGATAATTCTGATGCTCTACTATGAAGTCCTTGGTTCTTATGGAGAATGTGTTTGTCCCTTAAAAAATGGATTCCAGGCATGTATCTTAAGAAAGAAAACCTTAATAAATCTCTAATTTGCATAAAACTACTTGGTCTTCCTTTAAAATTATTGGAAGATGAGGTTTTGAATGGAATTACAAACTCTTTTGGTCAATTTCTTGCTTTGGATCCAACCACAAAATCAAGGAGAAGATTGTTGTTTGTAAGGCATTATTTAACCCTAAATTGATGATATGGTGTATCTACAAGGTTAATAATATAGAAATGAATAAGCACAAGGGTGATAAACAAATGTATAGGAAGCCAATTAATTTTCAAACTTAGATAAACAATATTCTAAATTTAAATACCGAGATATGATAAAAATAGATAGTACAATTATTGATTGATATTGTAATGAATCAGAAATAAGAGTACTTGGTTTATTATGTGCATGAAGATCTAGGTTGAAACCGATTGGAAGTGAAATAGATTAGGATATTGGAAAAGTCATCAGATTATAGAATTTTACATTCTAGGGCCTCAAACACTTGTTAGATATGGATGATTGCATCTACACTAGTGTTTGATTGTGATGTAGGTGTCTAGTATGAAATATTGATGGATTTATGTCACCTTTCCTTTAGTGTCTTCAGATCATGTGCACAGGCTATCACTCTTTGTCGAATGATCAAACCCTAGCTTCCTTACCCTTGGAGTGATTGTGGAAAAAATAGGTTAGTGGGCACATAGTGTAAAACTATCCCAAGGATACCTCTATCAATGGGTGTTGCCTTTCATAGCCAATATTCCAAAGATGGCCTCATAATTATGTAGTTCTCCCCTATGTGTTGGTTTTTGTGTGCATAAAGACGTAATGTGTAATAAATATGTACAATTACCTAACTTGTAACTTAGAAAAAATGGCTCATGGGTTGCTCCTTCAATACTTCATACCTATGTAAATACTATTCCTATGATTGATTTGGGAATAAAGATGAATAGGGTAGGTTTTCTCACTTGAATGCTTTATTGAGTGCTTCTTAGTATATTAATTTGTGAGTTGTATGTGATTTCCAGGTGATTTCTAGGTGAGAAATGAATGAGGGTTGATCTTATATATATACCCATCTATTTCAAGTATCTCACTCTAAATCACTTAGGCCAAACCTTAGGACACATTTCATTTGAAAATTAGATGAATTTTGGGAATTGAACACTTAATTGAAATATGGAAACTTATGTCAACGTATGCATCTAGCTAGGATGCGAGTGTGTGGGAAGTTAGAAAATAGGTACATGTCCAAAACTAGCAGAGAAGGATAATGAAAACTAGCAGAGAAGGATAATGATCAAGTTTAGAGCATTTTGCACAGTATAGGAGGCCTGGTCATCAGAATAACATATGGTCTAGCTAAAAGATAATGAATTTGGCATAAAGTGATAGTGAACACAAGCCTTTTGGCAGTGAGAAAATCTTAGATATAAAGGGTAAATCAATGATATGTATTTTCTAATTGTACAAATTGAGGTGCTATATAATTTAGGTTTAGTGTCTATAATTCCCCCTTTTAATAGAGTAATGAAACTGCTAGTTTAAAGGAAAATAAATGTGTATTTGGTGTGTATAACACACCTTGCCTTTTCATAAGTCCCACTTGAGTGCTTTGTTGGTGATTGAATTGCAATCAAGAGCATGTTACAGTGTATAATTAGTGTGTATATTCTAGAATTGAAATCATTTTAAATTTTTAAAAATAAAAAAGATCAATGTTAGGAGTACACATATGTGTTGATAAAACCATATTGCCTTTTAACAATTTGATTCGAAGAGATGCTTCATTATGAAGCACTAGATCTAGGATTAGGACAATTTTGAAACCTGCAAGTACACACACACACACACACACACACACACACACACACACACACACACACACATATAGAGAGAGAGATCAAAGGATAACATGCCCCCAACCTTGGAAAAAAGGTCAAATCACACTATATAGTTGGTGATTGTAGATGATTTAACAACTCCATCCTATAAATATTATGAATTTAGATGATTTAATCAAGTCTAACTTATAAACTTGGTAATATTGAGTGATTTAATCACTTCAACCTTCTAAAAGGTGAACCAACTATTACAATAGATTAGATCAATAGTATTCCATAAAAGTCCATCTTGAGTATGATAAAAATCCATAATAGTATTTGAAATCTAGAAACTGATTTGATTTAGCAATTTTAGGTACCCTTTTCATGGCATATGTACTTCATAATGTCTCAAGTTGAAACCTATGTATAATAATGGTATCAATGAATAAAATTTTGCCACAAATGTGTATCTAAATCATATAACTATGAAATTTGGCCAATTTGATTTTTTTTTTCAAGTGTGGAGGACACATTTCCATGACATGCCCCCACTGAATTTGGAGAGTCTAAAAATGGGTGTAAGTATGGAAAACATGTTTCCATAACATTCCCCCACCGTAATATGGAGATGTTGAGTACTAAATAAGTGTGAAGGTCATGCCTTTTTGACATGCCTCGTTTGAAATATGAAACTATGAAAATATGAAATCCATGCCTCTATGATATGCCCCATTAATATGTCCCCCTTTTGAGGTGAGTGGAAATAGAATCTAGGAGTTACCTTACCTCAAAATGATAAGATAATTGTATGATTTATGTATGGATCATGTAGCATATAAGAAGAACATGACTAGGTAGATATATCATTAAAGTATGCATTATGTGATCAAATAAAGTCGTAATAAGCATCATATAGAAGATGGAAACATATAAAGAGTAATAGTACAAAGTCAACAAGAAATCAAGTACACACATAAGAGCACTCAAAATCAAAACAAAAGGCAATGCTCTAAGGAGACCTCATACAAATGTCACACAATCAAAGGGACATGACCTAGTAAAATTTCTATAAAGCATATAATGACATATTCAAAGGTCCACATACAACAAACTATGAGATGTTCAAATGTCACAATAGGGAAACAAAGATATGGGGTTCACAAGAAATGGAGCATATTCAAATGCTCAAATAATCAAGATAATAGGAAACAATAAACACACTTAAGATAATAGGAAACAATAAACACACTTAAGGAAGTGAAAAAATGAAAGAATGGAATCATAAACAACCAACATAAACATATCATACTAGTCCCTAGATATATGTGTTAGCAAAAAATGTTATTTATATAGCATATTAAGTACACTACAAAAGATATAAGCATGGATAAAGACATGTGTAAGTACATAAGCTATCTACCAACATAGAACCAACAACATAGATTCCAATGAGCTAATAAGATATGGAAATGCTTAATATTTTTGGGTTTTTTTTTATGGGTAATTTTGAAATATTTAGAAAGGATTAATCGAAGAAATCCTCATCATCAAAAGGTGTAGGATCACTTGAGAAAAATTTCAAATTTTGTTTATAGCGATGCATTACCACCTCCTCAATGTTTCAATGTAGTTATTTAGTGTAATCCATCTATAGGGGGGAATCACCATGTCCATCATGTTGTATGAAAATTTCCCTAACCCTAAAATTAAAGGTGATGCACATTTTTGTAGTATTCAATGTTGCATTCCAATCAACCAACCAATGTTACCCAAATTGTAGTGTCAATTATGGATATCGATCTAATATCCATATGACCATAGGGACCACTTGTGGTCCACATGCAATGGGTAGTTTGATGTACGTGAGAGATTTTGTTATTAGTAGAGAGTATATTAATTCATCTTTATTATGTTCCAAATGTTAAAGAAATGTGGTGCTTCAAATTGTATCCCAATTGTCCATATCAAACTTGAGATGTTGACAATAGACCTCATCAAAATTAGCAATGATAGTTAGATCTTTGTGCCTTGGTTGATTTGAGAGATGGTTTTATTTTGAAAACATGGAAACTTATTATGTCTTTTTTGTTTCTCAAGCATAATTTGTATGTCATTCACTTTTATATTTTTGAATTTGGTTTTGTAATGCTTCACATCAATTTATATTATGGCTAGTGATTTGATGATAGTTATAATAGGGTAATCCCACTTTAGGAATAAGTATTGTACTTGATCCGTGTCTGTTAGGAGGTAGATATATCATCTTATGTTAAAGAAAGTATTATATCTAGAGTACATTAGTTTTTTTTGATTTGTAATATCTGTTGTGGAGTCTTATGAGAGACGTCCACATTATTTACATGATGTATCTACATTTGAACCTTGTAAGGTTGACTCAATGTTTGTATCCAAAATGGATGTATGTAATAACAAGGATTTACATGCTCATTTTCTATTTTTGCTTTACACTTATCTTGATTTGGTTCTGCATCCTCTGAAGATGGATTTAACTTATATGTACTAGGACTTGTAGCTGTGAATAGGTTATGTGAAAGATGTTTAAGTGGATCAAAAATTAGTTTCTACAATTTCTCATCTTTTACATCATTTGCTAGATCATCATCACTACCATCATAATCTTAAACATGGCCATCTTGTTGCTCAGTACTTACCTTTAAAGGAAGATCAATTATTTGATTGTATTTTAGGTTAGGTACCGATGGTTCTTTTGGTAAGGGTTCTTGCTCATGATTTTCATCCATGTGCACCTTAGTGGTTAGTGCCTTGTTTGTATATGTAGGTATATGAGCCATGGTGTTTGACTCACCCATTTCATAAGTTTATATATTCTCAAGGGGAATACATTACTTATGTGGCATTACTTTAGAGATCCCCTTTATATCATAATATATCATTTTGAAAAATTTGAAAGGTTCATCATCTGTAGGCATTATCAATAAGGTCCTATCATGTATGTGTTGGGTGAATATTTTGTCAACCAGCTAACTAGTGAGCAAAATAGGTCTGATCATCCACATCAAGGGAGATTGGTCATCCAAAGTTGCAGGTTTACCACATCCAAAGGGGACAAATCTCTCCTCTCATCAAGGGGAGGTTCCCTATAAAATATGAAGGAGCTATATACTATATATATAAGCAAAAAATAACACTCAGGGGTAGGATACACCATCCATCTCTCTTCTTTCAGAGATGATGTTCACAAACAAAGGAGAAAATCTTGGTGAAAACACTGAAGGCACTTCTCTTCTTTCAGAAGTGTTCTTGCAGGGGACATCAAGAGTTCTTTCCGGTATGATAAGTGACTAGTAATAGGGTGCAATAACTGGCAGAATGAAGTGTAGCACAAAGTCTCCACTTCAGCTGCCCAAAGAGTGAGATACAAAGGATAATGGGGGCACAAAGTCATCCTAAAATCCTCAACACAAAAACAAAAAATAAACACACACTGAAGATAACTATAATAGTACAAAGTCTGAAAGTAATTGACTTCAGGACATCTTCCTTATCACTTCCACTAATTCTACTTGTTAGATTAAATATACAAGAACACATTCAGAAGATAGACATAAGAATAATCTCCTAAAATGATATAAGCTACGATAGCACAAAGTCTGCAAACAACTTGCTTTCTCAGTCAGATAAAATGATATGAACAACAATCTGAGCTCAAAGTGTCAATATTCACCTTTTAATTTGGGCAGAGTTTTGCTTCTGTTAACGGGAAGATATCCCTCGTATAAAATGAGAGATTACAATATATAACACTCCAAGAAAGACTTGGGTGCTTGTTTTCATGAAAAAGGGCCATGCTGAATTGAATGCCTTAAATATCTATGAAAGGGCCATGCTAAAACAGGTCATCAGCCTTGATTTTGGTATTCTGAATCATCTCAAATCTCTCCTCCTAAGCATGGGTTGTCTGGTCTTTTTCTTGATGTTTGCACATCTGTCCAATTCGCCATTACTTCATGGAAGAAAAATAGGCCGCATTCTTTATTTGGCATGCTCAGAAGTGTACGTGATCCACTGTTTCACCTACTAGAAATAACTCCCTTGAAGATATTTTGGCCTTTCCCTCTTTCTGCTATGATTTGAGCCCTCGGGATATCTTTTCCCCTTTTTGGTTTTGTCTTTTCCTGGCATTTGACCTCTCAAGGCTATATCCTCAGCCTTGCTGGCTCTTTATGCTCTTCCATCAGCGGTTGTTCCCTTTGGAATTTTGGCCTTTGAATGAATTTGAGTCTATCATCCTCCTTATCAATTCCTTCGTGTCTTTCCCGCTTGCTTTGGCCACTTTCCATAGATATGAGAGAAGCTTATTAAAAGAAGCTTCATAAGAAACTTGAAATATAGATGCAAACACTTGTCGTGCTCTACTAAGTTTTAACGAGACACGTGGCATGTTCCGTTGTGAAACAAGCAAGGACACATGGCAACATTCACTTAACTTATAAAGGATTTAGATGTCTTTTGAGAGTCCTATGGAAGATGACACGTGGTGGCTTCCACTGAGCTCCTAGAAACACTGTAGAAACATTTGGGACTCATTTGGACTTCATGTGGATGATGACACATGGCGCACTCTACTCTTTGGTCTTTTTATTTTCCTTTCAATCGGGCTTTCTTCCCAAAAAATTTTGAAGGAATTCCTTCAGACAAAAGTCCAAAGGAATTCCTTCAGACAATTTGTCTGAAGGATTTCACTTTTTTGTTTGCCTTGTTAGTTTTTCTGAAAGAGTTCACATTGTTTACTTTTGCTCGCTGCCCTCCACAAGGGCACTCAACTTTGCTCATTTCCCTCTGCAAGGGCCCTTAGCTTCCAAGGTTGCATTTCAAAACATTTTCAAGGGTTCGTTTTGGTAGCTAAGTGCCCTCCGTAAGGGCACTTGTCCTTTGGCTTTGGGGCAGCCCCTTGAACCTATCGATTGAATTGACCAATTGAACCAACTTTGGTTCAACAGTTCAATGGTTTAATCAGTTCAATCCCTTTATTTGGCTAAGTCCTTTTTCCACTTGAACCAACCGCACATTGAACCTTTGAACCAGTGAACCCGTTGAACCTTTGAACCAAAATGGTTCAATGGTTCAACGGTTCAATGGTTCAAGCCTTCTTCTCTTGGATAAGTGTTTTGAAGCCGTTTAACCTTGAAGTGGTTGAACTATTGAACCTTTGCCAAAGCGTTTAACTCTTGTTGATGACATTGAACCTTGAACCCATTGAACCCGTTGAACCAAAATGGTTCAAGGTTCAACGGTTCAATGGTTCAATCCTTGCTTAATAGTTTGCCGATGAACTCTTTTGGTTGAACCTTGTCATTGAACCAACCTTGAAATCACCTAAGTGTTGAGAGCTTTCTTCTTTCCTACAGAGTCTATAGATTCAAGTTCGTAGAACTAGGGGAGTTCGTAGAAATGAGTTCGTAGATTTGCTTCCTGCAGAGTCCATAGATTCCTTCCTGCGAAGTCTGTAGAAATGAGGCTGCGGAGTCTATAGTTTTAAGCCTGTAGAGTCCATAGATTTTTGAAAAGCTTGAAGAATGAAGAACTTGAATGCTCAAAATAATTCTTGAAAATGGGAGAGAGGATTTTGGTCTGTTGAACCAAAATAGTTCATAGGTTGTTCCCAAAAAGAGTGATATTTTTGGGGGATAACAGTATGAATTTTACACATCGATGTAATGTAGATGGTACGGCTTCCACTTTGTGTATCATGGTCTACCTAAAATTAAATTATAGTGTAATGATTAAGACATTTCTTGGAATGTAGTTGGAACCATTTTTGGCCCCAATGTCACATCCAATGTGATTTGGCCAACTGGAGGGCTATGCAAATTATCAAATCCCTTGATATGAAAAATTGATTTTTTTGTACTAATGCCCATGGTGGTTAAGAAATATATGATATAAATGTTTAGGCTCAATCCATTATCAAAAATCACCCTTTCAATTCCTTTGGTATGCATACTCTCTTATATGAATAAAGGAAAATATTAGTCAATACTATCCTTAGATGGTAAATCTATTAGATCAAAGATGATGAGTTTTGCATTATTTTAAAGATCTTGCATAATATCCAAAAACTAGGCTGGTTCAACATCACTTGGAACTTGGGTATCACATAATACTTCATATAGAATATCCTTATAGATAATATATTACTTTATAAGTTTGAGGATTGATATATTATCATGCATGTTATTCAATTGGTCAATAAGGTCACACCCCTTAGATTTGATTACAAGTTTAGGTTTAGGAGGCTTTCATTGTATATTAATAGGTGGTAGAGTAGACTGTGCACCATTATATTTTTGCATAGTGATAGCATAGACCATGAAATCTAATATAAGCCATGGATGAATAATGGGTGTGAGATGGTAGTTGTCACTTGAATAGGATCTAGGTGGAACAAGTAGTTGAGAACATGCATGTTAGCATCTAGATACTAGTTCTATTGTATTAGAAAAAAAGTTAGAAAGAGAGATTAAATGTTGCTTTCATTTTTAGACACTCTCATTATATTTTTGAATTTGTTTATTGCGTTGAATAATAGGCATGATTAAGAAATAATAATAGCAAATCTCAACTAGAATCACAAATTGGAGCATACAATGGCCTATAGATGCATCCATATTGAGTATAAGTATAGAAAGGGAATTTTGAGTTTTAAATTTTGAATTTGTTGAAATCAAAAACAAGAATTTTCAATTAAAACATAAAACCCTCAGCCTCTAAGGTTTTAAGACCAATGGTCAAGTTCATCAAATGTTCAACCTTAAATTGATGATATGGGGTATTTATAAGGTTAAGAAAATAGAAAAGAATAAGCCCAAGGATGATAAATAGATCTATAGCAAGCCAATTACTTTATAGACTTAGATAAAAAAAATCCTAAATTTAAATATTAAGATATACTAAAAATAGAAAGTATAGCTATTGATTGATATTGTAATAAATTAGAAACAAGATTACTTAGTTGGTTTACTACGTGCATGTAGATTTGGGTTAAAACAATCTAGAAATGGATTGGAGAAAGATATTAGAACAATTGTCAAATTATAGAATTTTGCATTATGGGGCCTCAAATGCTTACATCAGCTATGGACAATTATGTCTATACTGGTATCTGATTATAGTGTAGGTGTTTAGTATAAAATACTGACTAGATTTAGATGTGACCAACTAGAGACTTAGGGGTTTTATATTGCCTTTCCTTTGGTGTCTTCAAATCATGTGCATAGGTTATCACTTTTTGTCAAATGATCAAACCCTAGCTTCCTTACCCTTGGTGACTGTGGTAAAAATTTGTTAGTGTGCACATGGTGTCAATCTACCCCAATGACCCCTTTGTCAATCAGAACTACCTGCATAACCAATAATCTAAATAGGACCTCATACATATGTAGTTCTCCCTTATGTGTTGGTTTGTGTGTGCATAAGGATGCAATGTGTGATAATCAAGTATATATAATGACGTAACTTGTAACTTAAAAAAATTATCTCATGGACTACTCCATCAGTACTTTAGACCTATGGAAATACTAATCCTATGACTGATATGGAAATAGGGATGACTAGGGTAGGTTTGTTCACTTGAATGTTTGATTTTGTGCTTCTTGGTATATTGCCTTGTGAGTTGTGTGTGATTTGTAGGTGCTTTCTAGGTGAGGAATTAATGAAGGTTGATCTTATATATATACCCATCCCTTTTAGAAATATCTCACACTAAATCACTTAGACCAACCTTTATGATATGTTTCATTTACAAGTTAGATGAGTTTTGGGAACTGGACACTTAGAATATAGAAATTTGCATTGACGTAGGCATCTAGCTGGGATGTAAGTGTCCAAGAAGCTAGAAAACATGTACAAGTCCAAAAAATGAGAGAGAAGGATAATGATCAAGTCTAGAGCATTTTGCATAATATAGGAGGCCTATTCATCAAAAGAACATATGGTTGGACTAAGAGATAATCAATTTGGAATAAAGAGATAGTGAATGTGAACCTTTCAATAGCGAGCGGGTCTTAGAACTGAAGGGTACAACCATGAAGGTATTTGCTAAGTCTACAAGACTAAGGTGATATATAATTCAGATTTAGTGTCTACAACTTTGTGTCAACATTATTTTGGACAAAAAATCTCCTAACTTATATCAAGATGAGATCAAAATTCAAAGGTAGGGTTCAGTTGTTAGAATTTGAAAACTTGCCCCCTCTATCAAAGAGTGTGATTTCAAGGCAATAATATTTTTACCTTGAGTGGAAGACAAAGGATGGTATTATTAGCTTTAATGATTACCAAGATGTAGGGTGAATAATAACCAAAGGCCAAGAGAAGAAGTAGAACTAGCCTTCAACCAAGTTGTTGAGCCAAAGGTTGTAACATCATTAGATAATGAGGAAGAATAAATAGAGATAACAACTTAAGATGAGCATGAGAATATGAATTTTTAAATAGTTCTTGAGGAAATTGAGGATTCACTAAGGTAATAATGATAGAGATACAGGAAGAGCTAATTTTTTTTGAAGATAGAAATAGTGTGGAAGAGGAAGACCAAGAATAAGGTCAAGATGAGAAGAATAAAAGTGGTTTGGAGACTCCATGTGGAGATAAAGAAGATTTTAATTCTAAAGAAGGAGAGATACCTACCTTTAGAGCCCATGATCAGGGCCAATAAAAAGGAGTGAACATAAAAGATACCATCAAGTCAGATAACCAAACTGAAGATTGAGTTCCAAGTGAAATAAACATTAATAAGCCAACGATTCATGCTTTTTGGGATGGATCTAGGTACAAGGAGTATGCTAAAAATTTAATGGCAGAAAATGAGACAAACTTCATCCATGAGTTTGGAAAGGATAATGACGAATGGAATCTGGTGACTAATAAAAAATTTAAATCCTAAAGAATGATCCAGACTATTGATAAAGTGACTAGGGATACTAAATTGAAGGAATTGGCTAGATCTGGATCCAAATTCTTAGGGTAGTGAAGAGATTGAAAAGCTGTAAGTTGTTTGTTGTTTGAGAGATAACTAGTTGCTGACATAAGGATATAGTTTTACCTATAGATTTGAGGCCTAGGTTAACTATTATCTATTCTTTGCTAATATATTTATTAGCTTTATTATCATATCTTACACTTTATGAGAGGTTTTAGGGGCCTTTGAAAAGTCACTTTTTACCCTAATAAAAAATAAAATATATATTTTTATAAATATATTTTTTATTATTTAAATTATCTAAAAAATAAAGTGAATGTAGATAAGAACTTTCCACTTGAAGGGTTATAATGGGATAAAATATTGTAAGTTCCCTCAATAAATTTTAAATGTCTAAAGTGGTGTATTTATCTCTTATGAATATACAAAACCCCATGTCCCAAGTTCTTTACTCTTTTGTATATTGATGACGAATACATTGATTAGATGCATAGGTTTTGTTAGAAAAATTGTGTGCTAGTTTTTGCTCATTATTTTGAATCATCACTCATCATTCATCATTACAGAGAAGAAAAACATTTATATAAACAACAAACTAGAGCTTCTGAAAATAAAAATAAATACAACTAATCACATTCAAAATATTAAAAGTGAGAGTAACCATTTAATATTATTATAATCAACAACCCTAACATTGATTGTTGAAATAAAAAATCTATAAATTTTAGCTGGTACTATATAGAGAGTGACTCTGAAATGTTTCTTATATCAAATACACCATAAACTAACATGGTTAAACTCAAGGAGCCAAACTACCACAAAATAAAATTTTGACATCCAACCTGACATACTGTACAACTCATCCAATTGATGGTTACATTGTAATAAAACTAATAGTTGCCCCAAAGGTAAAAAAATGGAGGTTTTTTTTAATAATTTATTATATTATATAATAAATATTAAGTTTTTATTTTAAATATAGATATTAATAATTATATAATATATAATTCCCTTTTAGGTATTTTGTTAAACGGTTCACAAACAAATTGAATCATTCATAAAATGAATATCAATATACAACATTTATCTAATTCTCTAAATTTTTATAAGAAGTGATAAAAATCTAGCCTGCAAATGTATGTTATTATTTATAGGTGTAAATTGAATTGCCTCTAGACAAAAATTTTATGCTTTAAAACCCAAATCGAGCAGGCCATACAGATTTGGGAGAAAGATGTAGTCGGCCTTAAATAGCGCCTGATGAATTTTCATAAACTCAATACACTGCCAAATTCAAAATTATTATTATCATAAATAAATTATTGACTCTCACATAAACAAATAATTAATACTACACACAATCCTCTATTTAACAAATCCCTATAAAGTCAATACCTAGTGGTCTGGCTTTAGACTAAAAAATAACATTGACTCAAATATCTCTATAAGCTGAGAGGGTCTATTGTGAAGAAGAATAAGAAAAAGAAGACAAGTACCGAGGAAATCTAGGTTGTCTCTAAGATTGTATGGATACACAAATAGGATGTTCATAACCTGTAAGAGGGGTTGGAACTCTAGCTAAAGGAAGAATCCTGAAATACAATGGTAAGCATTCCTGCTTGCATCATAAAATGAAATTTTTGTTTTGAAAACTCAAAATATGCTTATCAAGCCCCACAATTGATGATAGTCATATTTGTTATTTAGTCTTGGATGTAATTCAATAGTTACAGCTTGAAATCCATCCCAAAATTTAAGGATATGGAGGGAATAGACCAATACCCATTAGAACTTTGAATTATGAGTAAGGTAACTAATCAAAGTTTGATGGAGCTGAGAAAATCCAAATCCAAATCGACACTAACTCAATTAATACCTTTTTATAATTTTTCCCTCTATAAGTATCTATGGAGAATTAGCTTGGTGATTGTCACCACTATCTGTACCTTATTGTTGTTATTATTGATGAACTGAATCCATAGATTGATGGTCTGAATTCATGGACCTATTATTGTAGGCATTGAGGGCAACAAGAATACCTAAATGGGATTTACCACCTCCTAGACCAAGTCCTGCTCATGACATCTACTAGTTAAAGTAACATGGAAACTAGAGGAACATGACCCAAGTGGCCAAGTTGAAACTCCTATTGGCCCTGGACCAACTTGGTGCCTGCAAGGTGAATTGAGGCACTGACCAACATCCTATACATAATAACAGGGTTCTGATTGTCCACCAATCATGACAAATGGAGCTGCACAACCTCCCTTCACATCTGTTACATTGACCACAAAACATCTATTAAGTAATCTTATCCTAACACATACTATAGGACCTAGTACATAGTGTCAATCATTGAATGGGAAAAAAGAGGCATATACTTTTTTTGGTCTCATGTGAGATGAATCTAAGGTGAATGCCTCACTATATATGCCTCCCATTAATAAAATAATATATATTTGCTATTAAAAAATAGTAGTTAAATAATTAAAATAATAATATTTATTATTTAGTAATATTTATAATATTATATTGTATATACTATTTTTATATATAAAATATATTTCTAATATATATTATATCTAATATAGTAATAAAACAATATTATATTTTTTTAATTAAAATAATTTTATATTATAATTTTATAATTATATATAATATATAAATTACTATATATAATATCAATAATATAATATCATATCAAGTTAAATATAATATTATAATGTATAATAGAAAATTTCCATCACAACTACCCCAAAGTTGTAGATGTCACTTTTTTATGTACACTGCATGAAGTTTGCATATTCAAGGGCCAAATAGCTATGCATCCCTACCATGTGGGTGGTCAGATGTGACTCCCCTTCTACATTCATTTTGGCTAGTGCAAAATCAGACACATGGGCATTCAACAAAATCAATGGCCTCCTTTGAAATGCGATAGTTCTTCAGAGCATAAAAAAATCCCAGAATAAAGTTGAGATCAACCAACCATTCGACAATAGCCTCGGTAATAATGGGTTCCATGTATATATTAAATGCAAGAGACATTATGCAAATCTAACTTTTTATTTTAGAGATAGGAGTTTTGTTACAGTGAAAGTATCTCCTAGACTATTATATTTTTGTTTAATTGAGAGAAGTGTAATGGTTTAAAAAGAACAACTTTTGTTGAATCCTCTAAAATTTTTGGTGATAAAAAAGATGATCACTGGTGTATTTTATACATAACTATCAAGACAAATACTATGATGCATATAGATCATTTGCGCTAACAAACAATAGTGAGATGGTAACTTTTTTTTAAATTGTTTGTTTTTTTAGTGTAGCTTTGTGTTGTTCCCAAAATCCGTCACTTTTTTTTGTGGACAACATGCCGACCATTTTGGTCTTGCAGGCCAAAATGCTCTCTTTCTTTATCAAAAAAATGTTCTGAGCAATTAAGTTTTTCAAATAACTCAAGCCTTTTCAGCTAAGGAAATTGTAGGTTCAACAGGCGGGCTTTCTCAAAGGGAAGTTCAAAATACTTAAGGCATTTCCTAAGTGTTTTGAGGATGGTTCAATGCCGAGATTCAATCAAAAGACTTAACGATGGGGTTCAAAGAATTGGAATGAACAATTGAACCCCGCCTCCGAAAGGTTTAAAGGTTCAACAAATTCAAGGGTTCAACGAGTTCAAAGCTTCAATGAATTCAAAGATTTAGAATGAACCGTTGAACCATTGAACTTTGAAAGGTTCAAAATTTCAACGGGTTCAATGAGTTCGAAGGGTTCAAAGTTCAAAGTTCAAAGTTCAAGCGGAAGCTTCGAGCGAATAGATGAAGCAGAAGATTCTAGAAAAAGTTTCAACCAAATGGTTCAAAGAATTGGTTCAATGACGCCTTGAGCGTATAAAAAAAATTTAAGTGAATGCGGCCCTTTACAAAACATTGAATCGCTGAACCATTGAACTTTAAACCATTGAACCAAATGAGTTCAAGGTTCAAGGTTCAAAGTGGTTCAAGCGACCGATGACGTCCCCATGAACGTGAAATCTAGGGTGATGGAATAATTGTTAATTTTCAAAAAAGAGCGCAGACCTGAGAACAAACTCAGTGAATAGCTAAGAAAGGAGCTGAAGGCGCCAGCAGAAAGTAAGAAGATAGCCCTGAGAGCTCAGATCACCAGGAAGAGACAAAAGTAGTAAGGAAAGAGGGAATGAATAAAAAAAATACAAAAATATCTGCAGAAGAGTTATTTTAGTAGGTGGAAGAGTCCACCAGGTGGACCTCAGAGAACACAAACATTCAATGGTGCAGCCTATTTTTCTTCATTAAGTAAAGGCGAATGGATAGTCGTGTAAGCATCATAAAGAAGACCAGACAACCCATGCTTAGGAGAAGACATTTGAGATGATTTAGAATGTCAAAGCTAAGGCTGATAACCTGTTTCGGCATGGCCCTTTCACAGAATATTCAATGCATTCAATGCAACATGCGTCATTTCATGAAAACAAGCACCCAAGTCTTTCTTTGAATGCTATATATTGTAATCTCTCATTTTGTAGAGAAGGGGATCTCTCTGTTATTAAGAAGTGAAGCTCTACCCAAACTGAAAGGCATTCTTGAGACTTTGAGCTCAGACTGTTAATCATATTTTTTTAAGTGAATGAGAAAGCAAGTGACCTTTCAAACTTTGTGTTGAAATAGCTTGTGTTATCTAGAAAATTCTTCTTATGTCTTTTTCCTAAATACAGTCTTGCCCATTTAATCAAATACGCAGAACAATTGGAAATAAGCTGGAAGATGTCTTGACGCTGATTGTGGGAGACTTTGTGCTACCATAATTGTCTTCAGTCTGTGTTTTGTGTAAATGATACTAGAGAGACTTTGAGCTCCCCTTATCCTTCGTAATCTTTTACTCTGTTGTAGTTTTAGGTGGAGACTTTGGGCTACACTTCATTCTATGATTTCCTTATCCTAAATCAGTGGGAGAAACAATGAAAGACTTTATGCTTTCATGGGTTTCTTGTGGTTATAGTTACTACCCAAGAATACTTCCTGCTATTTGTTGAATATCATTTCTGAAAGAAGAGAAGTGCCTTCAGTAATTACACCAAAATTCTCCTCTATTTTGTGAACATCATCTCTAAAAAAAAAGAGATGGATGGTATGATTTCACCCCTGTGTCTATTTTCAACTTATATTAGTATTCTATAGTTCTAGGGAACATCCCCTTGCTGAGAGGAGATTTTTGTCTCATTTTGGTTGTGGTCACCACATCCATTTTGTCGTATAAATCTCCTTATGTTATGGTTGATATAACCATTTTGCCGTCAGCCAGCTGATGACAAAATATTCACCCAACATTTTGTATAATCTCTAAGACGTTGTTGTGTAATTCATTGCCTTAATGTTTTCTCTCTCCTAGTTTCACATGAAAAATGAAACATCATATTCGAGAAGGAACCAACATTCACTCGTAAAGATTCCTACTATCTTGACTATTTTCTATAATGCATGGCAATACCAAAATAGGTTAGAACCATGATTTTTTGACCAAAGCACCATCATAGAGAATGGCAAAATCGAAGCAAATGAGACTTGCCTATGCCGTCACATATTTACTCACCCCACTATTTCACTCATGACTTTTTTAGAACTTTCTTTATAGATATTGTAGGAGGCCAAATTGGACAAATCTCCTTTTTAGGCCCTGTCGATTAAAGTCATTCTAAGAAGATCAAACTAGTCTTGTTTAGTCTATATAATGCTACAAAGATCAGGGCTGGATATAAACAAAGACCATTCTACTTCTGCTTTCTTTTCTCATTAGAATTTTGCTTTGATGTTCTTCATACCTTTCTATCTTTAATTTCAATCAAATTTCCAACCCAGTCACGTTGCAATGCAATCAAATTACCATATATGCCCACCGATTTGTAACCACTAACACCATTAGTCCAAGGGTGATTCCTCTTGCTGTGCACATTTACAGTATACAAAATTGTAATTTAAATTTTATATATGCTAGATAAACAACATAAACCAAATGCAAAATAGAAATAAACACATGAACATGAATCAAACTAGCAACTTAAGCACATAAGGGTGGCACAAAAGTAAGAATAACTATTACGATGGGTGATGGACAACTGCGAGGGTCCTTGCCAACCTCTTCTCTCCCTTGCCATACTAGCTAACCATGTAAATTGGTCTTCAAAACAACTACAATAGATCACTCTATGCCCAAACCAACTTCTGTAAAACCATCATCTAATTCATCGTATCAATGTTCTAGTGGAGGCAAACAACATATTTTTTATTTTGTCTTAAGCCTTCAGCTAATTATTCTTCACTACTACACCATCAATATATACATAAAGATAATAAAAAATAATTAATTTATTTATATAATACCACCCACCATTTATTTGGTTATCTAAATAGGTCACACCTTATGTATAAAGTTTGGCTTTGTATTCGTCTATGTAACAAATAGAAATTGAATTAATTTAATTTGCACGTATAAATTTAATAACTTCACGCCCTATTTACAAAATTATAGATTTAAAGGACAAATATAATCATTGTTTTTATTCATAATCACCTCCATTAATTAGCTATCATCATAAACCAAACAAAGCACTTGCATATTTGATTTATGTGCTTATTTGTATCTTACATTCTTTATATCATCTTTGCTTGGTCTTGACTTGAAAATAGATACCAAAACTTAACTTTTATCTGTGAAATGAAGAACACAAGTAGATATTATTGATAAGAAAAAATGAATAGATATTATAAATGATGTGCAAATTTTCATGCCCATATAGCATTTTTTCACTTCTCAAGTTCACTTACAATGTAAATGAACCTTTTTAGTGATACATATTATGGGAAGTAGCATCTTATGTGAGGCATGCGATAGGAAATGTAGATACCGACAAAATGATGCCAAACCTTGTTGTCAAAGGAATAAATGTGAACCATGTTGAAAAAATTTGATGTGATAGATGGTGGAAAAAATCTGATGCAGATAATGGTGGTCATAAAATAGTTTGCTAGACAGCCAGGCGTTATCTAGCCTAGTCTTCTCTATAGAGAAACACTTGTGGGGTAATACATACATACAAATTGATCTTACATTGATTGGAAGGTTTGGTCGAGCCTAATCTATAAATTTATTATATCATGATGATTATCCTAATAGGAGTGATATTTAGTGGAAATGCATACTATATTTATTAATCAAAATAATATAGAATTACATGAGCAGTTTACCAAAAAAGGACAGTCAGTTAATATTCACAACGCACAAGCATTAGCCAAAAAATATTCGTGATGCGAGGTCACATCCCATAGAACACAACTTGTTGGTTGGAAGAGTCTAGCAAGCAAAACTTCCACTATCTTCCCTCACAACACCCTTGTTGGTAGGGAAGACCTAAACAAGTGTAAAACCTACAACATAGGTAAATACATATGCAATCATCAAACCCTCAAACAAACCCTAAATTTCATTAACCTAATAAACCCTAAGTAATTGTACTAGGGTAGCCAAGCAAACCCAAACGAAAAGTAGAACACACCACTACAACCAAGAAACATATTTAGCCTCATACCCTAGCACTGCTTCCATCGTAAAAACATGAGTGCGACTATTAAACACTACTATAACAATCCAATAGTAGAGGAAGCCAAAAAAACCACATTGTCAAATACCATAAAACAAGGATTGGTATCAAATTAGAATGAATCAGAGTGTAACCATAAAGTAAAGACATCATAAAGTTGAGAAATAACATAGAGCCAAATAGTAGATATGAACAACTGAATAACCCATGCACAATGGAGCTAATTCCACACAACAAAAAATAAATGCTCTTACGCAATGCACTAGAGGTGTTATGGATTCCTTTCTCCCCTCCCATGGCCAACAACACCCCATGAAACATGTTTCTAAGAGGCAAACCCTAAATCTAAAATTTTAGGCGAAAGAAAGAGGACTCCAAAAATCACCTCCATTTCTCACATTTATTTTTAAATGATAAACCTAAACTCAAAATTTTAAAAACAATACATAATATAATATTCTTAATAATGATATTATATATAAAGTAACCCTCTTAGAATAATTGATTGATTACAATAGTTGAATAATTACATATGAATATATTTGTTTACTCATCCTCTCTTCTACTCTTATGTAACTTTATAAATAAAAAATATATTAAATATTTTAAAGCTATGAATATATTTGTTTTCTCATCTTCTCTTATAATTACAAATAATGAATATATTTTAATATTTGTAATTATAGACTTTGTGTCTTAAGTAGAACTATACATTTCTAGAAAACTAAGATTTATCTTGGCTGAAATTGAGAAATCACTTATGCAAACTTGACAGTTGACATTGGTAGTGTTTACATCGTACATTATTGTTTAGTCATTTCTTAGATTTCACCTTTTAAATTTTTTAAGAATATTCAAAACTATTTAGATTTATAATTACATCGATAGGTGTTTCTACAATGACATCTGGGGGAGGTGGCTGGGAGTTGTAATGGCATGAGAATGTTAGCAGTTAATTATTTAAAAGATAATAACATAAAATAAAAAATAAAATCATTTAATTATATCAAAGCCGACATGATTAAATAAAAAAATAAAATCATAAAAAAATAAAGCCCACATGATTAAACAAAAAAATAAAAAAACTTATAAATACAAATAAATTCAAATGAAAAAAACAAACAAAAATATAAAGTAAAGCGAGAGAAATAAAAATTTAAAAAAAGTTAAAAAAAAAAAGAGTAAATTGAACTGTCATTCCGTATTTTATATTTAATGTTTTAAAGATTACTTCTTTTCTAATTTATTTTTGTGAGTAGTGTTAAATTGATTTCCACTTAACTGGTTAAACTATATTACAACATCATAATTAATAAATATAATATACAAATAATCTTAAATAATCATAACAATGAAATTATAAAAATAATTAATTTACAAAAAATATATATTGATTTTATCACATCCTATTTACAAATAATCATATTATAGTAATGAATTAGAAAAATAAATTATCCTAAAAAATATTATCATGTCATAATAAATAAATAACATACATATATTCATAATTATTAATTTATTTATCATAAAAAATATCACCATATAATAATAAATAAATCATATATATAATCATAATTAATTTATGATTAATAGATAATTATAATTAATTTATAAGTAATATATAAATCTTCCTTGCAACATTTTTGTAAATCTTAAAAATAAATTATTATAAAAAATATTAACACATAATAATAATTAAATTAGTATACATATCTTAGATAAATTTATCTAAAATACATGATATCATTCTTTACATAAATTTATTTAAAATATGTATAATAATATATTTAATATTTTTAATATAAAATTTATTTAAAATTGTATAAATTTTATTTAACTTTATATTAAATTTATAACATTCACAAAATTTTGTTATTATTATTTTCAAATAATAAAAATAAATAATAGATATTCACATATATATTATTAAATTATAATAATTATTATATATTTAAAAAACTGAAAAATAGAAATTTAAGAAAAATATAATTCAAAAAAATACCCTCTTATTGGGAGTTACAAGTGTTTATTTACCATCTTATGTTTGATGTGTTCCATGGTCTAATTCTGCTTCCATTTTGGTGGCCCTTTTCTCATGTATCATGCTCAAAAATTGTGCAAACTTTAGATCGACGTCATTTTTGGATTTTTCTAAATTCTCTTTCTATGATGTCGTTAAATCCTGTCCAGACATGGAGATAAACACATATTTGTAGTCTGTTGAAAGCGCAGAGGGGCTTTCTGTGTCTGTTGAAATCCTTAACTGAAATGGAGTGCGGTATCAATGGCATGGTGTAGAAGAGGCAACCATAGAGAGGGCTTGGGAAAGAGCAGAAGAAGCGACTGCAGGCAGATAAAGTAATGGTGGTGGCGGTTGCATCTACAAAAAATTATATGGCGTATGTATCACTGTATGGATACGGAAGGCTGCGTGGGGCGTATTCTTTTTCTCAGGCATCAGCAGCATCAATCTAAACAGTTGTTTGCATGTTCATCCGATAGAAATATGTTTGGTTTGCAGTAGGGCGCTTGTTCGAATCAGGGGAGAATCATTTTAAGCGCCGACCTGTGTCCTATCCAGACATGGAGATAAATGCATACTTGTAGTTTGTCGAGAGCGCTGAGGGGCTTTGCGAGTCCGTTGAAATCCTTGACTGAAATGGAATGTAGTTCCGCTTGAGTTGAAATAGCTGACATAAAAAAAATGGTGGCGGTATTGCTCTTGGGCTAAGTCAAAGAAAAGAACACAACAAAACTTGATATGACAACGGATAACAAGGATTGTGTGAAGGCAGAGCTTCACTGGTTCTGATCAAAGAGCAATTCTCCTTGTGTGTGGTGTAATCACTAAAACTGGGTCTGCTTCTCGGCAACACACTTGAACGCTTATCGTCTTCTTTATTTAACATGGAGAAAGTCATTCCAAGACGGCGATGGTGGCTCAGCTTCATTCCGCATGGCTTCTGCTATTTTTGCTTTTTGTTTCGCATTCAACCTCTGTCCTGCATCACTTAATTCAGTGTTTCCCTTGACCAGGGGGATTGGATCTCTAATTGCCAGCTTCAGGTTCAGCCTCGGCATCACCATTGCCATGGTCCGCGGAGGCTTCTACATATATAGATACGGAGAGAAATTTGTCATTCTTCATTATAAACAATGATATATGCTTTGCTATAAGAGTGTCCTGGGTAATAGTTATGTCCATATATATAAATATATGCAAAATGAAGATTGTCACGGGTTGAGGAGAGGAGAGGAATATCCGTTGTTCATTTTCAGATAGCACGGATGGTTTTGCAAAATCAATTGCCTTTTATGAAATTGGTTATATATTTTTAGAGCTTCACTTGTTACGTTGCGCTGCACGTGACATTGGCTGTGTGCTTCTGCTTCTGCTTTCCATCGACGGTGAGGATGTTTTTCTTGTGTCTTGTGTATGCAAATCCAGGGCTTGCGTAAGTGGAGTATTAATGTACATACTGTCATGAATATGACATGTTCATGGGGCATGCTTTCGAACATGTCTCCGTCAATATGAACCATCCCATCATTATATTGCATATAATCATAATAAAAATAAAATTGAAATTAAGAAAACAAATGAAAAGTTTTGAGACTTTAAAGCTAATATCATAAGTATTTAATTGGTCGAGTAGCAGAGTTACCTATCTCAATGGCCAGACCATGAATAGCGCGAAGAAAGCTTAGAATTAGATTAGAACCCTTCACAAACTCTGCAAGGAACTCAAATGTTGAATAGAGATAGATGATGGAATTATCCTTTGAAAAAGAATACGGTATGTTATCTATTGACATTGACACTTAGAATGGAGAAAGTATGCTACATGCCATTACAATATACATTGTTGCCTATCAATATAAATTTTTAACGATGCTACGTGTCTATGACCACTGTAATTTTACAAAAAGAAATTACGTAAAAAGAAATACATTATTTTTCACTCTCATTATATCGACACTCAATTGCTTCTTGGAGGTGGGGTTGGTTAGTGTTAGGCAGAGCAACACACTAGACATGTTTTTTAGATCTTAGAAGATTAGATACTCTTGATGGAGAGTGCCTCATGCCTAGTGGATAAGAACTTTATTGTTACAGTAAACTGAATATGAACTGCTTTTTTCTAACCTCTGGGTTTTTTTACACCATGTAGGCAACTGCTAATTATCTATTAAAATCCTACATTGGTTGCATCCAACAAAAATGGATGCCCTTCCTATTTTCTAGCTAGTCGTTAAATTATATTTAGATAGTTGTTAATCCTAAACTAAAACATGTTTAAAGTTTATTTAAAGGCATCCCTTGTAAATACAATTTGGTTGGAATTGTAATCAGATTGAGTGAGAAGTGTTTAATTTCTTAATATATAAAGTGTGATAGCATATATTATAGGGATTCTTGGTTACATTTTTATGTAGACACATTAATTGTTGTGTGTTTGATTTTAAGTGGTGAAAATTTATTTCAAAAATATTTTTAAAAATTCATATGTATATTGGATTTTATTTTAGATCTCTAGAAGCACAAAATATTATCTACGTATTATTATCTTCAAAATTAAATTTTTATAATTTTTATTTTCAAACCCCTTTGTCATAACACATTATCGAGTTATTCAATCTTCTTAACTCTTGTAAACATTATTAAAATCTTGTATTCATTCCTATAAACACAATTCCTCGCAAGACCTCTTGTTTTCCTTGATCATTTGTCTTAAATCTCATGTAACCCTGTTAATCTTTTTTACAGATTAATCGAAGTCATTTTATAAATTGTGGTTCCCAAAGGCACTGTTTCACCTAGAACACCACTCCCAAGGTCATTAAATCCTCCAAATATATTCAAAGTGTTTTCAAAGTTTGTATTGGATAAAAATAAAATGTGTTATAGCTAATATGGCCTTTCAAACCACTTTGGCGGTCTTTTTAAAGTCCATTTACATATAAAATCCTCCTAAAGTGGTTGCCACCCATTTAAATTTATCCTAAAACATATGACACCCTATAAAATCATTTTTCCAAGTGTGCCAACCTTTCAAGATCCTTTCAATCCTTCCAAGTGGCGTATTAAGCTAAAATAGACTTTTAAAAAGGTAGTTTTAATTTGTAAACCTATGGTATTGGGATTTTTGAAGTTGTCTCAAGTTGTTTTGAACCCTAGAAATCCTAGCATTTTCTACTGATGGATTTCATCAAGGAAACCAATCCAATGCACCTTAAAACGATAGCCAAGTAAGTTGGAAACACTTCTAACCTGGGGGTAGTGGCTCACATAGTGACTAATTAGTCTAACATCGAGGAAAATGGTATAACTGTCATAGGGAACCCTGATGTTGTAGTGATGGAGAAGATACAACCAAATGAATCGATGCTGAGTGAAATCTCGCATTCTGATTTAGGTAAAACTCTAAAAATACAACTTCCTCATGATGTTATTGATTATATTTTTGATTGCTAAAATAGATTTGTTATTCTATTTTTTCTAAGAGGCATTCCTAGTGAAGTAAATTTTTAAAATTGGGCCCGTATGAATTGGGAAAATCAAGGATGGGAAATTGAGGCATTAAGAGGCCTAGGAAAAGGGTATGTTTCTTGTATGTTCAAATCTATAGATCATGTTCAAGCCATATTGCAATATGGCACCTGGGTTATTTGTGGGCAAGTTTGTTACCTTCAAGCACGAAACTTAAATTTCCATCCTAAAGGTCCATCTCGCTCGCATTATCCCATGTGGGTCAAGCTACATTACCTTAATCTGGCTTTTAGACCCTTTTTAAAGGATATTGTGGCCTAGTTGGGTAGAGTAATCTAGTGAAAACATAACTCTGATAAGTTTTTAGGTTTAAGGGTTCCTCCGAGGGTCTACATGGAAATATACTTGAATAGATGGTTGCCTGAGAACAATAAACTTATTGGCCTAGGTTTTGAATTGGATCAACCTTTAGTCTATTTGAATAAGCCAAATGCATGCTTTTATTGCAAAAAAGGCCATCTGATTCGTGAGTGTCCTATTAGGGAGAATAAATTCACTAGCCATCCTTGAATTCCTCTCCATCTAGTGACCATGTTATCTACCCTAACCAAGCAACTCCTTCTATCTCTCAGCCTACTCCTCACTTGTCACCTTCTCCTCATCCCAACCCTTGTATTCCTTTCACTGCCCCTTTTGAGTCTACCCCTTCCTTTAAAGATGTGGTTATGTCAGATAGGTGGAGAAAGGTTAGGAAGAGGAAAGATCCATCTAGCTCTTCTTCTTTTCCTATCTCTCATTCTTCACCCTAGGATCATTCACCGTCACCCCTCCTTCATCTCCCAAACTCTCTAACCGTGAATCCATTCCTACTCTTTGTCATTCCTTTTCTCAAACTCTTACTTGTGATTCTTCTTCTCCTCCCCCTTGCCCTCATCATAGATATAGATCACCTTAGTTTTCCCCTAATGATCGACAACCTAGGGATCATGATGTTACTCTTGCTAACAACTTTAGTGTGTTGACTCAAGATGATGATTTTACTAATCTCCATCATAAATTATAACTTACTTTCTTAGAATGTAAGAGGGATTTCACTCCTTCATCATAGGTGGTTATGAAATGGAATTTGGATGTGTTATTCCTCCAAGAAGTCAAGCTCAATAATACTAAACTTGAGGTGTCTTTACGTAATGTTTGGAAATATGCCTCTTTTTTGCATACATATCATATAGATAGGAGCTGTTATTGAGATTTCACCATGGATCTCTAAGTATGTCATTGATAAGGGTGAAAACCCTTCACATAGTTGTGTTTGGGCCCTTATCATTATCAATGGATAACTCATTGGATTATGTCCTATTTATGCCTCAAATTTCACCAAAGAACAAATTGAGCTTTGGGATTGGTTGTTCAATAATTTACCTACTGTGGATTGGATCTTAGGTGGTGATTTTAACATGGTGGAACATCATCAAGGCCATAGCTAGCCTAAACAACATAATCTCAATAGAGAAGAATTTGATAGTTGGTTGTTATGTCGAAACTCTTTGGGTGTTATTAACCCCATTCATGATAAATTCACTAGCCACTCCACAAATTGGTTCACTTGGTCCAACTGTAGGATGGGAGGTGATAAAAATTTGAGCAGGCTAGATAGATTTTATTTATCTCCTATTCTACCACTGGTCCATGACTCAATGGATTTATGTGTTCAAGTGGACTATTCTACCTCACTTTCAAATCACTACACCATTATTTGTAGCATTTATGTGTCCCAAAAGTTAAATATTGACAATTCCCTCCCCTTCAAACTCAATATTTCCCACTTAAAGAATCTTGTTTGTCTCGTTGCCCTTGAGGGAATTTGGAACTCTATACCCAAACCAGAGGAAGGGGATTCTTGGATTGATTGGTGGTGTGTAGCCATTTCTCAATGTACCACTTTTCTTCGTTCATTTGGTAAAAGAATGGCTTAGCAGTGAAAATGAAGAGAAAAATCTCTCCATGGGAAACTCGTTCATGATAGAAAATTTATTAATGTTGATCCTAACAATACTAGACTTCAAACTTCCATTGTTGCAACAAAAGCACAATTGCATAAAATCGATAATTATAGAGGGCAAGAGGCAAAAATCAAATCCATACTGCATTGGATCAAAGGAGGCAACAAGGGTACTAAGTATTTTTTCATCTTAATTACAAACATAAAAAGGAAAGAATTGGTGCTATATGGAATGAATTTGATGTGCTTCAGTCTAATCCTTATGATAAATATATAACTTATTTAAAAGGTTTGATGGGGAGCTTTTCAAGGATGACCAATGGCATGATATTCAAAAAGCCCTTGAGGATGTTGTTAAGGAGCATATTCCTAACAAAATAGACTCTGAATATAGTCATTTTTTAGATATAATTATTTCTTTAGAAGAATTAGAAAAAGCCCTTTTCTCTATGGCTCCTGACAATAGTATAGGTAACGATGGGCTTCCAATGGAATTTTACTAGGCTGTGTGGCATCTTATTAAGGAAATTTTTTACTAGCTTATCCCTGGAGGCTTTTAAGAAAGGATCACTAGGACCGAACATTAACGGTGGCATAATCAAACTCCTTCCTAAAGGCAAAAAGGAAGATACTATTTCTGGTTGGCGCTTCATCACATTGCTTAATACCTCTTATAAAATTATTGTAAAAACCTTGGCTATGAGGATCAGACTAGTGGTGCAAGGAATTATAAGAGCTAAACAAATAGAGTTTCTTGTAGGAAGATAGACTTGATAATCTTATTCTTGCATGGGAAACATGTGAATGGGCTCAACAAATGGGACAAAATGTTATTTTGATCAAACTTGATTTTGATAAAGCATATGACAGAATACGTTGGAGTTTCATCCTTAAAATGTTACAATGGTTGGGTTTCGGTCCAAAAATTTGAGCTCATGTTCAAATTTTATTTCAAGATGTTAATGCTCAGATTATTATTAACAATATGATGGAAGACCCATTTACTTTACTGAGATCTATCAAACAAAGATGTACCTTAGCTCCATTCATTTATGTCCTTATAACTGATGCCTTGGGTTATTTGCTTCAATATGCCAATCAAATGAAGCTTATTTCAGGAATTTATATTCCTCATAATATTTTTTTAATCAATTCACACTATGCTGATGACAACTTGTTATTTCTACAAAATTCTAAAAAAAGAAATCTCTAATACAATGGATATTTTAGAACTGTATTATGTTGTTTCAAGATCTAAGCTTGCTAATGATAAAACTAAATTTTTGATGATCCAAATAGGGTCTGTTCCTCAATGGATACCTCATGAATGGAAACAAATTAAACATGGCAAGATTACGAGGTATATTGGGATTCCTTTTGGTCTTGGGGTTTCTCTCTCTGATATGTGGAATTGATACCTCAATAGAGTTAAGAACAAACCTTTTAGATGGGGGAATAAATTCCTCTCTTTGGTAGGTAAGATCCAAGTAGCTAACAAATTTTTTCTTGCCACACATGTTTATTTCTCATCTTGGTGGATGACTTCTAAAAAAGGTTATGAGGACTGAATTTAAATTATCTGACAATTCCTCTAGGCTAAATGGGATTGTAATGCTAGTTTTATATCTACATCATGGGCCCATTTTATTTGGCCTAAATGTAAAGGCAGTTTGGGACTAATAGATCCAAAAACATAAGGGGTTTGTTTAGTGGTCAAATGGATTGTTAGAGACGTAAGAGGCGAAGAACCATGGAAAATTCTAATACGGAACAAAATTAGCCTAGCTGTAGTGAAAGGCAAACAACAGTCAGTGAGATGGCTAGACAAAATTATCCATGCTTTTTTCTTCTCTATGAAAGTTTCACCACCCTTATAATCTGTTTGGAAGGCTTGGAAATATACTTGTCACTTCTTAAAATATAAGGATGCCTCTTTACAACATGGGTTCAACTTTTCCACCTCTTTTATTTGGTGAAACAAACATATTCATTATTAGGGCCAACCCCTTGCATCAAGTTATCCTAAACAGTCTTATTTTCTATTTAACAAGGGAGTTTGTCATGTTGGAGATCTTTGGGATATTTTTGCATTAAGCTAGTTATCATGGCAAACTATTAAAACTCGATTTGGCCTGAGTAATAAGTATAAACCAATTTTTATTTTTTTGCAACTACCTTGGTGCCTCCAAAATTATCCATGAAGTTATGTACCCCTGTCCAATGTAATTTTTTTAAAGACTGGTTATGGCTAGCTTCTTGTCATTTTCTCTTTTTTCCTTTAAAAAAGACATACTTCCAATTACTTCTTGACTTGCCTTTAAAGCTTCACTTGAACAACAAATGGAACTCCAGGTTCAGTGAAAGGTATTGGATAAAACTTACTGCTCAAATTTGGAAAATAAAAGTTGATTCTGATGTTAAGTTGATGGCTTGGAAGATACTACATTGCAAACTATCCATTAGGGACAAGTTAAAATGTATTCTGATCAAACCAGTCAACTATCTCTTTTGTCATCAACATGAAAGTATGAGACATGTTTTCTAGGGATGCCTGTTAATGAAAAATAATGGAATTTAGTGTTTTGTGATTTAACTGCTATTTTTGGGCATGAGCTTAATTGGAAAGAGGCATTACTAGGGGTTGGATTACATGATAATGTTATAGCTGATGGCTTTACACATGTTATTTTGATGCACCTCTAGAGGAACAAATGCAAAGTAGTTTTTTATCATAATGATCACCATGATTTTATAGTTTTAAGGCTTTACTCTAACGTGCTTTTTTGTCTTGCTTCCTTGTTCTTTCGATGTCAAGTGGAATCAAAGAAGAATATAATGGTGGATCTCCAGATTTGACAAATCAAACACCAAGTGAACTAGCTACTGAGTAACAAGAGGATTGTATTGTCCAAGAATTGAAGTCTCTTTCACACGATAGTTGGCAGGGCTTTGTTGTGGTTGTCCCTACCTATATCAACATACTTTATGATGTGAGATGTTGTAATGTATATCTTGTACCATGTTTATGTCTATTTTAGATGACTTATGATTGTTGCTAACATTATTTTATGTATATTCTTAGCTTTGTTATCACTTTATGATGGTTTTCAAATGCTACCAACAACTTCTTAATTTCAAGTGCTCTTCTGACCACTTAACTCTTTATGTACTTTTGCATTTATTTTAATACAACAAAAAAGCCCATGATTTTGATGTACAAAGGCAATTTTGATTAAAAAAAGAACATGGTTTTGTCTTGTGCCGCTTTTAGAAACCCATTTTACGTGCAATTTGATCCTTCAAAGCTTGCCAACTTGTAAAATCATTCTAAAAACTTTGAAAACCAATCAAAACTCCTCGCCAACCTTCCATGAGGCATCTTGGGATAAAAAAGTTGTTTCACAAGGTGGTTTTACTGTGTAAAAGAAGTTTTGGGTTAAAATAAGCTTTGTACAGCCTTTAGAGGCATTTTTACATGTAAATTGATCCCAACAAGTCCACCCACTTTAAATTTCCTCCTTCCAAGCCCGCATACCTTTCTAAAATGCCTCAAACTACTTGAGTTAAAAATAGTTGTTCAACAAGAGGTTTTAGTGTAAAATTCATGGTATTGGCTATAACTAAGCAGTTTGCATAAAAATAGAACCTATTTTTACATGAGGTAATCTTCAACAAGAACTGTTGTCTTACGACCTTGGGAAAAAGCTTTTGCATACAATGTAACCTCTATAAAGTCTTCATTCTCCTTCATACTCATTCGAGATCTCAGAAAGTGGTTTTAGAGTATAAATTTATGGTTTTGGCTACACCCCAAAGGCGTTTTGATGAGAAAGGGCATGGTTTTATACATATTGGTGGGGCTTTGAATATTATTCTATATTAGTAGCCTTCTCTTTACCACTTTGCATTCAAATAAGCTCTTCAAGCCTCCACCAACCTTCCTTTCGCTCTCGAACATGGTTGTTTCAAAATTGCTAAAGGAGGTTTTGGAGTGTGAACTCGTGGTTTTTGTGTGGTGTAGATTTTGGTAGCTTTGTGAGCTTTAAAAATAATAATTTTAATCCTTCTATGTGGCTTTCACAATCTTTCATTGCTCATCAATTCCATACTCAATTGTTTCTCCTTTTATCATGCATGCAAGTCATCCTCAAAGATATAGAAAGAAGATGATTTTGAATCATATAGTGTGCCATGGCTATGTAAACAGGCTTAAGATAATAATTGCATGCATGAGAAAGTTTTTAGAATATTGTTTGATCTCATAGCCTTTACAAATTTGTATAGGTATTCATGTCCATTGTACTAAATTCAATTCTACGCATGTATCTTTTCTCTCTAAATTTTATCTACATTAATATCAATCTGCTTGTTCAAGTTGCCATCCTATCGACCACCCCATCAAAAATGAAGTTAAAGTACATGGGCTATGATACCATTTCTATTCTAGATGCATACATATTGAATGTCTATGATAGCAACATTAATCACATCAACATTGATGAATTTTGAGAGATTATGTATGCCACGAAAAGGACTCCTTTGGGAGAATGGATTTTGGATAGCGGACTCAGGCATGTTGTTGATTTTTTGACATCTTTTCAGTGTGTATATGTAGTACTCACATACATGAATCACTACAATCTAGATAGTATGGAAATAAGGTTTGCAGATAATTAGTTGGTGTCTAAATTGGATAGAACCTCTATAAGCATCACCTTCAGCATCAAACCTCACAATGAGATAGTGGAAATAAACAAAAACATTGCTCAACAATTCTAAGAAAATAACCGTGAGTAAAAATATGTTGAATCAATCTTAGCTAACTAATAGAAGAAGAGTGAAGATCAAAACATTATATAAGTTAGATTTCAAGGAAGAATTATCAGATATGATTATTGTATTAATCAGAGTCATGGGGAGGGAAGTGACAAATGTTTTTCATCATTAGATATGCATGTTCATGAGCATCATTTGTTATAGGAAACAATTCATTTATTTGGCTTTGATCATCAACAAAAACATTCATGAATAGTTGACCAAGTTGGAATCCATGCAAAAAATTTATATGACCTCATATTTGGTTTATTCCATTGCAATACTCAGAACTTAACTTGGTTCGATGGAAGTGAATAAGAACCTCCCTGGTGCATTGATATACGACAAGTTCCCTCAGCTCACTCACGAGAAGGGGAAAAGTCATTTCAAGTGAGTAAATGATGCATTCTCCATGATGCTAGTCGAGAGAATGGACAAAAACCTTGTGGCCAGGATTTCCAATGAAGCAACTTCTCTAGCCAGAAAATACATGAACTACTTCATCCAGTTCTTAAAGTTCACCTATATCAAGGTTGGCAAATTTGAGAGTTTTCCTCTTAGACTACCAAGATATCCTAGTGACAAAATAGTCTTGATCGAGAATTTCAAGCAGTTAAGTGAGGTGCACGAAAAGTCTATTAACTAGAAAATCAGAGGAATAACTTTTCCTATTGGTCTCAAATATTTCATCTAAAAATCAACAAGAGATGCCACCAATATTTAAAATTCATTGGTGGACTTTTCGATGTAATCACACACAAGGAGGCTTGATTTTGATAGCAAACATTTCACGAGAAAAAATCTCAAAATGGGCCCCAATTATCCTCACATGAAATTGAAGACTATTGGGAGGACTACAAAGATGACTTTGAGGTCAAAAGAATAGATTGGTTAAGGATGACCTTGAAATAAATGAAATAATTTAGATTTAAATGGTGTAAAATAAAATTTGAGGATGATGGCATTGATACAATGGAAGATATTTTCTATGACAAGATTCACCTCATAGTCATTCCTTGAATCAATAGAATAATAAGAGAATTAATGAACATTACAGAATGCACATAGACCATGCTAGCAAGATCGAGAGCTTGGTAGCACAAAAAGTGATAGAATACACTTCAGCATTGGTTTAAGAAGTTTAAGAGAGGAGCAATAGACTTCTTCTACTCCAATAACTCAATCTTCTAACCAAAATCTTCATAAGAAAATCTAGTTTGGCTGCAAAAGGTGGAGATGGAGAAGATCCCAATAGAGATAATCCTCCTAAAAATACATGTGAAGGTGATCCACCAAGGCAAAACTACAAATCAAGAGGCCCACTCCATCGGACACTACAAATGTCACAGAGGAAATTAATCCTTCAATGTTGATTGACAACGTTCATTAGTTTTTGGCCTCTAATTGAAGTTCAATACCCTGTTTCTTTTTCTTCCTACTCCCATTAGATCATCAATGCCTTCATCACTTACATTTCCCCTCCACTTCCACCATTCTCATGTTCCCAGTTTTACCTTTACCTCCACCTTTTTCCCCCACTATGAAACAAGTTGTTGCTCATCCACAATTAGTTGAACCTGGATCTATTCTTGTATCATCCTTGCAATAATCATCTTCATTAGGTCCCTTGGTTTTCCTCAAGTACTTAATTGGATACTTCATAGGGAGATATGTCTTATTTATGGGTACATCATATAATCATCAAGTTAAATCCTACATTCACACCAATAGAGATAGATTTCAATGTTGTTGCTATTCTGCTATAAAGTCCTCCAAAAAGAGGAATTCAAAGACTATTATGAGGTTGGTGATTGATTCTTCAGGTGCACAATCTGTAGAGATTGCCCAACCTCTTTTATAAAATAATTAGGATGAAATGACTTTGGCCAATTACAAGATCATCAATATTTATCTTGGTGAATCCACTCTTAAAGGAAATATTCAAAACTTCAAGGTGACTTCAACCAAGCTGATCTAGATGACAAAAGAAGGGATGTAAACTCCAAAATAGTTGGAGGAAAAAGTATGTATGATTTTTTGGTACATCAAACAGATCTTGAATATAGATGAAACCTATCTAAAAATGATCATCGCACCTACATCAACCTCTTCCATAATACAAATACCAAACTCTGAATCTGGGATCGATAAGGAAATGATCACAAAATAAATATGTATAACAATCATGGTAAAATGATGAAGTCTTGGGTTGAAGATCTACTTTTTGATGGTTTGAAATTTCTTGATGAGAATCAAAGAATCTATGATCTCATCATTTCCATCCAAATAAAAATCGAAGAGGAAATTGTAGTTTCCAAGAAAGAACTTGGTATATAAAATGACCTGATCATAGACTTAAAATATATGTCCCCCATGGATGAAAAATCATTGGTATCGGAAGGTATCCTTGATAAAGTCAAAGATAACTATTTGTGTTTGTGGGCTCAATACATGAATTGGAAAATTCCCTCTTTGGATGAATGATATCCTTTATAAGCTTTATTGGAAAATTCCCTTTTTGAATTGAAAAAATGAAATCAAAGGTGCGTACTGATATTTGGGCTATTCATTGTGAACTATTGAATGAAGACGAATCAAAGGCATATGTGGCCACTGAATTAAAAGAACAATTTCAGAAGATGGTGAAAGAGGAGTTATTTGGAATAGAAACATTCAACAAAGAAGCTATGAGTAAGTTTGGTAGTATCCATTATTTGACGAAAGACCTCACTTCAAATTTAGTTGGACTTTTTAGAAGGATCAAAGAAGCTACCAATGCATCATATGAGTGGCTTGCATGTTTAGTTCATACAATTAGTCTTGCAAGAGAAGAGATTGTCCATATTGTTCAAAGGTTAAAAATATACAAATTCAAATCATCAATAAAAGATAAGTCATAGATAGTTGTAGCAGTTAAAGAAAGTCCCTCTTAGCAAAAAGATTTGTCTTCTTCTTGATAACCACTTGAAGTCACCTTTTCTCTCCCTAACTTTCTATTTCTCCATTGCACATTTTGTAATCACTTGAAAAAGTTATGTTTTACTTTTTTAAATTATAAATAAAAAAATAATGGTAAAATAGAAATGACTTATCAAAAATATGGTTACGTAGGTGATTACTAAATTTATTTCAATAATAAAAATTTATTATTTTCACTATAATCATTATTAAAAAAAAACTTAAAACCCTAACTTTCTCTTAACACGATCCCCAAAATACATATTTTATTTAATTTTTATTATATTATTACTAATATAAATGATCAAAACCCCAACACAAGAAATCGAACGAAGTTGTTGAAGCTCAAAGCCAGATAAACATAATCGTCAAAATATTTTAATCATATAAGAGCTTTGATTTTAATCATAATAAAAGATACTCTTTTCATATCAAGTTGAGATGTACAAAGCATACACAAATTTCTCCTTTGATTTGATTGACAGAAAATATATATACAATTCCACAAAAGTGGATTTTCCGAATCTATTGAACCGACAATCATAAAATACAAAATTAATACAAAAATACTAAAAAGCCATCCGTAGATGAGATCCAACCGGAGTGAAATCCACAACGCCCAGAAAAGCTAGCAAAGAATGAGAGAACAATCTCCTAATCATGGGCAACAAGGCAAAACCAGGTTGCCTTGATTAAGCCCCTCCACACTAAACCAAACCCTAAGGATCTAGGCTGAGAAAATGCAAACCATTTGACACTGCGTGGAAATCGAGCTACACAGAGCGGCTTCCAACATAACCGAAAGAGCCAAACACTGGAACCGTAAGGACAGGACCAGAATGCCAACATAGAAAATGGCACTGAGCACCAACCAACTAGACAACGAAACGAGAAACCAAAATCAAATGAGATCCATCAGAAGCAAAATAATCCTCAACCCGAAGAGCCAACAAAGAAACAGTCACCCAACAATAGCCGTCAAGGAAAAACTGAGTTTCCTTGATCAAGCCCCCCAATACCAAACCAACCCCTAACGATCAGGGCAAAGAAAGGGCTTCGATTTCCATTTAACTCGACATAGATAGCGAACTACACTGAGGGGCATCCTCAAAAAAATCTGAAAAAGGTTGAAGGGAGGAACCTAAAACCGTGGCCATGATAGAAAACTGTCACCATCCTTGCGCCCATCCCCACCTTTTCTCCAACTGAAAGTAAACCCCGAAGTTCCCATAAGGAAAGAATCAAACTAGACCCTAAAAAACCAGCAAGAAGGATCCTCGCAGCCTTCACAGCACACGGACCCTGCATCGACAAAATCGGGTGCCCAAGCTTGGGAACCAAACCAACAGCTATTGGCTCTTTCAAGGCGCTACAATTCGAACTGGTTTCAACAGCCATCTCATCCACAGGTCCTTCTCCAACCCTAGTTCTCGTGCCACCCATGCCCTGCACCATGGTGACACCTCTGCCTTAAGCTTATTGGTTTTATCCATAACCAAAGCAATTATTTTTCTGAGGTCCTCATACAGACTCGGGTATTTTTCTTGCTTCAAACCGGAACCTTGTAAAACCCTAACCTCCTCTAATAAATCTTCCATAGCTTCCTCGATATGTTCTTTGAGCTCTTCCTCCTCTGACTGCTCATTAACAAGCAGTCCATTGTAAGCCTCACCCTCAGAACACTCCCTCTCCCGCTCCTCAAACACAAGGCTACCTGCAAAAACCGTGTTCATCTCCTCTCCTCAGTTCTCCTTCAGCTTTCCATATATCATAAATATTACTACATATATTTTAAAATATTTCAAATATATATTTGAGAGAGAATTTTAAAATTTATATTTTAATTTTTTTACATATTATATCCATTAATAATTTTATTTTATTTTTTTGGGTTAATTTTTTATTAATTAGTAATAAACAATAAATTTCAAATTCTATAATATAATCAATATATTATAATTTTTTAATCGACTTTTTTAAATACAAAGAAAAATCTTCTAAATGATAATTAATAGACATCAAATTTTATATCAAATTTAATTTTGAACAACCTACTCCATTATTCTCTCTTGTTATTAGTGTAGAATAACTATCAACATAATAATTTATACCACATTAATTGAAAAGTTTAATATGATTTTTAAATTAATTATGAACATAATAATTAATAAACTACGAATTTATTTCAAATGAAAATTTGATTTTTTTTTAATATATAATAATTTAACAATTACATCAAAGAGATGTACATAAGTTGGTACATAGATTGATTGTGCCTAACCTAACTCAAATTTGAATGTCGTTACACACTTGTAAATCAAAGGAATTCATTCTCAAAGGCTAAGAATATATGTTGAAGTATACTTATGTCTTGAGAAACCTAATACTACATTGTTCATTAAGAATTAGATAAAATTGTGATTTTATTCACAATAATAACTTGTAAAGTATTAATAATTTTTATGTTGTGCTGGATCAAATTATTAAAAAAAAAGATTTCTTCCATGTGTTGAAGTGTAGAGACCTAATTTTGGTCCATGAATGGTTTTTGGTTGTTGAATCGTACGATTTCATGATACTTATGTGTTTATAATTTATTATATTAGATTAGGTTTTCCTGATATATATATAGAGAGAGAGAGATAAGTGTTTCGTTTTTTCTTTTTTTTCCATGTTTTTTTGGGTGAGTTTATTTTTCTTAAAATTATACAATGTGCATCTAGTTTCAATTATATATTTAGTTGGGTTTAATTAATGATGGAGTCAATCAAGAGTGGAATTGGATTCTATCAATCCTAATTCATATTCTAATTGATTAGAATTATATTCAAGGAGTTTGTTTTATCTAAATTATATGTCTAGTTGGGTTTAATGACTCGAATATAGCCTCAATTGAATGTTCAATTGGGTTAAATTACTTGATGTAATCAACCAGGGATGGAATTAAATTCAATTAATCTGTTTCATGTGAATCGGTTCTAATTGTGTTTGCAAAGTTCGTTTAGCCTCAATCACACGCTCAATTAGATTGTTAAATTACTCGATAGATTCAATTAGGCATGGAATTAGATTCAACCGAGGCTTGATTTGTGTTAATTATTTAGAATTATGTGTGCAGGGTTTGTTTATCCCCAATTGCATGCCTCGTTCAGTTTAAATACTTGATGAAGTAACTAAGCATGTAATTAGATTCATTAAGACCTAATTCATGAGAATTGGTTAGAATTACGCTCAAGGATTTGTTTAGCCCCAATTGCTTGCTTAGTTGGGTCTAATTACTGGATGGAGTAAACTATGCATGGAATTGGATTTGATAAAGCCCTGATTTATAGGAATTGCTTAGAATTGTGTTCGAGTAGTTCATTTAGCCCTCGATATATGTCCAATTTAGTTAAATTACTTGATGGAGTTGACCATGCATGGAATTAGGTTCGATCGATGTTTAATTCATGCTAATTGTTAGAATTACTTACGATGAGCTCGTTTAGCCTCAATGGCATGCTTAATTGGGTTTAGTTACTCGATGGAGTCAACCAAGCATGGAATTGGATTTGATTAAGAACCAATTAATTTGAATTAAATAAAATTATGTCTGAGGAACTTATTTAGCCCCAATTGCATGCCCATCTGGGTTTAATTATTTGGTGGAGTCAACTAGGCATGGAATTAGATTCCTTTGAGACCTGATTTGTGTAAATTGGTTAGAATTATGTTTGAGGAGTTTGTTTATCTCCAATTACATGCCTAGTTGATTTTAATTACTTGATCAACCTTAATTGCATGCCTAGTTGTTTTTTAATTACTTGACGGAGTCAATTATGTGTAGAACTGAATTTGATTGAGGCCTAATTTGTGCGAATTGGATAGAATTATATTTGATGGGTTCACTTGCCCCAATTACATGCCAATTTGGGTCTAATTAAATGATTAGCCCCAATTGCATGCCTAATTGTGTTTAATTACTCAATGAATATTCTTCAAGAAATATAACTTGTCACCTTATAGACACACTAGCCATACTGATCGAAAACACCGTACAACTAGTACATAATCACTTGTTCAGTTTGGTAGATTTGCATCTAGAGACTTGTGAATGAAAAGATATGGTGCAAGCCTTAATATATTAATTGAGTACTAGACTTATTGTAAGTTATAACACTTCTCGTATCTGACTATGTAGAGTTAATTGATATTCTTAACATGACTTGTCATTAACTTGCAGATGCATCAACCATATGTTTGATAGAAAACAACATACATCTAATATCTAATCAATTAACTGGTCTTATAGATGCATAAAGGCTTGCGAATGAGAAGATTTATTGCAAGTATTGATTTATTAATCAAATAGATTTGAAAAAATCATAAACGTTCCCTATATTAAACTCTCATTGAAAGTGTGCATTTAAAAAATGAGTATAAGAGAAAGAAAAAAATGTTAATTATATGTTCTTATGATGAATTACGAGGAAAATAGGCTAATGAAAAAGAAAGGATGCACCTTCTTGGGAATGATGCAAGTGCGAGGTTTGTGAAAGGAAGGGTGAGTGTTGGTTTGTGTAAACACTTATATGTGTTTGTATTTCTATTTGACCTTTAACAAGAGGTTAAATGCGAATTTACAATTGACATGAGGAAAAATTTACTTGTGTGCTATTTGATTTCTATATCAACATTTAATTGGGTGGAATGTTAGCTTGAGAAATTATAACTTTATATTATATACATTATAAAAATAAAATTATGTACTTTATATTTAACAATACAAACCTTATCATCTATCATGTAAGAGAAGAGTAATCTAGTGAAATGTGATATTAAAATAGCTAAAGAACAATGGTGATTAGAAGGCCTTCCCTCATTTTAAAGTATTCTCAAAAGGATCATATCTCAAGGCTTTAAAAGAGAGAAAATGCATTTGCATCTACCTTCCCCATTGAATATAGCATGATTTGAGGTTTGTGTAGGTATTAAAGTAAAATTGGTGATTTTGAGGAGTAAAATCTAAGAGGGGCACTAGGAAGAAGAAAACTGTAAATAGGATGAATGCAAACTTAGATTGTACTAACTCTTTGCGTCATATAACTAGTCATGTTTTTTTTTTTTTTTCTATTTTTAAAATATGTTGAGAGTTTGGAAGTGTTAGTGTATACCTCACACAATCAAGTTATCAATAGTAAATAAATCAAAGTTTTTTATTGTTCGAGATTTTAATTAAAAACCTTTTTCTTTTGGAATTCATAAGGGGGATTATGTAAGTCTCACTTCTCAATTTATGAATTGAGTCCATTAAATTGATTGATTGAGATGAGGAATCTCTCTCTTTTTCAAATATGGAAGAGAAGTTATGTAAAGGTCACTTTTTAATATATGGATTAAGTGCTTATTTTAATTAATCTAGATTTTTTTTTAAAGAACTTCTTGAATTAAAATTTTGACATGAGTTATAGGAGTACATTGGGGCTCCTCCAATAGTTGTTTAGGAGGGTTTGGCTTTGTGGCACTTGCTCCTTGAGTTAATGTATTCCTTTCATCCCTTTTCCCTATTATATCGTATTTGTTGTCTGAATGTCTTTACGAATACACATGATTTCCTACCCAAGTGCTCCATTGACGCCCTTGTCCCATGATTTCCTCTATGGGTGCACTTCCTTGACCCATGATTTCCTCTATGGGTGCACTTCCTTGACCCATGACTCTTTATGATTCTCTTTCTTATGGCCATTTAGTATGGGGGCTTCTTGTTTTCTTTCCTAGATATGAGTTTGGATGTAGAAGATCTAGGGTTTTTAGGGTTCACGGTCTGCTTTGCAACTTCTTTGGGCTTAGAACTTGGATCTTCTCCTCTTAATGGTGCTTCTTCTATGTGTTTCTTCAATTGGGTTTTTCTCCTTTGTTGTGATGTTGATGGCTGATGTTGTTTTGGAACATTATATAGCACTTAACCACTTTTTATTCTATTCTTATTGTTTTCTCTCATCTTTGAGATCATACTCTCTTGCTCTTACAAAGAGTTCCTAAGTTTTGATATGACAAAGGTCAAGATTTGTAAAACTTTAGGTGCGTCCACTCTTTATTTTCAATTATACATTCACTCTTTGACCCCTTCTTAGGCTCTTTTCTTCTCTGGGTTTAACTTATGTTTCTTCCTCGTCTCTTTTGGTCTCCTTCTTCCTTCTCTTCTATTCGTTTCTTGTATCCTTGAATATAATTGGCTAAGTTGAGACTCAGGGTCTAGAAGCATAGTTATGTGTATAAGGCTTCTTGGGGTTGGTTTTTCTCTTATCTTAGGTACTTGGTTGCTTTTCTCTCCGGGCCTATTGGAAAATTTTCTTTTCATCTTAGTGTACAATTTTGCTTTTGTTAAAAGCGAAGCTCCTCCGTTTAACAGGTTTACAATTTCTCCTCTCCTTTTTCAAGAGGGTGTTTTGGGGCTTTTAAACTGTTTAGGTATTTTTTTTAAATTAAAAAAGTTAATTAAACTTTTAATACAAATATATTATAACATTCATATAAAGTATTAGCAATTTAGCTTTAAACGATTATACTAGGAGTTAGCATAGACTAGAAAGGAAAAAATAAATGCTAAATATTTAGAGGGGAAAACACTCTTTGATCTTTAAAACACTTTTTCACACATTTTTAAATCTAAAATTAAGATCAAAATGAATAAGATCAAGATATAGAGCCTTGAATGCTACTTTTCTAGTTCTCATTCCTAAAAAGCAAGGCGTTCATAGGCTTGAATTATTCAGGCCTATTGCTCTTTGTAATGTGGTGTACAAGATTATTACTAAATTGATTGCTGAGAGACTCAAACCGTATCTTCCTCTTGTCATTTCTAAGGAGCAAGGGGGTTTTGTCTCTGGCCATCAAATTTTGTATGGTGTGGTGGTGGCCTCGAAAGTCATTCATTCTATGGCGACCTCAAATGAGAAATCTATGTTCATTAAGTTGGACATGGCTAAGGCCTATGACAGAGTTAAGTGGTGTTTTCTTGAGAAGATTATTTTGGCCTTCGGTTTTTGTCCTGCTTTGGTGGGTTTATGAGTTGTGTTACTTCTTCTTCCTTTTTGGTTATTGTGAATGGAGAACCTTCAGAGCTTTTTGGCGCCACCAGGGGCCTATGCCAAGGGGACCCCCTTTCTCCCTATTTGTTTATTATTTTGGCTGAGGGGTTGGGCTGGCTTCTTAAGTTTTGAGTTTCTCAAGGCTTGATTCATGGGTGCTAGTGGGGCAATGGTTTACCAACACTTTCTCATCTCTAATTTTGTTAGGTTGTGGAGCTAAAAGCTTCAACTGTTTGCAGACATGGAGGAGTTGTTGAGTGTCACAGTCACCGACATCTATTAGGCCAACCAACGTCGGTTAGGGGTGAACAGAAGGGAAACCAACATCGACAGGAGTCGGCCGACGTCGGTCATCTCCAGGCAGACAGGGACTGATGTCGGTCACCTATGCGGTTCCAGAACTATTCCTTGCACGAACAGTTAGTTTGTTGAACTGATTATTTGCATGTAAAGGCTATTTCGAGTCTTGAGCTGTGTGTCTAAATTAAGAGTCTAAATTATTGTTTAAGTCTGGGATCTATTTATAGACCCATTGGCATGTATTGTAATGATGAGAAAATAGAGGAAGGCAAGGTAGATCCTTCCAATTGTAAGAACAGGTTGATCTGCAGGTTGTTGCAAGATCAGGGTCGAGTTCTACATGTGTAAGTATGATCATTTGAGTTGCAAGTTGTTGCAAGTTCATGGGAGATCTACTTGAAGTACTTTGAGTACTTGTGTACTGGCAAGGTTATTACTGACTGGTTGGAGGTGAACACCAATTCTATGTTTGAGTTGTGTGTTGGGACCATTTTTGGTAGGAGAGTGAACTCTTGATTAAGAATTACTAGGAGCCCTTGAGGTGTGGGAAGCCTCTGAGAGGTGGAAGAAGAAGTGGCATCTTCTTTATTGTATTTTCTTTCTAGATGAGTATTAATACAAGATTGTGTATTGTCTCTCATATTCTGTGCTATTTGTGAATTCTAGTTACTTGTTAATTCTGGTATAATTCTGTGTTTAGTTGCTTATACAAGGTAATCATATTGTGCTCTTATTAAGGAGCAAGATCTTGACAAGTGGAATCATAGTTTGTTGTTCTTGATTCCCCATCAAATTTGTGGATGATACTTCTCTCATGGGGTTAGCTCATCTTCTAAAAGCTGAATATTTTTGACAGGCTTTGAATACTTACCTGGTTGCTTCGAGACAGAAAGTCAATACGCAAAAGTCTTCTATTTTCTTTTTAAATACCCCCAGGCTATTCAAAGGTGGATCCTGACTATTTTAAGGTTTTAGATTGGGTCTCTTCCTTTTGTCTACCTGGGCATTCCTCTTGCTATGGGTAGACAACCTAGGTCCTCTTGGCAGAAGTTGCTTGATAAGTTGCGAGGGAAGGTCACTCATTGGATCACTAATGGTTGTCTACTGTGGCTAGAGTGACTCTTCTTAAGTCTATTATATAGGCTCTTCTTATTTACAGGTGCTTTGTTCAGGCTGATCCTATGTATTTCCTTAAGGAATTTGATGCACTCTCTTAACAATTTATTTAGAGTGGTAACTAGTTGTTTGTTACGTGGAGGCTTGTTAAGTGGGAAACTGTGTGCAGGCTGAAGAAAGAGGGTGGTCTTGGTTTACACTCTACTATTTTGAATGGGCAAGCTCTTGTTGCTAAGCTTTATTGGCGTTGGTGTATCAGTCAACATAAGCTTTGGGCCCGTATTCTCATTCATAAGTATCTTAGAGGTGTCAATTCTTTTGATGTTCCTCACTTTCCTTTGGAAGGAAGGGGTTCTATGATCTGAGATACCTTGAAGGGCGGCTTAGTTGGTTAAGAGTGGGATCTTTTAGATATGTCATTCGGGGTCTCAGGGACTTTTTTGGTTGGATTCTTGGGATGGGCACCCTCCTATCCTCTTTGCCTATCCTCACCTCCATTCTTGATGTGATATTTTTACCATTATTGGTTGGGACACAATTGAGCATTATAACATTGCCCATCATTGTGGGTTGGCTATTACTTTTCGATGGAAGCACTCTTCTGAGTGGCCACAAGGGGGTCTGAAGTGGATAGGTGTGAGCTGGCTCAAATTCTTGCTTCTTGTGAATGTAATGCCTTGGAAGGGCAGGATGTTTTGGCTTGGGTTGGCAGTGATTTGTCTGGGAATTACTTGGTTTCTGTTGGATATGGGCAGCTTGGCAGACAGATGTTTGGAGACGTTGAGGTCCCTTGGTGGAATCAAGTTTGGCACTCGTCTTCGTGGCCTAAGTGTAACTTCTTCATGTGGTTAGTGGTTCACAATAGGTATCTTAATTGGGATAATTTGTGCAAGTGTGGTTTTCAGGGCCCCTCAATGTGTGTGTTGTGCCATAATTATGAGGAGAGTGTTTCACATCTCTTCTTCCACTGCTCCTTTGCTAGGGAGATTTGGCTCTTGTGGTGGGGTGTGTGGATCATGCCCTGTTGGCATGTTTCATCTTTCGCTGAGGTTTTTGACCGGTGGGGCAAGGCCCCTGTTTCCTCTTCATTTCTTCAGGTTGCTTGGGCTCTTAGCCCCTCCTTTATTATTTGGCACATATGGCTAGAGAGGAATTGTAGGATTTTTTAGGATGTGATGATGGTGGCCCATCGTTTGTGGTGGAAAATTCTTCACTCTTTGGGAGAAATTGTTGCAGCAAAATGTGATTTGACAGATGCAGTGGATCCTCGTGATGTTGTTTGGTGTAATCATCTTCAACTTCTTCCTCAATGAGGACATTTCATAAGACGTCATGATAGACACCCTCGTTAGAAGACAAATAGGGAGGGATGTTGGTCTCCTCCTCAGGGAGTGTTGAAAATCAACACGGATGGGTCTTCTCGGGGAAACCCTAGTCATGTTGGAATTGGGGGAGTTGGTTGGAATAGTTTTGGGACTGTTCAGTTTATCTTTTCTGTTTACAAGGGTCTTCATACTAACAACTTAATGGAAGCCCTTGCCATTTTATATGTTGTGACGTGTGGCTGTCAGCGTGGGTGGAGAAGGATCATCTGTGAGTCTGAGTCCCAGGTGGTGGTGAATCTGTTGAATAGGTGGGATTTCATAGATGTTAGTTGGTTCTTAGCTTCGGTTGCTAAGCAATTTCTTAATATTTGTGCTTCTTTGGAGTCGGTTACTTTCAATCATATTCCTAGAGAATCGAATGCTGTTGCATATTGTTTGGCCAAGTGGGCCTTTGATCATATGCAAAATTAAAATATTGTGGATAGGGGGCAATTACCCCTAAATTTGTCTCATGAGCTAGACAACTTAGTTGAGTTGAATAGGGCTATTAATATATATATATATATATATATATATATATATATATATATATCAAGATAGATCTTGTCATCTAAATTAGAAAGGCATTCCCCAAAACAACTAATTATGAAAAGATTTGCTGCGAAGTCCTAACACCTGCCTGCAAACATGTTTAATGAAGCTCTTCCTCTTAGCAGCTGGATTTGCCCTAACATATCCAACAGAAGAATAACCCCCACATACTCGAGGGTCCTTTGTTCCAACATCTTCATATTTAGCAGCACTAAACCCGTGCTCATCAGCGCAGAAGCGACTGTATTTCTTGGACTGAAAGTGGGGCTCAATGGCAGGCGGTGAGATTTGACCAGCTGGTGTTTTAAAGCTGTGCCCACCACATCTAGTACAGCATGCCACAGTCGTGGTGGTGATGTTTTTGTCATCATTGGGAGAAGAAAGGCTTTGTGGATCGCCTCATATAAAAGGTCGATTGACACTGCATAGAGAAGAATCAATGCCAAAGGATGATTTTAGGTCTGCGTTCTGTCAATCTATGAGGCGATCCACAAAGCCTTTCTTCTTTGGATTCTTCTCTATGCAGTGTCAAACTTCTGGTGAATTCCAAGCAGATTTTAAAAACATTAGGTGAAAATGGGAGACACATGCTGGTTTCACCCAAAGAGATAATTTTAATGAGCTTACCTGTTTAGATCCCGATGCTAGCTAGGTAAGTTTAGCAGTTTTTAAGAAAATGTAACTAATTTTTGTAGAAAGTAACTCAAAATAGTTTCTATGAATTTTGTATTTTTCATCACCAACAAAATCACACTGACAATGTTTTTTCCTTTCCTTCAGGATTGAGTTCATACAATATTTTGTATGAAAGATTATATAATCATCTCATGCAAAGGCATCGATTACAATTAGGGAACTTCCACATCCTTGCTATGATTACCATGATAGTTACATACAATTCTAATACAGTTTAATGAAATAATTTTGTTAGTTATAACCAACGTTGTCGAGGTGCATGTAATTGACCAAAATTGGACCACATGTGTAAAATGCACCCAAAGCCACACCCCAATGATATCAGGTGCATTTTAACTAACCCCAGAGACATTTGTGTAGTTGTCCTATTTTGAATTGGTGTCATCAAGATTTACATGTATTAACAAAGGACTATTAACAAATATTTTGATTCATGTGTATCAATGAATGGTTTTTGACCAATTTGGATTATTCATATTATTTTTCTAATGATACATTCATGTACAAAAGCAAAATTTTAGTTTTTTAGATCATAGTTAAACTTGATGCCAATGTGACTAATTTGGCATATCACATCCCCATAGTGGGATCCTAGAAAGGGAAATTTGTGATCTACCAAGTTTCATGATTATCTTATGTTTGAATTTCCAACTTTCAAGTTCAATGTTTCAGTTTTAATATTATAATCTAGTATATTTTGAGGATCTGCAACATGCCTACCCCTACACCATTACAGGGACTTGGTGCAACAAGTTTTATGTATTCTTTTGTTCTTCATATTTCCTTTTATGATGAATCCTGTACATGACATCATGAAGGGAATATTTATTGGACACCAACATTCCATTCTTTTAAGGTCTTTGTCTTTACTTTTTACTACATTAGTTGCTTTTCTTATGCCCAATTTCATAGATTTTTTTTGGTCTCTGTGAGCAATAGTTTTTGTTCTTCTGTAGGTTTTGAATTTATAGATACCTTTCACTTTGTTGCTTGTAAAAAGGAGTCCTCTAACATCCAGTTGTGTGCAGATATTAAATTGCATATATAGAGCTAGGCGATGTATATATTAGTATTCTTATATATTGATGCACATGATTTCATCCATTTTCTTCGATGTGTTGATTCTTTATGGCTGGAGGTGTCAGTTCAAGGCTTTAGCAATAGTGAACGCCCCCACCTAAACTATTTTCCTTGCTAATAAAGAGAAAAACAATACATATAGAGGATTCCTAGCCGTATTATATCAAGGAATCATTTAATCTCCACAAAGTTTTACGATCTTTTACAACTAATTGATAATATTGTTGCTTCAGTTGGATCAACTTTACAATTTGTTGTAGTGATTGGCTTTTAAGAATACCTATAACATATTCAAGTAAAATTTATTTCTATCAATAGATTAGATTATCAAAATTCTAACCAGAAAATAATTTTATGTTGCATGATCTATTGTTATCGTAAACCACATGAATCATGTTTGACTAATGCTTCTTTGGATCTGCTACTGGACTATATCTACCCATAGGGACTTGGCACATGGCACCCTTGTTCAACAAAACTTTATTTCTTAAGGAGAGTAATTTTTTCTTATGATTATATTTACATTAGTTGTTGTTTCGAAGGTGCAAGAAAAGTAGGAGAAATTGCATTTTTATTTTTGCGATTATTTTTAATAAGTATTTTTATTTTATTTATAGAATATATTCCCCATTTATATATTATATTGTGCTAGACTACCTTTATTATTTGTTACACCAACGACACTCTACTATTAATGTACAAGAAATCATCCACAATGCAAAAATTCAAATAATATTAATCAATTTAAAACTCAATCATGTAGGGATTAATACAAAAATTCTCACATCATATTGTGCTTGACAAATGTTTTCTTTTCTTTTGTGAAGTATATTCCCCATTTAACCAAAATTTAACCCACTACATTCCTTCCCCCCTGGGACTGATCGTCAATCGAGGATCTTTTCTCTTAAGCGACAAGATGAACAAATAGAGGGATTCAATCAATTAGCTCGTTTGATATAGTGCACATCAAACGTAGAGTCTTTGTCAATAGAAGATGGCACCATCATACAAGCTATAAACCATTTTGTAGTGTATGATTTCACATGAAATATTGTGTCAATAGAAAGGATAATAAAAGAAACTAATCTAAAATATCACATTATCCAAGAGTCCATTGTTGAATATTAAATTATTTTTCATGTTTATTTGTCTTATTGTTAATTATTATTATAATATCGCATTGTTAAATTTTTTACCAATTTCTAAGCTTAACACAATTAAGGTGATCTACCTGGGCTAATTTATATGTTGAATATTATTTGTTAATTCAATTGTAGACATAGGAAACTTGCTCAAACATTTTTTAAATAATTGCACTTATACGTAAATAATAAACGAGTATGCAATATACCAAATATTATAATTATTATTCACCGATATATCACTATTCTTAGACTATGTATATATATAAATAAAGTAATATCTACAATTTCTACATCGATATGAATATTGCAAGAATCAAATTCTATTAAAATATTTATCAATTTTTAAGTTTATCAGCAAATAAGGTGATCTAACTAAGGTACAGGGATAACAAATAATATGGAAATGGTTTATACACCTTCCACGTTATTGTTTATTGCTACAAGTAACACGCAACTGGTCAAGTGACTGAAGGAGGCTGCGCAACATACTAAGAGGTTGTAATTTCAACTGTTTTTAGGTTTTGGTTCGATTAATACACAAACATTTTAATTTATTTATTAATAAATATATTAAACATAAATTATATAAAATTATTGAAAGTTTACATGCTTTCTAAAGAGATCAAACAATAATTAGAGCATTTATTGTTATTACATATAAATTTATTTTAGAACAATCATTAAAAAAAAGTACACATTGCATAATAGTAAGGTTTTGTATGTTATTGAAATTATTTTAATAATAAAAATTTGTTATTTTCAATATAATCATTATCTAAAAATATAATTAAAAAACACTGCTTAAAATTCTAACTAACCTTTAACATAAATCCCAAAACACATATTTTCTTTGATTTTTATTATATTATTACCAATATAAATTTAAAAAAAAATATGTTTTATAAATTATCGAAATCCCAACCAAAAAAAATGAACAAAGTTATTGGAGCTCAAATTCAAATAAACATAATCACCAAAATATTTTAATCATATAGGAGCTTTGATTTTAATCATAATAAAATAATAAAAGATACTCTTTTCATATCAAGTTGAGATGCACAAAGTATATACAAATTTCTCCTTTGATTTGATTGAAGGAAAATATATATACAATTCCACAAAAGTGGATTTTCCGAATCTATTGAACCGACAATCATAAAATACAAAATTAATATAAAAATGAGCACAAAAGTGGATTTTCCGGATCTATGCCAACTCTACGCCATGCCCACTTTCTTTCATTCAACAAAACTTTATTTCTTAACAGTTATTCCCCCATCACTTTAGCTATTCCCCCATCACTTTAGCTAAACGAAAGTTGTTATATGACACCCAATATTCCTCAATGACTATATCATCATAAATATGAGTACACCTTCTCTCTTTTTTTTTTTTAAATTTCTTTTTAATTTATTTTAATAGGTTAATTTTTTTGAGGTTGGAATTATAAATCGCAAAATATTTTTGATTGGAATTATGAATTTGTATTGGGACAATAAAAAGGGGTTCAATGTTCGATACACGAAGGTGTAAACATCATTACGAAGTGAGAATCTACAAGAAGTAACAACCCCCGTTCCACAAGGAAAACAAATAGACAAGGGAAGGCAAGCAGGAAAAACACTAAGATTATCAACGTCTACCAAACAACAACGACCAACTCAAAAAAGAAAGCCATGTCCTTCAAAGAATTTTCAATCAACTTGTCATACAAAAAGACAGAAAAATGAGACAAGATTGAAAGCTTTATCAAATAAGTTCAAAGTAATGTGTCACAATCCTTAGCTATAGGGTAAGCCCAGTCTTCTCTCGTGCCTTAAGAGAAGGTCCTTCATGGTCAATTGGGACCCCTCTCTCACCATATGTTCTACCTCGGACCTCAACCTTTCTGCCTCAGAGCTTCTACCCTTCTTTTTAACGGTGGTTCCTACGTCAGCTTTGAGTTTCCTGGGATGCATATGCAAAGTGATAACAACAGAAGGGAGGGGGGATAACACAAGGGGGGAGCCAACAGTGTCGATGGGAGGGGTAGAAACAAGGGAAAGGGGAAGGGACAGTGAAGGGAGGAGGGACAAAGGCGTAACTCCAACACAAGACCGTTCTGCGTGTGAACCACCACTAAGATTTTTAGAAGAGTTTTTTACAACATTAGAAAGCAAGGGTCTGGAAGGGGGAGTTGAAGCACCTGTAGAAGATTTAGCTGAAGAGTAGTTGAGGGCACCTCTTTCGAATAGTCCTCCACATGAGTCACCCTAGAAAAGGGAGGATGAAAGAACTTGTCATGATTACACCATAAGAAAGCTTGATCAAGAGCCCCATCTTTTTTCTTCCAGACTCAAGGGGTCGAGGAGCAGAGGAATGACCTGTCTTGGAAGGTCATTCAACGATCCAATGATCAGGGAGGTTGCAATGGAAACAACGAAAGGGGAGTCATCCATAATTATGAAGCTGAGTCCACGAGCCATGCGAGGAAAGCAAGTTCATGGAATGGAGCAATGGCTTGGAGAGATCGATCAAAACATAAGCTTTGATGAACTTGAGTTTCCAAGAAGCATCGTCAATGCTCACAAAAGAGCCAATGCCGCATATTTTAAATATATATCTCAAATATGTTTGAGGTATTAATTTTTAAAAAATATTTTAAATTTTTTTACATATTGTATTGACTACTAATTTTATTATCTTTTCTATCAATTTCTTATTAATTAGTAATAAATAATAAAATCCAAATTCCATTCATATGGTTAATATATTACGATGATTGAATCGACTTCTTTAAAAAGAAAGAAAAAACTTCTAAATAACAATCAATATACATCAAATTTAATGTTAAAATTCCCCTTTGACAATTAAATAGACATCAAATTTTAAATCAAATTTAATTTTGAAAAACCTTCTCCATCATTCTCTCTTATTACTACTGTAAAATACCTATCAACATAGTAATTTATCCCACATTAATTAAAAAATTTAATATAATCTTTATATTAATTATGAACATAATAATTAATTAACTATGAATTTATTTTAATTGAAAATTTGAAATATATATATATATATATATATATATATAAAACAATTATATCGAAAAAATGTAAACAAGTTTATAAGTGAATTAATTGTACCTAACTTAACTCAAATTTAATATAATCTTTATATTAATTTATTGATTCTCAAATACTAAGGATATATGCAGACCTATGCCTTGTTGAAACTTAATAATACATTGTTCATTAAGAATTTAGGCAAAAATGTGATTTTGTTCACAACATTAACCTCTAAAGTATAATTTTTATGTTGTGCGTGAATCAAATTATTTAAAAAAAAAAATTCTTCAATGTATTGGAGTGTAGAAATCTAATTTTGGTCCACGAATGGTTTTTAGTTGTTGAATCGTACGATTTCATTATCTTATGTGTTTATAATTTATTATATTATATTACGTTTTTCTATTTATATATATTTGGTTGTTTCAAGTGTTTTATTTATTTATTTATTTTTTATATGGTTTGTGTGACTGAGTTCATTATGTTTAAAATTATATAATATGTGTTTAGTTTCAATTATATATTTAGTTGAGTTTAATTATTGATGGAGTTAATTAAGTGTGGGATTTGATTTGATCGAGTCTGATCCATATTTTAATTAGTTAGAATTATATTTAAGGAGTTTGTTTTGTTCAAATTATATGTTTATTTGGGTTTATTTATTCAAATATAACTTCAATTGAATGTTTAATTGGGTTAAATTATTTGACATAGTCAATCAGGGATGGAATTAAATTCAACTGACCCTGATTCATGTGAATTGGTTATAATTGTGTTTGCAGAGCTCATTTAGCCTCTTTTCTTGGATTTAATTACTCCATTAGCCCCAATTACATGCCTAATTAGGTTTAATTGCTCGATAAAGTTAATTAAGCATGGAACTAGATTCAACTTAGGCTTGATTTGTGCTAATTATTTAGAATTATGTTTGAGGTGTTTCTTTATCCCTAATCGCATGCCTAGTCAGGTATAAATACTTGATGAAGTAACTAGGCATGTAATAATTGTAGTTGGATTCGATCAAAACCTAATTCATGCATATTAGTTAGACTTACATTCAAGGATTCGTTTAGCCCCAATTGCTTGCTTAGTTGGGTCTAATTACTAAATGGAGTAAACTATAAATGGAATTGGATTCGATCAAGCCCTAATTTATAATCTAATTGCTTAGAACTGTGTTCGAGAAGTTCATTTAGCCCTAGATATATGTCTAATTCTGTTAAATTACTTGATGGAGTTGAGCATGCATGGAATTAGGCTCGATCGAGGTTTAAGTCATGCTAATTTGTTAGAATTATTTACGATGAGCTCGTTTAGCCTCAATGCCCTACTTAGTTGGGTTTAGCTACTCAATGGAGTCAACCAAACATGGAATTGGATTTGATTAAGAACTGATTCATTTGAATTAAATAGAATTATGTCTAAGGAGCTTATTTAGCCCCAATTGCATGCCCAACTAGGTTTAATTATTTGGTGGAGTCAACTAGGTGTGAAATTAGATTTCTCTGAGACTTGATTTGTGTAAATTGGTTAGAATTATGTTTGAGGCTCGTTCATTTAGCTCCAATTGCATGCCTAATTGAATAAAATTACTCGATCAACCTTAATTGCATGCCTAGTTGGTTTTAATTACTTGATGGAGTCAATTATGTGTAGAATTGAATTTGTTGAGGCTTGATTTGTGCGAATTGGCTAGAATTACATTTGATGGGTTCACTTGCCCCAATTACATGCCAATTTGGGTCTAATTAAATGATTAGTCCCAATTTTATTTCTAATTGTGTTTAATTACTCAATGGAGATTCCTCAAGAAATATAACTCGTCACCTTACATACACGCTAGCCATATCAATTGAAAACACCGTACATCTAGTACGTAAGCACTTACTCAGTTTGGTAGATTCACATCTAGAGACTTGTGAATGAAAAGATATGGTGCAAGTCCTAATATATTAATTGATTACTAGACCTATTGTAAGCTATAACACTTCTCGTATTTGACTGTGTGGAGTTAATTGCTATTCTTAACATGACTCGTCATGAGCTTGTAGATACATCGATCATATGTTTGATGGAAAATAACATACATCTAATATCTAATGAATTTGTCAGTTTTATAGATGCATAAATACTTGCGAATGAGAAGATCTATTGTGAGTATTGATCTATTAATCGAATAGATTAAAAAAAATCACAAACTTTCCTTACATTACACTCTCATTGAAAGTGTGCATTAAAAATTTGAGTATAATAGAAAGAAAAAAATGTTAATTAAATGTTCTCGTGATGAATTTAGGAAGAAAATAGGCTAATAAAAAAAAAAGGATGCACTTTCTTGAGCGTGATGCAAATGTGATGTTTGTGAAAAGAAAGGTGAGTGTATTAATTTGTTTAAACACTTAATATATATTTATACTTTTATTTGACTTTTAATAAAGAGTTAGATATAAATTTACAATTAATATGTGAAAAATTTTACTAATATGCTATTTGATTTTTATAAATGAAATGTTAATTTAAAAAAAATTAATTTTATATTATCTTATAAAAATATATATATGTATTGTATATTTAACACTACAAACCCTATCATTTATAATGTGAAAGAAGAGTGATCCAATAAAATGTGACATTAAAATAACCAAAAATGACGGTGATTAAAAGGCCTGCCTTCATTTTTAAATATGCTCGAAAGGATCCTATCTCGAAACATTGAAAGAGAGAAAATGTATTTACATCTACCTTCTCCATTGAATATACCATGAGGTTTGTGTAGGTACTATGACAAAATTGGTAATTTTGAGGAGCAAATTCTAAGAGGGGTAGTGTGAAAAAATAAAACTTTACATAGGATGATTGCAAAATTGGATTGTACTCCCTATTTTTAAAATTTTTAGTTTGGAAGTGTTAGTGTATACCTTACACAATCAAATTATTAATAGTAATTATATTGTTTTAAGTTTTAATTAAAAACTTTTATTTTTTGGAATTTGGAAGAGGCGATTATATGTTTCACTTTTCAATTTATAGATCGAGTCTTTTAAATTGATTGATTTATTTTTAAAAAAAAATCTTTTACTTTTAAATATGGAAGAGAAGTTATGTAAAGGTCACTTTTTAACTTTTAATTTATTGATAAAATCTCAATTTAATTAATTTAGATTATTTATTTTGAATGAAAATTATGATTTGAGTTACAGGGCTCCAAGGTCCTTCAATAGTTGTTTGGGTTTGTTTGGTTTTGTAACATTTGCTCTTCAAATTGATGTGGTCCTTTTATCCCCTTTCCCTATGCTATCATATATATTGTTTGACCATCTTTATTGATTTATACGATTTCTTAATTAAATGTTCCATTGATGTCTTTATTTTATGATTTTCTTTGTGGATGCATTCGTCAAACAAATGACTCTTTTTGGTTCTCTTTATTATAGCCATTTTGTATGGGGGATTCTTGTTTTCTTTCCTAAATCTATGTTTGGATGTAGAAGATTTAGAGTTTTTAGGGTTCACGCTCTGCTTTACGACTTCTTTAGGCTTGGAGTTTGGATCTTCTAATCTTGATGGTACTTGCTCTTTGTGTTTCTTCGCTTGAAATTTTCTCCTTTATTATGATGTTAATGGCCAATATTGTTTTAGAACATGCTAAAACACTAAACTGCTTTTCTTCTATTTTTATTGTTGTCTTATTCCAAAGATCTTACTCTCTTGCTCTTACAAAGGGGTCCTAAGTTTTGACATGACAAAGATCAAGATTTGTAAAGCTTTAGATGTGTACTCTTTATTTTCAATTAAGCCTTCCCTTTTTAACCCCTCCTTAAACTCTTTTCTTCTTTTAAGTTTAGTTTATGTTTCTTCCTCCTCTCCGATGTCTCCTCCTTCCTTCTCTTCTATTTCTTTCTTGTATATTTAAGAAATTTGGTTCATGTCATGGTCTACAAGCTTAGTTCTGTGCATAAGGCTTCTTGGTGCCGATTCTTCTTCTATCTCGAGTTCCTCATCACTTTTCACTTGGAAATTTTTCTTTTCATCTTACTGTACAATTTTAGTTTTTCTAAAGGCGAAGCTTTTCCTCTCAATATTTTAGGGCTTTTAGACTGTTTATGTATTTTTTTAATTTAAAAGTTAAGTATTTAATAAAAATATATTATATTAATCATATAAAATATCAACAATTTAGGTTTAAAAGATATTAGGAGTTAGCATAGAATATAAAAGAAAAAAGAAATGGTAAATATTTACACTGGAAAACACTGTTTGCTCTTTATAAACACTTGTTCATACAATTTTTTTTAATCTAAAATTAAGATCAAGATGGATCCTGACATCTAAATCAGAGAAAAAACATTGCCCAAAACAGGTAATTATAAAAATGATTTGCTGCGAAGTCCCAACACCTGCCTGCAAACATGTGTAATGAAGCTCTTCCTCTTAGCAGCTGGATTTGCCCTAACATCTCCATTGGGAAGAGAGCGATTGACGCATGAAATACAAAGATCTCTCATGCCACCGATTCCTTTTATATCCTCTGCGGAGGAGGAAGAATGGCGTTCCCTCATCACCATTGCTCTCTCCACTGCAGCACCCAGCCTGCCACTGCAACACCCACCACCACCTCCTCCTCCTCCTCCTACTGAAATGGCTGTAGAACTGCCACTGTTAATATTACTATTAGTGCTACCAGTAACATCAGTGTCCTGTAAATGGACATATCTCTTCATTTTTATCTCCTGTCACTCGCTGATCGCACAGCACAAAGTAAGACAAGCTGTGCACATCCATTTCCTAAGCCTCAACTGAATTATATAGCAGAGAAATGGCCGTCGAGTTGTGCATAAGGGATAAATCTCAGTTTCTCCCTAATTGATTGTTAGTATAAAGTAGCGATTGAGTTGTCAGGAACGGTACTTTCTTCATTTCTGCAAAAGTTGTCATTTAGGTTATTTTGGCCGGTCAAGCCAGCTGGACCATCAAGACAAGAATGCATTATAATTTTAAAAACTAATCATAAAATTTAAATTTATTATAACTATTATTATTTTTCTTGCACTAGATGAATCTTAAAGTTTTGAAAACCTTCTGTTTTATTAGTCCCTGCCGGAGGCATGGTACTATACTTTTTTTGCCTCCGGCAATTAATTCAACTTGCTTGTCAGCCACTCCCAAATAAAATGATGGTGTTTACTAAAATCGTAAACCATGTTGGAATGTTTGTTACGAGGAATTAATATTATATTGTCGTTTTCATTGCTGCTAAACAAGAAATAGTTGTTTTGAGAAGTAACCAACGATGGAGTTTCATTTGGTTTATATTCCTATCAAGCCCTTTACTAATAGCTAAAACATGTCGGCATTTACTGCAGGTAGTTATAAGTGGTGTCTTCATGGAGAGACTGGGAATGCCAAATGCTACCAAATGCATGTCATTAGTGATGCCAACAAGTACAGAGCAACCAATATGTCATGTTAGAAAACCAACAAACTAGTGGAACCTCTATTTTGCCGTGGGTCGGAAACATGGGAGCAAGGTTCGACTTGCATGTGTTGAGTGCTGAGAATGATAAGGAGTTGGGCAAGGTGCAAAGCAAGGCTAAGCCAACTGAATATGTGATACTATTGCTTTACATTATTGCAGTGGTTGTTCATTTTGAATGTCCATTACATTGGTTTATTTGCTTGATTTGTGTCTAATCATTTTCCTCCTTTTATTTTTTTCAGTCTTCAATAAAATGTTATTATTGGATGGAGACTGGATAGTTCACCCTAAGTGAAATCATATACCAAGCAATAGTGTGGCAAAAACCAACAAACAAGCTTTTGTGGGGACACAACGGCAACGAACACAGAATGAGCATGGACAATGAAAATGGTAAGAACCCTAACTGGAACCACACAATGCCCTTCAGCTTCCACGATGCTTCCCTCTAACAAGACCACATGTTCCTTACTATCCAGATATGGACCAACAACACTTGGGGGTCTCATCTAATCCACAATGTGATTGTGCCCTTGAAAGAGATACTGAAACAACCACTACAAAATGGCAAGCTCGACGTGGTGAGTTACCATTACCAGCTACTCAACTCCTAAGAAAAACCCAAGGGGACTCTTACTCTGTTAGTCATGTTGGGCAACAAAACTCAGGTTAAGCAGTGCACGCACCTATGGTCACATGCAGCCATGCTCAACGACAATGGCTTCTACAAGCATCTCCTCGGTCACGCGCAAATTATTTCCAGGATTTCTAGTAATTCTTTATGAGATCTTCCTCCTCCATTAAAATTGTGCGATTTTTCATCCAAATTTTGTCTAAATTATAGATTCGTAATCATAACATTCAACAATTCTTTAGTCCTTTGGATTGTGTTGTAATGGCGATCCAAGTTCAAATCCCGCCACTATTTAGACAACCCACAACAAAGGACATTCAACAATTAATTATATAACATATGGACATTCAATTTCGGATATAAAGTGCACTATTGTGGTCATTGATGTACAAAATCTGCCAAGAAAGATATTTTTCTTTAAAATAAATTTTAATTGTATTATTTATTCTCTTTTTTTCTTCGTTGTGAAATTTAGGGCTTTTGACATGGATATTTTCGATGATATAGTTCTCAAAGGTTCGATTTAAAAACAAGCTTTCTTCTTTGAGTTTGGTAAGTACAGATGTTTTCTTGTTTGGAAACAAACCTCTAATGAACATTCAACAAAAAATACGTATTGTTTACATAGTCTGTACATTCAACGGAAATACGGACTGCTTGCGATTTTTGGGTGTGATGGATGTAACATTTATCATTGATTAGGAAAAAATTATATAAGAATTTAAGATGGATAGATCAACTTTACATTTTTTTCCATCTACACTTCTTATAGCCAAATAATGGCTATATCTATATTAATATTGAGAGCCTTCTATCTTACAAAAGAAAACAAAGAATCACAATAGAATGTAACCTATATAACAAGGAGGAGATAAGTGCAAGCAAAATATTTGAACGCCATTTTTTTGTAGTTTCGTCCTCTGTTATTGGATAGATATACCTCACGAAGGCAGGTACTCTTGTTGCAACGCGACACTTGTTGCTTTATGTTTTAGGGCCCCATCTATGATCTTTCATCACATTAAAAAGATTTGAGTTGGGGTGGGAAGTCTTTCGAAATGGGATATTAAACTCTTTAATAATATTTAAGTTGTTGTAAATATCTTTTAAATATTTATTAATTGTTAAATTGTATAATTTTAAGATGTATGTATTTTTTTGGATTATTTATTTAAACTAATTATATATATCTTAAATAAATTTATGTAAAATATATACATCATTTTTAAGACACCTATTTCATATTGAATTGTGATATTAATAAAATGGGTATTTTGAAATGATATTTATCAATATATTTTACATAGTACAAATTTATTTAAGATATGTATAATATAATAATATAATATATTATTTAATAGAATATAATATTGTAAAATATATTAGAATTATTTTATATATATATATATATATATAATAATTCTAATATGAATAATTAAAATAAAATTACCATAACAAAATTGTAATTCAACCGTCATATTATTATTAACGTTTAAATAAATAAACAAATAATTGAATATTTTTATTTTATAAACAAATAAATAAATATTTTTATTTTAAGGTAAATTAAATCACCGCAATAATGAATATAATTTACCCATCATATATTTTAGTATGGTAATAATAGTTATTTTTATTTTGAAGTAAATAAAATTACCACAACAAAATCGTTATAAATAAATTATTTTATTTTAAGATAAAAAAATTACCACAAAAATAAATATAATTCACTTATCATATATTTGAGTAAGGTAAATATATAATTAAATTCTTTTATTTTGAAATACAAAAATTATTACAACAAATTTATAACTAATCCATCATATTATTAAATAATTATAAGTCTAAATAAATAAATTAAATAAAAATGAGTAGACAAAATTAATCATCTATATATTATTGCTTTATTTATCAATTTTGAAGTCCCATTATCATTGTCTCTTTCCTCTCGTTCTTTAGAAGCATGTTAACAACACCCCAAAGTCAAAAGACCCTTTGAGACTAGAGTATAATTAATTTCTTTATTCCAATTTTTTTTTCAACTATTTAATTATTATTTTAGTATCCATATAATTCTACTTTAAATTTATATTTCTTTATAAATATAAATATAGTGATCAATATTCTATATTAAAAATTATTAAACATTCATAAATATTTTAAATAAATCAAATAATTATTATAACATTCATTATTATTACACCTAAATTTATATTAAAATAATTATTGAAAAAAAAAAACAAAAAAAATTAATAGAAAAAAATAAAAAAAACATATTTTTTAGGTTTTGCTTAGCATTATCATTTTTGTAAATACCATTTCATTCATTTTTAGATATACATTTCCATAAATAAATCTTAATGACTATTAATGAATCTTACACTAAAATAGATATGCCTTTAAATTTTAGATATCCGTCAATGGTAATGAAACTACCAAAATATGGCTGCCAAAATTAGGCGACAGGTGCTTATTATATGTAATGAAATGGTTGAAATGTTATGATCAGAAGATTCCGGAAATCTAGGCACTAGTCCCATGTAAAACAAAATCTCCACCTCTTTATAAGTGCAATAAATATGATTGAAAACAATACAAAATATATCCATACAAAAGTGGATTTTCCGGATCCTCGAACCGACAATCATACAACTTAAAATGTAAGAAAGAAACCTCCATTTCAATGAAACTTTATCTCCCGGGGGTAATTTATTTATATATAATTAATTTACTGGTTTTTTAATTTGATTAAGGGTAAATATTTTTGATGGAAATTATAAATTGGGATTAGAATATATTTGAGAATTTAAAATTTAAAATGGAAAAAGCAAAAGAATGAGAATACAGAGAAATATCAATTCATATCATTAATAACCATTAAGCGAAAGATATCTCTATAAATGAAAAATTGAAAACTCATAAGACTATCGCTAATTTTTTACGAAACATTAACAAACAAACAACTAGACTAAAGAAAGGAAAACAAAAAGAGAAACATTTAAAAGCAAAGTTGCAATCAAGCGCAGTGTAGTGTTAGTCTTCTCTTGCACCTAGAAAGGAGGTCTTTCATCATTTATTAGGGGCCACTTTTCCCCAAAACTTTCGCTTCCATTCCCAATCTTTCAACATCAGACTTGTGTCCTTTTTTCTTAGGATCTGTGCCCACAAGCACTTTGCGTCTTTTGGACGTAGTCTTGGGAGGAATGACTGAAGGGGAGGGCAGATTGGCGGAAGCCTCTCAGGGGTTTCCAATAAGGAAATGGTGGAAGCCTCTTGGAAGGGGAAAAAAGCCTATCATGGTAGAGGAGGAAGAGACACAGGTATAAAACGAGTAGGAGTCCAAATACTGATAGAAAATATCATGATTGTGTCACCGAAAAAATAGATCAAGAGAACCCTACTTCCTCCAAACCAAGATTTTTCTTTATGATTATATTTCCACTAGTAATTAAACATGGGTTACAAAATATGTTATTAGAGATGTCAATTTTTAATTTTATGATAAATTATTATGAAAAAAGAAAATATATTTATATTTATTATATAAATGAAGGTAAAAATATCATAACAAATTATTGTTTGGTAAATATGATTTTTATACATTTTTTGATTAAACAGTCAAAATACACAACTTCGTTAAGAGTTCCAAAAAAAAAGAAAAAAACTCCTTGAATTTATCTATTAATCAATCTATTTATTCCAACAAAAAAAGCTTTTAAATTTACAAACATTCATCAGGGGACAGATACTGTCATCTACACTAGAAAAAACATTCCCCAAAACAGCTAATTATGACAAAGATTTGCTGCGAAGTCCTAACACCTGCCTGCAAACATGTGTAATGAAGCTCTTCCTCTTAGCAGCTCGATTTGCCCTAACATCTCCAACAGAAGAACAAACCCCACATACTCCAGGGTCCTCTGTTCCAACATCTTCATATTCGGTAGCTCTAAACCCGTTCTCATCGGCGCAGATGCGAATGTATTTCCTAGACTGGAAGTGGGCCTCAATGGCAGGCGGTGAGCTTTGATCCCCTGGTGTTTCAGAGCTGTATCCACCACCACATCTAGTACAGCATGCCACAGTCGTGGTGGTGATGTTTTTGTCATCACTGGGAGGAGAGCGATTGAGGCATGAAATATAAAGATCTCTCATACCACCGATTCCTTTTATATCCTCTGCGGAGGAGGAAGAATGGCGCTCCCTGAGCGCCATTGCTCTCTGCACTGCAGCACCCAGCCTGCCATTGCAAAACCCACCTCCTCCTCCTCCTGAAATGGCCGTAGAACCGCCACTGTTAATATTACTATTAGTGCTACCAGTCACATCAGTGTCCTGCAAACGGACATATCTCTTCATTTTCATCGCCTCTCACTCGCTGATTGCACAGCATAAAGCAAGACAAGCTCTTCACATCCATTCCCTCATCCTCAACTGAATTATATAGCAGAGAAATGGCCGTCGCGTTCTGCACAAGGGGTAAATCTCAGTTTCTCCCGCATTTCATTGATTAGTATAAAATAGTGATTGGGTTGTCAGGAACGGTACTTTCTTGGTTTCTGCAATTTTTGTCTTTTTAAGTTATTTTGGCCGGTCAAGCCAGCTGGACCATCAGGACAAGACTGCATTATAATTTATAACAGTAATCATAAATTTTAAATTTATTATTATTATTTTTTCTTTTAGTAGATGATTAATTTGAATCTCACAGTTTGCAAACCTCCTTTTTTTTAATTTATGTTTCAGGGTCCCATCTATGATCCTTCTTCAAAGTAAAAGGATTTGAGTCGGGGAGGAAAGCCTTGAGAGATGGGATATTGAATTTAAGGTTAATATTTAGATTATGGTAAATATTTTTAAGTATTTAGTAGTCATTAAATTGTACGATTTTATGATGTTTGTGTATTTTTGATTATTTATTTAAATTATAAATTATATATTTATTTATTGAATGGTTGTCAATTTTTCTTTTTACACCTATTATTATTATTATTATTATTATTATTATTATTATTATTATTATTATTATTATTATTAAACTTTTGTTTTGAATTCTTCTTTAAAATTGTATTAACTTCACTCTTAGATCAAAAGGCTCCTTAAAATTAGAGTGCACTCGTTTTTTTTATTTTACATTTTTTTAATGTTTATTTGAACATCAATATGATCCTACTTCGAATTCAAGTTTTTCTATAAATACATAGTGAGCATTCTATACCATAAATTATCAAACATTCATATTCTAGACACATCAATCAATCATTATAGTATTTACTATTGTTGCACACTAGTTCATATTAAAATAATCATTGAGGAAGGACACATATTACACAATATTGAAGTTTTGCATGCTATTAATATTATTTCAATTATGAAGTGTATGTTATGTTGGTGTTCTGATTGGAAAATAAAATTCGAGGATGAAACTGTGCTTCTGTGGAGGAAAACGAACTGTGCATATGAAACCCTAGTTTTTGTTGCAGCTGCACCTACTGGTTTCCATGAGGCTTAACACTATGGCAAGGCAGTCTGGAGGCAATATTTGCTCAGATTTGGACTGTGACGAAGGAGACAAAGACGAGTTGCAAGGTTTGGAAATGGTTCATGAGTCTCAAAGTTTGGAGGGAGCCTGTGAAATGGAGAAAGAGGTATATGAGGGTAATAAATGTGATACAGACAAGCTCCCTGTCAATATGAACAAAATTCTACCTAATGCTAAAACAGGTAAAACCCTATAATTTTTGCTTTCAGATGAAGTTATTGAGATAATTGCTGAATGTCAAAATCATTCTGTTATTTTATTTTTCTTAAGAGGTGTACCTTCTGAGATGGATTTTTACTGATGGGCCCGAACAAACTAGGAGAATAGGGGTTGGGAAATCGAATCCTTAAGAGGACTAGGGAAAGGATATGTTTCTCGTGCTTTTAAATAAGCATAACATGCTCAAGTGGTGCTCCAATATGGCACTTGAGTTATTTGTGGACAAGTCTGTTATGTGCAGGCTTGGAGTTTTGATTTCCATCTTGAAGGGTCGTCCAGATCTAGCTATCATATGTGGATTGAACTACCATATCTGAATCTAGCCTTTAGACAATTTCTAAAAGATATTATGTCACAGCTGGGAAAAGTCATTTGGTGCAAACTTAATACTGACAAGTTCGCTAGCTTAAGGGTGCATCCTAGGGTTTGCGTGGAAGTAAACTTGAATAAATAGTTCCCTGAGACTATCAAGCTGATTGGTCCTGGGTTTGAGATAGAACAACCATTAGTATACTTAAATAAGCCTAACACATGTTTCTATTGTTGAAAAGGACATTTAATAAGAGATTGCCCTATTAAGAAAAGTAGACATATGCAGACTTCCCCGTCCTCTGCCCTAGTCCTTCAAGGATCCCTGTCACTTTCTTAACCATTGTCCAGTCTTAAGGATCAGCAAATTCCAGTTAAATCTTTTGTTACTTCCCCAAATAGTAGTGCAGATCAACCAATTGTCAATCCTCTGTCTAATGTTATCACATCCTTCAAAGACGCAGTTATGTCTAATGAATGGAGAGTGGTTAGGAAATGAAAGGAACCCTCTAGCTCTTCTCTTCCCTTAGCTTCTTATTCGTCTTCTCATTCCAGACTCCCTTCTTCTTCTCCCACCTCTCAACCTCAAATTGTAAATAATTCCATCCCTTCCTCTCCTTTATCTACCTCACAGAATCAATTTTCTAAATCTCTATCTCCCCCTTCATCTCCTCATCATAGGTCCAGATCCCCCTCTTTAGCTAACATGGATATTTATAATGAAGATCCCCAAATTACTCTAGCCAATTAGTTTGATGTGTTGCCTCAGGAAGATGATCTTATTACATATTCTTTGACATGAAGTGCAATGTTTTATCCTGGAATGTTAGAGGGACTTCTCTCCTTCATAAGAAGTTTAAAGTTAAGGATGTTATCACCAAATGGAAGCCTGATATTCTATTTTTACAAGAAGTTAAGGTTAGTGGCAGTCAACTTGAGGCTTCACTATTTCATGTATGGAGAGATGATGTTTTTCTACATACATCTCATAGTGAGGGCAGAGGAGGTGCTATTTTAGGAATAACTCCATGGCTAACAAAGCATATTATTGATAAAGGGGAGAACCCCTCACACAATTGTGTTTGGGTCCTTGTTTTTATCAATGGTTTACCTTTAGGATTTTGTTCAGTATATGCACCCAATAACGCGAAAGAATGTATTATCCTTTGGGATTAGATGTCTAACCACTTACCCAATGCTGATTGGGTTATTGGAGGTGATTTTAATATGGTAGAACACCATAATGATCGTAGCTGGTTCAATCAAGCTAAACTCAGTAATGAGGAATTTGATAAATGGATATTTTATAGTAATTCTTTGTGAGTTGTTGATCCTATCTCTGATAAAGCTTTCAACCATGGTAATTGTTGGTACACTTGGACCAATTGTAGACTAGGAGACGAAAGGAAACTAAGTAGACTTGATAGGTTTTACATATCTCCTAACCTTCATTTGATCTAGGCGGCAGTGGGTAATTTGGTCCAAGTTGATTATTCCACTACTCTTTTAGATCACTTTTTGATATTTTATACTTTTTATGCTTCCCAATTACCAAACTCTAGGCATGCTCTTCCATATAAGTTGAATATCTCTCATCCTAAAAATTGAGAATGTTTGGTTGCTCTGAAAGGTATTTGGGAGTCTATCCCCAAGCGTCAAGAAGGAGAATCATGGATCAAATGGTGGGGTTCAACTATTTCTCAATGTATATTATTTTTATGTGCTTTCAGTAAGAGGATGGCTTGGAAGCGTAGGCACAAAGAAAAAATGCTTAATAAGAAGTTGGAACAAGCAAGAATACAACTTAATTTTGACCATAGTAACATTAATATCCAAACTACTATTCCTGAGATCGAAACACAACTACGTAATCTTGATACTTATAGAGGTATGGGGGCAAAAATCAGAGCTCGCCTTCATTGGATTAGAGAGCGTAATAAAGGCTCCATTTTTTTTAATTACTTGAATTATAGACACAAGAAGGAAAAGATTAATGCTATTAAGGATGATTGAGGCTTTTTACTTATCGACTCAAATGAGATGCATTCATTATTTCAGAAGTTCTATACAAATCTTTTCAGTGAGGATCACCATGGCGATGATATTCAACATATCTCAGAAGAAATTGCTAAAGACTGCATTCCTAGCCGTATCGATCTTGGCTATAGTCAGTTTTTAGACCGGATGCTTTCTTTAGATGACCTTGAGCATGCTCTATTCTCTATGGCCTTGAATAAAAGTCTAGGTTCAGATGGACTCCCAGTGGAATTTTATCAGGTTATGTGGCCCCATATTAAAGAGGACTTTTATTATTTTTATCTGGAAGCTTTTAACAAAGGCTCCTTGGGTCCTTCTATTAACAGAGGAATTATCAAACATTTACCCAAAGGATGGAATGAGGATTCCATTTTTGGATGGCGACCGATTACCTTATTAAATACTTCTTATAAAATTATTGTTAAAGCTTTAGCTAGGCATATTAAGCCAACGGTTCAAGACATAGTAAGACATGAACAAACTAGTTTTTTGGGGGGCAGATTTATTCTTGACAATTTAATCCTTGCTTGGGAGGTTAGTGAGTGGGCTCAGCAGACTAGTTAAAATGCTTTGGTAGTCAAGCTTGATTTTGATAAGGCATATGATAGACTGCATTGGAGCTTTATCCTCAACATGCTTCAGTGGCTTGGTTTTGGTCCTAAAATATGTGATCATGTGTGAATGGTGTTTAAGGATGCTAATGTACAATTAATTGCCTATGATCATATGTCTGACCCGTTTCCTCTTCAATGCTCTATCCAATAGGGTTGTCCACTTGCTCCCTTTTTATATGTTCTCACAATTGATGCATTGGGTTATTTGTTACAAAGAGCTAATCAATTAAACATTATATTAGGCATATCTATTCCTCAAAATGCTCGTGTGATTAATTCTCACTTTGCTGATGACAATATGCTTTTTTTGCAAAATTCAAAACTTGAACTTAATAATACTCTTAATGTATTGGATCTTTATTGTTTGGTTTCAGGTTCACAACTAGCCCATGAAAAAATAGAATTTCTAATGATTCATACCGGCCCTATCCCCCGATGGATTCCTAGAGAATGGAAGCAAATTAAACATGGGGAAATTACTAGATAACTGGGTATTCCCTTCAACCTAGTTGTCTCTCTTCATGAGATGTGGAAATGGTTCCTTAATAAACTCAAGCTCAAAAATTTTAATTGGGGCAATAAGTTTCTTTCATTTGCTGGCAGAATTCAAGTGATCAATAAAATTTTCCTTGTATCTCATGTTTATTTTTCTTCCTGTTGGATGCCCTCAAACAAAGGGTATGATGGCTTGAATAAAGTTTCTCATCAATTTATCTAGTCCAAGTGGGATGGCAATTCTGGTTTCAAATATTCTTCATGGTCTCATTGTATACAACCGAGAGTGAAAGGTGGCTTGGGTGTGATTGATCCCAGACCTCAAGGAACATGTCTAGCAACTAAATGTATTTTTAGAGCAGTTGAAGGTGAAGAGCCACATAAAATTTTGGTAAGACATAGATTGAAATTTGTTTTTGTTAAGTGTAAATGGCAGGAAGTTTGTTGGTTTAATAAAATAATACTTGCGCCTTTCTTTTCTATTAAGGCATCCCCAACTTAGCAATCTATTTGGAGGGCGTGGTAGAAGGTTAGTCATCTCCTTAACTGGAGGGATGAGTCATTACATCATGGTTTCAGCTTTGCCACTTCATCCATTTGGTGGAATAGACATAATCAGTACCACGATCAGCCTTTGGCTTTAGTTTTCCCTAAGCAAGCCCATTTGCTATTCAAAAAAGGAGTTCAACATTTTTCTGATCTATGGGACTTTACTTCAATGAGTTTGTCATCGTGGGTTCTTACTAAGGAGTGTTTTTTGCTTAATAAGAAACTTAGAAGGGTTTTTTTATCTTTGTTCAATCCTTAGTCCCAGATATTTTATTATTGAAGATGTGCACTCTGGTCCAGTCTAACTTTTTTAAGGATTGGCATTGGCTTTCATATGGGCACTTTAATCAATTTCCCATTCAAAAAATTTATCTCTTCCTTCTTCCTCGTATGGATCTTAACGCAAGGTTGAATAAAAAATGGAAATGTAAACTTAAGATCAATGTTTGGATGAGGTTATGTGCCCAAATATGGAAAACTAAAGCTAATGAGGATGCTAAAATCATGGCCTAAAAGATTTTACACTACAAACTTCCTGTGGAGAGGAGGCTGAAATGTATCTTAGTGCAACCTGTTAAATGCCCCTTCTGGACCTGTAAAGAAACTCTGAAGCATATTTTTTGGTATTGCATATTTGTTAAAAATCAATGGTTTGTTATTTTTAAAAATCTGTCTGCTATCTTTGGCCATCAACTAAATTGGAAGGAAGCTTTATTGGGATTTGGATTACACACCAATTTGACAGTTGATTCTATTAGACATGACATTTTATTTCATTTATGAAAAACCAGAGGTTTAGCAATGTTCTCTAATGCTTATTTTCACTTAAAATCAGTGCTTCTCCGCCTTTACTCTGATATATTTTTGCAGATTGCTTCCTTGTTTTCTCACTTGCAAGGCTTATCTACGAAGAATGTCATGTTTGGCTATTAGCTTGAGCAAATTAAATCCCAACTTCTACAGTTTGCAAATGCTAGATCACTGAAAACAAAACATCTGGGAAAGTTTCTGAGATGGCCTAAGTAACTTTTCTCTCCTTAGTTTTCTGTTTGTATTGGTATTCTTTCAGCTTTCCATATTGTTCTTATTCAGCGATGTAAGTGGTTCCTGCAAGTGGTTTCTGGTTGGCTGTTGGGCATTTTGGGCTGGGATGCCTTGTTCTGTGTATGCTTGTAATTGCAACCTTGCTGTTCTTTAATCTTGTATTTTACATTTCTTCAATAAATTAAAAAAAAAAAAATCGATTATGAATATTTATTGTTTTTGGTATTACTATTGTCTAAGGTTTGATAAATAAAGAATGTTTAAAAACTAAACTAATCCTCAATATAGAGAAAAAAACACATATTTTTCTTAATTTCTTAGGTATTGTTGTTAATTTATAAGGAGAAAAAATCTAATTTGTAAGTGATTGGAACCACAATGTAAAAAATTAAACAAGATTATTAAAAATCATGACTATGAAAACACACTCATTACATTATTTCAACATATTTATCACATACCAAAAATATAATTAAAACTTTTAACATTATTTAGTAATATCATTTCTACTCTAAACATATTGCTCTCATCAGTATCAATTTTCTCCACAACATTTTTATCACTTTTAAATATACATTTTCATAATTAAACCTTAACAACTATCAATGAATTTTACACTAAAATAAATATACCTCTAAATTTTAAATATCCATCAATCTCTTGACTTCTAAAATTAATTATTTAAACTTATTTTGTAAATATTATTTATCCATAATGGAGTTATGAAGAGGGAACCTATTTGTGTGGCGATTCAGCAACAATGAAATAATCCATAGCTTTATGAATTTTAGTTTGAAATATTTTGAGATATGGCTTCCAATGATAGGCGACACGTGCTTATAAATGGTTGAAATATTATAATAAAAAGACTCGTGTAATCTAGACATTACTCCAAAGCATATAAAATCTCCACCTCTTTTTAAGTGCAATAAATATGATTGAAAAAATAAAATATACATCCACACAAAAGTGGATTGTTCGGATTCATCAAATCGACAATCATCCAACTTAAAATGTAGAAATAAAACTTCATGCTATACGGATTTCATCTTATTAGTTTCAGAAGGTATATTAAAACAATCAATTTATTTTAATATGATTAAACTCTCTTTTTTTCATTATTGGAAATTTATTATTTTTTGTGCATTAAAATATTTTCAATTTTACAATAGTTAATGTGTGCATTTATTAACAAAAAATATGGAAAATAACATTTATCTATGTTTTGATTCGATGAGATTATTAACATGTTATTAAAACGCTGAATGTTAATGTTATTAAAGGTTCGAATGTTAAAATTTTGTTGAGGCTTTACAAAGGTATCAATCTGTACTACACAACAGAATTTTGTCGCATCTTTGAATATCAAGAACAGAACTAGGTCATAATTCAGTACGTTTGTTGTTGTACGGATCCTTTCATACCAAATTAAAACTTTGTATTTCAGTAATAGAGAAAACAGTCACAATAAACTTTACAGCAATAATGAGACCTTTTCTGTCAAATCACATTTTTCTGTGCCAAATTTTAGGGCACTTATCGGTGATACCCTATCAGTGAATTATCGCTCCTTTGTCGACGTTAGCATACATGTCATTTGTGATGCGTTGGATGCGATACACGATCTAAACAAATCAAATATTGTTAGTGGTAATGTTATCCTTGTTCAAGCACTTTATTTTCATCTTGTGTTCTGTATGACCTTAGTTTAATTATTTCTATTTTTGTTTTAGTCTCAGGGCATGGGTGATTGATTTGACTTGTGAAACTGTGATCAACAATTTTCTCTCCAAAATAATTGTATCATTATTGTTTGAATGTACGTATCTATATCGTATATTACATGTATTATTATTTATTATATAAAGTGTATTATAATTATATATATATATGGTAGATGTATTATATATGGATGGTAGACGTATGATCTACCTGAGTTGACTACGAAATAAGTGGTACAATAAAAGGAGAGAGATTAAACAAATATGCATGATAGAAGGAGTGGGATTAAGTAGAAGAAAATTAATAACAAAAGCTTTGATGGAAGCGTTATGTTTAACATTTAGTTGGACTTGAATAATTTTTTGGAAGATCTTTAGTTCTTAATTTAAATTTAGAAATAACGAAGAAAAGGGTAATTTCAAGGATAGCAACATGTAAAATGGGGGTGAAGCTTTTATTCTGACCATTGATCTAGAATTCAACACTACTTCACGCAATCCTTATTATCATCCTCTAGGGTTCGTATTGTTGCCATATCATGTTTTGTTCTTTTCTTTTCTTAAACGAAGCCCAAGAGCAACACTGCCATTTATCTCCGCTCTTTCAACCCAAGCGGAACATTACTCCATTTCAGTCAAGGATTTCAACAGACGTAAAAAGCCCCTCTTCATTTTCAACAGACTACAAATATGTGTTTATCTCCATGTCTGGAGAGAAGATATATATAATGTATATATATTGTGGTCATTTTTACTTCAGGGAGTGCGAGTCACTCCACGTCTGCTTCTTGTGTTTAGCAATTATATCGTGAAAGTGACTTTCTTCATTTGTCGATGTATTTTAGATTTTGCGTTGTTTTGAATTGATGGGACGGAAGAACCAGAAAGTGTAGCACCAATAGGGAATGAGAGGAATGCTACGATCTGTGAAGTGAGAGGCATTTGGAGAAGAGAGGGATTCAAAATCTGGCAATCTGTATTTCTCTTCACACCCTTCAGCCATTGTTTTCCTTCTTTCAACCCTGGTGGTGGAAGTGTCATGCCTTTTGATAAGGAAGTAGTGGGATGGCAATGCAGGATCCATTCAGACCCAGTGGAAGAATAAGAATGGATGGTCGAAAGTGGAGAGTTAGTTATGTGAGTGAGATGAGTAAAGCAATTTTTCAATTTGATGGATACCATAGGGTAAAAGGTCAACGATGCAGAACAGAGAAAAAAGAAGTATCAGTCCAATTAAGGGGGGGAGGGTTTGGTGAGGAGATAGAAGGAGAGTGATGTAGAGAGGTAAGAAGTACGCAATAGAATAGATAATCAATGGAGGAGATTAATAGCAGAGAAACCAAATTATAGATGATCTCTCTCACCTTCTGTCATGGCTAAAACATCCAAAGCCAAGTTGAGTATTTAATAGTAGATTAAAAAAATTGGATTTGTTGTTTTGTTTTCATTTGTTATATTCTACAAGTGAATGAAATTTGGTGATTGTATGCATATAATAATGGTTGCACCATTGCTTTCATTGTTCACAAATTGAGGATAAAATAGTTCTTTTGGAAAGGCATCTATTGTAGTTGTTAGATGGTTGGAACTGTTTTAACTCTAATCTCTATGAGAGAGTGATTCCGGCTTTTTATTTATAGAATTAATCCTAAGCAGAAACCCTATAGAAATCTGGGTTATCTCTATTTTGCCATGGTTACGCCATCTTGTTCAAAAGGAATACGGAACTGTAGTACTTTGGTTTAAATCGATTGTCCTTTACATTTTCTCAAAACTATCTAAACCGCTTTTCATTTTCCAAGATAAGTATGAATTCAGTTTGGGAGAATTTTAGTGAGGATTTCTTGATTGTATTAAAAGTTATATCTGTTCAGAAATGAATTCAAAACTGAGTTATTATTTCCAGCAAATTTAAAAGGGAAGTTGTAGGGAATTATTTTTTTTAGTGAACTGTTTTGAATTATGGAAGGGCGGATTTAAGTTATTATTATTAATTGTATCACTTTTACAGTACACCGGGTTTATTTGCATACCTTGCTAAAATTGTCAAGAAATGGAGTTAATGTTTTTGGAATCAAAATATGTCTACGTACTGAATTTTTAGTCTTGAATGTATGTGGCTTATTTGCATGCTTGGTTTGTTCAGTTATCCAATAAATTTTGGATGGCAACATGCCCTGATTGTGATGTTTTGATTTTTTTTGAATCATTTACGTACACCTTAGTGGATGCATGGAGTCATATACTCGAGTTATATTATTGAGATCAACCGGATATTAGTCAACTCAGGTATTTTGGAGTAATTGAATGTATGGAGTTAGTCAACCAATAAGATTATATAAGTAAATTTCTTTATTTTACTAAGATTGTATACTTATAGGATACTTGTGTAACATATAGACCCACATGGTTAGTAAGTGGTGAGTAAACGATGTCATCGATTATATGTTTATAATTACTTCATTATTTAATTAGGAACATTTACTAAGGAACCCTTATACCTTAAAGAAATGGGATATAACTTGATGAGTTTATGGGGCTTGATGTCATGGTTTATCTTGGAAATTAAGAACACAATGCAATTTAGATTGAGTATGGGATTAATTATGGGTATTTCGATGATATTATGACTCATTAAAGATTATATCGGGATATAATTCTTTGATTTTGATTTGTGGTAGTTAACGGATCTACTTTAAATAAGGACATGGTTGGTTAATATGATTAGATTTTCAAACTATAGATAATATTTATGACTCCTTTCTTAAATATTTATGATATTTGAAGGGAGGAATAAGTATCAAGCAATTATTGGTATTGCTGACTACTTACTTGTGAACCCTAGTGCAGATGACTAGGATGACTTAAGAGCTTGTGTTGGAGCTATATGCATTTACCAAGGTGGAAATCTATGTAGTTAGAAACTAAAGCCATGTAAAAGTTTACACAGTAGAACCTCCTGTAGATCGTCAAGATATTTGTAAATATCAATGCCTCATGGTTTTAGATTAAGTTTGCTGGTACAACTTAACTATGAGTTAACTGTAACAAGTTGTTACTCATCCACTATCAATTGAACCTCCTTATTCCTAGTTTTGCCTCCACCTCCATCTCTTGTTTCCCCCATGTAACAAGTTGTTACTCATCCACTATCAATTGAACCTAGATTTATTCTTCTATCATCCTTGTGACAATCATCTTCATTGACTCCCTTGGTTTCCTCAAGTACTCAATTGGATACTTCACATGGAGATATGTCTTCTTCATGGGTATAGCATATACTCAACAAGAGAAAGGCTACATTCACACCAACATAGATTGATTTTGATGTTGTTATTAATCTGATATAAGGTCCTCTAAAAAAGAGAAATGTGAAGACTACTTCAAGGTTGATGTTTGGGTAAGTGCACGGAGTTGGGAGACAATTTCATGGACATTACTAGTAACGTGATCATGTTAATTAATAACATGACCCCATTATTTAATTAACATGATCATGTTATTTAATCTATGTGATCATGTTATTTGAATTTAAGCTCGATGATTATCGAGCCATAATGCGATCATGATATATTGAATAATAACGTGATTGTGTTATTATAATTTTTGATAACATGATTACATTAATAACATGATTGTGTTATCTGTGTATCAAAAAAAATAAAAAGGGAAACTTGAATGCAAAATTATCATTTTGCATTTGAGTTCCCTCACTCTTCCTTAACATACACAATTGCATTTTGCGTGGAATACACCAAAGAGTGTTAGGAACCTGCCAGATTCATCCCACCAACCTTCTGATCAATGATGCCACTATGTAGGAGAGGTAACTAATTGGAATCTTCCCTATTTAACCCTATTTTTTCATCTTTTCATAGTTTAACATTATTCTTTAATAATAATTTGTTTTTTTAATACCCTGTCCTGCTAACCCTCCATAGAACCCTTTGGTTGCTCTTCTTCCTAATCCTTCACAAAACTCTCTTGTTCCTCCTATCCCTCCTCCTATCCCTCCTGCAATTCACCAAAACCCCCTTGCAGTCAAGAGGTTTTGATTGATAATATTGTGGGAAATAAATTTGAAATTGAAGAGTTAATTGACAAAATGAGGGATCCCACTTCGACCATCCCCCATTGCACCCAGCTAGTGATTCCCTAAAGACCTTATTAGGTCAAATTAACTTTATAATGAGTCAAATTAATTGTTAATTCTCATATAAGGATACTCTTAGGGCATATTATGCTGACAAGTTGTCAGCGCTTCAAGTCAAAAATAAAGAAATTTTAAAAGCCTACATTTACGCCCTATTCGTTGACCTAGCCACTAATGCCCCATTTCCCATAACCACTAAACATTTTCCTATCCATCGATGTGTACATAACTTAATCACAACAAATATTTGGGAGTGATGGTGGATGGTCTTTGAATATCCACCATGTAACAACCATGAGGTCCCATGATATTTTTTTAGGAAACTTTATTGTGAGTTTATCTTCAATGAGATTCCCAATTATTTTGATTTTAGTGAGTTTCAGTTTTGAGGAAAAGGTTATGCACAAGATCAACCAGGTGCATGTCATGCACCTAATCGACCTGCACTAATTCGTATCTAAAAGCCTCCTGATCTTGAGTCCCCCTATGCAGTTCAGTAGGTCATGGAGATAGATAATCTCCATGCCCTTAATTCACTCATCGATACACTCATTCAACATATGAGTAGGATTTCACAGAGTGATGATACATATATGCCACCTACCCGACCTCGAACCCACCCTTGCATTTTGTGTGGAGCTATGTGCACAAGACCTTTTGATGATGATGGTGTCAATGGTTCAGATGGCTTAGATCATATTCTTATGAGTGATGAGTTTTTGGCATGCACATTTGGCGTGCAGACATCAGTCACCACACATATAAAGGTATATTTTATATAAATGTCAAGTTAAATTTAAGTTATATTTGTAAATTTAATTGACCTTATAATTAATTTACATATAAATTTAATATAATATATATGTCATTTTTTATGTTGCAGGAGGTGACAATTCCTTCATCATTGCAGTCAACATTTACAACATTTGTTTTATCGTGACTGTTGTTTACATATTCGGATTCAGCTACTGGGCCATCCACTTCTACATGTACCTCTATTAGAATGATACCATTTACCTATACAGAGGTAAAATTTTGAGTTAATCTTATTCTCTATGTACATTTAGTCTATGCATATTTGCCTTGTAAGTTTAAGTTAAATTTGTCTCTCTATTTTCCTACTTTGTTTTCATGTTATCTCTCTTTATCCTTGATCTATTCTTTATAATAGTTACAAGCTATGAGATTGGGCTCAACGATATTTATATAACTAATTTTGGCAAATCCCACAAAGATTCCTTGAATAATCTCATTCAAGATTAGATAAGGGTAGTTCACATGCCATGAGGATACTTATATAAAATGAATCTAACACTTATCTAGGGGTTCTTCTAGGTAACACTTTCTTTAAAATGAAGTTGGTAAGCTCAATATAGTGATATTATCATTTTGACTTATGTCACCAATACCATTACACATAAATCCTCATGTTACCCTTGAAAATGAGTGATAATAGCAAGGGAATTTAAGGTAAAAGAGAAGAAATGTGCATCATTAATAATAGACATAACACAACAAACATATATGTTTTGCTCTTTGCATCTAATTTACTTCTCTTCTCAAGAATTAATGCAAAAAATAACACAACTCAAAACATAAAAGTCATGAATGGTCTTATGGTGGACCATGCTTCCTTGGGAGTAACATCCTACAATTCTCTTACAGGGTCATTGATTAAGGATATAGACGTTGTATTCATATCTTCTACCCATTACCCATATGGTACATTTTTTCTTTCTATTATCCGAGGTCAATACGCTATTTTACAAGAAATATATTACATGCTTCCAGGGATAGGACATTATTTATGAAGAAAACATGAAGCACATTTTTTCTCAAATTATTTAAAGCTTCCTTATGAATATACACCCATTTTCCTAGTGGAAGTTAGATTGGAAGTGATAATGTCCTATTAAATGGGAGTTCCATTCATATACCTCTTTCCCAGAGAATTTCCTAATAATGCAAACTAAAATTCCTATGACCATATTGCATCTAAAACCATAAGGACACAAACTTGACATGATTGCACATGTAGCATTTACTTCCTCATCTTTGATATGGGTAAACACAAACAATCCCTTTTCTCTCTTTCTCATATATATTTGTGCACTCAACACACACACACACACACACACACACACACACACACACACACACACATATTATGGTAGGCATGTGCAATAAATATCCCACACCAATCCACTTAAATAACCATCTCCAACAAATAATGAGGAACTACTATAATCATCAATGTCATGCCCAACACATACATCCTTGTGATTAGGCTAAGATTTAGCATGAGTGTCAAAACCCACCCATTGGTTGCCCAGGTCATTTCTCTAAAAGGGGAGATGATTGTCAAACATGACTACTCTTTATTCTCCTTCCTTGAAAAATGATAATAAGATCAAATGACCTTGTAAGACCTTACAAAAAGGAAGTAGTTACGAGTGTCATACCTAAGTCAAACCCCTATTTTTAGACAAGTAATAAAGAAAAAACCAATATAGTCCAACATGTAATATAATATAAATTGAAGATCTTGACCCAAGTATATTTATATTTATAAATGAAAAAAGAAACTAGTATATTATATATTCCATTTCATTAATCTTTTAATTTTGGTTTTGGTACAAGGCCATTGCTCTAACACTTCAATAAATGGCTTATTAATTCAGATCTAAGTGTATTTTCACATGCATGCTTGTTCTCTTGTTTCATATAATGTGTCATTGCATTCATGTACTTATATAGATAGAAATTTTATATACACATGATTCTATTAATTGTTTTGGTTTCCATATATAAGATTTGATACTTTATATAAAATTAAGTGACACCTTGTTTACATGAATAGTTGATGGCTGAAGTAGACACTCCTCCCTCTCTACGACTTGAGACAAACATAGGCATTTTTTATGCAATGTCATCTGCACAGGAATTGACAAAGGTATATATTAGTTCTTATAATTTTGAATTATAAAAATAGACTTGTTTTAATAATTTTAGTACATTTAGTTGGGGCAAATATAACTTATGTAAATATATTGTGTATGCAGGTTTATCCCATAACAACTGATAGTCCCAGTCAAATTATGAGTAGGACAACATCTCATGTTCCTCCCATATTTGAGATGCCTATTCTTATAAGTAGGCCTACCATTGACTTGTTTGAGCATGAAAAATAGATTGAGTAGGATCGCAAGCTTGTAGTAAGTGCATGTTTAAATCTTTTTTATTGTAGTTTAAAATTAAATTTTTAACAATTGTTTGAACGTATTTTATGTTAATTTATTAATAATTTTTATATTTGAATAGGTTTAGTTGCAAGCCAGCTATGAGTGTAGGACCCACAATCAAACCTTTGAGCAATCCAAGGTATTAGAGGGGTCTTCATATACGATTAGGGCATCCCAGGGAGAGTCTTGTTCGAGGACGGTAAAGAGAGGGAGGTTATTTGATGAATAGGATGTCTTACATATGAGATGTATTTTTTTGTATGCCTATATGGTAATTTATGCATTTTTGCCATTGTATATGCACATATGACATTCAACCAACATTAGATACTATGTTGGTAGATGCAATTTTTTGTATGGCTATCACAGAAATATATGTATTATTGACATTGGATACATGTGCCTATATTGTATGCCTATCATGGCAATCTATCTAATTTATATTTAGTTTTTATTTCATTATGTGTTATTGTACAATGTTGTTTGATCTTCCAAATTATTACCTATCAAATCTCATATTTAATGTTGTACGTGCACAAATGAGGATTAAAAAATTATTCTTTTCATTGCTATAAATTTCAAATCTCCCATTATTTTTTAAATTAAAGTTTTTATTTCATTGTGTGTAGTGGACATGACTAATGACACTCTTATCACTTAGGCTTAATGGTCTTCTTCTCTTTATACTTGATTCTTATATACTTTGGAGAAACTTGTTGTTATCATTATACCTCTTAAAAACCTCTCACAGTCATTATCTAACTCATTTCATACATTCCATTCACAACCATTCTCTCACTCTTTCACTATCTTCTCACTAGGCAATCCTCTTAGGTTGGAATTACCAAAACTTGATATAGGTATCAATGAGTTAGTATTCTATCATATATGTTCTTATATGTTCAAATCACACCTTTTTTAACCTATTAAAATTTCTCAAACATGCTTCAACATTCAATTCCACATATAGGGCTCAGAATGGTCTCCTTAGGCTTGTAGCATTTTTTTATACAATTTTTCTTGGTTTGAAAAATTTATAAAATATTATGGATATTTAAAAACTTTTATAGACACCCTCTATCTCCTTATATGTGTGTGTCAAATTTCATGACCTAACTCCACTCTGAGGCCACACTTCCTTTGTAAACCACCCTTCAATTAGGCCTAATTAGCCATATCTTAAATTCACAGGCACCAAATTCGTACTATATGGAATTTAACCACACCAAAACCACTTTATTCCTTTTACATACATCAAAACATGTCATATTATGAAGTTTCAATAATTTATAAGGGTTAAAACTCTTTATATGAGGTTTTTGCTCTTGACACCCTAATTAGGCTTCTCTACAGGTTAAGGGACTATATAATTAAATATCTAAAGTTATACAAAGTTTTAAAGGACCAAAATGCCACATATAGGTCTTTTCTCACCCCGCACACCTTATACAATATGTGATACATCTCATTTCTCTTTATTCTCTCTTCTAACCATCAAAACACATGTTTTTGAGTCATGTTTAGGATTGTGACAACATGGTTTGTGTATCAATGAGTGTCAAGGAATCTCTTAAGGTAATTTAAAATTATCACTACCTTTTTCCCACCTATCACCAACCATACAAACCATTATATCTATTAGCATACACATTTAAATAATAAAAATCTCTCCTCTCAATCTTGACTATGCACAACAAGGTGCCCTATAGGCCTGTGATAGTAACATGGAGTATTAGTTTAATTTAAAATCTCTCATGCATCCTATAACAGATTAAAAACCTCGTTTTTTGATGGTACCATATTCAAAGTCCATATATTTAATGCCATACTTGATAATTTTAAGAAACAACTCTTACTTCCCTTTGCAATGTGACTATTAACCCAAAAGAGGGTATAAACAAGGTTTATTTGTTATGGAGGATTGTATGTTGATTATTTATCATTATATTTTGTATAAGCAATAATTAACCTTCCACCTCAATTATCATTCTCAATCTATATATCATTATCTACACCAAAGTCATACTCCCTTCGTGAGAAATAACCATTTACTTTCATATTGGATTGTCATAGGCAAAATAGGGTATATGTCTTACTCATTTATCTTTAGGTTCCATATAGGTTCAACACATTTAAAAATAATAGCATGATGACTCACAACCTAACAACCTAGTGGAATCACTCCAAGCTCCCTTCCTTGATTGTGACTCACAGTCACTTCTTGCTTACCACCTACAGTCATTCATCCACCTGCAACCTTACATAAATGACAACATATTCATGGCCTAAAGTACCTACAAGGATAACATGAAACTAATACAATCACATAAATTGAATGGAGAATCCACAATAAGTCACTTTATAGGTCAATTACTCAATACCACCTAATAGGTCAATAAGTCAAAGTTGTCAAATTTATCAAAATTGTCAAAGTTATCAAAGTTATCAAAGTTCTCAATAGGTCAACAGATCAATTACTCATTAAGTTGATAGGTCTCTTATTCAAGTTGTTAAAGTTCTCAAAATTGTCAAAGTTGTCAAAGTTGAAATTGTGGTTGTAAAACTCTAGTTTTGATGCTTCTTGAGTGAAAACTGACACTACCAACACATTCAAGAGGGTAGATAACATTTAGGACCAGGTTTTTGGCCTCCTGCCAAGTCCGATCGACAAACCCACCACCCATTCTAGCCTTAAGAACACCCTTCTCAATACAAGAAAAATGCAATTTTTTAGCCTAAGTTGAAACATGCATAAAAGAAAAATTGCAAGTCATTTTCATGAACCATCAAATCCCTCCCATACTTATTTAAGCCCTATAATCACACCTATAATCACTCAAGCAGAAGCTTCTAGATCAATTCATTAGATAAGTTGCAATGACGGGTCCAAAAATGCAACTTTTGGGTAGTGAACAAACAACTTCTTGAGCTCTAATTGGTATTTCTACCTTTGAGACCTCCACCTATGAATCTATCATTTTGATCACATCTAGATATGTAAATTACATGTTATCACACCACCACGACATTCAAATCCACTCAAAAGTGCATTTTCACTACCGTTCTAGAGAGTTGAAACATTGACAACTGTAGTCATATGAAATGCAAAAATTGGTAATTTGAGCATGGCTAATGACACTCAATCCATAGGTCCCTCTTGCTTACTGTCACGACCCTTCTAGACACTATTTTGATTATTCCAAGTCATCCATAAACATATAGCATTTTTAATTTTATAGGTAGGTTCACATAGGGAAAATAAACAAAACCTAGAAATCTTATTCTCCAGAACAACATCACCCAACTTAGACTATATTATTGGACCCTAGGGTGTCCCCTTTTAAGCACTATTGTCCAAGTGCATTTTGAGCCTCAATGGTCAATTTTTTCTGATCCTTATCCTTTTTTGTGTCAGCCTAATATGAATACATCTGACCCATGATCAATAGTTCCCCTATAAAAGGCCATTCAATGTCCATTTATAAGGGTTGACACTCATTTACAAGAGAGAAACAAGAATACAAGCAAGAATACTCAAGCAATCTTCCCTATTCTCTACATACAGCCAACCTATACACTTTCAAGCTAAACAAAGTCTTCAGACTAGTCCTTTTCCATCTCAAGTATACCTAATTTTGCATCTAGTTGTATTTTCATATATAATTGCACCAAGAACTTCAATGGGAGAACTATATTAGCTTGATCCCTCCGCAGAGTATTGGTATATGGTAGCATGCCCACACACAAGGTGTGAAGTGTATCCTTTACACACTAACCCTTTCTCTATCCTTTTCAAATTTCCATTCAAGTTCAAGAATAAAGAGCTCTAAAGGCTTTGAAGATTTCAAATAGATGCACATTGAGCTCCTAAAGCTTCTAGGTTTTGATTTTTCATTGACAGGGTAACACAACCCTGCAAAACAAAACCTAGAAAGCTCAGACCACCTAGACAATAATGCCATAAAAGGACTATAGCACCAAACAATAGGGTGTCTCACTTTTAGTGCTCGTATCCAACCCAAAAATGAACATTAGGATCCAATTTTTTATAGTTTCCCAATTTTGCTCCTCCAGTAACAGAGCCTATCTCAGTGTAGATCATTTACAATATGCTAAGTTAGATTTATCTTATTTATTTCTATATTTGGAAAAGGCAAAAATACACATCTATTTACGCAAATTAATAGCTTAATTCCTACATATTATTTACTAATTTACTTTGCTCAGACCTATTTATTTAACTAGGAATAAAAACCTCATTATTTTGAAAATAATAAAACATTTGGTGAACCCGACTTCAAATTTTGCACAAAAACCCTAAAAACCCTAGGGATAATTATTTCTAGTTTTTTAAATCATAATTTCTTGATTTTTTCTGCTTTTAAAAACTATAAATCTAAAATTAATTACAAAAATAGCACATATTTTATTAAAACCCTAGTTTATACATACTAGGTCCCTCTTGCATACAAACACATTTCAAACACTAGGAAAAATATATTGCTAATTTTAGAAATATTTTCTAATTTTTCCTAATTTTTTCAGGCAAAATTCTTCAAATGTTTTATAAATTCATATCAAATTTTAAAAATAATAATATTAATTTTAAAAATTCATTCAACAATCCCTAGTTGCATTAACTAGCTCCCAATTGTTTTCCAATACTTTTCCAATCATTTTCTAGATTTTTAGATTGCATATCAAACACAAATTCAATTTCAATTTCAAAAATGCATAGTATTTTGCAAAGATATTTAAAAAAAATCCCTAGTTGCTTGTACTAGTTCCTATTTTATTTCTTGAGGTATCACCTTACACTTATAATCAAATTGCCAAAATGATGCTCACTTATTTACAAAATTTTCTTACATTTCTTGGAAATAATAAGGAAACCATAAGGGGCCCTATCATGTACATGAATGATGAAGTCTATCATATATTAGTTCAAAGTTTCATCCTTTGCATTTTATGCGTTATTTTCATAATAAGGGATGACATTACAATATTTATTGCTAAAATTATGCAAGATTTCAATATTCCTTTTGCATACTCTCTATCTCTCATATGGAACAATTTTCAAGTTTATCATGTTAAACATGTTAGTAATATTATGTTACAAGTCAAATCTCTTTATGCATTGAGGCATAAATTCATGATATCTACCCTTTACTTCCTATTTTTGATGTGGAAACGTTTTCAAGCTTATCATGCTAAATACATTTAAAATGTCATAGAATATGCCAAAGTTTCTTATGCATTCATACAAAAATTCATGCTTTCTATCTCTTACTCTTTGTCTCTCATGTGGAAAAATTCTCAAATTTATCATGCTAGACACATTACAAATGTCATAGCAAATACCAAAGTTTTCTATGCATTAATGCATAATTCAATGCTCTCTATCCCTTGCTCTCTATCTCTCATATGGAATAATTTTCAAGACTATTTTGCTAAACATATTACAAATGTCATGTTACAAGTCAAATTTGTTTATGCATTAGTGCACAATTCTATGCTCTGTATCCCTTGTTTTCTATCTATCATGTGGAATGTTCTCTATAATCATATTTTTATACATGGTTTCTACTTAGATGTATCTAACTCTTTGGCTACTTTTAAGTATCTCCCTATCACTACTAGACACAAGAAAACACTAGCGGTTATGTCTATCCCTCATTCCTTCAAACTTGGTTCATCTATCTTTTATCCTGAATCTACTATCATCTCTATGCCTATAGTAGAGCATGCGCTACATGTTATCACCCACGTTCACGAAGATAGGCAAGTTGATTACACCCATCGTTATAGCTTTGTCACTTAAGTTAGCACCCCTTCCAATCCAGTTTCAACTCCTCTACTTGTTACAGTTCTTCCTCTAGTCCAGATTCAGCCACAACTGAGACCTTCATCACCAACATAGAAAATTCATACACCTCCATAGCTTTAAGATTATAGACAATTTCCAACTACACTATTCACACCCAGGATAGTATCATTGAGATCTCACATATTTACACATAAATCACATGTTCAGAGAGCTTCTCCTACCACTAGATAGGTCCTTCAGATCCCCACAGTTATATCCACTTCTCAAAGTTACTGGGGATCCCATAGTCAGTTTCCACTACAAGCATTTCAGAGCACTTATAACATACACATCTTTCAGATCCACAGTCTTAGAATTTCCATCATGTTTCATGATCATGCACAATACTTCTTGATATAGGACAATATGATAGGGAGACTCATTGCTTAGTATTATTCCTTCCTAGCTCACTTGTACATAGTTTCTCATAAATTTCTTGTACATAGTCTACTAAATGATTGATTGTACATAGTTCATAACATTCCAAAAATACACAAAAATTCAAAATACAAAAACATTCAAATTTATCAAAATACCAAAAACATTTCAATTGTATGCATCATCCATGCTTTACATTACTATTATCATGCTAGGACTTACATTTGTTATTTCATGATATTTTTTTTCGACTATCTACATTACCATGCTTCACTTGATCTTTCTTGAGTGTGTGCAGTGACATCTATCTACTTGATTGTTTCACTCTACCCATTGAGGGGGGCATCCTACTTTTACATTTGAGACATGCATTGACATATATCTTCCCACTAGAGGTATCTTCTACATGACTACACCATCTAGGTTCTGTAATTCTTACACTGCACACTCCAAGTTATCATGTTGTCGTATATTACTTACTAGATTACACAGATTACCACATCAACACTCATCAATATCTTGTTCTTGCATATTTCCTAGCATATACCTAGTCTTGTACTAAAAACGTCTTGCATACTTTCACTCTGGCTTTGATTAGTTAGATGTGATTGTACCTTTTAATTTTTACATGCTTTCCTTTCTTGCTTTGCATAACTAGATGTGATTGCATTTCCAGTTCTAGTTTTATTTCTTATGTGTGCCTTAGGACATTTGCCAATGTCCTTTGCTTCTATCCATGTGTGTGCCTTAGGACATTTGCCAATGTCCTTCGCTTGTACACTTCCATGTGCCTGTGGCCCATGTGCCAACTTTGCTTGTTTTACTTGTATGTGGATGTGGCATTTGAAAATGCCTTCTATTCTTGCTTTCCAGTTTGAGTGACATATGCCCATGTCCCTTGTTTACATGGCCCCTTGGCCATCCCTGTATGCTTCTTTCTTCTTGCTTGTTTACTTCTCAATGTGTGCAATTCCATAATCCACATCATGTATTTCCCTTGCTTTCTTGGATGCCATGATGGACATCATGCTCCATCCGTCCAACTAACAACTAATAACTAACATCTAAAATTTCCAACTCCAGTTCATTATTTTGCACATGATTTTACATTGTTATACCTATCTAGGTATACCCCTATTGATCTGATAATCTATCAATACAAACATTGTTATATCTACAAATATCTTGTCAAATATCATTGCTATATCATGTATCTATTCAACATAACACACTTGCAAGACTCTTTCTTCTGAGGGAAGTCATTGCAAGTTCATTATTCTTACCCTTAGAAGAGGGTGAAAGAAATAAGGGTTTTATCATAGAGATCAAAGCTCCTGACAGTCAAAATAGCAACATTCAGATTATCTAGTTTAGAATCCAAAGGTCAAACCAGTCAAAATAGAGTAAAAAAATAGTGACAATTCCATATCAATAACCATTTTTAGCATAAGATAATAGCACCAAAAATGTATAGTAGCGCCAAACACAAGGGTGTACTTATTTTGACACTCCTATCCATGTATAAAAATACTTAGGTTTTCCAAAAATAAGCAAAAATTTTAGTTTAGATACAGTTTTTGCACATCTAGATCAGTTAGAATCAGTAGTTTAGTACAATTTTCTTAGAAAATCTAGATATAGGGGGTTATCATGCGCAACATGATGGTTCTCACTTTAAATTTTAGCTTAGCTAGTTGACATAACTGCTAGATCAAAATCCATATTCTAAATAATAGTGATTGGGGGTAATGTGTGTAGCACATTGGTCTTATTTTATTTTTGAGTTCAATTTATTTTCTAGGCATTCTTAGTAGTTATGTGCCTTACTCCATCTGTCGATGGTTGTCATCACTTTCAAGTTAAAATTTCATACAAGTTTAACTTTCTGAGTACCCGAGTTGGATTTCATATAAGCCTAATAAATCAGTTTTGAAGTGGATTTCATACAAGCCTACCCTCCATCTTTCAAAATGGCTACAAATGGCCTAGGTTCTAGCATACATTCAGGCTATCCATGCCATATTTTTAGATTTCTATAACATCCATGGGCTCCATGAGCCATCTCATATGACATCTATTCTATACCGATATCACTTCATAGCTTCACTTAGTGGGCAATGATGGAGGGTCTCGCTTCACATAGTCCAAACATCGATTATCACACGCATGATCATCTAGCTTCTCTTAGTAGATGATGATGGAACCAAAGGGCCAGCCTTTGTATTCTTGAGCCACTTATTGGGGAATTGAGCACCTAGTCCCGTTTGTGATATAACTTTTGGTACAACATCATCTAACATAATCCAGCATTAGTCAACCTTACTCAAGATCATAACAGGGTTTGTATTGGTTCACGTACCTAATGAGGTGTATTCTTTCCTTTCTCTTCTTCTTTTTACTCAGCTTTTGTATGTTCTTATTTTATATCACATATGATAGGAACTGATCTACTCTTTAATTCATTTTAAAAATTTCACACTTCATACTGTGCTCTCTTTATGCACATCCAGAATCACATAGCTTTATGAGCTTCACCTTTACAAGTAAGTTCAAGTATGTTTTCTATTTTTCCTTTATCTTAGTATTTCACTTTGTTGCATCATTAAAATAAAGGGAGGGCAAATGTAGTCATATAAAATGAAAAAATTGGTAACTTGAGCATGGATAATGACACCCAATCCATAAGTCCCTTTTGCTTACTTTGATAAGCCTTCTAGACACCATTTTGCTTATTTCCAATTATCCATAAACATCCAACATTTAAAATTTTACAGGCAAGTTCACATAGGGGCAATAAATAAAACCCAAAAAACTTATGTGTCTAGAATAATAGTGCCCAAATTGGATTATAGAGTATGACCTTAGGGTGTACCCTTTTCAGTGTTGTTGGCTAAGTACATTTTGAGTCCCAATAGTTAGATTCTTTTGATCCTTATCCTTTTCCTTGTCAGCCTAATGTGAATACATCCAACCCATGATCAATAATTACCCTATAAAAGGCCATTCAAAGTCCATTGAGAAGGGTTGACACTCATTTACAAGAGAGAAGCAAGAATACAAGTAATACCACTCAAATAATCTTCCTTTTTCTATGTATACATCCAACCTATACACTTTCAAGCTAAACCAAGTCTTCAGACTAGTCTCTAGCCATCTCAAGTATACCCAATTTCGTATTTAGTTGCATTTTAAAACATAATAAAACCAAGCAATTCAATGGGAGAACTAAATTAGCTTGATCCCTCTTTGGAGTATTGGTATGTAGGCAGTGTACCCACACACAGGGTGTGAAGTACATCTAGTGTATCCTTTACACACTAACCCCTTCTCTATCTTTTCCAAGTTTCTATTCAAGTTCCAATACAAAGAGCTCCTAGGGCTTTGAATATTTGAAATAGATGCACAACAAGCTCTTCAAGCTTCCAGGATTTGATATTTCGTTGACAGGGTAACACAGGCCTATCGAACAGAACCTAGACAACTCAAACCACCTAGACAAGAGCATCGAAAAAGGTCTACAGTGCCAGACAATAGAGTGTTCCACTTTTGACACTCTTGTCCAACCAAAAAATTAACTTCAAGATCTAATTTTTGACAGTTTACCAATTTTGTTCCTTCAGTATCAGACCTTATCTTAGTTTGGATCATTCAGAATAAGCTAAGTTAGATTTCTCTTATTTATTACTATATTTAGAAATGATAAAAAATATAAATCTATTTACACAAATCAATAGTTTAATTCTTGTATATTATTTATTGATTTACTTTGCTCAGACCTATTTATTTAACTAGGAATAAAACCCCATTATTTTTAAAACAATAAAATAATAACAAATATTGTCAAAGTTCAAGTTATAGTTGCAAAACTCTGATCTTGATGTTTCCTAAGTGAAAACTAACACTACAAACATGTCTAGGGGGTGAATAACATCTATGACCAAGTTCTTGACCTCTAATCAGGCTCGATTGATAGACCCACCACCCATTTTGGCCTCAAGAACACCCTTCCCAATACAAGAGAAATGCAAATTTTAAGCCTAAGTTCAAACACGCATAAAACAAAAATTGTAAGTCATTTCCATGAACCGTCAAATCCCTCCTTTACCTCTTTAATCCCTCTAATCACACCCAAGAGCAGACAAATGAAAGCTTTAAGATCAATCCGTTAGACAAGTTACAGTGACGAGTCCAAAAATGTAACTTTTTATCAGTGAACAAATAACTTTTTGAGTTGTAACTAGCATTTATACCTCTAGGACCTCCACATACAAATCTATCACTTTGATCACATCTAGATATGCAAATTACATGTTATCACATTGCCACAACATTTAAATCCACTTGAAAGTGCATTTTCACTACCATTCCAGAGAATAAAAACACTAACAATAAATGTTGTCAAAGTTCAAGTTGTGGTTGCAGAACTCTGGTTTTATTTCTTTTTGAGTAAAAACTGACACTGTCAACACATTTAGGGGGTAGATAATGTTTAGGATCAGGTTATTAGTCTCTCGTTAGGCCTGATTGACAAACCCACCACCCATTCTAGCCCAAGAACACCCTCCCTAATACAAAAAAATGCATTTTTTAGCCTAAGTTCAAATACTTGTAAAACCTAAGCTGCTCTTAGCTTCAAGAATATATAGAATTATTTACTGATAGTACCAACCTGTGAAGGTGGAAGTTTATCTAGCACCACTAACCTACAAAAAAATGCGAGTAAGTAATTAAAAATAAAATTTATATATGTACTACATAGAAAATAAAAAAAATATTTGGTAAAATTGACTACATCTACATTTGAAAAGTCAACATACCTCTGTATTTCAATCCAATGAATCACTAGGATATTCTCTAACCTTGATAGTATCAAAAATAGCTTCATGGTCTATCTCCCAAAATTTTCATAGTTTATTATTTAATGGCCTCCCATGATATTTTTGTAATTGAATATTCATTGCAAGAATCAAATTTGAACAGTGCAGTATCTTCTTGTGTTTTTCAATCTCTTCAAACAACCATTGATATGAATTTTTTATAGGATATCACCAAAACCATGTTCCAGTGACTACCACTAACCCAATGAGATAGTCAATGTTTTCTCCATCTATAACTGGGGAAGTCAATTTTTTCTTTCTCTTTACACAGCGACACAAGTAGTAATCAATGCCTTCTTTGTTATCCTCATCTATAAAAACTACAAAAATATGTCGCATATCACAAAAATCATTCTTAGTGACAATATGAAGATATATTTAAGGAGAATAAATCATATATAATGAAAAATATGCTAACTGGCTGCACTAGATCAGATACGTGGTAAAAATCATCTGATGGTGTCATATTTGTAAGTTGTAATGTTGTTGGAACCTGATATGTGTTGATTGGAAATAGAGGTTTGGAACTCTAATCATCCACCCACTCTTGTGACTCACAGTCATTCCAAATAGAGTCTACACATGTTGAACAAAAACATGCCAAGTGTCTCATATAAATAATCCAAGAACTTGTATTTGAGCTATGAAATGAGTGTCACTTGAACCTGTTAGAGTCATACAATTCTCATACTTTACCAAGTGTTCTTCCTCTATTAACCAAAAATGTCTATAAATAGTAGAATTTGGTTGAGCACCATGGCACATGTTCTCATTACACCATTCAACCATAGTTTTTGCATTTGTCAAATGAACACCCTCTTCAAATTTCAACTCCTCCCTTGAAATATCTCTTTTTACACATGCTTCAACACCATAATGCTCCCTTTTTTCATGGCCAGCCTCGATGAATCTCCAAATGTGTTCTAAACCAGTGATAAAATGCATCCCACTCAACCAATAAAACATTCGTGCATTTTTGAATTATGATGTACAATTGTCTAACCAAATATAATGTTTATTGAAAGTAATGTTCCTATGAATCAACTGTTCAAAGAACTGAAAACAAACTTGCAAATACTCTAAACAATGTGATATGTCATCACTAATATAGAAATGGTAATCCCTTAATATTTTCTATTTTTACTCTATACTATTAGGTGCATGAATGGATGTTATATACAAAAATATGGCAACTTGTGATGAGTTGTAATACTACGATTGAACTTCCATTTGGGGTTTGAATGTGCAATTTTCAACAAAATCAACTTCTAAAACAATTTTACCAAGTGGAAATGTATCTTTGCTTATCTTGAATTATTCATCCAACCATCTGACCCTTTGTGTGCCTTTCATACCCATAAATAATCTTCTCCCTAAATTTGATCAAAAATTTGGAAACCAATATCTTTTTTGTAAGAAGCTCACACCTTTTAGATTCTGTCATCTTTTATTTGATAAGTCATTGATTTATATTTGTTTAAACCAACTAATTCCTGTCCAATTGCACTTGTAATATCCTCATGGATACATTTTTTTAATTTTGGCAATCCACCACAATTGCTATAATTTCTATTTAAACACGATTTCTTATAAAATAATTATCCTTCCAATCTTTTGCAAAAGATAGTTGGAATAAATTTTCTTGTTGATTTTGGTGGAAATTCAATGCCACACTCCTTAAAAATATTAAAATGCAAAGTATAATGAATATGGTGAAAAAAATCATAATGCATTGAAAATTCAACATGTTACCTACAACAAGTGGTGCATGTGTGATTTATTTTAACATAAAAAGGTTTTGCCATCTCAAAATATCTTTAGCAAATAGAAATTTGTGGATGTTTTCCAAAAATTTGGAGTATAATTGTGTTTGATTCATATCTAATAAATGTTTTGGATGCGGTTCATGATTACGAGAACCAACTCCTCTTTTCACAACATCTCTTACATTGGGTGAAACTCTTATATTGTCATTTCAAAATTGAGTAACTCTCTAAGAATATCGGCTATAGCCTTTTCCTTTCATGAAATTCTACCAGAGAATGCCTAGAGCTCATTGGTATTAGGTTCATTAAGTCTTTCACATCTTTCAATTGCTTTCATTATTGTGTTTAGTTTGTTTTTTAAACCATTCATTTTTTCCTATTTTGTCACTTACTGCACAAGTTGTAAGTATACATTGGGCAGCATTACAATATTTGGTGCATGATTTTGTGCCTATAATATGATATGCATCATGTAGATTTACAATAATTTCATTGTTTTCATCATCCATGTTAGATGTTCTTAGTCCTAATTTGTACATTATATGTCTCATCTTAATCAATTTTATCAATAAAATAAATAATTGACATTTTTTACTATCATACTCCAAACTATGAAATAAAGTATCCCAAATTTGTTGAGCAAGTCTTCTTGAATGGCGATCAGACATTTTGTTATGAATTGGTACTAAAATATTTTCATCGACTTCAATTAAGTACTTGTCTTTTCTACACATAATTCTTTGAGGTGTTGGTAATGTGGAATTTGTTGAGAGGGTGTTTCAAAATCATTATTAATTTCATTATTTAGAGATGGGATGACATTTTTTTCATAGTTAATTTATTCATTATATGTTTCCATGAAATTTTATTGATGGTTAGTTTCATCATTATTTGTTTCCATTAAATTTTATTCATTCATGGGGGGTGAAGCATCATACATAGACTCATCACCAACAAAGTCAAAAACTTTGAACTTATAATATGAACTTCCAACATTACCTAATTCATTATTTTCAATTTCATTATTTTTCATTTCATTATGGTCAATTTAAACATTATTCAATTGATTATAGTCAATTTCATCATTTTTTAATTCATTATCATCAATTAGATCATTATTTATGGCATTTGGTTCATTAGGATTACGGTTTGTACCTTGTCTATCATGAAGTTTTTGCTTTCATAGCTTGTGTTTCTCTCTCACATCTTCTAATTCCTTTGGTGTTTTGTTCTTCAACATCTTCCTCTTCCTCTTTGAACATGATCTGACACCCATCAAAAGGGATAATTGACAACTTTTCAAAGGTGGGTCAAGCACACAAGTACCATAAATCTCGTAGAAGTATGCAAAGAATGTTTGTGGGTACATAATTATTGATTTAGGTTAAAAATAGTCATTGATAAGAAATATTAATATAAAATAAGCATAATGCGATCACATTATGTCTTGTATAAGGTTTTCCCCCCATCTAATGCGTTGAGAAGCTTATATTGGTAATAATATGATCAAATTATGTAATAACACAATCACATTAGTGTTAATATAAGCTTTGGGGTTGGTAATTGGCAATGAGAACCAAGTGTTGTCTATTAAATAACATGATCACGTTATTAAACAATATGATCACATTATTAAACAATATGATCTCATTATACTTAATATAGATAAGGGATTAGGGATTAAGGCATTAGTGCATAGGCTTTATGGATTAGGGATTAGGATTAGGGATTAATATATATGTTTTCAGGATTAGGGATTACAATTTATGTTTTAAGGTTTAAGGATTAGGGATTATGGCATGTAGGGTTTGGGTTCAAGGGTGTATATAAGGTCTAATCGCTCGATGTCATGTGTGAGCCTAATTTTTACTACAAATTATGTTAATTTGGACTAAATTGATTGGTAAATAGGGAAAAAATTTAGTTTACAATTTAGGGTATAGTGTTTAGGGCTTAGGTTTAGGGTACAAAGAGTCAATCACAAAGATAATTCATATTCTAAATCATGTTAATTTGGACTAAAATGATTGGCTCAACATTTAAAGAGTTTATATTTATGGTTTAGAGTTAAGGGGTTAGGAACTTTAAGCAATAGGGCATTGGGTATAGGTTTTAGGGTATATAAGGTACAATCATGATGGTGATTAGGAAAAATTAGAGTTGATCAACCCCAAAATCACATTTGACCACCATGTAATTAGGTTGAAGGAGCTCAAAATAGCCCCAATTTACTTCAAATGCACAACTAGATTGGTACTTCAAAGGCTAAGTTTTGACCATAGGTTTAAAAAATGAATTTTATGACATATCATGATAAAATCAGTTATATAGTCAGGCATGTATTTTTGCAACATGTAGTGAGAATTAGGGCACAGGGATTATAATTTTTGTTTTAGGGATTAGGGATTAGGGCATGGGGTTTAGGTTTAAGGACCTGTATATAATTTGTGTAATCACTCTATGCCATGTGAACCTAATTCTTACCACAAAGGATGTAAATTGGGACTAAATCGATTGGTAAAGAGGGAAAGCTTATGGTATACAATTTAGGGTATAGTGTTTAGGTTTTAAGGTGTTAGAATTACCATTTAGGATCTAATGAATCTAATAGAAAGCATAAACAAGAGATAAAATAGTAATAATAGTAAATAATAACTGTATATCCAAGACAATAACTAAAATAAATAAATAAATAACTCAAATATGATAAATTAATTTGATAATTCAATATTGATCTAATGTAGAATACACAAATAGCCATTGCTTATATAGAGTAAGGCGTGCAAGATAAAGATCATGGAACTCACACAATACGTGTAGTTCAACTGATATCTGAATACATGAATAGTAGAGTGCAACTACATAATAACAAGATAGGTGTCAAACTTGTGTAAATGATCAACACAAGTTGACTACTAGTTAAGCAATCTTATCCTATCTTACCCTAAATAGTGGAGTGTAACTCCATGGTAACAAGATTGGTGTCCAAGTTGACTACTAGCTAAGCAAACTTATCCTATTTGTTGCAAATTATTAATCAACACAATAAATTAATTATAATAAGTAACTAGTGCACCAATCTCAATAATAAATACAAGTAAATGCAATGAAGCAAAGAAATGCACAAACATATGGCTTACAACCTCTAGGTTTTAATGTATATACATGGTTTAGGGTACACATGGTCAATCACAAAGATAATTTGAATTAGTTAGACCCACTTATGACTATAAAATGTGTTATTGGGTTATCATTATACCCTAGATGTCATCGTGCAGATTGAGTGAATTAGTCAAATGGGGTAATCAGTCATGTGATTTAGGCCAAATTGAGCAGTGTGAACTTTTTTTTTTAAATAAAAAGGGGGTAAAAAATTTATTAAAAATAGTAAGAACCAAAGTACAAAGCTCCTACGAGCCCAAAACCAAAAAACAACAAATACAACAACCACCACACTCCTAAGCGCCTGCACTCCTCAAAGCCTCTCCTCCGCTAAAATTCTCTCCAGATTTACCTTAACCTCTGATGGCAGTAGCGTGACCTCCTCTACCAACCGCTCTCCAATCCCTTTTGACGCCCATCTAGCCAGGCAATCAGCCACCCGGTTCCACTCTCTCGAAACATGGGCAAAAATCACGGTCTCCATGAGCATACTAATCTGCAAAATTTGCTGAACAATCAAGGACAATTGCTAGCTTACCTCAGTAATTTGTCATTCTCGAATCATATCAATCATTACCAGTGATTCTGCCTCACATATCACTTTACGCCATCCAAGCTCGTAAGCTCTCCGTAAAGCAAATAAAATAGCCATGCCCTCCATCTTGTTAACCGTCTGTATGCCCCTGTGAACCGAAAACATAAAAATAACCAAACTCAAGGCATCCCTCGCAATCCCATCTATACCTGCCTGCCCTGGGTTACCTCTTGAAGACCCCTTGGTATTTATCTTCAAAAAATCACCAGGGGGAAGCATCCACTTGCCATCACGCTGCACCTTCTGCCTTCTTGTGCCACTCCTTCTCACACACGCTGCCCCTGGAGACAAATCCTGCATTCCTAATATGTCTGCCAACTCAATGTCCCTCCTGTCCATCAGCAATGCCACCTCACATTTGGTTTCAACTCATTCCCAAATCATCCTGATGACTTGATTCCAAACTTGGTCAGCTTCCATCCTTTTCCCCTAAAAAATGTGCCTATTACGCTCCAACCACACCTGCCAAAGAAGAAAAATTGGCCCAGCAAACCAAACTTCTTGTAGGAAGCTCATAGCACGGGGCATTCTTTCAATTCTGCACCAAAATTCTACCAGTGTGGGGGCATGGATACAGCTGACACCCCATGCGCCCCACCAAGCATGCCAAATTTTGCTAGTAAACTGGCAGCAAAAAAAAAGGTGGGACGCACTCTCCTCCTGAGTGTCACACAGCACACACCTGGAAGGGCCCTCAAAACCTCTCTTCTTGATGTTGTCCCACTTCAAGCAGTGGTTCCAAGCGAGCATCCAAGCAAAACAATTGCACTTTGGCCACGAAAAGCTATTCCACGTCCATTTCCACCAAGTGACCTCCCTTTCCTCCCTGAGCTTTTGTGCCACCAACTCCTCGTACCTCGTTGAAACAAAGTATTTCCCTTTGGGGTGAGGGAACCAGGCAAGCTCATCAGCACCAACAAGGGCACAACAGGTGCACCCAGCCAAAATCTCCTTCATCGCCATGCTCTCCACCTCCGTTACCCTGGATGGCCACTCTTCCTGATTTTTCCAGCTTGCTTCCAAAAGTTGATTTTGGTAACCAAAAATTTTAAAATCATTTACCTTCCACCATCCGGCCTCACAACATCTTTGTATCAAATTATGTAAATGTGGGTACTGCACCACAATGGGTGGGAACCCGTCCCAAGAATCATACCAGAACTGTGCCTCCCTCCAGCTTTTGCAAATCTAGAACAAGCCTTTTTTAATTAAGTCTGCCCCCTTCTTCAGCGTATCCCAAATCACCGATCTGCTTCCCACCAATCAAAATCTAGGAATATCCTTATGGCTACTACCAGGAAAATACTTATGCACCACAATTTTAGCCTAGCTCCGGTCCTGCTCCGTGCATAATCTCCAGTATAGCTTGGTTGCCAGCGCCGTGCCAGCCAACATAGCTTGTCTTAATCCCAATCCACCAAATCTCCTCAGACTGTAAACCACCTCCTATCTGATAGGACTCCATTTTGTAGCTGATAAATTGCCAGCCCACAAGAATTGCCTCGCCAAAGAATCTAGCTCTCTCATAAAACTAGCTGGCGCCACCTACAACATACATCTATACAAGGGAAGGGCTTGGACCACAGATTGGATCAGTTGCACCCTTCCCACAAACGAAAGCCACCTATGAGTCCAATGGCTGACCTTGACTCTAAACTTGTTCAGAATCCCCTTCTAGGACTCCTCAGAGTGTCTAACCGTCGTAACCGGCATGCCCAAATACATCACCGGAAGGCTGCCGATTTGGAATCAGAGAATGTCTGCTTCTCTTCTTTGAATAGCCTGAGGCGTATTAAAGAAAAAGATGGAGGATTTCTCCTCATTGATTACCTAGCCCGAGGCCGCTAAGTAAGTATCCAGGCACCTTCGGATATTACTCACCTCTCTCATGGAGGCAGCGCCCAGCAAGGCCACGTCATCGATGAACTGAAGGTGAGAGATAGCCTACAGGCTGCTACCCCACTTCCATCCTTGAATCTCCCCATTTTTGGTATCATCTCTGATCCTGCACCCTAAGCCCTCTGCCAGGAGAAGAAACAAGTAAGGGGACAGTGGATCACCCTATCGCAATCCTCTAGCAGCCCCAAAAAGTTAGAATTTCCCCGTTGACTAGAACGGAGAAAGAGGTGGAAGTAACACAGCTCATGATCCACTCCATCCAATCCTTCTCAAAGCTAAAGGCCTCCATCACCTTGTGCAGGAAAGTCCAACTAACCCTATCATACGCCTTGGACATATCAAGCTTCATGAACATTGCCTTCTCTTTGGATTTGGACATCGAATGAACTGCTTCTGTAGCCATCACAATACCATCCAAGATCTACCTTCCTTGCACAAAACCTCTTTGCTCCTCTGAAATCAGCTCCTTTAAACACTTCTTCAACCTTTCGGCAATCAATTTTGAAAGAATTTTATAGATAACATTACAAAGAGAAATGGGGCAAAATCAGCTAAAGTCATCATCCCCTTCCTCTTTTGGAATGAGGGCCAAAAAATTAGAATTTAGCGCCCTCAACATCTGCTTATTGGTCTGGGACTCCTGCATCATGACGAGCAATTCACCCTTAATAATTTCCCAAAACTCCTGATAAAACTCTATCAGAAACCCATCCGGTCCTGGAGCCTTTCCTTTCTTCATCATAAAGACTACCTTATTTAGCTCTTCTTCCAAAATAGGTCTTCTCAAATTCTCCTTCATGTCTTGAGTCACAATGGAGGGAATGTAGCCCAAAATCGAGTCCTCCACCTCCTCATCCCTGCACCCTTCTTCCTGGAAGAAAGCACTGAAATACTGTTCAGCCTCATCACATATTTCTCTTGTTGATGAAACTATTTCCCCTCTTTCTGTAACCAACGAACTAATAACATTGCCATGGCACCTTGCTTTGACCGAGTTGAAGAAGAAAGCAGTGTTTCTATCTCCTTCTTGTAGCCAATCGATCCTGGATTTCTATTTCCAAAAAATTTCCTCCCTCAACTCCCACTCTTCCAAGGTTTTCACTGCCCTAGCTTCTTCATTCATTAAAAACCCTGTAAGTCCCTCTTCCCTAATTAATCTGGTGATGTCATTTAGCTCTTCTTGCGCCTTCTTCTTCTCCTGGAAGATGTTGCCAAAACTGTACCTATTCTATATCTGAAGCTGGTATTTGACGAATTGAAGAAGTTTAGCAAACACATACATGGTTGTCCCAGCAGCTGGTCGGCCTTCCCTCCACCATTCAGAGACCTAGCCGTACAATTCTTGGTCCCTCAACCACATCATCTGGAATTTAAAAGGTGGCTTTTGATGCTGAAAAGTAGAAGAAATATTTAATTTGATCGGCTAGTGGTCTGAATTCTGCCAGTCCAGGATCTCAAAACTAAGCGCCCACCTACCTCCTACCCAAAAACAAGACACCAGAAATCTGTATATTCACTCATCAATATAACTGTTCCATGGCCTTCTATTATTCCATGTGAATTGGCCATTATTTGGTTTGATGTCCACCAAATTTAATTCTGAGATCTTGTCCCTGAGGAGACAAGAAGACGGCTCCAATCTGGTATTCCCACCCATCTTCTTCGAGCTATCCAGAATTGCATTGAAATCTCCTGCAACTATCCAAGGTAAATAAGGAAACTCATTACGGATCAGCCTAATGTTATTCCAAACAAAAATCTTACCTTGCATATCACTAGGGGCATAGACATTCAAGAGCAAAGCATACTCTCTTGAGTCCATACAGAGGGCAACCAACGATAAAACTGACTTGAATGCCATCCATGCCACCGGTTTGACCTTTCTTGGATTCCATAGGCAAACTAAGCCACCAGTAGTCCCCTGGGCCCCAATGCATTGGCATGACCCTTGTCCCCATATTCTTAGGGCAATGTCCATCATATAATCCACTGACACTTTGGTTTCTTGCAGAAAAAGAATATCAAGATGTTGACTTCTGACTAATTCATGAAAAAAAATTTGTCTAGGCCTGCTATTTAGGCCCCTCACATTCCATGATAACACAATCATTTTGAGGGAGGAGGAAAATGTGCTTCTAAGGTCCTTATTGACCCCGATTCAACTAAGTTCTCTCCAATCATTTTGAGTCTATCCAAATCTTTCCTTCTTCCTACCTTTACATTTTTGTCTGTAGCTCCTTTCCTACTGTCCTTTTGAAGAATCCCCAAGCATGATGGGGCTTTTCCTTGCTTCTCCACCTTATCCTCCCCGGCCTGTGGGTCCTTCTCCCCAGGTTCTGTGCCTTGACCCCTTGCCACCATGCCTGCCACTAGATTCAGCGCTTCCCCCTGTCTATCCAAAATCATTAGAGTAGGCAGTTCTACTATCTGCTTAGGAGAAAATGGCGTGACACTAGCAGTCCCTTCACACTCCTCCATTCGTTCCTCTCCAATAGTTAGACCCGACAAAACCTCTTGCTGTCCCAATTCCTCTAGCATCTCAAATCTATTATAGGAATCCTCTCCTTGTCGCTCTAGAAACGTCCTCTTAAGTCCTTTGTTTTTGCCCTTGGATTTCACTTGCATGAATCCTTCAGAGTCCTTTCTACCCCCATTTCCCATCTTCTTTCCTTTATCTTCAGGCATTGCCGTGTTCAAGGGAGGCACAGGAGAAGGTTGTTGTTCTGTCATTTTATTCTTCAGACACCTTCGAATCAAATGTCCATACTCGTAGCAAAGGTGGCATCGAAAAGGCAGGGTCTCATAATCCAGTTGTTGCAGCCACGAGTATGTTCCTGCACACATTTCTACCGCGTCTGGCAACAGTCTGCTCAGGTTGACTTCTACACAAATTCTTCCATATGTCATTATTTTCTTCCCAAGCGTTTGTGTAGATGCACCCACTGGTTTTCCTATTATTGAAGCAATCATAAGCAGTACATCTTCACGGCATCATTCAATCAGCATTCGAGGTAAGCGTACCCACACAGGTACCCTGCTTGGCAGCTCTTCTGTGGGGTTAAAACCAGCCTGCCATGGTTTCATGAAAAGACTAGCTTGATTAAAAAAATATGGGCCACCTTCAAACACCCTATTCCTATCCTCCAAATAGTTAAAATTCACCATAAAAAAGCTATTTGCTAGCAGCATCATCTCCATTTCCCCAGTCGGTTCCCATACTATCCTAGCCCAATTTTCCAAGAAAGGGAGAGAGACTTTCATTCCCAAGAATTTGCAATACAGAGAGTGTTTTGAGTAATACTCCACATCCTCTGCAATCATGTCAAAAGGAATGACTAATTTTGGCCTTTCATTACAATGCTCCAAGCAACCATTTACCTTATTAATTTTGGAGCCACCATTTGATCCACTGCCTTGCACTCCTGAGAACTAAGTGGCATCATCAATCCCCTTCAGTCTGGCATCCTACCCTTGAAGTCCCTTTCCCACCACATCTTTGAAACTCCTATCTCCCTTTAGGACATTTTGTTCCACCTGTTCCATTGTGACACCTGCTGCTCCTTCTCTTCCCTTTTTTGGATAATGTAATTTCACTTCCCACCCAGTTTCCTTATCAGCTTCGGCCTTCACAATAATCTTGCTTGCATTCCCCACCCGCTCAACCTCCACGCACCACCGTCCAAGACACTACAGAGCTAGGGCATGGCTGCCCTAGCTTCTCTGCGAACTGCAGCGTTCACTCCTCCTCGCCATCGTCATCAAATTGAGCAATGTGAACTTAATTCTTAGTCTAAATGATGTTAATTTGGGCTAAAATGATTGGTTCAAGGTTTAAAGAGTTTATATTTATGGTTTAGAGTTTTAGGGATTAGGAACTTTAGGGATTATGGCTTAGGGTATAGGTTTTAGGGTATATAAGGTACAATCATGATGGTGATTAGGGCAAATTTGAGCTCCTTTAACCTAGATCTGTGATTAAAGAATGTGAATTTAAGATCAATTATCCCCCCACATCATGACAGATTGAACCTACAAAGCCAATTATGGTAATGACTGATGCAATTTTAACAAAGTTAATCCCTGTGAACCTAATTCTTAGTATATATAAAGAATGTTAATTGGGGCTTAATTTATTGGTTTAGGGTTTAGGGTCTATAATTTAAAGGGTTTGTGGTTTAGGGATTATGGCTTAGGGTTTAATGTAAATGGTACAAGGTTTAGGGTTAAATTTAAATGGTATAGGGTTTAGGGTTTAAGATATCAGATATAGGGTCCAATCACTAAGGTAATTGAAGAACATTAGAGCTGCTTGTGACACCAATTTATGGCTTGATTACCTTCATGTTTACATTTCTGATAAAAGTAGGTTCAATTATGCCATGTACATGTTGCATACATGTTATACAATCGATTGATCCATAAATTTGGTTTAGGGGCTCAATTTTACCTAGATCATGTAGGGAATTACATAAATTGACTAATTAGATCAATTCATGATAGAAAAGATCAATCTTTTAATTTTTCCCAAATCATATCTTGCTATTGAAGGGGTTTAAATTGGCCACAAATGCCTCATCGATTAAAAGAATCAACTAGCTCATCCTCTTTGGTTAATTAGGTTGAAGGGGCTCAAAATAACACCAATTTACTTCAAATGCATAGCTAGATTGGTACTCCAAAGGCTTTAGTCATAGGTTTGAAAAGTGTAATTTATGACATCTCATGATAAAATTAGCTATATCGTAAGGCATGTATGTTTATGGCATGTAGTGTAAATTAGGGTATAGGGCTTAAAATTTATGCTTTAGGGATTAGGGATTAGGACATAGGGTTTAGGTTTAACGACCTGTATATTAATGTCTAATTGCTCTATGCCATGTGTTCAAACCTAATTCTTACTAAAAAAGATGTTAATTAGGACTAAATTGAAGTTGGTAAATAGGGAAAGTTTATGGTTTACAATTTAGGGTATAGTGTTTGGGTTTATGGCTTAAGGCTTCTAGGTTTTAATGTATATACATGGTTTAGGGCACACATGGTCAATCACAAAGATAACTGAGGACAATTTGAATCACTTGGACCCATTTGTGAATATATAATGTGTTTTTTAGTTTTCATTATACCATGGATGTCATCATGCATATTGAGTTTATTAGTCAAATGGGGTAATTAGTTGAGTGATTTAGGCCAAGCTGAGCCTTGTGAACTTAATTCTTAGTCTAAATGATGTTAATTTGAGCTAAAATGATTGGTTTAGGGTTTAAAGAGTTTATATTTATGGTTTAGATTTGAGGGATTATGAACTTTAGGGATTAGGGCTTAGGGTATATAAGGTACAATCATGATGGTTATTGTGGCAAATTTGAGCTCCTTGAACCTATATTTGTGAGTAAAGAATGTGAATTTGGCATCAATTATCCCCACATCATCACAGATTGAGCCTACAAAGTAAATTGTGGTAATGATTGATGCAATTTTAAGCAAGTTTATCCCTATGAACCTAATTATTACTATATATAAAGGATGTTAATTGGGGCTAAATTGATCCCAGGGGACTACTGAGCCTCAATGTAAGGAATGTAATCCATCTGATATCAATTGGGGATCCAAGTGCTCACTATATTTTTAAAAAAAGTATTTTTTCAATTTGATATGCAATTTGGTCCAAAAGAGCCATGTGTAAGGAATTACATTCATATATAATGGAAATTATGGCTTACTTGGCCTTGAATACATACCATATTGAACTAATCAAGTATTCAGTACCAGATGATATGTAATTGGGGCCAATCGAGACTTACCAAAGGAATTGTGTCAACATAATTTTAATTAGGGTCCTAATTGCACACCTTATTCAAATAATTGAGGGTTTGATTCAATATGATATGAAATTAGGACCAACTAAATCCTCCGTAAGGAATTTCATCCATCTAATAACAAATGGGATTCTGATTGTGAAGCAAATTCAACTGAAAGAATATTTGGTTCAATATGATATGAAATTTAGTCCAAACAAGCCTTGTGTAAGAAATTTCATCCTTCTACTGTCAACAGGGGGCTCTATTGGTCCTAAATACATAACATCTTGAATTAACCAAGTATTTAGTTCACTTGAATATGCACTTATGACAAACCAAGGCTCATGTAAGTAACTAAATGCATCTAATGTCAATTACAACTTTGTTGGCCTCAATTATAAACTATATCCAGCTAATCATGTATTTAGTTTTATTTTATACATAATTTGGGCCAACTAAGCCCCATGAAAGTAATTTTGTCCATATAATGTTCTAGTTGGGTTCCATTAGCCTCAATTGCACACCATATTGAACCAATTGATTATTTAGGCTCAATATGATATGCAATTGGGGCCACTCAATCCCCAAACAAGGAATTACATCCATCTAATGTCATTTGGGGCTCTAATTACACCATGTTAAATCAATTGATATTTTTTTCAATACTATACACAATTGAAGACAACCAAGTCCTATGTAATTAACTTCTTCCACCTAGCATATCAATCAAGGTAATTTTTCACCCCATGTAATGAATTATGTCAATCTAATGTCCATTGTGAATATTTTTTCCTAATTGCACATCATATTTAACCAATTGAGTATTTTCTTTAGTATACTCTATAATTAAGAGTAAGTGGTCCTTGTGCAAGGAATTCATTCAATATAATGTTAATTAGGGCTTTGATAGCACACCATATTAAAGTAATTAAATATTTAGTTCAATTTATTACACAATCGAGGTTAAATGAGCCCTGAGAAAGGAATTATGTCCATATGATGTCAATTGGGTCTTTAATTGCACACCATATTATAAAAAACCAAGTATTTAGTCCAGTTTGATATGTAATTGGGTCCAACCAAGTTCCATCCAAGGAAATAAGTCCATCTAATGTCAATTTGGGATCAATTGGCCTAATTGCACACCATATTGGGATCAAAGGAATAATAAATTTATTCTTAGGTTAATACATCTCTAATTATCAATCAATGCTATCAATTCTTGACAAGAACATTGGTCCCAAATAACAATCTTAATCAACCAATATTTTATCTTAAGACTACTAGGCCTAATAGCTCCTATTCGGGGTTTAGGGTGTTGAGAACATGTAACATGATCACGTTAGTAATGCAATCTCATTATTAAGTAACGTGATTGTGTTAATAATGTAGATAATAATGCGATCAAGGTATTTAAATTTGAATTTAATTCTCATGCCTTTTGGATTGGGAATGGCTTGCATTCCTAAGCCAAAGGCTTGGACTGTCAATGTATAGTCGTGTTTTGAAAGGTATGAAAATAAACCAAAAAATTCCACTTTGATTTCCAAATACATTAAGAATTTCAAAGTGAAAATTCAAAAACTTGATATTGTCATGACAAGCATGCTCTCCTCTTTCCAAAAATAGGGTTTTTTTTTTAAATTTTGGACTAATTTAAGGTTTTAAACTATGTTGATTTCTAACTATGCCTTTCTTAGGCCACTACATGCCACAAACATACATGCCTATACATGTTCATGTAATTTGTCTTTCGTTGATCGAAGTGAAAAACAAGTTAAATGGTGACCAATTAGGTCTAATTTTAAACACATTCAAAAAACCAAAAAAATAATTTTCATTTTTTTGAGGTAGTTAGGCGTGTCACATGGATGACTATCCATTTCTTTGTCAATTTTTAGGATCTATTTACATGCAAAATTCATAAAAGAAATGTATTCATTGATAAAATATAAAAAAATATAAGTGACCTACTAGAAGATCTTATCTAAATTTTTCCCAAATGGTTTCAAATAATATTAAATGTTATAAAAAATAGTGTGTAGCATGGCCGTCTATCTACTATGATTTTTGAAAAAAATAGGAGTTCCTCTTCAAATTTTAGATGTTTGACCTAGTTATACATAACCATTTTAAGAAAAAATCAATGATTAGAAAACTAGACTCGAAATGATACATATCATGTTCTTACACCATCTTCAAATTTGGAGCGTAGATATCTCAAATTATCTACAGAAGTTCAGATTTTTGAAATTTTCAAAAAATCATGTCCATGGATAAGCCACTTTTTATCCCCCAACTTTGTGCACTTACCTATTTGATTCTTCATGTGTACAATCCATAGAGATTGCCCAACCTCTTGTAGAAAAGAATCAAGATGAAATGACTTTGGCTGATTACAACATCAACAATATTTATCTTGGTGAACCCACTCCTAAAGGCAATATTCACAATTTCAAGGTGACTACAACAAAGGTGATTTGGATGACAGAAAAAAGGATGCAAACTCAAGAAGAGCTAGAGAAAAAAGTATGTATGCTTTCATCATACATCAAATATATCATAAATATATGTGAAACCTCTAAAAAATGAACATTGCACCTGCATCAACATCTTCCATAATACAAATACCAAGTTCTGAATTTTAGAATGATAAGGAAATGATCACTAAAATTAGTAAGTATAATAATCATGGTAAAATGATAGAGTCCTGGGTGGAACATCTACCTCTTGATGGTTTAAAATTTCTTAACGAGAATTGAAGAATCTTGATCTCATTATTTCCATTCAAGTGAAAATCGAAGAGGAAATTATAGGTTCCAAGATAGAATTTGGAATATGGAATGACTTGATCAGAGACATGAAAGATAAGGCCACCATGGATGGGAATTCATTGGTCTCAGAAGATATTCTTTATAAATCCAAAGATAACTATTCATGTTTGTGGGCTCAATGCATGAATTGGAAAATTTATGCTTTAGATGAAGCTTTAGAAGACTTATAATGTCATGAATTTTTTTCTGATGAAATGAAATCAAAGGTACATGCCAACATTTGGGTCTTTCATTGTGAATTGTTGAATGAAGACGGATCAAAGGCATATGAAGCCACTGAATTAAAAGAATAGTTTCATAATATGGTGAAAGAGGTTTTGTTTGGAACATAAACATACAACAAAGAAGCTATGAGTAAGCGAAGCAATATCCATTGTGCAACTAAATAGCTCACTCTGAATTTCCCAAAAAATTTCAAAAGGATTAAAGAGGCTATCAATGCATGATACGAGTGGATTGTATATTTAACTCCTATAGTTGTTCCAGCAAGAGAAGATATTGTTCAGACTGTTTAGAGGTTCAAAATATACATGTTAAAATCATCACAAAAGGAGTTAGCGATAGTTGCAACAGTTGAACAAGGTCTCTCTTAGTAAAAAGATTTGTCTTCTTCTTGTTAACCACTTAAAAACACTTTTTCTTTCTCTAACTTTCTATTTCTCCATTGCACTTTTTATAATCACTTGAAAAGGTTAAACTTTACTTTTTTAAGTTGTAAATAAAAAAGTAATAGTAAGATATAAATGAATTATCAAAAAGGTGGTTATGTAGGTGGTTACAAAGTGGTTGCACCCTCCCATGCTATAAATATAGGTTTTATACATTATAATGAGACTTTTTGACATATATAAATTTTAGAAAATGAAGAAGAGGAGTTTTGTATGTACAACGTTACAAAGAATCAATACATGAAGAAATTGCAAGGCTTTGTGCTATGGACTTTCTTTATGAATGAATAATGTATGTTTGTTTATTCATTTTGTTTCTTTTCTTTCAAATTTGATAACGTAGTTATCAAATCATTAAGTGATTTTATATTCTTTATGTATAGATATATCATAATCTATACAGATGATTTAGAATAGGGAAACTTAAGTGAAAATAGGGAAATAAATATGTATGTATTTCAGGTAAAGAATACACAGTTGTTTAGAAGTCTTTCTAAGCTCAAAATTTCCAAGGTGTGTAGACTTCATGCTTATGCTCAGAACCTGTCTTGTTTGCCTTTCTGAAGAAAATGGTTTCCATTGTCATTTTATAAAATCTCATGTAGTTATAGCATTTTTCCATGTTTAAACTATTAAAACTACTCATTCTCTTTCCTCTCCACTTTCTTTTCTTTCTCTCACTACCTGAAATTCTCCCTACCTTTTATGTTTTCTTTTCTGCCACCTTTATGTACGTTCAGGTTAAAAATAAAAAATCCCCCATAAAAACACATTTTTGTTGTAAATAATTTCATTTCTAATATTGCCTTCGCTTTTCAAGAAAGATCGCTCTGCCTTTCAATAGGATAGGGACTTTATCGTCACATTGTTGACCGAAATGCTTGATTTGTCCTCCTAACAATTTTTTCAACCAACATGTACTATGTGTTCTTTTCTATTTTGATATGTTAACATACACATGTATCTTAGAAGAGGAAAATATAAGCACATAAAAATGGCCCATATGGATTTATTAGTTGTTAAATTGCAATATTTTAGGATGTTATTGTATAATTTTTAATTATTGATCCAATTTAGGTGTTATAGTGCGTTTATCGACTTTTGATGGTCCTTGACCCTTGTCTCTGTCCCCTCCAACTATTATTTTTTCTCCTATGATTTCCTCCTTTTTTGATCTCTTCATCAAAAGTGTCAATAACGCTCTTAAGTCTTCTTATGTGGCACATTTGGTTAGATTGCACTTTCTTTCTTTGTCTCTCTTTTTTGTTTTTTAATTATTTAATATTTTTTTTTACGATAATAAAAATTTAGTTCGTTTATAAATACACATATATTTTAGTTTATTTATTAATAAACATATTGAATATACTTTAAATAAAATTATTGAGTTTCTCCATACTTTTTAAAGAGATTAAACAATGATTAGAGCATTTATCATTATTACACATAAGTTTATCTAGGAGCAATCATTAAAGAAGGGCATACATTACACAACAATAAGGTTTTGTATGTTATTAATATTTCAATAATAAAAATTTGTTATAATATAATCATTGTTTAAAAATATGATAAAACAAAAATACTTTAAATCAGAATTAACTTTCAATACAAACCCCAAAATACATATTTTACTTAATTTACTATATTATTATTGATATAAAATAAAAAGAAAAAAATTGGTTTTTAAAGGCAAACAAAGTCCCACCCAAAAAAAAATCGAACAAATTTATTGAAGCTCAAATTGAACAAAGTCACACATGATCAATGGTCATGCTCATGTAATGAAATATTTGGAATATTATAATGAAAAGATTCATATAATATAAACGTGAGTCTTAAGTATGTCGGAAAAAGATTTCAAGTCTGTTCATTGTAGATGATTTCGTACAATTTTAATAGATGGTATTTTATGTTTTTCTTTAATTTAATGATAATAAAATAATTAAAGATATTGTTTTCAAAGTTGAGATGCCTTTCAAAGTACAAAGCACTAAAAAAAAATATATGCAATTCCACAAAAGTGGATTTTCCGGATCTATCGAACCGACAATCATAAAATACAAAATTAATATAAAAATAACCACAAAAATGGATTTTCCGGATCTATGCCAACCCTACGCCATGCCCACTTTCTTTTGTTCAACAAAACTTTATTTCTCAACATTTATTCCCCCATCGCTTAGCTAAACGAAAGTAGTTATATGACACTCAATTTTCTGCAATGACTATATCATAATACATATGAGTATTTTTTTTATTTTTTTTTCTTAAATTAATGTTTTTAAGGTTGGAATTTTGAATCGGAAAATGTTTTTGATTGAGAATATGTATTGGTGTTGAGATAAAAAATGAGGGTTCAGTTTTTGATACACAAGGGCATAAACATTATAATGAAGCGAGGACTCACAAGAGGTGACAATAACCCTTCAACAAGAGAAACAAACAGTCAAGGGAAGGCAAGCACAAAAAACAAGATTGTTAGCTTCTACCAAATAATAACGACCAATTCAAAAAAGAAAACTATGTCTTTCAAAGAATTTTCAATCAACATGTCATGCAGAAGGACAAGAAAACGAGACAAGATCTTTATCAAATAAGTTTAGAATAATGTATCACAATCCTTAGCTGCAGGCTAAGGCCAACCTTCTATTGTGCCTTGAGAGAAGGTCCTTCATGGTCCACTAGGACCCCTCTCTCACTATATCTTCTACCTCAAACTTTAACCTTTTTGCCTCAGAGCATCTGCGCTTCTTTTTAGTAGTGGTTCATACTTCAACTTTGAGTTTCTTGGGATGCATACGCAGAGTGACAACAATAGGAAGGAGGGGGATGACACAAGGAGGGGAGGGAAACAAGGAGGGAACACCAAGGGGGGAGACAATGGTCTCAATGCGAGGGGCAGAAACAAGGGAAAAGGGAAGGGGCAATAGAGGGGGGAAGGACAAACGCGCAAGTCCAAAGCAAGATTGTTTCGCATCTGAACCACCACTAAGATTTTTGGAAGAGTTTTCTTGCAACATTAGAAATCGAGGGTCCAGAAGGGGGAGCTGAAGGCGCCTGTAGAAGATTTCGCTGAAGAGTAATTGAGAGCATCTCTTTCGAATAGTCCTTTGTAGGAGTCACCTTGGAAAACGGAGGATGAAAGAACTTGTTGTGATTGTACCGTAGGAAAGATTGATCAAGAGTCACATCTTTCTTCTTCCAAACTCAAGGGGGCCAAGGAGCAGAGGAACGACCCATCCTAGAAGGACATTCAACGATCCGATGACTGGGAAGGTTGAAATGGAAGCAACAGAAAGGGAGTCATCCATAATTAAGAAACTAAGCCCATGAGCCACCCAAGGAAAGAAAGTTCACATAATGGAATAATGACTTGGAGAGATCAACCAAAGCACAAGCTCTGATGAACTTGAGTTTCCAAGAAGCATCGTCAATTCTCCCAAAATATCCAACGCCACTATTTTAAATATATCTCAAATATGTTTGAGAGATTTTTTTATTTTTTTTTAAAGATTTTTTTTTACATATTATATTGATTAATAATTTTATTATCTTTTCTGTCAATTTCTTATTAATTAATAATAAATAATACATTCCAAATTCTATCTGTATGATTAATATATTACGATTTTTCAATCGACTTCTTTAAATAGAAAGAAAAATATTCTAAATAACAATCAATATACATCAAATTTAATGTTAAAATTCCCCTTTGATAATTAAATAAACATCAAATTTTAGATCAAATTTAATTTTGAATAACTCACTCCATTATTCTCTCTTATTGTTACTCTAGAATATCTATTAGCGTAATAATTTATCCCACATTAATTAAAAAGTTTAATATAATCTTTATATTAATTATGGATACAATAATTAATTAACTACGAATTTATTTTAATTGAAATTTTGAAAAAATCTTTTATATATAATAATTTGACAATTGAATCAGAAAAATGTAGATAAGTTAATAAGTAGATTAATTATACCTAACCTAACTCACATTCAAATTTCGTTGAACATTTATAAATCGTATGAAGTCATTTAAATTGATTTCATAATTTTAATGTAGTTGATGTTAACCATTTATATTAGTTTATTGATTATCAAAGACTAACGATATATGGAGACCTATGCTCTTTAGAAACCTAATACTACATTATTCATTAAGAATTTAGATAAAAATGTGATTTTATTCACAACATTAACCTATAAGGTATTAATAATTTTTATGTTGTGCATGAATCAATTTATCAAAAAAAAAATGATTTCTTCCATGTGTTGAAGTGTAAAGACCTAATTTTGGTTTACAAATGGTTTTTAGTTGTTGATTCTTATGATTTCATGATATTTATGTATTTATAATTTATTATATTAAATTAGGTTGTTTTGTTTGTTTGTTTGTTTTTTAATTTATTTATTTATTTTTATTTTTTAAATATTTGTTATATATATATTTGGGTTGTTTGGAGTGTTTATTTTATTTTATTCATTTTTTCATGTTTTTTTGTGAGTGAGTTCATTTTTATTTAAAATTATACAATGTGTGTTTAGTTTCAATTATATATGTTTTCGAATTTAATTATTGATGGAGTCAATTAGGTGGGCATTAGATTAGATCGAGCATTCATTAGATTATATTTAAGAAGTTTGTTTTTTCCAAATTATATGTTTATTTGGATTTAATTACTCGAATATAACTCCAATTGAATGTTCAACTGGGTTAAATTATTTGACGTAGTCAATCAAGGATGGAATGACTGACCTGATTTGTGTGAATCAATTATAATTATGTTTAAGGATTTCATTTAGCCTCTTTACCTGGATTTAATGACTCGATTAGTCCCAAATGTATGCCTAATTAGGGTTAATTACTCGATAGAATCAATTAAACATGGAATTAGATTCAATTGATGCTTGATTTGTGTTGATTATTTAGAATTATGTGTGAGGAGTTTGTTTATCCCCAATTAAATACGTAATTAGGTTTAAATACTTGATGAAGTTACTAGGAATGCAATTATATTCGATTAAGACCTAATTTGTGTCAATTGGCTAGAATTACATTCAGGGATTCATTTAGCCCCAAATGCTTGCTCAGTTGGGTCTAATTACTAGATGGTGCAAACTATGCATGGAATTGGATTAAATCAAGCCCTGATTTATAAAAATTGCTTAGAGCTATGTTCGAGGAGATCATTTAGCCCTAGATATTTGTCCAATTCAGTTTAATTACTTGATGGAGTCAACCATGCATGGAACTAGGTTCCATCGATGTTTAATTCGTGCTAATTCCTTAGAATTACTTACGATGAGCTCGTTTAGCCCTAATGGCATGCTTAGTTGGGTTTAGCTTCTCGATGGGGTCAACCAAGCATGGAATCAGATTTGATTAAGAACTGATTAATTTGAATTCAATAAAATTATATCTGAGGAGCTCATTTAGACCCAATTACATGCCCAACTGGGTTTAATTATTTTATGGAGTCAACTAGGTGTGGAATTAGATTCTTCTGAGTTAGAATTATGTTTGAGGAGTTCATTTAGCTTCAAATGCACGCCTAGTTGATTTAATTACTTGATCAACCTTAATTGCATGCCTAGTTGGTTTTAATTACTTGATGGAGTTAATTATGTGTAGAATTGAATTTGATTGAGGCCTGATTGGTGAGAACTGGCTAGAATTACATTTGATAGGTTCACTTACCCCAATTACATACAAATTTGGGTTTAATTAAACAATTAGCCCCAATTGCATGCATAATTGTGTTTAATTACTCAATGGAGTTTCTTTGAGCAATATAAATCATCACCTTAGAGACACACTAGCCATACCGATTGAAAACACCGTACATATAGAATGTAATCACTTGTTCAGTTTGGTAGATTCACATCTAAAGACTTGTGAATGAAAAGACATGGTGCAAGTCTTAATATATTAATTGAATATTAGACTTAGTGTAAATTATAACACTTATAGTATTTTTTTAAAAAATAAAAAAGGGGTAAACATAATATTAATAAGAAAAGAGCATTACAAGAAGAACGGGGGGCAGAAGTCCCCAGAAGAAAGCAACATAAACTAAAAAACTACACGCCTAACTAGACAATATTATGAACCTCCCTATCAGCCTCCAGAATTCTTTCCAAATCAGAACGCAACGATGGGGGGAGAGACCCCCAATCCTCAATGTTTCCACCATCCAAATGGTCAGATGCCCATTTAGCCAAAAAATTTGCTACCCTGTTCCATTCTCGCAGAATATGAGCAAAAGTAACGCTATCCATAAGCGAGCAAATCCACAAAATTTGTTGCACAATTAGAGATAGTTGCCAATTGACGTCCACCACTTTCCTCTTGATGAGCAGGTTAATCAAGACTTGAGAGTCTGATTCACAGATAATCCTATGCCAACCTAACGCCTGGGCCTTCTCAAGGGCATAAAGAATGGCCTGACCTTCCATCATGTTAATGGTTTACATCCCCTCAAGAATCACAAAAAGAAAAATCATCGTACCTTCAAAATCCCTTCCTATCCCTCTAGTACCTGTGGGTCCCGAATTACCTTTGGAGGAACCATCCGTATTGATCTTGAGAATCCCACTAGGGGGCGTTGCCACTGACCAGTCCTGAAAATCTGCTCCTTGACCTGCTTGCTCTTCCTGACACACACAGACTTACCAATTAACTACTGGAATCCAAGTCGCGCCACCACTTGAGCATCCTGTTTGGTCAAAGGAAAGCAGATCGTGCTCTTTCCTTGGATGGTTTCCTAGATCATCCCCATCACTTTCTGCCATACTTGCTGCACCATGACCCTCACCCCCCAAAAAATTTGCCTATTTCGCTCAAGCCAGATATGCCAGAATAGAAAAATGGGGCCGCCCAGCCATATGTCCTATAGGAAGGGTGCCCTTGAGGGGGTTTCTCCCAATCCATTCCAGAAATTGACCATAGATTGAGCATGAAGACATGGGCACTGCCAAACATCCCACCAATAATGCTAGAATTGCAAGGCAAAGGGGCATCACAAAAAAAGGTGTGCTGAATCCTCCTCAGCCGCTCTGCACATAACACATACTGAAGGGCCTTAGAAACCTCTCTTTCAGAGATTGTCCTAGGTCAAGCACCTGTTTCGAGCCAACATCCAAGCAAAATAGTTGCATTTGGGCCATGTGAAATTATTCCAGACCTGTCTCCACCAATGCAATTCCCCCTGCCCAATCTCTGAAGAAGTAAAGCCTGATATCCAGATGAAACTGTGTAAGCTCCCTTGGGATTGGGAGACCAAGCTAGCTCATCCTCCTCCTGAAGGGGACTACAATGACGCCTGGAAAGGATGCTCAATAGCTCCTCATTCTCCTCCTGCGTCCCATTAACAGGCCAAGTTTTAGGAGCTTTCTAGCGAGCTACCTCCACCTGTCCTTGTGTAATGTAAACTTTGAAGTCACTCACCCGAGACCAACCAGCATCAAGGAATCTCTGACAAAGGTTCAACAAATTTGGAAACTGAGAAATGATGGGAGGATATCCATCCCAAGAGTCAGACCAAAAGAGAGCCTTGGTTCCTTATTTACAAATCCAGAATAAGCCATTCTTGATGAGAGCAACCCCTTTTTTGAGAGTACTCCATATTGGCAAACCTTTCCCAATAAGCAGATAGCGAGGAATGTCCCTCTGAATGGTTTCAGAGTAGTACTTCTGTGAGAGAATTCTAGCCCAAGCTTTGTCTTGTTCGGTGCACCATCGCCAATAAAGTTTGGCCACCAAAGCAATACCATTTAAGTCCATCTGCCTCAGACTGAGCCCACCATATTGTTTGGGGCTGCAGACAATCTCCCATCTAATAAGGCTCCATTTAGTGGAGTTCAGACTACCAGCCCATAAGAATTATGTGGTAACCGAATCAACCTCCTTAACGAATCCCATCGAGGCAACCTGGAGCATACACCTGTAAATGGGTAAAGCCTACACCACAGATTGGATAAGTGGAACCTGGCTCGTAAAGGATAACCACCTGTGTGTCTAATGATTCAATTTCACCCAAAATTTCTCCAAAATATTCTGCCAAGATTCTTTGGAAGTATGGCCAGTCGAGATAGGGATACCCAAGTAAATCAAGGGGGGAGTCCCAATCTAAAAATGTAGAGTCCTCGTGATCCGTTGCTGAATAGGGCCCAGAATATTGAAGAAGAATATGGACGACTTATCTTCATTTACCTTTTGTCTCGAGGCCATAAGATAAACATCTAACACCCTGCGTAAATTAGCAGCTTCAGTCATTGTGGCCATGCCCATAAGGGCAGTGTCATCAGTAAATTGCAGGTGTGATAGTGCAAGCAATTCCCCTCCCCATCGCCATCCTTGGATATGTCCTTCCTCTCTGTTCCTGCTGATAAATTGGCCCAAACCTTCAGCAAGGAGAAGAAAAAGGTATGGAGACAGAGGATCACCTTGTTGCAGCCCTCTTGTAGCACCAAAAAACTCTATGTGTTCTCCATTGATAAGCACTGAGAAGGAAGCTGAGGAAATGCAACTCATGACCCATTGAGTCCATTCGTCTGCAAAGCCAAAAGCAAGAAGAATCTTCTGCATAAATGACCATCTGACCCTATCAAAGGCTTTGGCCATGTCCAATTTAATGAACATCGCCTTATCTTTTGAGCTGGCCATGGAGTGAATGGACTCAACAGCAATAACGATACCGTCCAAGATTTGCTTGCCTTCCACAAAACCACTCTACTCTTCTGAGATCACAGCACTCAGCCCTCTTTTTAACCTATCTGCAATGATTTTAGAAATAATTTTGTAAACCACATTGCAAAGGGATATAGGGCAGAATGGCTTAGCCTATCAACACCTTCGCATTTGGGTATGAGAGCAAGATAGGTCGCATTTGTAGCCTTAAGCATTTGCTTATTCCACTGAGATTCTTGGACAACAGCTAAAAGGTCAAGTTTGATGATATCCCAAAATTCTTGGTAGAATTCAGTTGGGAAGCCGTCAGGTCTAGCCGCTTTCCCTTTTTTCATCTGAATAGTGGTTTCCTCAAGCTCTCCAAGTGTGATTGGTTTCATTAAATTTTCATTCATTTCACGCATCACCAATGACGAAATGCAGGAGAGAACCTGAGCTTCTTCTAGAGATTCCCCGTTAGCATCTTTCCTGAAGAGAGTAGAGAAGTACTACACTACCTCCTCTAAAATTGTCAGAAAGGAGTTAAGCCGCTCACCTCTTTCATTGACCAGGGCCGAAATAGAATTGCCATGTCTCCTGGCTTTGGATGAATTGAAGAAAGAGGATGTATTTTTGTCCCCCTCCTGGAGCCATCGACCTGAGCTTTCTTCTTCCAAAAAATTTCCTCCCATAGCTCGCATTCCTCCAGGTCTTTCATAGCCTGTGTTTCTTCTTGCAGTAAGTCTTCAGTCAATCCTTCTTCCCTTATTATTCTCGTGATACCATCAAGCTTGGTTTTTGCAGCAGCCTTAGCATGGAATATGTTCCCAAAACCTTGGTGATTCCATTGCTTAAGCTTGTACTTCACATATTGTAGTGTTTTGGCAAAAATGTACATCATCGTACCATGGGCAGGCCTACCCCAACGCCACCAATTGGCAACACACTCATGTAGAGATTGATCTCGCAGCCACATGAGTTGAAATCTAAAGGAAGGAGAGTGCGGGTGATACTATGAGACACTATTAAACTTGATGGGCCAATGGTCCGATCCTCTCCAGTCTAAAATTTTAGACCTTGTAGACCACATACCACCAACCCAAAAAGCTGAGACCAGAAAATGGTCAAGTCTCTCAGCAATGCAATGTTTCTCGCTCCTGCAGTTGTTCCAAGTGAAATGTCCATTATTGGACCTGACGTCAACGAAATTCAAGATTTCAATGTAGTTGCACATTAGCAAAGCAGATGGGTCCAGCCTTGCCGTGCCACCACTCTTTTCAGTCAAATCAGGAATAGCGTTAAAATCACCTGCCATTATCCAAGGGTGGAAGGGGGCCAGGCTACGGATAAAACTTATGTGGTCCCATAAGGAGTTTTTACCTCACCAATCATTGGGAGCATAGATGTTGGAGAAGAGAATGACTTCCCCCGTCTCAAAGCTAGAAGCAATCATAGTCATGGAGTACTTAGAAGTCAGCCGGCCTATAAGGCCAATCTTTCATGGGTTCCACAGACAAGCTAGGCCTCCTGAGTATCTGGTAGTGCCAATGCATTGACATTCTCCTTGCCACCACAACTTGGGCGCAAGTTTGGACATGTCTTCAACTGAAAGCTTAGTCTCCTGCAAGAAAAGGACATCCGGCCTATGACTTTTAATCAGGTTGTGAACAACATTTTGTCTGGGGCTATTGTTTAAACCCCTTACATTCCAAGATATTATAGTCATTTCAGAGAGCTCAAAAAGTGCGCATCCAGAGTCTTTACAGACCCCGACTCCACCAAAGTCTCTCCCATTAGCTTGATCTTTTCCTGGTCCTTTTTTCTGCCAGGCTTGCCAGATTTCTCTCCCCCTCCTTTCTTAAGGTCTTTTTGCAGGAGTCCAAGATGAGGAAAAGATTTGCTGCTTCTTGCTGCCCCTGGGTCCCCAGTTTTCCCAGTAAGGGGCATATTTCCGTCTTCTTTGAGGGGAGCAACTGAGAAAGTCATTCCTTCCAAAATTATCAGCTGCTGGTCCATATCCATATGACAATCTCTAGCATCTTGTGTTTTAGGTAAAGCCCCTGAAGCATTGGTCTCCTGAGATGGTCCCTCAATCCCCTGGTCAAAAATTGTCAATTCGAGATTCACCTCCTGCTGATTAAGGTCGTCCAATATTTTAAATCTATTGAGCGAGTAATGTATTTGTCTTTCCTTCAGGGACCATTTTTGGCCTCTATTTCTATATCGGCCTTTAACTGGCATAAAAACGTTAGTATCAGGCATCTCACCTGGAATCAGACCCCTTTCCTTGTCAGTACCAGAAGGAGTGCGAATAGATTGAGCTGGTTGAGGTGCAGTAGATTTCGAGGTGGGACACCATCGTTACAAATGCCCATAAGCATGACATAGATGACAATGAAAAGGGAGGGTTTCATAATCTAACTGTTGTACCCATGAAAAAGGGCCCGCACTCATTTCAATAGCATCTGGTAATGGCTTACTAAGATCAATTTCCACACAAATGTGGGCATAAGTCATTACCTTTTTCCCCAGGACTGACATTGAGGATCCTACTGGCCTTCCCAGCAAGGATGCAAGCAATTGGAGAGTGTCTTCTCGACAACATTTCACCAAAAAGCGGGGCAGACGCACCCACACCAGGACACAGTTTGGTAGTTCCTCTGAAGATATGAAACCGGCATGCCAAGGCTTGATAAACAGACCCACTTGATTAAGGAAGTAAGGACCTCTAGCAAAAACTCGTTGACAATCTGTTATATAGGTAAAAGTGACCATGAAATAGCTATTGGCCAGCATTGTAATATCCATATCTCCTTATGGTGTCCACGTCCTCTGAGCCCATGATTCCAGGAATAACAGCGACGTCTTAAGCCCCAAAAACTTGCAGTACAAGGAATGATTGGAATAGAATTCAATGTCTTCAGCAATCATTTCTATTGGTATGGCCAGCTTGGGCCTCTCCTTGCATCTTTTCAGACAGCCGTTGACTTTGGGAATACGCATACTTGGTTGCTCAAGAGCAGCAAAAGAACCTAAACCTTGTAAAAGTGGAGCCTTCCCACTGCTGCTCGCTCTCTGGGACGCCTGCTGCAGTCCAAGCGTTTCCCTGTAGCTGTGCCCTGCCTTCTGCCCTGTCGCGCCCTCTTGCTCGCCTTCATCTATCGCGCCCTTTCCCAACCTTATAATTTTTATTTCTAGCTCCAATCCGCTATTATTAGTGTATATGTTTCTTCATAACACTTATAGTATTTGACTATATAAAATTAATTGATATTCTTAACATGACTCGTCATGAACTTGTAGATACATTAACTTATGTATCTATTAATATTTTAATAAGAGGTTAAACAAGATTTTATAATTAATATGAAGAAAAATTAACTTATGTGCTATTTGATTTCTATATTTACATTTAATTAGGTGTAATGTTAACTTTAAAAAAATAACTTCATACTATATATTCTATAAAAATAAATTTTTATATTATATATTTAAAAATACAATCTCTAATATTTATAATATAAATATGACATTAAAATGACCAAGAACAATGATAATCAAAGGTAACTTCCCTCACTTTTCCTTCATTTTTAAGTATTCTCGAAAGGATCCTATCTCAAGGCTTTAAAAGAGAGAAAATGCATTTGCATCTACCTTCCCATTGAATATGCTATGGTTTGAGGTTTGTGTAGGATTGGTGATTTTGAGGAGCAAATCTAATAGAAGGGGTAGTGTGAAGAAGAAAACTCTAAATATATAATGAATGCAAAATTTGATTGTACGGACTCTTTGCCTCATATAGCTAGTTATGTTTTTTTTTTTGGTTTTTTTAAATTGTTAATTTGGAAGTGTTAATGTTTATTTTGCACAATCAAGTTATCAATAGTAAGTAAATTGGTATTTATTTTGATTTTGATTTTAATCAAAATTGGGGATTTTATGTCTCACTTTTCAATTTGTATATTGACTCCTTTAAATAAATTGATTGATAAGATTAGATTTTTTTTAAATATAGAAGAGAAGTTATGTAATGATCAGTTTTTAATTTTTAATTTATGAAAAAAGTTTTTATTTAAAAAATTTAGATTTTTTTTAAAAAAAAAAAAACATTTTGAATTAAAAGTTGTGGGAGTTTATAATGGCTTTTTCAATAATTGTTTGGGATTGTTTGGTTTTGTGGCACTTGCTTCTTGTGTTGATGTGGTTCTTTTATCCCCTCTTTTTATTCTTTCATATTTATTATTTAATTGTCTTTGCAGATTTACATGATTTTCTACCCTAGTGTTTCATTGAAACTTTTATCCCATAATTTTCTTTGTAAGTGCTCTCGCTTGACCCACGACTTTTTTTGGTTCTCTTTTTTATGGCCATTTTGTATGGGGGATTCTTGTTTTCTTTCCTAGATTTAAGCTTGGATGCAAAAGATCTAAAGTTTTTAGGGTTCATGCTCTGCGTTGCAACTTCTTTAGGCTTGGAGCTTGGATCTTCTCATCTCAATGGTGCTTGCTCCTTGTGTTTCTTCGCTTGAATTTTTCTCCTTTGTTGTGATATTGATGATTGATAATTTTTTGTAACATGCTAGAGCACTTAGCCACTTTATCTTGTGTTCTTGTTGCGTTATCTTATTCCCGAGATCCGACTCTCTTGCTCTGGCAAAGGAGTCTTAGGTTTTGACATGACAAAGGTCAAGATTTGTAGAGTGTTAGGTGTTCAACTCTTTATTTTCAGTTAGGCCTTCACTCTTTGACCCCTCCTTAGGCTCTTTTCTTTTTTCGATTTCGCTTATGTTTCTTCCTCCTCTCTTTTGGTCTCCTCCTTCCTTCCTCTTCTAGTCCCCTCCCTTCTCTTCTATTCTTTTTTTGTATTCTTAAGAAAATTGGCTCAAGTTGAGACTCAGGGTTTAGAAGCATAGTTTTGTGCATAAGGCTTATTAATACTAATGTTTCTTCTATCTTAAGCGTCTTATCACTTTTCTCTTTGAACCCTGTAGAAAATTTTCTCTTCGATCTACAATACAATTTCGGTTTTTCTGAAGACAAAGCTCCTCCTATTAAACTGTTTACAATTTCTCCTCACCTTTTTCAAAAAGGTATTTTAGGGCTTTTAAGCTGTTTAGGTATTGTTTAAGTTTAAATTTAAATATTTAATAAGAATATTTACAACATTCATAAAGTACCAGCAATTTAGCTTTAAAAGATATCAGCTAGTTATCATAGGATATAAAAGAAAAAAGAAATGGTAAATATTTACAGTGGAAAACACTCTTTAAAAACACTTGTTCACACTTTTTTTTAATCTAAAATTAAGATCCAGAAGGATCCTGACATCTAAATTTGATAAAACGCATTCCCCAAAACAGCTAATTATGAAAAGATTTGCTGCAAAGTCCTAACACCTGCCTGCAAACATGCAAAATGAAGCTCTTCCTCTTAGCAGTTGGATTTGCCCTAACATCTCCAACAGAAGAACAAACCCCACAAACTGGAGGGTCCTCTGTTCCAACATCTTCATATTGGGCAGCGCTAAACCCGTGCTCATCGGCGCAGAAGCGACTGTATTTCCTACACTGGAAGTGGTGCTCAATGGCAGGCGGTGGGATTTGATCAGCTGGTGTTTGAAAGCTGTACCCACCACATCTAGTACAGCATGCCACAGTCGTGGTGGTGATGTTTTTGCCATCATTGGGAGCAGAGCGATTGAGGCATGAAATATAAAGATCTCTCATGCCACCGATTCCTTTTATATCCTCTGCGGAGGAGGAAGAATGGCGCTCCCTCATCGCCATTGCTCTCTGCACTGCAGCACCCAGCCTGCCTCTGCAACACCCACCACCACCTCCTCCTCCTCCTCCTGAAATGGCTGTAGAACTGCCACTTTTCATATTACTATCAGTGGAACCAGTAACATCAGTGTCCTGCAAACGGACATACCTCTTCATTTTCATCGCCTCTCACTCGCTGATCGAACAGCACAATGCAAGACAAGCTCTTCACAGCTATTTCCTCAATCCTCAACTGAATTATATAATAGAGAAATGGGCATCGCGTTGTGCACAAGGGGTAAATCTCAGATTCTCTCTAATTGATTGTTAGTATAAAATAGTGATTGGGTTGTGAGGAACGGTACTTGCTTGGCTTCTGCAAAAATTTTCTTTAAGTTATTTTGGCCTGTCAATCCAGCTGGACCATCAGGACAAGAAAGCCTTACGATTTTAAAAAGTAGTCATAGAATTTTTATCTATTATTATTTTTCTTTCAGTAGATGGTTAATTTGAATCTTAAAGCTTTTAAAACCCTTGTTTTTTAGCTTTATGTTTTAGGACCCACCTATGATCCTTCATAGGTAAAACTATTTTGAGTTGGGGAGGAAGCCTTTGGGATATGGGATATTTATCTCTTCAATAATATTTAAGTTATGATAAATGTTTTTAAATATTTATTAGTTATTAAATTTTATGATTTTATGATGTTTGTGTATTGTTGGATTATTTATCTAAATTATATAATATCAGTTTATTTATTGTTTTTGGATGGTTTTCAACTTTTCTTCCCACATTTTTTTGTTATCACTTTCTCTCTTTTCTGTTTTACTCTTGTTTTGAGGTTTTCTTTAGGAACATGTTAACAACACCCCTAGGTCAAAAGACTCCTTAGAGTTAAGAGTGCAATCCCTTTCTTTATCCCATATTTTAAAATTTTCGACTAATTGATGATCATTTGAGCACTAATATGATTTTACTTTGAATTCAAGTTTTTCTATAATTACATAGTTAGCATTCTAGACCATAAATTATTAAGTATTCATGGTATTCTAGACACATCAAGCAATTATTATAAAATTTACTATTGTTGCACACAAATTCATATCAAAGCAATCATTGAGGAAAGACATGCATCACATAATATTGAGGTTTTGCATATTATTAATATTATTTCAATTATGAAAGTTTGTTGTTTTCGAAACTATTATTGTCTAAGGGTATGATAAGCAAATAATGCTTATAAACTAAATTAACTTTCAACGCAAATTAAAAAACACATGTTTTCCTTAAATTCTTAAGTATTATTACCAATCTCTATGAAGAAGAGGAAATCTAATTTATAAACAATTGAAACGACAATGTGAAAAAATGAACAAAGTTATTAAAAATCACAACTATAAAAGCACACTCCACAAATTATTTTGAATATATTTATCACCTATCAAAAACATAATTAAAACTTTCGACACTATTTAGTGGTGTCATTTCTAATCTAAACACATTGCTATCATTATCATTTTTCAAAATGCCATTTATATTATTTCTATCATTTTTCAAAATGCCATTTATATTATTTCTATAAAAAAATCATAATGACTATCAATGAATTTTACACTAAAATAGATATGCCTCAAAATTTTAGATATCCATAATGGAGTTCCCACGTTATCAGTGATAATGAAATAAGTGCTACGAAGTAGCTACACTACTTGCGTTTTGCAGGGCAGGAAATTGAGAGTGGTACATGTATGTAGTCTCCGAAAATGGTTCCACAATATGGAAATATGTCTATGAGTGCAGACTAAACATTGAAGTATTTTTTTCAAAAAAAACTTTAAACTTTTGTTGACCATGCCATTACCTGTGCCATAGAAAATAACATCACTTGAAGCTAGGACATTTGTGATTCTGTTGTCCGCCGATCAACGGACAAATTTATGTAGCTTTTCTCTTAACCATATACCTAGTTAAACCCTTAGAAACAAAAGTGGAATGATAAGAGTTGTTGTTTATATGCATGCATATTCTGTGTTCCAATCTAGTAAGACAAGTAATCTCAGATCTTATCTCAAAATGTCTAGCACCAAAAACCTGTATTATTGTTGCTTTCAACTCATACACCCTTCTCCTTAGCCACACGTAGCTCTTCACTGCATTCCAGATATGGCATTAATGAATGTAATTGTGTTGTTGTGGAAGATAGCAGAGATGTTTCCAAATATGTAGTCGATGATGTCTACCTTTGATTTTGTTGTCAAGAGTAAAATTTGTGGAGTGTTGTGCATACAGGGAACCCATAATGGCGCACTTGTGGAATGTAGACAAATTATTGTTGACCCACAACAAAATCCTTTATTTGCTCCTTCAAATATAATAATGGTCCACTAAGTTTGAACCTGTCAAATTTTCAGGGAGATCTGAGACATTTAACTGCAATGTGAAAGACTTTTGGCCAGATTTTAGTCATATCTGATGTGGTTTGTGGCACAAGCAGTACAACAAGTGGCGTTACAAGTAATGAGTCACTGTTTGGTTGTCATCTCCTTTATCCGTTCTAGCGCTGGTAAAGCTATCCATGATATTTCTATAACATTGTTTCATGTATATGACTTTCCCAAAGTTTAATTGGCTACAGTCCTTCAAACTTAATAACCATTTAACTTAAACTGGAGAAAATAGATAAATATTCATGGACATTGCAAAATATTTAATTTTAAAACCAGTAAACAATTTTCATTGGTATGTATGGATCCGTTGAAAAAAGTAAAAGCCTCCAGCGACTACATATAATAGTAACAATTATAATAATGATTCAGTTTGACAATAAAATTGGTTTATTTATAACTTCCATCAGAATATCAAATTATGAAAAAGAGATCCATGACATTGTTCCACATTACAAAAGGCCCACTGATTAAGAACGATAACATCTCTAAACCATGACAATCCCTTACAAGTTTCAATTTGTATACCTGAGAATGACAAAGTAGATGTCCTCGATAACCAAAAATTACTCTTAAAAAGATGTCAAAACTAAGCAACTTAACATACTATAAAAACATGCTCGATAAACATTAATTAAGAAGGTTAAATCCTTTAGCATTAAAAAAAGATCCTAAAACATTAGGAACTAAATTATAGTTAATATTATTTTTTAAAGACATTTAAAATAAAGCGAGAAAATATTTGAAATTTTAATACATTTTGGGGTTGGAGCGCGAATCATGCATGCACCACCATGGGGAAGGTGAAGTGTGAGGAATTAATTAGACGATGGGATGCATCATCATGATTATCAGCGGTTTCAAAGCTAGCACCGCCTCGCTCCAAGCTTTTTCAATACTAATTCACTATTTAGTATTTTTATACTAATACACTGGGGATTAGAATTTTAGTCAGCTAGTTCAAATCTCAATGCTCCATTCATTGAGATTGGTTAAGGGCTTGGGCAATAATGACATTTTGGCCCTGGGCTACTGCATGTTTTCTTGAGATCCAAGATGGTAATATGTAACTCTCGCTCCCTATTTTTTAAAGTATCTTTTGAATTGTATGATAAAGATTTATAGAGCAAAACTCAAATATATTTGGAAGAAGAGTGAAAGGAAACCTTGAAAACAAAGTTGGTTGCAGCAGTTGCATAGAAGGTAAATACAATAACATTATCACGTATGAATGTAAAGTAGTAAGGGAAAATGAATGAAGTGGTAAGTCAGTGCTGCAGAAACTGCAGGTGGGCACAACAACAAGCTACAAGTCATGTATATGATACAACAATTGTCCCTCCCACCATATTCTGCAATGAAACTATAGTTTTAAATAAATCTGAAACATGTCGTATATGATCAACCGATATTTTAAAAAAAAAATCAATACATTTACTTTTGAAAATTTTAATTGGACACAGTACGATAAAAATAATAAAATTTTAACCTTAATACGAAAAAATAATTAAATAATCTCAAAGTTTACAAAATTAAAAATTTCGTTGACAATACTTTACTATCATTGATCAACAAAATAAATAGGAAAAACAATTATTACAAATAAAAATACTAATAAAATTCTTAACATTAAAAAATTGTCATTTTTTCATATCATAAATTATATTAATTAGCTGACATTATTTCGTGGAAAGACTAAACACCTTCCCAAAAATACAATAATGCCATAGCTAAAGGCAAGTACCAATAAAGAAAAGTACTAATAATCCCTAGCTTTATGAATTTTAATTTGATTTTTTAAAAATATAGCTGCCAAAATTAGGCGACACGTGCTGATTATATGTAATGGAATGGTTGAAATGTTATGATCAGAAGATTCCGGAAATGTAGGCAGTAGTCCCATGTAAAACAAGAGTGCAAAGCATATAAAATCTGAATCTCTATATAAGTGCAATGAATATGATTGAAGAAATAAAAAAATATATCCATAAAAAAGTGGATTTTCCGGATCCATCCAACCGACAATTATAAAACTTAAAATATCAGAAGAAACCTCCACGGCATACCGATCTTTTATAACATATAGAATCTTTTCATAATTCCTTAAATTATATAAAAAAATGGAATGATTTGTAAATGAGGACGTCCCACTTGAAAGGTGATAATGTTCTAAATTTTTACGTAGAAATAAAATTCAATATTGTACGCTTCCCATTATCATATGTCATAGTATTGCATTTGACTTTTATAAATATATAAAATTATATATATATTTTTAATATATGGGTAATTATTTTTAGATTAGAGTTTTGAATCAGTTTGGAATATAAACAGGCGGTTCAGATTTTTCTTATAACAATTTAAAAAAAAAAAAATTGAAAATATGTAAATTATACAAATAATTTAATGCTCACGAGAGTATTTGAGAAAGAGAAATCGCTGACAGCATTAAAAACAAGAATAATATAATACTTGTTGTTGGGTCATTTAATGATTCAAAGTTAGTTTATTTTGTTTGATTAATATTTAGTTAGTATGGTTTGTATTTAATTTACTTTTATGCTTTGTTTTAAATAAATTGTTGGTTCACGAGAAAGTTGGTTTAATCCGTAACCACCTATGAAAAGCCTATAAAGCTTTTCATGTGCTTTGTAAATATTGATTCGAGAAAAAATACAATACAATTTTGGTGTATAAAAAAAAACTTTTGTCATAATGTAATTTATTCATTATTTTCACTGTACCCTGGGCCATCAGTGGTATCAGAGCATGGCTTGTTGAAGCATGGTGAATACGGGAGAGGCAAAGTGAAAAATTGATTCACATGGAATGAAAAGCCTCACGTGAAATCAAATTTTGGAATTTAGTTAAATAGTATATGGTATGCCTTTTTTTAAAGTTTGTCATTTCTTTTCATACTTAGTCTAATGTTGAAATTTTTGGAAAATTATTAAAATATTTTAATTTTTCAAATAATTTTACATTAGAAAGTTTGAATTTTTTTGAGAAAATACCCTGTGTACGACCATATATTGGAGAAGTTTTTCCTTGCTCCTTGATAATGCATCAAAATTTCATCTTAAGCATTCAAGATTGCATTTTTAAGCCACAAAGCGATCCATATTTGTTTTTCAAACCCCAAAATCTGCTAAAAAACCATTTGTACGGCTTTGTTGAACCTTGAAGTCTCTCTGAAATTTGAAAAATGTATTCAAACTCCATTCAAACCATTTACTGAGTTTTGATATGTTTTGAGTCTCTTAAAATCATATTTCAATACCAAAAGGGATTTGGGATTTTTTTTTTCAAGTTGGAAAATTAAATTACAACTCATATATGCATTTGTACGGTCTTTCCATTCCGAATATCCTTGTGTTTGGATAAAAATAGCTTCCATTTATCTGGCAATTGATCTACCTACTTATTGAAATGAATTTGAGTTCTAGAGAATCATTTATCAAATCTCAATGCATTTCATAATGTTTTCAAGCTGAAAAATGGAGTTGTACGGCTGAAAATTGTAGAAGTACGGCCTTGTATAATAAAAAATCAGATTTTATTTATCAAAATTCTCTTTAAAAGTCTCAAACTGATCTATATATGCAAAAATAAAGGCCCTGTATAGATTTGTATGGCTCAGTTGGAGTGCTAGAAGAGGATTAAAATTTTCCATATCAGCTTTGGCGTTGGAATGTCCCAGGGAGGTGTCGGAAGTTTGAGCAAAGTTTAATTTTTCATTTAGCAAATTTTTTTATTATAGTTTCTCAAATATTAGGGTTTGGGTGGGACCCAAATAAATCCTTGAAAAGATTTAGGTTTTATTTAAAAAATTACTTTCACGGGGAAAATTATTTTTTTCTGAAAATTACCAATTTTTTTTTTTGAAAAAAAGAGGTCATTTGAATTAATTCTGAAAATAAAAAAATCTGTACCTATTGTGACTGTCTCTACCATATCTTGAACACACTATCATATTATTTTGTAAAAGTTATTTTTTTAAAAACTAGACTCAAATAGCTTTCCAACGAGTATAAGCAAAGAGGGGTTCATAATGTCTTGCTATGAAATTTTAATCCCCATAAACTAGTAAAAGTTTCTATATTAGCATTGAGAGGGGGTCTATGTAGCTTGACAGAGGAGCAAAATTTCAAAGTGTCATATCTTCTGCATACGGTGTCCAAAGTCTTCATATGACCACTCATTTTTCATGAAAATGAATTTATAAGAGCATCAACATGAACAATTTTTTATTTTGATATGCGTAAATATATTTTTTTCTACATATTTTGAATAAACTATGCATTATAATAAAATCAAATGCATTTTCGGTAGAATCTGACACCACAAGTTTTCCTCAAACAGTAAAAATGTGTTGTATACATCAAACAAAGATTGTAATGATGTGTCCCACCGCTTGTGTTGTCGGTGATGATGGTATTACATTTCAACGTTTACAGGTCCTTGAAGATCTAACAGGATAAACAGAGCAAATTGGAGGTTGGAGGATCCACAGAGATTGGAATATATTTTTCATTCTCCAGTTCGCTATTCGCATGGAGTATGGGCTCACTACTGCGATAACAAATTTTTGGCTTGTGTACTTTGCTTTCATAGATGTAGTGTTGATATGATCTTTGATGTGGAGCATTTCAATGATTTGTACTTGATTTATTTGTTGCATGGCTTCTCACCTCTTTTCCCTGATAGGGGGAGAAGATATTATATATTAGCTTTTCGATCAGTCATCGGTGATGTGCGGTACAAGTCAACATTATGTTGCTAGTATTGTTAGCGCTGAGCAAAGGCCTGCGCGATATGTTGATGATTGTTGGGCATCAATTTGAGATGTGTCATATACAATACATAGGGCAGTGACTTGTTGGACGGATTTTGTGTGAGGATCGATGTAGTTGGATAGTGCGTGATCATGTTTTACTGTAGTGAGGAGATGATCGAGGTGTGGATCTATCCAGGATGTATAGTGTACCAGTTGCAGTTGCAACATAGTCTAATTGGATGGCTTACAGTTCATTGCTCCAGTCTTTCTATACCCCTTTGGATCAAGAGGGAGTTTGTTGGATCATTTAATGATCCAAAGTTAGTTTATTTTGTTAGATTAATATTTAGTTAGTATAGTTTGTATTTAATGTACTTGTATGTTTTGTATTTAATAAATTGTTGGTTCACGAGAAAGTTGGTTTTAACTTGTAACAACCCGTGAAAAGCCTATAAAGCTTTTCATATGTTTTGTAAATATTGAGTCGAGAAATAATACAATACAATTTCGGTGTGTAAAAAAAAGTTTTTGTCATAATGTAATTTATTCATTATTTTCATTGTAACCTGGGCCATCATTGGCAGCATACATAGTCATGAAAAACATTTAAAAACATGATACATAAATACATTACATCCATTGTTCTAGGGATGAACAACCATAGGAGAGCCTTGTCAACCATCATACAAAAGATTCTTCAATCCCTGAACAATACGGATCTTCTTGTTACATAACAACGACTTCACTTGATATTTCATTTGTTGAATTTGGGAGGCCACTGTTGTGTTTTTCTCCAAATCTCCCTGTAACTGTGAAAAAAGAGAAACAATATGAAGAAAAACTTCAGAGTAAATCTTTAAAATCCCTGTTACCCAATGCAAAGAAGATTTAGAGAACGTTGCCAAACATCTATTCATCCATATTTGCAATAAAATAACTTATCTAATGGTAGCAACAATATTTTTATTCATGCCCGTCCTCAGAAGTTCTTCTTTCAATTATTATCGATCTCACTAACATCTCTTAATGAGATGTTATCACTAACAATACCAATATTACTAACAACATCAATTGTTTAAATATCTCCAATAACCATCACCAATCTAATATACCCTTTCAAATTTAAATATAAATAAAATAAATCACAACCAAACTTCTTAACGATTCTACCCACATTTTATTAATATAAATATACAAAATCTTGTGCACAACTCTTTACACTTTTATACATTGATGAAGAGATACAATAATTACATTGATGAACAATACAATAATTACATGCATAAGTTTTCTTAGAAAATTAAACATTGACATCACATGACATAAATCACAACCCGTACAAATTATTTATTAAATTTTAGTAAAGCTGTTTTTCGTTGCTACACAATCAATATGTACATAAAGCCAATGAAAAATAATTAATTAATTTATAAAATATCACCGACTCTTTATTTGGTTAGTTAAATGGGTGGCATCTTATGTATAGAATTTGGCTTTATAAATAATTGCGTTAGTCTTTGGGACAAATAGAAATTGAATTAATTAACATTTCCACATAAATTTAATAAAAATAGAAATTGGATTAATTTACATTTCCACGTAAATTTAATAACAACTTTTTTAAACCAAATTACAAATTTAGAGGTTAGGTTGGCATTTAATTATTTTAACAAAAGTATTTGTTTAATGTTAAATGCAATTTAGTTTATGCGAGAGAATCATCAATATATTAATTTTTACACATAATTATGAGAGGGAGATCAAAGTTTAAAATTAAAAATTTAGTTTATTCGTTTTTTAACAACAAATTGTATAGTTTTATAAGGTTATGGGTTTTTGGGTTTAATTTAAGTTTAGATGATGATTTTAAATTAGTTGATGAAGTAGATTTTCAACTCCTACAGTAGGAGGAAGAGTCATTTCAAAAGTCTGGTTTTAAAGATGATTTTTGCATAGTGGAGCCGACGTCAAAGATCTCAATAGGATGTGGGATAGGATTGCAGAGAGGCTTTTTGAACCTTGTCAGGGTAAAGGAGCCTAGAAAAGGAAATGACATAGCTATTGAGTCAAAGGCAAGTACCAGTGCAAAAATCTCTTTTCAAACATTGAAATCTGCTTCTCCTCCTTAGACGGTTGGTTTGTTGGCACCTCTGGTTGTTCTTCTAAAGGCTTTCAATGCCTCTGCCAGTGGTGTTGAATTGGATGGGAAGAAGAGGGGATTTATGTCAACTGTTATTGGATCAAAGCCACATGTTGATCCCAATGGCAGGGCCAAAGTTTTTGTTTTATACCAAACTTAGCATTGTGTTTCTCCAAGTACCCTTCCTTAAGGTTTAGAAGTGAAGTCCTCCAAGAAAAGGTGGATTTTCATTGACTATAATAATGTTGGGAACCCTTTCGATGAATGTTGGGAGTTTTGTAAGTCCTTGATATCTTTTGGTTCTAATGGGGATGCTACCACCCTGGTTAGTGCGGAAGCTAGTGCTCATGCTCCTCCCACTTATATTCAATTCTCTCCCCTTCCTTCCTTCTTGCTTGGGGATGTTCCTTTGTATTTGTCAATGGACATTTTAGAGTTGGAATTCTCATACCACTCTATTCACAAATTGGAGCTCAATTTTGGTAGTAATTCATTGTCTGGAAAATGTGTGGGCACTCATCTTTCCTCAATAGTCATTTCTAGTTGGGATTCATCACTTTGGAGTTCCATCATTTCTCCTTCCTTCTTTTTATTTAGTTTGAGATTTTTCCAAATGGTCTTCATAGGATTTGTTGATAGGGATTTATTTTGGTCATCAAGATTTTGGTTTTTTTGGTAACTATAGGGTCTTCTTCTACACCTTGTCATCTTCTTTGACCTAGCAAAAGCAAAAATCTCAGCTACCCCTCTTTAGCTCATATTGTACAATATTTTGCCCATCATTAGAAAAGAGAAGCACATCAAAATGTTGGTTAATCTAGAGTATGATCCTTAGTGAAAATTTATGATAAGTCTTTAGGAGCCATATTTGTTAGAATGTATGTTATTCTTGATCTATCTAAACCTATCTCTCATTCAGTTAAGCTGATCTCATCATGGGGCATGTCGACTCAGTGTCTTAACTATGAAGGTATTCCTTTTAGATGCTTTCGGTGTGATCTCCTGGGGCATCATGCATATGGGTGCCCTTTTAAGGCTTGCTCGCCATCTTTGACTCATTCTAAGATGGTTTGGAAAAATACAGATGGACCCCTTGACCAGGATTTCTTGTGGTATAATCACAATAAATCTTCCATAATCCTATTTCTTCCCATCCTCTTTCTGTACCTGAGGATATTCTAGGCTCCCCTTGGCAAATGCTAAAGGATACATCCGTTTCTATTTTATCTTCGTATTTTATCTATCTCGTTGAGAGAATATCCTCTCTTTATGAAACAGAAGAGACAAGACCAAAAGCCAACCTAGGCTCTACGATTAAAAGAAAAGGGAAAATATTTGAAGCAAAAAGGTTGAGATCAGAAGCAGAGGAAATGGTGAAAAAAAACATTCAATGGAAGTTGGAGGACCTCTTCTCTCATCAAGGGAGAAGATTGGTTTCAGCTTGTGGTTAATTTGTTTCTCCCTTTGTTTTTGACACTTTGATCTTTGGTGGGCATGGCGGGGAGGGATGATGGGGGGCTACTCTTTTGTCCTTTTTGGTTTTGGTATGCTTGCTAATTATTTATTGCTCTTTGGCAAATGGAAAATGGTGTTTTTGTTATATGTTTCTTTCTTTAATGTGTGTGAGTGTTTCTCTTATGATTGGGGTTTCCATCTTGAACCTTCTTTTTTTTAGTAGATATATGGCAACTTTTGAGTGGTTTTGGATTTTTAGGGCACCAAACCCCAAATTTATGCCCTAGAGCCTGTCTATAGCTCTAGTTAAAAGCATTTTCCTAGTTCATAGCTCTGATAAAAAATGTTTACCCTCAATAAAAAAACATTACAAATTTATAAGATAAATACATCTCAACTTAGTATGACAGTAAATATAATTATTGTTTTCACAATAAACTTCTTCATAGTCATCTTCATTTAAAGCCTTCACCTTCCATAAAAAGATTTTATCTATATTCTACACCATCACCTCCATTAATTAGCTATGATAATAAACCCAACCAATCACTTACATATTTTATTTATGTGCTTATCTAAATCTTACATTCTTAATATTATATGTGCGTGGTTTTGATTTTAAATTGTATGTAAAAACTTCACTTTAATCTTCAAAACCAAGGACAAAAAAAGATGTCATTGTTCAAAAAAATGAATAGATATTAAAAATAATGTGCAAATTTCCACACTCGTATAACATTTCTCTACTCATCGAGTCCACTTGCAATGTAAATGATCCCTTTTGGTGATACAAAGTAAGGTAGGAAGCATCTTATGTCAGGCATGTAACAAGAAACATAGATGCTGATGAAATAGATACCAAAGCTTGTTCTCAAAGGATTAAATGTGAATGTCGTTGGAAAAATATAAGATTGCAGACAATGGAAAAAATATAATGTAGATGATGGTGCCCAAAAATTAAATGCCAAAAAAGTAGTGTCAGAAAGCATTTATTAGAAAATCAGACGCTCTCTACGAAGGGATTTTTCATAGAGAAATGCTTTCAGTGTAATAAATACATAAAAAATGATCTTGCATTGATTGGAAGATTTGGTCAACAATAATTATATATAAATTTAATATATCATGATGATTATTATAATAGGAGTGATATTTATTGAAAATGTATCATTATATTTATTAATCAAGAGAATATAAAATTAGATGGGCAATGTACAAGAAAACGATATTTAGTTTGTCTTCACAACCCACAACATTAGTTGGAAAGCATTCATGGTGGGAAGTCACATCCCACAAAGCATAAATTCTTGGTTGGAAGAGTCTAGCAAGAAAATCCATAATCATCCCTCATAAAACCCTTACTGGTAGGGAAGACATAAACAAGTGTAAAACCTAAACCACAAGAAAATACTAAAGATCACTAACATAACAAACCATAAGAATTTAGTGCAACCAAGCAAAGCCAAAGGGAAAGTAGAGCACACCACCGCAATAGACCAACACATTTACCCTCAAACCCTAGTGTCGCTTCCACCAAAAAATATGAGTAGGGCAATTAAACATAGCCAGAATAGTCCTAAAGTAGAGAAAGCCAAAAAACCATGTTGTCAAATGCCATAGAACATGTAATGCCACTGTAGATGATTTTTTGAGCTTAATAGACTAAATGATACGATTCAATCAAAACCAAAGATCAAACTACTAGGTAAAGTGATAGAGCCACTAGAACCTAATGCCAACTAATGAGTTCATAATTCAAAACAACTTTACAATTATAAAACTAAATGCTCTACACCATGATTAAATAGAATTAAAATAAAAGGATTGGGATATGGATTACCTTGACTCAGATTTTTGACATGGATGCTTGATCAAAAGATCATTGATGAAGGATTAGATTCACATGGATTTGCTATGAAGATTCTAGTTAACTCCAATGGAGGAGTGGCCTTAGTTAAATAAAGGAGGAGGGAAAGATCAATGGTTGAGGTTTAAACTTGGTTGAGGGAGATTAATGGATGGAAATTATCTGAAAAAATTAAAATTCTTTGGAAGCCTCTAGATTTAGAGGTTTCTAGAGAGGAGGGGTGAGAATAGAGAGGATTCTAGAATTGGAGAATTATAGAATCCTCTTAGGGATTAATTAGGCTTAGGGATGGGATTAGATAGGGATTAGGTATGTGATTAGGGACTATGGGTGTAGGAGAGCCTAGGAACAAGCTAGTAGGTGGGTAGGTGAGCCATTGGGAATTTAAAATTCTCAAATAATAGATAAGTTGGGGTTAGAATAGGATAATGGGGATTTAAGATAATTTAATAATTGGTGGGATAAATTAAGGTTAGTGAATGATGAAATATTGATGGGGGTCATTAGATAAATGACTAGAAAAAGAGGATATATTAGATTAAGCAAAATTAGTGTCGACTAATAGGAATATTAGTGATAATAATGTAGGCGAGCAAATTTAGGTGCATACATTTTGCCCCTCTTTGAAAGAGCATTTGGAGTGGAATAAAGTGGAAGGAGCAATAGTTTTTAAAATAAAAACTTGGTCATAGATGAATGTTAGTAGATATAATGGTAGGGGTTATGATACCCCTTCGATGAGACATGTAGGGAAGAACGAGACAGTTGACCACTCAAAAGAAGAAATGATAGGTGGGATGAGATAGATAGAGAAGGAGATGGATTACTAGATGCGAGATAGATGATGAAATAAAATTTGACTTGAGAAATGAGCTAGAGATTTATGATGCCCCTAGCAAAGACCATGTACAGGGAGTAAAGATGATGTTGTCACGATTGTGAACACATCCCAAGGGGGAATCAACCATAACATGATGATGATAAGATTAAAAGGCTACAAGCTTTAGACATATCCCAAGCAAGGATGAATGTAAGGGATAGATATAGGCTAGGAGAAGATGACAATTTTATAAGATTGATGATGGGTCTAGCTCAAATCTAAATTGATCAATATGATGTAGGTGATGATAGAGAAGAAATAATATGATTGAGTAACCAACAGTCAGGGGAAAAGAATTGGACTGCATTAAATCAAATCTATGAGCTCTAATGTGATTAATGATGATGTCCCTATCAAGGACACATGTAAGGGAATGATAAAGGAGATAGTGGCCGAGCTATCCTTGGGCACTGAAAAATGGCCAAGTGCTGCCTAAATAGTTTGAAAAGACCTTAGGCCGATGTAGTTATAATTCAAAGATAAATGATAATTGATAGAGGAGATGATAATGATGATGGTGAGGATTAGTGATTAGAGGATGATGTTAGTGATTAGAGTTTATGACTAAGATGATGAGATGAAAATTAACAACTAGATGTTAGTTGAATAGATTGAGAGGATTAGATTTAGTGATGGGAACAAGGATGATGAGATGATTAGATAAATGATGAGGGTGATCAAGCCATCCCAACTATCATAAAGCTCATCGTAGTCTAAGCAATCCATTTATTATATGGCACTTAACGGTATGCCCCATGATATAAGCATGACCAAAAGGATATTGTGTCAAGGGCATGGGTAAATAGTGAACTCTACATCATTGAGGGCACTTATAAGAAGTATTTTAGCCTTGGATTACCTCATACAATCCCTGTTCATTTCCCAATAGACAAAAAGAGACATAATGCAAACAAAAAATAAGACAAGCAAGACACATACATGATGCAAACAACATACAATCAACACACACAAGTATCTACATGTAGTGTCATAGTGCCTTGTCTAATGATGGATAAGTGTTTGGGGGATGGGTTAAACTAGGATGATCAGGATGTAATTATGGACTTAGGATAGAATTGGATAGACTAATGATGATAATTAGGTTTAGGACTTGGATAAGGATATAGATGTGGATATGGATTAGACTTGCCCCTGGTTGTGGGATAAGGATGGTCTTTGAAAATGGATTTGGTCTTGAAACTGATTCAACAAGTAGCCAATAGAAAGTGATTTAGGAGAAGTGATGACCAAGGATTACTAACAGACAAAGCCTTATAAGAGTCTAGTCTAGCAAGAAGACTAGGAGATGATGGGCTCAAATACCTTCCATACTAACAAAGTAGTGATTTGATGGGTAGTAAGTAAGAAGAGACAATGATAAGGAAGGTGATGGGATCAATTACCTTTCATACTAGCAAAGATATGAGTTGATGGGTGTTAGATATGAAAAGGAAATTGATAAGAAGTGATGGGTTCCATATTAAATTCTTTGACAAGGATGTGTGTGTTCTCAACACTTAGTAAAAAGGATGAGGAAGATATGGGGAGATGGGTGACCACTCAAATTTGGTTAGAAGAAAGATTGTGGTATCCAAAGATGGTAAAATATGAGATGGATGGAGATGGATGCGACTAGGGGATTAGTGATAAGATAAGACATCATAGAATATTTTTGGCATTTTCAAATGTTATGATTTTTAGGGTTTTGACATATTTCACTTTTTATGGCTTTTTTGGAATATATATATATATATATATATATATATACATACATACATACATACACTATACAAATGGGGTTTCTAGCAAAGGGAAAACCAAGCCTAGCAACCAAGATAAGGATGGATGGAATGATGGATAAGATGACAAAAGGATGAGGGTGATGGGGACAAAGGATGAATGGATTAGGGATCACCAATGACCACATCGTGAAGGAACCAAATGTTTATTTCCCTGAGGGTCCATTGCAGGATATGCCAAGATGGTTTACAAATATTTCTCAAGACACCTTCTACTTCTTTGCAAAGGTCAAGGCAGGAAGGAATGCAATGTGTTGGCAGATGATGGGTTGGACCAAGGGAGAAGATAGACATGGATGGGTGATATAGCCAAGGTTGATGAGAGATGTGACCAAAATGGATGGATTGATAAAGGATATGAATGAATTTTGCCCCCATGTGTTGAGGCACAATACAGATAATATATTATTTTACCATGATTTCAAAAAATGGTTTTCATCATGGTACTTGCCTAAGGCACCAGAAAACTAGTTTTCACCATTGGATGAATGATTTTTATTTCACTTTTTACTCCTTTTTTTGAATTTTTTGAATTTTTAGATGGCATCTCGATCTATTAGATATGGGTACGAGATGCACAATTGTTGACATTATTATGATCTTCATCCAACACCTATTTAGGGGATGTGTGATCTTTTTATCACACTATTTAATGTATCAATTTCCTCATGACCTTTAGTGACTCTTGATGGTGACCCTTCTAGATATCTATACCAGGTATCTTCAATGCCCCTAGTAGAGACAATGTTGCTCGAGGAGGTGATGTGAGGTATGGATTTGATTAGAGCTTGATTTTGACAGATGATAGGTTCAAGATAGGATGTTATGATGGGTGATGGAGTATTAGGACTAAAATAAATGATAGGATTGTAATAAGATAGGGTAATGGGTGATGGAGGAGTAGGGCTAGCAGTTGCATTCATCATTGGAGATGTCGAACACGCTTAATTTGATTGGTGCCAATTGATAAAAGACTGCAGGAGATCCAAGACATTTTGACTTTGTGATTCATCTTTGATCTGATCACTTGATGGATGATCGGTTGTGTTTTTCACATTATTTGGATTTTGACTGCCCCTTGGTGCCTGATTTTAGGCTTCACTCAAGGAGATTGATTTTTGAATTGATAAATGATGATTTTGACTTTGACATTCCTTTAGTGCCTAATATTGGGCTATACTAAGAGAAGACATATTCAGGTTAGGCTGAAGATTATAATCTTCTTGATTTTGATTGATAGGATCAAGGATGACTTGATTATGATTCATGACTTTTAGAATATGGTCTTAGACCTCTATACTTATGGCACACATTATATTACTTGAGGAAGGATCCAACAATATATGTTATTATTCATATTTATGGAGGGAGGTGATTAAATGATCATCAATGGGGAGAAAAGGGTCTTTAATGGATGAAGGTGGTGGATATGGTATGATGAGGTCAATGAGTGGTGATGGGGTAGCATAGTCTTCATAGGGGTTCCTAGGAGACCAAGTTTTGACATCAGAGAAAATCTCCTCAAGATCATCAAAATGATCATGAAGACTAGTTATAGTATATGCATCCAAAGGAGGATCATATTCATTTTGATTATCTTTGACAGATAAAGCTTGAAAGAAATCTATTATGACTTCATCATCCTGATTAGGATCCAAAAGTACACCTGGAGATGGATTGGAGGTACCTGGATTACAAGAATTTTCAATAAGATAGGCATTATCAGGATCGATGAGGGATGATGCTTTTGATGAGGAATATGACTCACAACTTGGAGTTGGACATGACCCTGATGATGATAAGACTTGTGATGCTGACTTCGATGTAGACTCTAATATATAAGATGTAATGCTACTATCAAAAGATGCATTGTCCATAATTGTCCTCTTAGCATGGAGTATTTGAGGTGATGGGTGAGAGATTTCATGAGAGATGGGGGGCCTAGGCTCATGGGTAATAGACTGGGGCATGATGGAGGATTTATCGAGGATGGGGGGATCATGGAAGATGAGTACGGTGTCTTACCTTGGTTTGGAAGGGGAAGGGATTGATCATGAGTGGGAATGGAATCTTGGCATTCCTCTTCATGTTCACCTAGGAATGTAGATGTATTTGGTTCATCCTCCATTATTATGTAACCACGATCAATGAGGTCTTGGACAAAGTCTTGGAAATCATGACATCGATGGGTGGTCTAGTAGTAGACAAGGTGCCCAAGATTAGATTCCCTCTACTAGTTTGGGAATGGGAAGTCGATGGAGGATTTGTATGGGACTCACATGAAGGGGCTTGGATGGGGGAAGCAATGAGTTGAAGGGGATCAACACCTTTGGGAAGTGGAACACTCATCATAATAAATTGCAAGAGGATCTCATCCTTGTGGGCAGCTATGTATTGGTCTATCAAAGTGGGATCTAACTCCATGGGGGATGAATGATAAGAGATGGATGATGGGAGGGAGGATAAGGATTAAGTATGGTTACTTGAACAAAGAGGGTCCAATGATCGATCTAGTATTAATAAGTGATGATGGTGATAAGGTGGACTAAATATAATGAGGATGATATAGGACTAAGGTTAGATTTCAGATAGATAGTTTAATAGGTACTAACGTCCTATCAATGATGCCTAGTTGTCAAGCTAGCAAAAGGATTGAGGATTTGATGGGTGCCTAGATTCAAACTAGCAAGAGGATGATATGATGGGTGTTAGTTATGAGTAGGCAAGGATGATAGAGACTAGATTGATGATGGATTTGCTAGATTGAAATTTGACAAAGTCATAACATGATAGAATAATATTGAATAGATATCTTACCAATGGGATGAGTGATAGTGGATTAGGATGACAGGATGATGTGGATAAGAAGACTAGCTTAAAACCTCAAATTGATTTTACTCAAGATAGGATGGGATATGAGTTATGTGATGAAGGTGATAGGATAAGGACAAGGATGAGTATGATAGGTGATGATGAAATGATTAATGATAATTATGGGGATGGTTTAGACCCGTATATGACCTATAGAGCCAACTAGGATAAGATAGGACAAGGATAAACGAGATGGGTGATAAAGGCAAGGTCAAGACAAATGATTGGGTATGGACTTAGGACAAGATATAGATGAGGAGACTAGGATAGGATATGAATATAAGGATGTACAAGAGAAACAAAGCATATACAATGGGATGATGAGATATAGGATGTACAAAATAATATTTAGGTGATAGGGCTATGATGATGGGTGGGTCTAATGATAGGATGTTACTAGAAGGATGTACAAAAAATGATATGTAGAATGGGAGGATGAGATATAGACATACAAAATAACCAATTATGTATAGGGGGATAATTACAAGGATGTACAAGATGTAATTAGGATATAATCAATGATGAGGGGATATAACTCGACTAGGATGGGATTTAAGACAAGGTGAGAGATGGGATAAAGATATACAAAGGCAATGATGAGATAGAGATAGGATGGTGGGGTATAATGAGATATAATAATATGGGGATGACTAGATTAGGATGGAACAAAATGAGGTTAGGACAAAGATAAGTATGTAGAAGAAAATAAATTATATACAAGGGGATGATGAGATATAAGATGTACAAGACAAGATATAGGTGATGGAGATGTGACTAATGGTGAGTGGGTATGAATAGCCTAGGAAATGATAATGACAAGGATATACAAGGATAATATTTACAATGGGATGATGGCAAAGATGTTATGTACAAGAAGAGTTTGTGTAAGACCCATATATGTATATATAAGTTTGGGGTAAAAGGTCTTCTCAGCTCACAAATAAAACGAGTCTAACACAACACACATTCAATCAATCAAACCACAAACCTATGATTAGTAAAGTAATGGGAGTGTAACTCAATGCCCACACCATCCAATGGCTTTACAAGTGAGGTTGTAGGTTGGTGACCTGTTATCAAATCTACTGAACCCTCTCAACCTTGCTTGCACATGATAACTACTTCAAAGCTAATACTAATTCCTACAATGGTACACCTGTTATGGCTGAGGGCTCCTAATCTAGGTATATACATGGGCCTCTAAGTGCATCCCTTATATACGTGAAGGTATGATGGGGCCCAAGTCCATGTAGGATGTTATTTGATCACCCTGTATCTTGGAGTTTAACCACCTCTCGCTCCACAGAATCTTTTATGAGGAATTACACTTAGGCATATAACAACTCTCCTAATTTTTAGACTCTATTGGAACATGAAGTTTCATTAGTGTGTGGTGATGAAATCCATGTCACCAACCCCCTAGAAAAGAAAAAAAGGGGCAGGTTTTATAGGTGGTTTTTGATCCTCCAAGAATCATTGCAAGGATTGAAAGAGGAGAGAATACACCATCATAGCCCTTGGGATACAAATAGATAGATAAAAAGGAGATTAATTAATTGATTATGATTGTGTGTGAGGTATTTACAAGAAGCAAGAATATATAAAAGAGATATATACATGATAAAATGATGAAAATGATATATACAAGACAAAATGATCAAGATGATAGAAATGATTCAAAAAATGATTTTCAAAGTGCCAAAAAGAGTCTTTGAGAAATGACCTACAAGACACGGTTAGTAGTTTAAGTGGCACTCATAAAAGACAACCTGCAAGACAAGTCATTAGTAGTTTAATTTAACAATATTGAGGGGTAATCTACAAGTCAAAAACATTAGACCAAAATATGACCTACAAAATAAGATGTTAAAAATATAAAATAGCCTCTAGATTTACCCTTGTAAGAAATAATATGTGAGTTCAATAGGCCTTAAGAAAGACACCCTAAAAAAAATCATGATTTGGATCTATAACTCCTTTGGGTGAGCAGGCCATGATGTGGGGGTCTAGGGGCAATGTCCCTTACAGGTTCAAAGCATAGAGCCCCTTATAGGGTCTGGGGGCAGTGTCCCAGGTGCACTTCCTATTGTGATATTAGGTAGGTTTGAGTGGCAGAGCCCCTGATTCCAAAGGCAATTTGGGGCTTGTGAGAAGCTCAGACTGACTCAAAATTCACCAAAAATGACCTTAAAACATGTACTTAAAATGCTCAAATTGAAGGCAAAAAATGAGTGCAAAATCGTAATCACATAGGTCAATATTGCAATCAGAAACTAAAAAATTGTAACTCTAAAGCAAAAATGCAGATTATGAGTTGTGATGTTGTAGAAGTTAGCTAATCATGATGGTTAACTTGTCAAACCATGATAGTTAGATAATATCATGACTGAAAATGACAAAAATGCTACTGGATACAAATTGAGAGTTACAATTTTGTGATAAACTACAAAAGCTTTAGATTTTGATATTTAACTAAAAACAAAAGTTTTAATATGCTATATCAAATTACTTAGATGATCTGGATGCCTAAAGACATCTTATTTATAAACAATCAAAATGGATTTAAACTGATTATAATCTATCAAAATCTTAAGATGGGTACTCTAATTTTTACCAAAATGACTAAATATTTTGGCCAACCTAAAGAATAAGGATATACCAGTTAGATATTTATCTAAATCTACCTTATGAATCTAAAGATGATAACCCAACAAACAAATAACAAGTCAAAAATGTCCAATTTGCAAAATCGTAACTTAGACTATAAAAATGTGACTTGATAGAGAAAAATCATTATTATGAAGATCTTGAAATCTACAATTTTGTTGTAGATAAGGGAAAGGTAAAAGGCTATGTCTGGTTGTATCTTTTGATGATCTCCTATCCTGGCCTTCCTTTCCAGCTACACCTGCTAATCACACAGACCACACAGAAACAAAAGATCTTTGATTTGAGAATATGGTCAGTCAAAAGCTCCCCAAAATGATGTAAATATCATGAAAAATGAGGGTTATATGAGGATCAAAGGATTTTATGTCTCCTACAAAAAAACAACATAAAGACTAAGCATGCAAGTTAGAGAGCAATGGTCAACTATTTGGGGATTTTACGAAATTTCTAAAATTGTGACTCTCGACCATAATACCACAATTTATAGGACAAAGTTACGACTTATGAAGTTGCAGTTTTACCTTAAGGTTGAAACCTACAAAACCGTTAACGTTTAGACAAAATTGCTACTACATATGCAAAGTCACAACTCTCTAGGCAAGGTCACGATTCATGAGTTGCAGTTTTGTCAAAAAGGTGAAAACCTGCACAGTTAGAGGAGTCGATTAGCAGTCAATGTAAATGATTAGCACATATCCATGACTTACAAGGACAATATCATGACTACAAAGTCATGAATACCAATGTAATTTTCTGAATTGCTCCTGTGCAGAGAAAATTTCAAAAATATGACCCGTAAGCTAAAAAAAACACCCCTTACAAGCAAAATGATTAGTTTGGGATGGATCTCCCACTATGGTCACCAAAATGTAGATTTTTTAAGCTTAACATACTAAATGATGCAATTCAATCAAACACAATGATCAAACTACTAGATAAAGTGATAGAGTCATTAGAATCTAATGCCAACTAATGAATTCACAATTCAAAATAGCATTACAATTTTAAAGCTAAATGCTTTACACCATGATTAAATAAAATTAAAATAAAAGTATTGGGATATGGATTGCCTTGACTCAAATTTTTTACATGGATGCTTGATTAAAAGATTATTGATGAAGGATTAAATTGTCATGGATTTGCTATGAAGATTCTAGTTAACTCCAATGGAGGAGTGGCCTTGGTTAAATAGAGAAAGGAGGGAAAGATCAATGGTTGAGGTTTAAAATTGTTGAGGGAGATCAATGGATGAGAATTATCTAAGGAATTTAAAAACCTCTACATTTAGAGGCTTCTAGAGAGGAGTGAGAATAGAGAGGATTCTAGAATTAGAGAATTCTAAAATCCTCTTAGGGATTAATTATGCTTAAGGATGGGATTAGATAGGGATTAGGTAGGTGATTATGGATTAGGGCTGTAAGAGAGCATAGGAATTGACTAGTAGGTGGGTAGGTCATCCATTGAGAATTTAAAATTCTTAAAGAATAGATAACTGGGGGGTTAGAATAAGATAATAGAGATTTATGATAAATTAATGGTTGGTGGGATAGAATAAGGTTAGTGAATGATGAAATATTGATGGGAGACATTAGATAAATAATTTAAAAAGGAAGATATATTAGATTAAGTGAAATTAGTGTCGATTAATAGGAATATTAATGACAATAATGTAGGTGAGCGTATTTAGGTGCATACAACCACCAACCACAAACTAGAATGCAACCACAAATCAAAGACATCATAATGCTGAGAAACAACATAGAGTTGGATAATTTATACAAAAGACCTTAATCCCCCATGCATCCATCTATCTATCGATCAATTGATCTATCTCTCTATCCATTGATCTATCTATCTATCTATCTATCTATCTATCTATCTATCTATCTATCTATCTATCGATCTATCTATCAATTTATCAATCCATCGATCCATAGATCGATAGATAGATAGATGTATAGATAGATAGATATATGGATAGATAGATGGATGGATAGATGGATGGATAGATAAATTTTAAAGGTAATTTTCATCGTGGGTTCAATTCGTGATTTATCTATAGTATGCAGTGAGGGTTTTATTTCGTACCATTTAGAAATTATTAGAAGACTCAATTTATATAAGAACAGATAAGTCTAAACCACTAAACTAAACTCTAAATCTTCTATGTAAAATAAAATGTTCATTAATTTTCAAAAATGAAAAAGTATATTACAACTAAATGCAATATAAATAACCCAATTACTTATAATTATCATGTATAGAACATCATAATAATATTTGATTCATATTTTTAAATTAATTATTAAGACAAATATACATGGTTTTAATATTTATTTTGAATAAAATATAATTTGATGATTTTTGACATGAATGGTGGTTTAGTGGTAATTTTGATGTTGGTTTTGTTCCAAAAATTTGTTAGATGAGAGTTTTTTTCCTTTGTTGATATTATTGATGAAGAGTAGATCAGTTATTTAGTAGTTTTTTGTTACATATACTTCTCACTTTTTCACTGATAATGGGGAAGAATTTTTTTTAGTTTTGATCAATATTCAAGTGAATGTACATACAGACAAATTGTAAGTACCATAGTATTTGCAAAGTGGTTAGAGTTGTTACATATCATGTAAGATATGTCATATATGAGGTACATAATTGTAGATAGAATTTTGAGCTAAATGGATTTGATTGTACAATTATATCAAAATATCCAAAATATCAATTCACCTATTGAGATCTAGAGCCATTATGATAAAAATGCAACACAAATGAACATTCATAGCAACACTTACATCCTAAAGCTAATTACTCCAAACCAAGATTAAATAATAAAAGACTAAAGGATTTTGATTGAGATTTACTGACAATAGACTCAGATTTGTAGCATTATGATAGCTTGATTTATTGACTTGGATGATGGACTAATTGATTATGTAGTTACTAATTGGCATGGAGATTTCATGGATTCAATAAAGTCTTAATGGAGGATTAAAGGTATTTAAATAGAAGAGAGAGGGAGGATCAACAAGGAATTTAAAAATCCTTGAAAACCTCTGGAACAGAGGCTTCTAGAGAAGAAGGGCCAAGTTAGAGAGGATTCTAGAATAGAAAATTTTAGAATCTATTAGGGGCTAAATAAGATTAGTAGGGGATTAAGATAGGTTATTAGATAGATGATTACGGACTAGGGATGTAGGAGAGCCTAGGAATAGGCTAGGGTAGACGACTCATGAGAATTTTAAATTCTAAAATATTAGACAAGTGAGATTATGATAAGATTAAGAGATGATTAAAGTAATTAATAGATTGGTAGGAATGATATAAGATTAGTGAATGAAGAATAATGAAAGGAAATATTAGATAAATGACTAAAAGGGGTGATATTAAGATGAAATTAAAGGAGATAAATGATATTAGACAATAAATTGAGATGAAATTAAAGAATAAAATTAACTGGCATGAAGATTTCAAGGATTCAATCAAAAAGTCTTAATGGATGATTGAAGGTGTTTAAATAAAATAGAGTGAGGATCAAAAAAGAATTAAAAATTCCTTGAAAGCCTCTAGAGCAGAGGCTTCTATAGAAGAAGGGCTAAGTTAGAGAGGATTCTAGAATTCAAAGTTCTAGAATCCATTAGGGGCTAAGTAACATTAGTAGAGGATTAGGATAGGTGATTAGAGACTAGATATGTAAGAGAGCCTAGGAATAGGCAAGGGTAGGTGGGTCATGGGAATTTTAAATTCTCAAATATTAGACAGGTGGGATTAGGATAAGATTAAGAGATGATTAAAGGAATTAATAGATTGGTGGGGATGATATAAGGTTAGTGAATGAAGAATAATGAAGGGGGAAATTAGATAAATAACCAGATGGGATGATATTAAGATGAAATTAAAAGAGATAAATGAGATTAGACAGGATAAGTGAAACTAGTGTCGATAATAGTAATATTAGTGACGATAAATGAAACTAGTGAATTTAGGTATATACAATAATTATTATCAAAACATGGGTCAATGTGGTTGAATATTCAGATGATGATGTTCATCTAACAATATAGGTATATATGATCAGAGGGACGAATATTCCCAGTACGATACATATCTTCATGTCAGGAAGTATCATAGGGTATATGACACACGAAATCATATTGTGGTCGTATTAAATGTGTCGACACAGGATGATCAATGCCAAATATATATGTGGTCAAATTATAGGTTGCAACTGATGTTGTTGGATAACTACAAAGTCATATTACTCTAGATAATCTCCATTACCCCTTTTAGATCAAGGGAGGTTTGTTAGGTCTAATGATCCAAGTGTTGTTTATATTTAATTTAATAAATGTTAGGGGCATACTTCATATTTATGTGACATCCTCTTCTATATTAGAATCACTATATTAGTCAATATTAAAATATTAATAAGTTGTTCATAAGGATTCCCATACATAAATTATGTGATTAGGTTAGAAGGTTGAGTTCGGTGTAGAAAAACTTATTGAAGCTTGTATGTAAAAGAATGAAATAACCAAATTTATTACATATAATTTAAATTTATTTGAAGTTAAAATAATAGAAAATTTATTTTATTAAAATGAGTATCGCACAAATAAATTTTAAAGTAATAATTTAATTTATTTTATTTACATGGTGTTGTGATATCATATTAACATTTAAGTGTCATTAATTTAGTGTTTCCAAATTTCTCATAATTATAACCTATGTTATATAGAGTGTATATTAAATTTTATATATTAATTTGAGTATTCAAATTTATAAAAATGACTATATATTTAAATTAACTGCCCTAATATAAATTTAGAAACTAATTATATGTAAAACATCCATCCATGGTTTAACAAGCTTACATTAGGGAATTAATCTAAATGTATGAATTTCGTGACACATCAAATTAGACTATCTATTGTATCTTGAAGTAAAAGTGTAAAACACCTGTCCATGGTCTAGCAAGCTTACATTAGAGAATTAATTTAGATATATGAATTTCTTGATACATCAAATTAAGATATCATATTGTATCTTGAAATAAAAGTTTCCTTTACTACTCACTCTTTGATTAAAACAATTTATTGGAAAGATCAAATTAATAACAAATCCACATACGATAAAGTCATTTTAATATACAAAATTTGCACAGAGCAATTAAAATTCCTTTACATTTGTGATATTCATAATATTTTCATATAAAACAATTGATAAAATAGTCAAACGAAGAGTATCAATTGTAGGGCACCATAATCCAAAAACTTTGTAACATATATTTACCTATGCATGAATGCAACCAAGGGTGATACACGACCTTTTATCCATTTAAGTAACATGTAACAACACATTTTAGGGCCCAAGGGATCGGTCACTCTCGCATTTGCATAGCTGGATAGATGGTTATAGGGGGGATCACCCTATACAAATTAGAGTTGAATAAGTTCCAGAATACTAAGTTAAACCTCGATTCCTTTAGTTATTAAAAAAAAAACATGAACATGTAAAAATTACAATTAAGAATCTCTTGTTTTGTTTTTTAATATAAATGTTAAGAAAATAACAATGTTTAGTATATGTATTGTGGATTTCTTGATTAAACAAGAGTTGCATTGTAGTTATAATATTTGTCTTGTATGGTTCAAAGTAAAAGGATGTAGCAACATAATATTGATCGAGGTGTTTGGTTGACATGCTCTGCGATAATTGAAATAAATCAAAAAGTATTTAGGTTTGCATTGTGTGAAACCTTGTAATCCATTTCTTAGAATATTTATCAAGTTGCAAATTAGTACAATTACAACAACATTAGGAATATTAATTTTAGAAAATGACATAAAACAGAGGTATATATTAGTTCTTAGCTAATAAATTAAATTAACTGTCTAAATACCAGGATTTAGAAAATGATTAGCTTGGTTTGTAGAATTCACAAGATCGGGTGCTCATTCAAAATATATATGAACACAAGTGCCACTGAGAACAGTTTGAAGTTTACCTCGTTTGCAAGTAGATGCAGAATAAAGTCAATCACAAATAGTTCAAATTGTTCTCATTGCTAGTAAGATTGAGCTAGTAATAAAATGGATGCTAAAATTAGTATATTTTAAAAACAAGGAAGCTACAATTTTTTTAATAATATAAGCCGTCGGCCTGTAAGAGATGATCAATAAAGGGGGATTTCGAAGCTTCAGTAGGTATTACAAGGCTGAACTTTTAATTAAGTACCATCCAAAACACGAGACAAAGACAGTAAGAAAACCCCTGCAAAGCAAGTGTTTCAGGGGATAACAACCAAGTCAAACCCAAATAGGCACAATTGATGCACTTGAGATCACACAACTTAGGAATTTAACGAATCCAAATGAAAAGGAATTATTCTAATGGTGAATTTGAGCACCCTGCAGCTCAGAAAAATGTAAGATTGACAGGTTTAAGACCAAATGATTTGAGGGGGGAAAACCCTAGAATCAGGGAAAAACAAGTTGACTGTGTCATTTAACTTATTAATTAGTAATATAAGGAAACTTGAGTAGTGTCAACTACAATGTCCCAAAGACCCAAATTCACAAAATTGCCATCGACAATTACATTGGTGCTGAAATTATCAAATACAGTTGGTACATAGTCCTGCCAAAACGGCACAAGAAGTGAGTAAATTAGCAAAATGGCAAGCATTCAAATGAATAGCTTACCATAAGGAGTGTGTTTCAATGAAACCCCTGACAAAAAGGCGAATAACCATAACCCATACAGAGAGCTCACGAACAATGCAACCAGATTCAGACATAATGGAACAAAACTGTAAACATAATTAGTAAATTAGTGAAATGCCAGGCAGTCAAATGCATAACTCACTCCTAATGGGTTTGTTTCAAAGAAAGCTTCATAGCTAAAAAAATTCTCATGCGTTTCTGCCATCATGTGTTTCCTCCAAAGGCCTCCCTTTTTTGTTGCATTGCCACCGAGCTACTCAATGTGGCATTCATCATAAAAATGCATCGTCCCTTGGCTTGCTTAACTCTGCAATGCCAACTACCTTCCTCTTTTTTTAACCCTTCTAAGCACATACATAAGGTAAACACACATGCCTCTGATTGGATGTTGGCCATTCAATTATATAATAAACTATTACTAGCATTCGATAAACATGATAAAATGGTTTCAATTTATAATCAATAATATTTTTTTGGTTAGTCAGTTGTTGTCATAACTAATTAATATGCGAAGGCTTGTACAATAATATTATGTAAGTATTAATAATGAGGAGATATTTCATCAAGTAATTTGTAAGCATAGTCCAGAGAGTTATTCCTGATAGTCTAGTTATATTTTATCCTATTGAACCTTCAAAAGCACATAACATCATAAAAAGTCTTTTATTAAATGAAAATGAAAATATTGTTATTTCATAGATCACTAAAAATTAAACTGTTTAATTTCATATAAATAATTGAGAAACAAAAAAAAACCATATAAGTGTAAGTAATGTCATTCCTTAATTAAATAAGGAGGTATTTCATCAAATAATTTGTAATCATAGACAATGATATGAAACATATATAACTATTGTCCAAATAATTAATAAAACTTAATATTGAAAAATAAGAAGGTATATTGCCAACATGTTCTCATTCCAATACAATTAATGAAATATTCCTCCTATAATATGAAAGATGAACACAAAATAAACCCCTGTAAACAAAATGGTGGTATATCCTAGTTTTTTTTTTCAAATTCATGAGGAAAATGTAAAGACACAAATATGATATTATTCATGCGAGGAGGGCCTTTGGTCATCCTACACATTTGAGCAAACTCAAAATGAGGCTCATGGACGTCCTAAATGGTAAGAAGTTATGGTATCAAAACTTTATTTTTTGAAGAAGAATGACACTTGGGACATGGCTCCACTTCCGAAAGGAAGAAAAATAGTGAGGTGCAAGAAGGTGTACCACACTAAGTATGCAACAGATGAGTCAGTGGACACATACAAAGCTCAAATTATCGTAAAATTCCTTTCACATGTGGAAGGTATTAATTGCCATGAAAAATTTCTTTAGTCACTAAGATGAATTCTATTAAGATTGTACTTTCCTTGGCTACAAGATAGGGGTGAGAAGTCCATCAAATGGATGTAAAGAGTGATTTTTTGCATGGTGAATTGAAAGAAGAGATTTGCAAGTCCTAACCTCCCAGGTCCATTACTAGTTAGAAATCTAGCTATGTGTAGCGGTTGAAGAAGCCCTTGTATGGATTCAAACAAGCTCCTTGAGCTTGGTATGAGAAGATCAACAAGTTCCTACTCAACTCTGGTTTTACATGGAGTTATTTTGACCTCGTGATCTATACAAAATAGATGGAAAAATATCTATTTTGTTCCTCTATGTTAATGAATTAATCATGACAGGGAGTTACACCAAGCAAATCAATGATGTGAAAGCATGGTTGATGAAGTATTTTTAAATCACCAACTTAGGCTTGCTAGACCATTTCATTGGTATTTATATTTCACAATATACACACATGATTATTTGTCAATCAATAACATTTCAAGACATACTTCATCGCTTCAACATGGATGACTGCAAGTTTGCACCAACACTTCATTAGTTTGGGGTCAAGTTTTCCACCAAATTTTCTTCTCCTTTTGTTGATGGTGCACTTTACATGAAATTGATGGGAAGTCTTATCTATTTGAGTCATACTCGTCTCAATATGTCCTTCAATTTTAACCTAGTGTCACACTACATTCAGGACCCTTATGATAGCCATTATTAGGTAAACAAGTGCATTCTACTGCATGTTCACAATACTAATGATTATGGGATTTAGAATTTTTCAAGCATATAAGCATTAGTTTTAGGTTAAATTGATAATGATTAGGCAAGTGATCCAATTGATTATAATTTGAAAACAAGATATCTCTATCATCTTGGAAGAAGACCTATGTCTTGGTGTTATGAGAAGAAGTATACTATTTATTTGTTTAATACATATATAATATGGTGTAGTTGTTGCTACTGGTTGTGAATCTATTGGGATTCGGTGCATACTTTATGAGTTTGGATTTCTACTGGCCTAACCCACAAAACTTCAGTGCGATAATTAGAGTACCATCCAAATTACTTGTAACCTAGTGAAACACCAATGCACAAAGCACATTGATAGCTATATGCATTGTATCCAACAACTCATACATGGCAAGTTTGTTGATCGTAAGTATTGTTGGCCATACAATCAAGTTGCATACATCTTCACAAAGCCCTTGCTTGAGACTCAATTTTTTTAGCTCAGACAACTTTTGAGAATGAAAGAAGGTGTTCTCAAAGGGAGAATAGTTCTATGATTCCTCCATTCTTTCCTTTTTCGAGTACATCTTAAGGGGGGATGTTAATGTATTTAATAACTCACATAGTATTGTATGGTTTAAGATGCACTTGTATATTTAATTATAAATTTGGAAAAGCAATAATCATGTGCACACTTATCCATATCTTATTATTAGAGAAGAGTATCAATTAAGTTATTGACTTAATTGACTTTAGTGAAAAATAGGAAAGCCTTATTTTAAGAAGACTTTTTGTACAAATAAACTTCTCTTCTAAAACTTAGCCCTAAACTTCTTCTTATCTATATAAGGATTTTGAAGGATAGTGTGTAAGGTTGAATCTTTTGAAAGAGTTACTATTTTAATATTGATATTTATATCAAAGGTTTTTAATCAAAAGAAGTGGTCATTCTACTTGAATAAATAATTGCGTACTATGTCTCATAACTTTCATTGATTTATCTTGTTTATACATGTGGGTGATAGTCTTGAAGTTAGATCTTTAATCTTAGACCTTGTTCAAGAATTTTTTAAATAAATTATAAATTTACAAACCTGATAAGAAATATGCAAAACTAATAAGAAATATGCAACCCTGTTTAGAAACTATAAAGACCTCGTAATGCCAATGAATAACCCACTTTTTAAAAATTACATTCAACACCATTTCTATTCCAATCGAGATGTGAATGCTTTGATAGCAAACCATCAAAGTAATCCTTTGCACATTTATCCTGTGGACTTAAAAGTATAAAATTTATTTTCTAAATTTTAGGCAAAAACTAGTTAAGACAACTTTTTTGATATGTTTGAAGACATTACATGGAATCATTGAATTACATAGAATGTCAACATCTCTACCCATATTTCATGAATAAACATATAGCGGATTTATAATGTTGAGTAAGCATACATCTAAATCAATGAGCTCCTTTGGTTAAACAATCACGAGTAAAGGGCATCTACAGAGTCAAAATCACCCAAGACATGATTGGCCTTAACCGTGTGACTCTCCATATCAGATATCTAGAAATATTTGTACTTTAGTAGATAGATATAAACAACCATCATTCTCACCAGTGAAACTACAACCCTTTTGATATTAAGACGTCTTTTAACCGAAAGCAAAAGTTTTTCAAAGCAAAGATCTACACTAAACATTCATACAAAGAGGATCGAGATGGACCCTGACATTAAAATTAGAAAAAACATTCCCCAAAACAGCTTATCATTCGAATGATGAAAAAGGTTTGCTGCGAAGTCCCAACACCTGCCTGCAAACATGTGTAATGAAACTCTTCTTCTTAGCAGCTGGATTTGCCCTAACATCTCCAACAGAAGAACAAGCCCCACAAACTCGAGGGTCCTCTGCTCCAAGATCTTGATATTCGGTAGCGCTAAACCCGTGCTCATCGGCGCAGAAGCGAGTGTATTTCCTCGACTGCAAGTGGGGTTCAATGGCAGGCGGTGAGATTCGATCAGCTGGTGTTTGAAAGCCGTAGCCACCACATCTAGTACAGCGTGCCACAGTCGTGGTGGTGATGTTTTTGCCATCATTGGGAGGAGAGCGATTGAGGCATGAAATATAAACATCTCTCATGCCACCGATTCCTTTTATATCCTCTGCAGAGGAGGAAGAATGGCGCTCCCTCATCGCCATTGCTCTCTGCACTGCAGCGCCCAGCCTGTCACTGCAATTCCCACCTCCTCCTCCTCCTCCTCCTCCTGAAATGGCTGTAGAACTGCCACTGTTAATATTACCATTACGGCTACTGGTAACATCACCGCCCTGCAAAGGGACGGATCTCTTCATTTTCGTCGGCTGTCTCAAACTTTACAACCTCATCTTAATTATATAGCAGTGGCCAGCGATACTTCATTGTGCAAAAGGGGTAAATCGCAGTTTTTCTCTGTTTAATTGTTTAGTGTAAAAATAGTCAATGTGTTGTCAGAGCGGTACTTTCATGGTACCTGCTAATTTTGTCGTCGCTGCTGTACTATACAAGGGTTTTGTTTTTAGGGTATTTTGTCCGGGCATTCAAGCTGAACCGTCTCTAGATCACCTCACGAAGCCCCATTTGTGTAGATATGATAGAGACTGCTCTTGGACTAAATCTCTAGTTTTAATCTCTTTTAGAAGAGGGTGCAACGGTGTGGAACCTAAGGGGCCTCAAGTGTTTTATCAGTGTTCATTCAAATTTTTATTTTTTATTTTTTATTTTTATTGAAAATATGCACAATACAAAAAAGTTAAATGCTTAAGAGAGCATTAAAGGAAGTAATTTTGATGGCAGCATTACAAACAACGATATGTTGTTGGCAACAAACAAAAATATAATATATTTTGTAAGTACGAACAACCATCAATCATTATATAACATATTTTTCAATCTCTGGTCAACCTACATTTGTTTGTTATATAATAAGTGTTTCACTTCAAATTTGATTTGTTGAATTTGGAATGTCATTGTTGTGTTTTTCTTCAAATCCCCTTGTAGCTGAGAAAATAGAGAAACAATATTAAGAAAAACTTCAGAGTAAATCTTTAGAATCCCTGTTACCTAATGAAAAGAAGATTTAGAGAACACTGTCAAACATCTACTCTTCCATATTTGCAATAAAATAACTTGTCTAATAGTATCCTTAACAATAGTTTTATTCATGCCTATCCCCAAAAGTGCTTCTTTTCAGTTCAGTTGATAATTAAATATAGCAGACAAGTTAATGAAAATGGTTTTCCATTGTTTTTTTGCATATGCATAGTCCCAAAACACATGTTTTAAGTCCTCTCTTGAATGACAAAATGGGCAATTGATGGGTTGAATCACGATGCCTTTCAATCTATCTCCTATAGGCAGTTTATAATGCAGGATTTTCTAGGCCATTATTTGTGCATCAGCACCAGCTTTAGATTTCCAAATTTGTGTGCTCAAATTGGACCAAATTCTTTCACTAATTTGACATTTCCATTTAAAATTCAAACGAGGAATTAAAGGGACATTAGGTAGGCGCTGAATATAAATTTTCTTCAAAGGAAAAGCATTGAAATGTTAGTGTGCTAACCATCTCCAATATTTCAAAAAACTGCATAGAATAAGAGTACACATTTTCATGGATAGCTCATCCGAAACTAGAGATTGCACAAAAGTGATAAACTATTTAACTTGGTTACTCAATCCAAAATGTCCTTGAAGAATATGCCAAGGAGTCCAATTCAACAAAGAAAAATCCCACATGTCGTCAAACTGCCACACACTTTTTTTAAACAAATAATATCCTTGCTTATGGAAGGTAATGGCAATAGGATTACCTTGAAACTGAATGAGTCTATTCCACCATATGGATGAAGTTGCTTATGGAAGGTAAACGCAATAGGATTACCTTGAAACTGAATGAGTCTATTCCACCATATGGATGAAGTAAAACTAAAACCATATCGTAAAGATGTTTGTCTCCAATTTAAACATTGACCAACATGCTGCCAAGTTTTCCAAATGGATTGTAAAGGAGAATAAACTCAAATTTTGAAAAAGGGGGCAAGAAGAATCTTATCCCACCAATTGGCAGCCTGTCAGTTACCATGAATAGAGGCAGAATTGATTCTATGCCGGACCACTATCTTCTAAGGTTTATCACCCTGACTGGCTCTAATGATCCACTTAGCCGCTAAACAAATCCCGTGGATTTTGGGATCAATAATTCTTAGGCCACCTTTATTCTTTAATTGTGTGCAATTTGTCCAGGAAGTGTACTTAAACCCAGCCTCACCTCCCCATTTGGTCCAAATAAATTGTTGAATAATTTTGTTCAAGTCTTCATAGCTTTTGTTGGAGGGCATCCAACAAGAGGAATAATATACATGCACAACAATGAATATTTTATTAATAGCTTGGATTCTCCCAGCCAATGAAAGAAACATGTTGCCCCAATTAAAATTTTGTTCTTGAGTCTATTAATAAACTAGTTCCACATATCTGATAGTGAAACTCCTATTTTGAATGGTATACCAAGATATCTGGTAATCTCTCCATGTTTTATTTGTCTCCATTTAGTATGTATCCAATGTGGTACAAGGCCGAAATGTATCATCAAAAACTCAATTTTATTATGAGCCAGATGTAATCCTGACACTGAACAGTATAAATTTAATGTCCAAGGTGTTAATAATTTTTTATTCAGAGTTTTGTAGAAAAATCATGTTGTCATCAACAAAATAAGAATTAATAACAGTCCCATTCCTAGGAATTGAAATCCCTGCTATGAGCTGTAGCTGATTGGCTTTTTGTAAAAGATACCCTAAGGCATCCGTAGTAAGAACATATAAGAAAGGAGATAAAGGACATCCTTGTCTAATGGATCGCTGAAGGGGAAATGAATCAGTAATATAATCATTGACAACAATTTGAGCACTTGCATCATTAATAAGATTTGAACATGTGATCTAATTTTGGGGCCAAAACCCAACCATTGAAGCATTTTAAGAATAAAGCTCAATCGAATTCTGTCATAAGCCTTATCAAAATCCAGCTTGATCAATAGAGTGTCTTGTCCTGATTGTTGGGCCCATTCACAAGTTTCTCAGTTTAAGATAAGATTGTCCAAAATATATCTACCTCCAAGAAAACAAGTTTACTCTGCCCTTACAATATTTTGCACTACAGGTTTGATCCAAAGAGCCAACACCTTAGCAATGATTATGTAGGTAATATTAAGTAATGTAATCGGTCTCCAACTAGAAATAGTGTCTTCATTTTTTCCTTTAGGTAGGAGCTTAATTAAGCCTCTATTAATGTTAGAACCCAAGGAACCTTTCTCAAGAGCTTCCAGATATAGCAAATAGAAATCATCTTTAATATGAGGCCACATTGCCTGATAAAATTCAACCAAAAGTCCATCAATTCCCAGACTCTTATTATGGGTCATTAAAAAGAGTCCGTGTTCTATTTCTTCCAATGATAAAGTTTGACCCAAATGCTGACTATATTCTTGATCAATTCTCTTAGGAATACGCTCTTTAACAATTTCCTCCAAAGTTAATTAAAACTCTTCCCCCTATTGTTCTTTTTTGAATAGATTTGTATAAAAGTTTTGAAAAAGTATACTAATTTTAGATGTTTCCGTATGAAAGGTGGCAAAGTCATCCATAATCGTACATATTTTCTATTTTTTGTGTTTGTAATTAAGATAATTAAAAAAAATACTTAGAACCTCTATTCCCCTCCTTTATCCAATGTAATAAAGCATGAATTTTAGCTCCTTGCCCTATATAGTTATCAATTTTATGGAGTTGTGTCTCAATATAAGCAATTTTTGTTTGCAGCCTAATGCTACTTAGATCAAGATTTAGCTTTTTTCGTGCTTGATCTAATTTACCTTGAAGATATTTTTCTTTCCTTTTTCACTGCCAAGCCATTCTCTTGCCAAAGGAGTGTATAAAGCTAGTACATTGGGAGATAGTTTCACCCCATCATTTTATCCATGACTCACCTTCTTGAGGGTTTGGAATAGAATTCCAAATCCCAACTAAGGCTATCATATAGTCAGGGCTCTTCAAGTGAGAGATATTAAGTTTATAAAGTAGTGGATAAGTAGAATTATTCTGGGAGGGAAAAACATAACAAAAAATAGGGAAGTGATCTGATAAGGTTGTCAAATAATCCACCAATAAGCAAACACCCAAGGGGTCATTTGCCAACTGGAGGTTGGGAGATATATAAAATCTATCCAATCTACTTAATTTTCTTTCCACCCCTAATCTGTAGTTGTACCATGTGAACGAGTTATTGACCTGTCTAGGAGCTTTGTCTTGAATTGGATCAACCACCCTAAGAGAATTTTGACAGAATAACCAATTTTTAAATTCATCATAGTTGAGTTTATAAGGGTTGTATCAGCTTCGATCATTACAATGTTCAACCATATTAAAATCACCACCAAGAATCCAATCAACATTTGGAAGAAAATTAGACATCCAATTCCAAAGCTCTACACGTTCTTTGACATTATTAGAAGCATAAATATAACAAAAACCAATAGGTTGTCCATTGATAATGGAAAAGGCCCACACACAGTTGTGAGAGGGGTCCTCTCCCTTATCAACGATATAGTTTGAAATCCATGGAGAAATACCCAAAACTAAACCTCCTCTCCCATCTTTATGAGATGTATGAAAAAAATTAGCCTCTTTTCATACATGAAATAAAGACGCTTTTAGATTATTACTACCAATTTTAACTTCCTACAAAAAAAAAATGTCCGATTTCCATTTCAAAACTAAATCTTTAACTATGAACTTCCTTTGAGGGAGCATAATCCCTCATACATTCCAAGAAAGTAGTTTTAAATTCATGATGTAATCTATACAATAGTATCTTTTTCTTGTGGCAACACACTAAAACTATTGGCTAATACAATTGATTGTTCATCCTTAAAATGTTCAGAGGGTGAAACAAAAGGTGATCTATACCACTGATGAGAAGGGATTGGATGAGAGACACGGTTTGCATTAGGATAAGCAACTGAATTCAAAGAAGTAGGTGGAGAACCTTCTCAAGAAGGGGAATGATGAGAATGAGAGAAGGAACTAGAAGGTTCTTTTCTCTTTCTCACCATTCTCCATCCATCTGACATTACAACATCCTCAAATGAAAGTGAAGATATTTCATGCGTATTGTCAGTAATAGGTGGATTAGTTGTGGGTGGACTAAGTGATGAAGGTGGGGGAGAAGGGGGAAAACAATATGTGGATGGATAGGCTTAGAGATAATTTGGTTGGACGGAACAAAGTGCGAAATAACTTGGGTATTTCTATTTTTCTTGATAGAACAATCTTAGATCAAATGGCTTTCCTTTTGACAAAACAAACAAACATTTGGTTTGTTTAAATAAACTAGGGGTTGGCTCAAATCAAACCCTGGACCAATCAATTTAAAAGACTTAGGCAATGGTTTATCCAAGTCCACTTCCACGCACACCCTTGGATGTACTCTTATACTTACAAATTTATCACTGTTATGTTTATATCGGATGACTTTGCCTAGCTGTGACACAATATCCCTCAGGAAAGCTCTGAAGGCTAGGTTCAAATAGGGTAATTCAATCCACATTGGAGAATGAGAATGGGATGGGCCTTCAAGATGAAAGTCAAAACTCCAGGTCTACAAATAACAAATTTGTCTACAGATCATCTAGGTACCATATTGCAAGACTGCTTGGGCATGGTTAACTGCTTTAAACATACATGATACGTAACCCTTGCCCAATCCCCTTAGGGTTTCAATCTCCCATCCTCTATTTTTGCAATTTGATCTAGCCCATTTATAAAAATTGGATTAAGACAGAATGCCTCTAAGGAAGAATAAAATGACAATTCTACTTTGGCATTCAGCAATTACATCAATAATGTCATTCGGGAGCAGGAATTCTAGAGATTTACCTGACTCCTTCGTATCCATCACTTGGTCTTCATCGGTGTTTGATTCATGCTTTCCTTCTGCACTTATATCAACAGACTGATCCACATCATCCAATAATCCTTCCTTTAAACTAGGGACATCTTCCAATCAGCTTATTTCTTCTATAATGTCCATAGAAATAGGCCCAGGATCTTGTCAAACTTGTCTTGCCACCGCCTTTAGCCTCATTGCCCTTCATTTTTCACTGGTTCAGTTGCTAGGGTTAGGGTTCTTAGTTTGTTTTTTCGCTCTCGAATGTTCACTGCTCTCGTCATGCTTTTTGAATGTGCCCAAATTTTAATTTTTAGGTTTTATGGATCATTTTTTTTTTTATATTCAATGTTTTTGTTTTCTTCTAGAGGTAAGGTGGATTTATTCTTCAATTATGAAGGTTTTTTGTTCCATTGTTTTTTATGCAATCCCCTGAACCATAAGGTGGTAGCGTATTTATCTATGGTTTGTTTGTCTCCTCTTTCCTCCTCTCTGCTCGTTTAAAGGAAGGAGGAACCTTCTAATCAAGGTTGCAGGCAACACAATCATGAGGTCTTCTACCAAGGTTCGGCTCCCCCTTGCCCCTTTTGTCCATTGAACCCTCCCTTTCTTGGATAACTCCCTTTTACAGCGCATCTCTTCTCCTTTATCAACCCCTCTCTCACCTACACTTGTCCCTCCCTCTAAGTGAGTCAAGAAACTCAAAGTTGATGTAGGCACCACTGCAAAGAAGAAAAGAAGACGCTCAGAGGTGTAAACATTGAGAATGGAGGTGGAAGAATTGGTGAGAGATGGCTTCCAATGGACAATGAAGGACCTTCTTTCAAGGCGTGAGAGAAGACAGGTCCTAGCCTATAGTTAAGGGTTTCAAAACTCTTATTTGGGCTTCCTTCGGTTTGCTTTCGTTCCTATTTTGTTTTGTCTAAGTTTTTTCACGACGATTTGGTAGAAGATTTATTGAAGGGGCTTGGTTTCTTTTTTTATTTTTTTCGTTGACTTTTAGCACTAATTTGACACCTTGTAGTTGTTTCTTATCTCTCTTAATAAAAATTGTCCCCTTAATAAGAAATATTTTTTCGATTTTGACAAATATTATTTTCTCGTTACTATTTTTTTTATGTTTGTTTTAAAGACTAGATCCCCAATTATATTTCAAAACTCAATCATTACTCCAATCACAAATAATTACCTTATCTAATAAAAAATAAATAAATTTCATTAGAAACATTAACAATTACTTAAAATATCCTTTAAAAAAAAATAATACCATAAATTAAGAAAATAAACTTTAACATCATTAAAATTACTTACAGAATGCTCTTAGAATCAAATCCTAGACTCGAATTAAATTTGAAATATTTTGAGACAATGTGAAAGCTTCCAAAATTATTGAACCAAGAAATCCATTGGGAATAGGCGAGAAGCTCATATGAAATTAAATGTTTGAAATCTTATAATAATAATAAGGTTCATATTATCTAGACGTTAGTCAACCATATCGAGTCTGTTAATAGTATATGCTTTCGTACAAATTTAATGGATGATATTCATTGCTATTTTATGTTTTTAAATAATTTAATCGTAATAAAATAATAATTAAAGATACATTTTTCATATCAAGTTCAGCGCCCTCAGAATAAGTTGGGACAAATTTGAAACTTAAATTGTGGGGAAATTAAGAATACAGAGGGATTATACTCTTGGGGCATTTATGTGGGCTAAGATTTTTAGAAAATAAATATTTAATTAATTTTTCGAAGAAGTTTGTTTTTGGATTTTTAAATTAGTTTAAATATTTTTTTAGGTATATAATTTTTTTGTGATTAATTAAAAATAGGTATTTTTTTAAAGTTAAAGAGAGCATCATGTTTGACAAAATTTTCTTAAAAAAATATTGACGGGGCATTAATGGCTTTCATCATTCTTGCGAACATGAGTTTATAATGAATTCCTTTGCATGCTTTGTAATTAATGGTTCTACGTATGTCATGTCGATATTAATGTGCTTCGATATAGGCAATGTATTTCCATTTATTTTGTATTTATAAATATTGTATATATGCAATCGATGATATTTTTTCTATTGAACAAAAAACTCTTCAATCGTATGGTATTTCAATGGACAAAGCTTTAAATTCGAGTTTTATCAAGTATCATTTTCAGGTATAATATTTTGTTCACAAATGATATATGTATTTCAAAATTTTAGGAAAAAATAAGTTGTTCTTGAAATATACATGTTCAAGATTTTATGAAAACAAAAGATTGGGGTTTTCTTGAGATTTGTGGTTTTACCATTGAATTAAAAACTCTTGCATTGCATGGTGTTTTAACAAACGAAGTTTTGCATTCGAATTGTATTGTATACCGTTTTTAGGTATAATGTTTTGTCGACAATATATATATATATATATATATATATATATATATATATATATATATATATATATATATATATATAAGCTTAAGGGAAAAATAAATAGGTTGTTCTTAAAATATATGTGTTTGAGAATTTTATGAAAATAAAAGGTGAAAAAATCAGAAAAATACTTTTTAATTCAAATATGTGTGTTTGAGAGGTTCAGAAGTTAAAAATCAAATTTCCCCTCAAGTCAATGTGTTTGATATCTTCATAAATGGAAAACTAGAATTTTTATTCAGAAACGACACATGTTATACTTTAAGTTTGTTTTAAGTTTGTGAAATAAAAAAATATGGATTTTTTCACATTTGTGTGTTGCTAGAAGTATATGCAATTGAACTTTCTAGAACTTAAATTCACTGTTGTATTTGCTTCAATTTTATGTGGTGTAAGCCTTCATAAAGAAAATAAATAGGTTTTCCTTCGAATTTATGTGTTTAAATGTTGCATAATTCCCTGTTTATTATGAGCACAAATATGTTCTAATTGAAATATGTCTCTTTGAGAGGTTCAAAAACTAGAAGATCAAATTTTTATTCAAGTTGGTGTGTTTGAGAGCTTCAAAAGTGGAAAACTAGGATTTTTTTGATAGTATATAGGCATCATCAAGGATCTTTTTTATATTTTGAATACCAAATATTTGGATTTTTTTTTTTATTATTATTGAAAAGTATATCTTTATTAATAATATAATGTATACATCTTTAATAGTAAAAAAGAGTGGATAAAACTCCAAAACATCATATTGGTCCTAAGAGCGAGAAAGACTATAAGTTTTAACTTTAAAAAGTTAAATATTATTAAGCATCTATAATATATTATGTCTTGTCAAGCAAAATAGGGGACATAAACAAAGATGACACAATAAAATACCAACATCGACAAAACAAAGTACAAAACTAAGACACATGAACAATAATTAACAAAGGTGGTAGAGGCGAAGGATCATCTGGTTTGTCATCAAATCCCCCAAATGACTTCCAATAGGATGATCTACAGTTTTAATTGAAAGATCCCAACCATCACTTGCCTTGTGTTTGTTTTCTTCCTCTATATTACCCTACCTAGTTGGAGAAATGATAAGGGCCAAGCGAGGTAATTAACATTACCAACCCACCTCTCCTCCCTACCCCACTCACCCCCAATTAGAAGGGTATGCATGAGTAAAACCACCACTATGAATAAAATATCTTGGTAAGATATGGTGTTCTACAAAAGATTATAATTGATAATGCACCCAACTTCTCTTCTACAGAATTGGTTGGATGTTATTAAGGCTATGGTAATTTTTTGTCTCACTCTTTTGACTACTACCCAAAAGGAAATGGTCGGGTAGAATCAAGTAATAAGAATCTTGTTACCATCATCCATAAGTTGGTAGATGAAAATAAGAGAAACTGGCACAATAAATTGTATGATGTTTTGTGAGTAGATCATATCACTCCAAAGAAAGCTATTGGAGTGTCACCTTTCCAATTGTTGTACAAAATTGATGTTGTTATTTCTATAACATTTGAATTTCCTACACTGTAATAGGGATAGTCATTGAAAAACCTAATTTGGAAAGTCCATTGGATAAGATAATCCTATATTTGAAAAACTTGAAGAATATAGGATATAAATGTAAATAGAATTGTAGAACACCAATCCCAAGTCAAAATATTTGTTAATAATAAGGTAAAAAAAATAGGATAAGCAAAGAGAGCCAAAAGGGAGCCATGGTAAATTTGATTTTTTGTGGATGGGTCCATTCAAAATAAGACACTTATTTGGAGACAACGCATTCTACTAGATTTGTCAGGATGGTACGCACATTCTACCTGATTTGTCAGGTTGGAGATCTCATTATTCTATGGGATAAGCGAAGAGAGCCAAAAGGGAGCCATGGTAAATTTGATTATTTGTGGATGGGTCCATTCAAAATAATACACTTATTTAGCGACAACATAATTTACCTGATTTGTCAGCACGGTACGCACCTTCCCTTACCCTACAAAGGGAAATATTTAAAGCATTATTTTAAGTGAAAATAGGATGTCCCCTGCATGTAAATAGGTGTTTCTAGGATTTTGTTATGTTTTTGGTTTTCCTTCTCTTTTGGTTGTGTCATTTGATTTTTTGTTTTCAGTCCCATGTGTTTTCTTTTCCTCTTACTTAAGTTAATGTTTCTCTATCAAAGTCTTTGTTAAGTTTGAAATGATTATGGTGCCCAATGAACTAAATATTTGTCTCTGAAACCAGAGTCTAGAGTTCTACTTAGTGCCTTACAGTCCAAAGTTCCTAATCGAAACCAATTGTTATCCTCAAAATTGAATTTCTGTAATTCAATTTTTTTCTAAACTTCTTTATCATAAAACACTATCGAGTTACTCAATCTTATCGACTCCTGTAGATGTTATTAAAATCTTTCATTTGTTCATGGGAATGCACTCCCTTGTAGGACCCATTGTTTTCCTTGATTGTCTGTCTCAAGTCTCATGTAATCATGTTAGACTTTGTCCATAATAGTCAAAGTCATTTTGTGTATTGTGGTTCCCCAAGGCACCGTTTCTCATAGAATGCCTCTCCCAAAGTTATTAAATCCTCCAAATATATTAAAAGTCTTTTCAAAGTTTAATTTGGATAAAAATAAAATGTGTTATAGCTAATATGACCTTTGGAAGTAATTTGACGGTCTTTTTAAAGTCTATTTACATGTAAAATCCTCTTAAAACAATCACCACCCATGTAAATTGCTCCTAAAACATCCACCACCTTATAACTTTTTTTTCAAAGTTAGCCAAACCTTTCAAGATCCTTTCAATCCTTCCATGTGGTGTCTTAAGCTAAAATAGACTTTTAAAAAAGTAGTTTTAATTTTTAAACCAGTGGTAATTGGATTTTTGAAGTTGATTTGAAGTATAAGCTGACGGTTTTGCTATACAAAAGTAGTTCTGATATAAAAAAATAGAACATGGTTTTGTCTTGTGTGGCTTTTAGAAACTCATTTTACATGCAAATCGCTAACCTGTAAAATCATTCTAAAAACTTTGCAAACCTGTCAAAAATCCTTGCCAATCTTCCACATGGCGTCTTGGGATAAAACAAGTTATTTCACAAGGTAGTTTTACTGTCTGAAAGTAGTTTTGGGTTAAAATAAGCTTTATGCGACCTTGAAAAGGCATTTTTGTATGTAAATTGATCCCAACAAGTCTGCCCGCATGCAATTCCTCTTTCCAAGCCCACATACCTTTCTAAAACGCCTCATCAATCTTCATTCAAACTGCTTGAGCTAAAAATAGTTGTTTGAGAAGTGGTTTCAATTTAAAATGTGTGGTATTGGCTGTAGATAAATTGTTTGCATAAAAATAAAACATATTTTTGCATGAGATGATCTTCAACAAGAGTTTTTTATCTTGTGCAGGCTTGGGAAGAAGATTTTGCATGTAATGTAACCTCTATAAAGCAGCCACTCTCCTTCATAATCATTCAAGATCTCAAAAAATGGTTTCAGAGTATAAATTTGTGGTTTCGACTACACTCCAAAGGCATTTCAGTGAGAAAAGACATTGTTTTCTAGATATTGGTGAGCCTTTGAATATTATTCTATATTGACAGCCTTCTCTTTTCCACTTTGCATTCAAAGAAGATCTTCAAACCTATGCCAACCTTCGCTTCACTCTCCAACATGGCTAATTCAAACTTACTAAATGAGGTTTTGAAGTGTGAACTCGTGGTTTTGGTGTGGCTTGGCTTTTGGAAGCCTCGTGGGCTTTCAAAATAATTCTTTCCATCCTTATACGTGGCTTTCATAGTATTTCATTGCTCATCAATTCCATTCTCAATTGTTTCTCCTTTTATCATGCATGCAAGTCATCCTCAAAGAGACTAAGGTGGTTTTCAAAGAAGGAAGATGGTTTTGAATCATATAGCTGGCCTTGGCTACTTAAAAAAGCTCAAGAAAATCATTGCATATATGAGGAATTTTTTAAAATACTATTTTATCTCATAGCCTTTGCATGTTTATATATATCTTCATGTCCATTATATTGAATTCGATTCTATGCATGTATTTTCTCTCTCCAAATTTAGTCTACAACAATATCAACTTGTTTGCTCAAATTTTTATCCTATCAACCACTTCATCAAAAACAAAGTTCAAATACATAGGCAACAAGCCCATTTTTGTTCTAGACATAGACATCTCGAATGTATCTGATAACAACATTAATCACATGAACGTCAATGAGTCCTGGTAAAGGAAGGATTCTACAAAAAAGACTCCTTTAGAAGAATGAATTTTTGATAGTGGACTCGAGCATGTTTCTTTTCCAACGTATTTTTAGTGTGCAGATATGGTACATGCATGTGTAAAGTACTACAATCTAGAGAGTATGGAAATAAGGTCTGTAGATAATCAATTGGTGGCTAAACTGGATAGAAGCTCTCTAAGCATCACCTTTGGCATCTAAATTCACAATGAGATAGTGGAAATCAACGAAAAAATTGCTCAACAATTCTAGGAAAACAATAGTGAGAGATGTGAAAATATGTTGAATCAATCTTGGTTGACTAACAAAAGAAGAGTGAATATCAAACAGGGCAAAACACTAAACAAGTCATATTTCAAGGAAGAACTGTCATATATGATTACTGTTGTCACTTGGATTTTCACCCCTTGAGGAGATGTCTCATATCTCCTTATCCAAGTGGCACAATGGAAACATATCACAAGCTATGGGTAACCAATATATGAGATGAATCTCTAAAAGGGCTAGTTCCCTTAATGTGTCTTGAAATGCTTTCACCTATACTAATTTATTGTTTATGGGGGAAAAGGGTTAGAGTTTGCATGAAATGAAACCTATTATAGGTGGTGATGCACCAAGATGTTTACCACAAGACTATCATACTCTATTATAAAGAGACAAGGCATACAACCCTAGTCTAAGAGTCCTAGAATACACTAACATTAGTAATTCAGTATGAAGGTGACATGCATGAAGACTATCCAAGGTAAGTGAAACCATAGATCAGTTGCAGATACTAAAGATTCTTTGTAGACTTAAGAATAGCTTCATACACTTAACAACACTTCATATGACATGCTAGGCTGGAATCACTTGCATCAAACATGGAAGGATTGAGAGAAACCAAGGATAGATGAATATCTCTTAACCATTCATTATACATCTCTTCACACGCTTTGAAAAGCTGATATATGAAATCAAACTAGATTAAATTTATTGTTTAAGGCAAAGTACAATGTCAAAACCAGCAGGGATTCACCATACATGGTGTGGTATAATATTATAAAGGCCAAAATGATAGCTACTTATAACATTTGAGAGAGAAGTCGGAAAAGAGGAGTCCAAAGGTCACTTGAACAATTGTCATACTGAGAGGATGAATTAAATTTGTAGAAGAATTAGGAGACAGACCATGCAAGGTTTGATAGGAAAAATGGCTCTCCAAACTATGCAACTCATGAAATCTGGTGTGAAACTCCTTATTTTACATAAGAAAACTATCTTCATCATTCCCCCTTTTTGGAACATCCCAAAACTAACTAGGGATAGATATAATGATTGAACTGAGAGGGAGGGGGTATGGACGCACTTATCCATGAATTAGCTACATTCTTAATCATCTAAATTCCTTTGAAAGTGAGCCATCACTACTTGCATTCAAATAAACTCCTCTTTTAGTCACCCCTTACACTTGGCCTCAAAATTGGCTTCCATTTTCCATACAAATCCATGCAAGGGAGTGGATGACACTTGAAAAGACCCTCCATGGCCTTAGATTGCTTAGGTATACCTTAAATAGACTTCTCACCATCTTGTTCACTTTGTCATTTTTGACAAGCTAAGATGGAGCTGCTTTAAGAACATTTAAGATATGTTCTAAAGTATGAAATGGTCATAGTGAGTTATAGTAAGTCCTAATATCACTCCCAAATTTTATTGTTCCTCTTGAAAGTCCTTAGAACCTATAAAATGCATAAAATAGTCAAAGAAAGCAATTTTGTACCTTGTTTATACATATAAGGAATGCCTCAATTGGATGGAAAGGGTATCTAGAGAGTCCTCTGTAGCTTCAAAGAATTTCCCAAGCCATTCTAATGTATTTAGATATCTCTACATCTTCATTTCCTTCATCGGGTCTAGAACCAGGGTTTGAGAGGGTTTTGAGTCATTTCCACCCTTAAGTATTGTTCATGAAGATTTGATGTTGGACAAAGAAAATAATGCCACAAAATGTTTGTTCATGACATTCTCCAACTCATCATATCCCCTTGAGTCTCCATGAAAAGTGTCAAAAAATATTTGAGCATCCCAAGTTGCTTACTTGAGCATTTCCTTCCATTTACATAAGACATGATGTGGTCCAAAGCCAAAAGTGGCTCTCCTTGTGGTTTATCATGCATACCAATAGCTTATACATGCTTGAAATGACCTCATAAACATGTTACATCTCATTAGAGTGATTATCTGAGGTTGGAAGTGAACTCGATCCTCCATTTGGCTTTAGGCTTAAAACATGCTTGACAGGCATGTCTGCAATCTTGATAATATATACCACCTTATTGAGTTCCCTCCTTCTATGTAAGGTTTTTCATGTTTGTTTAGGTGTGATTAAACTTCTCACACTTCTCTTCTATTTCTACTCAGCCCATAGATCATCTCTTTGTATCCCTTCCTCAAAACTGCAGGGTTTGCACTCAAGGAAAGTACCCTCTGTCTGAGACAAAATAGAGGGTACTTCCACTATTCCCTCAGACAAATTAGTGATTGGACGAGCTTATCCAAGTAATATATATGATCTATACAAAAAATTGGCCCTTGGTCATATCATTTGACCCTCTAAAGTCCCTGAAACCTAAGATAGACTTGGAGAAGGGTACTGTGTGCAAGATTTATCATATGGCTTGTGTGATTCATCCTTAGGGTCCTCTCTTTGCTTGTTTTCCATTGTCAAGATCATATAGAGACTGATTGGATCATGATGAAGGTCTTATAATATTCATTCATAACTTCAAACTTTCATGAACCCCTTCATACACCTTGAACTCTCAAGACTATGTGCATTTCCTAACTGTGTTTTATTCCAAGGCATGATACCTATGAGTGTTTTTTTCCTATTTAAGCCTTGAGTATAGTGCTTAAAGACATTTTAAAGGTAATCCTAATAACACCAATTCATTTATACACCAATCCAAGTGATGTTCATATCTTGATATGATTCCAAACATTTTGTTTTAGCTTACTGTCATCTCTTAGTCAGCTACAATTGTCTGTGCACGGCCCTGTAGGTGACCTTCATCCTTGACACATGTGTAATAATATCCATAGGAACTCTTTTAGGTCTTTAGGAATCAATTTTTAGCTGATATGCATCTCCATATTAATAGGTTTCCATGTTCAATATCTTACTATGCACTTGTATGACTTCAAAGTCCATTGTATATCAACATCTCAGGTGAGAGACAACTATAGGTGTGGATGGGACTCAAAACACATAATTCCAACCTTCTCTCCAAACATTCTTTGATGACTCTAGATTACAAATGTGATCATCAAATCAATGTTTTCATCCTAGATGGATACATGCCTTATTCAAAAATTTTGGGTATGAAGGTCTTTTGATGTTCAAACCTATAGATTTCACTATCTGAGTTTAGTGCATAAAAGTGCATCTTTGGCCTTTCAACAACCACTTTTCATTAATCATTTATCCTCCATCATTTACTGAGATCTTCTCTTATGTGGAGGCTATAAGGCATAGTCATCAAGATGCATCAAAAACATTGGTAACTTTTTTATATGCTATCAACCAAATGGTGAAGTGCTTTATTTTTGTCTTTTAGGGAAAAGGTCCCTGAACATAGTCTTTTCGTTAAAGACAAAAACTTCTAGGTCTATTTTCCCATATGGTACCTTCAAACATATTTGCCATGATCTTTACTTCATACTTATGACTTAAAGAAGGTTTTATTCTATCCAATTTCTCTCATCAAGTATCATCAGTTCTTTGTGGTGCCACCTATAGGCGTACTTTTGCATGTATACAATCAAATAGTAAAAGTATATTAAAAAAATGCATGGTGATGGCCATTTGATTACTTTTAGTCCCATTTTAAACTCTTAAAATGTATGCTTGCAATCTTGAGGAGCTAAAAACCATTCAAGTATGTCCTTTCCCATATGTCATCTTCCTGTAGGGCACCTACACATGTTCATTAATGGTGGAAGATTGTGTGCATATTGAAACTTATCTTCTCAGGCACCCTGTTATGCCACCTAGGTTTTAAATTATTTTTCATGTTATAATATCATTCTCAACACCTTGATACCTTCAATACACCTACATGAACATGCTAAATAGGTTCTACACACGTGATTCAACATGGCTACAAGTGAAAGTGGGTAAAGAGCTGACTGAGTGTGACAACAGACTGAATGTTTGATCAAATCATGGTGTTGTAATACCAAACATGGAAATAAGTATGTAAAGAATGAGAGGATAGGTCTAACATCATCTAGAATCAATTTTAGTAGATGTATTATACGGACTTCTCCAAATCAAAGCAAAACCTATATGGTATAGGAAATAGTGAGCAGAAAAACACAATCAACTTGTTAGAGATGATTCATAAAGCACAGTTGACCAATACTCAAAATATTGTTATGAAAATGAATCTCTCTGAGGGTAATTTCACCTCCCAAAGGCATTTGACCTAAAACTTCTCCAACTGGTTGTACCAAGCATAAACTTGTTGACTGGTTGTGTGTCTAGAAGGGCAAAGGAGTATAACGGTTTTGGAATTTTTTTTACACTTAAAAATCATGTCAAGTGCTAAGATGAGTTTGAGGAAGGTAAAGAGACATTACATGACTTTCTCCCATGTGTCACTCTCTTTCATGGGTCGTACAAGTGCCAAACTCTTCCTTTTTTAATTGATTTCTTGATTTTCAATTACAAAACCTACAAGTTTCAGATGAAACTGATATTATTGATAGGTAATATAACCTCTTGGTCATATGAAAGAAAACTAGGACACTTGGACACCTTAAAAACCATGCCACTTGCATATATGACCCCTAAATGGCTATAATGGACTAAAAATAACATATAGACTAATTAGACCATGACTAAGGCTAAAATGGAATTAAATTATATAAAATAAAGTATAACAGACCCTATGATAAAATATTAGACCCATATATAAGTTTCTACTATAGTGGGGTTGACCCATTTTGACTTGTGGTCAAAATGGTCATCAATTACGTTATTAAGTAGAGTCATGGGGAGAGAAGTGATGAATGTTTTCATCATTGGATGTGCATGTTCATGAGCATCATATGTTATGGGAAATAGTTCATTTATTGGGCTTTGATAATTAACAACAACATTCACAAACAATTGACCAAGTTAGAATCCACGCAAGAATTCTATATGACCTTATATTTGGTTTATTCCATTTTAATACTTAGGACCTAGCCTAGTTTGATAGAAGTGAATAAGAACCTCCCAGGGATAATTGTATAGGACAATTTACCTCAGCTTAGTCACGAAAATGTAAAAAGTCATTTCATGAGAGTAAACAATGCATTCTCCATGATGCTAGTCAAGACGTTGGACGGAAACCTTACAGACATGATTCCAATGAAGCAACTACTCTAATCAGAATATATAGGAGCCACTTCATTCAATTCTCAAAATTCACCTATATTACGATTGGCAGATTTTAAGTTGTTCTTCGTGTTGTCCCCAAAAAATGCCACTCATTTTTGGGACAACTTACAAATCAAAATCCTCTCTTCCCCTTTCAAAAGTTATTCTAAGCATTTAGGGTCAAAGGCTTCTGCAGGTGGTTTCAGTCAAAAGAATCAGTTTTTCAACACTTAGTCATTTTTCAAGACTGTTTCAGTGCCTTGGTTCAAATAGAAATCTCCATCGGCAAACACCAGTAGCAGGTTCAACGGATTCATGGTTCAATGGCTCTATTCAACCAAGCGATTCAACACTTTATTTCACTCGGGTGCTTCACTCCCTTTGTTTTAGCATCTTTTGGTTCAATACTTAGTTCATCGGCTTGAACCATCAACTTGAACCATTTATGGTTCAACCGATTGGTTCAACGTCTTGGTTCAACGAAAAGGTTCAACGTCATTAGCTAACGGGAGGTTGGGAGATATATAAAATCTATCCAATCTAATTAATTTTCTTTCCACTCCTAATCTATAGTTGTACCATGTGAACGAATTATTGACCTATCTAGGAGCTTTCTCTTGAATTGGATAAACCACCGCAAGAGAATTTTGACAGAACAACCAACAGTTAAATTCATCATAGCCGAGTTTATAAGGGTTGTATCAGCTTCGATCATTATAATGTTCAGCCATATTAAAATCACCACCAAGAATCCAATCAGCATTTGAAAGAAAATTAGACATCCAATTCCAAAGCTCTACATGTTCTTTGACATTATTAGAAGCATAAATAGAGCAAAAACCAATAGGTTGTCTATTGATAATGGAAAGGGCCCACACACAGTTGTGAGAGGGGTCCTTACCCTTATCAACGATATAGTTTGACATCCATGGAGAAATACCCAAAACTAAACCTCCTCTCCCATCTTTATGAGATGTATGAAAAAAATTAGCCTCTTTCCATCATGAAATAAAGATGCTTTTAGATTATTACTGCCAATTTTAACTTCCTGCAGAAACAAAATGTCTAGTTTCCATTTGAAAACTAAATCTTTAACTATGAACTTCCTGTGAGGGAGTGTAATTCCTCATACATTCTAAGAAAGTAGTTTTAAATTCATGATGTAATTTGTATAATAGTATCTTTTTCTTGTGGCAACACACTAAAACTATTGGCTAATACAATTGATTGTTCATCCTTAAATTTTTCAGAGGGTGAAACGAAAGGTGATCTAGACCGCTGATGAGAAGGGATTGGGTGAGAGACACAATCTGCATTAAGATAAGCGACCGGATTCAGAGAAGTAGGTGGAGAGCCTTCTTGAGAAGAGGAATGATGAGAACAAGAGAAGGAACTAGAAGGCTCTTTTCTCTTTCTCACCATTCTCCATCCATATGACATTACAACATCCTTAAAGGAAAGTGAAGATATTTCATGGTTATTGTTAGTAATAGGTGAATTATTTGTGGGTGGACCAAGTGATGAAGGTGGGGGAGAAGGTGGGGAAACAACATGTGGATTGATAGGCTTAGAGATAATTTGGTTGGACGAAACAAAATGCAAAATAACTTGGGTATTTCTATTTTTCTTGATAGGACAATCTCAGATCAAATGGCCTTCTTTTCGACAAAAGAAACATGCATTTGGTTTATTTAAATAAACTAGGGGTTGGCTCAAATCAAACCCTAGACCAATCAATCTAAAAGATGCAGGGAATGGTTTATCCAAGTCCACTTCCACGCACACCCTTGGATGTACCCTTAGACTTACAAATTTATCATTGTTATGTTTATCCCAGATGACTTTGCCCAATTATGATATAATATCCCTCAAGAAAGGTCTGAAGGCTAGTTCCAAATAAGGTAATTCAATCCACATTGGATAATGAGAATGGGATGGGCCTTCAGGATGAAAGTCAAAACTCCAGGTCTGCAAATAACAAATTTGTCTACAGATCATCTAGGTACCATATTGAAATACTGCTTGGGCATGGTTAACTGCTTTAAACATACATGATACATAACCCTTGCCCAATCCCCTTAGGGTTTCAATCTCCCACCATTTATTTTTGTAATTTAATCTAGCCCATTTATAAAAATTGGATTCAGACAGAATGCCTCTAAGGAAGAATGAAATGACAGTTCTACTTTGGCATTCAACAATTACATCAATAATGTCATCTAGGAGTAGGAATTCTAGAGATTTCCCTGACTCCTTCATATCCATCGCTTGGTCTTCATTGTCATTTGATTCATGCTTTCCTTTTGCACTTATATCAATAAATTGATCCGCATTGTCCAATAATCCTTCCTTTAAACTAGGAACATCTTCCAATCTACTTATTTCTTCTATAATGCCCACATAAATAAGCCCAAGATCTTCTCAAACTTGTCTTGCCACAACCTTTAGCCTCATTGCCCTTCATTTTTCACTAGTTCAGTGGCTAGGGTTAGGGTTCATTGTTTGTTTCTTCACTCTCGAATGTTCACTGCTCTCGTCATGCTTTTTGAATGTTCCCAAATTTTAATTTTTAGGTTTTATGAATCAGTTATTTTTTATATTCAATGTTTATGTTTTCTTCTAGAGGTAAGGTGGATTTAATTCTTCAATTATGAAGTTTTTTTGTTCCATTGTTTTCAATGCAACCACTTGAACCATAAGGTGGTAGTGTATTTATTTGGGGTCTATTTTTCTCCTCTTTCCTCCTCTCCACTCGTTTAGAGGAAGGAGGAACCTTCTAATCAAGGTTGCAGGCAACATAAGCATGAGGTCTTCTACCGAGGTTCAACTCTCCCTTGCCCCTTTTGTCCATTGAACCCTCCCTTGCTTGGATAACTCCCCTTTATAGCGCATCTCTTCTCCTTCGTCGACCCCTCTCTCACCTACACTTGTCCCTTCCTCTAAGTGAGTCGAGAAATTCAAAGTTGATGTAGGCACCACTGCAAAGAAGAAAAGAAGACACTATGAGGCGTAAACATTGAGAATGGAGGTGGAAGAATTGGTGAGAGATGGCTTCCAATGGACAATAAAGGACCTTCTTTCAAGGCATGAGAGAAGACAGGTGCTAGCCTACAGTTAAAGTTTTCGAAACTCTACTTTGGGCTTCCTTCAGTTGGCTTTCGTCCCTATTTTGTTTTGTCTGAATTTTTTCACGACAATTTGGTAGAAGATTTATTGAAGGGGCTTGGTTTCTTTTTTTATTTTTTTCACTGACTTTTAGCACTAGTTTGGCACCCTGTAGTTGTTTCTTATCTCCCTTAGTAAAAGTTATCCCCTTAATGAAAAGTATTTTTTCGATTTTGACAAATATTATTTACTTTCTTATTAATTTTTTTAAAAAACTGGATCCTTAATTATATTTCAAAACTTAATCATAACTCCAATAAAAAATAATTACCCTCTCTGATAAAAAATAAATAAATTTCATTAAAAACATTACTACTTACTTTAAATATCCTTTAAAAAAAAATGATACCATAAATTATGAAAATAAACTTTAACATCATTAAAAACATTACTAATTACTTTAAATATCCTTTAAAAAAAAATGATACCATAAATTATGAAAATAAACTTTAACATCATTAAAACTACTTACAGAATGCTCTTAGAATCAAATCCTAGACTTGAATTGAATTTGAAATATTTTGAGATAAGGTTTTTAGAAAATAAATATTTAATTACTTTTTCGAAAAAGTTTGTTTTTGGTTTTTTTAATTGGTTTAAATATATTTTTTTAGTTATATAATTTTTTTTGGTGATTAATTAAAAAAAGGTATTTTTTAAAAGTTAAAGAGAGTATTATGTCTGACAAACTTTTCTTAAAAAAATATTGACGGGGTATTAATGGCCTTCATCATTCTTGAGAAAATGAGTTTATAATGAATTTTTCTACATGCTTTGTAATTAATGGTTTTAGTTATGTCATGTTGATATTAATGTGCTTCGATATAGGTAATGTACTTTCATTTATTTTGTATTTATAAATATTTTATTGATGCAATTGATGATATTTCTTCTATTGAACAAAAAACTCTTCAATCGTATGATATTTCAATGGACGAGGCTTTAAATTCGAGTTTTATCAACTATCATTTTCAGGGATAATATTTTGTTCGCAAATGATATATATATTTCAATGTTTTAGGAAAAAATAAATAAGTGGTTCTTGAAATATACATGTTCAAGATTTTGTGAAAACAAAAGATTGGGGTTTTCTTGAGATTTGTGTTTTTACCATTGAACAAAAAACTCTTGCATCACATGGTATTTTAATAAATGAAGTTTTGCATTCGAATTTTATCGTAAACCATTTTTAGGTATAATGTTTTATTGACAAATTATATATATATATATATATATATATATATATATATATATATATAAGCTTAAGGGAAAAATAAATAGGTTGTTCTTAAAACATATGTGTTCGAGAATTTTATGATGATAAAAGGTAAAAAATAGAAAAAATACTTTTGACTTCAAATATGTGTGTTTGAGAGGTTCAGAGGTTAAAAATCAAATTTCCCTTCAAGTCAATGTGTTTGATATCTTCATAAATGGAAAACTAGAATTTTTATTCAGAATCGACACATGCTATACTTTAAGTTTGTGAAACAAAAAAATATGGATTTTTTCACATTTGTGTGTTGCTAGAAGTATATGCAATTGAATTCTCTAGAACTTAAATTCACTATTGTATTTGCTTCAACTTTATGTGGTGTAAGCCTTCATAAACAAAATAAATAGGTTTTCCTTAGAATTTATGTGTTTAAATGTTGCACAATTCCCTGTTTATTATGATCACAAATATGTTCTAATTGAAATATGTCTCTTTGAGAGGTTTAAAAACTAGAAGATCAAATTTTTATTCAAGTTGGTGTGTTTGAGAGCTTCAAAAGTGGGAAACTAGGATTATTTTGATGGTATATAGGCATCATCAAGGATCTTTTTTATATTTTGAATACCAAATATTTGGATTTTTTTTAAATTTATTGAAAAGTATATCTTTATTAATAAATAATGTATATATATTTAATAGTAAAAAAGAGTGGATAAAACTCCAAAACGTCATATTGGTCCTAAGAGCGAGAAAGACTATAAGTTTTAACTTTAAAAAGTTAAATATTGTTAAGCATCTATAATATATTATGTCTTGTCAACCAAAATAGGGGACATAAACAAAGATGACACAATAAAATACCAACATCGACAAAACAAAGTACAAAACTAAGACACATGAACAATAATTAACAAAGGCGGTAGAGGCGAAGGATCATCTAATTGTCATCAAATCCCCCAAATGACTTCCAATAGGATGATCTACAGTTTTAATTGAAGGATCCTAACCATCACTTGCCTTATTTTTGTTTTCTTCCTCTATATTACCCTACCTAGTTGGAGAAATGATAAGGGCCAAGCGAGGTAATTAACATTACCGACCCACCTCTCCTCCCTACCCCACTCACCCCCAATTAGAAGGGTATGCATGAGTAAAACCACCACTATGAATAAAATATCTTGGTAAGATATGGTGTTCCACAAAAGATTATAATTGATAATGCACCCAACTTCTCTTCTACAGAATTGGTTGGATGTTATTAAGGCTATGGTATTTTTTTGTCTCACTCTTTTGACTACTACCCAAAAGGAAATGGTCGGGTAGAATCAAGTAATAAGAATCTTGTTACCATCATCCATAAGTTGGTAGATGAAAATCAGAGAAACTGGCACAATAAATTGTATGATGTTTTGTGAGCAGATTATATCACTCCAAAGAAAGCTATTGGAATGTCACCTTTCCAATTGTTGTACAAGATTGATGTTGTTATTTCTATAACGTTTGAATTTCCTACACTGTAATAGGGATAGCAATTGAAAAACCTAATTTGGAAAGTCCATTGGATAAGATAATCCTATATTTGAAAAAACTTGAAGAATATAAGATACAAATGTAAACAGAATTGTAGAACACCAATCCCAAGTCAAAATATTTTTTGATAATAAGGTAAAAAAATAGGATAAGCAAAGAGAGCCAAAAAGGAGCCATGGTAAATTTGATTTTTTGTGGATGGGTCCATTCAAAATAAGACACTTATTTGGAGACAACACATTCTACTTGATTTGTCAGGATGGTACGTACATTCTTCCTGATTTGTCAGGTTGGAGATCTGATTCTTCTATGGGATAAGCAAAGAGAGCCAAAAGGGAGCCATGGTAAATTTGATTCTTTGTGGATGGGTCCATTCAAAATAAGACATTTAGCAACAACATAATCTACCTGATTTATCAGGACGGTACGCACCTTCCCTTACCCTTCAAAGGGAAATATTTAAAGCATTATTTTAAGTGAAAATAGGATGTCCCCTACATGTAAATAGGTGTTTCTAGGATTTTGTTGTGTTTATGGTTTTCCTTCTCTTTTGGTTGTGTCATCTGATTTTTTGTTTTCAGTCCCATGTGTTTTCCTTTCCTCTTAAGTTAATGTTTCTCTATCAAAGTCTTTGTCAAGTTTGAAATGATTATGGTGCCCAATGAACTAAATATTTGTCTATGAAACCAGAGTCTAGAGTTTTAGTTAATGCCTTACAGTCCAAAGTTCCTAATCGAAACCAACTGTTATCCTCAAAATTGAATTCCTGTAATTCAATTTTTTTCTAAACTCTTTTATCATAAAACACTATCGAGTTACTCAATCTTATCAACTCCTGTAGATGTTATTAAAATCTTTCATTCGTTCATGGGAATGCACTCCCTTGTAGGACCCATTGTTTTCCTTGATCGTCTGTCTCAAGTCTCATGTAATCATGTTAGACTTTGTACATAATAGTCAAAGTCATTTTGTGTATTGTGGTTCCCCAATGCACCATTTCGCATAAAATGCCTCTCCCAAAGTTATTAAATCCTCCAAATATATTAAAAGTCTTTTCAAAGTTTAATTTGGATAAAAATAAAATGTGTTATAGCTAATATGACCTTTGGAAGTAATTTGACGGTCTTTTTAAAGTCTATTTACATGTAAAATCCTCTTAAAACAATCACCACCCATGTAAATTGCTCCTACAACATCCACCACCTTATAACTTTTTTTTCAAAGTTAGCCAAACCTTTCAAGATCCTTTCAATCCTTCCATGCGGTGTCTTAAGCTAAAATAGACTTTTAAAAATGTAGTTTTAATTTTTAAACCCATGGTAATTGGATTTTTGATGTTGTTTTGAGGTATAAGTTGACGGTTTTGCTATACAAAAGTAGTTCTGATAAAAAAAATAGAACATGGTTTTGTCTTGTGTGGCTTTTAGAAACTCATTTTACATGCAAATTGATCCTTCAAAGCTCGCTAACCTGTAAAATCATTCTAAAAACTTTGCAAACCTGTCAAAAATCCTTGCCAATCTTCCACATGGCGTCTTGGGATAAAACATGTTATTTCACAAGGTAGTTTTACTGTCTGAAAGTAGTTTTGGGTTAAAATAAGCTTTATGCGACCTTGAAAAGGCATTTTTGTATGTAAATTGATCCCAACAAGTCTGCCCGCATGCAATTCCTGTTTCCAAGCCCACATACCTTTCTAAAACGCCTCCTCAATCTTCATTCAAACTGCTTGAGCTAAAAATAGTTGTTTGAGAAGTGGTTTCAATTTAAAATGTGTGGTATTGGCTGTAGATAAATTGTTTGCATAAAAATAAAACATATTTTTGCACGAGATGATCTTCAAGAAGAGTTTTTTATCTTGTGCAGGCTTAGGAAGAAGATTTTGCATGCAATGTAACCTCTATAAAGCAGCCACTCTGCTTCATAATCATTCAAGATCTCAAAAAATGGTTTCAGAGTATAAATTTGTGGTTTCGACTACACTCCAAAGGCATTTCAGTGAGAAAAGACATTGTTTTCTAGATATTGGTGAGCCTTTGAATATTATTCTATATTGACAGCGTTCTCTTTTCCACTTTGCATTCAAAGAAGATCTTCAAACCTACGCCAACCTTCGTTTCACTCTCCAACATGGCTAATTCAAAGTTACTAAATGAGGTTTTGAAGTGTGAACTCGTGGTTTTGGTGTGGCTTGGCTTTTGGAAGCCTCGTGGGCTTTCAAAATAATTCTTTCCATCCTTATACGTGGCTTTCATAGTATTTCATTGCTCATCAATTCCATTCTCAATTGTTTCTCCTTTTATCATGCATGCAAGTCATCCTCAAAGCGACTAAGGTGGTTTTCAAAGAAGGAAGATGGTTTTGAATAATATAGCAGGCCTTGGCTACTTTAAAAAGCTCAAGAAAATCATTGCATATATGAGGAATTTTTTAAAATACTATTTTATCTCATAGCCTTTGCAAGTTTATACAGATCTTCATGTCCATTATACTGCATTTGATTCTATGCATGTATCTTCTCTCTCTAAATTTAGTCTACAATAATATCAGCCTGTTTGCTCAATTTTTTATTCTATCAACCACTTCATCAAAAACAAAGTTCAAGTACATAGGCAACAAGCCCATTTTTGTTCTAGACATAGACATCTTGAATGTATCTGATAACAACATTAATCACATGAACGTCGATGAGTCTTGGTAGAGGAAGGATTCTACAAAAAAGACTCCTTTAGAAGAATGAATTTTTGATAGTGGACTTGAGCATGTTTCTTTTCCAACGTATTTTTAGTGTGCAGATATGGTACATACATGTGTAAAGTACTACAATCTAGAGAGCAGGGAAATAAGGTCTGCAAATAATCAATTGGTGGCTAAACTAGATAGAACCTCTATAGGCATCACCTTCGGCATCAAAACTCACAATGAGATAGTGGAAATCAACAAAAAAATTGCTCAACAATTCTAGGAAAATAATCGTGAGATATGTGAAAATATGTTGAATCAATTTTGGTTGACTAACAAAAGAAGAGTGAATATCAAATAGGTCAAAACACTATACAGGTCAGATTTTGAGGAAGAATTATCATATATGATTATTGTTGTCACTTGGATTTTCACCCCTTGAAGATATGTCTCAGATCTCCTTATCCAAGTGAAACAATGGAAACATATCACAAGTTCTGGGTAACCAATATGTGAGATGAATCTCTAGAAGGGCTAGTTCCCTTAATGTGTCTTGAAATGCTTTCACCTATACTAATTGATTATTTATGGGGAAAAAGGGTTAGAGTTTGCATGAAATGAAACCTATTATAGGGGTGATGCACCAAGATGTTTACCACAAGACTATCATACTCTGTTACAAAGAGACAAGGCATATAACACTAGTCTAAGAGTCCTAGAATACACTAACATTAGTATTTCAGTATGAAGGTGACATGCATGAAGACTATCCAAGGTAAGTGAAACCATAGATCAGTTTCAGATACTACAGCTTCCTTGTACACTTAAGAATAGCTTCATACACTTAACAACACTTCATATGACTTGGTAGGCTAGAATCACTTGCATCAAACATGGAAGGATTGAGAGAAAGCAATGATAGATGAATATCTCTTAACCATTCATTATACATCTATTTACATGCTTTGACAAGCTAATATATGAAATCAAACTAGATTAAATTTATTGCCTAAGGTAAAGTACAATGTCAAAACTAGCATGGATTTGCCATACATGGTGTGGTATTAGATTATAAAGGCCAAAATGATAACTACTTATAGCATTTGAGAGAGAAGTGGGAAAAGAGGAGTCCAAAGGTCACTTGAACACTTGTCATGCTGAGAGGAGGAGTTAAATGTGTAGAATAATGAAGTAGGAGACAAACCATGCAAGGTCTGATAGGACAAATGGCTCTCCAAACTATGAAACTCATGAAATTTGGTGTGAAACTCCTTATTCTACACAATAAAACTATCTTCATCATTCCCCCTTTTTGGAACATCCCAAAACTAACTAGGGATAGATAAAATGATTAAACTGAGAGGAAGGGGGTATGGACATGCTTATCCATGCATTGGCTACATTCCTAATCATCTAGATTCCTTTGAAAGTGAGCCATCACTACATGTAGTCAAAGTAACTCCTCTTTTAGTTACTCCTTACACTTGGCCTCAAAATTGGCTTCCATTTTTCATAAAAATCCATGCAAGGGAGTGGATGACACTTGAAAAGACCCTCCATGGCCTTAGATTGCTTAGGTATACCTTAAATAGACTTCTCACCATCTTGTTCACTTTACCATTTTTGACTAGCTAAGATTGAGCTAATTTTAAGAACATTTAAGGTATGTTATAAAGTATGAAATGGTCATAGTGAGTTGTATTAAGTCCTAATATCACTCCCAAAGTTGATTTTTCCTATTGAAAGTCCTTGGAACTTATAAAATGCATAAAATAGTCAAAGAAAGCAATTTTTTACCCTGTCTATACAGATAGGGAATGCCTCAATCAAATGGAAAGGGTATCTAGAGAGTCCTCTATAGGCTCAAAGCATTTTCCAAGCCATTTTGGTCAATTTGGATATCTATCCATCTTCATTTCCTTCATCGGGTCTAGAACTAGGGTTTCGAGTCATTTCCAACCTTAAGGATTATTCATGAAGATTTGATGTTGGATAGAGAAACTAATGCCACAAAATGTTTGTTCATGACCTTATCCAACTCATCATTGCCCCTTGAGTCTCCATGCAATGTGTCAAAAAATATGTGAGTATCCCAAGTTGCTACTTGAGCATTTCCTTCCATTTACACAAGACATGATGTGGTCCAAAGCCAAAAGTGGCTCTCCTCATGGTTAATTATGCACACCAATAGCTTAGAAATGCTTGAAATGACCTCATAAACATGTTTCATCTCATTAGAGTGCTTATCTGAGTTTAGAAGTGAAGTTGATCCTCCATTTGGCTTTAGGCTTAAACAATGCTTGACAGGTACGTCTGCAATCTTGATAATCTAGACCACCTTGTTGAGTTCCCTCCTTCTATGTAAGTTATTTCATGTTTTTTTAGGTGTGATTCAACTTCCTAAACGTCTCTTCTATGTCTACTCATCCCTTAGCTCATCCCTTTGTATCCCTTCTTCAAAACTGTAGGGTTTACACTCAAGGAAAGTACCCTCTGTCAGAGACAAAATAGAGGGTAATTCCCCTATTCCCTCAAAAAAATTGGTCATTGGAGGAGATTATCCAAGTAATATATATTCTCTATACATAAAATTGGCCTTTGGTCATATCATTTGACCCTTTAAAATCACTAAAACCTAAGATAGACTTGAAGAAGGGCACTGTGTGCAAGATTTATCATATGGACTGTGTGATGCATCCTTAGGTTCCTCTCTCTGCTTGTTTTACATTGTCAAGATCATATAGAGACTACTCTAATCATGATGAATATTTTCTAATCTCCATTCATCACTCCAAACTTTCATGAACCCCTTCATACACCTTGAACTCTCAAGACTATGTGCATCTCATAACTGTGTTTTGTTCCAAGGCATCTTACATGTAAGTGTTTTTTGCCTATTTAAGCCTTGAGTATAGTCTTAAAGAACTTTTCAAGGTAATCCTAACCACACTAATTCATTTCTACACCAATCTAACTCATGTTCATACCTTGATATGATTCCAACCATTTTGTTATAGCTTTCTGTCATCTCTCAGTTAGCTACAGTTGGTTGTGAAGGGCCCTATAGGTGACCTTCATCCTTGACACATGTGTCATAATATCCATGGGAATCATTTGAGTTCTTTAGAAATCAATTTTTAGCCAATATGTATCTCCATATTCATAGGTTTCTATGTTTAAGCTCTTACTGTGCACTTGTAGGACTTCAAAGTCCACTGTATATCAACATCTCAGGTGAGAGACAACTGTAGGTGTGGATGGGACTCAAAACACATAATTCCAACCTTTTATCCAAACATTCTTTGATGACTCTAGATTACAAATGTGATCATCAAATCAATGTTTTCATCTTAGATGGATACATGCCTTATTCACAATTTTGGGTATGAAGGTCTTTTGATGTTCAAAACTCTAGATTTCACTATCTGAGTTTAGTGCATAAAAGTGCATCTTTGGCCTTTCAACAACCACTTTCCATTATTCATCTATCCTCCATATTTTATAGCTATCTTCTCTTATGTGGAGGTTATAAGGCATAGTCATCAAGATATGTCAAAACCATTGGTAACCTTTTTATATGCTATCAACCAAATGGTGAAGTGCTTTATTTTTGTCTTTTAGGGAAAAGGTCCTTGAACACAATCTTTTCCTTAAAGACACAAACTTCTAGGTCTGTTTTCCCATATGGTACCTTCAAACATATCTACCATGATCTTTACTTCATACTTATGAATTCAAGAAGGTTTTATTATATCCAATTTCCTCCATAAAGTATCATCAATTCTCTATGGTGCCATCTATAGGTGGACTTTTGCATGTATACAGTCAGATAGTAAAAGTATATTAAAAAAATGCATGATGCTTAGCCATTTGATTACTTCTAGTTCCATTCTAAACTCTTAAAATGTATGCTTGAAATCTTGAGGAGCTAAAGACCATTCAAGTATGTCCTTTCCCATATGTCATCTTCTTGTAGGGCACTTGCACATGTTCATTAATGGTAAAAGATTGTGTGCATATTGAAACTTGTCTTCTCAGGCACTCTATGATGCCATCTAGGGTTTAAATAAATTTTCATGTTATAATATCATTCTAAACACCTTGATACCTTCACTACACCTACATGAACATGCTAAATAGGTTCTACACACGTGATTCAACATGGTTTCAACTGAAAGTGGGTAAAGAGTTGACTAAGTATGACAATGGACTGAATGTTTGATCAAATCGTGGTGTTGTAATACCAAACATGGAAATAAGCATGGAAATAATGAGAGGATATGTCTAACATCATTTGGAATCAATTTTAGTAGCTATATTGTATGAACTTCTCCAAACCAAAGCAAAACCTATAGGGTATAGGAAATAGTGAGCAGAAAAACACACTCAACTTGTAAGAGATGATTCATAAATCACAGTTGACCAATAATCAAAATATTTTTATTAAAATTAATCTCTCTAAGTTTACTTTCACCTCCCAAATGCATTTGACTTGAAACTTCTCCAACTGGTTGTACCATGCAAAAACCTGCTAACTGGTTCTGTGTGTCTAGAAGGGTGAAGAAGGAGTATAATGGTTTTGGAAATTTTTTTATCACTTAAAAATCATGTCAAGTGATAATATTAGTTTTAGGAAGATAAATAGACATTACATGACTTTCTCCCATGTGTCACTCTCTCTCATGGGATGTATAAGTGCCAAACTCTTCCTTTTTAAGTCGATTTTTTGATTTTCAGTTAGAAAACCTACAAGTTTAAGATGAAACTAACATTATTGATATGGAATATAACCTCTTGGACATTTTAAATAAAAATAGAACACTTGGACACCTTGAAAACCATGCCACTTGCATATATGACCCCTAAATGGCTACTAAGTGACTCAAAATAACATATAGACTAATTAGACCATGACCAAGGATAAAATAGCATTAAATTACATAAAATAAATTATAAAATGCTCTATGATAAAATATTATACCCCTATATAAGTTTTTACTATAGTGGGGTTGACCCATTTTGACATGTGGTGAAAACGGTCAACAATTACATTATTAAGGAGAGTCATGGGGAGAGAAGTGATGAATGTTTTCATCATTGGATGTGCATGTTCATGAGCATCATCTATTATGGTAAATAGTTCATTGATTGAGATTTGATAATTAACAACAACAATAAAAAACAATTGACCAGTTAGAATCTATGCAAGAATTCTATATGACCTTGTATTTGGTTTATTCCATTTTAATACTCAGAACCTAGCCTAGTTTGATAGAAGTGAATAAGAATGTCCTAGGTATATTGGTATAGGACAAGTTATTGTTGATGAAGAATATTGCACTCGAGGCAGGAGGCCTAGCTCCTGCCTTCTCCTCGCAACATGGAAACTCTCCTCTCGCCTGTGGGACCGGCGAAGTTGGAGGAGAGAGTCTCTAGATAAGGGCTAGCTCCCTTTTATGCATCGTGTTGTTTCCAGCAAAAGTAAAACACATATATATAGATATAAAATGGGGGGATGAAAAGGGAAAGAGATGCAGGAAAAACAAGCCTACTCTAAAGAGGTGATGAACCAAGAAAACAAGGTCGGCCTTCACACATCCACTCTCAGAACCAGACAAATACAAACATACTCTAGACATTTGGCAGAAGGATCAGGCTACAAAAGACTGGCAGGGAGGCTTACATGAAAACATAGGGGACAAAAACAATCACTGAGGTGCTATGAAATGCACACTGTAAGTGACTCCTATTATGGTCTTCTAAAATGTCTGCTCTTCTCCTTTCAGCTGCAAAAATGGCGCCTTGTAGATGACAGGTCTGCTGGTGTTGAACTTGTGAGAGCATCAAGAAACAATGACTGGACACAGACAAACATTCAAGGCATACTCTGAAACATCTATCCAAATGGAGGTACAAACTGCATTTTATTTAATTCAAGTGAAAATTTGCTAGGGCTGCACCTTTACAAAAGTGGAAGAATCGCCTCTTATAAAAAATGAGAAGTTACAATATATAGAAGAAAAGAAAGAAACTTGGCACTTCTTTGACAAGTCGGCCTGTCGCATCCCATTGGAAAGAGGAAAACACTATTGTGTTGTCATCATTCTAGAAGAAGCCTATTGGAACCATGTTGTATAATCACCAAATTTGACTTTGGCATTCGAGCTTTAATGTGGAAGCATGGATCGTGCCTCTTTTCTACCAACAGATGAAATTTGTCCCCTTTAAAAAATGTGTGGTTTACACTATTTGCTGTTTGTGCCATTTGGGGACTATCAAGCAATAAATCGTCTGCACTTTGCCACTTGGACTTCCTTGTCACTTTTGCGCCATGTCATTTCTCCTTGCTTTGTCACTTTGTCGTTTGTCTTCTTCTACAACCTTGTCTTTTTTGGCCGCTTGGCCCTTTAGGCGAACTCCTTGGTGGGTCGTTGCATTTCGAGCTCCCTTCCAATGCTTGACGCTCAAAAGTTCAAAAAAAACAAATGGCTAGTTTATTGCATTAAAATTGATGGCCTTTGGAACATCACCGTCCTTAACAAAAGTCATCGGGTCTTTTCCTTTGAAGTGCGGCCTCCTTGATCTGAACCCTTTGAATCAAAATGGTTCAACGGTTCAACCAAGCGCGCCGATGAGCCTTTGAACCGAAGTCGATGAACCTTTCACCTTTGAATTAATGCCTTTGAACTGTTCGGTTGAACTTATGTCTTGAACCAAGTACATTGAACCCAGCCCGTTGAACCAAAAAATTGGTTGAACGGTTCAACACTACGAAGGTTCAACACTATTGAAATGAGATGCTTGAACCAGACGATGAACCCTTTGAACCAAGGGTGGTTGAACCACTGAACTAGGGCATGAAATGAACTCTCTAAACTTGTTGAACCCAAAAATGACTGGCATTGAGCAGCAGGGGAAGAAGGTGACCAAAATTTTGCCTGCGAGCAAAATAGGTCAACAATTGGCGACTCATAGGGGAAGCATGCCTGCTATGCTTAGAACCAGTTGCCTTAAAATCCATTGGGTGTGGAGTCAGGTGCAGCTATAAAAGAGATTAGCAATAGCGTGAAAGATCGAGAATCAAACATGAAGCCTTTACCCCAAGCAAAGGGAAACACACAAGGCTAAAAAACACTACTTGTGCAACTACACTTAGGGAAAACAACTGAAAGCAAACTATTATATACAGCTAACCAGGAACGTTCACCTCCCTCCTAGATCGAAAGGAAATTTTTTTAAGTCCCCTTCCTGACAAGAAGACTTATGGTGCCAGGCAAGTAGCTGAATGAAGAAGAGAGTTGGTGACTTGCTCCTCTTGCCTATCACCTGCATTGGCTGGAATTTGAGTGGATCAGAGTCAAACATGCTCCCAATGTATACATACTTTGTTTGTTCCCAGAAGCTTGCTGAATGTTGGTCCTTTGAATTGGTGCTCTTCACCAAGAAATCAATGGTTGCTGGCTCATCACCGTAAGCCCTTTGATTTGCACATTCCTTCTGCATTGTATCATGGTCTGACCCGTTTCCTTCTACTTCATTGCAGGCTCTGTCAGACTCATCCTCTGCTTCCTTTTGGCCTTCTTGAAGAAGGGTGACTGTGGTGATGTTTGAAATGAACTCACAAAATGATTGCTCATCCCACAGAACATCACCTCTTTTTTCAAAACTCTCTTCTTCAAGGCGTTCCTCCAGGAAGACAGATCTCTCCTTTTCTTCCTCCAACTCAGGATCTTTAGCATAGTCATCGTCCTCATCGAAGCAACAAGGAAGTTCATTGAACAAGGGGGAAGAGAGCTCACCATGATTTTATTCCTCTTCATATTGTTGGAACATCTGCATATATGCATGCCCTGAGGCTTCTCCATTGCTGATAAGGTCTTCACAAGGAGCCTCCATGATGATTCCGCCTTCGTTGTCGCTCATGATAGCCTCTTGAAGAACTACAGATTGGACCTTTTGCTCCTCGCCTGCTTCTTGCAAAATAGGTTCCTCTTTGAGAAGGGGTGAAGTGGGAAAACCGTGTGGAAGAGGAGGTAGTCCTTGAGCTAGAATCAAATGATTCTCCTCCTCCATTTGGTTAGCACTTCATCAATATCAGGTGTGGCCTGATAGCTCTCTTGGAGGTGTGTGGATGGGCTGGGTTCAGACAGGTCCACCACACGTTGGCTAAGGAGTCTCATTTGGGTCTCCAACTCTGTAATTTTCCTGGCTATATTTTCTTGAAAAAGCCTTTCTTGGAGATCATCAGCATCATCCTCTTCAAGGCTTTGGGCTGGTTCCTGGCATTCCTTCCTCCAACTTGGAATCTGCACATCATGCTAAAAGATTTTTGGAGGTTTCGAAATGCAAGGAAGAGACTGTTGATGCATTGGAAGAGTCTCTAGAAGAGGGACGTGCTGGATGGTGGAACTCCCCCAATGGAAGATTCACAATATAAATGATTGGGAAGATTGATCTCCATGGGGGTTTGCTCTGATGCCCTTTGATATTGGAAAGGCAGGCACATGGGATTGGGAACAGATGCATTTGGTGAGCTGAAGTGAGCAAGTGCAATGTGATAGAAAGGATTTGGTGCCAAAGAGGGGGATTTTTTCAGAATATGAGGGGGCGCACAAGGCTGACTGCCTTGGATAAATGGATTTTTCCATTTTGTTTCCTCCTCCTTCATGGATTGCGAATCCTGTACTTGCCTAAACAAACACTCCTCTTTATACATCAGCTCCTGCTAATATCTACACTGCTCCTCCTCTCTATTAATCTCCATTATCTACCTCTCAAATTCCAACGCTATTTCCCTTATCGTTGTAGGGCAACTAGGAGAGCTGCTTGAGGGGATGCCATAAAGAGGCTGAGTCTGATCATGGTAATATGAAGGAATATAAGGCCCATGATTTTGTGCAAAGGGATTATACATAAAGAAAGTAGATTTTTGATGGCACCAGGCTGCTTAACCAATAGATTCAACTCGGAGTCACCATTGGTGTTTGATACAAAGCCTCCAAAGGCTGGTCGATTGAAGAACACACCAAAAATTCTTCAACTCTTTGGACAAAACCTGTCCCAGTTGGTCCCACTGGGCGTGCTAGAATTATTGACGTAGAAGATTGCACTCAAGGTAGGAGGCCTAGCTCCTGCCTTCTCCTCGCAACATGGAAACTCTCCTCTCACCTGTGGGACCGGCGAAGCTAGAGGAAAGAGTCTCTAGATAAGGGCTAGCTCCCTTTGATGCATCGTGTTGCCTCTAGCAAAAGTAAAACACACATATATATAGATATAAAAGGGGGGGATGAAAAGGGAAAGAGATGCAAGAAAAACAAGCCTACTCTAAAGAGGTGATGCACCAGAAAAACAAGGTCAACCTTCACACATCCACTCTCAGAACCAGACAAATACAAACATACTCTACACATTTGGAGAAGGACCAGGCTGCAAAAGACTGGCAGGGAGGCTTACATGAAAACATAGGAGACAAAAGCAATCACTGAGGTGCTATGAAATGCACACTGTAAGTGACTCCTATTTTGGTCTTCTAAAATGTCTGCTCTTCTCCTTTCAGCTGCAGAAATGGCACCTTGTAGATGATAGGTCTGCTGGTGTTGAACCTGTGAGAACATCAAGAAACAATGACTAGACAGAGACAAACATTCAAGGCATACTCTGAAACATCTATCCAAATGGAGGTAAAAACTGCATTTTATTTAATTTAGGTGAAATTTTGCCAGGGCTGCACCTTTGCAAAAGTGGAAGAACCGCCTCTTCTCAAAAATGAGAAGTTACAATATATAGAAGAAAAGAAGGAAACTTGGCACTTCTTTGACAAGTCGGCCTGTCGCGTCCCATTGGAAAGAGGAAAACACTATTGTGTTGTCATCGTTCTAGAAGAAGCCTACTGGAACCATGCTGTATAATCGCTAAATTTGACTTTGGCATTCGAGCTTTAATGTGGAAGCATGGATCGCACCTCTTTTCTACCAATAGATGAAATTTGTCCCCTTTAAAAAATGTGCGGTCTACATTGTTTGCTGTTTGTGCCATTTGGGAACTGTCAGGCAATAAATCACCTGCACTTTGCCACTTGGACTGCCTTGTCACTTCTGCACCATGTCATTCCTCCTTGATTTATCACTTTGTCATTTGTCTTCTTCTGCATCTTTGTCTTTTTTGGCTGCTTGGCCCTTTAGGCGAACTCCTTGGCGGGTTGCTGCATTTCGAGCTCCCTTCCAATGCTTGACGCTCAAAAGTTTAAAAAAATGAATGGCTAGTTTATTGCATTAAAATTGACGGCCTTTGGAATGTCACCGTCCTTGACAAAAGTCATCGGGTCTTTTCCTTTGAAGTGCGGCCTCCTTGATATGAACCCATTGAACCAAAATGATTCAATGGTTCAACCAAGCACGCCGATGAGCCTTTGAACCGAAGCCGATGAACCTTCTGCCTTTGAACCAATGCCTTTGAACTGTTCCGTTGAACTTATGTCTTGAACCAAGTACGTTGAACCCAGCCCGTTGAACCAAAAAATTGGTTCAACGGTTCAATGATACGAAGGTTCAACGTTATTGAAATGAGATGCTTGAACCGGACGATGAACCCTTTGAACCAAGGGTGGTTGAACCATTGAACTAGGGCATGAAATGAACTCTCTAAACTTGTTGAACCCGAAAATGACTGGCATTGAGTAGCAGGTGAAGAAGGTGACCAAAATTTTGCCTATGGGCAAAATAGGTCAACAGTTATCTCATCTTAGTCATGAAAATGGAAAAAGTCATTTCATGAGAGTAAACAATGCATTCTCCATGATGCTAGTCAAGACGTTGGACGAAAACCTTATATACATGATTCCAATGAAGCAACTACTCTAATCATAATATATAGGAGCTACTTCATTCAATTCTTAAAATTCACCTATATTAGGATTGGTATATTTTAAGGTGTTCTTCATAGACTACCAAGATATCCCAGTGATAAAATAGTTTTGATTGAGCTTGTTAAGTGAGGTTCACAAGAAGTGCATCAACCAAAAAATTATAAAAAAATCTTTTCCTATCAGCATCGCATATTTCATCTACAAATTAATAAGAGATACCACCTATATTGAGAATTAATTGGTGGACTTTCTGATGCAACTACACACAAGGAGACTTGATTTTGATAACAAAGGTTCCATGAGAAATAATCTCAGAATGGGCCCCTGTTATCCTAACATTTTGTAAATTGAAGACTATTGGGAGGACTGTGAAGATGACTTTGAGGTTAAAAAAATTGATTGGTCAAGGATTACCTTAAAATAGATGAAAGCCTTCAAATTTGAATGGTGCAAAACAAACTTTGAGGATGATGGCATTGATATTGTGAAGGATATTTTTTATGAAAATAATCACCTTAAATATATTCCTACAGTCAATTGGTTAATAAGAGAATTGATGGACATTGTAGAATGCACACATATCATGCTAGCAAGATTGAGATTTTAGTTAGAAAAAAAAGGAGAGAATACAATTCAAGAACACATCAAAAGGATAGGGTAGCAACATACTTCTAGTCCAATAACTCAGTCTTCTTGTACCAAAATATTCATAAGAAAATCCAATTTGGCTGCAACAAGAGTAGAGGATGGAGAAGATCCCAATAGATATAAGCTTACTAAACAAAAATGTGAAGGTGATCCACCAAGGCAAAAACTACAAATCAATAGGCCCTATCCATATGACATTACAAATGTGATATGACAGCCAAAACACTATTCATGCACACACTATTTACTGATGATGTGGTGAACACTATTCATCCTGGTGAGGTGCCACAACATTATTCCTGATTGCATAGGTGGCATGGGGTGCATTTCTATGGATTCACATAGAGGCACATGGTTGTGGTCCAACTTGTCTACAGAAGATGCTCTTCTTTTGACCTTTATACATGTGACTAGCTTTTACTATTCATTCAATAGTGTTCACATGTGAAGGGTGGCACCAATTTTCAATGAAGATTTATGTTTGGAAAATGATGACCTCAAGTGGAGAACATGACTTATCATTCCTTAGTCTTTACTCATTTATTCTTTATCATAATTCACCCAAGTGGATGTGGGGCATAGATGTTGTGTTGATCATTCTTCCTTCTTCGTTATGATTCCCCTCCATATGGGATGTGGGACATAGTTGCTATTTTGTCTCACTTCTTTCCTCATAATTTTATATAAAAGAATGTATCCATAGATTGTTTGTTAGAAATCAAATCTTCACAACCGAAGCTTTGATACCAAATGTTTGAAATAAAATCTCCGACAATGTAATTAAATAATGCATAAAAAATAAGCTACAAAATAAAAGACAAAAAATAGGACACATTACACATTAAAATTACGTGGAAAACCCTTAAAAAAATTAAGGGAAAAAACCTTGGGCAAAATGACAGCTTCCAGACTTCATATTAACACAACAACTCTCTTCTACAATAACTCCTCCAACAACCCCATCAGTCCTAACAACCAAGAACTCAATGCTTACACCTAAAGCATTCAAGTTGTGAATTGAGCTTAAACTAGCCTACATGATCCAACGTCTAAGAATACAAGCATGGATCCTTTAACATGATGAATTACAATAGAGATCTCATGCATATTTATGCATTTACAACAAGAAAAAGGAGAGAGAGAGAGAGAGAGAGAGAGAGAGAGAGAGAGTAACATCATGTGACCCTAAAAAATTCACCACATTCTATGTGGGCATGAGTGATCAATAATAAATTTTTTTTTTTCATATGCAAGGGTCAACAAAGTGGACAATCCACTTTAAACAAGATCTAATCCACTTCCATGTAACTCCAAACATTATCTCCCACTCCACATGTGAGGACAATCAACAAAAGTAAAATCTTGTCTTCCTCTTCACATGTGAACACAAGAGTCTAAAAGGTGTTACAATCACCATTGTCTCTAACCAAAAATGTGAATCCTAGGCCCCCTTAGAAATTTAACCCATACATGTGTTAGGTTGTGGAGCTAAAACCTTCAATGTATGCAAACATGGAGGAGGTTGCTGAGTGTCACAATCACCGGCGTCGGTCAGGCCAACCGACGTCGATCAGGGTTGAACAGAAGGGCAATCAACATCGACAGGATTCAGCCGACGTCAGTCACCTCCAGACAGACAGGGATCAACATCGGTTGCCTGTGCGGTTCCAGAACTGTTCGTTGCACGAACAGTTAGTTTGTTGAACCAATTATTTGCATGTAAAGACTATTTCGTGTCTTGAGTTGCGTGTCTAATTATTGTAAATTAGAAGTCTAAGTTATTGTTTAGTATGGGATCTATTTATAGACCCATGGGCATGTATTGTAATTAAGGATTAAGGCAAGGAAGAAATCCTTCTAATTGTAAGATCAGGTTGATCTGCAGGTTGTGCAAGATCAGGGAGAAGATCTACATGGTAAGTAAGATCATTTGAGTTGCAAGTTGTTGCAAGTTCATGGGAGATCTACTTGATGTACTTTGAGTACTTGTGTACTGGCAGTGTTATTACTGACTGGTTGGAGGTGAACAACTCTATGTTTGAGTTGTTTGTTGTGACCATTTTTGGTAGGAGAGTGAACTCTTGATTGAGAATTATTGGGAGCCCTTAAGGTGTGGGAAGCCTCTAAGAGGTGTGAGAAGAAGTGGCATCTTCTTTATTATATTTTCTTTCTGGATGAGTATTAATACAAGATTGTGTATTGTCTCTCATATTCTGTGTCATTTATGAATTCTAGTTACTTGTTCATTCTGGTATAATTCCGTGTTTAGTTGCTTATACAAGGTAATCATATGTACTCTTATTGAGGAGTTAGATCCTGACAAGTTGGTATTAGAGCTTTATGTTGGGTTACTAATAGGTTGTATCAGATCTGGTTAGTGTTTGTTGATTACAGGTCACTCACAGGGGTTTCTGTTTGAGTGGGAGTATAGCAATGACAGAAAAAAGTAAGCTACAAATGGAGAAGTTTAATGGCAAGAATGATCAATTATGGAGGATGCAGATAGAAGATTATCTGTATCAGAAAGATTTGTACTTACCGTTGGGTGGGGTTGCATGCAAGCCCACAGATATGAAGGATGAAGAATGGAACGTTCTTGATCGAAAGGCTCTGGGATCTATAAGGTTGAGTCTTGCATCGTCTATGATTTCCAACTTATCACAGGCTAAGACAACGATAGAGTTGATGGAATCTTTGGCAAATTTATATGAAAAACCCTTAGCTTCGAATAAGGTATTTCTTATGAAGCAATTATTTAATTTGCAAATGTTGGATGGTGGATCTGTACATAGTCATCTTAGTGATTTCCATGGTTTGGTAAACCAGTTAAATTCAGTCAATATTGTTTTTGATGATGAAATTAAGGCTCTCTTAATCTTATGCTCATTACCTGAAAGTTGGGAGAGTTTGGTAATGGCATTTAGTAATACTGCGTCTGCTTCAAAGATCTTAAAAGTTGATGATGTTGTGAGTGTAATCTTGAATGAAGAAATTCGCAGGAAAAGCATAGGTGAATCATTAGGGAATGCTTTGAGTGTTGAAAGTAGGGGAAGGCAAAGAGAGAAGATCGAGCATGGGAGATCAAGGTCAAAGATAGGCAGGAGATCCAATTCCAGGTATGGCAGAATAACCTACTGGAAATGTGGAAAGCAAGGGCATGTAAAGAGAGATTGCTGGGTGAATGAAGATCAGCATGAAGGACATGAAGAAGTAGATGTTGCAGATTTTGTTGCATAGGATGCTCTGGTATGTTCCTTGGATAAAGTAGAATCTTGGGTTTTAGATTATGGTGCCTCTTTCCATGCATCCCCAAATAGGGAATTTTTTCATGAATATTTCCAAGGAGACTCTGAAAAAATTTATTTAGGGGATGGTAAGCCTTGTCAAATGGTTGGCAAAGGGAAAGTGAAGCTGAAATTGCAGACGAGCAACACATGGGTGTTGAAGGAGGTCATGCATGTCCCAATCCTGAAGTGAAATTTGATTTCTATTGGAAAGTTGGGTGATGAGGGTTGCACAGTAACTCTCATAGCGGACTCTTGGAAAGTTTCCAAGGGTGCACTTGTTGTAGTAAGAGGTAAAAAAGTAGGTATGCTTTATCTATCTACTTGTATTACTGATTCTCCTTTTGGTTTATCTACTTCAGCTGTAGATTCGAAGATGTGGCTTAATAGGCTTGGTCACATGAAAAAAGGGAGATGCATGTTCTTGAGTCAAAGGGTATGCTTTCAAATTTGAAAAGCATGGATCGAGATTTCTGTAAGAAAAAGAAGAAAGTGACGTTTCTTGACACTGGGTCAATGAAGGTGGTAGCTTCTGTTGGAGGATCACAATATTGCAAAAGGAAGAAATCTGATGTTCGTGACAAAAATAGGAAAGCCTTGGTTTTCAAGGAGAAGATGACGAACAGAGATCAGTGCAAGGGGCTAAAGAATTCTGAGCAGAGCAAGGTTGATTTGGACAGGGTTTTGATCCAAAAGGAGCTCGCGGGTAAAAGTCATCGCTCATAAGTAAAACACAGAGACCAACATTGGTTAGAAAATTGACATCGGCATCCAGACAAGGACCAACGTCAGCTATGTGCACACTGACATCAGTGACTCTGGACTAGTAAACACCACTGTCGGTTAGGGAATCGACGGCGATGATGAGGCAATCGCATGGAATCGACGTCGGTCGGGTGGAGACTGAGATGTGATCGACATCAGTTGCTGAGACGGATTTTGGGCAGACAACAAGCTGTCAAGGAGTCTCAAACACCCATATGGAGGACTGAAAGGGTAAGTAAGCCTCAAATTCATCATTTCCCTTCTTTACACTACTTGTTGCTCACTGATGGTCAAGAACCAGGAAGTTTTTAAAGAAGTAGAGCAGGTAGAATCTAGGAAACAGTGGGAGCTTGGCATGGATGAGGAGTGTGATTCCTTGGAGAAGAACCAAATGGGAGTTTTTTGGTGGAGTTGCCAGCTGGAAGAAAGCACTTAAAGATGAATGAATTTTCAAGATAAAGAAGAGCGGGAATGGACACGTGAGACGGAAGACCTGGGTATATGGTCTTGAGTAAGCTACATGACAATGGAGGTTTAACCATTGTGTTTTCTCTTTACCAGGTTGGATAATATTAGCTACATTATCCTATTACTATATGTTGTGCTTGTTGCAGGGTCACATATGCAGGGAGTTGCTGAACTAAAGGTAAAGTTAGTTCAGAGGTGTGTCATGAGGAATCTGGGAGTAGCAAGATTCTTTGGCATGAGTGTGTTCTAGAGACATGGAAGGTCACAAGTTGATTTTGTCTCCAAATGATTGTGTGAAATCGGTTAGCACGTCGATGGTTGGATAGTTCTATGAATAGTGTCCTGATTCACATGATGAGGTTAAGTACATCTGTATTAGACTTGAGTTTGACCAAGTAGTGGGTGTTGTCAGCAAGTTCATGGTCAATCTGGGAAAGAAGCACTGGAGGGCAGTTCAATGGATTCTCAGGTATCTGAGAGGGACCAACAGCAGGTATACATTCTATGCAAGGTCAAGCACTTCTCTACATGGGTATGTAGAATCGGATGTGGCAAGGGATTTGGATGACATGAGTTACACTATAGGGTTTGTTGTGGTGGTTGGTCTTTAAGAGTGATCTTGAAGAGGGATACAAAGCCAGGAAACAAACTAGATGATGTACAGGTATAGGTACAGGTGTAACTGTTTATCTCCAAGTGGGAGATTGTTAGGTTGTGGAGCTAAAAGCTTCACTATATGCAAACATGGAGGAGGTTGCTGAGTGTCACAGTCGGCAGCGTTAGTCAGGCCAATTGACGTCAGTCAGGGTTGAACAAAAGGGAAACCGACATCGGCAGGAGTCGGTCACCTCCAGACAGACAGGGACCGACGTCAGTTGCCTGTGCGGTTCCAGAACTGTTCATTGCATGAACAGTTAGTTTGTTAAACTGATTATTTGCATGTAAAGACTATTTTGAGTCTTGAGCTGCATGTCTAATTATTTTAAATTAGAAGTCTAAGTTATTTTTTAGTATGGGATCTATTTATAGACCAGTGGGCATGTATTGTAATTAAGGATTAAGGCAAGAAAGAGATCCTTCCAATTGTAAGATCAGGTTGATCTGTAGGTTGTGCAAGATCAGGGAGAAGATCTACATGGTAAGTAAGATCATTTGAGTTGTAGGTTGTTGCAAGTTCATGGGAGATCTACTTGAAGTAATTTGAGTACTTGTGTACTGGCAGTGTTATTACTGACTGGTTGGAGGTGAACAACAACTATGTGTTTGAGTTGTTTGTTGTGACCATTTTTGGTAGGAGAGTGAACTCTTGATTGAGAATTACTGGGAGCCCTTGAGGTGTGGGAAGCCTCTGAGAGGTGTGAGAAGAAGTGGCATCTTCTTTATTGTATTTTCTTTCTGGATGAGTATTAATACAAGATTGTGTATTGTCTCTCATATTCTGTGTCATTTGTGAATTCTAGTTACTTGCTCATTCTAGTATAATTTCGTGTTTAGTTGCTTATACAAGGTAATCATATGTACTCTTATTGAGGAGTTGGATCCTGACAACATGACCCCTTATCTTTTGCACACCAAGATAAACCCCAAATGACTACCAAGGACAAACCCATGTGCCTTGGTGGAGTGTTATGCTCCACTCCCATTAGATCAATCGATCACACTTGGGAGACCCTCCATGGGCCTTGCCACATCACCAATCAACCACATTACTAACCATCCACATCACCAACATGCCATATCACCATGAATAGTGCTTTCACACCTAACATTGTTTATTTAAGCTAGAAGAGAATAGGCGAGTTTATGTGGGAAGGCTTATCTGATGCCTTTGGTGCTTTCTTGGATTGAGATGCCAAGTATGTATGTGATTTTAAGGGAAGCTTGTTGAATCTTGTAATGTGAGAGAATATTTATTGATAAAACTTGTGTATGTTGAGAGATAATTAATCAGAACTATGAGGTTATTTAGAGAAGAATTCATAGGCTGGTTATGTTTATGTGAGTTTATGGATTGTTGAATCGACTATGTGGTTGGAGGCCACATTAAGTGGTATTAGAGCATGTTCTAATCTTGCTAGGAGGAGAGTGTTGAGTTGAGAGGTTAAATTGTTTATTAGTTTTGCAGGTTAGTAAGATGGAGAAGAAGAGTGTAATATTACCACTAGAGAAAGAATGTATGAAGATGCTGAAGACTTGGGGTAGACTATTGGAGTTGTTACTAAAAAAGAGTTGAAGAATGTGAAATTTAAGAGGAAGTTATGTGGGAGATATGTGACTCCCTGAAAGCAAAGATGGCTACATTGAAGAGAGAGATAGCCACATTGAATATTGAAGAGTGTAACCACAGAGAGTTATAGATGGAGGAAAATTTAAAAAAAATATGAGAGTTGTTATGGATGGGCCATTGGTAGCCCATAGTGACATTTAAGAGCATAAGGAACATTCCAATATTGAAGAAGAGAGGATTATATGTGTGGAGCTTGTTACTAATTTTTAGGACAACAATGTGTATGTGAGTTGTGATCAGCCCATAGATGAAGACATCCTTGTTAAGGATTATTTGGAAGTGGAGTATTGTCCACCAGAAGAAGGAGACCCATTATGTGAAGATGGGGAAGATATTATGGATTCTCATGAGTGGGAGAATTCAGTTTTTTTTGTTTGTGATGGCAATGAGTTTGCCAATTTTTAGTTGAAAGTGATGGATGTGCAAGCTAGTGCATGTGAGGAGAGTGTGGAGGAAGAAGGCATCCTTGAAGAGGTGCATGTGGAATAATGTTGTAGCCATGTGGAATTACATGAGGATGAATATTGTATCCTTGAAGAGGTGCATGTGAGTGAAGGGAGCAACCAAGAGGAGTTGCATGTTTCTTTGGAAGAAACATTGGATGTGGTTTTTATGCTAGTAGGTGCAAATATGGATGAGAGTTTGGAGAATGTTGATGCAACCATGAGAGAGGAGTTTAAATTGATGAGTGATGATGTGAGGTTTGGTATTGTGATGGATGATCTAATAGGTGGTTGGATGGTGGATGAAGAGAGCCAGGTGGTATTTTGGTGGAGGTGGATGGTTAGTGGTGGGATAGAGCTCATGTGGAGTTTTGAGATGCATGACAGAGCATCTTGGAGAAGGAGGTTGGTTTATGATGGCGGGATTCAACCGACATATGAATCCATTAATATATAGATATGTTTTTGGTGGAGGATGGTTTGTGGTCCTGTGAGGATGGTTTTGAGAGTAGTATGTAGATGTTGGAGGAGGAGAAGAAAAAGGATATTCTTCGAGTACACTTGGTGTGTTGTAAGGGGACATCATGGTCATTATTCTCCATGTCTAAAAGAGTTGTTTTACCACTTAGCCCATCTATGTGATAATGAGATCACATTATCTACCTCGAGTGTCTGATGCAGGAGCATCCCAAGGTTCGTGTAATATTGCATCACCCAAAAATAGAGTGGTGTGTGTTTTTATCTTTTTTCATAATAAATGGCATGGATACAATCATGACAACTTGTAGGATCTGATTTTTTTTCAATTGGAGGAGAATGATGTGGTGGCCAAAACATTATTCATTAATGACATGGTGGACACTATTCATCCTAGTGAGGTGTCACAACACTATTCTTGATTGCATAGGTGGCACGGGGTGGCTTTCTATGGAGTTACATGGAGGCACATGGTGGTGGTCCAACTCATTTAAAGAAGATGCTCTACTTTTGACCTTTTCCCATGTGACTAGGTTTTATTATTCATTCAATAGTGTTCACATGTGAATGGTGGTGCCAATGACCTGTATTTGGCAAATGATGACCCCAAGTGGAGAACATGGCTTACTTTTCCTTGGTCTTTACTCCTTTCTTCTTTATCATAATTCACCCAAGTGGATGTGGGGCGTAGATGTTATGTTGATCATTCTTCCTTCTTTGTCATGATTCCCCTCCATGTAGGATGTGGGATGTAGTTGTTGTTATGTCTCCCTTCTTTCCTCATAATTTTATATAAAGGAATGTATCCATGGATTGTTTAGTTAGGATAGAAGAGAATAGGCAAGTTTATGTGGGAAGGCTTGTGTGATGCCTTTTGTGCCTCTTTGGCTTGGGATGCCAAGTATGTATCTGAGTTTATGGGAAGCTTGTAATGTGAGGGAAGCTTTGTTGATAAAGATAGTGTATGTTGAGAGATAATTAATGAGAATTGTGAGGTTATTTTGAGAAGAATTCATGATTTGGTTATGTTTATGTGAGTTTATGGATTATTAAATCCATTATGTGGTTAGAGGCCACATCAAAATGTCACGTAATAAATTGATCCTTCAATGTTGATTGACAATACCACTCAATAGTTCATGGCCTTTGATTTAGGTTCAATATCCTTTCCTATTTTTCCTACTCCCATTGAATCATTGGTGCCTTCATCGCTTCCATTATCTAGTCCACTTCTAACATCCTCATTCTCAGTTTCGCCTCCACCTACACCTCCTATTTTCCTCATGCAACAAATTGTTACTCATCCACAATCAATTGAACCTAGATTTATTCTCATATCATCTTTGTGATAGTCATCTTCATTGAATCCCATGGTTTCCTCAAGTACTCAATTGGATACTTGACATGGAGATATGTTTTCTTCATGGGTACAACATATTTTCAACAAGAGAAAGCCTACATTCACACAAACAAATATCAATTTTGATGTTGTTGCTAATATGATACAGGGTCCTCTAAAAAAAATAAAGGTAAAGACCACTTTGAGGTTGATGTTTGATTCAAGTGTACAATCTATAGAGATTTCCCAACCTCCTATAGAAAAGAATTGGGATGAAATGACTTTGGCTAATTACAACATTAGTAATATTTATCATTGTGAACCCACTCTAAAAGGCAATATTCACAATTTCAAGATGATTGTAACTAAGGTGATTTGAATGATAGAAGAAGGGATGAAAACTCAATAATAGTTAGAGGAAAAAGTACACATTCTTTCATCATATATCAAATAGATCTTAAATATAGGTGAAACCTCTTAAAATGTGATCATTGCACCTACATCAACCTCTTAAAAAGTGATCATTGCACCTGCATCAACCTCTTACACAATGCAAATACCAAGCTTTAAATTTGAGAATGATAAGAAAATGATCACCAAAATCAGTAGGTATAACAATCATGGTAAAATGATAGTCCTGGGTGAAATATCTTCTTCTTGATGGTTTAAAAATTCTTGATGAGAATCGAATAATCTTGATCTCATCATTTCCAGTCAAGTGAAAATCGAAGAGGAAATTACAGGTTCCAAGATATAACTTAGAATATGAAACAACCTAATTAGAGACATGAAAGATATGGCAGCCATGGATGAAAATTCATTGGTCTCGAAAGGTATCCTTTATAAAGCCAAAGATAACTATTCTTATTTGTAGGCTCAATGCATGAATTGAAAAATCTATGCTCTGGATGAAGCTTTAGAAGATTTACAATGACATGAAAAAAGTTGTGACCAAATGAAATCAGAGGTAAGTGCCAACATTTGGGTCATTCATTGTGAACTATTGAATTTAGATGAATCAAAGACATATGCAACCACTAAATTGAAAGAATAGTTTCAAAATATGGTGAAAGAGGTGTTGTTTGGAACATAACATTCAACATAGAAGCTATGAGTAAGTTGAGCAATATCCATTGTGCGACCAAATACCTAACTCTGAATTTCTGAAAACTAAGGATCGAAGAGGCTACCAATGCATCATATGTGTGGCTTGCATGTTTAACTCATGTAGTTTTTCCAAAAAGAGAAGAGATTGTCTAGTTTATTTAGAGGTTCAAAATATATAGGTTTAAATCATCACAAAAGGAGTTAGAGATATTTTCAACAGTTGAACAAGTTTCTCTCAGTAAAAATATTTGTCTTCTTCTTGATAACCACTTAAAGACACTTTTTCTCTCTCTAACTATCAATTTCTCCATTGCACTTTTTGTAATCACTTAAAAAGGTTAAATTTTACTATTTTAAGTTTTAAATAAAAAAACCAATAGTAAAATATAAAGGAATTGCCAAAAAGGTGGTTACAAGGTGGTTGTACCCTCCTTAACAATAAATATATGTTTTGTACATTGTACCGAGACTTTTTGATAGAGAAATTTTAGAAAAAGAGGAAGAGGAGTTTTGTATGTACAACTCTACAAAGAATCAATACATGAAAAAATTACAAGGCTTTTTGCTATGGACTTCCTTTTTGAATGAAAAATCTATGTGAGTTTGTTTATTCATTTTGGTTCTTTTCTTTCAAATCTAATAATGTAGTTATCAAATCATTAAGTGATTTTATTTTCTTTATGTATAATTATATCAGAATCTATACAGAAAATTTAGAATCATGAAACTTAAGTGAAAATAGGGAAATACATATGTATTTGTTTCTTGTAAAGAATACATAGGGGAAATCACCAGAGCTAGGTGTGGGAATTTGCCTTAGAGAGGTAGAACCTAGCCTTTGATGTCACCATCATAGGATGAAGAAGGAGATCCCTAACCCATACCATCACCTCTAGATCTAGATAAGCCACTTGGGCCACCACAACAAGGAGAAGCCAAATGAGATGATGACCATCGTGGAGAATGACTCTTGTATCTGGTTCTAGACCATTGTCATCATGGCCCACGCCCTCATCCCTGGGTGGGAAAAGGATGTCATGGGGATTTAGGAGGTTCACAATTGACTACACACAAAGCATTTCCCTAGTGATTGAGCAAACATTGGAGATGGTTAAGTTCCAGATAGACTTTGTCTATTTGGCTTTAAATTTGAAGAGTAACATTAGAGAGAACAATAATTTTGTTAATAACAGAAAAACTACCTTCCAACTCTCCATGATAAAAGCAATCATAGTTTCTAGCTTTCCAAATTTGAAACAAAATGTTAACTCAAAAGATTTGCTAAAAATAATTATATTTTGTAGGCAACAGAGTTGAGTCCCCCAAGAGAGCTATCTTTCACATGAATTTTGGATGAAAAGGGTTGGAAAAGGGAATGTATCCAACACCACACAAATTGTGCATGTGGGCAAACCAAAAAAAGGTGCTAACAATATTTGGTTATCGATAAGCTAAGCAGATGGGGTTGGGCACACCCAGATGCTTGAATCAATTTCCCAGAGGCATACCCTGGTAGAGAAAGCACCATAAAAATGAGCTTTTTTGGGCTCGATAGAAATAGACCACACCGTGCTAAATCAACGAGCCCAAATCTCATATCTAGAATGAATATTACATCTGATGTTGAGAATATTGTCTAGAATATACCATGGAGTAAGTAAATAGTACCCCATCCATTGAGAATATTAGGTGAAGGGGGTGGCTGTAGGCCAATGCCAATCCTTCCACCAAGGAAAAAAGGAATTGACTCCAATTTTGTGCATATACTCATCAGGGATGAAGGCTTGAATTTTGCAATAACCTCTGTATCTGAGTTTATTAAATGAAATTTATTTTGAAGTTGATGCCAAGTGATTCAGACCCTACTCTCCTTGCAAAAAAAATCACTGATAACCTTCACTCCTTTTTTGAAGAGCTGTAACTCTTTAACCTAGGGGACTAAAGCAAAGGCAATGTTGTGAAAATTTAGGCAAGGCAACCACCAAAGGGACTAGGATTTAATGGAGAGAACATTCCTAAACCCCTCACCTAAGTAGTTAAGGTGAGGCTTAAACTTCTCCCAAGCCTTCCATAAACTTTGAATCACAAAAGAGCTCTTAATTTTAAGGCACTAGGGTAAATCAGGGAATGAAGTCCCAGGCCTTGCCAAGCCTTTATACCACATGGGAGTCCCTAAGATATTTAATGGTAGAGAATAATATTATAAGCTTCATCCCCCAAAAGACCTTTAATAATCCATTTGGCACCAAGAGCAAGTCCTTGAATTTCAATATCTAGGAGACCCAATCCTCCAACTTCCTTGGGATAGTAGTAAATATTTCAGGCAACTTTGTGGAAGCCCTTATGTCCTTCAGAGTTAGCTCAAATAAAATATCTTAGAATTTTTTCTAATTTTTTATAGGCATCATTAGAAGGACCCCAACAAGAGGAATAATACACATGCGTAGATGCCAAAACTTTAGAGCAAATTAAAAAATTTCTATTAAGAGAAAGAGGCTTGGTGATCCAAAATGAGATTTTTTTCAACTCTCTGCACCACATAGGACCATAAATTAGATGGAGAAGCCTAAAAGGCAGAAGGAATGTAAAGAAACTTAAACTGAACTCCTGGTAGAATCCATTGCCATTGAAATTCCTCTAGCCAAGGGGTTTGGGGCCCAAGGACTATCTATAACGCTGGGTCTTTTTCTATTGAATAGAAGAGCCTGAAGCTAAACAAAAAATGTGGAGACATTTCATGGCTTTTTTAATGGATTCTTCTTCCTATTTAAATTTGAGAAAAGAGTCATTTGTGAAATGACCATTTAAAATTTGTCTATCAAACTGAGGGAGGGAGATACCTTTTAGCAGACTGTTGGCAGCATAGTTAGTTATGATGTAGCTTAATATTTTTGTTACAAGCACATATAAAGAAGGGGCTAAAGGACATCCTTGTTGAATTTAATGATGAAGTTAAAACCGAGAAGATTGGGTGCCATTGGTAATGATATAGGCCCCTGCATCCTAAAAAAACATATTAACAATCTGAATAAATTTGGGGCAAAAACCAAGTGCTTCCAGCATGGCCAGAATGAATGGCCACTCGATGCGGTCATAGGCTTTCTCAAATTCAATATTTACAAACAAATCCTTTGATTAGAAAGTCTAGCCCATTCCATACCTTCCCAAACAATAATGACATTATCCAGAACAACCTTGTTCTAGATGAAGCTAGTTTGTTCACTCCTAACAATTAAAGGGAGAATGTGTTTTACCCTGAGAGCTAAAACTTTAGCAATAATCTTATAGGAGACATTGAGAAAACTAATAGGCCTCCAATTTGTGATAATTTTAAGATCACCATCCTTGGGAATAAACTTGATGTTACCCTAATTTATAAAGGTTCCCAAAAAATTGTTTAGAACATCTTCAAAATACACTTGGTGAAGATCAGGTCTAACAATATCCCAAAAGGTTTGATAAAACTTGCATAGGAAACCATCAATTCCTGGAGCTTTATTCACTACCATCTGTTGAACAACCTCATGAAGGTCACTGAGAGATAAGGGCCTATCAAATGTACCCCTTTGAGAATTGAAGACTTTGTAGGGAACAACCTGGAGGCATTGAAGGAGAGTTGCCTCCCTCTCTAGACAAGAAACTTGCGTCGAGAAAACACCATGGTAATAATGAACAAAGGATTATAGAATGTCAGGAAGTTTGGTAAGTCTAATGTTTCCTTGACAACTTTAATTCTATTAGTAGGTCTCCTAGAGCGGAGAAGGGCAAAAAAGTCCTTAGAAACTTTGTCACCAATTTTCAACTAGTGCATATGAGCTCTCAGTTGAGCTCCTTTGGCTTTGTGTGCTTCTTCAATTTGGAGTTTTATGTCTCCAATGTGCCACTTGAGTTTGAAGGTGGACATTGAAAGGTGATTGTTCCAGTTCCTGTGAAGCCCAGATATACTCACAGTTTGTAGCAATATGCAAACACCATCTAAAAATAGTTGTTTGTTTGCTATAAATCCAAAGAAAGGTAGAAGTATGAGTAAGAGCATTTGACCACCACTAAATCCATCTAGTGTCTCCCTCTGGTTGAGGAACCAAATTCTAAATTTTGACAATATGCCCCACCATTATTTCATGCTTAAGGTGGGTAGTATTGAGATAGAATTGTGTGGAAGCAAGCTTAACTTGAGGAGAAGTCCATTCAAAGTTAAATCAAATAGGATGATGACCTGATAGGAAGGTATCAAAAATGTCTGAGACTGGTTTGTCTTGGACTAGAGCAAAATAGAAAAGATCTTGTTCAGCCAATAGAGCTCTGTCGAGCCACTTAAGCACCCTATCTTCTCCCTATCAAAAGTTGGACCAGGTGAACCAGGGGGAGTTTGAATTCTTCCTCTAGTGATAGTTGGGATCAAACACATCAAGCTTGTTGCACATATAAAACCATGCTTCACGCTCATTAGTGCACCACCGCATTAGAAGACATCCTTCTTTATCCTTTATCGATTCCACCATGTTGAAATCACCACAAAAGATCTAATGAACATCTAGGAGAGAGTCATCTAGACACCTCCACAACATCATTAAAGGCGTATAAATTGACCATCCCAATGATATAGTTATTAAAGTCAAAAAGGATCCACACCACCCAGTGGGTGGGGTCCAAAACCCATGAAACAATATTTTGAGCTAGCTTTGGAGCCAATAAAGTGATGGCCCCATCACACCTAATGTCATGCCTAGTAGCCTAAAAAATGGCCCCAGGCTAGATGATTTGTGTTGTATTCTACAGTAAGAAGCCAAAAATGTTAACCTACCTCAAATATTCCAAGAATACACAATCATTATCCAAGATCGAGGTGCATGTCATTCTACTCTATGAGACCTTCCAACACAACTTATGAAATCAGTAAATTTCAATGGTTGTTGTTTGTGTGCCATATATTTTTTCTCTTCAAGAGATGGAGAGGGGCTACGAAAGTGCCAAAATACTATTTTGCGGTCCAAGGTGACCAGTATCCTTTCTTCCTCTAGGGCACTCACCCTAGCAGAGGGTTGTGACTATGGCACTAAAGGTGGCATCTCAACTAATGAGACCACTAATTACAACGTACACACAAGAGGAGAAACTTTGGTAGATAAGGCAGATTTGCTAGTAGAAGTCGAAGCAAAATTATTCCTAGTAGGTCAGAAAGAAGAATTTTGTGGCTTACTGTCACCTTTGGAGGAGTTGTTTCTTTTTTGTTAGTGACGATAATACAACCGTCATTATTGTCATTCTAAGATTTGGCTTCAGATCCACCTTTTTCTTGAGGAGCAGGTGGTGTGTGTACCATCAGAGGACACTCTCAAATCATGTGTTCTGAGGACTGGCATGAATGTAAGTATTCAGGAGATTGATATGCAGGACACATTGAGAAAAGTGGTTAAGCCAATTTGTATATCAATAGAGTCTTTCAAATCACGACACAGATCCACTTCCACACAAACCCTCTTCTGATGATGAGCCATAAAGAACTTAGTTTGTTCATGGCATATGAAATGCCCTATGGGTTTTATAAGCCGGTCTATAAAACCCCATAGTGGGATAGGTAAGCGAAACAATTCAAACCATACAGAGATTTTCAATTTTGCTTGCTCTGATACTTGAAAGTCTGTACCAAATTTTAGGTTCAAGCAATATTATCGAAATAGTAATAAAAACCCAAAACATAATAGCACCAATAGGAATGGATAGAAGAAGTAAATCAGAACAAATGAAGCATTCTTACCATCTTTTTTACCTCTTCATGCCTCTATTCTAGGGCTTGCACTTGAATGATTTGATATCAAAATTTGAAGATGTTGGATTGCTTTGAGACCTCTTGACAATGGCTTCCAATGCTTGAGTGAAATGGATAATGGCTTGGATGGGAGAAAGAATGTTGTTATGGATACAATTTGAGAGCTTGATGGCTTGTTAGATGATTTTCAATTAGTCTTGGCGATTGCCCAAGCATGGTCTTTTATAGGAAAAATGGAGGGAATTTTAAATTATTAGAAGTTTCTAGTTTAGATACTTCTAGAGACTTGGAGGAGCTTCTCCAATTCTAGAGGCTTCTCCATGGGTTTAGGGGATAATGAGAGGGATTAGATAGGGATTAATGAGGTTTAGGGTTCATAGGGATGTAGGAATGGCTAGGGTGGTAGGGTGACTAGGGTGGTAGGTGGATAAAAATAAATTTTAAATTACCAAATGAGTTTAGGGAGTAGATTAATAGGTAATAGGTTCTATTAGAGGTTTAATAAGAGAATTAATTAGTTTTAGAATGGTATAAAGGTTTATGGGATATATGAATGAGATGGGGATTAATAGGTAATTAGTTATCTTAGTTGGGATATAGGAATTAGGCTAAATTAGCAAGAATTAGTATAATTTATTGGGGTGAGCATAATTTAGTGGATACAAAAAGTCTTGAGTCCAGTGAGAAAACACATCCACAGTGTTGTGAATGAACAAAATCCCATGATTGACAATAGCTTTGCAGTGCTCTAGGTTATAAAAATGAAACAAAAAAAAATCCTTTGTAAGGTTTTGGACTCCTTCAAGTTTCACACCATGGCCTTACCAGTGGTTGTGAACCCATTGCTTCAGAAGGCTCTCGGGGGGGACTCGACCAACAAAATAAGCAATCAAAGTGAAAATTTTAAAGAAATGACAGGGTTTGTCAAATTTGGGCACATCCAAACAACACCAGATAATGGAGAGTCAGAATTATTGTTCCCAAAATCCGTCACTTGTTTTTGGGGACAACATATCAACTATTTTGGTCTTGCAGGCCAAAATTATCTCTTCCCTTCTCAAAAAATGTTCTGAGCGCTCCAATTTTCAATTATTCAAGCCTTTTCAGCTAAGGGACTCACAGGTTCAATAGGGTCAATGACTTCAATAGGCGAGCTCTCACAAAGAAACAAGTTCCCAACACTTAGGCATTTTAAAGCTGCTTCAATGTCGAGGTTCAACCAAAAGGTTCATCGACAGGCTTTAAACAAAAGATTGAACCATTGAACCATTGAACCCCGCCTCCAAAAGTTCAATGACATTGGCAGACTTAAAGGGTTAAGTGCTTTGACAAGTTCAAAGTTCAACCACTTCAGAAAGTTCAACGGCTTTGAAGGACTTAACGAAGAGAAGACTTCAAAGAAGAAAAATTGAATCATTGAACTATTGAACCTTGAACCAAAAGAGTTCAAAGTTCAAAGGTTCAAGGAGTTCAATAAAGTTCAAGAGACTTAGAAGAACAAAGGATTCAAAGAGCTAAGAAAGAAAAGTTGAACCGATTGAACCTTGAACCAAAATGGTTCAAAGTTCAAAGGTTCAACAAGTTCAATAGAAAAGAAAAGGATCCAGAAATTTTGAAGGACCAAAGGATTTTGAGAAAGAGAATGAACCGTTGAAATTTGAACCAAAATGGTTCAAAGTTCAAAGGTTCAAGGAATTTCAAAGTTTAAAAGGGAGCTTCAAGCGAAGGAAGGAAGTGGAAGTTTCCAGAGACAAGTTTGAAGAGATGGTTCAACTAAAGAGAAAAGAAAGCGATTGAACCAAGGAAGCAATTGAACCAAGGAAGCGATTGAACCAAAGAAGTGATTGAACCAAGGAGCCGATAGGACCGCCTGAACCGTTGAACCATTGAACCAATGAACTCTCATGGTTCAAAGTTTCAAGGTTCAAAGTGGTTCAAGCGATCAACAACCAGTGACATCCCCTATTGTCATTCGTATTTCACTCTTTGGCAGTTGAGGTGGAGACTTTGTGCTACACCTCATTCTACTAGTTATTGCACCCTGTTACACTTACTTATTAGTTACCTACCAAAAAGAATTCCTACTGCCTACTACAGATCACTTTTGAAAGAAGAGAAGTGCCTTCTGCCATTTTAACAGGGTTGCTCTTCTATCTGTAAACATCATCTTTGAAAAAAGAGAGATGGATGGTATTGTCCTAACCCTAAGTGTTATTTTCAACATATATATATATATATATATATATATATATATATATATATATATATATATATATATATATATATATATATATATATATATATAGTGCCTCATAGTTATAGGGAACCTCCCCTTGATGAGAGGAGATATTTTTCCCTTTTTGATGTGGTAAACCTGCACATTTGGTCAATCAATCTCCTTATGTTGTGGTTGAAACAATCTATTTTTCCCATCAATTAGCTGGTGACAAAATATTCATCCAACAGTTCTTTTGGTGACTCCACTGGAGAAAAACAAGTAGTTTGGAGCCTCAAGCTTCAATCTGAAGTAGGGCCAGTTTTTTTTCATTTTTATTGTACAATCTGGGAGCTCCACGTTATACAAGAAGCTAGAAAGCTCAAGGTGTTGTTGACCCTATTTTTGAGTTGGTGCAGTAGAGCAATTTTGATTTGTTTCCTCCACAACCTCACCTTCAATGAACTAGGAGTCTTCTGCCTACAAACACCAGGTCACCAATACAAGGTAGAGCTTCTTTTTGCTCTGCTAACAGAGCTTTACTTGTACATACACCACCAAGATTTGTTATCCCCCCTTTTCATAGTCATACAATGGCAGCTCAAGGCCCCTAGGGTAACTCTTTTGGTCCACTCAACCTTGCTCCACCTCTACATGAACTGCCTCACAGTTCCAGAAAAAAATTCTTCAAATTCTTTGGTGATGGGAGAGTTCATCTTGATGAACATATTGCAGCCTTTAGCATAGCCTGTGGCGTGATAGGTGTGGAGTATGAGGACGTAGCAGTTAGGCTGTTTATAGAAATATTACAAGGCATCACTGTAAACTAGTTCTACCATCTGTAGGCTCGACCAGTGACTGACTGAAATAATCTCAAAGCCAAATTTGAAGCCAGGTTCAAGCCTACAGAAGATGTGCATGCCCTACTGGCTCAGCTCACACAAATGAAGAAGGAGCCTCATGAACCTACGAGACACTTCATAGCTAAGTTTGATAAGCTGAGGAATAAGATTCCTACCATTGCTTAGCCAACAGCTGAGAATCTCAAATGCTTCTTTATCAACTCTGAGTTACCTGATGTAAGTTTCTTGTTGAGATAGGCTGGCCACATAGACCTTGCTGCAGCTCAACATTTGGCCACTAAGGTTGAAGATGACCTTATCTTGGCAGGAAAGATAAGAAGAGATCCTAACAAAGGTAAATCTTCTTCATCTTTTGAATATTCATCTATAGGCACCACTGATCCAATGGTGCAAAAGTTGGCAAATGAGTTGCTAGCTCTCAAAAAGCAAATGGTGCAAGGGATGTCTTCTGCTCCTTCGTACTGAGATATACCAAGGAGGACATTCTCCAATCAGTTATATCAAGGCAACACTACCAAAAATCAAGGGTAACCCAATCATCTTCCTCTCCCACAGGGGAAGCTTGCCATTGAAGTAGGACTAGCCAACTCAACAGTTGGATATCTCGAAATAGAATCTAATTTCTCCTTCTAGCCTAAGTTGAACCCAGAAGATGATGCTAATATCTTCACAGAGGGAGAAGAAGAATTAGCTGGCGACTCCAACATTGGTTTTTTGAACTACCAAGATGAACTCAGAAGTAAAGGTGAAGTAGTTGATGGATCATACCGATGTATTCACCCGGTCTTAGAGCCAATCAGCCCAGTAAATTGATAAGAAAAAAATAGATGAGCATTCTCAACCAACAATTTCAATTGCTAAGCGGAGAACCACTCTACCTTTTCAATCAAAGGACCCGGTGATCGCTAAAAAGGTAAGTACATCAAGTATTCCTTCATCTTCAACTTCAAATTCATAGACCAATACCACCCCTCCTAAAAACTAAAAGGATGAACTACCTTCCCCTGTTCCTAATTTGTTTTAGACATTTGATATAATCGACCATGTCAAGAAAACTAAAATTCAAATGTCTGAATTTGAATTCCTGTAATCCAACCCTGAGCAGTTGGATAAGTTGGTTTAATATGTAAAGAATAAAATCGTCCATATAGGACCACATGTTTCAAAGGTAACTCCCAAATCCACCTAGAATAACTTTGTCATTACTCCTCCTGCTGCTCCCAAGAAGACATAATCATTTTGTCTCTCTGCTGATAAATGGACAACAACCGAACAATTGTATCGTAGACTCAGGGGTGTTTGACAATGTCATACCTACCAAAGTAGTAAAATCTCTTGGTCTCACACTAACCAAGACATTTGGGAGATGTTTCTCCATGGAGAATAAATAAGTACCACTACTAAGACAAATCAAGGATGCCCAATTTGCATTTGTGACATTCCCAAATAAAAGAATTAAGATGAAAGTCCTAGTGGCTAACGTTTTAGCCTCATACGACATTCTTCTTGGGAATTTTTTTTGTAAGGATGTTGGTGGCGAGTTAAGTATGGACCTGTCTGAAGCAAGGATCTCGGTCAAAGGCGTCATGCAGAGATTGCTCCCTGAGAAGGAGGCAAAATACGTTGTCACTCAAACATCAACGCCTGAAGCTCAAATTCTATTTGAGTCTTCAGGCATAGGTAATTACTTCTTGATTACAGAAGATGCTCCCATTTTAACTGATGAAACTTATGAAGATGACAATCTAACAATCGATTCAAATAAAATAACAGAAGAATTGATAGGACGCAGTGCAAGCCTAGAGGAATCCTCCCCTCAAAATGAAGAAAAATCGAAGGAAAGGTCAGCTTCTAATAATGTGTAGATTCTCGAATTTGATGGCAGTTGTTCTTCTATCGACGTGGGAGCTGAAATTGTGTTGATATCTCCTCAAGGAGATATTTTTCCTTCTTCATACAAGTTGCAGTTTAGCAACACCAACAAAGGCGTCAAACTCCTTCATGCCAAAGGAGATGCCGAGTTAGTGATTTGCCAGGTCAGGAATTTGTACCAAACTAAAAATGAAAGATTGTGTCATTGCCACAATCTAGTTTGGGATCAAATTGAAAGCTTTGATGCTTTCAGTATCTCTGCAATACCAATGGAATTTAATGATTGAGCTGATGCATTAGCTATTTATGTGACTCTCTTGGTTCCTCACCAAGATTTTAAGGGAGACATGTACACCATCAAACTGGTCTTTTGACCAAGTGTGTCTGATAATGCCAATCATTGGCAAGTGTTCAATGGTGACAACCAAATCATCACCTTTTTGAAACAAAAAGACAGCTTCGAACAGCTTCACTTCAAAGGCAGTGAGCCTCATAAACTTGAATCAGCCCTGAAACAAGTTCAGACTCGAGAAGAATTCCTACAACTCAAAGGGAATAAAATCTCAGAAGGATTGGTTTCCCTTGAGAAACTGTTTGATAAGCACGACATGTTCATCAAACAACAACAAATGGATTCAAGCTCCTTCCAAGAGTTTGATCAAATAAATTTGGGTACTAAAAAAAATTTCAAAATGGTGAACATTGGGAAGTGCTGCACTCTTGAGGAAAAGCTCAAATTTACTGCCCTACTTCGCCATTACATGGATGTTCTGGTGTACTCCTATGATGATCTGAAGTCGCTCAGGCCTGAATAAATTCGTCATGAAATTTCTCTCAAGAGTGATTCGGTGACAAGCAGAAATCTCGACAGTATAATCCAAAGATATCAGGTACTATTTTGTCTTAAATACAGAAAATGTTGAACGCTAGAATAATTTTTTCAATCCATCATTCCACATGGATTTCAAACATAGTTCATGTGAGAAAAAGAAATGACAAAATTTGCCTCTATGTAGAGTTTAGAAACTTGAATCAATCCTCCCTAAAGGATAATTACCCTCTGGCTATCATGGATCAAGTCCTTCATACGGTAACTGGTTCAGAGATGTTATCAATGTTGGACGGCTTCTCAGAGTACAATCAAGTGGAAGTTGGTGAAGCAGACCAACATAAGACTACCTTCACCACACCCTGGGGCACCTTTGCGTATCGAAGAATGCCATTTGGCTTGATAAATGTAGGCACCACTTTTTAGAGAGCAATGGACCTTGCTTTCAAAAATGAAATGGGTAAGTTCATCGTGGTGTACCTTGATGATTTAATAGTCTTTTCCAAACATTGTCCTTATCATGTGCGCCATTTGCAACAAGTGCTAGAATGATGTCACCATATGGCATTTCTCTAAATCCCAAGAAGTCTATTTTTGGGGTAACAGAAGAGAAAATTTTTGGACACATTATATCTCGAGAAGGCATAAAGGTTGACTCAAAAAGAGTCAAATCCATCTAGGAGCTTACTCTCCCCACAAGTAAGATTGCAGTTCACTCTTTCTTCAAAAAGGTGAATTTTTTATGAAAGTTCATTCTTGAGTTCGTCGAGAAGACTTGCCACATTGTGAACATGATGAAGGGAAAGGCCACTTTCAGCTAGACTGAAGAAGGCAAATTGGCATTTCAAGACATCAAGATAACCATCGCCCATGCCCCAATTTTGGTTTGTCTAGATTATACCAAATATTTTACAATGTACAGTTATGCTTCCGAGCACACACTTTCAACAATTCTGGTTCAATAGAACAAAGAAAGTGTGGAATCTCTCATATCCTTCATGAGCTATCCTCTCAAAGCTCATGAACTAAAATATTCAAATCTAGAGAAGCATACTTATGCAGTAGTAAAGATAGTAAAGTACTTCCATTTTTATATCCTAAATTCACGCACTATTGCTCTAGTTCCTGATACCACAATCAAATCCATATTAACTCAGCAAGAGTTTGGAACCAAAAGGGGCAATTGGATTGCTAAAATCTAGGAGTTTAATCTTGTTATCAAACCAACGAAACTTGTGCAGGGAAGGGGTCTCTGCCAATTGATTGCTGATAACAGACCAGAAGAAACATGGCACGAATGAACAAAGGTTGAAGACCCACCAACAGTCCTCTTCGTTACCACTATGAATGAGTGGTATTCAAATATTGCTCATTTCCTTACCTATGGCGAGTGCCATACTCACCTATTTCGTAAAGAAAATATGACTGTTAAGTTAAAAGCTGCCAATTTTGTCCTGTGAAACAATGGCTTGTATAGGAGGAATCTTGATGGAGTGTTTCTTCGCTGCGTGGATAAAGAGCAACATAACCAACTTTTAGAGTTTTTCTATAATCTGGCTTGTGGAGGACATTTTTTTGCGCTTGTAACTACCCATAAGATTCTGTGAGCCAGATATTATTGGCCTACTCTATTTCAAGATGCCTACAAATGGGTATGAAGATGTGAACTGTGCCAACAGTTCGTTGGAAGACCCAAGTTAGCTACTTTGCCTCTGAAGCCAGTGGTAATAGAAGAGCCATTTCAGCAATGGGGAATCAATTTTATTGGTGCTATAAACCTATCTTCAAGTGCTGGACATGTTTATGTCCTCACAGCGATAGATTACTTCACCAAATGGGTGAAAGCTATTCCAGCCAAGCAAGCTACTTCAGAAGTAGTATGCAATTTTCTCAAGGAAAACATCATTTCCAAGTTTGGGGTTCCAACCAAGATTGTGACACATAATGCACCCTATTTCTCTTCTCATGAGATCACTAAGTTTTGTTTTTATTATGGGATTACCCTCTCCCACTCCTCTGATTATTTTTCACAAGGGAATGGCCGAGCATAATCGAGCAATAAAAACCTGGTGACCATCATCAGGGAGCTGGTTGATGACATTCAAAGAACTTGGCATAAATCATTGTTTGATGCTTTATGGGTAGACAAAATTACACCTAAGAGGGCGATAGGTATGTCACCATTCCAACTTTTGTATGGTCTCAATACAGAGATACCAATCACGCTAGAATTTTCAGCACTAAAATTGGCAAAGACAGTCGAAGATCAGACATATGAAAGTTCCATCGACAAAAGGATCATGTGCTTGACTGAGTTGGATGAGTAGCGAACTGTGGTGGTAGATCGAATCGCTGTGCATCAAAGTATCAATGGTGAAAATAGTTTTTTATTGAAGTATCAAGATGACACGCCCTTTTCACTGCCTCACAGTGGGTAGCATCTGAAGCACTTCAATTCTTGAAGTATTAGATAAGTCCAGTTGTACATTTGTATAGTCTTTGGTTTTGTTTTGTGTTGTTCATTTTCATTTCTTTTTAGCACCTTTATTTTTGGGTAGCATGACTTCGTAGCCCAATGGCATACATGAAGGCACTAGAGATTCTGGTTTCTACTCCCTTCGATTATTTTTACAATCGATGGAAGTTTTCCAACTGGAGCTAGTTGTTCCCAAAATCCGTCACTTATTTTTGGAAACAACATATCAACTATTTTGGTTGTGCTGGCCAAACTTCTCTCTTCCCTTCTCAAAAAATGTTCTGAGCGCTCTAATTTTTTAATTATTCAAGCCTTTTCAGCTAAGGGACTCGCAGGTTCAACATGTTCAACGACTTCAATAGGGGAGCTCTCACAAAGAAACAAGTTCCCAACACTTAGGCATCTTAACGTTGGTTCAACGTCGAGGTTCAACCAAAAGGTTCATCGGCAGGCTTTAAACAAAAGATTGATCCATTGAACCATTGATCTCCGCCTCCAAAGTTTCAAAGGTTCAACGGATTCAAATGTTCAATGACATTGGTAGACTTAAAGATTTAAGCGCTTCGACAAGTTCAAAGTTCAACCGCTTCAAAAAATTCAACGGCTTCGAAGGACTTAACGAAGAGAAGACTTCAAAGAAGAAAAACTGAACTATTGAACCGTTGAACCTTGAACCAAAAGAGTTCAAAGTTCAAAGGTTCAACGAGTTCAATAAAGTTCAAGAGACTTAGAAGAACAAATGATTCGAATAGCTAAGAAAGAAAAGTTGAACCGATTGAACCTTGAACGAAAATGGTTCAAAGTTCAAAGGTTCAACAAGTTCAACATAAAAGAAAGGGATCTAGAAACTTCGAAGGACCAAAGGATTCTAAGAAAGAGAATGAACCATTGAACTTTGAACCAAAATGGTTCAAAGTTCAAAGGTTCAAGGAATTTCAAAGTTCAAAAGGGAGCTTCGAGCGAAGGAAGGAAGCAGAAGTTTTCAGAGACAAGTTTGAAGAGATGATTCAATCGAAGAGGAAAGAAAGCAATTGAACCAAGGAAGCAATTGAACCAAAGAAGCGATTAAACCAAGGAGCCGATAGGACCGCCCTTACCGTTGAACCCCTGAACCAATGAACTCTCATGGTTCAAAGGTTCAAGGTTCAAAGTGGTTCAAGCAACCAGCGACCAGTGACGTCCCTACGGACGTCAAATTCAAGGAAATGAAATATTCATTGATTTTTAAATATGGCATGGACCTTGTGAACAAATGCAGTTATCGGCCAAAGAAGTAGCTGAAAGAGCCAGCAAAAAGAGAAGAGATAGCCTGAGAGCTCAGATCACGAGGAAGAGATAAAATGCATTAAGAGACAAGGGAACAAGAGGGAAAGACCAAAAATATCTGCGCAAAAGTTATTCCAGTGGGTGAAATAGTTCACCAGGTGGACATCAGAGAGCACGGGCACTCAAGGATGCGGCCTGTTTTTCTCCATCGAGTAAAGGTGAAGTGGACAGTTATGCAAATATCAGGAAGAGGTCCAGGTGGCCTATACTTTAGAGGAGACATTTGAGATGAATTGACACACCACAGTTAAAGCCGATGCCCTGTTCCAGCATGACCCCTTGACAGAATTGAAAATGCATTCAAAGTATTGAATGCAGCATGAGCCATTTCGTGAAACAAAGTGCCAAGTCTTTCTAAGCTGCTATATATGGTAATCTCTCATTTTAGAGAAAAGGGGATCTTTTTGTTATCAGAAACAAAACTTTGCCCAAATTGAAAGGCATTACTGAGACTTTGAGCTTAGATTGCTAATCATATTTCGTTATTTGAATGAGAAAGCAAGTGACATTTTAGACTTTGTGGTGGAATAGCTTGTGTTGTTAAGAAAATTGCTCTTATGTCTGTTTCTTGAATGCGTTCTTGTCCATTTAATTAAATAAGCAGAACTAGTGGAAGTAACCAGGAAGGTGTCCTGAAGCTAACTGTGGAGAGACTTTGTGCTGCCACAATTGTCTTTAGTGTGTGTGTTTTCAGTTTGTTTCTGTGTAAAGGATCTTGGGACGACTTTGTGTCCTCATTGTCCTTCGTATTTCACTCTTTGGCAGTTGAAGTGGAGACTTTGTGCTACACCTCATTCTTTTGGTTATTGCGACCTATTACATTTACTTATCAGTTACCTACCAAAAATAATCCCTGATGTCTATTGCAGATCACCTCTGAAAGAAGAGAAGTGCCTTCTGTCATTTCACCATGATTTCTCCTCTATCTGTGAACATCATCTCTGAAAAAAGAGAGATGGATGGTATTGTCCTACCATTGAGTGTTATTTTCAGCATATATATATATATATATATATATATATTGCCTCATAGTTATAGGGAACCTCCCCTTGATGAGAGGAGAGATTTGTCCCCTTTTGATGTGGTAACCCTGCACATTTGGCCGATCAATCTCCTTATGCTGTGGTTGAAACAACCTATTTTGCCCATCAGTTAATTGGTGACAAAATATTCACGCAACAAGAATCATTAGCATTACCTCGTGGAAGTCATTTGGGATGAATTTTTTTCCCTGTTTCAGGGCCATGGTTGCACTTGCTCACTCCAACTTTCTCTGCATCCGTGGATGCAGATATGGAGGTGGTGGTCGTTAAATAAAAGGTACCCCTTACTGCATATAAGGTGAATTGCCGATCAAAATTAGCAATTAATGTAACAAAGCAATATTTTGCCTAGATCCACGGTAATTGGTAGTGTCACAGAGACCTAAAAACTCATCAATGCAAAACTATCAACCTAGGGTTTTCTCTCTTCAAACAATTTTATTTTTTATAAAAGAATTACTTGAATTAAAACTATGACATGAGTTATAAGAGCTTATCGAGGCTCCTCCAATAATTGTTTTTTTTTTTTTTTTTGGAGAGGTAAGGGGGTGCGGGGGCCGGCGCGGGGCGCGGCGTTGGCTTTGTGACACTTGCTGCTCAAGCTAATGTAGTCCTTCCGTCCCCTCTCCATGCTATCTCGTATTTGTTGCTTGACTATCTTTATGGATCTACATGATTCCCTGCTCAAATGCTCTATTGACACCCTTGTCCCATAATTTCCTCTATGGATGTACTTACCGGATATAACAAAGATAAACATCTATAAAGCTTTATATGTGTGGACTCTTTATTTTCAGTTAGGCCTTCATTCTTTAACCCCTCCTTAGGCTCTTTTCTTCGAGTTTAACTTATGGTTCTTCCTCCTCTCTTTTAGTCTCATTCCTTCTCTTCTATTCCAAATTTGGCTCAAGTTGAGACTCATGGTCTAGAAGCATAGTTCTGTGCATAAGGCTTCCTAATGCTGGTTTTTATTCTATTTTGGGCACTTGATCACTTTTCTCTCTCAGCGCTGTTAGAAATTTTTCTTTTCATCTTACTGTGCAATTTTGTTTTTTCTAAAAGCAAAGCTCCTTTTAGGTGGTTTACAGAGTCCCCTATCCTGTTTGAAAAGGGCGTTTTAGGGCTTTTACGATGTTAATGTATTTTTTTTAATATTTAATTTAAATTATTAATACGAATATATTATAACATTCATAGGGTATTGGCAATTTAGTTTTAAAATATATTAGCACGTTAGCATAGAATATAAAAGAAAAAAGAAATGGTAAATATTTACAGGGGAAAACACTCTTTGCTCTTTAAAAACACTTGTTCACACATTTTTTAATCTAAAATTTAAGATCAAAATGGATCCTGACATTTTTTAAGCAAAGTGTAAAAAAGATTTGCTGCGAAGTCCCAACACCTGCCTGCAAACATGTGTAATGAAGGTCTTCCTCTTAGCAGCTGGATTTGCCCTAACATCTCCAACAGAAGAACAACCCCCACATACTCCAGGGTCCTCTGTTCCAACATCTTCATATTCGGGAGCGCTAAACCCTTGCTCATAGGCGCAGAAGCGACTGTATTTCCTGGACTGGAAGTGGGGCTCAATGGCAGGCGGTGAGATTTGATCAGCTGGTGTTTGAAAGCTGTGTCCACCACATCTAGTACAGCATGCCACAGTCGTGGTGGTGATGTTTTTGCCATCATTGGGAGGAGAGCGATTGAGGCATGAAATATAAAGATCTCTCATGCCACCGATTCCTTTTATATCCTCTGCGGAGGAGGAAGAATGGCGCTCCCTCATCGCCATTGCTCTCTGCACTGCAGCACCCAGCCTGCCTCTGCAACACCCACCACCACCTCCTCCTCCTCCTCCTGAAATGGCTGTAGAACTGCCACTTTTCATATTACTATCAGTGCTACCAGTAACATCAGTGTCCTGCAAACGGACATACCTCTTCATTTTCATCGCCTCTCACTCGCTGATCGCACAGCACAATGCAAGACAAGCTCTTCACATCCATTTCCTCAATCCTCAACTGAATTATATAGCAGAGAAATGGGCATCGCGTTGTGCACAAGGGGTAAATCTCAGATTCTCCCTAATTGATTGATTAGTATAAAATAGTGATGGGGTTGTGAGGAACGGTACTTTCTTGGTTTCTGCAAAATTTGTCTTTTAAGTTATTTTGGCCTGTCAATCCAGCTGGACCATCAGGACAAGAATGCCTTACGATTTTAAAAAGTAGTCAGAGAATTTTTATCTATTATTATTTTTATTTCAGTAGGTGGCTAATTTGAATCGTAAAGTTTTTAAAACCCTTGATTTTTTGCTTTATGTTTTAGGCCCCACCTATGATCTTTCATCAAGGTAAAAGGATTTGAGTTGGGGAGGAAGCGTCAATATTTAAGTTAAAGATAAATATTTTTAAATGTTTATTAGTTATTAAATTATATGATTTTATGATGTTTGTATATTTTTAAATTATTTATTTAATTTATATAATATTAGTTTATTTATTATTTTTGGATGGTTTTTAAAAAATTTTGGGTATTTTTTTGTTATTATTTTCTTTCAATTTTTTTAATTTTTGTTTTGAAGTCTTTTTTTAGTAATTGTTAACAATGCCCCTAAATCAAAAAGTCCTTTAGAATTAGAGTGCAATCCCTTTCTTTATATCACATTTTTAGTTTTTGGATTATTTGATGATCATTTGAGCATCAATATGATTTGACTTTGAATTCAAGTTTTTCTATAATTACATAGTTGAACATTCTATACCATAAATTATTAAGCATCCTTTGATATTTTAGACACATCAAACAATTATTATAAAATTTATTATTGTTACACACAAATTCATATCAAAGTAATCATTGAAGAAAGATATGCATCACATAATATTGAGGTTTTCCATACTATTAATATTATTTCAATTATGAAAATTTATTGTTTTCAAAATTATTATTGTCTAAAGACCTAATAAATAAGAAATACAGATTATAAAAAAAAAAAATTTTTTCTTAAATTTTAAAATATTATTACCAATTTATATGTAAGAGAAATCTAATTTATAAATAATTAAAACTGCAATAGTAAAAAATGAACATAATTATTGAAGATCACAACTACAAAAGCACTCTTGTCATATTATTTTAAATATATTTATCACTTTAAAAAAAACATAATTAAAAATTACTCTGATCACTATCATTTTTTTATAGATGCCATTTCTATTATTTCTATATATACATTTCCATAAATAAATCCTAATGACTATCAATGAATCTAGATATGCCTCTAAATTTTAGATATCCATAATGGAGTTACCCAATGAAATATTCCCTACCTTAGGAATTTTAGTTTCATTTTTTAAGATATGGCGGCCAAATTTAAGCGACACGTGCTTATTATATGTAATGAAATGGTTGAAATGTTATAATCAGACGATTCATGAAATGTAGGCATTAGTCCATGTAAAAAGCATCATATAAAATCTCTCTTTATAAAAAATATATCCATAAAAATGTGGATTTTCCGAATGCATCGAACCGACAATCATACAACTTAAAAAGTAAGAACGCTATATCGACTTCATCTTATTTAACAAAACTTTATTTATTTCAAAAGTTTTTTTTCTTAAATAAAGTATTATAACTTTCATTTAAAATGATAATCTTTTCCTTCTAATCAATTAAATTATATGATTTTATATATTAAATTGATAATATTATAATTTTTAACACAATTTAAAAAATATATAATTTTTAAATTATATAAAATGTATATTGCTACTTTTTATTATTAAGTGGTATAATGATTCAACTTTCTATTATAGATAATTAGTTATTTAGAATTATTATTTTTGGATTACTATTAATTATTAGTAATTGGATGATTTTTTTTATATAATTTAAAAATATATATATACTAAATTATACTAAAGGTTTATTGTCACTACTTGTTGTCAACACCAACAACAACTTACAACTGAATATCACTTGCTTTTGTTTGAGTTCTTTTGGTTAGCTTCTTGTTTTGGCTACAATCATTGTTGATTTGAATAGCTATTGTCTTTGCTGAAGGACTTTTGTTTTGAGTGTGTCACTTTGTCTTGTCTAAGGCTCGACTTCTTGTAGTTTTTGCTCTGGAACCTTTTTTGGCTAGTTTTTTTGTGATTGTTTTTAGTTTCTCGCTGCATTTTGGTTTTGTGCCTTTTCGATGTTTGAAACTGAACCCTTTTTATATCCCAAATCCAATTCATAATTCCGGATTTAAAAACGTTTACGTAACAAATAAAAAAACACCAATAACAACATAACTTTCCATTTATTATTATTTCTTAAAAGTTTTAAGACTTTCCATCATAAAAAAAAATCTAGAGTTTTATTTAACTTATTCCTTTCAATTTCATGTATATATGTCCATCATAGATTAAAAAGCGTAAATAAATATGATTTGAAAGAAAAGATAATGGGTTAGAGAGTATTATAAAATCTTAGAAATGAGTATATCAGAAAATAATTAGCAGGGGGTAACTATGATAGTAATAGAAATGAATATGTCAGAAAAAAATTTACAAGCGGTGCAAAGCTTGAGGATTTTTAGAAGGATGAGAATGTATGTTAATGTAGCCATTGTTAACTCTTCTCAAAAAAGTATGTAATATTGACATTGACTAATTTGTTAAAGTTAGAAAGAAGAGTACGTGAGTGGGGATTTATAAACGTTCATTTTTTATTTATTTATATACGTTTTAATACTAAAAATAGTAAAACAACTAGGAAAATAGTCTAATCATTACTAATACACCAATATAATGTATAGAAAATTGTGTTTTAGATTATAAATTTATTTATTAGTATTTGAGTAGCAAGATATTATTGAAATCATTTTTTCTATTACCTTGCATTGTAAAATGTGTAAACAAATATTTTCTCATATTTTATTAATCTTTGCTTCAATATGACTTGACAAAAGATATAGTACAAATAGCTCTCAAATAATACATATGTACATACATAGCCCGACATGGTGGCTATCTCCTATGTCCCATCTAATGAGGACCGTCTCTTCTATAAATGTATATCAATACCTAAATCATCCAACCAACACTATAATTGATTATATTGCTTCATGGAGTAATGCACGCCATTATAATGCTACGTTTATGATATCTAAATACATTTATATGAAATAATAATTATTTTTCCTCTGATCATTATCCTCCATTCACTCCACTAAGTACGTAGCATAAAACTAGGGTTTTGATTATATAATTTTATTTATAAACATTGGTTATTGAAGCACATGTTTATATAATTTTATCTTACAACAACATTCCTTCCTCTTTAAAATCGTGAATTTATTTTCCATATATAGGTACTATCTATACGATATTTCCACAAAAAAGTCAATTTAATTATTATCGTAGCTTTCTTTTTATTTCTTTCCTTGTATACTATTACATTCCACTAACAAAAATCGTGTTTCCATATTTTAATTCTTTTACATTCCTTGTGTTCTATTATTATAAAGTTTGGTATAGCCACAACACTCTCTCTTCTTATCCACCACTAATGATTTCCCTTTTCTAATATGCAACCTTTCTCCTACTGACCTACAACTTTGCCTCCTAAATGTCCCAAGTTAACTCAACACGATTTACATTACAATTTTTAATGCAATTAGCACATTAGAGATAGTGACTAGTTGTTATGCAACCCTTGTATGTATACTAGTAATTGTATTTGGGTTGCAAAATATATCGTGAGGGATGTCAATGTTTAATTTTATGATAAATTATCATTTAGAGGATAAAATGTATTTATCTTTATTATATAAATGAGGGTAAAAATATCGTAACAAATTATCGCTTGATAATACAACTTTTATATTTTTTAATTAAAAAATTAAAATGCATAATTTTATAAAGAGTTCTCCGCAAGAAAAGACTTGAATTTATCCGTTGATCAACCTAACTATTTTTTTAAAAAAATTTATAACATATAAAATCTTTTATAAATATCTTCTTATAATTCCTTAAATTATATAAGAAATGGAGTGAGTGTAGATAATGACGTCCCCTTGAAGGGTGATAATGGTCTACATTATTATGTAAAAATAGAGTTTAATAGTGTAAGCTCCCTCAACCATTGTAAAATGTCAAAGTGGTGTATTTAACTTTTATAAATATACAAAATTTTGTGTCCCAAATTTTTTAAAGTTTTGTATATTGATGATGAAGGGATACATTGATTTAATGTATGAATTTTGTTATAAAAATTGTGTGTTAAGTTTGTTTGATGTTTCTGATCACCACTTGTGATTCCTCATCACAAAACAAAACAAAACAAAACAAACAAAAAAATAAAAATAAAAATAAAAATAAAAAATAAAATAATAATAATAATAATAATAATAATAATAATAATAATAATAATAATAATAAAAAAAAAAAAACCAAAACTTCTATAAATAAGAAAAATATAACAATTCACATTAAAAATATTACATATGCGAATAATCATTTAACATTATTGTAATCAGCCCTAACAATAATTGTTAAGTAATAAAATCAAAATTTGTTTAAAAAAAATAAAATATATATATATATATATATATATATATATATATATATATATATATATATATATATATATATATATATATATAAATAAACAACAAACCAAAACTTTTATAAATAAGAAAAATATAACAAATCACATTAAAAATATTACATATGCGAATAATCATTTAACATTATTGTAATCAATCCTAACAATAATTGTTAAGTAAAAAAATTAAAATTTGTAACTTCCTCTAAATACAACAAGGATTGAACTTGTGACCTCTCTTCCCAGAACACATGTTCTTTACCATTAAGCCAACTCAAATACATGTTATAGAAAATATCTTTGAAACATTGTAAACTACTAATCTTCCATTAAATAAACCATAAATTAACAATTATATAAACCATGAATTAGCAATGTTGAACTTAAGGAACCAAACTTTGAGACAAAAATAAACATTGACATTCGTGACACACTTTGCAAATCGTACAAATTACTCATTAAATTTTAGTAAAGGTATTTTTCGCCACTACACCATCATGATGTACATAAAGCCAATGAAAATTAATTAATTAATTTATAAAACGTCACCGACTCTTTATTTGGTTAGTTAAATAGGTGACATTTTATGTATAAAGTTTGGCTTTATAAATAATTACGTTCGTTTATTGAATAAATAGAAATCAAATTAATTTACATTCACAAATTAATTTAAGAAGGGTGTTATGTATTTAGTTTCTGTAAGGTAGAATATAGTAGAATTTTGTTTTAAATATTTGGTAAAAAATGGTGTAGTGGAGAGTATTTATATCTAGTTTATCTCAAAATAAAGGATAAAAAATTCTTTTTCAAAGACAATCTTTTTGATTTTAAAAAATTAGTATCAAGAGGGATTATATCAAAATTTAGTAGTGATCATAAATTGAAATTGAAAGAGACATTTCCATTTAACTTTTTTTCTTTTTAACACACTTGATTAAGAAAAAATACCTTATTATAAAAAATATATATTCAAAACAAATAAATTTAGGAAAAGAAGCAAAAGACTAAATACTTCAGCGGAGTTTGTAAGTTGAAAGCCGTAAAAAATTATATTAATGATTTAGATGGTTCTTACATGTTTGCTCAGTTGGAATTAAAATTTTCAAAGAATTATTTTAAGGTGTCAATTTACACATTTCCATACATACACATGTAACATAGATTTATGACATAAAAGAGATAAAATATTTTTTATTACATTTTTATATATTTTAGTGTTATTATTAATTATATTGTGTAATATAAAAAAAAGTCATAATAATTACTATTATAAATTTTTATTTCAGTGGTAATTTAGTTTTTTAATAAGAAAGTTGGATGCAATATATTAACGTATAAAATATGTAAAATAAGTTAAGAGTATTTAACAAAATACTAATGATTTCGGTATGAATTTTTTTGAATATAAATCTCGGACATAAGCATTGGTGTTTTCTTATTTCAATTTCAATACAAATATGGACTGTTTTCCAAAAGGCTTGTGATTTGAAAATTAAATCCTCATTCTTTCAAATGGACAACCATTGTTTTTTAATTTCAAGCTTCCTATCTTAGTTTTTAAACTAAAAATCCTTACAGGTGCTGCTTTTTCAGTTCTCAATAGTTTCTGCGATCCTCATTTTCAAGAGAAAGATGGAGCATATTCCAAAACGTTTGTATTGTATCTGGAATTAGGTTAATAATACTTCAATCATTGAATTTTGAAATAGAATATAAAAATACTTATAATTTTGCAGAACTCGTGTGATTTGGTATTTGGAATTTAAACATAAAATCGGTATTGTTGCACAGGGGCATCATTTCTTCCTCAAATAAAAATTCATGTGTTTGAGCTCAAAATATTTACTAGTTTTACATTTTCACAGCTCAATATTCTCTCAGGGTTCAATTTCAGTACAAATATAGAGAATTTTACAAAAGGCTTATGGTTTTGGTTTTTAAGATTAGGTAAATTATTCTCTAATCATTGATTTTGGAGGCCAAGTTGAAGCATTTTACATAAAGCTAATGATTTAAATGGCTGAAATTTTAAACATAAAATGATCATTTTTGCTCATGGCGAGCCATTTTTTTTCTCATTTCAAGTTTCTTATTTGGGTAAATATTGCATTACCATTAATATTATTAGCAATAGAATTATTATTTCTTTGGATTTAGATTTTTTGCAATAGGATTTTAAGGTCTTTGTCATGGACATAGTTTGTAGTTAGAATTGGTTTAGTTTTTGTTGTGTGTAGTGTTAATGGACAACTTGTGCCTACTCTGTTTATATTTGAAGATTGAAGTGTTTGATATTTAAAACTCAACAAACACTACAATAGAATGATTTGATACTCATCAGATTGGAGCATTTCTAATTTTTTGGTTAGAATTACAAGCAAGCCGCTGCATGAGAATATGCTTATCTATTTACACAAAATTAAATGTTATATCCATTAATTCATTGTAACCTTTCAACTGGAGTTTTTTTACTTTTATTAGCATAGAACACGACAATCTATGATTTGAATGGGAAATCGAGGTGATCCAGGAATAGACTCTGATATAATGATTTGACAGTCAATAAACTAGAGCATTCCTAGTTTTTTGCTTAGTTTTTTAAGGAAATGACAAACAAATAACTTTATTTTGCAAAAAAAATATAAGGCATGTGCTACATAGATAGAACAGGGGAATTTATTATCTACTTTTTGTGCTCGTAGTGAAATCTCTCTTTTACATTCAAATGAATACCTCACCATTTATAGTTTTTTGTCTCTGGCATATGATCCACCACTTAAGTATTTTGTGACTGATTGTTTAACTAGTTTGGTTAATCGATATACATGTGTTGCATCGAGGACAATTCATTTCAACACAAAATTGTTGATAGAAGAAGAATTATCCAAGGCCATGACAATGGGTGTAGTAGTATGGTATTCATCTGAGATTATAGAAGATGGATAATGTGAGCTAAATCCATTTTTATTGATGTAGAGTTTTATTGATGATATTTTGCAATAATATCATGTTCAAATGCTCTTCTATATTTTAAAAAAAATTAATTTTGACAAGATACAAATTACGTAAAATAATGACACAAAATATATATTTATATCTTTATATTGGTAAAATTTTATATTTCTAAATGATGTAGATGTAGTCATAAAACTATATGATGAATTAATGATCGATTAAAATATGAAAACTATGCAATCAGTTTAATGGGAACAATTTGACATTTGTACTTGAAGGAATCTCCAATTTTAAGGGAACATACCCACTTTAGAAAAAAAAGAGGTGAACCATAATGGGCTCGTAGAAATAGTTTAACAATGAAATTCCACATGATAACCAGTAATTCAACTTATCGTGTAACATCTATTGATATGTTTAGATGACACGTATTGCAATCTAAGCAAAGATAAATGAGTAACCAATAAGTTTTGTTGTCATTGAAAGATGGCGTAAAAATTAAAAAAAAACATAATATACTAAGTTAAACATTGGTTAACTGTAAAATATCACTGGTAATTTTGTCTTTCCTGGCTATTGTGTTTGGGAATGACATGCAATAAAGGAGCCACATGTTATCACATTTGTCACTATTGGCTCAAGTACAGGCCAACTGTCATGTATGTGAAATGAAATTACAGGTGGCCACTAGAATGCATTGGAGAATGAACAAGAATAATGCAGTCAATCTATTTGAAGAGCTATGGAGGTCTCAAAGCCCTTTGGGTAGAATAACAGAGGCTCTGTTTGGTGCTTCTAATTATTTTGTGGGTATTAACATATTGGAGGACAAGATTTTTACTTGTAGAAGCTAGGAAGAACAGGAAGAAAAAAATATGAATTAGAAATGCTTTCAAAGTTCCACTGTGCCTAGATCTCTTGAATTTGAGGTCTCGATGCCATCTGTATAAATGGGTACTCATGACTTTAAATAGTTTTATTTGCAGATTAGAAACCTGTTTCACAACACAAGGTTCAATTTTTGCACCAAATGTTTTATTTCTCCTTTTTTATTATTACACTTAACCCATGAAGTCACAACTATAAGATTCAGAGCTGACAATATAGGGGTGTGGCAAGAATGGAAATAATTGTACCACATAAAAAAATGTATCAAGTTTTTTTTCAATCTTTAATTGCTGAAAACCAAGATGTTTCAAGCTATATATTGTATTGGCTTGAGTTCAAAGGCAATAGAGAAAGTCTTAAAGAGGGTATCCATGTATGTTACTAGATATAGATGTAGCCAATCCTGATGACTTAGGTATTACAAATAATTATAGAAGAGCTACCTTATCCCTACAAATAGTAAACACCCATTAGTATCACATATCCATACCCATCAAGAAACAATTACCTAACCACTTGTGTATCATCTCAAATGTACTAATCATTTAGCCAAAAAGGACTTCTGGGATAATGACTTTATTAGGGATTAATGGGGGATAAATTTCCCATCTAGCCACTTATGGGTCTGCATTGATAATTATTAGTGATGAATATTTTTAACATCCTTCAAACCACATTGGTCTGTAAGACCTATCAAAGCCTAATAGCCAATGAAAAGTTTATTTCACCTCACTATGAATCATACCTTATACCGCTCAATTTATACCCTGATTCACATATTTAGTTGTGTATGACTACTGATCAATGCATATATTGCACTATATTCCCCTGGATAGTCAAGGCCCTCTTTCAATAGGGTTCCAACAAATTTCTATTGTCATAATTAGATTATTTTGATATGGAAATTGGAAGCTAAGTTTTTTGGATAGTTGTAAGAAACACTATGTTTAACCGTTTACATTTTTTGTTCATCATTTAAAAAAAAATGTTTCTATTGAAATTATTCTATACAATACGAATTATTTGGAAAATGACTTTTAGTAAGTAATGATTGACAAGTTTAGTTTATTGTGCATTTTGTCTAATTTTATTGCATCCATTCTTCATTTATTCATTTTTGCATTATCATTTTTTTTATAAATTTAAAAAAGCAATGGCCTAAGTTAGATTGGTTATTTGGCATTTATTTTAATGGGAGACTACAACTTTTTTGTCTATGCAGATGTGATTTACAAATTGTAAGTGATGCCAACTTGTTTTTCAACAAAAGTGTTCTTGAACATTATGACCTGCTCTAGTATTTCATTGATATTAACACAAATCCAATAAGAGTTAGATGGGAGATTAAGGATATTCCCTTTCCATTCATATCATGCTATACCACATGGTTGCCAACTTTGTTGTGCTAATATGTGCAAGGTTTAAAATCATTTCCCTTTACACCTTTTTTTATGTGCGGCATCAACATAGGATGTATAATTGTTGGCTGCTATCTAATAACATAGACTAGACAATATTCTTGATCGCCCAACACACTAAACTTTATTTCATATTTTATTTGTTTCTGGTCTCCCATGTTTAATTAAGAAACATGGAAAAAATCTCTTCCTTGAACAAGGTTTTTAATCTATTTTTATCTTATCAGTAGGCATACCCTACCCTTAAATTGTTTTGCATTATGGTGTGGCATAGCTTAGATTGGGAAAATGGGCCAAACTCTTCCCCTTCACTCACCATAAATGAGAGGAGCTCCACAACCTAATTTGATCTTCTTCTTTGTGCATACCACTTACGATGTTTATGGAATATCTAATTTTACATTTACATTTATTGCAGGGAATAATGGCATATAACATCAAAAAAATATTCCCTCCAAAGTCTAAAAATGCTTAATTTATCTTGGAGATGGCAGGGGAGATTTATGTCCTTCATTGAAGTTAGGGAGTGAGGATCATGTCCTTCCAAGACAAGGGTTGGTCTAGTTTATTGTTTGAACTTATGAATATAAATCCTTCCACTTATGTTATGCTAAAAAGACACAAACTGATTTTAGGTACCCATTGGGCAACCTTCTTCATGAGAACTCCAATCTTGTTAAAGTTCAAGTGCATGGTTGGAGTAATGCTAAAGATGCAAAAGATTTTCTTGGCCACTTACTTAAGCATTGAGGAAGCAAGTTTTTCCTCTCTTTGACAAGATGTAAAGACATCCAATTTATTTTTAAAGAAACACTCTTGAATGTCTGATTGGAGGTGTCGAATAACTCCATGGCTAGGAATTACAATAATCTTGCATAATTCTTTATGATGCACAAAATTTCATTAAGAAAAATATAGGGGTTCTAGTCAAAAGGCAAACTTTGATATTCTTTATTGACATAAATCAATAAATCCAATATGTATGTTGAGTAAATTTAATTTTCATAATCATATGCCTTTATCACCTTAAAATGCTCTCATTGCTATTTTGGTTATATTGTTTGGTTTCAGATTAAAAATGGAAGAAATATTGGTCTTTTTCAAATAATGCATTATAATTTGTTTTAACTTTGAATGCCCATATTTATCATTTGTTTGAATCCCTCTAATGGTTGCAGCCAAAGATAGATGCCTTTAACAAATCATTATTTGAGATTTGCAAAGCCAAAAGCAACAAAGCCAAAATCCTGGCCAAAAGTTGAAATTGATATCATTTTTGCTCTCTTGGGAAATAAATCTACCAAGATACTTGTGGGATAACATAATATAATTTTTTTGCAGGTTAAAATATCACTCTGACCCTGTTCTAAGCTATCAAAAATAAAAAATAAAAATTTGCTTGAATTAAAAATGTATGAGGAAAATTTATATAGATTTAATGGTTTCTGATGGGCACCTCTTGCCATGGTAAATGTATATATACTTAACACTTTTATCCCTGCTTAGACCACAAGCACTTTTATTATCTTGTCTGGTGCCCCTTGATTTGAAAATTGAGGCATCCAACTTGATTAATTTGAGAAGTTAAACACACCTTTCTTTTTTGTCAAACTCAGACCGTGCATCAAAATAATATACACCTACAAGAAACCACGAATCACTGTGAACTACTACCAATGCAAGCCAGTGCTTTTCCTACATGCCATCTGTTAAAATTTTGATACACAACACAAATACAAGTTTTTCTTTTCTAAACATAATAACATTAGATATATATTCTTACTTCAAAGCTGCATATTCAAAATGTTCAAGATGCAGGAGGCCTTGAGACTATTGTTAAAAAAATTTGCTTCTAATGCACCTACAAATTTGTGAACTGTACATGCATAAATGCAACTAAATATATTATGCATTATTCACACCTAAAAATCTAACTACCACGCTACTTCTATTGTGATCATAAAATTTGATGTTTAACTTCCCAAATTAATAGTAACTGCAAAACCATTATGCTAAGAGATTTTTTCTTTCTATTATTTTTATGATGTCACTCATCTACTCTGTAATAATATCTTTTTAATTTCCACCAACAAAAATCTAGTTAAATTTTCTTTTTTATATTTTTTGTTAAAAAAAGTACAATATAACTATTAGAAAAATTTAAATATTTCAAATAAAGAATTTTATTGGCAGAGAACAGATTGTTTAATCAGAAGTGAAATAAAATTGATTCCTTTAGTTAGCCCTTTGGGACTAATAACTACATGTCCTTTTTAGAAAATTACAAATTTATAGGGGAGGTTGGCATTTATTTTTTTAACAAAAGTATTTGTTTAGTATTAAATGCAATTTTGCTTAGCACATGCGCATAAAATCATCAAGATATTATGTTCTATACACATGGCCATGAGAGGGAAATGAAAGTTTAAAATTAAAAATTTAGCTCATTCACTTTTCAACAATGAACTACACAGTCTTCCATGTTTATGGGTTTCTGGTTTCAACTCAAATTTAGATGATGATTTTATGGAGGCTAATGAGGAAAATTTTAAGATACTAGAATAGGAGGAGGAAGTCTGTCTAAAAGTTTGGTTTCAAATATGATTGTTTCATTATGGAGATGATGTCAAAGATCCTAATAGGAAAAGGGATAGGATTTCATAGGGTATTTTTTAACCTTGACAGGTTACAGGTGCATGGAAAATGAAATGACGTAGCTATTGAGTCAAAATCAAGTGCTAGTGCAGTTTTCTCTTCTAACACTAAAATCTACTTCTCTTCCCTAGACAATTGATTTATTAGCATCTCTAATTGTTCTTCGAAAGGCTTTCAACATCTTTGCCAGTGATATTGAATTAGATAGGAAGAAGGTGCAATTTTTGTCAACTAGTGTTGAAGTATATCCACTTGTTGATCCCAATGGCAGAGCCAAGGTTTTCATTTTACCCCAAACTTAGCCTTGTGTTTCTCCAAGTACCCTTCATAAAGGTTTATAAGTGAAGTCCTCTGAGAAGAGGTGGATTTTATTTGACTTAAGGAACATTAGGAACCCTTTCCATGAATTGGGGGAGTTTTGTAAATATTTGATATATTATAGTTCTAATGGGGATGCTCCCATCCTAGTTAGTGCATACGCTGGTGCTCATGCTCCTACCACCAAGGATAATTTTAAGAAGGGACCTCTAAAAGCTTACTATAAAATCCAACTGAATCCTAGATTTAAGGTATAATTCTATTAGGGAATCTTTAGTAAAATTGCCATGCTAATATAAATTAACTAGTAATTTCTATTAACTCTTTAAAAAATAAGTATAAATAACTGATGCATCAAGCATCATATTTAAATCAAGAAATAATGGCAGCAAAAAATCCAAGTTAAACACCTTTCCCTAAACACATTCATGGGTCAAATAACATGGCAACAATTTGAGTCCCTTAAAAGATAGGCAAAATTCATTATAAGTGTGAAAACATTTGCAAATATTTATGGCTTATATTTCGAACTTGGATTGTACTTTATTATTGGCTACTCAAACTCCTCTTTGGCCTTCTCTTATAATTATCACTCATTTCATGATTCTCATGACATATAGGGATTTTTTTTCTTACTTAGATTGTACTTCATTGTTGGTTGCTTAGACTCCTCCTTGGCCTCCTCTTGAAATTGTCACTCACTTTGTGATTCCCACGACCACAAAGGAATAAAATTTTAACATAAATGAAGTTATATGAATTTAGGTTTTAGGGTTTTGTTTTTGTTATTTGATAAGGTAAAAACCTAGGTTTTATAAAGATCCTAGAACCATAAAAGTATAATACAAATGTATCAACAAGCCAAACCAAGGTCGGCCAACAAAAACATCAAAAACTAACTATTACTTATAACAAGGAAAACTAGTAACACAAAATATTAAGGAGGTCCCTCCAGTGGATCATATTCCTCCTTAGGAGTCTTCTTAGGGATATTTTACTTGAACTTTAAGATCTTTTCCCGTGTATGATTTTTGGGTCCTTTTCTTGCATCTCTTGGAAAAATCATACGTAGCCTTTTCTGCCTTTAAACCTGTAGGGGAGTCTTCTTTATGGGGGCCAATTTGGGGGAACCAGCTGGGGGATTTCCATGATCTTAATCATCTATTTTATAGGGGTTTGGGCAGTCTTAGAGGATTGGATGAAAGACTACAAAGTGGATTTATCTTGTCTATATAGGGCGTTCCACTCTTGTTTAAGATTGGTGAGGGTCAACCCTACCATCTACACCTTGTAGTTGAATTTCTCTAGTTGTTCCTTATTATTTTTCATCTCCTTAGTTAGGATATATTTACCCTTCTGGGAAACCTCCTCAGAAGTTCCCTCATCAAGGGTAACCGACTTGGGTTAGATATCAAGAGCTTGAGGGGAAGGTCATCGACAAGGGTTTTTGAAAGACTAGCTTAGGGAGTGCTCACCGATGGTCAGTAGGATCCTGAGGTGGGATATTCCTTTGGAAAGTCCTCCTAAGAGTCCTCTTTGATGGAGGATCCCCTCATGGGACCTCCCTCCCTTACATGGTTTGGTCATGTTTGATGAGCAACATAATTAGCCTCTGGTGTAAGATAGGGTTGGTCTCAGTTACTTGGTGATCCAAGGTAGTGCATTCAAGATATTTAAGTAGGTAAAAATAGAGGCTTATCTTATAGCCTAGAAAGTGATTCAACAACAAAAAATGATGAGAAAATATCAAGGTGTATTTACCCTTTAAGGTCATAAAATGCATTATCTAGAGAGAAATTTTTGGCCAATGTCAAGGAAGGTCCACCTAGGGGAAACCCTTCTTGTTAGTCTTCACAAACTCATTCATGCAAAAAAATCATTGAAAGAGCTCCTAATTCTTGGTCTAGTCCTTGAAGGCCTTTGTACCTTCACAAGACATATTAGTAGCCTCACTAATAAAATCCTCTGTGATAGTGATCATTTTACCCCAGATCATCACCTTGCATTTGTTCCAAACAACTATAAAATCTTGAGCCACGTAGGCATCATGCTCAGCGATTCTCACCATTAACTATATAAGGCCCCCTCACTTAAGTTTATTCCAAACCTTTTTCTACCCCCACACTTTCACACATGAGATAGGCTCAAGGCTTTCTCTATCTTGTCCCATTAAAACAATGGCAATAGAGTTAAGGTAAGCAGGCGGATTGTTTTGGAGAGAGTGAGTTTGTACAATCCAAATGGTGCTTGAGAAGTCCACCATTATCACCCTATAACAATTACATCTCCTCATATAAACATAATGGTTGACCATCATATTTAAAATTCACCCTTTGGGTGAAATATTACATGAATATGGTGACATGATGTCCCATTCAAATAATGTTACTTTTAATCTGTAAGGTTTGAAGGACATTATTAGGAACATTGCCTTCTTCGTGCAAATTGAAGCACTTATGCAAATTTATTTTATAAGAGGTAATTTGTGTTAATTAAAAAACCATTGGAGAAAGAGGTTTTAGGGTGAGAAGTCTTAAGTCAAGATCTTGTTTACAGTTCCTTCTTTTTAATGATTAAATTTGTCCTCTTCTTTAAAGATTAAATTTATCATTTTAAGTGCTAAATTTGATGGCCATATTATGTATAAATTGAGTATAGACCTCTGTAAGTCTCTCAAAATACCAACCAGATAATATATAATAAATTTATTATAGTAAAAATTATGATAAAAAATCAAAGTATAGAGTATAAACCTGCTATGGGGCCATAGGGCAAGACAACTATGAAATGTGAGGATAACATAATTCAAAATAATAATAATTTTTTTTTCATAGTTTTAAAATTATAAGCTATATAATAAGGTCTGCTAAAATATTTTAACCACATCCATATTGGCCTTTCAAATATTTTTTTTGCCAATTAACAAACCATGCCAACTAGAATATAATTATTACCTTAAATATTTAAAAATAAAAAATATTATGATAATGAGGCTCTATTGCATTTATTCGATTTATTCTTTGTGCATTGTTTAAATGAAATATATTACATGTCATTATTAGAAGAAATCAATTTCTTGTTTGTTTATGATGAGTATGTGGTAAATACCAACTAGATAATATAATGAACTGAGTATATCAAAAATAGTGACAAAAAATTAGAGTATAGAGTATAAACCAACTATAGGGCCACAGGTTAAGACAATTATGAAAAGTGATGATGACTTAATTGAAAAAAATATTCAAAACATTTTCATTTTTTTAAAATTACAAACTATATAATAAGGTATGCCAAAATATCTTAACCATATCCATATTGGCATTTCATTTTTTTTTAATTAACAAACCATGCCAACTAGAATATAATTATTACCTTAAATGTTTAAAAACAAAATACAGTATGATCATGAGGATATGTTGTGTTTATTTAGTTTGTTCTTTATGCATTGTTTAAAAGAAGTATCTTATGTCATTATTTCGCAGAGAAAATCAATTTCTTGTTTGTTTAAAATAATTATTTGGTTAAAACTAATCATATAATATAATAAACTGAGTATAGCAAAAATTTTGACAAAAAATCTGAGTATAGAGTATAAACTAATTATGGGGCATAGGGGAAGACAACTATGAAAACCGAGGATGGTAAACAAATATATTTAAAAAAATACTTTTCAGGGAACTTATATTTATTCATTGCTCTTATTTTTACTTGTTGCATGTTGATATGTTCATAAATATAATGATAAGTTCCTTGAAAAATATTTCTTGAAAGATATTTGCTCAAAACACTGTGCATATTAATTTTCTTGGAAATTTTGTGTATATCTGCAAATCTTTTCTTTAAACTAAAAATCTATGAAATGAACAATTTTGGGTTAGTCAAAAATATGGTTGAAATGCTCATGAAGCTCTATTATGTTTATTCATTTTATTTAAAAGAAGTATCTTGCATGTCATTATTTCTTAGAGAAAATGAGTTTCTTGTTTTTTTAATAAATGAGTATGTCGTAAAGACCAACCACATAATATAATTCACTTTGTTTTGTGCATTGCTTAAAATAAGTATCTTGCATGCCATTATTTCTTAGAAAAAATGAGTTTTTGGTTTGTCTAAAAGAAGTATGTGGTAAATACCAAACAAATAATATAATTCATTTTGTTCTTTGTGCATTGTTTAAAATAAGTATCTGTCATGTGATTATTTCTTAGAGGAAATTAGTGGTAAAGACCAACCAAATAATATAATAAATAGAATATAACAAAAATTGTGATAAAAAATCTAAGTATAGAGTATAAATAATAAACTGACTATGAGGTCATAAGACAAGATAAATATGAAAACTAAGGATGGAAAACAAATAAATTTAAAGAAATAATTTTTAGGGAATTTATCATTATATTTATTCATTTTAAGAATCAATATAGAGGACTATGCACATGCAAATAACTGCTTTTGGTCTTCTGTTTGATTAAGGGAGTTTGTCTATAATAGTTATAAACTCTATTATAGATATGCATATGCATTCGATCATAAATAAGTTGCTTGAATACATATGTGATGGTTTATCAAATTTTTATTCATTGATGTATAAACTTGGAGTATTTAACTAGCAGAGGTGAAGTTCTAGTAGTCAAAATATGGAGACAAGAGGTTGGAAATGAAGGTTCAGATAATTTATAAGTTGGTTTCCTTGTGATTGTAATTGCAAAGTATGGATTTATGTTTCTTTTATTCTGAAGACTGAGAGTAGTTGTTTGCATGCATAGTCATCTATCTTGAAATGAATAAATATAATAATAAATTCTTTCAAAAGTATTTCTTTAAAGATAGTTGCTCAAAACACTGTCTTTCAAATGTCTTAACCATATCCATAATCAATAATGTTAAGGTCTGCCAAAATGTCTTAACCATATCCATAATCAATAATGGACTTTCAAATATATTTTTATTTCAATTTAAAAACTATGCCAACAAAAATATAATTATTACCTTAAGTGTATTACATCCTAATTCACAATTGGTCCTTAACACATTTATAAAACCGAGTAAAACAAACATGCTTTTCCTTCTATATGGTTTTAATGATTAAAAATTAATAATAAATAACTAAAAATATAATTATAAACTTGTAAGTTGAAATTGCTGTCTTTAAGACTTCAAAGCTTAAAAAAATTGGCAATATTAAAAGAGGTTAATGACATAAATGAATTCACATCCCAAATTCTCACACCTAATGTAAATTTTATTTCCAGCATTGAATGTGGTGCAAGTAGAATTAAAATAACAGGGATGAGGTTGAGATCTTGAATTATTTTTTAGTGAATCGGTATCAACATATTGAAGGGCCAAGGAAAAATTTAATTTTGGTCCAACATGTTACCCATGATATTAATGGAAGTTGCTCAAATACATATGTGATGGTTTTCTCAAATTTTCTAGTCATTTAAGTAAGCTATTAAAAAAAGTGAGGTTGTTGGTCCAATATAGATACTTACAATTCTTTACACTATAGATACCTCAAATAAGTTTGACATAAAATAATAAGGGAACACCACAACATACTCATTCATCTCTATAATAGAGTTTGCAACTATTATAGACTTGTTATGTTAATCAAACATAACACAAAAATACACCTACTTGGTATAAAATAACAAGGGAACACCATAATATACTTATGTATCTCTATAATAGAGTTTAAAACTGTAATAGACATTTTCTCTTAATCAAATAAAACACAAAAATACACGTACTGGGTATAATATCAAATAGAACACAAACATACACCTACTTGGTATAAACTAATAAGGAAATGCCAAAATATACTTATGCGTCTATATAATAGAGTTTACAACTGTTATAGACATGTTCTCTTAATCAAGCAAAACATAAAAATACATATTTTCTAATCAAGTATTAGGACTTTTCCATCAAAATTAATGTCACCCAATATTAATTATAAAAATTATGTAATTTGGCTACATGAATCCATTGAAAATTATTTGGGATCACAAAATCTATTATCCTTCCTCAATCAACCTTGGAGTTCAGATGCATAGATTTCAAATTTCAACATGCCAATTTTCTTTTTTGTTCTTGATTATTTTTACGTGCATTCTCTTCAAAATTTGTTGAACTTGGATCTAGTACTATAGAACTCTTTGAGTGTAGTGTGTTTCAAGAATTATTAGTTAATCCTTTTCTTTCAGATGTAGACTACCAAATTGTCAGAGCTCTATCAAATAAAAAATTGAGGACATTTTATCTAGTTGTATAGAGCCTCAAGCAAGTCTTTAAATTCTTGTCAAGATTGTTTCTTAAATTTGACTTTAAAAATGACAATGCACTAAAAATTATATCGTCTTTCATTGATCCCAAAATCATTATTTGGCATAAATTAGCAAGATTAAAATATTCTGAGATATCATCACGTAGCATTTCATTCAAACTTAAATTAGTCTATAGTATAGTAATCGAACCACCTTCAAAAACAATGTCTACAACTTTAACTTGTTCCAACATTGTTGTGAAAAATTTAATAGATCGCTCACTTAGCTTTATCAAATATAAAATGCCTTCAATTTGTTCACCATTCAATTCTACACTCTTACAAAAGTGTTGGGCCAAGATTTTTATTTTATTCTAAAAATATGATGAACTAGCATTTTTTCAATAGTGAAGCTACACCACAACCATGGATTCTAGTGCTTCATCTCGAGGAAAATGATCTATAATCATTGAAGAGAGACATTTTTCAATTTCCTTCAAGGTTGACCTTATAGAGGATACAACCTCAAAGAATCGATCCCCTATAATAGGAACTTTTTTGAGTCTATTAGATCGACCAACTGTGTCAAAAGTGTGTAGGGGTATTTTACATTCTCATACTTCTACACATAAATATCTATATTCATTAAATTGCAAATAGTTACCACTATGTTCAATATTGTTCATCGAGATCCAACTTGTAAACTTTTCCCCTGTAAATGAATCTTATGTTAAATATAAATTATCAAGGACAAGTCATATTAATTTTCTCAACGTAGAATATTCTTGAATGTACATTGTTATTTCTTGAGCTTTCTTTATCTTTAAATTTTTTTCATCCAACATGGGTAAAAGGATGGATAAGGTCAATAACATTTCTACATCAGTTAATCGAACCAAAATATTTGGAGATTTATCTATTGTGTGGTGGTGTTCTTCCATTATTCCCTTTAATGATTGATATTTTGCATATATTCTATGTGCTGATCTATAAAGGGAAATCCATCAAGTATCAACATCCTTAAGTAGCTTGTTTGCTCGAGTAAAAACTTTAGCAAAATTTTAAAATTGTAAAAATATTTTTGGACTTATACAAAAGTATGAATGGATGTCACAAAAAAGATCTTCAACTTTTCAGATAATGTATACTTTCTCACAATTTTGAATATCAAATTAATTATACGTGCCATGTAATGAATACCAATCATATATGGTGTACAAATTTTTTATAACCTTACACAAAGATCACATTTTTAACCTTGCATAACTGATGCTCCATCTGCCCCTACACAAACAATCTTTCTTTCAATTGAGAAATCATCCATGACACCAACCTCTTTCAAATTATTCTTGACTAGTTTTAAAAGGTTTTGAGAAGTTGAATTTTCTTTCATTTTATGAATGAAAAGAAAACAAGGATGATGAACATGATTTACAATAGTGTAAACATCCATACACACCCAAGAATTATTATCAATAGAGGTAACTTCATCCAATGATAATACTATGTATTTTGAAAGCCTTATCTTCTCTTGAAGATCCTCCTTTTCTACTTCAACAAGACAATTAGCCCATTCCCAACCACTAGTAACTGACCAATGAGTATTTGGAAACTTCAAGACACTAAAAAATTATGTCATGTTCTTATATCTTGGATATCTTTTATTAATCTGCCTTTATTTAAAATGTGAAAAACAACACAAAGTTGTACAATCTTTGACAATTCGCTGATTTTCATCATTTTTCCAAACAAAGCTGCAATGTTTCTTCCACTTGCATGAAGTTTTTGCTATTTTTTAAGGTATTCATCGTATTCATTTGCATACATAACATGAAGAGAATATTTTTGTGTTCTCTATTGTATCACTAATTTCTCCTCTCCATTTATAATTTTTTTTGGTACACTTTCTCTACATGCTTCTCTATGGTATCTAGTTTTAGATGCAAACATTTATCCCTTCCCAATTTTCTACTACATATCTTGCATCTATACTCTTTCTGTGGCTCATTGGTGTATTAACTCAAAATAGGTTCAATGAAAGGATATTGATAAACCCATTTGGCTTGAAAACTCTTTAAAATTTTCCATTTACTTGACTTCCTTTTTTTCGAGTTGTGACAAATTTTATGAACTACTTGTGAGGTTGAATCATCAACACTTTCAGAACTAGATTATCTTAAATCAGTTGTGTCATGATAATTGGCATAGTAACTTGCATCCATTGATTTAAAGTGATCAAAACCCTATTGAACATGATCTTGACCATGAGAAAGAATGTTCGGTGAACTAGTTGATTTTCTAAACCAATATTTCTTTTTAAAGGTTATTCTATTTGATATTTATCAAAAATATGACAAGGTATTTCCATTCAATGAACCCCCTATTAATTTTCTATCACTCAAACTAAAATTTGACATTTTACAAATAAAAAACCATTTAATGCCAACTTTATGAATCACCAATGCAAAGCACTCGCTTCATAGATGACATCACCATTCCAATTCTTAGATTAACTTTTGCATGGAAAATTTGAAAGTTGGCACCTAAAAATAAGAAATGATACTAGCATATTTATTTAGAAAAAGTTGAAAAATGAACGGCCAAAATATCAATTTGAAAATGATATCATAGATAGAATTTAAATCTTCACAATCTATAAATTTATTAATTAAAACTTGAACCAAACCACAACTCACTTGCAAATTTAAGACATGGAAAAATGGGCCACATAAATTTATAAGGACATGCTACAATTTTATTGTGATTGTTTTTATGCAATTTGGATGTTTATTTTTATGCTTTTAGAATAACAGTGATTCTAGAAAGCAACAAATGGTTCTAAGATGTGCATAGGGTTTTTTAGTAAATTTTGAGAATAATAATGAACAATGCACTAATTAAATATATCAATTATCAAATATGTGTGTGTGTGTGTGTGTGTGTGTGAATTAGATTTCAAATAATATAATCTAACCTATCCAACAAATTAAAGCTTATAAAAGAGGCAATCTCTTGAAAGAAAGATTTCTAATTCTATAAAAGTGTTTTATAAATGAAAACAGAACAATGGAAAGAAAAATATAATCACTATTATAATTAAGAGCAACTAAAACAACAAACTAACATACTCATAATTCAATTTCAAATATCATAATTTAATTTTCAATATCAGATTAGTCTTTTGAGAGACTTACGGAGGTCTCTATTCAATTTATACTAAGTACTACACATGATCTTACCGTATGTACTCATTTTTTTTTAATTATGTCATCTTCTCTTTTCATAGTTGTCTTGCCTTGTGGTCCCATAGTCGGTTTATTATTTATAATCTATACTCTAATTTTTTGTCATAATTTTTTTTGTACTCAATTTATTATATTATTTGGTGGATATTTACCACATACTTCTTTTAAACAAATAAGAAACTAATTTCCTCTGAGAAATATCCCTTTTAAAAAAATAAGAAATTAATTTTCTCTGAGAAATAATGACATGCATTATAATTATTTTAAACAATGCACAAATAAAAAATGAATAAACGCAACAGATCCTCATGATCATTTCAACCATATTTTTGACTAACCCAAAAATACCCTTTTCATAGATTTTGAGTTTAAGGAAAATATTTCTAGATATACACAAAATTTTGAAGAAAACCAACATGCACAGTGTTTTAAGCAAATATCTTTAAAGAAATATTTTTCAAGGAACTTATCCTTATATATGTTCATTTCAAGATAGATGATTGTGCATGTAAATAATTTCTCATAGTCTTAAAAATAAAAGAAACACAAATCCATACGTTGTAGTTACAATTATAAGGAAAACAACTTAGAAATTGTCTACACCTCATCTTAATCTTTCGATTGCCAAAGCTTCACTTCTGTCAATATCTTGCATAAATGAGTATAAATTTTGAGAAACCATCAGCAAAAATATTTAAAGAAATAATTTTTATGGAACTTATCATTATATTTATTCATTTTAAGATAGATGATTGTGTATATAAATAACTGCTCTCTGTCTTCAGAACAAAGAAACATAAATTCATACCTTATAGTTGCAATCATAGGGAAACTAGCTTAGAAATTGTTTGAACTTTCATTTCTAACCTCTCATCCCAATATTTTGATACCATAGCTTTGCTTTCGATAATAACTTAAATCAATGACTAAAAAAATTGAGGTGTCAACAAATATATTTAAAAAATACTTTTTAAGGAACTTATCATTATACTTATTCATTTAAATACAGATGACTGGGTATGCAAATAATTGCTCTCAATCTTAAAAATAAAAGAAATAAAAATCCATACGTTGTAGTTGTTATCACAAGGAAACTAGCTTACAAATTATCTATTCCTTCATTTCCAACCTCTTATCCCAATCTTATGACTACTGCCATGAGCTTGCATAAATGACAAGAAAAATTGAGAAACCGTCATATATGTATTTAAGCAACTTCTATTAATCTTGTGGGTGATATGTTAGACCAACATTAAATTTTACCTTGGGTCCCTCAATATGCTGGTGTCAATTCACTAAAAAATGGGGCAAGATATAAACCTCAATCCCTATAGCTTTAATTCCACTTGCACCACATTCAATGCTAGAAATAAAATAAATATTAGGTTTGAAAATTATTTATTATTAATTTTTTTAGTTATTTAAACCATATAGAAGGAAGAGCATGTGGCACCAAAGAATATTCAAAACATTTTCTCATAATAAATATAATTATTACCTTAAGCTTATTGTGTTCTAGGTGGTCCTTATTATTTACATACATACATATATACATACATGCATACATACATACATACATACATACATATTCCTGGTGATTCCAGACTAACCTATACATGTATCATATAATTTCATGGCAAATTAAACCCATAAATGTATAGCAAATCTGGTGAATTTGTGTCTCGAAATATGATCGAGTACAATTTATAAGGTGAATATGTGTCCCTAACTATGAAATTGTATAAAATTGAGACTATTTGACCTATGTATATTTTCATAGAATTATCCATTTTCAAAATAAAAAAGACCTACTTATAGCCATTTGGCTATAAATAACCACTAAAATTTTCCCTACCTCCCACTTTTATTTTGTTCTCTCCCCCTCCTTCCTTCTTGCTTGGGTATGTTCCTTTGTCTTTATTGGTGGAGATTTTGGATTTAGAATTCTCAAACCCCTCTATTCATGAAATATAACTCAATTTTGTCAGCAAATCATTGTTTAGAAAATGTATGGGCACTCATCTTTCATCAAACATTTTTAGTTGGGAATCATCAGTTTCGAGTTCTATTGATGCTCCTTCTTTCTTTTTGTTTAGTTCAAGATTTTCCAAATGGTCTTTCCATGATCTGTTGATAGGGATTTTGTTTATTCATCAAGACCTTGGTGTTTTGTCAACTACGGGGTCTTATTCTGCCCCTGGTTACCCTTCTTTGACCTAGCAAAGGTAAAAATCCCATTTGCCCCTCTTTAGATCAAATTGTACAATATTCCACCCATAATGAGAAAAGAGGAGCACATCAAAATTTTGGTTAATAGAGTAGGATCCTTAGAGAAAATTGATGATAAGTCTTTGGGAAGAAGATTTATCAGAGTGTATGCTATTCTTGATCTCTCCAAACATATCTCTCACTCAATTCAGCTGATCTCATCCCCGAGCATGTGAACTCAGTATCTTAACTATTAAGATTTATTTTAGATGCTTTCAGTGTAATCTCTTGGGGCATTGTGAAAATGGGTTACCTTCTAAGGCTTACTCACCCTCTTTGGCTCATTCTAAGATAATTTGGAAAAATAAGGATGGATCCTCTAATCAGAATTTTTTGTGGTGTAATCATGATAAATTCTTTCATATTCATGTTTTTTCCCCTCCTCTTTCTATACATGGGGATATTCTAGGATCCCCAAGGTAGGTGCTAAAGGATGCATCTATTTTCATTATGTATTCATGTTTTATCTAGGTTGTTTAGAGAATATCCTCTTCTTCTGAATGAAAAGAAACAAGACCAAAATATAACCTAAGCTCTACAACTAAAAGGAAAAGGCAAATATTTGAAACAAAAAGGTTGAGATTAGAAGCAAAGGAAATGGTGAAAGAAAACACTTGGTGGAAGTTGGAGTACTTCTTCTCTCATCAAGGGAGAAGATTGGTTTCAGATTATGGTTAATTTTTTCTCCTTTATTTATGATTCTTTGGTCTTTGGTGGGGGGTTACTCTTTTGTCCTTTTTTATTTTGTTACTCTTGTTAACTATTTGCTACTCTTTGGTATATGGAAATGGTGTTTTTTTTGTGCATTTATCTCCTCCATGTGTGTGAATGTTTCTCTTGTGGTCAGGGTTTTTATCTTGATCCTTCTATTTTTAGTAGATATATGGCAAATTTTGAGTTATTTTGGGTTTTTAGGGCACTGGACCCCCAGCTTGTTGCCCTAGATCTAGTTCATAGCTCTGGTTAAAATTTTTGTCCCTATTCATAGATATGGTCAAAAGCATTTATCCTCAATAAAAACATTACAAATTCATAGGAGAAATGCATTTGACTTAGTATGAGAATAAATATAGTCATTGTTTTCATAGTGAACTTATTCATAGTCATCTTCATATAAAGACTTTGCCTTCCATGGAAAGATTTTACCTATATTTTGCACCATCACCTCCATTAATTAACTATCATAATAAACCCAAAAAAACACTTACATATTTTATTTATGTGCTTATATATATATATATATATATATATATCTTACATTATTAATATTTGCTTGTTTTTTACTTGAATTTGGATACAAAAACTTCACTTTAATCTTTAAAATGAAGGACCAAAAAGATATAATTGTTCAGAAAAATGAATAGATATTAAAAATAATGTGCAAATTTTCATACTCGTATAGAATTTCTCCACTCATCGAGTCCACTTGTAATGTAAATGATCTCTTTTGGTGATACAAAGTAGGGGAAGAAACATCTTTTATGAGGCATGCAATGAGAAATGTAGATGCTAAAAAAATAGATACCAACGTTGGTTGTCAAAGGAATAATTGTGAATGACATTGTAAAAAATATGACATGACAAATAATGGAAAAAATATGACATAGATGATGGTGCCCAAAAATTAAATGCCAATAAAATTGTGTCAAAAAGCGTTTGTTAGAAAGGTAGATGCTCTCTAACCAGAGCTTCTCTATAGAGAAACACCTTTGGTGTAATAAATACATAAAAATTGATCTTGCATTGATTGGAAGATTTGGTCTACAATAATATATAAATTTAATATATCATGATGATTAGCTGAATAGGAGTGATATTTATTGTAAACGTGTCACTATATTTATTAATCAAGAGAATATAAAATTAGATGGGCAATTTATAATAAAAATATGATTGGTTGGTCTTCACAAGCCATAAATATTAGTTAGAAAACATTCATGGTGTGAAGTCACATCCCATAGAGCACAACTTCTTGATTGTAAGAGTCTATCAAACAAATCCATAATCATCCCTCATAAAACCCATGCTGGTAGGGAAGGCCTAAAAAGTGTAAAACCTACAACACAAGAAAATACACATGTAATCATCAAACCCTAATGATCATTTGTATAACAAACCCTATGAAATTAGTGCACCATGCAAACCCAAATGGAAAGTAGATCACACCACCATAAGAAACCAACACATTTACCCTCAAAACCTAGTGTTGCTTCTATGATAAAAACATGATTAGAGCCATTAAACATAACCATAATTGTTAGGTTGTGGAGTTAAAAGCTTCACTGTATGCAAACATGGAGGAGGTTGCTGAGGTGAAGAGCAACCGACATCGGTCAGGCCAACCAACGTCGGTCATATTCAGAGCACATGGCTATCGATATCGGTCAGGGATCGGCCAATGTTGGTCATCTCCAGGCAGACAGGGACCGACGTCGATCACCTGTGCGGTTCTAAAACTGCTAGTTCACGAACAGTTTGTTAACGAACTGGTTGTTTGCATGATAAAGGCTAATTTTAGTCTTGAGCTACAGATCTAATTATTGTAATTGGATGTCTAATTATCATTTGCATGGGATCTATATAATAGGCTCATGGGCTGTATTGTAAAGTGTGCTAGTTGAGAGAGCAATGTTAGCTCCTTCAGAGTGAAGAAAACAATGTGTGTTCCTCCTAGTGCCACAGTGCCAAGTGTGTATGATCAGGTAGATCTATGGGAGAGAAAAATATGGTAGAGATCCACAGGGGTGCTGGTATGGAGAATCATAAGGACTTGGTGAGGCAAGGACAAGGGTTCTTCTGATGGTTCTGTAGAATCGGGTGTGTATGATCTCGATTGGCAGGTGTGCAAGGCCAGGTTGATCTGTGGTGTAGCAAGATCAGGGGAGATCTACATGGTGGTAAGTAAGGTCAGTTGATTTGTAGGTTGTTGCAAGATCAGGTGATATCTACTTGGAGTACGTCGCGTACTTGTGTACTGGCATTATTTATATTGACTGGTTGGAGGTGAATAACATCTCTATGTTTGAGTTGTTTTTTGTGACCGTGATTGAGAGAGAGCTTTGAGGGGAGATTACTGGTATGCCCTAGATGTATGGGAGCTCTAGAGGTGTGGGAAGAAGAGTGTGGCACTTATTTATTGTAATTTCCTTCTATAAGAGTATTTAATACAATTGGGTATTGTCTCTCATATTTTGTGTTGTTTTTGATTTCTAGTTACTTATTGCTTCTAGTTAATTCCGTGTTTAGTTGCTTGTATATGGTAATCAATTGTGCTTTCAGGTCCTACAAAGTGGTATCAGAGCTAGGGTGCTGGTTCATAGCTTGATACCACTGACAAAGTGGTATCAGAGCTAAGGTTGCAAGGAGCAGGTTTGTGTTTGATTACAGGTCACTCTCAGGGGTTTATGATTGAGTGGGAGTATAGCAATGACAGAAGAAAGTACACAAAGAATGGAGGAATTCAAAAGCAAGAATAGTCAATTACAGTGTTATGGAAAGAAAGAGCAGGTAAATAAATATTGTTGGTTGGTAGAAGATCAACATGAAGGAACTGAAGAAGCAGATGTTGTTGCACAGGATGCTCTAGTATGTTCTTTGGATAAAGTAGAATCTTGTTTTATAATTTATGTTGCCTCTTTCCATGCATCCTGAAATAGAGTATTTTTCCATGTTAAGGTCCTTGAAGACTTTGGAAAGATTTATTTAGGGGCTGGTGTGCCTTGTCAAAGTTTTGGCAAAGGGGAAGTGCAGCTGAAATTGCAGACGACCAACACATGGGTGTTGATGGAGGTCATGCAGGTCCCAGTCTTGAAGATGTGGCTAATTTCTTTAGGAAATTTGGGTGATGAGAGATGCATAGAAACTCTGACAGTGGATGCACTTGAATTAGTAGGTGGTAAGAAAGTAGGTATCCTTTATCTATCTACTTATATTACTGATTCTTCTTTTGTCGCAAAGACGTGGCTTTATAGGCTTGGTCACATGAGCAAGAAGGAGATGCATGTTCTTAAGAGGAAGTCAGATGTCTTTGATAGACTTAAGAACTTGAAAGCCTTGGTGTTCATGGAGGAGATGACAGACAGAGATCAGTGGAGAAGGCTGAGTAACTCTGAGTAGGGTAGTTTGGATAGGGTTTTGATCCAAAGAGAGCTCGCGGGTAAAAAGTCATCACTCACAGGAGAACATAGGTATCGGCATCAGTTAGGAGGAACTGACATCGAACAGATAGGTGCTGATGTCAGTCATGTACAGACCAGAGTCGATGGTGTCAGGTAGGGTAAGACCGACATCGATTAGGGAACCGACATTAGTGACAAGTAGACACCGATGTCAGTCAGGAAACTAGCGTCGACAGTCAGGACAGTCACATGGAACCAATGTCAGTTGGATGCAGAGTGTGTGGTGATCGAGGTCGGTCACTGGAACGGATTTTGGGTAAACAACAAGCTGTCAAGGAGTCTCAAATGCCTATATGGAGGACTGAAAGGGTAAGTTGGCCTCAAATTCGTTATTCCTCTTCTTTATACTCGTTGCTCACTGTATAGCAAGAAGGATCCAAGAAATAGTGGGAGCATGGCATGAATGAGGAATTTGATTCCTCGGATGCAGAACTAAATGGGAGATTTGGTAGGGTTGCCAGTCGGTATGAAAGCACTGAAAGATGAATGGATTCCTTGGTTAGAGAATAGAGAGAATGGATACGTGAGATGGAAGGCCAGGTTATATGGTCTTGAGGAAGCTCTAGGACAGTGGTATAGGTTTGATAGGTGGATGACAAAGCATGGCTTTAGTCAATGTCATTGTAACCATTATGGTTTCTTTACCAGGTGGGTGATGATTGCAACATCATCATGTTACTGTATGTTGTGTGTTTGATTGATGCAGGGTTACACATACAGGGTTTTTTCTGAGCTAAAGGTAAAGTTAGTTCAACGGTGTGTCATGAAGAATTTGGAGGAGCAAAATTCTTTGGCATAAGTGTGTTTCTAGAGACATGGAAGATCATAGGTTGATTTTGTCTCCAAATGATTGTGTGAAATCAGTTAGCACGCTGATGGGTTGGACAGTTCTATGAACAGTGTCCTGATTCACATGATGAGGTTAAGTACATGCATACTAGACCTGAGGTTGCCCATGTAGTGGGAGCTGTCAGCAAGTTTGGAGCCAATCTAGGAAAGAAGCACTGATTCAGTGGATTCTCAGGTATCTAAGAGGGACCAGCAGCAGGTTAACATGTGATGCAGGGTCAAGTTCTTTTCTACATGGGTTTGTAGATGCGGATGCGGCATGTTACTTGGATGACAGGAGGTGCACCATAGGATTTGTGGTGGTTGGTCTTCAAGGTTGAGCTTGAAGAGGGATACAAGCCAAAAAATAGATTAGATGATGTACAGGTACAGGTACAGGTGCAACTATTTATCTCCAAGTGGGAGATTGTTAGGTTGTGGAGCTAAAAGCTTCACTGTATGCAAACATGGAGGAGGTTGCTAAGGTGTAGAGCAACTGACGTCGGTCAGGCAAACTAACGTCGGTCATATTCAGAGCACAGGGTTACCAATATCAGTTAGGGATCGACTGACATCGGTCATCTCCAGGTAGACAGGGACCGACGTCAGTCGCCTGTGCGGTTCTAGAACTGCTAGTTCACGAACAGTTTGTTAACGAACTGGTTGTTTGCATGATAAAGGCTAATTTTAGTCTTGAGCTGCAGATCTAATTATTGTAATTGGATGTCTAATTATTATTTTCATGGGATCTATATAATAGACTCATGGGCTGTATTGTAAAGTGTGCTAGTTGAGAGAGCAAGGTTAGCTCCTTCAGAGTGAAGAGAGCAAGGTGTGTTCCTCCTAGTACCACAGGGCCAAGTGTGTATGATCAGGTAGATCTGTGAGACAACAAGATCTGGTAGAGATCCATAGGGGTGTTGGTATGGAGAATCATAAGGACTTGGTGAGGCAAGGACAAGGGTTTTTTTTATGGTTCTGTAGAATCGGGTGTGTATGATCTCGGTCGGCAGGTGTGCAAGGCCAAGTTGATATGCGGTGTAGCAAGATCAGGGGAGATCTACATGGTGTTAAGTAAGGTCGGTTGATCTGTAGGTTGTTGCAAGATCAGGTGAGATCTACTTGGAGTACATCGCGTACTTGTGTACTGGCAATATTTATACTGACTGGTTGGAGGTGAACAATAGCTCTATGTTTGAGTTGTTTGTTGTGACCGTGATTGAAAGAGAGCTGTGAGGGAAGATTATTGGTATGCCCTAGATGTGTGGGAGCTCTAGAGGTGTGGGAAGAAGAGTGTGTCACTTCTTTATTGTAATTTCCTTCTGTAAGAGTATTTAATACAATTGGGTATTGTCTCTCATATTCTGTGTTGTTTCTGATTTCTAGTCACTTATTACTTCTAGTTAATTCTGCGTTTAGTTGCTTGTATATGGTAATCAATTGTGCTTCTGGGTCCTAACAATAATAGTCTTAAAGTAGATAAATCCAAACAACCATGTTGGTAAATGCCATATACCAAGCACAAATCAAAGCACATACACAAAGCAAAGACATCATAAAGTCGAGAAACAACATAGAGGCGAACAATAGATACAGAAAATTGAGTCACCCATGCACAACTAAGCCACACATAACATGAATCCACACAATAACAAAATAAATGCTTCTCTATAATGCGCTAGAGTGCTATGGACTCTTTTCTCCCCACCCCTGGATAGAAACACTGCACTAGTCTGAGAGGTAAACATTGGATATATGGTTTTAGGTGAAGGAGAGAGGACTCTTAAAATCACCTCCTCTTCTTACATTCAATTATAATTAGGGGGCCTAATCATGTAAATTTGAAAACATATTTAATGATACAATTTATTTTATTTTAATAAAAGTGATATTATAAATGAAGTAACCCTCCTATAATAATTGATTGCTTACAATGGTTAATTTATTAAATATGAATATATTTTATTACTCATCCTACCTTCTACTCTTGTGTGACTTCAAAAATCTAAAAATCATTTATATCTTATCAACACATGAATATAAATTCGTACTCATCTTCCATTCTATACCAAGTTAATAATTTGACAATTATAAATAATAAATATATTTTAATTATATAATTTCTCGTTGAAGTAGAGTTATGCATCCTAAAAAAATAAGATTATATATTTTTATACACACACACACACACACACACACACACACAAACTTGGAAACTATTAGCTAGTTCTTATATTGTATGTAAATTAATTTATTAAAAAAAATGTTTTTTCCCACACAATGGGGAAAATATCATTCTAGAAGCTTGAAAACTTATGCTATATTTTATAAGTATCTAAATATTTATTTTAGTTGGTTTATGAAAAATGTTGTATATATTTTTGCCTTAATATGAAGAAGATAATTTGAGTGGGCTCAATGGTGAAAGGTTTGGTATTCAAAGTGGTTATAGATTTCAATTTCAACGATAGTATAAAATGTGTGTTTAAGTTGCTAGAAAATTATATATATATATATATATAATTTGAGTGGGCTCAATGGTGAAAGGTTTGGTATTCAAAGTGGTTATAGATTTCAATTTCAACGATAGTATAAAATGTGTGTTTAAGTTGCTAGAAAATTATATATATATATATATATATATATATATATATATATATATATATATATATATATATATATATATATATATATATATATATATATATATGAAAATTGAAACTAGCAGAAGATATATATATGAAAATTGAAACTAGCAGAAGATAACGTTAATGTTGTTTTGTCTACATTATGATTATAAAGTAATGTGAACAATTGTTGCACCAATACCACCACCACCTCTCCCTAGGTTGTGATTTTTCATTATCCTTATAATTATTAGTCTTGGAAGGAACTATAGCATTCAATTTGCTTTAACTTTGAATTAGCAACTGGGTTACTAACCAATGAAATGTCCTCATTTTGGGTGCAAAAAATATACTTGAAAGTTTAGGGGGTTAAGGTGCAAGGTCTTTAACGGTCCGAATAAAAAAATATTATTTGATGTGCAATGATTAGAGGAAAATTTTAAGACATTATTGGCACCCTCTCTTTATTCGAGACAAGAATTGATTACAGATAGAAGGGCAAGGGAGTGCGAGTTGTTTAGTTTTATAGGTGAGTTAAATGCATACTAATAAATGTGGTTGTTGGCATGATGGTTAAACATGATTTTTCATCTTGCCAAAGTTATAAGGGGAATTGGAAATTTTCTAAAGTACTTGCCATTAAATGTTTACTCGAGGTGAGTCTGGGTCACATATAAGATTAATATGGAGTTAATCTTTTGCGATCATTTTGATTTTATTATTTATAGGTGTGTGGAGAGGAGACCATTGGGGATTTATATTTTGTTGTTTTCGATTTGTATTGTGAACAAAGCATCAACAAAGGTTACAGGGATTTCGATAGAAATTGAGTTCGTATGCGTGACCTAATATTATTTTTATTTGACTTATGTGTCATTTTGTTAATATTATTGGGTTTTATTGGATAGGAGTGGAGAAATGAGATGATAGTTCATGTAGACTAGGACTGGTCCTGTACTTGATAGGAATTTTACCCTGCTTCTTTGTTACTTTACATGAAGGTATTAGTGATGCGATGATAATGGAGTTGAATACTAAATTTGTAAGGCAATTAATTACAAGGGCTCTTAAGGCTTTTATTCATTGTCATGCATTTTAGTTTCTTTCCCTTTCTTTAAATTTAGCTTATGTATAACATTTGGTTAATATTATTGGACATTGTTTATTTGGAGTTGAACAATCGAGTAACAATGCCTATGGGCTGAGTTTGGAATTGTATAATGTTTAGGGTTTAAAGAAATTTTTATGATTAATTTAATGTAATTATTTTTGGGCACATAAAGGGTATAATATTGGAGCTTTATAGTGCAATGATTCTTTTACTATTTTGTATTTGTGTTTTGAGTGAAGGATTGGAAAATAATGTAGTGTTTTTGCTAGTAATCATTTTTTTCGTAGAGATTTAGGTCATAAAAAAAGGTTGCAGATGGATACTAGTTTCCTAACTGAGTCAAATAATAACAAGGGATTTTAGGGTTCTTGTTTAATGAGTGGTTCAATATTTTTTGTGTTGGAGCAAAGTGGATTTAGGATTTAGGGTTTAGAAGGGTGTTTGATTCATTTATAGTGGGATAAATCTTTAGTTTTTTATCTTCACTTGGAATACATGATATTTACTTTTTGTTGTTCAAGGGATTTTGGGGTTCTTGTTTTTTGTTACATCTTGATTTTACCCTATCTTTTATAACCTTAGAAATCCATGGATTAATATGGTTATCAGTTGATTATTATTACTTTGATTTAAACTTAATGACATATACTATTATGAGACAGTGACATGTTGATTAATTTACATGATGTGATAATTTTACTTTCTTATTCTATATATTGTTAGTTTTATATCACTGATTGATATATATGATGACATAGACTAACTACCTACTTATTGTGAGTTGGATGCAAGATTGATCCTACCCTTAGAGTAGGATGAGGGAGAGTATTATCGAAGAGGATGGAGTAGATTGGATGATTGGGGGATGTTAGAGGAATTGTTATTGATCCAAACTCACATACCATAGTAGAATAATTTGTTAACTCTTTAGTTGATCTAGTCAGCTAGTTAGTATGGTTTTGAGTGCTTGAGTAATTATACAGTGATCATATTTCAATTTATGTATCGTTTATGGTTAATTTTGAATGATGATTACTTTGATATTATTGTGTTTGTGCGACATTATTATTGAGCTAGCTCAAATTTTGTATTGTTTATTGCATCTTTTTAAAGATAGTTAAGGCAATGAACTAACCTCTATAGTAATTCAACAAACAAATTCATAGGTATAACATTATAATATGTGTAATATATGTTTGGCAATTATTATTATGTTAACATTTAATATATTATATAGTTGGTCAAAACCGATAATGTCTTATGTAATCCTCACTTTAAATTAATAAATAAACTATTTTGCTAAATTAAATGCTAACTCTCCTATGTGAACTATCCCAATGAAATATTACAATGTTTAAATAATAAATCTATTTTTAAATAACTTGTAAAGTATTGGTTAACATTAGTTTAGTCAAATAATTGGCATACTTAACTAGTCTATGCATGAATTCAACTTCGAATAAGAATAGTGTGGTTAGAAAGGATTTGCAAAAAATTAATTAGACTTGAGTAATCTTTGGAGATCTCGAGTTTATAATTTGAATTGAGAATTACATGATTTATTAAAAAATTCAATTACTTCAAACTGAACTTGCAATGCGGATTAAGCTTTAGTCATCGCCACTAAATAATGGGTAATTAACATGAAAAAAGGAGGGATGTGGAAAAATTAGAGGAAGAAATGGTTTTATAAATTAAGGCTTATGAAATTAAAGGAGGGATGGAGATGGAGGTAAGAAAGGAAGGGAGAAAGAAGAGGTAGGCAGATTCTAAGAGAGAATTAGAGAAAGCAAGAAAACAAATTCTTAAAAGGTTGGTACTGTATTTATAATTTTGAGTGTAATAAATGTGAAAATAGATATGGAATTATATTTTCTATGATTGAGAAATGGAAAACCATGATTCTTGTTATTGGAAACCCATTTTAATTTAGAACATAGTGATTTAACTATCTGATGTCTTCTCCTTCCTCTCTATTCTGAAACTGAATTCACTCTTGCATGATTATTCATATTTCCCATCAAGGTTTTATTCTAACCAAATAATGCTCAAATTTTGGCATAGAAGACTCCAATTGACTAACTCCAATTCGTTTATTATTTACTCCTTCAACACTAATTTCGACTAGGATGAATGTGTTTGGGATGAGTTGGTCTAAGAAGAATATGTCCCAGTTTGGACATGTTTCTATAATAAGTTCATGCCAAAAATAATTTATTTTTGTAATGTGTTATGTCAAAACTAAGTCTTTCAAAAACTTTGAAAGCCTTTTGTAATCTTCCTAGATGGTTTTTGGAGCTTTGTATGATGTTATAAATACATGTACATATTTACCTTAGCTAATATATAATGCATAAATAGTTTAAGTTTTTCAACAAATAATGCATTCTCCAATTAGCATCCTGCATGATGATCTAAATGAGTAACGCAAAGAGCTTCACTTTCATTTAAATACAAAAAAATATATAATATAAAATAATTATATGGAGCGATGCAAGTCAGAGTATATAATATTGGTATATGATAATAATAGGAAAAATTATGATTATGTAACCATTTTAAAATAATACCAGGTTGAATTACACTACCAGCCCATATTGCATTTTAAATAATGAGCATGATTATTTCATTTAGTACATAATAGAATTATGCACTCTATGTCATTTGCTTTATCTAGATGTGAGAACAGAATTATTTCATTTAGTACACTTTTAATAAAATAAAATTAAAGTGGATTAACACATGCATTGCCATGCAAACACTCTACATTAGTTTATCGCCATGCAAATAACTTAACATGTTTTCAATCAACATACTTGAAGATAGGTTATAGAGAACTTGCATGAATCAAGATCAAACAAATTATGTAACTTGTGATCAACTCATCATGGGTAGAATGTAACCATGCATAATTCAATTCCTTATTTGAAATATTTAGGTTTGAATATTTAGGTACCATATTTATTGGAGCTACCTTTATAAATTTAAACCTATGATCAAGAAGCTATGATATATATCCACAAAGCTTAAAGCACAACCCAAATAAAATATTTATTATTTTATGTCACGATGGTGAATACATAATTTTATACAACATTGGCATGGAGTAATAGATACTTTGGATCTATACTTGAATTTGTTTGGGATGCAGATGGGGAATATGCAGTTTAGGAAAGTACCTCCAAGATCAAGTGTGTTAGTAAAACATTTCAGGGAAGGTAAAACATTTGATTGATTTTTTTTGCTAAAGCTATCTAGGTGGATCCTTGTTAGTGATACCTTTAAATGCTTTTGTTTGCTTCTACGATTGGGCTGAATGCCATGTAATTCAGTGCATAGATGTTAAAGTCAAAAATATCTATTGGGATGATAGTGGTGATCTTTTTTTTAGACCTTTGAATGTGTAAACTACGTGTTAGTTGAAGTATACATTTAATGAATGGTTTTATGGTGATTACATAAACATAAATAGACTTATTTTCAAACATAGGGTAAATCGAGAAGAATTGGTGGCTTGATTTTAATGGGATTGTCTAGAAGAATTGGGTCTTAGTAAACAATCCTTGTATTCATGTAATGTTGAAATGGAATTGTGATATTCTAAGTAAACAATGGGTATATAAGAATAACTACATAATGTTACCATGTCTGTATATGGGTCACAGAGCATAGATCAAAACTATGACTGAATGTTTGATGGCCTAGTATGAACTTATACCTTCCTTTACGCAAGGAAAATCGTGAGCATGATTTCTAATATGATTTGGGTGGTTTATATTCTAAATCCTTTGAGATATCCATATAAGTATTGATGTCAATTTAACTTAAGAAAAGTGTAACTTATATATAGGTAGTCTATTAACATTAGTAATCGATCTATTTAAACCAATAAATAGTTATAAGATTTTGTAGAATAAAAAATTATAACCTTTTGGAACAACCTTCTAGAAATATAATAAGTTACTGGAATGAAAGAACATAACAAGTTTATGAGTTATCTAATTCTATGCTATCATTGTGAATGACTGCTTGAGAATTATATTTATAAAGTTGGTTGGTTGTGTTATTATTGTTTGTGCCATATACTTGTATCTACTTAAAGAGTGTAGATTATGTAGTTTGAGCCTATGATATACTAAGATGGTATAAGTTGTACTTGTTTGCTTATCTTTTAGGTTTATGAGACTTTTAATTTTTGAAATCATGAATTTGGCTATGGGTAAATATGTAATTGTAAACTATGATAGTATGGGATGTCATAGAGTTATATGGTATAAAAATATGTTATACCCACATGGTACATACTATATTTGTTATGTCTAGATCCTCATCTAGGAGGATCTATGCGTGTTGGTTATTACCTGAATAGTATGTTTTGTGATAGCTGGTAGGATATCATGTATCCATACATTCAACCTTGTGAGTGTAATGAATGTTAGGTTAGAATTTTATATGTTTATGGAAGCTATGACTTGTTTATTTATATCTAGCTAATGGTTCCATATATTTAAGACTTCTTTGTATGGCTATTGAGGAAAACTAGTAGTTATGCCTTAGAACACTAGACTATGATAATATGGGTTATCATGGGGTGTAATTTATATGAAACTTATTGTAGTAGTTAAAATATGTAGTTAAAGGTGTATTTTACTTGGGTGATATAAACTGTAGTCTTTATTTATATTGTGAGATAGATAATAATAAAATATTCATCCATACATTGATGGAATAATTGTATACTTTGCTTACTCCTATGTTTAACATGTGATGTGATATGATTGCTAGTAGGATGTAAATTGTATGAATCTTGGGGTTAATAATATAGTGAGACATTATCTTTTAGTGTTTATGATTTACATGTTAGTGTGCTATCTTTCAAAAGAATAGTTTTCTATGATACACTACATGTTTAGTTTTATAAATCATATAACAATTGGGTACTTACTTGTACTCTGGTTTCCCACACTATCACCATCTACTCATTTGTGAAGGGAGGGACATTACCTGATGGGATTATGGAGGGCCATTATTTGATGGATTTAATTCTAGAGATCATTGGTCCATGGTTGGTGTGGAGAGGTACTTTGATGATGCTCTCCCTCCCCACAAAAGTACCACTTACCTATAGACTACACTTGAGATTTTTCAGAGATACACAGTTGGTTTGACTCAAGCTCTAGATAGCTTGGTATATATTTATTATATTAAGGCTAAATTCCTAATGGAAATATAATTGTATTTTATTTGTGTAAACTTGAAAAACAATTGTTGTATTATTAGACCAGTCATGGCTGAGTCCTAATATATTTACTTTCCTTATAATTGTAATATATTATATTGCATTCAGTATTATAATTTGGAACAGTTATTGTTCTAAGCTGTTGATATTTATGTGATTGGCTCAATTATTTATTATAACTATGGTTTAAGTGAATGAATGTTAAGTAATTAGTTTTTAAAAAAAATACTACATTATTCTAAGTATAACTTGAGAGGTTGTAAATTTTTTTGGCTTGCATTACTTATGATGATAATTCCAAAAAAATTACATTCTTTATGGTGTGTTTATGTTTTATAAATTAATTTTATTTAGGGAGGCCACCATATAGATAAGATATATGAGGGGGGCCCAAATAGATATATAGGGCATGGGGGGAGACCAGAGACTATATAGACTCTATCTAGTCTTCGGAAATTATCTCCATATGGGGGGCCCTATCTCTTCTCTCTATGGGGTAGGTATAGGGTGACGACACCTTATCTATATACCTCTAAAGGATATCTATATAACTAGGGGGTGACGGGCTATGTCCAATCACATTATCCATAAAACACCATATCGATCTACCATATCACCAACGCATCCCATATATAATATAGTTGGAGTCATGATGATGGCACTCAACTGACATATGGCCTCCCTGTTTCAGTCAGGTCCCTATCTATATCTATATGGTACCCATAAATATATAGGCACCCAGATAGATATATAGGGCTCTAGGGCTGAGGTCAAATATATAGTTTTTAATAATTTGTCAGCCATTTCATAATAAATTATGACTTTAATAAGACCATAAAATAATAACATGAGTACCAATGTTAAATTTATCAAGAAGTTTAATAAAATCATGTATAAGTTCCATGTTCATTCCCTAGACATGTAATTCTATGGTATGTTCATGAATGCCCTAAGTCATGATTTAAGATTTGAATATTAATCCATTAATCCTCTCAACTATGGGAAAGTAGTAGAGTTTTTGCTTGGAAACAAATTCCTACCAATAGAAATGCCAAATTTAATAAGTCTATTAGGAAAGATAACCATACATACTGCAATGTCCCCTTTCTGGATTTATATGATATTTAAAGCATCTAATCAGATTTTAAAATCAAACAACCAATATTTCAAAGATCCACCAATTTCTCAATAAAACCCAAATCGGGTATGCCCGAAATAGTGCCAAAAACTTCACAGCTTAACATATTATTAATAAATCTGAAAGTGGAAATTTTTACAGAAATTTCACCAGCATAAAATCCTAAAAAAATGACATTTCCAGATCTGTATAGCATTTACACAACAGCTTCCAAATGGAGGACAAAAACAATGCTCATCGGGCTCCCGAAAATAACACAAAATAGCTCGAAAACACCACAAAACACTAATAATCTATCACAGAAGTATAATCACGACCAAATACATATATTCAAATCTATTTTAACATCTAAATGTATGAAATACAGCAGCAACCCAAACTGATATGAAATACTCAACCGAAAACACCAAACTCTTACAAAAACACACCCAAAAACCCACAAATTTGCACTGTTTAGCACAAGGGCAAACTCTGCATGAGCTTGCACATGGAATGGATTTAAAATCCCATCCTTAGCCTTCCTAGAAACCTACAAACTCCCATCCTTGGGTCTCCTTCTCCACAGGTTTGGCAACCTCTGAAGAACAACAAGCAATGAGCAAAAATCAAGTTCTGGAATGAGCCCAAAATGCCTCCAAATCCCTTTAAAAGAGGGCATAACCCTAACTCACGACCAAGAGGGGTTAATAAAACATATTTTAATAATAATTTTCATTTATTAGTCCATTAGTTTCCAAATATTAGCCCCTTTTGCCGAAACTTCACCTTTTTGAGCTTGTCTGCCTTAGCAAAGATTATTATTTTTTTAATTATTTGAAAAGGGGACATGACAAGTCCTCCCCTCCCAAATATTGCTTGTCCTCAAGCAATGAAGGTTGGAATGCTCAAGAATATGTGCTCCTTCCTAAGTTGCATCCTCCAATGGTAATCCTTTCTATTTGACCAAATGCTATATGATGCTCCTATTTCTCATTCTTTTCTCTCTTGTATCCAAAATCTCTTCTGGTATCAAAACTAATTTCCCTTCATCATCAAGAGGTGGTAATTCTATAGAGACTATGGTTTGCTGGCCTAGAACCTTCTTCAGGCAAGATACATGGAAAACATTATGTATTTTGCTATTTGGTGGGAGCTCCAATTCATAAGCTACCTCTCGTACCTTCTTGATGATCTTATAAGGCCCATAGAACCTGGGCTTGAGCTTCTCTGCCCCACTCCTCTTCAAGGTGCTTTGCTTATATGGCTGCAACCTAAAAAATACCAAATCTCCCACCTCAAAAGATCTTTCAGTCCTTTTCCTATTAGCATAAAACTTCTGTTGGTTCTGTGCATGTTGTAGATTATCCTTGAGGGACCTTATAATGTCTTGGCTTTGCTTGACAAAATCACTTGTTGCAGGTACCTGCTATCCAAAAGTACTAGATCAACAAAGGAAAGGGCATCATAACCATAAAGAGCAAGAAAAGGAGGCATACCAATAGACATGTGATGAGATGTATTGTAACAATACTCCCCTAGGTGCAACCATTTCACCCAAGCATGTTGTTGATTTGAAACATAGTTCCTCAAATATCCCTCTATCCTTTTGTTAACTATCTCTGTTTGTCCATCTGTTTGAGGGTGATAGCTAGTACTGGGAGTGAGTTCAGTTCCTACCAAATGAAAGAGTTCCTTCCAAAAAGAGCTGAGGAATCTACTATCCCGGTCATTGACAATGTTTCTAGGCAAGCCATGTAATCTAAAAATTTCCTTGAAGAACAATTCGGCCACTTGTGATGCCTTGAAATCAGATGTGATAGGAAAGAACTGTGCATACTTAGTTAGTCTATCTACCACCACATATATGCAATCCTTACCTTGAACCTTGGGCAACCCAGTGATGAAGTCCATGGCAATACTTTCCCATTTTTGTTCAGGAATAGGAAGTGGCTGCAACAACCCTGCAGGAAAATTTTGCTCACTCTTACTTTGTTGGCATACCATACATTCCTTAATGTGTTTAAGGACATCTTCCTTCATACCCTTCCATGAAAAGCGCTCTCGAATTTTCCTATATGTCTTGAAGTATCCTTGATGACCAGCCAAAGGTGTGTCATGAAAGGCCCTCAATATCCTCTCCTTAGTTTTTGATCCTGGCACTAAGAAGATCCTGTTCTTGTAATAAATCAACTCATCAACAACCTTGTACCTATTATCATCCACTAACTTATCCAAAATCTTGGTGGAAAAGGAATCTTTAGCATACTCTGAAATTATGGAGACTTTCCAATCAACAGAGATAGATGTTAAGGAACACAAAGTGGGCTTTCTTGAGAGAGTATCATCAACCACATTATTCTTTCCTTTCATGTATTCAATATCAAAATCATAAGCTTGCAATTTGCTTACCCATTTTTGTTGATGATCATTCAAATCCCTTTGGTTCAAGAAGAACCTGAGGCTATTATGGTCTGTCTTTACAATGAATCTCCCACATACCAAATATTGTCTAAACCTATGAAGTGCATGCATGATTGCCAACATTTCCTTATCATAGATGGAGTAACCTTTCTCTGATTGATTTAATTTTCTACTCTCAAATGCTATTGGATGTCCCCTTTGAGTTAGGACAGCCCTTATACCTTCTCTAGAAGCATCACATTCAACAACAAAAGGTAAAGAGAAATCTGGAATTGCAAGCACAGGGCATGAACTCATTACCTCCTTAAGCTTATCAAATGTTTTTTGTGCCTCTTCTATCCAAACAAAAGCTCCTTTCTTTATCAAATCAGTCAAGGGGGCAGCAAGCTGAGAAAATCCCTTGGAAAATCTCCTATAGTAGCTACACAACCTGAAGAAACCTCTCAACTGTGTAAGATTAGTGGGTGGAGGCCAATTCAAAATTGCCTGGATTTTTTGTTGATCAACCTGTACTCCTTTAGAACTTATAATATGTCCCAAATATAAGATCTCTATCAAACCAAACTCACATTTAGATAGCTTAGCATAGAAGGATTGCTGCTCCAAGATTCCCAAAACAATGTCTATGTGCTTTAGATGCTCTTCCCATGTTTTACTGTAAATCAAGATATCATCAAAAAATACCAAAACAAATTTTCGAAGATGCTGGTTGAATACCTTATTCATACAAGATTGGAATGTTGTAGGTGCATTAGTGAGGCCAAATGGCATAACAAGAAATTCAAAGTGCCCATAGTGACATCTGAAAGCAGTCTTTTCCACATCTTCACTCCTCATTCGGATTTGATGGTACGCTAATCTTAAGTCAATTTTTGAGAAGTATACAACACCATGTAATTCATCAATGAGTTCATCTATGCATGGTATGGGATACCTATTTTTTTTATGGTCTTCTTATTTAGAGCCATGTAGTCTATACACATTCTCATTGTACCATCCTTTTTCTTGACAAGTACCACAGATGATGCAAATGGACTAGAGCTAGGCCTTATGAATCCCATGTCCAGGAGTTCCTTAATAGTTTTTTCAATTTCTTCCTTATAACCTCTTGGATGGTGGTATGGGGTTGTTATAACTGGTTTGGCACCTTGTTCTAACTCTATAACATGCTCAAAACCTCTATCTGGTGGTAATCCTGGGGGCAAGTCATTGAAAACTATACTATGCTTATCAAGAATATTTTGAATTTCAAAATGGAAATTACCTTGATTCTTTGGAGAGCTTGTTGGATGGATTATGACTCCTGCTGCCCATGCTACTTGTCCTCTTCGAAAAGTCCTCTACATCTTCTTTGCAAAGACCACCTTAGGTGCTCCATTCGATAATCCTCTCAATAAGACTTCTTTCCCATTGGAATGAAATTTAAACTCCATAGTTTGATGGTTTATGTAATAGACTCCAATAGAGTGCAACCATTGAACGCCTAATACAAGATCTGTCTCCCCAATGCCAACAACATAGAAGTCATCACATAACTCATAATCTCCTAAGGTCATCTTGAGTTGTTTCACCACCCTTGTGCAAGGCATCGTGAATCCATCAGCTACAGTAACATTGAATCCCTCAAAATCTTCTGCCTTAAGCCCTCTTTTCATGACAAATCCCTCATCAATAAAATTGTGAGTTGCCCCACTATCAAGAAGAACTGTCAACCTTTGCCCTGCTAGTACCCCTCGAATTCGAAAGGGATGGTATCTTGGGACTCCTGATAATGCTGCTAAAGTGCCATCCTTGCTGATTTCTTTTTATTTCTCTTCTTCTTCCTCCTCCTTAGTGTCATGAAATTCTTCATGCTCATCTGAATCAGATTCTGAAGCAACTTCAATATAGTGCACTTGACCTTTTCCCAAACATCTGTGTCCTGGGACCCATGGTTCTCTACAAGTGAAACAAAGCTTTTTCCTTCGTAATTCACTCCTAGTCTCTTCGTCTACCTTCTTTTTTGCCACATTTATCACATCTTTTGGTGGTAGTGTTGGAAAAGTTTTTTTCTAAAAATTCCCCTTATGTTGCCAAAGATTTGGGGGGTTTTGATTAGTGACTGGTTTCATAGGCACGCAAGTTTCAAGTTGCAAGCTTCTTTTGATAGCTTCCTGTAAGGTTGAGGGTGAGAAAGCCTTAACCAAACCCTTAACAAAATCTTCCAAACCATCAAGAAAAAGATAAAAAATCCTCTTTTCACTCATATCAGGTACCATAACAACCACTTTTTGAAACTCTTCTATATACTCATTAACTGATTATGTTTGCTTCAACTTTGACAATTTTTTAAAATACTCTTCATCATCCTTGAGGTCAAATCTATTTATCACTCTTTGACTGAAATCATCAAATGTAGTTATTTGATCATGACCTTGAGTAGTCATTCCATGATACCACCAATCATAGGCTGCATCTTCCAAGTGTAGACTTGAAAATTGAACAACATCACTCTCCTTCATGGGGTTAAGTGTGAAGAAGGTCTGTAATTTTTGTAGCCATACTCTAGCTAAAATTTTATTTGTTCCATCAAAAGTAGGTGCTGTAAACTTGCTTATTTTATTTTTGAGCTCTCTTCCACTTATGTCATGCTCCCTCTTGTACTCTTTCTTGGGCATCAAAGTGTTCATCATATCCACATATTCTCTAAAAGGAACTTAACTACGAAAGTCATCATCTAAGCCATTGTAAGTAGCTCTTAATGCAATCAAGTTACCTGTAACCTCTTCCACGGGATTAAGGGCTGGATTTGGTACTAGTGGCTCATCTGCAGGCAAGAAAATAGTTTTTGTTGATTTAGAGGGTGTGGGTTTCAGATTTCTTGGCTCCTCTGAAGTGCTCCTTTCTCATTAGTAGATGCAACTCCTTGCAGTTTTTCTGTCAATATTCGCAAAGCCTCTCTAGTTTTTGCCAAACTATCCACTGTTTGCTTCTGAGTATTCTGGATGTCTTGGAAGAATTTATTTGCCATCTCATCTGGGTCAGCCATACTTTTTCCTTCCTTGGATTTTGTACTTTTACTTTTAACTGGAGGTTTGATCAAAATTTCTTTATTCTTTTCTCGTTGTAAATATCTCTTTTCTCTTTCACTTAGTTGCATACAAACTTCTACAAACCCTCAGCCTAGCAAGATCATAGCTCTGATACCATTGCAATGTACCCTTTCTGATTTTATATGATAGTTAAAGCATCTAATCAGATTTTAAAATTAAACAACCAATATTTCAAAGATCCACCAATTTCTCAATAAAACCCAAATCGGGTATGCCCGAAATAGTGCCAAAAACTTCACAGCTTCACATATTATTAATAAATCTAAAAGTGGACATTTTTACAAAAATTTCACCAGCATAACAGCCTAAAAAAATGACATTTCCAGATCTATATAGCATTTACACAACAGCTCCTAAATGGAGGACAAAAACAATGCTCATCGGGCTCCCGAAAATAACACAAAATAGCCAGAAAACACCACAAAACACTAATAATCTATCACAGAAGTATAATCACGACCAAATAAATATATTCAACTCTATTTTAACATCTAAATGTCTGAAATATAGTAGCAACCCAAACTGATATGAAATACTCAACCGAAAACACCAAACTCTTACAAAAACACACCCAAAAACCCACAAATTTGCACTGTTTAGCACAAGGGCAAACTCTGCATGAGCTTACACATGGAATCAATTTAAACTCCCATCCTTAGCCTTCCTAGAAACCTGAAAACTCCTGTCCTTGGGTCTCCTTCTCCACAGGTTTCGCAGCTTCTGAAGAACAAGTAATGAACAAAAATCAAGTTCTGGAATGAGCCCAAAATGCCTCCAAATCCCTTTAAAAGAGGGCATAACCCTAACTCACGACCAAGAGGGGTTAATAAAACATATTTTAATAATAATTTTCATTTATTAGTCCATTAGTTTCCAAGGATTAGCCCCTTTTGCCGAAACTTCACCTTTTTGAGCCTCCCTGCCTTAGCAAAGATTATTATTTTTTTAATTATTTGAAAAGGGGACATGACACATACTTGCCTAATAACTTTGCTTATATTGTCAAGCTAAAAAAGAAGAGGGTTCTTTACATGACAAACCCATTTCCAAGTGTGAATATGAAAATAATATGAAAAAGATTAAGAATATCACACATCTAAATGGTAAGACATAAAATTATCAATTCTTGAAGATGATGTATAGTTAGATCAATTTTTTTACTCAGTGAAGGGTTTAGCTTTTTTGATGGAGTGGAGTAGGTTTAGGCTTTAAAGCCCCTTCCTTTATCTTTTTTATTTGTTTTGATTTTTTTGACAGTGTTTTGGAGCTCTTAATGCCTTTTTATAATGTTGTTTTCTTGAGTCCCATGTATACACATTATGTGTGTGTGTGTGTGTGTTTGATATTGTGTATTTTTACTAAATATGAGGTAATGTGTATTCATATAAGTGATTTTTGAAATGACTTCAGAAGACATAAGTGATTTTTTTTAAAAATTTAAAACTCTAAATTAAAGGTATTAGACTGAAATGAATATATACATTACATAATACCTTTTTCTTAAAAACAAATGACATAATATACTTGTTTTGGATTGCAAACAATATGTACCATAAAATGTTGTTCTTTGTAACTTGGCTTATTCATAGAGCTTATATATGTTGCATGGTTTAGCTTTTCTATATTTTTGTCAACTACTTTGAGTAAGTAAATTGTTATCAATTTATACTAAACTCAAGCATAAATAAATCAATTTCTAACGTCCAATAAGATTTACATAAATTATTTATACTGTGTAAGATGAGTTTTACAATCATTTTGTATTTTGTTCATGTAATTATATAATTTATAATTTAATGATATAATTTCATACTTTATTATATAATTATTACAAATTCACTGAGATGACTTCATAAATTTTTAGATTTCTCTAAGATTTTTACTCAAACCATGTTACAAATATAGCTACTTTCATTGATTGTTTTATTATTTTCTATTTGCATTATGGATGAAGCATTGACAAAGGTTATAGGGTTTGTGGCAAAAATTAGGTTTGTATGTGTGAATTGCTCTTATTTTTATTTAGTTTATGTGTGACATTTGATTAATATTATTAGGTTTTATTGGCTAGGAGTGGAAAAATCAGATGATAGTGATCACGGATTAGGACTGGTCTGATACTTGATAGGAATTTTAACCTGCTTCTTAGTTTTTTTGTACGAAGGTATTGTTGGTACGGTGAGAATGGAGTTGAATACTAGATTTGTAAGGTAATTATTTACAAGGGATTTTAGGGCTTTTGTTCACTATCATGCATTTTAATTTCTTTCCCTTTTTGTATATTCGGCTTATGTGTAACATTTGGTTAATAGATTGGACATTGTTTGTTGGGAGTAGAATAATCAAGTGATAATGCATGTGGGTTGAGTTTGGAATCGTATAATGTTTAGGGTTTAAAGCAATTTTTTTGATTAATTTTAATGTGATTTTTTTGGGCACATAGATGGTAGACTATTGGAGCTTTATAGTGCGTGATTCTTTTACTATTTTATATTTGTGTTGTGGGTGAAGGATTGGCAAAGAATGTAAGGTTTTTGCTAGTAATCATTTTTTTCATGGAGATTTGGGTAATACAAAAAGGTTGGAGTTAGATACTAGTTTTTTTACTGATTCAAATAATAAGGGATTTTAGGGTTCTTGTTCAATGAGCAGTTCAATTTTTGTGTGTGTTGGAGTAGAGTGGATTTAGAGTTTAAGGTTTAGAAGGGTGTCTGATTCATTTACAGTGGGATAAATGTTTAGTTTTTTTGTATTCATTCAGAATACATGATAATTACCTTTTATTGTTTAAGGGCTTTTGGGGTTCTTTTTTTTTAGTTTACATTGTTTATGATGATATTTACAAAAAACTTACACTCCTTATGGTGTGTTTATGTTTTGTCCATTAATTTTCCTTATAAATCTATATATAGGTTTCAATAGTTTGTCAGCCATTTCATACTAAATTATGACTTGACAATACCATAAAACACTAGAATGACTACCAATGTTAAATTTATCAAAAAGTTTAACAAAATCATGTATAAGTGCCATGTTCATTCCCTAGACATGTAGTTCTATGGTTTGTTCATGAACGCCCTAAGTCATGATTTAAAATATGAATATTAATCCATTAGTCCTATCAACTATGGGAAAGTGGTAGAGTTTTTGCTTGGAAATAAATTCCTACTAATAAAAATGCCAAATTTAATAAGTCTATTGGAAAATATAACCATTCACACTTGCCTAATAACTTTGCTTAGATTTCCAAGATTAAAAGGAAGTGGGTTATTTACATGACAATCCATTTTCCAAATTTAATAAGTTTATTGGGAAAGATAACCATACACACTTGCCTAAGAACTTTGCTTAGATTGCCAAGCTGAAAAGGAAGAGGGTTATTTACATGATAAGAATATGAAAAAGGTTAAGAATATCACACATCCAAAAGGTAAGACATAAAATTATCAATTCATAAATATGATGTATAGTTAGATCAATTTTTTCATTCAGTGAAGGGTTTAAATTTTTTGCTGGAGCAGAGCAGGTTCAGGGTTTAGCATTTAGAGCCTCTTTCTTTATCTTTTCTTTTTGTTTTGAATTTGATGATAGTGTTTTGGTGCTCTTAATGCCTTTTTATAATGTTGTTTTCTTGATTCCCATGTACACATAATGTGTGTGTTTGATATTGTGTATTTTTACTAAATAAGAGATAATTTATATTCATATAAGTGATTTTTAAAATGACTTTAGAAGGCGTAATTTAAAAAATAAAAATAAAACTTTGAATTACAGGTATTAGACTGAAATAAATATATACGTTACATAATACTTTTTGTAATATCAAACGACATAATATACTTGTTATGGATTGAATAAAATATGGACTATAAAACATTGTTCTTTGTAACCTGGGTAATTCATAGACCTTATATACCTTGCATGGTTTAACTTTTCTATATTTCTATCAACTACTTTGACTAACTAAATTTTTATAAATTTATACTAAACTCAAGCATAAATGAATCAATTTTTGATGTCCAATAAGATTTGCATAAATTATTTATATTGTTTAAGATTAGTTTTACATTCATTTTGTATTTTGTTCATGTAATTATATAATTTACAATTAAAAGATATAATTTCATACTTTATTATATAATTGTTACAAATTCACCAAGATGATTTCATAAAGTTTTGCATTTCTCTAAGATTTTTACTCGAACCATGTTACAAATAAATCTAAGATTGACTTTATTGAAAAATAATCTCTTATTAGCTTTTAGAATAAAGCTTACCTATATTTCGGTATTTACAATGATTATTTCATCTGCATTGAATCTTTAAAACCCTCTCTTGAAATACATAATGAATAAGATCAAGTGTTGCTCACTATCTAATAAGCGTAGAATATTTTGTTCCATACCTTCAGCACAAGAAATATATTGATTACTTCATCAACTTTTAGAAAGGCAATAATAAAAAAATGAAGGCCTATGCTACTGGTATCCAACCTCTCCACTGCTTAGCTCAATGCAAAACATAAAGCCAACATGCTTACTTTTTTGATGGGTTTCTAGAAATACATTCATCACAATCAATCAAACAATTCACAATTTTAATATGTTTGGCAATTTGTTTTCTATAAAATTACATAATTTCATTTTTACAATCACAAAAGACTTATTTCATGCTTTCTTACTTGGCTATATTTTTACGTGTTTAATCCTAAAAACCTATCATGATAGGAATATAGATTGTCGACATCTTTCTAGGACCATTCTATTTAAAAAATAGAGTAGTTAACAATTATGTGATTAAATAAATTAAAACTAAACATTAAAATAACATTTGATTAACATTGAAGTTTGCTAGAAAGCCCTACAATATAAATAATATATACTTAATTATTTAAATAACTAATAATTATTCCTCACATCAGAGTTATCAAATTTAAATATATTCTCTACACTGCATAAAATATGTTCGTTAATCAATCCTTTAATATTAACCAAATCATACACAAAAGTTGATTAGAAAGAAGAGCAGGTTGCACATATGAACCTAATTACTTTTGAAAACCCTTGAATCTTTGTTGATGCTTTATTCACAACGCAAATAGAAAATAGTTAAATAATTGAAAAAATATAAATATTCTATGAAATAACAACATCAAAATGGTTGAAACAATTACCTTCATATTTATCCTATGTGCAAGCAAGAATCACCTAAAGTAAACATTCAATGCCAAGTGATTTAGCAAGTTTTTAATTATCCTTATAGCTTTGGTGAGACAAGAAATCATATTTTCCTATCATGTTGACAACATGCATTAAACACTACCTTGAACAAAGAGAGGGAGCCAATAACATCCCAAATATTTCTTCCAATCATAATGCAACAGATAATAATTTTTATTCATCTTGTTAAAGAGCTCGCACCTTGCACCCTAAAAATTTGATGCATATTTTTTGTACCCAGAATGAGGACATGTTAATGGGTAGCAACGTGCTGGATAATTCCAAGTTAAAACAAATCGATGACTATAACAGTAATTATATTATAGAATATTATGGTGTTTTTTCCTTATAATTTTATGCGTGAGTTTAATTTTCATGTGTTTTTCAATATTTTAGATATTAATAATTGAATCAAGAATTATGTTTTGCATTTATATAAATATACATATGTTCTTTATAATTGTTTATGTTAAAATTGTTTCATTGTCTGTACATATAAATACATAAGTCTATTAAAATATATCCAATAAATCATTATAGTATTATGAATTATATTTTTTATCTTTAAATAATTTCGCATTATATTCTAGTATAGGATTTTTTTTTCTGTTCTTAAATATTATTCTATTCATTGCAATTTTTTTATAGTCGAAGACATAATAAGGTATCTAAAAGAAAAAAGATTAGACATAAGAAGATAGAAAAGTTCATAAAAATATATTATAATATCTTTAAAAAATACACCAAAAGATTTTGTTATTCTTTTCTATAAAATTTAAAAATTGTTTAAATGGATAAAAAGTGTTTAACATAGTTTTCTATGTAATTAGGGAGTTAGAGAATGAGTTTGTATGCTAATTCTGATTTAAAGCAATTCCCATGAGAAAAAATGGATTAGATAATGAATATTGGCCCAAGCTATTTAATTTATGGGCATTTACAAGCATGGAGCTAATGGAAGTTGATGAAGTAAAAACAAGAACTTGGAAAATTATTCCAAGTCATATCTAAGAAAGATTGGTTCTAGTAGTCATCAAAGATTATGTAGAAGTGATTTAGAAAAAATATGATCATAAGATAGTGATGATTCAATTCAATTCCCAATTCTTAAACATTCAAGACATACAATCATGATGCATACAAATTAACTATTACAATGAACATAGCAAGATCAAACACAAAACAGATGATATACATGGAATACACTCTTGGGGGATAATACCCACTGTACCTTACAAGATGGAATACAGTCCTATAATGAAAAGATCCAATTTATACCAATACCAACTGATCAAGGAACACCCATCCCTTAATTTAGTGAGACACCAATCCCATAAGGAGCTACTGCCTCTGTCTAGTTGAGCACCCACAACAACTAGACCTTTTAACAAGTTTCACCTTGCAAGGAGGAACCAACCCCCTAGGAAACCAAACACCCACCCATCTAACTTGAATATATTATTTTGAACACCTATTATTACTCTTCCACTGATGATGACCACATTTTTTTCCACTCTTCACCTTCACTCTTTCTCCCAAATAGTTTCAAGGGCTCACTCACTCAATTTGCCTCCTCTAGGCTCATTAGGTCCAATGACCTATGTATCCACTTACATCAACTTGATTAGATAATCATGACTGATCCTATTTACTCTATAATGGTCCTCACTAACCTATAATTTCTCTTTCAAAATTATCTAATTTGCTTAACTCCACACTTTCTCAACTCCACTCTAAATAGGCCAATTATGCCTAGTATTTATACCATACACTCATCTAGCCCATCCTGGTCAGATAAGATGATTTACATTTTTGAAACACACTTAACATAGGTATATACACATGTTACATGTCAGAACCACACTCTTCATAGGTCGGTCATTACCTCATTAGTTCCAAACCACCATTAGGTCTTGGTGAGACCTAAAACAATTAGGCCTTCATACTCACACATTACATGTGAGACTAATTGGACCACATTTATCCTTTACAAATGATTTAAACACATCAAACCTATCTCTAATATCCCCTTTATCACTCTCATATGGGTCCATGCCACTTGTAATACCAAATCAACACTTGAACCTACCAATTAGGTCTCCTCACTCTTTAGGTCTTCATACATAAAAAACACAGTCTCAAACTTCTAAAGCAAATACTCAAATATTTCACATATCCATATGATTAGATCACATGGGTGAAACCTTCAAGACCTATTCAATGCCTTCATGTGATTTAGATTATTCAACATAGTATCTAGGCACTCAAATCAACTCTCTTAGAATCACCACTCAGACTGGTCATACACAGTTAAAATACAATCAAGCTATTTTGACTCTCCATAACTAATCAGGGGCATATCATGAAAACCAATACCTTTTCATTGATATTTGAGACATATAGAACATCTCCATACTTATTTTCTTCCTCAAATCTACTCATAACATATTAAACTTACCTCTATAAAATGGTGACTCAAACTGCAAGTGTATTCAATAAACATAGTCAACTTCTAAGCCTTTGTTCATACTGAATATGGATTGGTTAAACCTCCAAAATCCATACAAATAGTCCTCATGGAGTATAAAATAGTTTTCTATAGTTATTTCATCTTGAAATATTAAAATACCATCAATAAATCTTCAATTATCCTTCTTGGGTCACTTTTAGAGCATGGTCAAACCTTCAATCAACATTAGAACTCAATAACTTTGACTGTACAGATAGTCAAACCTTCTAACTAGATTCTATGGATGCATCTTGAAGTCCTCTTCAACTTTTACTTTTACACCATCAATAAATTCATCTTAGATTACTAGTTTATCCTTTTGATAATTCAAATGCCAATAATCACTGGTTAATACAAAATCATCTATAGACACGTGTCTTCATCTCATGTCCTTGCACAACATACTCAAACATGATACATCAATCTCCTTGTGAGCCTTTTGAATTTAACTTGCATTTCTCACCATTTATCTTAGATCCTCATTTCTAAGATCAAGGTACTTGGTAGCCTCGCATGCCCTCTACATACCCTATAGTCAGTCTCCAGTCAACTTCCACCACTTGGCATCCGTGTATGCCTTCTAAACATTCTATTGACTTATTGACTAATGCACACCATTGATCTTCTTGTGCATGATTAAACACAATCTATCAATATTGATATTCTTCTCAAACTCTATGATTGTGACACATGTCTTCATCATGTTCATTCTTAGGATCTTTGACCTATTGACTTCACTCTCACCATTGATCATTATTTGACAAGTTTAACGCTTGCCTTTAGATCCTTATTTGGTTAGATTAATCACTCACTCTAGATATTTATCTATCCAATCAATTTCTCATCATTGGATATTTATTATGAATATTAAATTCTCACTGTAGATCTTTGATATTATAAATTTGGCTAAGTATAGGAAATTATTGAACTCTGTCTAGGAAGCCAACTTTGCACCTTAATAACTTTTTGTACTCTCCATGTCCAGACATAAAAATTGAAGCATATGATCTCCTCACATAGAGAAATCTATCCATATATCAAGATTCTCTTGAAACCTTCACATGTGGGAATACTGATGTCATCGATCTACTCACTCAACTTTATCTATCAAGATGACTACTTGAACCTAAACACTCATATGACTACTTTGATGAATTCCTTTCACTTCCAAAAACACTCCAAGCCCTCAAAACATGCCATAAGGTCTCTAAAACATGACCATACCAGAAATAACAGCTAACATCTACCTATCCAAGTCAAACACTGAAAAACTATGCAAGAACACTGAAGCACACTTTGTCATTATCATTCTAGCACACATGACACCTCATAAACATCCTTGGTCACCTTGGAGATATCATTGAAAAACATCCAACAATATTCCTTTTTGTCATTGATATCAACACCAATACAAATCTTATGCTTAGACTTTGTCTCTCTCTTCAAGCACTTTCTCCTTATTTGACATAATGATAAGGTGGGCTCAACTTTTGATCCTATAGAACTGAAAAGACTTCAAGGACTAGTAATAGGAAAGGACCACCTTTGAGAGATTATACAGACTCTCCCTAAAATTTTTCATACCTCTTCTTACCTTAAGATTCTCAAACATGCCACATGATTACACTCTTATTTGATCATACATAACTTCTATGAAGATAAAACATACATGAACATCAAAAACTGTATGATCTTACTTTGAAAACATTAGGAGGGACTCCTCCTAGGTCACCTAAGATTAGGCACCCTTTTGATCATCTTTAGACTATTTCCAATAATGATGAATCAACATAATTGCCTTCATACCTTCTCTCTCAAATTCTACTAAATGGTCTTCTGATTCTAGGACCTGACCATTTACAGAGCTCCCCCTTTGTTTATGCATGAGGATTCAATACATTGACAAAGTACCTATCTTGGTATGATCAAGTCATCAAATCAACATACTTATTCATATCTCCATTATGAATGGAACATCTCACATATGCTCCCCCTCACATCATGCATATCTCTTCAAGCCTTTTAAATTATTTGAGTTATCCCCCTCCACCTCCATGCTCCACTTGGATCATGATATATTGAAAAGACTTTCAATGAAGTATATCTATCATCAACTCTTCAAAAACTTAGAACCAACCAATTTAAACCTTTAGGACCAAAATCCCTAAATAAGTTACCTAGAGCATTTTACTATAGACTAATGGAGCAAGCTCATAAACCAGTTGCTCCCCCTCAACCAATAACCTCCTATTGATTTGTAGACAAGGAGATGACTCCCAATCTTTGTCTTAGATACTCAAATGTTACTTTTGTTAATGGTTTGGTCATAATGTTTGCAAGTTTTTCTTTTGTAGTTACATATTCCAACTTAACACATTGATTTCTCACTTGTTCTCTAAAGAAATTATATCTAATAGGAATATGTTTAGTTTTTGAGTGCATTATAGGATTATTTGAGATACTAATTGCATTAGTATTATCATAGTAGATGGGACAATCTTGTTTTTGCCTTACCTTATAGTCTTCCAAGGTTTGCTTCATCCATATAGCTTGAGTGTGACATAAGGAAACAACTATATACTCAACTTCTACAGTGGATAGGGATATTGAGGATTGCTTCTTGCTTAGCCAAAATACCAGGCATTCACCCAAGAAGAAAACATCACCACTAGTACTCTTCCTATCATCTACACAACCAACCCAATCTGCATCAATGTATGTCCTTTGAGTGAATTCTTTGCTCTTGGGATAACATAAAACATATTCTATGGTACACTTAAGATACCTTAAGATTTTTTTGACTGATTTTAAGTGAGATTCTCTAGGATCAACTTGAAACTTACCAATAAGTCCTCTTACTTGCATAATGTCAGGTTTAGAGGTAGTAGAGTTAAAAACACTTCCAATCATGGATTTATACAAGGTTTGATCAACCTTTGGTGAGTCATCTTGCTTAATCAACCTTAAACCTATAATCATTGGTGTACTCATTGGATTACACTCCATCATATCAAATTTTCTTAGCATATCATTGATGTATTTATCTTGTAAAATGAATATCCCTGCATCTAGTTAGTTATTTTTCAATCTTAAAAAGAATGAAATCTCCCCCAATATAGACATCTCAAATTCAGTCTTCATGATATCTACGAATTCTTTACTCATATTGTCATTGTCAGAACTAAATATTATGTCATCAACATATACAACTACAAGTAATTGATGACTGTATTCAATCTTAATGTACAAATTGCTATCAGTTACCTCTATTTTAAAAGCTTGACTCAAAAAATACTTGTCTAGTCTATCATACCAATCTCTAGGAGCTTGTTTAAGACCATATAAATATTTCTTTAATTTGCAAATAGTCTTGATCGCTTGAAAAGAAGAATCCTTCAGGTAACTCAATGTACACTTCTTCTAATTTTCTATTCAAAAATGTAGATTTCACATCCATTTGGTTACCTTAAAGTCTTTGAAACTAGCATATTCCTAGAAGAGACTAATTGCTTCTCTTCTTTCCACTAGAGCAAAAGTCTCATCAAAATCTATCCCTTTAACCTGAGCATATCCTTTACCAGTCTAGCTTTACTTCTTGTGACCTCTCCTTTCTCATTCATCTTATTTCTGAAGACCCAATTAATGCCTATTACATTCTTGGTTTTTGGTCTAGGAACTAGGTTCCATGTTTCATTCTTTACTATTTGATCAAGTTATTCATCCATAACACATGTCCAAATTTCATCTTTGCTAGCTTCCAGGAAAGTTTTGGGTTCAATTGATGATAACAAGACATTATTTTATTGGATATGATTGATCAACATTTTTATTCTAGTTTACAACTTTGCATTAACATTACCAATTACTTGGGAGGCATGATGACCCTTTTGTATTCTCTTAGATAGATATTTAGTGTTAAGTCTTGATTATTCCTCTTCATCTTCATCATCTGTTTGAATAGATAACTTGTCCTTATAAAGTAGAATTCTGAATAGTATCACTTACTTGCAAGTTTGACTTCTTGACTCTATTTGTCTCATCTACACTCACATTTAAGCTTTTAACAATCTTTTGAAGTCTCTTGTTAAAGCATATATAGGTAGCGTTGATAGAATAATAGCCTAATAGGATGCCCTCATCAGATCTTGAATCAAATTTGTCAAGATTTTCTTCATCCCTTTTGATATAACACTTGCTCAAAAATAATCTAAAATGTTTGACATTAGCAGCGCTATTCTTGCATAGCTCATATGGAGTATTATCACCATTTACTCTAATTTGGCACCTTTTAAGAATGTAAAATGAAGTGTTTACTACCTCTTCCCAATATGCATATGATAGTTTAGCATCTTGAAGCATATTTCTACTCATTTCTTGAATAGTTCTATTTTTCCTTTTAACAACACTATTCTATTGTGGTGTTTAGCAGGAGAATATTATCTTCTTATCCCTTATTCTTCACGAAAGTCGTCAAATTCATGAGACCAAAACTCACCTTCTCTATCTGATCTTACACACTTAATTTTTGATCCTTTTCATTTTCCAGAAGTGCTTTCGATGCCGTAAATCTTGAAAAACTATAGATTTATCTTTAAGAAAGCATATCCAAGTGAACCTAGTGATAATCAATGAGAAGCATGAAATAATTGTTACATTAAATACTTTAAGTTCTCATAGGTCAACATAGATCAGTATGGATCAATTCTAAAGGATCTATAGTAGAATGTTCCTTGGATTTGTATCTCTTCTTGATTTGCTTCCCATGAAGACATGCTTTGTAGAGAGAATGAGGAATTTGGATAATTTTTGGCATATGTATTACTAACCCCTTTGAACTGATCCTTGCCATATTGTGAAAATTAAAATGTCCAAGTCTTCTATGCCCAAGCTAGCTTTCATCCAATTGACTCATGAAACATTCCTCCTTCTTGGGTTCATGGAAGATATATAGGTTATTCTCTACATTATGAACATTTGAAATTATTTTTTACAGAATTTGCCCTTTTAACTTCACATTCCTTGTCATGAAAGGTTAGAATGTTTCCTTGCTCACACATTTCACTCAAACTTAAAATATTATGTTTCATACCTTCTACATATAAGACATTCTCAGTTCTAGTATGGCCATTATCAAGACTCATAATACCTTTTCCAATAATATTAGCAAAATTTTTAATACCAAATCTAACTGAACCTAAATTGGTCTTCTTGAGAAAGATAAAATTGCTCGTCTCCTGTCATATGACTTGAGCACCTACCATCTATGTACTACTTCTTATTCTCATCTTCTTGAGTGTGAAAAGTTTTCTTAAACAAACATTGATTCTTCCTTTGGTGCACTATAAGAGTTTTATTTCTTTTCTTCTTCTTCTTTCTTAGGCTTAGTGTCCTTAAACCATTTGATGGTGTCAATGACTTGTATGTCTTTTTTCCAAAAGGCTCTTTTTCAATTCTTAGTAATATGATTTCTGATTGTAGTTGTAACAAACCCAATCTCTTTTCATCTTAGGAGATAGAGAAGAATTCTTATATCTATGACCAAACTGATTACAAGTAAAAAATTATACAATTAAAAAATTGCTCATGTTGGATATCTTTGTCTTCTCCATTACTGATCCAAGAGTCTTTATTCTTAACTTGTTTGGTCAAGCAAGAGTCCCTTTTGACCTTGGATGAGATCATATTTGAACATGTTAAGACTTTAATTGATTTGATCTCACAAAATGCAGAGGGAGTCAAATTTAAATTTTTACTTCCTTTCAAACTTTATATCTATTTTTATAGATGATCAATCTTTGACAAAGCACACAGTAGTTCACCATGAAGATCCATTGTACCTATGATCACCTTCAAGTGGTTAAAATTTTACAAAGAAGATATGGATTTGATACCAATTATTAAAGGTAAAATCATTGAGGGAAAAATAAATCAACAATGCAAGATAATCAAATTCAATTCCCAATTCTTAAACATTAAACACATACAATCATGATGCATACAAATTAACCATTGCAATGAACATAGTAAAACTAGGCACAAAACACATGATATACATGGGAAACCCTCTTGGGGAATAAAACCCACTGAACCCTGCAAGATGGACTATATTCCTATAAGGAAAAAATCCAATTTATACCAACACCAATAGATCAAGGAATTCCCATCCCTTAATTTAGTGAGACACTAATCCCACAAGGATCTTCTGCCCTTGTCTAGCTGAGCACCCACAATAACTGGACCTTTTAGCAAGTTTTACCTTGAAAGGAAGAACCAACCGCCTAGGTAACCAAGCACCCACCTAGCTACCTTGAATAGATAATTTTTAACACTTATTTATACTCTTCAACTGATGATGACCACATTTTTTGGCACTCTTCACCTTCACTTTTTCACCCAAACAGTCTCAAGGGCTTACTCACATAATATGCCTCTTCTAAGATCATTAGGTCAAATGACCTATATATCTACCTACATCAAATTGATTAGATAAACATAATCAATCCTATTTGATCTCTAATGGTCCTCACTAACCTTTACCTTCTCTTTCAAAAGTTCTCTACTTCACTTAACTCCACACTTTCTCAACTCCACTCTAAATAGGCCAATTATGCGTAGTATGTATACCATACACTCATCTAACCCATCTTGGTCGACCAAGATGCTTTACATATTTGAACCAAAATTAACATAGATAAATACACATGTTACATGTGATAACCACACTCTTCATAGGTCGATCATTACCTCATTATCCCCAAACCACCATTAGGTCTTGGTGAGACCTAAAACAATTAGGCCTTCATACTTACATGTTACATGTGAGACTAATTAGACCACCTTCATCCTTTACCAATGATTTAAAGACATAAAAAATATCTCCAACATCCAATTTTTCACTCTCATATGGGTCCATGCCACTTGGAACACCAACTCAAAACTTGAACCTACCAATTAGGTCTCCTTGCTCTTTAGGCCTTCATACATTGGCTCAAACTTCTAAAGCAACTACTCAAATATTTCACATATCCATATTATTATATCACATGGGTGAAAAATTAAGGACATATATAATTAATTAATGTGATTTACATACTTCAACATAGGCTCTAAGCACTCAAAACAACTCTCTTAGAATGACCACTGAGACTAGTCATATACAGGTAAAATACAATCAAGCTAGTTTGACTCTTCATAATTGATCAAGGGTATATCATGACAACTAATAAATTATCATAAATATTTTAGACTTATATAATATCTCCATTCTCATTTTATTATTCAAATCTACTTAGGACATCTTTAACTTACCTTTGCAAGATGGTCACTCAAAGTACTAGTGTATTCAATAAACACAATAAACTTTTAAGCCTTTATTCATACTAAATATGGATTGGTAAAACCTTAAAAATCCATAAAAATGGTCCTCATGGAGTCTAAAACACTATCGAATAGTTATTTAATCTTGAAACATTTAAATAACATCAATAACTCTTTAATTATCCTTCTTGGGTCAATTGCAAAACATGGTCAAACCATCAATCAACTTTGGAGATCAATAACTTTAACTATATAGATAGCCAAAACTTATAACTAGATTATTTGGATTTGCCATAAATTCCTCTTAAACTTTTCCTTTTACATAATCAAGAAATTCATCCTAGATCAAACTATATAAGTTAAATATTGATTACTAGTTTATCCTTTTGCTAATTCAAATGCCAAATGGTTAGTAGTTAATGCGAAATCATCTTTAGACACATGTCTTCATCTCATGTCCTTACACATCTTGTTAAAACATGTTCCATTTATATCCTTAATATACTCCTAAATTTAACTTGTATTTCTCACCATTGATCTTATATCCTCACTTTTGAGATCTAGCCACTTGGTAACCTTGCATGCCCTTTGTGTACCTTACAGTTAGTCTCCAATGAACTTCTATCACTCGATATCCTCATATGCCTTCTGAGCATTTTGTTGACTTATTTAATAATGCACACCATTTATCTTCCTTTTCATGGTTAAACATTCTCCTTCAATCTTGATCTAGTGCTTAAACTTCATGATTGTGACACATGTCTTCATTGCATTCATTCTCAGGGTATTTGACTTATTGAATTCACTCTCGTCATCGATCACTATATAACAAGTTTAACACTCACCATTATATCTTTATCTGGTTAGATTAATTAATATTCATAGATATTTATCTATCTGATCACTTACTCATCATTTGATCTTCATCTATCAGTTTAGACGCTCGCTATTAGATCTTTATCATTAAGATTAAATGCTCACTGTAGATATTTGATATCATAAATTTGGCTAAGTATGGAAAATTATTGAACTTTGTTTGAGAATCTAACTTTGCACCTTAATAAATTTTTATATGATCCATGTCCAGACCTAAAAATTGAACCATATGATCTCATCACATAGGTAAATCTATCCATATATCAAGTTGCTCTTGAAACCTTCACATGTGTGAATGTTGATGTCATAAATCTGCTCACTCAACTTTATTTATCAAGATGACTACTTAAACCTAGAGACTCATATGACTTCTCTAATGAATTTTTTTCACTTCCACAAGCACTCCAAGCACTCAAAACACCCCATAGGGTCTCTAAAACATGACCATACCATTAGTAACATCCACCATATACTTATCTAAGTCAAACACTGAAATCTATGCAAGAATACTGAAGCACACTTTGTCATTGCCATTCTAGCTCACATGACACCTCATCAACATCCTTGGTCACTTTGGAGACATCATTAACAAACCTCCAATAGTAATTAGTATAAAATTTCAATCTATAATATTATATAATTGTGTTGGAAATCGAAGATATATCTCACCATGGTATTTGATATTGTTTCACAAATTTTATAGTGAACCATGTAACTCCAACAACCAAATGCCTATTAGTATAGGGAAAGGATCATGAATTTGATTCTAATAAGTCTTAAAATTTATTGAATCAATTTTAAAATAAATTTTGGTGAAATAATTCTTAGAAAAATAGTGTATATAACTTTAAATTGTTTTAGAATGGATAAGGAATGATAAACTATCAACCTATTTTTTTGTTAATCTATGTTTATGGATAAGGAATGAAAAACTATCAAGCATTGTGAGAATTAATGTTAATATAAATATTAAAGATATTTTATAAATATTTTACTTTGAGTCTAGATGCTCCTCTATAAATATAATTAGTTTGTTGAGACTTAAAAATCAACCATGATTGAATGCATGTGATGATCAAAGACATAGACACATGAGTTCCCATCTATTTTTAAATAGTTGTTTTGTACCTATCTTCATGGAAAATATTGAATTGACACCATTGTCTTATATTTTTTTCTCTCATGATTTGTTGCAAGGATGATACAGTGGGCCAAAGATGGCTAAAACATTTTTCAGACTGTTTCCACTTCAAACATGCAATTCATTATGGGAAGAAATATTGTATACTCGTGATGTGTCTAATAAACAAGTCAGAGATCTTCAACACATGCTTAATTAAATATTCACTGACCCACCTATCTCTTGGGTTAGTCAATAATATCATGTTGCCAAAACTTGGTGAAACATAGATGATGCATTTATAGTGGATATTTTACAAGGACATTAGTCTAAACATCAGATAGAGGATTTTGATATCTTGTTCAAAATTAATATGTTGTCTGAGATGATAGTTTAAAAAGATGGAATCAACATTCACCCTATGATGCAATATTGATTTGATAATTATCTTTCTCATACATCATACTGCATGTTCCTTCTAGCTAAATTTTAATGTAACTATCACTTGGTGATTAGATTTTATTTGTACTAGTGGGATAGATTGCATGAATCATGCAAGGAACATTTGGCATGCATAGATACATGCCTTGAGATGTCAAAAGACCAGATCCTCGATGAGCTAAAATTCATAAAATTTAAATGGAGATATGGTAATTGCTCAGAAGACAATGTTGACAAGGACCCACGTGACTTTACTGGTTAGGAATCAGATAGGTCCTGATTACATCACAAATTGATTTATGTAAAGTGGATTTTATTGGACAATGGGCTCGTACAAAGAAGACATTGGAAATGTCTATAATTTAAATTTTATAGCTTTCTTAGTTTTGATGGCTCACTAATCAAGCTATATTTTTTTCCTACACAAGATTTAATGATCTTTAATGTTTAAATCTTCATTTACTTTATTGTGTAGACCAGGTTTAAAAAACACTGTGATTACTGTTCTTTCATTGTTTGATGTTGAGTGCCTGGTGATTGTTTTGCAAAGTGTGTTTATTTTTATAAATTGTTAATTAATTTACTCATCTATTGTTATACAACAAAAATTGAGTTCTATGTATGCATATTGGAAATGAAAACAAGTTATAGCATGTGAAGGCGTGTTGGATGAAATCACCATGGTTAATCAACATTCTAGATTTTTCATTTTTTTACATTTATAGTTATCATTACTATGTCAATTTGACTACAAAAAACCATTTTTATATTTATATTTAATTAAATAACATTTCTTACCAATATGATAACACAAGGAGCTAAAGTTTATATCTATTTTTTTACAAAGCTTGCTTGGATTTGTGGATGGAAGTTAGGTTTTGCATAAATCCATAAGCATTAGAATCACCTCAGGGAGGTGATGAACAACCAAATATAATTGAATCAATCATTTATTAAATAATGAAATTTTGTGTTGAGAGTTCCTTGATCAATACCACCAAGGTTACAATAGAGGAATTCAGACAGATTGTTGATGTGTATGTTGGTAAGTTTTCAGATTATTTGGAGAAGGTGGTTGAAAATCCTAAAAAGGAGGAACTTGAAAAGTTATGGATATTTATAAATGAAACAAAAATGGTCAATTTCCTTGAACATGTGGAAATACAACCATCTGTTGTTGGAAGTTTGTGTAAGGGAGTTGGTTTTGATAAGAAGGGACTTGATTCTAATTCTAGTTGCCTCATATGTGTGAACATTGAGGATGACAATTCTGATTAGTTTGATGGACTTTTGGATGTTTTGTTGATTCTATTGTTGCTTTGTCTTTTACTTTATAATGCCTCATTCATGTGGTTTCTACATTATAATTATGTTTCTCGTACTTTGTCTAGACATTGGTTTTTTGTATGTGGCCTTTGGGGTCTGATACTTATATGTTTTGATATTCAGATGTATAGCCTTGTTAATTGTTATATATATATATATATTCAAAAATAAAATTGTCGATGTATTTTATTCCATCATGAATAGGTGAAAAGATACACCAAAAAATCCAAATAACACATTGGTTGAGAAAAGAAAAAACACAAATTGACCAAAGGTCAGATACAAAAAGTAGAGTAGCAATGAGTCAAAGTCTCCCAGGGAAGTGAAAGCCTCGACCTATTTGTGGAAACAAATAAAATGACTAGTACATGGTGTTTGGAGTGACTAACCAGATTTAAGTGAGAGGGAAATCTCTCACAGTGAGAGGACCATTATCTTCACTTACCTATAGATGAATCATGCCCACCTTGAAGTCACAAGCACTCTTTACAAGAACATTTTCCTCGATGTTATGTTCATAAAAGACATGAGTGAATGAGGTCTCCTTAAATTGGGTAGTTTGCTCCTTCACTCTATTAAAGATATGGGATAGAGTGGTATGATTTTAGATAGCCTTTCCATTCATCTAATCACAAACAAGATGAGAATATAAGTATAAATTGATAGCAGGAATGGCCCATTCCAAAGCAATGTTTAAGGAAGTGAAAATGGTTTGAAGCTCAACATAATTATTGGTTTGAAGCCTTGTTTCTTCCTGGAATAAAATCATAGTGGTATGAAAATGGATAATACCTAGAGAACCACTAAGACTGAGATTTCCATGTAAAGCACCACTAGAGAAATAATGAGGGAGAGTGTTGTCATATAGGAAGGGGAGAGTGGAGTGCTTAGGAGATACAATGGAAGGAGGCTAATGCCCAAAAGAGTAATGAAATATAAACAAGGTGGTGAGAAAAAAAGGTGTAGTGCCAATGAATATGGCCTCATTATGAGTAATTCAGATACTCCAGTACATCTGAAGGTGCAAGCACTTGTGAGCTTTTGAGAGAACTATTTTGTGAGACCAATTTGACCAAGCTTCTAAGAGTGTGTCACTAACCCAAATGTGCAGGATTTAAAGTTTGTAAAATCACTCCAAATTTACTTCATGAAGGAGTAATGGACATATAAATGATCAATGTTTTTAGATTGGTTCCTGCAAAGATGGCACCAGCTAGGACCTTGCCAATCCCTCTTCAACAAATTATCCCATGTGAGTAATTTATTACTCATAGCCAACCAAAAATTAATTATAGTCTTAAGAAGAGCCTGAATATGCCATAGGCCCTTCCACCACCATTGAAAATTTTCTTTTTCTAGATGATCCCTCAAGGCCTTGTATCCAAGCTTGATAACATATTGTCCTCCCTCCTTGTTATAAGCCCATAAATGCTTGTCTTACTCCTCAATGAGAAATATGGAGATAGATATTAAACACAAGTGATATATGTTCCAAATAATGGCATCCTCACCAATCAAGCCAATGATAAACATAATTTTCTATCCCTCTATCCAATTAGTGTGCAAACCTCTATTCTGAACATCTTCCAGAGTAAACAAGGAGTACCTACTCACATATGTTTGTAGAGATTCAGGGAATATATGGTCTCCAAAAGAACTAGATATAACATCCTATTTGATGATAATATTTGTATGATCCCCAAGCTCCCATGCTAAGTGGTTCCCAATGAGATTAAAGCTTTTGGTGATGGGTTTAAAAAAAATAGAAGCTCCAATAGAAGTCTTAGGATAAGTTCTAATCCACTCCTCAATGGGGAGGGGGAATATATAATTATGGTGAAGAATACACTACCAAAGACTATTTTTTGTAATAAGGCTCTGAGCCTTTGTAGTTTCCAATGCTTTAGAGAAGACTTTCAAATATTTAATGCCCCAACCACCATCACTTTTACGCTGTGAAACTATGTGACATTTGATAAGTAGGATGCTCCTGTGCTCCTTGTTGTCCTACCAAAGGAAATGGAGACATATACTATAAATCTTATTGATGATCATCCAAAGAAAAAGAGCAAAAGAGAGCCAGTAAATAGGGATGTATTCTAGAACACTCTTGATCAAAACTAGCCTCCCAACCTTGGATATCTACTTGTTACACCAAAGATAAATTCTCCTTTTTATCTTATCCACAAGCCACAACCAGTCTTGTATCTGATAATCATTTGCTTTTATATAAAACCACAAATATTTTATGCCTTCATCAAGGTCAAGGGCATTGAAATGCAACACCATGAGAGTGTGATCCTAAGTATATTGGGCAATGTGAAAAAATATATAGTAGACTTTTGCACATTTATAACCATACCGTTTGCCAAAGATAAAAGCTTTAGGATCTAATCCAAGCATTTTTCTTCCTGGATGGAGCCATTCCAAAAAATGAGAATGTCATCAAGAAATAAAATATGAGTAATATGAGTGTTCCTAACAATATTTACTCACCTTAATTTCCCAAAGTTAATCTCCATAGCAATATGATGGCTAAGGTCTTTAGCCACCAACAAGAATAAAAGTGGGGAGAGAGGACAGCCCTATCTAAGACCTTAGGATGGGAAAAAAAGGGGAAACAGATCCATTAATAAGAACAACAGAAGTGGTCAACTAGTAACAATCCTCAATCCAATTAATGAAATTTGGATCAAGGCCCACTTGGGTGAGAATGAGTCTAAGATAGAGCCAATTTAATCTATCAAAAGCTTTGGATAATTCAATTTTAAGGAGGAAAGTTAGTCAAGATTTTGTCTTGATTGTATGGATAGCCTCTTGGGTTGTACCAATGGAATCATGAATAAGATAATTATCAAGGAAGCTAAATTGCTCTGGGGAGATGTATAGTGATAAAATCAGTTTGAGGTGAGTAATAATGATTTTGGCAATGAGCTTATAAATGCAATTTCACAAAGAAATAAGGCAATAGTGATCAAAGCTAGAAATATTATCACTTTTTGGGTTGTTTGCAATAAAATTCGAAGAGAAAGGGGCATGTAATTTGTTGGTCACATGCAATTCGTCAATCATATAGAGGTCACTGGTAATAAGATCTCATAAACGAAGGTAAAATTCCACCATCTATCCATCTAATCTCGGTGCCTTCCCAGCTTGAAAATATTTTAGAGTCTTATGAAGCCCCTCAAGCATGATAGGACTGAGAAATTTTTGATTATGTTATTCCTCCACCCATCTATCAAAGAAAGAGTCCACAACCATGATGTCTCTAATGTTTTTCCTTAGCTATTCAATGTAAATGTTTTGATAATGTGAGACTACTACCTTAGATATGAAGGCAAAATTAGAGAAATCAATTTCATTGTTGTCCTTTATATTCTAGATGGTATTCATTACCCTATATGACATAGCTTGAAGGTGAATTTTTTTTGTGTTGTCATCCCCCTCATTAAGCCAAGTCAAGCGACTCTTCATCCTCTATTTTACCTCCTACCAAGCTATAATTTTAGCCTTTTACTATTCCAAAGCATCCACTTCCCTGAGAGTTTCTTCCTAAAAGTCATCTTGTTGATAATATACAAGACACTTACTGATATTTTCTTCCACTTTAACAAGTTTACTCTCACCTTTGACTAGGACTTGATCACTACCTTGACCTTGATGAGATTCCTTTGAAGGTTGAGCATAACATGTTCTCTATCCACATGGATGTAGGTGATCCAAGTATCTTGGATAAGTTTACAAAAGTACTTATAGCTAATCCAATGGATATTGAATTTAAAATGAGCATGAGGTTGCTTTAGACCATCAAATAACTCCAAATAAATAGGACTACGATCAAAATAATATTGTTTTAGAGTAATAACCTTAAAACATTTTAGCTACAATGTGAGATCCTCATTTATCAAGAATATATCTAATATTTTTTAAATTCCTTGTAATCATGTGTGGTGATTGGACCAAGTGGGTTCCATTTCAGAAGGAGAAGCATCGACCAAACAGTGGGTAACCATGAAGTGCAAAAAAAAAGAGTAAGAGGATCCTGTCATGTTGTTTGTCCCTATAATTGATTATAGTGTGTAGTGAAGTTTAAATCATCTCCAAGTATAAGATAGGGCATTTAAAGGATGTCAGGGTCTGATAGAGAGTCCCGAAGTCTTTCCTATGATGAGAAGGAATGTAGACATTGAGAATGTCCAAATCCATATTGAGAGCAATTGAGTGAAGTGAAACTATCATGCAGTTCAATGTTTGCTAAAAATTATTGTGTACCAGGAAGGACTCCCATCCAAGTGCCAACCCTCTCGAGTTACTAATAGAACTACTTGCCAAAAAATACCAATCAAGAAAGAGTTTTTGAGTAGTTTGTTCACCACCTCATTTGAACACATAGTTTCTTGTATGAGTAGAATATTGGGCTTGTGTTTTAGTACCAATATCTTAAGAGACCATTTTTTATTAGATGACCCAATACCTCTAGCATTGAATGATGTAAATATCATATTGATACCTTATTTTGGGTTGCATTTCTAAGGGCCTAATCAATGGTTTATTGTTTTCTAAGCATAACCTCATGTTCAAACTCCAATTTTATAATGAAGATAATTGAGTGCCTACCTATGTTGCTCTGAAGAGGAGCTAATTTATGGGTGCCCAAACCTCTTGCCTGTTGTCTACCTTCATGTTGTTTCTGAAGAGCCTTGGTGAGGGACCTAGTCTGATATCTTCTATCTATGGAGTGCTTTGAATTGAAAGAAGAAGTAGAGGGTGTGTATTTGGTAGCATCCACATCGACTGATGACTTTGGGGTACTATGAGAGGTGTTGTAAGAAGTATTTTTTTACATGTAGAACCTCTGTAATATTATAAATCTATGATAGACCATTCAAAATGAATCCCATTATGTGATTGGGGACCTCCTTTAAACTTAAATAATGTCCCAAAGTGACTTCACCTAAAAACTATAAACCATGATTTGAAACCATCATGGAGTCCTCTAAAATAGTTATCTCCTGCTTGGGTGGGCCTATGCTATGATGAAATGTGAGTGAGAGATAATAGAGAAAAAAATCCAAACTCAAAGACTCATGGCTCTAGAGAGTCCAACATCAACTGTTGTGAGTCTGAGTGATCTTATTGACATCTATATGGAACCTAAAGATTTCCTCCAAGTAAAGCTTCCTATGTTTTTACCCTCCCTCAGACCTATCCTATAGGTTTACCACTGGTGCCTAGATTAGGCCTCTGATTTGTGATTCTGATTCTGGGGATGATTGATGTGAGTGTGGACATGAGAAATGTAGGTGTCCATAATTGTGACACAGAGTGTATTTGAACAGAGCATGTTGATATTCTAGTGTTTGTTAAATGTGGACATCCCCAACTATGATCTTCATGGTATCAAGCAAGCCATGAGATGTATCTATTTTCATGCACATGAGAGATAAAAAAGTGGTATGCTTTAATAGGGTATTGGGGTCCATTATAATGTGCTTGTTGAGGGAATCACCTATGATTTGGAAGATTTTTGGCTCCCATATCTCAATGGGAAGTCTTGGCATCTTAACCTAGAGTGATAGAATTTTCATAAACTCCCTTTTTGGCTTGAAACCTGCTTTCCACCTATAGATATGTAAGGTTGTATTACCCTAGAACCATGGCTGAGCTAAAGTAATCCAATCTTTATCTTTCAAAGACCTAAAAATAAAAGTTACGAAATCTTTTTCCCCTTTGTGACTGGTGAGGGTATAACCCAACAAAGCTCCCCAAGTGTTTTGTGCCCAACTGAGGAGGTATGTGTCTTTAAATATCTTGCCATAGAATTAGACAATGAGTGTCTACTCTATGTATTTGAAAACATTATCCATATAGATCTTGGGATTGATGACTGTTGGTGAGGGGATCGATGTGAGCCTAAAACATTTATGTTTTTTTCCTTATAATATGTCTCCTTTGAGTTCTAGTCAGGTTATCAAAGGGATCCACTGACATAGGTGAAGGATTTCAAGTTGTGTCAAGACCAACTCTATTTGAAACCTACATTTAGTGAAGAATGGGATTGAAGGTGGATCCCAACCAGTGTTTTTGAAAAACATTCTAGGTTTTGTTCCCACCACCAATATTTACCTCATCTAGAAGATATGTTATTCTCTCAAAATGTGCCTATGTAGTGTCATATGTAACCTTCAACTGTGGAGAAACCTTAGGTAAACTACCATGCTTCCACTCCTTGCTCTCCATGATCCCCCTCCATATATATATATATATATATATATTTGTGTGTGTGTGTGTATGTATATATAAAACCATAGGCAATATACATGAATGAGAACCTAATTATTTTTATAATTATATAGTGTGCAAATAGAATACATAGTATTTATTAGATTTACATTCAAATGCCATTTTGTGTAAAAGCAAGTAAGTTTTACATAACTAACATGTTTTGCAATGCAATGGCATTGAACTAGTCAACATTTCAATAGTTTAAACACCATTGGTTCAATTTAGATGTTAGATCTATTTTTAATTTACTATCCCAAACTTTTGAAATATTTGTTAAGCATGTGTGTGTGTGTGTATACATACATACATATATGTATGTAAAGATATGTACATATATAAATATACATATATATATATATATTTATAAACATGTACATATACATATACATATACATACATATGAAAAATAGATGATAAATGAATAGAGGAAGGGAGAGAGGAGAAGATTTATAAAAAAATAGGCCTGTATCACTTTTACACCATATGTATACTCCTAAACATGCCTAAAATATAAATACATTATTAAGCACAAATCTCAAATGGGAGATACCTAGTTTTATAGAACATCATGCGACCTAAGACAATAGTTATCAATATTAGTGGCTTAGCACGACATTGGGTTCTATTCTATAGCCAATTGGGAAAACATATGATGATTGATAACTCACTATAGTGACTATACTTCATACTAAGCAACATGGCTATAATAACACCTACTCAATAGAATAATATTTACCAAGACATGCTAATGGTGATAGGGTCCTAGATAAAGGTAAGTGTATAAGGAGAGTAAAACAAAAATGTTTCAAAATCTCCCAAAAACCACTTCAAGCAGTCATTGATCCTTGTATCTTCAAGTATAAGGTTATACTTCTTACTAAGCAGAACCTCATTGGGAATTTCCATGCCAAGATTTATAAGGAGTTAGATTTACACAGATGTGTTCAAAACACATAGACACCTTTACTAGGGTACACACCTATTGTCCAAAGAGAATCTAAGGGATTCATCACATTTTTATTCAAATCTATTGAGGATCATCAGAGGATTACATTGGGAGGGCCCTAGTTCTGGGGAAATGCTACACTCATCACTACTAGATGGTATGCTAGTTTTGATCCCATGCATGAGCACATTAGAACCATGGCCCTTTGGGTAAAGATGATAGGCCTTCCAATAGAGTTTTGGGAGCCCCAGATCTTCAAGATACTTTGGGATTCCCTTGGTACATATCTAAAGACTGATTGAGCTACTTATGAACTAACAAACACTACAATGGTTGTCATTTATGTGGAGATGGAGATCAGACAAGGCCTACTAGACAACATCAATCTTGTGACAGGGGATCTACATTAAAAACAATTTCTTAACTACAAAAATGTGCCTTTATAATGCTCCAAATGTCATGTATATGGTCACCTATAGTATACATGTTCTCTCTATAAGAAGACTGATACACTTGTAGGATCTAAGTGGATGGCATATACTCTAAGAATAGGGTATCAGTCTCCATTGGGTATGGTGGATGTAGGAAAAAATAATAATGTTATAGCAGATATAGACTTGGAAGGCTTGAGGGGCTCAAAGGAGATGGTGGATGGAAATAACACAATGGAGCAGGCATCACACACTAACCCATAAAATCCACTTTCAAAGAGCAAACCAGTTATACAAGGTATTGATCAAACCATATCCTTCTCATTTCAAAGTTTTAATATTAGTTTGGCAATAGAGCAATCCATCAAACTTAGGGAACACACACTAACCATCATGGGAGCCATTACTGGCTACAATGATTTTGAGCACACAAAAATGGATCAATTGGAGTGCCCACATTCTACTATCAGAGTAAGGGATCATTTAACAAATGAGGTCTACAAATGTACCCCCTCATCTAACACTACCAATTACTAGGAAACACGTATAAAACCATTGTCTCAAAACTATATTAGGACTAATCCAATGGGATATGATCTTACTACAACACACAATATACATTTTGTTATGGGAATATAAGTCGAATGTGTATCAACTAAATAATACACCTCCTTTTCTTCTTTTTCCACAACACCATCCATAGTACAAAGATATATGACTAGATCTCATACCAATCAAATCCATCACCGATATAGTGAACACATGTAGACTATAGGCTTAGAAGTCTCCATGGATCACACTCCCTTGGCTATTTGAGGCAAATGCCCTTGTATGTCACATGAAAAAAATGATGTTAAACAAGATTTCTTTCAGGCAGACAACTCACTATTCCTATGGCCCTTAGTAGAACAACCCCTATAAGGGTTACCAAATGATCATTATCTCCCAAAACATTGGGGGGGATTAAGATGGCTCCAAAACAACTCTCCCGAAAGATACTGGTATACAAAAATAGCCTATGTGTCTTACTACTACAAAAGATAATGTGTTAAGTTGTGGATACCATAAAACACCTTAAGAAATGTCTTTCTAACTAGTCTTTCTTAACTAGTAGTTTAACGTGCAAATCTAGGGGTCTGGATATAAGATGGAACCTCTTTTTGGTTATGAGATCATTTACAACTAATCCTAACTTTTTTCTTGGTACTTTATTCTCTAGCGAACTCAACACTGATACATATATACTAAATGTTTATTCCCCTTCATAAAATAGAAAGTGTTTTTGGGATGATGTAGATAATTTTAGCATTCTTCTTATGCCACATCTCATCTTAGGAGGGGACCTAAATTTAATTACACACCATTCAGAGGTTTGGGGCTTACAATCTATAAAAAATCCACTAGCATATTATTTTCTAAACTTTATAAAATAATAATGGTTGGTGGATGCCACTCCTTTGGTTATGGAACTAACCTGGATAAACCACCACTCAAGAACATAGGATATTTCAAAAAGATTAGATAGATTCCTAATAAAGGAATCACTTATTCTATAGACTACTACTTACAGGGCCACTACATTGAAGCATATGACCTCTGATCATAACCCCATATAGTTGGAACTATTTTTGGGTTTGAAGCAGCCACCCACCCCTTTCAAATTCAATCCATACTAGTTGGTTTATGAGGATTTTAGAGAGCTGATCAAAGAACCTCATCGAGGTCAAGGATGTGGCCAAGAGATGGGCAAAAAATAAATTTCAAGAGTATGAAAGAGATATCCTTGTGTTGGAAGATAACATAAAGGCCAGTCTTATCTCACTTCATGAAGATGGCTTTAGGGATGATATATTACAAAACCTTGACAACTTGGAAAAGTAAAAGGCTAGATTATTGGCTTGGTAGGAAGCAAAATGGTAGATGAAAATCACAATTAATTGTCTAAATGAAGGGGATAACAATACCAATTTTTTCCATCATCAAGTTATGGCAAGGAGGGGTAAAAACACCATTTAGAACATAAAAGGATAATAATGGGATGGACTGCATAAAATTTCATACTATATCCAATGCTACTATCAATCATTATCAACACATCTATATGGATTGCCCATGAGAAAATATTTGAGACATATTTGTGGTGTCCCCTTTCCTTAATGGCTAGGTTAGTTAAAAACAAAACCTTATCTTCTTTAGGTTGATCACATTAGATGAGCTACACAAAATACTTCATTATTTTCAGTTGGGGAAGGCACCTAGTCCAGATGGGTGGACGATCGAGTTCTAATTTAATTTTTTGGACCACATTATAAATGACCTTCTTATGGCTATGGAAGAATCTTGCAAGGTGGGTAAAATTTATGCACCCTTTTTCTCTACCTTTATTGCTAATATTCCCAAGAATGACAACTTATCCAAATCTAATCACTTTCACCTTATATCATTTTGCAATTTCATCTACAAGATTATTTTAAAGGTCATTGTAGCTCACCTAAAACCTCTATTGTTTATGCATATCTCCCTAGAATAGTTTGGTTTTATAAATAATCATCATATACAAGACGCCATTGGTTCTACCCAAGAGGTTTTACACACTATCAAAATATGTAACCATTCAACTTTCCTCCTCATGATAGACCTTTCCAAAGATTTTGATTGTGTTAATTAGATCTAAGTTCATATTATTCTTACTCAAGTGGGGTTTACACCAACCTTCATCAAATGGATCGAAGAATGCTACCAATTCATTTCATATGTTGTCCTAGTTAATGGCTCAACATCCTCTTTTTTCCCCCTTCTTGGGGGATCGGATAGTGATGTCTACTTTCACCACTCCCTTTTCTTTTCATTATAGAGGAAATGAGTCATTACATCTCCCATGAGAGGGTTGCAAGGAACATATCAGGTGTCAAGATTACATATGCTACACATATTACTCATAGCCTTTTCATTGATGACATTATCATCGTTAGGAATGGATCCATACAAGATGCCAAATGTTTGGATAGAATTTTGAAACTTTTGACTTCTACTATGGGTATGGTTATTATATTCAAGAAACTACTATATACTTCTTTCATGTCATACTTGCTACCATGAATTTTATCCTCCATTTGATGCCTTTGATAACACCTCCTTCTGAGGCTGGCATCTTATACTTGGGGTTTTATCTAAAGTCAAATGAATACTGTAAAAATGTCTAGATTTGGATTTTTGAAAAATTAAAAAAAACACATCTCCCTCTGGTGCAACCATTAGATTTCTATGGCTAGTCAGTTGATGTTGATCAATTATGTCTTTATTGTTATTCTAATTTATTGGCTATCACTTTTTATCCTCCCGCACATGATACTTAATAATATCAAGAAACTACACCTTCACTTTTTGTGGTCTGAGAACAAAGAGAACAAGAGTATTCCACTTATTAAATGGAGCATAATCTCTCAACCTAGCTTAGATGGGGTATGGGGACTAAAGAATTTGAAATCCTTTTCAAAAGCACTGGTAGCAAAAGAAGCATTGAGTCTTTTAATCAAAAACGGCTGTGGTAGCATATATTACAACAAAAATACACTCATCCCCTCACCATTATGGAATGGGTCAGATCATAGCCAAGGAGATAAATTCGTGCTTCACTCTTTTGGAAAGCAATTATTAAAAGTTTCTTTATCATTGAGACCTCCTTTACATGTGACCCAGGGAATGGATTAGAGATACATATTGGTATGGATGCCATATATGATATTCCACCTCAGTACAAGTTCTCAGATGATATGAAGAATTCTCTTCAACAAAAAAATATTCACTTTCTAGTTCATGCATATGATTATACATTGAAAAATAAGTGGAGGTCTAGATGGAAAACTGCAGAGGATATGGGTCTTAATGTACTTAAATTTGTTATATTTGAGAGATATAGGAGCTACCTAATTTTAAATGCCATCATCCTCACTAATAGGACTGATAAATTATGTTGGTCTTATAATACTACTTGTAGTTTATACAAGGTTAATATTAGATACAGAGCACATAGGCTATAATGGGAGATTATTGACTCTCCATTAGGGTGGAATGGCCTTTATAATATCTACACACCACCAGAAACTAAGATAATTCTATGGATTTCACTACACAATAGAATTGACATGGGATAACTTGGTGCATAAGGGTTGGCATGGACCAAACATATGTATATTATGCCATCAAAGTCCTAAAACTCTTAATCAGATTTTTATGAATTTTCACTTCACCCATGTGGTTTTGGATGTCATCACTATCAAAGGGATTGGTCCTTATTGGGATGAAGAATCGATAAATGAGGCATGGGTTTGATGGTATACATAATCAGGGAGCATGGAAAACATGTCTATCCTCCCACTTCAAATTTGCTTGAACATTTGGACCACTAAAAATGATGTGATCTTTTCAAATAAAATACCTCTACATCTTAAAATGGTATACAAATTTAAATTCTCCATGATTCCTATGAGACCACCTTCTCACAAGGCATAATGCATTTTACCTCCTCTAATTGTGGACTCTTCTGTGCCATATTGTTTTTTGTGATGGAGCATCAATAAGAACTTGGGTCTCAGTGGGGCTAGTGGTATTTTATTCATTGGGGATCATTCTATCTCCTTTAGGCAAGGTATCAATATACACACCAACAATTTTGAGGCAATACACACTATGATCTCCACACTAACCATTACAAGTGATTATGGGCTCACCTTCATAAGAATATACTTGGATTCCAAGTTGACATGTGATTGGATGAATGGTATAGCCTACTACAACCACATATCCTTCACACATCTCATTAATAGGGTAACAGATCTTACCATATGTTTTCATCCTCTCTATCTCATACATGTCTACAAAGAGCACAAATCCATAGTGAATAGACTAGAAAATAAGGCATGTAACCTTGAAGAAGGTAAGATAAATATAAGGGTCATTGAGGATGATGAAATTTTTTTCGTCAGGGATTTCTCCACTTAAATTTTATTTGTTATTAGCAACTTTTATGGGGATGTAACGTGGCTATCCCCACAAAACTAACTTATTTAACAGGTTGAGGCTTTACACTTCCCTAGAAAATAGTATTTATTGATCCTTTATTTGTGCTAGTGTTTACACTATGGCTTGTCTTAGCTCTAAGTAATTTTTCATGTCAGGTATTACACATTTATTATGGCTCTTTGGATGTATCTTTTCACCAATATTGGAATAAAGGATACTGACACTTTTCTTTTCCATATATCTCTCTCTGTGTGTGTGTGTGTGTGTGTGTGTGTGTGTGTGTGTGTGTGTGTGTGTGTGTGTGTGTGTGTGTGTGTGTGTGTGTGTGTGTGTGTGTGTGTGTGTGTGTGTGTGTGTGTGTTATACTTATGCACATGGAAATAACATTGGAGTTAATAGGCATTAGTTATGTATAGGTTGTGAACATGAATATAATTTACATATATGGGAGCTATGTATTGTGTCATAGACTTGTTCATATGGTGACAATGCTGCAACAATTTGCATAAATGTTTCTGTGTCTTGTAACAATAATAATACTAATTTTGGTCCTATGAAAATAAAAAATCTATAGACATAAGCATAAAGCATTACTTGCACGTATGTTAATAATTCTAATCTATAAAGACTATATCTCCAATTACTAGTTGAATTACTTTAACTTGAAACTAATGGGTGCAGTTTTGGGTAATCTGATTTGGGCTTCCCTTATTCGAGATCATTTTTGACATAGGAGGTAGCATGCAACATTTTGAGTTGTTTAGTTTTGCAGGTGAATTTAAATGAATTTATAGTTCATTGATTCTCTATAAATTTTTATTTGTGTTATCAACAAAGCATTGGAAAAGGTTGTAGGGTTTTTTAAAGGAATCATAATTGGCATAATTATATGATTTTTATTCTCTTTGTTGTTTGAGAATGTAAAGGAAAGGATTAAGCTTTACGGAGGTGTAAATAATCTGCAAGCACTATACTCCATTTAGTAATAATGCATGAAACTATGTTCATTGGTGATTTTTAGCTATGTTATGTAGGTGCATTGATTTATTTTTCTTGAAAATTTCTTATGTATCCATATGGCATCGATGTAGGTATCTGATGACATTCAATGTACAAAAGAGATGAAAAGGGTAGAAAGAATAAGTAATGAAGAAATAATCCAAAGTAATAATTTTTATATAGATGCATTTTTTCTATAGATAGGATCAATTTTATTATTTTATATCTTGTAATGTATGTATTTTAGGCTTCTTTAAATCATGTGGGCATGATGTTTTTTTTTTTTTTTTGAAAAATTAATCTTCGAGGCTGTCTTCTTATGTAGAGTGATAGGATTTTTATGTCATTTAAAAAATAATTTGTAAGGCTTCTATGTCATTTGGGTATAGGGGGTTTTATTTAGTTATTTGTAAATAAAACATGTTGGGAGCTTTTCAAGTGGACTTGCAAGCATTATAAAACTATGCAAGGACTTAGTCTGGAGCCAATGCTTATCACTAGTTGAGCACAACAAATAATTATTTTGTACTATTTCTAGTCTTTTATTTATTTGTAGTGGATTTTAAGATTTTCATTTATTATTTTGAACATTGCAATTATTTGTCTAATAATAATCATAAGCTTATTTCAAGTTTCACGGATTTTAACAAACACTTATCCCTCATATTGCATGTAAGTTCATTTAATTGTTGAAAGTATGACTCTATCAAATCAAAGTATTTTTATCTTGTGAATTTTATTGAACAAGGTTGATGTGATTATATTTGCCAAATATATACATGTATTTGTTCTCAACCATGACAATAAATTAATTAAGATCAATCAAAACCACTTCATGCTTTAGGTATTTGACATTGATCTTTCTTCTCTTAAACATTCTTAGTAGCTTTTCTATTAACTAATGATGTTTAACAATAGATAATGATGTTATTTTTTGACTAATCATGGCATTGAGATGAAGGATTTTGGAGATGATATGTCAGTAAGAGTAGTAGCAACAACATGACCACTTACACACATATGCCATCACTAGTTACAGGTAACATTTTTTACACCTCACTAAGGTTGTGATCTATCTACTTTTGGAAATGTTAATATCTCTTCCCGTGTTTATAAATGTTAATATGTATTTTAATGTTTGTAAAAATAATTAAGCAGTGTAAATTTTGTATTTGTCAACTTAGTAATTTTGTGTGTGCATAGTTTGAAGAATCTTTATGAATTCTTGTAGACTACAAATGTTCAAGTATTTGATACAAATGTGTTGTAATTGGTAAAAATTACATCTAATTCTGATACAAAATATGTTCTGGAGTTATGCATACTATGGACTAACTCATTAATTTTTTTGTTTTAGGATGAATATATCACAATATTTGCACATTGTATAGTCATTTGTTGCTATGTTTACAATTCAATGCTACATCACAAAGGTGAGGCATTTATCAATGTAAAAGTTATGCCTCATGCCTCTTTTGATATGTTGTACAATTAGAAAAAATTACATGGATCAATCCTAGATATATATAATTACATAAGGGTGGATGCACAAACAATGAAAAATACAAAACATTTTATGTAAAGGGCATACGCCTTTTTTAAAAAAACTAATGCAAATCCTGAAAGGGTCAGTCTTGACCCTAAAGGGTTTATGCCCTTTGCAGTCCAAAGGGCGTATGCCATTTACAAAGGGTGTACACCATTTACAAAGGGTATACACCCTTTATAAAGAGATTATGCCCTTTGTAATTGCAAAGGACATACACCCTTTGGACTGCAAAGGGCGTACGCCCTTTGATCTATTTTTTTTGGCTTGTGTTTTTTTGTTTTGTTGTGTTGTGTTTTTTATTTGACCTGTTGTGACCTATTTTTTTTTGTAAGGATATATTTATTAAAATAAATATATAAAAAATTAGGGCCACTCTGCATCTTCTAAAATTGATTATAGAGATGTAGGAGTTACTATCTAAAAGTTAATTTTTCAAATTCCATTCTCATCAATACTTAGTTTTCAAAATTTTAGGATTGGAAGATGGAATCAAAAAAAAGGTTTCAAATTAGTTATATATGTAATATATTTATACCATTGAGGATTACATGTCTAATTTACCTACTTAAGTATTCCCTACCTAATTTATCTACTTGAGTATGCCCTACCTGATTAAATAACCGAGCTATATCTTGATCTCAAGGAGTATGCCCTACCTAAATGCACAAGCCATATCTTGATATTTACTATTCCCTACTGGTGTCAAAGTAAGTGATCCACTTACTAAACCTGGTCTACTTCAAGGTCCTTAAGAAACTTTCTTGTAATTAGGTCTCTTCCTAACCATAAAATATCTCTTGGTCTATCACAAAATCTCTTTTAAGTATTGGTACTGAAATTCTAATGACCTTATTCTTTAGTATTATCTCTTGACTTCTTAGCCTTTGTATTCAGATCAAAAGACACTTTCAATGATTTAAAATAGGGTACTTAGTCCTAAGACAATAATCTACCTTCAAGCAAAACCCTTATTTGACTCCTAAAGCACTCAATTGTACATCCTTACTTCTTTGAATAATACTATGAGGGTTTCACCAGTTATTTGATTCAATATTCTTAGTGCATGAATAAATTCAACTCAAAACTCAGATGACAACAACTCTACCCTTCATAGGCCTATTAGGACAAATTCTACCTCTTAAGGAATTGATATAAATAATTTTATAATTACCTTGTTTTTTTAATTTATTCACTTCAAAAACTCAATGAAAATATCAAGATAGTGATACATGACTCATAGGTGTCTTTACACAAGATCAAAATACCAATTAGATCACCAAAATGCCCAAAAATTTGACTAAGTCTTAAGCACTCTTACAATAATATGTATAGGCATTTTTGGCCTTGAAATGTGTTATTAATCTAAGATCATCAAACTATTCTTATAAATATTTCTTAAGATGTTTGGAGACTATCTCTAAGGATGAGAAACCGATTTCCTTTATTGCTTTCTTAAGAATTGGATTTCAATGGCAACTCAGCTCTTTAGGTCCAGATGGCCTAATCTGCTTACTTAGAAGGATATTAACTTGGATTAACTACAAAATACTTTGAATCACATTAATTAAGTATTATATAGTATTTTCACAATAACATTGGACATTCATAAGAGGTTTATACTCAATCAACAAAGTAAAACACATGAAATTTCTCTTGACTGAGCTTTTCTATGACTATTTATAGGTAAATAAGACAATAATCCTCTATATTTGTAAAAACAAGGTGATTTTGAGCATGATACCTATTGGAAAACCTTATAAACCTTCTCTAATAACTTCCCTATGATTTTTAGGAGATTTCACTAGTTGAGATGCAAGTTATGGTTCTTTTTGTATCAACAACCTTATTTTAAGGTTTGACTCTGCACACAGAGCCTGATAGCTTCAAATTGATTATTAATAAAACTTAAATACTATTTTCAATAACTAACACTTGTAACAGAGTCTTAGATACCTACATCAACTTATCAAATCTTCTAAACAAACTCATGCAACATTTTCTACACGGTACAAGAGATTGAAAGTGACTATAGATACATAGAAAACATGCTTGAGAAGGTTTCAATGATATGAACCTTGGAAAAGTATAAATTCTCTTCAAATGAAGTTGTATTTCATTCACACATGTAATAAATTTATTAATATGGAAAATTAAATAACAATACACTTTTTATCACAAGAAAATGATTATTTTGACTACAAAGATCCCTATTTTGTCTTAGCAAACTATCAAGTCTGCTTGTAGTCATGAAATTCTTTACTTTTTAAGCTTGTTTTGACCTTCAATTCCTTATTTTTTTTATAGTTTTGAAGTTGATCAAGTTTTTGGATATTTATTATACTTCGAGTTTGCAATCTTTGCCTTAGAATCTTCTTAACAACCTTGTTCTCAACTTAGAAAATAAAATTTAATTAATGGGTCTATCAATATGTATAAATGAATAGCCTATAGCATGAAACCTATAGATTGAAAGGATATGGATCATTCTCACTTATATAGAGAAAGGAGTAACTAGGGACATTCATGTAAAAGGCTTGAAGGTGGATTCAAGATGAATTCCTAAATAATTTGTGGGTGTTTTAATCAGTGGGTTTACAATTATGAATAAATGGCTAGCCTATAGCATTCAACCTATAACATGCATATAGTAATGACACAGTCATTCATAAATTAAATCTACTCCATAACTATTACTACATATAGGTATGTTGTCACTCATACATGACGTATTCTTGTATTCATGATATAGTCACTCATGCTAGACATATATGTAGCTAATCACCCTAGTACACTCCAGTTAGACCTAAACCATTAACCCTAAACCTAAGCCGTAAGTTCCATAAACCTTAAATGCTTAACCCTAATATATTATCCCTAATCCTAAAATAATAATACCTAAACCTCAAAACCTATAACCTAAACATAGAACCCTAAAACCTTAAACCCTAGACCCTAAGCCCTAAAACCTAAACATTAAGCCCTTAACCCTAAAGCCCAAACAATAAGCCTAAAATCATAAATCCCAAATATTAAACCATAAATACTTAACCTTATGCCCTCAATATTAAACACTAAACCCAAAACACAAAATTCAAAATTATGAACTTGAAACATTGAACCCCAAAACCTAAACCCAAAACCTAAAAGCTTGACCCCTAAACTCTTAAGAATAAACCCTAAACCTTGAAATTTGAACACTAAAACACAAACCTAGAACCAAAAAACCTCAAATGCAAAACCATATACCATAAATCCTAAAATTGGATAAACCCTAAAACTTAAAACTTAAATGCCAAAATCCAAACAATCAACCCCAAACATTGAGCTATAAATTTTAAACCCTTAACTCAAAACCCTAAAAATGAAACCCAAATGACAAACACTAAACCTAAATGAAAAACACTAAAGATAAATTATAAATACCACACCATAGAGGAATGATGCAAGCATTGGTAGTTTTACTCAACCACCTCTCCACTTTCCTATCATCGTTCTTACACAAGTGCAAAGATTTTAAAGCAATGAAAAAACATGCCATAACAAAGTCAGAGGCACAAATTCTAATAATTGATACTAATGACCCACATCATTATTTGATAATAACTCATAAACATGAGAAGATAAAGAATCCTTCACTCAATGATTCGGAAATAACTATGTCTAGAAGAAAGATTTCACCTCATATAAAATAAGCGCAAAGAGGTAATTTTTGATTTATCATCATTTGTCATCATCCCTCATTGTTGAAAATGATTTTACACCATGCAAATGAAAAGAGGATATTATCTTATTTCCAACATGGAAATCATTCAACAATATCCCTAGAGTAATTCATCATGATCCTACCTGGTCTACTAGACATGAATGAGAATAATCACCCTATTACACTCCAATCAAAATAAAATGAATTGAAACAATATTCAATATTCATCTAGAAAAGATATTATTCAGTTTGAAATAAATTTCTACTGACTATTGGATTGGAAAACACTCTACTATATGAGGGAGTGACTAGGGATGATCAAGGACTGATTAGGTATGATGAGGGCCAATAAGGGAATGGTTAGGGATAATGAGGGATGAGGACAAATGAGGAGGGGATGATTAGGGATGATTAAGGATGATGAGGTTTGATGAGGGAGTGATTAGGGATGATGAGAAATAATGAAATATGGTGAAATATTGACTGGGGATGATAATAAATGATGATGGTTAATGAGGGAGTTATTAGGGATGATGAGGGGTGATGAGAGTATGACTAGGGATGATGAGAGAGTGATTAGTTATAATTAGGGATGATGAGGGTTGATGAGGGAGTGTTTAGTGATGATCAATGATAATGAGGGATGATTAGGGATGATGAGGGACTGACTAGGGCTAATGAGGGTTGATGAGGGAGTGATTAAAAACAAATAAGGATGATGACAATCAATGAAGGAGTGATAAGGGATAATAAGGGACAATGAGAACTAATGAGGGAGTGAATAGGGATGATAAATGAATATGAGGGCCAATGAGGGAGTGATTAGGGATGATGCAAGTTGATGTGGGAGTGTCCTATGTGAATTTGGAGTTTTAGAATATGAATTTATTCTATGTGACTTTGGAATAATGCCTAAGATTAGAATTGAAGAATGCACAAATTAATCATTTGTATAACATTTTTTTTAGAGTGAATAGTGTTCTAATTTATTCTATTCTGAATGGAGTCTATTAAGGTGACTATCTTCATTCATGTCTGGTATAAGTTATCGTATCATGACTATAAGTGGATGTCATATATGAGTGAATGCATATATATATGTAATAGGTATGCGATATATGCCATGTATGAGTGAGCATATCATGACTATAGGTATGTTACAAGTTACATGATACAAGGTAGTCATTTATGCATACTCATAGACCCATTGATTGAAAAACCCATAAATTATTTAAGAATCCACCTTCAAGCTTAGGTATTCAATTAGGTAGGGCATACTCAAATAGGTAAAGTAGGTAGGGCAGACTCAATTAGGTAAAATATGGGGCATAATAAATGGTATACATCTATTACATATGTAACATGATTTTTAACCTCATTTCTCATTCTATCTTCCAATCTTGAAATTATAAAACTAAATATTGACTAGATAGGATTTTGAAAAACTAACTTCTAAATGGTAACTCCTACAACTCTGAAATCAATTTCATAAGATGCAGAGTGGCTTTAATTGTTATATTTAGTAAAATAAATTTAAAGTATAAGAATATAAAATATAATATAAATTAAATGTAAACTTATTACATTTATTTTACTAAATATATCCTTGAAAATACAAACAAAAAATCAACAACACTACAAAAACAACCACGTCAGGCTGCACACATAAATAAAAGCACAACATCAAACACATACACAACTTCAAACATAAAAATAACTATATCTAATTACAAAAAACACAACAAATATACATGTCTTTGAAAAGGGCATATGCCCTTTCAATATTTCTTTTGCATTTTCCCTCCAAATTTACCTTGGGTACAGACTTGGGGAGGTCCGAACCTAGATTGAATCTAGTCATGGAGAAACCCACTTAGTTTTTCATAAATTTAAGAGACTTTTTCATTTTTGTCTACATGTCTCATAAGGTAACTTTTATTATTTAAAAAATTATATATGGGTTTGTATAAAAGAAAGTGTAGTTTTAGAATATATAATTTTTTTAATGCTAGAACATTATTTATAACTATTAATTAATTTCTACATAAAATACCTCATTATGGACTATATACATATCATCACAAATTCCCTTATAACTTTATGAATATTAATTAAATGTTTATAAAACTTATATCTCAAAATTTACACATTGTCAACTTTACTTTTAAAAAAAATGATTTTCATGAAGTTAAGGTCAAAAAGTTGTGTTTATACACTTGTAGTTTTAATTTTCCAGCTGTCTTGATTTGTAAAATTATTGAAAAATTATATATATTGAAAAATTATATATATATATATATATATATATATATATATATATATATATATATATATATATATATATATATATATAATAAAAAATATTTGACATTTCATCTATCCATACATGAAGTTTCATACAAAAATTCATTCATTTAATCAAAAAAAGTGTGTTCGTACACATATAATCTCCTTATCTTTTTACCAAAAATGACCAACCTATTGTCATAAATGCATCTATTTTTCACACTTTTATCATTTGGGTATTGAAAAATTTATATATTTATAAACTAAATTTAAAATTCCATAATTCATGTTCTTATGTCATTGTCAAATTCTTTTTTGAAGTGTTTCTAACATTCTCTCCAATTTCAACTATTATTATTTTAAGAAAAAAAGTGTCGCTTTATATCCCCCCCATTTTTCCCCCATTATCTTGCATCTACCCATAACACAAATAAAAATAAAAAAACATGCAAGAATGGATATGCAATAAACAATTATTACTAATTATTTTGTTTGCCAATTTTTTTTCCCACTGTTATGGTCTTTGCAGAGAGATATTGGTAATGTACTAAGGATGAAGTTCAATACTAATTTTATAAGACAAATAATAAGGGATTTTATGGTTCTTTTTCAAAAAAAGGTTTGACTCTTTTGTATGGATGAATTACAATATTTAGGGTTTATATCATATAATTCTTACTAGATTTATAAATTTCTCTTTCGATTTGTACATTTGTTAAGACTAAAATTTGTTTAGAAGCTATTTACCACCTAAAACCCTAAGATCTTTGTCAATGCATCCTCAACAACATAAATAAATAATAATAAAATAATAGATGGACTATAAATCCTTGATAGTCTTTCCTCTACATGTTAGGAAAAACAAAACATATTACAAAATTTCTTCTTTACATGCATTTTTTATTTCTTGAAATTGTACTTAAAATTATTGTTCTATCCTTTACTGTTAAGTGTTTCCCCAATTTTTTTTATACTACAACACTTTTGTCTTACTTTTTCCAGATTCTTGCATTTGTGCCTTGCTTATGAACCTACATTTTCCACCTTCATTGGTTTCAATCACTTGTTCTCTTGTCTATGTTTCCCCCCCCCTCAAACTCCTTTCATTTCATTATATATATCAAGTGCTTTAACAATAAAAAATTGATTACTATTATTTGAGTCCATAGTATTGGTTGTTTGTTCATTGATGTGCAAGATGTGTTTCTTTTTGTAATTTGATAATTGCTTTACTTTTTTTTTTTGTGTTCTGTAATAAATAAATGCTATATGTATGTTTTTGACTAAAAAAACTAGTTATGGCATCTTCTGAAGTGGCACCAAGAAGGACCATGATCAATTTAAAATTTGCATTATTATTAGACACACACACACAAACACACACACACACACACACACACACACACACACACACACACACACACACACACACACACACACACACACACACACACACACACACACATCACAGAGAGATCTCTAGTCATTGATTTGATTTAACTTGGAATTAGTGAGTGGGTTGCTGGCTAATGACATGTCTTTGCTTTGGGTAAAAAAATATGCATGAAAGTTTCAAGGGGCAAGATGTGAGGTATATAATGGGTTGAATTAAAATATATTATTTTTTGCATTGTGACTAGAGGAAATATTTGTGATGTTATTTTCACCCTCTCTTTGTTGAAGGCAAGTATTGAATGCAGGTGGCAGTGTAGGGGATTGCATTCTAACTAATTTTGTAGATAATTTAAATGCAGATTGCTAAATGTGGTTGGTAGCATAATGGTTAAACATGGTTTGTCATCTTGCCAAAGTTAGAAGGGGAATTAGAAACTTGCTAAAGTACTTGCCATTGAATGTTTGCTCGAGGCAAGTCTAGGTCACATGCAAGATTAAGATGGAAGAAAACTATTTTAATAATTTTGATTTTGTTATTTTAGGTGTGTGGAGAAGGAACCATTGGGGATTTACAGTTCATCAACTATTTCTTTGTTTTGTATTTGTGTTGTGGATGAAGCATTGGTAAAGGTTGCATGGTTTTTGGTAGTAATGAAGTTTGTATATGTGGCTTGCTCTTATTTTTAACTAGCTCATGTGTAACATTTAGTTACTATTATCAAATTTTGTTGGCTACAAGCTAATAAGTTGGTTGGCAATGCTTACAGAGTAGGTCTGGTTTTTTACTTGATAAAATATTTATAGTTTCTTGATTATTTTGTTGCTTTTTATGATTCTTCTCAAGTGAAGGGTTTAAATTTTATGTTGTAGTCAAGTAGGATGTTTAAGATTTTGAAAAATTTATGTCGGTAACTTTAATTTGATTATTTTTTAGCATACAAAGGAAATATTATTAGATTTGTGTAGTGCATTATTTTTTTTACTATTTTTTATTTACATTATTCACAAAGAATTTTCAAAAATCATAGGGTTTTTTTTATAGTAATCACATTTATTATGCCACATCCTTTCCTTTAAACTTATCTTACATGTAACATTTTGCTTAATATTGCTGCATTTTATTTGTTATAAGTAGAGAAATAAATGTAAATTTTATATCCTAGTTTAAAATCCTTCACAAAATATAACTTTAACCTATAGTTAAATGACCCACTATTCAGTCAATATAAAAATATATGTTATTGTGATCTTGAGCCACTCATAAATATATTGGCTATGTCCCATCAGATAATCCATGACATTATTATTGGATGCACTGTGAACCATACATTGATAAATTATTAGGTTGTATGATCAAAACATGGAAAGTAAATAAGAATTGGTGAAAGATAAATGGGCGCTCACATGTTCATTTCCATCAACACTACATGCACTCTTGCACTGGGCTTAGTCACCTTAATAGCTTGTGGAGAAACATCAACATCCTCATGATGGATCAAAAGCTAAGATGAAAAATAATTAACACATTATATAGTGTGTTTTACTTTCTAAGATAAAAAACCACAATGTACTAAAACAAACCTTCCTTGTTAGTGTGTATGCCTTTAGTGGAAATCAAAACTAGTGATTTGATTGGTCAAAATACTCATTGGTCTACTTTCACAGATAAATAAATGGCCTAAAAAAACATTGATGCTAATAATATGAAGATAGGATGTGGAAGAATACATCCAAATGTGAAACATTAATTTTTAAAAAAGGACAATAATGTTTGTAATCAGGTTTGCAAATCAAACTATAAGTTAAGTCTCATTAGCTTCTTTAGAATCTTTATCATTTCATCAATGAAACATTTAGTTTAATATTTTTATGGGTTTGTTATGTTAGGAACTTGGAGTACAATTGATTACTTTTGTATAAGCAACTAAACACGAAATTGAACCAGAAGTAATAAGTAACTAGAAATTAGAAATAGAAAATAATAGGAGATACAAGAAACAACCAATCTTGTATTAAACTCTTCCATAATACAATGAAGAAATCTCACTCTTCCCACACCTCTTGGGTGTGCAGTATTTATCTCTCAAGAGTTCTCTCTCTCTCTCAATCTATTAAAATCAACTCAATAACTGAGTTGTTATTCCCTTGATTACAATACAACCCCATGGGTCTCTTAAATAGATCCCAAACTAAACAATAATTAGAAACACATACTCAAGACTAAAATTAGTCTTTACAAGCAAACTAACTGTTTGTCTAAAATTAGAACAGTTCTGGAATGCACAGATGACTGATGTTGATCTCTGTCTGTCTAGAGATGACTGATGTCGACCGATGCATGACCGATGTCGTTAGCTTCTGGTCTAACCCTGACCGATGTCGGCAGGGTCTGATTGATGTCGGTAGCTGTGTAACCCATCAACCTCCACCATTTGCATAATAGTGAAGCTTTTAGCTCCACAACTTAATAATCTCCCACTTGGAGATAAAAAGCTGCACCTATACCTGTACAACATCCTCTAATTTGTTTCTGGCTTGTATCCCCATCTTCAAGTTCAATTTTGAAGACAACCACCGATAGTGAACACATATCCTGTGGTGCTTCTCCTGCCATCCAAGTAACCTGCCATATCCGAATCTACATACCCATGTAGAGAAGTGCTTGACCCTGCATAGCATAAATACCTGCTGCTGGTCCCTCTCAGATATCTAAGAATCCACTGAACTGCTTTCTAGTGCTCCTTTCCTGGATTGGCCATAAACTTGCTGACAACTCCCACTACTTGGGCAATATCCGATCTAGTACATACCATTGCATACATCAAGCTCCCAACTACTGGAGCATATGGAACTCTACTAATGTACTCAACCTCATCATGTGATTTAGGACACTATTCTTTGCTCATCTTGAAGTGTCCAGCCATAGGTGTGCTTACCGGTTTTGCATCCTGCATATAGAACCTCTCCAACACCTTATTCACATAATCCTCTTGAGACAAAATCAACCTATGATTTTTCTTGTCTCTCTTAATACTCATGCCAAGGATTTTCTTTGCTGCTCCTAAATCCTTCATGGCAAATGTGTGAGCTAATTTTACCTTTAGCTCAGTAATTTCTTGCATGTGTGAACCTGCAACAAGCATATCATCTATATACAGAAACAAGATAATATAACTACCATTATTCAATCTGGTAAAATAAACACAATGGTCAGATTGACATTTACTAAAGCCATGCTCTGTCATAAACCTATGAAATCTTAAATACCATTGTCTTGGAGCTTGCTTAAGACCATATAAGCTTTTCTTCAACCTGGACACAAGTTTCTCCTTACCTTTGACCTCAAAACCTTCCGGCTGATCCATATATATCTCTTCATCCAAATATCCATGAAGAAATGCTGTCTTAACATCAAGCTACTCAAGATGCAAATCCTCAATAGCAACTAAAGACAATACAGTCTGAATAGAAGTCATATATACTATAGGAGAAAAAATTTCACCAAAATCAATACTTGGTTTCTGTGCAAATCCCTTTACTACCAACCTGGCCTTATGTCTCAATTGTCCATTCTCTCCTTCCTTTAACCTGTATACCCATTTGTTTTTCAGTGCTTTCTTTCTGACTAGCAACTCAACCAAATCCCACGTTTGGTTCTCTTCCAAGGAATCAATTTCCTCATTCATGCCATGTTCCCACTATTTCCTAGATTCTACTTGTATTGCCTCATCAAAACTTTCTAGTTTTCGACCATCAGTGAGCAACACGTAGTATAAAGAAGGGGAATAATGAATTGGAGGTTTACTTACCCTTACAGTCCTCCTTATGGGCATTTAAGACTCATTCACAGCTTGCTGTCTGCCCAAATTTTGTTCTGACAGTGATCGATCCTGGTCATCTCTCTATCTCCACCCGACCGATGTTGGTTCTACCTGACCGACATCAATTCCTGCCTGGCCGATGTCGGTTCCTACCTGACCGACGTTGGTTCTTGTGTTTTGCTGTGAGTGATGGTTTTTACTCACAAGCTCATTTTAGATCATAATCTCATCCAAATCAAGATTGCCTTGCTCAGAATTATTTAGCCTCTTGAGCTGATCACTGTACGTCACCTTCTCATTGAAAACTACATCATGACTTCTAATAATTTTGTTAGTTTTTAAATTCTACAACCAGAATCCAAAATCTCCAAAGCCATAACCAATGAAAGTGCACCTCATAGATTTAGCATCTAGCTTCTTTCTATTTTCTTTATCAATGTGCACAAAAGCTTCAGAACCAAAAACTCTGAGAATTAAAAGATCTAACTTTTTACTTGTCTAAGCCTCTTCTAGAATTACACCATCCAGAGCAGTAGAAGGTCCTCTGTTAATTAGGTAATTCGCAGTATCTACAACTTCTGCCCAAAACTTTAAGGGTAAACTAGCATGCAACCTCATACTCTGTGCACGCTCTATTATTGTTCTATTCATCCTTTCAGCAACTCCATTTTGCTGAGGTGTCCTTGGAACCATCCTTTCCCTGCGTATTCCACTCATAGAATAATAACTGTTGAATTTATTACTGCAGTACTCACCACCATTGTCAGATCTAAGACACTTCAATCTCAAACCTGTTTCATTCTCAACCAAAGCTTTTCATTTCTTAAATGTGTCAAAAGTATCAGATTTCCTCTTTATGCAATAAACCCATACGTTTCTTATAGCATCATCAATGAAAGAAACATAATACTGTGATCCTCCAATAGAAGCTACCTGAGCTAGTCCCCACACGTCTGTGTGAACAAGCTCCAACTTGTGCTTCTTCTTTGTTGACCCAGTTTTGATAAACCTTACTTTCTTCTCTTTCCCAAAAATACAATGCTCACAGAAATCTAGATCTATGCTTTTCAAATCTGAAAGATTACCTTTTGACTTAAGAACATTCATTCCCTTCTCACTCATGTGACCAAGCCTATAGTGCCACATCTTTGCATCTACATTTGAAGTAGATAAAACAGAAGGAGAATAATCAGTAACACAAGTAGATAGATAAAGTGTACCTACTCTCTTACCTCTTGCTTATACAAGTGCACCCTTGAAAACTTTCCAAGATTCAACTGTGAGAGTTACTGTGCAACCCTCATCACCCAAATTTCCTGTAGAAATTAGATTTCTTTTCAAGATAGGTACATGCATTACATCTTTCAACACCCATGTGTTGCCATTCTACAATTTTAGCTGCACTTTTCCTTTGCCAACAATTTGACAAGGCTCACCATCCCCTAAATAAACTTTTCCAAAATCTCCATGGACATAATCATTGAAAAATTCTTTATTTGGGGTTGCATGGAAAGAAGCACCAGAATCTAAAACCCATGATTCTACTTAACTATCCAAAGAAAATATAAGAGCATCATGTGCAACAATACCTGCAACATTTGCTTCTTTATTACCTTCATGCTAATTTTCTTTGTTATCCTTCAACCAGCAATCTTTCTTTGCATGCCCTTTCTTTCCACAATTCCAGTAGATTATACCTCCATTTCTGGATTTGGATCTCCTTCCCATCTTTGACCTTGATTTTATTTGCTTGCCCTTCTCTCTTTGCCTTCCCCTGCTTTCAATACTTAAAGCATTACCTAATGTTTCCCCTATGCTTTTCCTACGAATTTCTTCATTCAAGATTACACTAACAACATCATCAACTTTCAAGATATTTGAAGCAGATGCAGTATTGCTAACTACCATTACCAAGCTGTGCCAGCTTTCAGGTAAAGAGCATAAGATTAAGAGAGCCTTAATTTTATCGTCAAAAACTATTTTGATTGAATTTAACTAATTTACAATTTCATGGAAATCATTAAGATGAATTTATACAGATCCACCTTCCTGCATTTGCAAACTAAATAATTGCTTCATAAGATATACCTTATTCGAAGCTGAGGGTTTTTCATATAAATTTTCTAGAGTATCCATTAACTCTACCATTGTCTTTTCCTGTGATAAGTTAGAAATCATAGAATATGCCAGGCTCAACCTTATAGATCCAAGAGCCTTTCTATCAAGAACATTCCATTCTTCATCTTGCATATCTGTGGGCTTACTTGAAACCCCACCCAACGGTAAAAATAGATATTTCTGATACAGATAATCTTCTATCTGCATCCTCCATAATTGATAATTCTTGCCATTGAATTTCTCCATTCTTAGCTTACTTTCTTTTGCCATTGCTTTGCTCCCACTCAATCAGAAACCCCTGTGAGTGAATCCTGTAATCAACAAAACACTAACCCACTATGATACCACTTGTTAGGAACTTGGAGTAGAATTGATTACTTTTGTATAAGCAACTAAACACGAAATTGAATCAGAAGTAATAAGTAACTAGAAATCAAAAATAGAAAATAATAGGAGATACAAGAAACAACCAATCTTGTATTAAACTCTTCCAGAATACAATGAAGAAATCTCACTCTTCCCACACCTCTTGGGTGTACAGTATTTATATCTCAAGAGTTCTCTCTCTCTCTCAATCAATTACAATCAACTCAAGTTGTTATTCCCTTGATTACAATACATCTCCATGGGTCTCCTAAATAGATCCCAAACCAAACAATAATTAGAAACGCAGACTCAAGACTAAAATTAGTCTTTATATGCAAACTAACTGTTCGTCTAAAATTATAATAGTTCTGGAATGCACAGATGACTAATTTTGGTCTCTATCTGTCTAGAGATGACCGACATCTGTAGATGCATGATCGATGTTGGCAGCTTCTAGTCTACCTCTGACCGACGTCGGTAGCTATGTAACCCAACAACCTCCACCATTCGCATAATAGTGAAGCTTTTAGTTCCACAACTTAACATGTTATCCTCTATTGTAATGCATGGATTTAGTGCAATTATTTATTTAATAAGCTCCAAAATCCTTATCCCTCTTGGCTAGCCACCAAAACCTATATAACCAATATGCTAACCAAAGCAGAGCAACACCAATCTAGACCATGATTATGATTGACAAATACAACATACACATATCATTGGATATAAGATTCATATATTAATACTATATGATACATCTAAATTTTATTTATTACATCTCAAATTTAAGGTAAACATAGATATTTAACAAATGCCATGTGAAAGCAGAAGAGGCTAGTCCTCAATATAGGTAACATACTTGTACATGCAAATACACCCTAAAAAACTACTATAAAATCAAATGCAATACAAGGTGTGTAGATCACAAAAATTGATATTAATGTACATTTTCACACCTGTATTGGTGTTCTATTTATCAACATATCCATAATAGCCCATTTAGTTGCTTGAAAAGTAACTATCTCTAGGTTTATTGAACCAACACAAGGACACGTTATTGGGTTTCAAACTCAAAGAGCAATTTGTTTGTAGGCTTGAACATGTGTATGCCAAAAAATAATTTTAGAAATCTTATAATAAAAACAATAGTCTCAATCATAACTAATATGCATTTTTCAACTGAGAATGTTTCAAATAAAACATTAAATCTTAGAACTGTAGTAGCACTCTAGTCTTTGTATTATGTAGGAAAAACCCTATTCAATAGCTTTGTTTTTTTTATGTAAATAATTTTTGTTTTTACACCACATTATATGATTTGATTATATCAATTTCAAAAAATAAATAATGTTTCATTTATTTCATTATATATATAATACATGAAGCAAGTGAAACAAATGCTTAATTCCCTTTTGGAATACAAAAGAAACCCTAGTCACTTCCCATTTAAAATAGGCCTTTGGATATATTAGTTATATTATTTTAAATTAGATAATATTTCCTTTGAAATAAATTATAAGGGGATGCTTTGGAAATATTATAGATAGAAGATCTATTGAAATTAAAATAGAAATTAGTGTTATTAGTTGTGGAGGGAACTATAGCATTCGATTTGATTTAACTTAGAATTAATGGGCGGGTTATTGGTTAATGAGATGTACTCATTTCAGGTGAAAAAAATATGCATGAAAGTTTAAGGGGCAAGGTGTGAGGTCTTTGATGTGATGAATAAAAAAATATTATTTGTTGTGTTGTGATTTCAGGAAAATTTGAGATGTTATTGGTGCCATTTCTTTATTTGAGGCAAGTATTGAATGTGTTGTCCCCAAAAACAGCTTTCTCATTTTTGGGACAACATATGAACTATTTTGGTCCTGCATGACCAAAATTGTCTCTTCCTTCTTGAAATTTGTTTTGAGCTTTCAAATTCTTCATTTTTCAAGCTTTTTCAGTAAAGGGATTAGCAGGTTCAACTGGTTCAAAGGCTTCTGCAGGCGAGTTCAATCAAAATAACCAGTTTCCAATACTTGGTCATTTTCAAGATTGGGTCAGCGCCTTGGTTCAATAAAAAATGTCCATTGGCAAGCATCTAAGCAAGAATTGAACCGTTGAACCGCTTCATAGTTTCAACAGGTTCACAGGTTCAAAGGTTTAAGGGCTGCCTCAGTTAAGGAAAGGAGCGCGCGCAAAAGAAATGGATGGGTGGAAGCTGCCAAGTGTTGTCGGCCGAGCCCCATTATACTTTGTTTCTGAGAAGTGGTGGATACTACCACATGTCCCTTTTAAATCTTGTCAGAAGTCTCCAAGTGTCAATATCCACAGCCTCCTCCTTTAAAATCATGGTATTGATTAAAGACCATGGTGGGCCCGGGGCGAGTGACTAAAATAAAGTAGAATGCACCAAGTGTCTGCATCCACGTGACTGCCAAAAGTATTCAGACCATGCCACATGTCCCTTGCAGAGATCGGCGGAGGCTGACAAGTGTCATTATTTGTGAGAACCCAAGTGAACCCCAAACGTTCTATGATGTCACAAAAGCCTGAGATCGAGAAGTGCCAAGTGTCACTGGTGAAGGGTTGCAATGAGTTTCGACAGAATATGCAATGTGTCACTTGTTTGAAGCAGATAAATGTGCCATGTGTCAAAGAAGGAGCTCCCTCAAGCGCAGAGGCACAAAGCTAGGGAAAGGAATTTCTTCAGATAAATTGTTCGAAGAAATTTCTTTAGACATTTTGTTTGAAGAAAATGAAAGAGACAATAGTCCCCCAAATAAATCAAAGCCTTAAGTCCACCTAAAGGATCTCGAAGGGCAAATACCATTGCGAGGGGACACTCGACACACAGAAATGGATCCCATTTAAGATCTCAAAGGGAAAGTTCCCTTCAAGAAGGGTCGAGCCTCAAAGTGCAGTGGAAACTACCAAGTGTCACATGCTGAGACACAGTTTCAAATAAAGCTTCAAAGCATAGAACTTGCCACGTATTCTGTCCTAGTGTAGTGGAAGCTATCACGTGTCTGCATCCGTGCCTTTAGCCTCTAACAAGTTTCAAAGCCTATTCCAATAGGATTATTTCAAAGCCATAAATGCTACCACGTGTCCTCACATGTGTCACAACAGAATGATGGGCCTATAAATGTCAAAATTAGGGTGATTGGCTATCCGTCAACCATTAAAGGAAGAGAGACTCACGAACGTCAAATTTACTACATTAAAGTGTTTGTTGATCCCTGTAGGCTTAAAATGTGAACCCAAATGCATTCAAAGACCCTAAAGGTAGTACTAAGAGAAGGAAGAGATAAAGAGGGAAATGTAGTAGGATTTAATTCTAGTATGTGAAGCAGTTCGTTGGTTAGATATTTGGGGCCTACAAACATTGAAAGCGTAGCCTGTTTGTCCCCTTTGGCGTAAATATAGAGTAGACAGTTACACGGCTAGCAGGTGATGGAATGAGTAATTCAAGCTCAGGAGTAGACAAAGGAGATGAACTAACATGCCACAGTTAAGGCAGCCACCCTACTCCAGCATAGCTCTTCCTGATAGAACCAAGAATGCATCTAAGGCATTGATTATGCAGCATGGGTCGCTCCATAGGAAAAAGTGCCAAGTCTCTCCTGGCCTCTATATAATGTAATCTCTCATTTGATGCAAAGGAGATCTTCCCTTTACCAGAATCAAAACTCTGCCCAAATTGAAAGGCATCACTAAGACTTTGAACTCAGATTATTTTTAATATTTCTTTGTTTAAATCAAAAAGCATGTTACTTTCAAACTTTGTGCTGTTATAGATTGTATCATTCTAGGAGATTGTTCTTATGTCTATTTCCTAAGTGTGTTATTGTTTATGCAATTTAACAATCAGGACTAGTGGAAGTTATAAGGAAGGTGTCCTGAAGCCAACTGTGGAGAGACTTTGTGCCCCCATAATTGCCTTTAGTGTGTTTGTCTTTTATTTTCCTATGTAAAGAACCTTGAGACGACTTTGTGCCCCCATTGTTATTCATACCTCACTCTTGGGTAGTCAAGGTGGAGACTTTGTGCTACATCTTAGATTGTTGGTTTCACTACACCTGATTACCAGTCACTCGTTACTAGAAAGAGACCTGCTATTTGTAAGGACAAGCATTTTTGAAAGAAGAGAAGTGCCTTCTATTGCTTCACTAGGATTTCTACTATCCAAGAAGCGATCTGGCTCTTGGTTGAATGTTATTTTTGAAAGAAGAGAAGCACCTTCACCAATCACCCATGATTTCTCCTTTGAGCTGTGAGCATCATCTCTGGAAAAAGAGAGATGGATGGTTTGTTCTACCCCTGTGTGTTACTTTTTGCTTATTTATATAGTATATAGCCTCCATATATTTAATAGGGAACCTCCCCTTGATGAGAGGAGAGATTTTTCCCCTGTTGATGTAGTAAAACTACACACTTGGATGACCAATCTCCCTATACTATGGTGATAGGAACTATTTTGCTCACCAGTTAGCTGATCGACAAAATATTCACCCAACAGTTTTTGGCAACTCTGCTGGGGAATGAACGTGTAGTCTGAAGCCTCAAGTTTCAGATTGAAGCAGTGCCTTCCCTTATACATTATATAGACTCTGGTGACTCCATTTTGATTCTTACCCATTAGCCATTTATAGCCTTACCATCTTCCTCCATCTCCATTATTTTTCTAGTCTGCAAAACCAGAGCTGCTAGGAAAGAGTGCGTAGTTTGAAGCTGTAAGCCTCAAGCTAAAGTAGGGCCAGTTGTTTTCCATTTTTGTTCTAAAATCTAGCCACTCTACCTAGATTTGTTATTCCCATTTTTTCATAATTAAATCATGGCAGTTCAAGGCCCCTCGAGTAACTCATTTGGCCCATTCAACTTGACTCCACCTCTACATGAACTTCCACGTAGCTCGAGAACGAACTTCCCCAAATTATTTGGAGATGGGAGAAATCACCCTGATGAACACATTACAACCTTTAGCATAGCCTGTAGTGTGATAGGGGTGGAATTTGAAGATGTGGCAGTCAGGCTTTTTGTGGAGACTCTACAAGGTGCTGCTGCAGAGTGGTTTTACCATTTATAGGCTCAATCAGTGACAGATTGGAACACCCTAAAAGCCAAGTTCAAATCAAGGTTCAAGCCAGTAGAAGATGCACATGCCTTGCTGGCCTAGCTCACCCAAATGAAGAAAGAGCCTCATGAGCCTATGAGGGATTTCATTGCAAAGTTTGACAAGCTGAGAAATAGGATTCCTGCTATTACTCAGTCGACCCCTGAAAACCTCAAATGCTTCTTCATCAACTCACAACTGCCTGAAGTGAGTTTTTTGCTGAGGCATGCTGGCCATATAGACCTTACTTCTACTCAAGACTTGGCTACTGAGGTTGAATATGACCTTATCTTGGCAAGAAAGATAAGGAGAGATCCTAAAATAGGTAAATCCTCTTCATCTTTTGAATACTCACCCACAGCCACCACTGATCAAATGGTGCAAAAGCTGGCAAATGAATTGCTAGCCTTGAAGAGGCAAATGGCATAAGGTATGTCTTTTACTCCTCTATATAGAGATGTACCAAGGAGGACCTTCCCTAATCAACCATATCAAGGTAACACTGCCAGAAGCCAAGGGTAACCAAATCACCTTCCTCCACATAGGAACCTTGCCCTTGAAGCACCTCCAACCAACTCAGTAGTTGGATATCTAGAAATAGAATATGCTTTCTCTTTCCAACTTGAGTTTGAGCAAGAAAATGATGTTGATCTCTTCATGGAGGATCAAGAAGAATCAGCTGGTGACTCCCACATTGGTTTCCTAAATTACCAGGATGAACCCAGAAGTGAAGGTGAAGCAGTCGAAGGATCATATGTAGTATTCACTTGGTCTGAGAATTAGTCAGCCTGGCAGGCTGACAAAGAAAAGAAAGAGGAGCAACCCCAACCAATAATTTTAATTACTATGCAGAGAACCCCTCTTCCTTTTTAGTCAAAGGACCTAGTGATTGCCAAAAAGGTAAGTACATCAAATATTTTTGCACCTTCTACTTCAAATTCACAGACCAGTCATCCCCCTCCCAAAAACCAAAAGGATGAACTCCCATACTCCCTTCTAGGTCCATTTCAGTCATTTGACATAATTCGTGTAAAAAAATCCAAAATTCAAATGACTGAATTTGAATTCCTGCAAGCCAATCCTGAGCAGTTAAACATTAGTGGAGAACTAAGTGTGGACCTATCTGAGGTAAAAATTGTGGTCACCCAAATGTTAGCCCCTATAGCTCAAATTCTATTTGAGCCTCTAGGCAAGGGTAATTACTTCTTGACCATAGAGGATGCTCATGTCTCAACTGATGAAAGTCCTGTAGCTAGCAATCTAGGATTTGATCCAAACAAGACATCAAAAGGATTGGTAGGGTGCAGTACAAATGAAGAAGGATCTTCCATCTCTAATGAAGAGAAATCTAATAGAAGATCAGCTTTTGATGATGCTTGGATCCTATAATTTGATGGCAGTAATTCTTCCACTAACATTGAAGATGAGATTGTGTTGATATCTCCTTAAGGATATATTCTTCCTTCATGCAAGTTGTAATTCAGCAACATCAACAACACAGATGGATACGAATCTCTGTTACTCGAATTAAAGAATACTCAGGATGAAGAGATCAAACTCCTTCACACCAAAGGAGATGTTGAGCTGATGGTTTGTCAGGAGTTTGGTGTTGACAATCAAAGCATGTGCTAGACTAGATTAGTAGAACAACAAGCTATGGTGGTGGACCATACTGCTGTACTCCAAAGTCAACAAAAGAAACTCTTCACCAAGAGAGCAAGGAGTTATGGTTTTTAGATTGAAGACTACGCCCTGCCATGGGGCAAGAAGAAGAGAGAGACAAAAAGGAGACATAAAAAATTGGTTTCCTGGTGGAGAGTTTCATTCGCTCGTCACTATTTTTGGGGACAAAATGGTTTCCTACTGATTTATCAAGATGGCATCCCCTCTTTTCCTTGTCTCATGATGAATAGCGTCTGAAGTACTTCAATTCTTGAAGTATTAGATAAGTTTACCTGTACATATGAATATTTGTATAGTCTTTGTTTTTGCTTTGTGTTATTTGTTTATTTCTTTTGGAGCCTTTCTTTTTGGGTAGCATGAATCCATAGCCCAACGGCACACCTTAAGGCATTGGAGATTTTGGTTTCTACTCCCCTTAGCTATTCTAATTTTTAATCTGACGGAAGTTCGCCAATTGGAGCCAGCAGTTGTCCCCAAAAATAGCTTTCTCATTTTTGGGACAACATATGAACTATTTTGGTCATGCATGACCAAAATTGTCTCTTCCCTTCTTGAAATTTGTTCTGAGCTTTCAGATTCCTCATTTTTCAAGATTTTTTAGTAAAGGGATTAGCAGGTTCAACCGGTTCAAAGGCTTCTGCAGGTGAGTTCAATCAAAAGAACTAGTTTCCAATACTTGGTCATTTTCAGGATTGGGTCAGCGCCTTGGTTCAATAAAAAATGTCCATCGACAAGCATCTAAGCAAGAATTGAACCATTAAACCATTGAACCTTAAACCGCTTCATAGGTTCAATGGGTTCACGGGTTCAAAGGTTTAAGGGCTACCTCAGTTAAGGAAAGGAGTGCATGTAACATAAATGGATGGGTAGAAGCTGCTAAGTGTCATCGGTCGAGCCCCATTATACTTTGTTTCTAAGAAGTGGCATATCCTACCACATGTCCCTTTTGAAGCTTGTCAGAAGTCTAAGTGTCAATATTTGTATCCCTCTCCTTTAGAATCATGGTATTGAGTAAAGACCATGGTGGGCTCAGGGTGAGTGACTAAAATAAAGTGGAATGCACCAAGTATCTACATCTATGTGATTGCCAAAAGTATTTAGACCGTGCCACATGTCCCTTGCTAAGATCAGCGGAGGCCAACAAGTGTCATCATCCATGATAACCCAAGTGAACCCCAAACATTCTATGATGTCACAAAAGCCTGAGAGTGAGAAGTGCCAAGTGTCACTGGTGGAACGTTGCAATGAGTTTCAGTGAAAGATGCCACATGTCACTTGTTTGAAGTAGTAGAACGTGCCACGTGTCAAAGAAGGAGCACCCTCAAACATAGAAGCACAGAGCCAAGGAAAGGAATTTCTTCAGACATTTTATGTGAAGAAAATGAAAGAGACAATAGTCCCTCAAAGAAATTAAAGCCTGAAGGCCACCTAAAGGATCTCAAAGGGTAGATACCCTTACAGGGGGACACTCGACACTAAGAAATGGATCCTATTCAAGATACCGAAGGGCAAGTTCCATTCAAGAAGGGTCAAGCCTCAAAGTGCAATGGAAACTACCAAGTGTCACATGCCAAGACATAGTTTCAAATAAAGCTTCAAAGTGTAGAACTCGCCACATGTCCCATCCCAGTGAAACGGAAGCTACCATGTGTCTACATCCAAACCTCCAGCCTCTAACAAGTTTCAAATCCTATTCTAATAGGGTTATTTCAAAGTCGTAGATGCTGCCATGTGTCCTCACCCACAAATGTCAAAATTAGGGTGATTGGCTAGCCATTAACCTTCAAAGGAAGAGAGACCCACGAACGTCAAATTTGTTGCATTGAAGGGTCTGTTGATCCCTGCAGGCTTAAAACATGAACCCGAATGCATTCAAAGACCATAACGCTAGTATCAAGAGAAGGAAGAGACAAAAAGGGAAATGTAGTAGGAGTTAATTTTAGTAGGTGAAGTAGTTCATTGGGTAGATATTTGGGGCCTGCAAACATTGAAAGTGTAGCTTGTTTGTCCCCTTTAGCGTAAAGATAGAGTAGACAATTACACGGCTAGCAGGTGATGGAATGAGTAACTCAGGCTTGGGAGTAGACAAAGGAGATGAACCAACACACCACAGTTAAGGTAGCCACCCTGCTCTAGCATAGCCCTTTCTGATAGAACCAAGAATGCATCCAAGGCATTGATAGTGCAGCATGGGTCGCTCCATAGGAGAAAGTACCAAGTCTCTCTTGGACTCTATATAATGTAATCTGTCATTTGATGCAAAGGATATCTTCCCTTTATCAGAAGCAAAACTCTACCCAAATTGAAAGGCATCATTGAGACTTTGAGCTCAGATTGTTTATCATATTTCTTTGTTTGAATCATAAAATAAGTTACTTTCAGACTTTGTGTTGTTATAACTTGCATCATTCTAGGAGATTTTTCTTATGTCTATTTCCTGAGTGTGTTCTTGTTTATGCAATTTAACAAGAAAAACTAGTGGAATTTATAATGAAGGTGTCCTAAAGCCAACTGTGGAGAGACTTTATGCCCCCACAATTGCCTTTAGTGTGTTTGTCTTTTCTTTTCCTGTGTGAAGAACCTTGGGATGACTTTGTGCCCCCATTGTTCTTCATACCTCACTCTTGGGCAGTCAAGGTGGAGACTTTGTGCTACATCTTAGATTGTTGGTTTCACTACACCTAATTACCAGTCACTCATTAACAAAAAGAGTCCTACTATTTGAAAGAACAAGCATTTTTGAAAGAAGAGAAGTGCCTTCTATTGCTTCACTAGGATTTCTACTATCTAGGAAGGGATCTGGCTCTTGGTTGAATTTTATTTCTGAGATAAGAGAAGCACCTTCACCAATCACCTAGGATTTATCCTTTGAGATGTGAGCATCATCTCTAAAAAAAAAGAGATGGATGGTTTGTTCTACCCCTGTGTGTTAATTTTTGCTTATTTATATAGTATATAGCCTCTGTATATTTAATAGGGAACCTCCCCTTGATGAGAGGAGAGATTTTTCCCCTGTTGATGTAGTAAAACTGCACACCTGAATGACCAATCTCCCTATGTTGTGGTGATAGGAACTATTTTTCTCACCAGTTAGCTGGTCAACAAAATATTCACCCAACAGAATGCAGATGGTAGGACAGGGGAATATGAGCTGTCTAGATTTGTAGGTGAGTTAAATTCAAGGATTTTATGCTATATGGATTGCAAGGTGAGTTAAATGTAGTTTGTTAAACTTGGTTGGTGATAGGATGGAAAAACATGGTTTATGATGTTCGTAAAGTTAGTAGGAGAATTGTAAACCTACTAAAGTACTTGGCATTGAATATTGGCTTGATGTGATGTGAAATTGAGATTGAGGCAATTAGTGACATTCATTTTAATTTTTTTTATGGGTATTCAGAGGAGAGGCTATTAGAGCTTTATAATTCATTGATTCTTTTACTATTTTTTATTTTCATTATGGGTGAAGCATCGAGGTAAGTGCAAAAATTTGGGGGATCAAAAGTGGTATACCCATGGACATGATTTTCGTAAAATTTTAGAAACCTGAACTTTTATAGATAATTTGAGATATCTACACTCCAAATTTGAAGATATTGTAAGAACATGAAATATACCATTTCGATTCTAGTTTCTTAAACACCAATTTATGTGTAAGAACATGTAATATTCTATTTTGAGTCTAGTTTTCAGAACACCAATTTGTTTTAAAAATGGTTAATTATAACTAGGTCAAACATCCAAAAATTTGAGTAGGGTTTCTAGTTTTTTTTTAAAAATAGAGTAGATAGACAGTCGTGTGGCGCATTATTTTTTTAGAAGCATTTAATATTTTTTGAAACACTTTAGTAAAAATTTAGATAAGATCTTCTAATTTGTGACATATTTTTTCAATGAATACTTTATTTTATGAATTTTTCAAGTAAATAGATCTTGAAAACTGACAAAGAAATGGATAGCCATCCGTGTGACATGCCTAACTACCTCAAAAAAAATTTAGTTTTTTTCATGTGTATAATTAGTCCTAATTTGTGACCATATAATTTTTTTTCACTTGGATCAATGAAAGACAAATTACATGAACATGTCTAGGCATGTATGTTTTCACCATGTAGTGGCCTAGAAAAGGTATGGTCAGAAATTAACATAGTTTGAAGCCTTAAATTAGTCCAAAAATTGTACAAATCATATTTTTGGAAATAGGAGAGTGTCACATCCCGATTTCACCCTATGATTTATAAGCTTTAAATACATGGATTAATAAGGCTCATATTTGAATTTTTATTGCTTTGATTTGAGCTTTATGATATATATTATTATGGGATAGTGATATTGTTGATTAATATACATGATGTGACAACTATATTTTCTTATTTTGTACATTAAGGATGTATATTTGTTAGTTTTGCATCATTGGTTGATATATATGATGACTCATAATAACTACCTACTTGGTGCGAGGTAGATGTAGGATTGATCCTACCCTTAGAGATTGATGAGGGAGAGCATCATTGGAGAGGATGGAATAGATGGGATGATTGGGGGATGATATAGGAATTGCTATTGACCCTACACACATGTACATTAGATTTAAATTTTTATATGAATAATAGGTTTTAAATGTTAGTAAATGGATATGAATAATCTTGTTTGCGAATATATTGGTATGTTGATTTAGTTCTTTATATGCATAAGAATAAATATGATTTATTTACTTAAATTATTTAGATTTTCAAGAATAAATCAAGAAAATAGATATTTAATTGTTATATGTGAATAATAATCAGTTTTATAGTTATCTTATTATTATAAATAATTAGAATCTTATTTATCTATTAGATAAATAAAAAATTACCTTTATTTTAATTACTTTCAAGAGCTTGAAATATCTTAATGTACTAATCTTAAGTTAAGACAAACAATGCTTAGTCTTTTTAAAGCATGGTTGAGATTTCATTGAAAGTTAGAAATTAATATCTATATTTAATTAGTCAACATAGCCTTATGTTGAATTAACATGGGGAAAGTTTTGACGCATTAAACAATTTATATGATTTTACCAAATAAGAAAGTTAAACATAGACTATGTCTTTGTTATAGGTAAAAACTACAGTTAATAAGAAATAAAAAGATGCCATGCATGGAGGCTAAATCGAGAGATTTAGCATAAAAAGAGGTGGGCACCACAGATGGAGAGGTGATTAATTATATAAATTAAACTTGATGAAATTTAATAAAAGATACATAGAGACACAGAGAGAGGAAGAGAGGAGGCTTTTGTGAGAGAGCTTAAGAAAAGGAAGAGGAAAGGCATATTCTTTAGGCGATTATCTTGCAAGGTACGTTCTGTAATTGAAATTATTTGTGTGTAATATTATACGAAGGATTAAAAATGTTGGTTTGAGTTTTAGAAATATTAGAAAAAAATTCTAGAGTATCAAATAATGGTTTCATATGTACCATAATTCTCCCCAACAACCTAGCAAACTATAGATCATTACAATGGTAATGCATTATTAGTATTCAGATGGTAGTGTCTCATTACATTAGTCTATGTTTCATTATTCTAGATCTGCATTTCATTATTTTAGACCTGCATTTCACTTATTCTAGCTTGCATTATAAATATTATATTGAAACTTTAAACTACATTTTATATACATTTTAGTTACGTCCTTTTTATATTATTCATTGAATGAATTTAATATCTATATATCGCCATAATAGGAATCAAATTATTTTGTGTCCTACCTAATTGAATAGCCAAGGTATTGGTAGCATCCAAGATAGTGACTTCATATTACTCATCATAAGGAACACATTAAATTCATACACTACATTTGCTATACATTACGGACAATGTACTTTGTATTTAGTTATTGGAGGAATTACATTGACTACGTTTTACCTTGTAAAGGCTATGCAATAGTATGTGAGAGAAACTGATTTTATTATTAATAAAGTAAGCTAAATTTGTATTTGGATGCATTTTATATTGACTAGTGTCTTAAATTACATTGACTACATCTTAATTATTATTTTTGGACTGAAAATGAACTTTAGAGGTCTATATAGTAATTTGTCAATGTATTTTCCTCTTTAAATTGTGTATTGTTGGTGAGGACTGCATTTTAGTAAATGTGGGCAGCGTTTACAAATGTTGAACTGAGTTTTAATATATGTTGGCAATGCTTTAAACTTCAGACTACATATTTAGTTGGAGATATGAAGTCTATAAGTTATCAAGTAAACATCTAGTCTGGGGGTGAATAATCAACATTATCTCCATGTAGTAAAAAGTTAGAATAAAAATAAGAAGTTAAGTTTGATTTCTTTTATTTATATGAAATTGTTAGTATGATTTCAATGAATCATTGTGAGAAAAATATATTTCTAATTTAGAATTTCTACATGTTTAAATGATATGGATTATAACCTAATGTTGCCTAATTAAATTCATCAATAATCCAAAAAAAGGGAGAGATAAACATATTACATCGTATACCTATTACTAGTAAAAATCATGATGACTACTTTTACAGACATTTGGATTACATAAATGAGCCATTATATAATTTGTGTAGACCGAGTATCAATATACACTCCCTTTCAATTAAATGGAAGTTTAAACGAGTGAATGCGGGTGTGTTGAGTCATGTGGGATAGATATATATTTGATTAATTGATATGGCAAGTGAAAGTGTAAATATTTTTATAAAATAGTAAATCATTATGCTGTTGAAGAAGCTTGATATTACTCTATTAAATATTTAACTATGTAGTAATGTCATTGGATGTTATAGAATGACATGTTTCCATTAAAGTAGTATTTGATTAATTTTATTATTTAAGAATTGAATGATTAAGGATTCATTTCATACCATTGGAAAGGTTAAATGTATGAATTTATGTATTTCCTTAAACAACTTGATATACTTATTTTAGAAATATTCCGATTGGATCCTTTTATTGATAAATTAAACTGTATGTTACTTATGACATGAAACTAATTATAGTCCTTTTTTTAAATCATAACCGAATGGTATGATCTATTGTGGAATATGTTTTGATATATATTATTATATATGTGTTAATAACACATTATAGATTCATTATGCATTTGATGGATAAAATGTATTTAATTAAGATTGTTCTAATCCTAGTATAGGGAAAATTTGAATGAATCTTTCAGTTATATATACTATGCTATATATGTTTATATTAGATTCCATATTGATGATATTAATAGGTAGATATATGGACTTCACTAGCTTAGGTACAACCACCCATGTTGGATGTAGATAATCTGATCAAGTGGTGTGTTATACAAACATGTTGACATGTTTATATTTATATGGTCATAGATAATCATGTACTTGTTTGTTTAGTAATTATAGTTTAAAAATGATTGTTCATATTTGAGTAGTGTACTCATGTAAAATGAGATATGATATTATGAGATATCATAGATTATTTCAGCTTAAATGCATATGCCCATAAGGTACATATTGTAGTTGTATGTCTAGACTCTCACCTAAGTTCATTGATTAAATGTATGTGTTGGTTATTACTTAAACAATATGTTTTTTAATAGTTAGTAGGACATCATGTATGTGTGCATATAATGGGAGAGTGTAAACTAATGTTAGGTTAGACTTTTATATGTTTATGACTACTTTGTATGACTAATTGAGGGAAAACTAGTAGTTATGTCTTAGAACACTAGACTATGATAATATGGGATATCATGGGGTGTAGTCATATGGATCTTATTGTAGTAATTGAGAAACTATAGTTTAATATGAATTTTACTTAGGTGGTATAAACTATAGGTATTATTTTTGGTTTGGAATAGATAATAATGTAATATTCATCCATGCATTGATGGAATAAATATACACTTTACTTACTCCTATGTTCAGCATGTGATGTGATATGATTGCTACGAAGATGTAATTAGTATGAATCATATGGCTAAATAATGTGTAGAGAGACATTATTATTTTTTATGTATGATTGACATGTCAATGCGATATCTTGTAATAAAATGGATTTTCTATGACACACTACATTTTTAGTTTTAGAAATCATACACACTTGGGTACTTGCTTGTTCTCTGGTTTCCTACATCATCACTATTTACTCTTCTATGAAGGGAGGGCCATTCCCTGATGGGATTAGTGTGGGGTATCATTAGTTCATGGTTGATGGGAAAAGGTGCTTAGATGATTCTCTCCCTCCCCATAACAGTACTATTTACCTGAAGACCACACTTGAGATTATCAGAGATATACGAGTTGATTTGACTCGAGCTCTAGAGGGCATGTATCTATTTTTAGAATTAAGACTGAATACCTGAATCAAATTTAATTGTAATATAATTGTATATACTTGAACAATAATTATTGTATTATTGACCAGTCATGATTGAACCCTAATGTATTTACTTTCCTTACAGTTATAATAAGTTATATTTCATTTCAATATTTGAATTTAGATTTGTTGTTGTTATAAGTTATTATTTGGATAAGTTGTTAAGTTTGTATCTATGGAATGAATGTAAAGTATTCAATTTTTTAAAAAATAACACATTATTCTAAGTACAACTTAACCGTTTATTATATGTGGTATCAGGGCTATGGCTTGAACTCTAGGACCTAATGAGTCCATTAGCATTTTTGTATCTTTTTATTTTTTAGAAAAGAGTTTTGTAAATGTGTGTGTGATACATTGAGTGTGTACCCTAAGATCATTAGTACCCGTTTAGAGTTGTCAAAGGGTTAGTTTTTTGAGTGTTTTATTGGTGGTGGTTATATAAGGTGTTAGGTAGGTAATTTCATAATATAGTTCATGAGTTGTGAGTAAGATTTCCCTACCATATTCTTCATCTTTTAGATTGAACATCTTGAGTATGATTACATATTTATTGGTAATCGAATCACCTTCACCATTTATGTTTGTGTATTGTTAATGTTTAAAAAGCATGGAACTCTTCCCACTTAGGTATTTGTGCTTTAGTTTTGTGTCTTGTTTATATAAATCTTAGGAATGAGAATTGTCTTGTAGTTGAGTGTAGATGTCATGGTCTAGAATTCATTTGTGTTAGGAATTATTATATGGATTAGCATCTTTATATTTATGTAGACTTAATAAGAAGTGTCATCTCTCTTAGTTAGCTTAGAGGTGATTCGTTATATTTTCACTCTCCTTTTACATCATTTTAAAATATTGAGAATATTCATATTTATAGGATGTTTGTCTAGTGTTTCCTTAAAAAAAACTTGTTTATGATATGTTATTTGATCGTATTCTCTTGAGTTCATGAGATAGTGTTTTCTACTTTTTGTTGAGAGAATCTATAGGATTGGATGGATTGATGCAACTTTGAGGTTAGTATTTTCATTTTGGTTGTGGAGGTAGGTTATAATACTATACCTACAAGTTTCGTAAGTGAATAGTGATTTGGCAACTTGGGTTGTGATGTTTCCTTTACCATAAGAGTGTATGTAGGAGTTTTTTTATGAGATGTTAGTTCTCTACTTTCTATTTTATGTCTTTTTGGAGTCACTATTTTATCTAATTTGTGAACTTGACCAATAAGAATGATGAACCTTGAATTTATATTAATTATAGTTGATTATAATTATTATGTTATTAAATAACTTTGTTTAGACTGATATTATTCTCTTTTTGAGGCATTTTGTTTTGAAGAGCTATATTGTACCTTTCTTTGAGAGCAAGTAAGATATCGAATGTGCAAAACATCTTGAGGTTTAGATAAAGTTTTAATTTGTTGAGTTTTAGCTGAACAACTAGGGAGACATTGTCGCCTTTGTATGTTATGTTAATTTTGATATTATTTCCTCTTAGCTATGAATATAACACTATAGGTTAAGTTGCAGAATAGAATACTAGATATGTTTGATTATTAGTAGTTTAATACTATTTCATACTGATTGTGTGATTTTTATTGTGTGTATGTTAGTACATCTGGAATCATTTAGCATATAGTATTGCTTTCTATGATCTATTAGTATAGATTTGTGTTTCATTGAACCTTGTGCATATTTTGAAGATTGTCAAGTCGTGGAGACCTAAGGGAAGAGTGGTGAATTAGGAACATAAGTTCTAAATGATAGATCGATATGCTACTTAGACTCACATTGACTCGGTAGTTATTAAGTTTGGATCTAATAGATGGACTTGTCAAATCTAAGATTTGATAGATAGACTTGTCAAATTTAGTCATATGGCCATACAGATGTATACTATGGAGAGGTATTTTATGATTTTGTATACATTGAAAATATAATATTTGTAGTTCCTATTCATCATCATACTTATCATGAGCTCCATTGAGTAGTGATAGTATTAACATGTTATACTTATTTGAAGCTACGCAAAGTAGCAGTAGTATTAATGTATACACATCATTCTTTTTAAGTTTTTTAAACACTTTTTTATGAAATGAGAAAGACACTCTCTAGGTTAAAGAGATGTGCATAAGGGCTAAAAGGTTTTGTGGAACTCTCCCTAGTGATTTGTTTTGGCTTTTTTAATGATCTAATGTGCTTTTGGGGAAGTTAGTAAAACTTATATCGATTTATTATAGGCTTGTCTTATCGGTTCTGAACCCCAGGGTGTTCATGATAGAACCAATTAGTAGAAGTGACATTCATAAATTGTTTGCATAATAAGAAATGTCATAAAGTCAGGTCTTATAGGACCAATACTATGAGAATAGTACTAATTGGGAGAACCAAGATGAGTTCTTTAGGTAGAATTTTGCATTTTTTTGTTGCATAATTTGATGCTTGATACTATGTTTTTAAATGATGTTAAACTTTATTTATTATTCATAACTATTATTTGAATAAGTGTCATCGAGACGATGACCAGTTTTAGGGGAGGAAGATGTCACACCTTGATTTCACCCTATAATTTATAACCTTTAAATTTGTAGATAAATATGATTAATATCTAATTTTTGTTGCTTTGATTTGAGATTAATGACATATACTATTATGGGACGATGATATTGTTGATTAGTATACATGATGTGATAGGTGTATTTTCTTATTATATATATTGAGGAGGTATATTTGTTAGTTTTGCATCATTGGTTCATATATATGATGACTCAGACTAACTACCTACTTGTTACGATGTGGATGTAGGATTTATCCTACCCTCAGAGTTTGATGAGGGAGAGCATCATCAAAGAGGATGGAATAGATAGACAATTGAGGAATGACAAAGGAATTGTTAGTGACCCTACACACATGTACATTAGATTTAAATTTTTATATGAATAATATATTTTAAATATTAGTATGTGGATATGGAAATATTATTTGTGTATATATTGGTATATAGATTCATTTCTTTATATGCATAAGAATATATAAGTTTTTTTTACTTATAATTATCTAGATTTTTGAGAATAAATCAAGAAAATAGAAATTTAATTGTTATATGTGAATAATAATCAATTATATAGTTATCTTATTATTGGAAATAATTATAATATTATTTATCTATTAGATAAATAAATAATTACCTTTATTTAAATTATTTTCAAGAGCTTGAGTTATCTTAATGTAATAACCTTAAATTAAGATAAAGTAAGCTTAGTCTTTTTAAATTATGCATGAGATTTCATTGAAAGTTAGAAATTAAGATCTATATTTAATTAGTCAACGTAGCCTTATGTTGAGTTAGCATGGGGAAAGCTTTGATGCATTAAACAAAGTTAGCATTAGTCTATGTTTAATGTAGCCTTTCTTATTTAGTACAAATTATATGATTTAATAAGAAAGTTAAACATAGACTATGACTTTGTTAAAGGTAAAAAATACAATTAATAGGAAATAAAAAGATGCCACGTAAGGAGGCCAAATGGGGAGATTTAAATTTTAAAGAGGTGGGCGCAGTCTATGGAAAGGTGATTAATTTTATAACTTAAGCCTGATGAAATTTAATAAAGGGCACACAAAGACACATAGAAAGAATGAGTGGAGGATTTTTTGAGAGAGCTTGGGAAAAGCAAGAGGAAAGACATATTCTCTAGGCAATTATCCTACAAGGTAGGTTATACAATTGGAATTATTTGTGTGTAATATTATATGAATGATTAAAATTGTTGGTTTGAGTTTTAAAAATCTTTAAAAAAAATTCTAGATCATCAAATAATGGTTTGATATGCACTAGATTTCTCCCTAACAACCTAGAAAACTTTAGATCATTCCAATGACATCGTATTATTACTATTAAAATGGTATCATCTCACTATATTATTCTATGTTTCATTATTCTAGACCTGCATTTCATTATTCTAGACTTGCATTTCATTATTCTAGACCTACATTTCACTTATTCTAGCTTATGCTATAAATATTATATTGAAACTTTAGACTGCATTTTATATACATTTTGGTTGCATTCTTTTTATACTATTTGTTGAATGAATTTAATAACTATATTATGCCATAATAGGTGGTGCATTATTTTGTGTCCTACCTAATTGCATAGCCACGGTATTGGCAGTGTCCAAGATAGTGACTACGTCTTACTCATCATGAGGAGTGTACTAAATTCATATACTATGTTTGATATATATTAGGGGCAGAATCCTTTGTATTTAGTTATTAGAAGAATTACATTAACTGTTTTACCTTGTAAAGACTACACAATAGTATGTAAGAGAAACTGATTTTATTATTAATAAATTAAGTTGAATTTGTATTTGGTTGTGTTTCATTTACCTCTTTTGGTTTTGTTTTATATTACCCAGTGTCTTAAATTACATTAACTACATCCTAATTATTATTTTTGGACTGCAAATGAACCTTAGAGGTCTATATAGTAATTTGTCAATGTATTTTCTTCTTCAAATTGTGTATTACTAGTAAGGACTACATTTTAGTCAATGTGGGCAACATTTGCAAATGTTGGACTGAGTTTTAATATATGTTGACAACACTTTAAAAATTATACTATGTATTTAGTTGGAGATCCGAAGTCTATAAGTTATCAAGTAAACATCTGGTCTGTGGGTGAATAATATAGATTGTCTCCATGTAGTAAAAAGTTAGAATAAAAACAAGAAGCTAAGTTTGACTTCTTTTATTTATATGAAACTGTTAGTATGATTCAATGAATCATTTCATGAAAAATATCTTTTTAATTTAGAATTTATGCATGCTGAAAGGATATGGATTAGAACCTGAGGTTACCTAATTAAATTCATTCGATACTCCAAAATAGGGGAGAGATAACCATATTGCATCGTATACCTATTACTAGTAAAAATTGTGATGACTAATTTTACATACATTTGGATTACATAAATTAGCCATTATATAATTTGTGTATACCGAGTATCAATACACACTCCCTTTCAGTTAAATGTAAGTTTAAACAGGTGAATGTGGGTGTGTTGAGTCATGTAAGATACACACACACACACACACACACACACATATATATATGATTAATTGATATGGTAAGTGAAAGCATAAATATTGTTATAGATTAGTAAATTATTATGTTGTTGAAGAAGCTTGATATTACTCTATTAAATATTCAATTGTGTATTAATGTAATTGGATGTTATAGAATGGCATGTTTCCATTGAATTGGTATTTGATTAATGTTATTCTTTAAGAATTAAATGAATAAGGATTCATTTCATACCATTGGAAGGGTTAAATGTATGAATTTTTATATTTACTTAAACAACTTGATATACTTGTTTTAAAAATATTATGATTGGATCCTTTGGTTGATAAATTAACCTATATGTTACTTATTACATGCATACAATTATAGTCCTTGTTTAAAGCATAACCAGAGGGTATGATCTATTATGGACTATGTTTTGTTATATATTATTATATATGTGTTAATAGAATATTTTAGATTCGTTATGCATTTTATGGATAAAATATATTCAATTAAGATTGTTTCATTCCTAGCATAGGGAAAATCTGAATGAATCTTTAAGTTATATATACTATGTTGTATATGTTTATATTAGATTATGTATTGATGATACTAATAGGTAATGAGATGAACTTCACTAGCTTAAGTATCACCACTCATTCTAGATGTAGATGATTTGATCAAGTGGTGTGTTATATAAACATGTCGATAGGGTCATATTTGTAGCATCTTATAAAGATGGAAACTTGTGTGCAGTATAATCTAAGGTATACCTGGTGTGTTATATAAACATGTCGATAGGTTCATATTTGTAGCATCTTATAAAGATGGAAACTTGTGTGCAGTATAATCTAAGGTATACCTAGGTGGTATAATCATGTACTTTTTTATTTAATAATTATAGTGTAAGATTGATTATTCATATTTGAGTAAGGTGCTCATGCACCATGAGCTATGATAGTATGAGATATCATAGAATACTTCAGCTTAAATGTATATGCTCAAATGGTACATAATGTAGTTGTATGTCTAGACTCTCTTCTACATTAATTGATTAAATGTATATTTTAGTTATTACTTGAATAGTATATTTTGTAATAGTTAGTAGGACATAATGTATGCATGCATACAACCTTAAAATTGTAAATGAATTTTTGGTTAGACTTTTAGGTATTTATGACTAGTTTGTATGATTGATTAAGGAAAAATTAGTAGTTATGTCTTAGAACACTAGACTATGATAATATGGGATATCATGGGGTATTATCATATGGATCTTATTGTATTAGTTGAGAAACTATAGTTTAATATGAATTTTATCCAGGTGGTATAAACCATAGGCATTATTTCTAGTTTAGAATAGAAAATAATGTAAGATTCATTCATGTGTAGATGGAATAAATGTACACTTTGCTTACTCATATGTTTAGCATGTGATGTGATGTGATTGCTAGGAGGATGTAATTAGTATGAATAATGTGGTTAAAAAATATGTAGAGAGACATTAATTTTTTAATGTAAGATTTACATGTCAATGCGATATCTTGTAATAGAATGGGTTTTCTAAGATACACTGTACTTTTATTTTTAGAAATCATACACACTTGGGTACTTGCTTGTTCTCTAGTTTCATGTACCATCACTATCTACTCATCTATGAAGGGAGGGCCATTTCATGATTAAATTAGTGTGGGGGATCATTGGTCTATGGTTGGTGTGGAAAAGTGCTTGAATGATGCTCTTCCTCCCCACAATAGTACTACTTACCTAGAGACCACACTTGAGATTATCAGAGATATACAAGTTAGTTAGACTTGATCTCCAAAGGGTAAGGTATCTATTTATAGAATTATGATTGGATCTTGAAGAAAATGTAACTGTAATATAAATATATATACTTGAACAACAATTATATTATTGACTAGCTATGACTGAGCCCTAATGTATTTACTTTCCTTACAGTTGTAGTAAGTTATCTTACATTTCAAGATTTAAATTTAGATTTGTTTTTGTTATAATTTATTATTTGGATAAGTTGTTAAATTTATTTCTATGGAATGAATGTAAAGTATTTAGTTTTAAAAAATTACTGAATTATTTTAAGTACAACTTGAGGGGTTGTTACAGAGAGTGTGTTTATCATGATGGTATTAAGATTTTGAATTTTCATGTTGAAATTTATAGTGTATTTGGTGATCAAAGTATAATTTTTTTAATTTTTATCATAACTCTTAGACTCAACTATAGATTTATAGGCTCAATCCTTTGGCTCTGGAATCCAAGCCATTCTCGAGCCAAAAGATGTGGGATTTGAATTCAAATTCAAATAGCATGATCGCGTTAATGTATAACATGATCGTATTAATAGCTAATACAATAACATTCATTTATACTATGATTGCATTAATATATAATGTGATCACATTATTATAAAATTAATAACATGATCACATTAATGTTTTTTTACACATTAAACTAGTGAACATGTAGATGAAGCAAACCTTTGTTAACAGGGAATGCCATTTTTTTATCAATAACATTTTTGTGTTATCAATAATATGATCATGTTATTCATAATGGGATTGCATTCCTATTATTTTTCATTTAAAAGCTTGTAGATTTGCACATAAAGGTGACTTTGGCCAAAAGCTTATATTTACTACTCTGAATGTTAAGTTTACATTTATATTGTTACATTTATTTCTTAATACTTTAAATTGATTCTAGTAAATATAAGAAATTAGGGTCACTCTGCATCTAATAGATTTTGTCTCATAGCTTCACACTTTATGATGTGGAAAATAGTTTTTAAAAATCCAACTTGGTTAGTACTTAGGCATTTTCAAGGTCTACATATTAAACCTAGTGATTTTAATACATATCTTTTGCAATTGTGTTGGGTGAATATTTTGTCACCAGCTGGCTGACGGCAAAATGGTTACATCAACCACAGCATAAGGATATTTATGCAGCAAAATGGGTGTGGTGACCACAACCAGAATGAGATAAATCTCTCGTCTCAGCAAGGGGAGGTTCCCTATATATATATATATATATATATATATATATAAGCTGAAAATACACACAGGGGTGAAATCATACCATCCATCTCTCTTTTTTCAAAAATGTTCACAAAATAGAGGAGAATTTTACTGTAATTACTGAAGGCACGTCTCTTCTTTCAGAAATGATATTCAACAAACAACATGAATTCTTCTTGGGTAGTAATCGTAACCACAAGAAACCCACGAAAGCACAAAGTCTATCATTACTTCTCTCACTAATTTAGGACAAGGAAACCGTAGAATGAAGTGTATCCCAAAGTCTCCACTGCATACTAAAACAGATTAAAAGATTATGAAGATAAGGAGAGCTCAAAGTCTCTCAAGTATCCTTTTTACAAAACACAGACTAAAGACAATTATGGTGGCACAAAGTCTCCCACAGTTGGCTTCAGGACATATTCTAACTTATTTCCACTTGTTCTACTTGTTTGATTAAATGGACAAGATTGTATTTAGGAAACAGACATAAGAACAATTTCTTAGGTGACACAAGCTTATTCCAACACAAAGTCTGAAAGGTCGCTTGCTTTCTCATTCATTTAACAAAATATGATTAACAATCTAAGCTCAAATTCTTAAGAATGCCTTTCAATTTGGGTAGAGCTTCACTTCTGATAATAGAGAGATCTCCCTATACAAAATGATAGATTACAATATATAGCCTCACAAGAAAGACTTGGATGCTTGTTTTCATAAAAATGGCCCATGCTAAATTGAATGCATTGAATATCTATGAAAGGGCCATGCTAGAATAGGTCATTGGCTTTGAAATTGACATTATGAATCATCTCAAATGTCTTTTCCTAAGCAAGGGTTGTCTGGTCTTCTTTATGACTCTTACACAACTATCTATTCACCTTTAATTTATGCAAAAAAATAGGCCGTGCCTTTGAATGTTTATGTTCTGTGATGTCTACCTGGTGGACTGTTCAACCTACTAGAAATAAATCTCCTATAGATATTTTTGGATTTCCTATAGTTGTTCTCTCTTTCCTTGCCACATTTTGTTTCTTCCTAGTGATCTGAGCTCCCAGTGTTATCTTCTCGCTTTATGTTGGCTCCTTTAGCTCCTTTCTAGGCTGGTCGCTAAGCTTGTTCTCAGGGTTTTTGAAAATTAACAGTTATTCCATCACCTTAAATTTGACATCTATGGGGATGTCATTGGTCACTTGAACCTCTTTGAACCTTGAACCTTGAACTCTTTTAGTTCAAAGGTTCAATGGTTAAAAGTTTCAACGGTTTGGTGATTGAATATTTTGTAAAGGGTTGCATTCGTTCTCTTTTTCTTCTTTGGTTGAACCATTTCTTTGAACTTTCTAGAATCTTTCACTTCTTCTATTTGCTTGAAGCTTTCGATTCATCCATTCGCTCAAAGGTTCCGCTCAAACTTTGAACTTTGAACCCTTTAAAACTTTGAACCTTTAAACCTTTCGAAGTTCAAGGTTCAACGGTTCATTATATTTCTTTGAATCTTTTTATTCTCTAAGTCCATCAAACTTATGAAAATCATTGAAACTTTGAAACTTTGAACCATTTTGGTTCAAGGTTCAATGATTCAGTCTTCATTCTTCAAAGCCTTCTTTTCTTTAAGTCCACCGCAGTCGTTGAACCTTTGAACCTTGTAGAGGTGGGGTTCAATGGTTCATTCTAATTGTTTGAAGCATACCGTTAAGTCCTTTGATTGAACCTCAACATTGAACCATCCTCAAAACACTAAGGAAAAGCCTTAAGTGTTTTGAACTTCCTTTGAAGAAAGCTCGCCTATTGAATATGCGACTTCTTTAGCTAAAAAAGTTTGAATATTTGAAAAACTTAACTGCTCAAAACAATTTTAAGAAAAAAAAGAGAGAGTTTTGGTCTGTAAGACCAAAATGGTCAGTATGTTGTCCACAAAAGCAAGTGATGGATTTTGGGAACAATAGCTGGCTCCAGTTGGGGAACTTCCATCGATTGAAATTGACGCAATTGAAGGGAGTAGAAACCAGGATCTCAATGCCTTCATTTATGCCATTGGGATATGGAGTCATGCTTACCCAAAAAGAAAGGTGCAAAAAAACAAATGGTGCCAAAAATACATGAAAAAACACAAAATAAAGAAAGACTATACATATATACAAATAGACTTATCTGATACTTCAAGGATTGAAGTGCTTCAAATGCTACCCACTGTGAGGTAGAGTAAATGGCATTCCATCTTGATATCTCAGCAATAAACTATTTTCACCATTTAAATGATGAATGGCTAATGGGCCTCTCCATAAGAAATTCAATTTTCCATGCATTCCATTTGGTTTTCTCCTCTTGTCCCACAACAAGACTTGATCTCCAATCTAAAAATAATGGATCCTTACTTTCTGGTCGAAGAGTCTCTTTACTAGACTTTGATGCACAGCAATTTGGTCCACCACCATAGTTCGTTGCTCATTAAGTTTAGTCAAGCACATGATCCTCTTGTCGATGGAACTTTCATAAGTTGAATTTTCCATTGCCATTGCTAACTTTAATGCTAGTAATTATAGGGTGATTGGTATCTTTGCATTGAGACCATATAGAAGTTGGAACGGGGACATACATATCACCCTCTTAGGTGTAATTTTATCTACCCATAAAGCGTCAAGCAATGCTTTATGCCAGGTTATCTAATTGTCATCTACCAGCTTCTTGATAATGGTCACCAAGTTCTTGTTGCTTGATTCTGCTTGACCATTTCCTTGCGAATAATAGTCAGAAGAGTGGGAAAGAGTAATCTCATAATAGTAGCAGAACTGGGTAATCTCATGAGAAGAGAAATAGGCTGCATTATCTGTTACAATCTTGGTTGGGATCTTAGACTTGGAAATGATGTTTTCCTTGAGGAAATTACACACTACTTCTGAAGTAACATGTTTGACTGGAATGGCTTCCACCCACTTGGTAAAGTAATATGTTGTTGTTGTAAGGACATAATCATGTCCAGCACTCAAGGATGGATTTACAGTGCCAATAAAATCAATCCTCCATTGCTAAAAAAACTCTTCTATCACCACAGGCTTGAGAGGTAACACAACCAACTTGGGTTTGCCAATGAACTATTGACATAGCTCACATATACACACCCAAGCATATGAATCTTGAAACATAGTAGGCCAACATTACCTAGCTCATAAAATCTTATGGGCAGTCACAGGGGTATAAAAATGTCCTTCACATGCCAAATTGTGAAAGGACTCCAAAAGTTTGTTCTGTTGAGCTTTATCCACACAGTGAAGGAACACTGCATCAAGGTTCCTCTTGTGCAGACCATTGTCCCATACAATAAAGTTTGTAGGTCTAGACTTAACAGTCTTCTTTTCTTTATGAGATAGGTGAGCAGGACACTCACCATAGATAAGGAAATGAGCAATATTCAAATACCACTCGTCCGTAGTGGTGACAAAGAGAACTATTGGTCTGTCTTCAACTTCTATTTTTTCATGCCCTACTTCTTCTGGTATGTTATCAGTAATTAATTGGCAGATACCCCTTCCCCATAAAAGCTTTGTAGGTTTGATAAAAAGATCAACATACTATATTTTGGCAATCTAATTGCCCCTTTTGGTTCCAAACTCTTACTGAGTTAGTATGGACTTGACTATTCTATCAGGGACTAGAGCAATAGTGTGTGAGTTCAAGATGTAAAAATGGAAGTGCTTTATCGCCTTTACCATAGCATAAGCATGATTATCCATGTTTGAATACTTCATCTCATGAGATTTGAGAGGAAAACTCATGAAAGATATGGGAGATTCTACACTTTCTTTGTTCTACTGAACTAAAATGGCATGTGTTCAGAAGCATAGCTGTACATCATGAAGTCTTTAGTGTAATTAGGAAAAATCTAGATTGGGGCATGGGTGATAGCTTCCTTGATGTCTTGAAATGCTGAATTGCCTTCTTCAGTACAACTAAAAGTGGCTTTGCCCTTCATCATATTGACAATGTGGTGAGTCTTCTCTACGAATTCAGGAATGAACCTTTGCAAAAATTTCACTTTTCCAAAGAAAGAGTGGATTGTGGTCTTACTGGCAGGAATGGCAAGCTCTTGGATGAATTTGACTCTTTTTGGGTCAATCTTTATGCCTTCTTGAGACATAGTGTGATCAAGAAATTTCCCTTTTGTAACCCCAAAAATTGATTTTTTTGGATTAAGAGAAATACCATTCTGCCTACATTGCTCCAGCACTTATTGTAGATGATGCACATGATCAAGATGATGCTTTGAAAAGACTATTAAATCATCAAGGTATACCACAATGAACTTACCCATTTCATTTCTGAAAGCAAGATCCATCACTCTTTGGAAGGTGCCACCAGCATTGATCAAGCCAAAAGGCATTCTGTGATATGCAAAGGTACCCCAAGGTGTTTTGAAAGTGGCCTTATATTGGTCTACTTCACCAACTTTCACTTGATTATATCTTGAAAAGCCATCTAACATTGATAACATCTCAGTGCCAATCACTATCTGTAGTAGCTAATCCATGATGGACAGGGGATAGTTATCCTTTAAAGATGACTGATTCAGATTTTTGAAATCAACACACAGGTGAATTTCTCCATTATTTTTTCTCACAGGGACTATGTTCACAATCTAGGTGGAATGATGGATTGGGAAAATAATTCTTACATTCATCATTTTTTGTATTTTAGACAAAATTGTGCCTAATATTTTGGGGTTGTACTACCTTTGCTTCTACTTGTGAGGCAACAACCCAATCTTGAGAGGAATTGCATGCTAGATTTCTTCAAGTCTGAGAGATTTTAGATCATCATAAGAGTATGCCAAAACATCAATGTAATGACAAAGCAAAGTGATAAGTTTGATTTTTTCATTAGGGGTACAACAATTCCCAATGTTTACCATTTTTGTATTATCTTATGTACTCAAATTGATTTAATCAAAATACTTAGAGGATTTTGAATCCATTTGTTGTTCCTTGATAAATCTATCATGCTTGTCGAAGAGTTTTTCAAGAGAAACTAATCATTTGGGAATTTTATTCCCTTTGAACTGAAAGAACTCTTTATTAGCTTTTAAATTTGTTTCGGGAGCTGATTCTCACAGTGGAGATTCACTGCCTTCAAAATGAAGCTTCTCAAAATTATCCATCTATTCCAAAAAAGCAATGATTTGGTTGTCACCATTAAATACCTACCAATGGTCAGCATTATCTGGTACACTTGGTCGAAAGACTAGCTCGATAGTGTACCTGTCTTCTTTGAAATCTTGGTGAGGGACCAAGAGAGTTGCAGAGACGACCAATGCATCTACACGACCGTTGAATTCTCTGGGCACAGTAGAAATACTAAAAGCATCAAAGCTTTCAATGCAGTCCCACACCAGATTATGATAATGTCGCAATCTCTCATTCTTGGTTTGATACAAGTTCCTCACCTGACAAACCACTAGCTCAGCATCTCCTTTGGCATGAATGAGTGTAACACCTTTATCTCGAGAAGCCTTTAATCTGAGCAGTAGTGATTCATACTCAGTAGTGTTTTTAGTGATTTTGAACTGTAACTTATATGCATAGGAGAAGATATCTCTTTGAGTAGATATTAAAACTACTCCAGCTCCAAAATTGGTAGAAGAATTGCTGCCATTGAATTCCATAATCCAAACATCATTAAAATCTGATCTTCTTTCAAATTTTTTTATTAGGAAGGGAAGATCCCTTTTCATGTGTACTACGCCCTACTAATTCTTCTGATGTCTTATCTAAATTTTTTGGATTGTCACTTAGTAAGCTTTCATCTGCTGAAATAAGAACATCCTCAGTAGATAAAATGTAATTACCCATTCCTGAAGACTCAAACAAAATTTGAGCTTTAGGGGTTGACATTTGGGTGATAATGTACTTCAATTCCTTCTCAAGAAGTAGCCTTTACATGATGCCCTTGACAAGAATCTTCACCTTAGATAGGTTCATGCTCAATTCTCTACCAACGTCTTTGCAAAAAATTTGCCCAAGAAGAATGCCATAGGAGGCTGGGACATCAGCCACCAGGATGGTCATTTTAATTCTTTTATCTGGGAAGGCCACAAATGCAAATTGAGCATCTTTGATTTGTCTCATCAAAGGCACTTATTTGTTTTCCATGGAGAAACATCTCTCAAAGGTCTTAGTCAGCGTGAGACCAAGATATTCTGCCACCTTGGCAGGCATGACATTGTCAGAAGCTCCTGAGTTTATAATGCAATTGTTCAACTGATGATCATTTATCAGCAGGGAGACATAAAATGGTTCTATCTTTTCAGGGGCAGCTGGAGACGTAATCACAAGATTATTTTGGGTAGGTGTGTTCTTTGGGGGAATAGGTGTTAGTTTTGAAATTTCTTATTCCATAGGGATGGTATTATTCTTGATGCATCGAACTAACCTATCCAACTGCTCAGGGTTGGATTACAATAATTCAAACTCAAACATTTGAATTTTGGTCTTCTTAGCATGGTCAATTATATCAAATGACTGAAATGAATTTGAAAAAAAGGAAGGCAATCCATCAATCTGGCTTATACTGGGTGTAGGACTAGTTTGCGAATTTAAAGTAGAAGGTGAAGGAACATTTGAGGTACTTACTTTTTTGTTGCTCACCAAGTCCTTTGATTGGAAAGGCAGAGAAGCCCCTCATTTAACAATTGAAATTGTTGGTCGAGATTCTTCCCTTATTTTTCCTTTATGCACTTGTTGGGTTGATTGGTTCTGGGACTTGGTAAATACAACGTATGATCCATCAAATGCCTCTCGTTTACTTTTGGGTTCATCCTGGTAATTTAGGAAACCAATGTTGGAGTCACCAGTTGATTCTTCTTGGCCTTCTGTAAAGAGATCAATGTCATCTTCTTGGTTCAACTCAAGTTGGAAAGAAAAATTAAATTTAGTTTCAAGATAACCAACTACTGAGTTCGCTGGTGTTGATTCAATGGAAAGCTTTCCTAGTGGGGGAGGAAGGCGATTTGATTGCCCTTAATTTTTGGCAGCATTGCCCTGATACGGCTGGTTGGGAAATGTCCTCCTTGGTATATCTTGATAAGAAGGAGGATCAGACATCCCTTGTGTTATTTGCTTTTTTAGAGCTAGCAATTCATTTGCTAGATTTTGCACCATAGGATCAGTGGTGCATGTAGAATAATATTTAGAAGATAAGGTCATCTTCAAAATATGTCACTAAAATTTGAGCTGAAGCAAGGTCTATGTGGCTAGCTTGCCTTAATAGGAAACTCACTTCAAAAAACTAAGAATTGATGAAGAAGCATTTGAGATTCTCACGTGTCAGTTGAGCAATTGTGGAAATCATGTTCCTCAGCTTGTTGAATTTAGCAATGAAATCCCTTATGGGTTCATGAGGCTCCTTCATTTGTGTAAGTTGGGCTAATAGGGCATGTGCATCTTCTACAGGTTTGAACTTGGCCTCAAATTTGGCTTTGAGAGTGTTCCATTTAGTCACTATTTGTGCTTGTAAATGATAAAACCAGTCTACAGTAGCACCTTGTAATGTTTCCACAAACAGTCTGACTACAATGTCTTCATATTCAATGCCTATCACACCATAGGCTATGCAAAAGGTTGTTATATGTTCATCAGGATGAACCTTCCCGTCACCATAAAACTTGGGGAAATTTTTCCTTGAGCTACAGGGTAGCTCATGTAGAGGTGGGGTCAGATTCAGGGGACCAAAAGTATTACCCTAGGGGCCTTGAGCTGCCATGATATGACTATTTAAGGGAGGGATAATAAATCTCTGTGGGATATGTATAGATAAAGCCCTGCTAGCAGAGAAAAGAGAAGCTTTGCCTGGTATTGGGGACCTGATGTTTGTAAGAGGAAACCTCCTAGTTTACTGAAGGCGAGATGGCGGAGGAAAAATATCAAAATTACTTAGCTACACCAACTCAAATATAGGATCAACAATACCTTGAGCTCTCTAGCTTCGTGTGTACGATAGATATGCCAGAGTGTAAAATAAAAATAGAAAAGAATTAGAATTGCTTCAATTTGAAGCTTGAGGCTTCAAACTGCTTGTTTTTGCCCAGCAGAGTCACAAAAAACTGTTGGGTGAATATTTTGTCACCAGTTGACTGACGGCAAAATGGTTACATCAACCATAGCATAAGGATATTTATGTGGAAAAATGGGTGTGGTGACCACAACTAGAATGAGATAAATTTCTCCTCTCAGCAAGGGGAGGTTCCCTATAATTTAGAGTATATATATATATATATATATATATATATATATATATAATCTAAAAATACACACAGGGGTGAAATCATACCATCCATCTCTCTTTTTTCAGAGATGATGTTCACAAAATAGAAGAAAATTCTAATATAATTACTGAAGGCACTTCTCTTCTTTCAGAAATGATATTCAATAAATAGTAGGAATTCTTCTTGGGTAGTAACTGTAACCACAAGAAACTCACGAAATCACAAAGTCTTTCATTACTTCTCTCACTAATTTAGGAAAAGGAAACCGTAGAATGAAGTGTATCCCAAACTCTCCACCGCATACTACAACAGAGTAAAAGATTACGAAGGATAAGGAGAGCTCAAAGTCTCTCAAGTATCCCTTTTACAAAACATAGACTGAAGACAATTATGGTAGCACAAAGTCTCCCATAGTTGGCTTTAGGCCATCTTCTAACTTATTTCCACTTGTTTTGCTTGTTTGATTAAATGGGCAAGACTGTATTTAAGAAATAGACATAAGAATAATTTCCTAGATGATACAAGCTTATTCCAGCACAAAGTTTGAAAGGTTGCTTGCTTTCTCATTCATTTAAAAAAATATGATTAACAGTCTGAGCTCAAAGTCTCAGGAATGCCTTTCAACTTGGGTAGAGCTTTGCTTTTGATAACAAAGAGATATCCCCTATACAAAATGAGAGATTACAATATATAGCCTCACAAGAAAGACTTGGGTGCTTATTTTCATGAAAACGTCCCATGCTGAATTGAATGCATTGAATATCTATGAAAGGGCCATGATAAAACATGTCAGCAGCCTTGACTTTGGCATTCTAAATCATCTCAACTGTCTCCTCCTAAGCATGGGTTTTATGGTCTTTTTTATGATGCTTACACGGTTGTCTATTCGCCTTTACTTAATGGAAAAAAATAGGCCACGCCTTTGAATGTTTATGTTCTCTGATATCCACCTGGTGGACTATTCCACCTACTAGAAATAACTCTCCTACAGATATTTCTATATTTCCTAGCATTTTTCTCTCTTTCCTTGCCATGTTTTTTCTCTTCCTGGTGATCTGAGCTTACGGGGATATCTTCTCACTTTATGCTGGCTCCTTCAGCTCCTTTCTGGGATGGTCACTGAGCTTGTTCTCAGGTGTTTTGAAAACTAACAGTTATTCCATCACCCTAAATTTGACATCCATGGAAACGTCAGCAATCGCTTGAACCTCTTTGAACCTTGAACCTTGAACTCTTTTGGTTTAAAGGTTCAATATTTCAAAGGTTCAACGGTTTGGTGATTGAATGTTTTGTAAAGGGCCACATTTGCTCTCTTTTCTTCTTAAGTTGAACCATCTATTTGAAATTCTTTCTAGAATCTTCTACTTCCTCCATTCACTCGAAGCTTCTGCTTCATCCATTCACTTGAAGCTTCCGCTCGAACTTTGAACTTTGAACCCTTTGAACCTTTGAACCTTTCAAAGTTTAATGTTCAACGGTTCATTCTATTTCTTTCACTATTTTTATTCTCTAAGTCCATCGAACTTATGGAACTCGTTGAACTTTTGAACCATTTTGGTTCAAGGTTCAACGGTTCAATCTTCACTCTTCGAAGCCTTCTTTTCTTTAAGTCCACCAAAGTCATTGAACCTTTGAACCTTGTGAAGGCAGGGTTCAATGGTTCAAAGTGGTTCATTCTAATTGTTTGAAGCCTACCGTTAAGTCTTTTGATTGAACCTCAGCATTGAACCATCCTCAAAACACTAAGAAAAAGCCTTAAGTGTTTTGAACTTCCTTTGAAGAAAGCCTGCCTATTGAACCTGGGACTTCCATAGCTAAAAAGACTTGAATATTTGAAAAACTTAACTACTCAAAACATTTTTGAGAAAGAAAAGAGAGTTCTGGTCTGCAAGACCAAAATAGTCGATATGTTGATGCAGGAGCATCTACAGACATCCTGGGAAGACATGTTTATGATTAAATTCAAATTTCAAATTATTGTAGTTTCCCTCCAAATGTTGATAATTAAGGAGAAATTGTAATTAGCAAAAAGTAAAAAGGTAAATTATTGTTGGCTGTTGAGGAAATCAAGGAATGGTTGAAAATATTTCAACCTGGGCATTTTGTTGTAATTGAAAAAAAACTGTATTTTGTTCCCTTAAGCCAAGTTTGGCGTAGAGGTTAGGGAAAAGATTCATTCAAAACAAAATATATACTGTTCTGATATAGGCAGGAAAAAGAAGTGCGTAGAAGAAGGAGAAGGAGGATCTCCAGGAAGGAGGGAGAAAAGGAGAAAAGACAAATCCAAGCAAGAAAAAGTTTGTTGTTGAATGAGATGCCGAATGGAAGAAGCGTAGGCATGTTGACAAGAATGCAGTTCGGCAAAAATGTATCTCAGGCTTAGCATCCGATGAAAGATCCATTGCACTCCAGGCCAGGTTATGGGAGCCGAGCATTGGAATTGAGCAGTTTAGACATCAAAGAGCTAGCAGCAGCTGCCTTTGCTATAGGATCGAAGTCATTCCTCTGTATTAGCTGCTGAGTCAAATACCCCTGGCAAGGCAAAATTAGACAGGCAGTACATGCCCGCATATATATGTCCTGTCTGGACATGCATATAAATGCATATTTGTAATCTGTTGAAGACCGTGGGATTCATCTCTTGTGGTGAGCGATAGTGGTGCACGAGAGACAGTACTCCACAGAGTATTGTTAGGCACAGAGCATTCTTCTATCAAAATTGCAGCCATCCCATCTCTTTGAGTGGCAATACAGGATGAAGTGTCCGTAAGGCCAATAGGTCCTTCCACGCTGGCATCGTAGTTCCATCTAATTGTGGCACGAACCTAGAGCAATGGTGTTTCCTTTGCAGGATTCCACGCACAGACCCGTTGCAAGGTGAGATATATTACTTGATAGTATGGCCCTGAAGACAAGTAAGGATCTGCACACAAACAATTTAAAGTCATTACCGCTTGAATGATGATAAAAATATTCGTGCATTGTTTGAGCGAGCTCTCAGCCTGGTTCCTCCAAAAGATTCAATAGAGATGGAAAAAAATACGTTGCCAAGGTTTTGAGGCAATCTAGAGACAAATTCGGGATAGATGAAGAAGGACATCTGCGGGTAGTGGTGAATCGTGCACATGCAAACATGAATGGAAATTGGTATGTTCTGTATTGAATTATTAATTGTTGTAAATTATCTTAAGTTTTTTGCCAGTTGGTGATTATAGACTTGACCAAAATCCCAGTGTAGACTATTGAGAACTTGCTGTATTACGACTATAAAATGAGCTACTAATCCATTATGAGAACCAAATCTTGTAAAAAGGAGAACTCAGGTATCTGTGCCTTACGTAGGAATGACAAGCAGGAGGAATTAGCACAGAATGCAATGGATAATTGAGTGGGATGCTTTTGAATGATAAACAAGTTTATGTTGGTTATAGCACAGTCTGTTGAGGTTCATCCTGAGAATGTGAGGTTCTTGAATGTTTTGTGCATCGTGCTTCTCTCCGAAGGTCTTTATTTTTAAATGATATAGAATGATCTCAGTTTCTTACACACTTAATGACTGAAATTAAAGAAATATTGCAAACAAGACAAGGTCTTGCTGATCATGACAATTACCATGAATATTGCCGCCTCCTTGGATGTTTTAAATGACCTATCAGGGTTTACAAATTAGACTGACCAAGAATGTGTCATCCCAGTGTTAATTTTTAATTGGAAATCTGAATGGTGTTGAGGTGCTAAAGAGAAAATATTTTGTCTATAGCCTTGTTTTGCAGTCCAAGGTCAGTTTTGCACCATATGTTGTCCACAAAAGCAAGTGATGGATTTTGGTAACAACAAATTGATATCCATTTTTGGTAAACATATAGTCATTTTTTAGGTTTTTATTCTTTATAAATTGATTTCTTGCATTTATAAGAGTCCTAGGTTTGTTAAAATTGAAGTTTGAAAACTACTCACTTTGAACTTGATCTAAAGTGGCATGATTAGGATAGTGTAGGTCATATTGATGCCCTGCACACATCAAACGACCACTTTGTGTTAGTTTCACTTGTTCATCATTCCTCTGTTATCCTTAATCACTTCTTACTCATTCGTCATTACCCATAATCACTCTCTCATCATTCCTCATTGTCCCTAACCACTCCCTTATTGACCCTCACTATCCCTAGTCATCTATAATTACTTATTTATCATCCATAATAATTCCTCCATTGACCCTCACTATCCCTCATCATCCCTAATCACCCCCTCCCCATCCTTCATTATCCCTAATCACTCTTTCTTCATCCCTCATCATCCCTAATCACTTCCTCATCCCTCATCATCCCTAATCTCTTCCTCATCCTTATTCACTCCCTCTTCATCCCTAATCACTCCCTCATTGACCTTCATTATCTCTCATCATCTCTATTCACTCAGGGTTATCATCCCTAATCACTCTATTGATTATCACCATCCCTCATCATTTCTAATTAATTCCTCCTCATCTCTCATAATCCCTAATCAATCTTTCCTCATCCCTCATCATCGTTAATCACTCCTTCATTGACCCTCACCATCCCTCATGACTCTATCATTGACCCTCACCATCCTTAATCACTCTATCATCATCTGATGTAAATATATACTCTAAAAATATATTTGATTCCAATCATATGTTATTTAATCTACTATAATATAAATTAATTATTTTATAGGACTTCTTGTGTTGTCAATACCCATTTGTGATAGTCAATTTTATTATTGAATGAATTAGATGATATTCCAAATTTATAGTTAAGTAACATAAATACTAACACAAAATAGAGTATGAATTTTTATTCATCAAATTATATTTGTTGTGCAACTGACTAGATGAAACTTTATTTGGTTCTACCTTTGGTAGCTTGGCTCAAAAGATAAAAATTAAACACAAATCTCATATAGTTTTCTAATTCTAAGAAGATTTGAATCAGATGTAGAGTTATTTGGTGTTTTCCATTATTGTATGACTTCAATTTTGGTTAGGTTCACACATGCACTCATTTTGTGTGTAATTTATCCCATATATTTTATCTCTTACATGAAAAATGAACATTTATGCATGTTATCATAAATATATGTTTCTGCAACATGTGAAACACTAGTTGAACATGGTGTAGATGTTCATCCCATATTTATTAAAAATTAAGATGTCATCAAGGTAGATTAAAAAAATGACATAGGTAAAGGGTCGGAGGATGTCGTTCAATATCTCAATGAATGAATTCACTACATGAGTTAACATAAAAGTCATGACCAACTAGTCAATCAATCCTTCCTTTGTTTTTAAGATTATATTCTAAATGTCTAGAGATTCAACATGAATATGATGATACCCAAACTTAAGTTCAATTTTGGAAAAGACTTCTACACCATGGATATGGAAGAAAAATGGCTTAATATTTAGATGAAGGTAATAGTTCTTCACTTTAATCTTATTAATATTTTTTAATTGATTCACAACTTTGGTACAAACACAATTGGGCTTTTGCAAGGAAATGATTTGGGTATGATGTGTCCATTATCCATGATTTCATGGATCTACCACTTTATCTATTCATTCTCTATAAATGATATGTTGTATAACTAGGTTTTAGGTAGAGGTAGTTAACGGATCAAATCAATAGTATTGTTTAGTGTACAATATGTAAGAACTTATTTAGGTGACCGAAAGATATCCTTGTAATTAACTAATTTATGGTTCAATAATTTTATCTTTGTTATTTTTGGATAAACCACACTATGATATGGTGACATCATGATGTTATTACATTTAATTCTTACCGTCAAGATTATACTTTTGACTATAACTGATAAGATTCTTGCACTTCTTGTCACTAATGACTGAAATATTATGAACTAACTATGATATATGGTATTTTAGATTATGACAATCTATCACAACATTTCAAGGATTTACTTCATAGACGAAATGTCAATGGTAAATATATGGTTGACCACATTTTACATCACATACCTCTAATGGTGAGATGTCACAAAGGATTGCATATTTAAAAAGTTTGATTTTGTACACTAAGTGACAATATTATGTGATCCATTTCTCAAGGCCTACACTAGACCATACACTGGCATATGGTTATGAATGATGTATAAATTTCAAGTTTAATTTTTAAAAATATGATTTAGGACAAATTATAATCTTGTAACTTTCATTGGAAATGATGAAGTGTATTGGTTCACCACTAATCTCAATATTTTTAATTCATATAATTTATTTTTGAGGGAAGTAGAGATATTTTTAGTACCAACCATATCATTAGGTTCATAATCTATTATCTTCTTACCTTTTTATAGTGCTAGATAACTTGTACCCAATTCTCGAGATGTGCAAGTAGAGAGATCATAGTGTGACACTCTTATTTGGATTGAATAAATAAGTTATGAATTAAGCACCACTTTCCAATCTTGGACTACTTGTTCTAATCATTTGAAAATTATTTTCCACTCTTTGGTATGATGACTCAATAAATATACATACAAATAGAACGCCTTCAATGTAATTATTCAGATAATAAAATTTCCTCATACGGAAATTAATTGATTGGTTTCAAGAAATCACATAGCTTGGTGATCCTCATGTATTTACTACCCATTTTTGGTGCTATGGTGGTTTTACTTGCTTCTCTTTTTTTGGTAGATTTTCAATTGTGGATTAAATCATTTCTAATAGGCCCATATTTTTTCATGTGTTAAATATATATGTTTCAAATTTGCATCCACATTATTTTGATCAATATGTCTTATAACTTATGTTAGCACTCAACTCTCCACTTGTATCTCCTAAAATTGTTAAACCCCAACAAAATACCACCATCAAGGTATTGGATGAAGTGATTAGTGATGAGGGATGAGGATGAATTGAGTCGAGATGATGAGTGAATCAATAAGGATGATGAGGGATGGTGAGGGTCAATGAGTGAGTGATTAGGGAGGACGAGGGAATGATTAGGGATGATGAGGGATGGTGAGGGTTAATGAGGGAGTGATTAGGGGTGATGAGGGATGAGGAATGAGTGATTAGAGATGATGAGGTATGATGAATCAATGATTAGGGATGATGGGGGATGGTTTATTTAAATTAGGGAGTGATTAGGGATAATGAGGAAGTGATTATAAATGATGAGGAATGGTGAGGGTCAATAAGGGGGTGATTAGGGATGATGAGGGATAAAAAGGGAGTGATTAGGGATGATGAATAAGTTATTAAGGATGATGAGAGAGTGATTAGGGATGGTGAGATCCAAAGTAATTAGGTATGATGAGGGAGTGATTAAAGATTATGAGTGATGGTGAAAGTCAATAAGGGATAATAAGGGATGAAGAATGAGTGATTAGGGATGATAAAGGATAGTGAGGGTCAATGAGGGAGTATCCAAGGATGATGAGGGAGTAATTAGATATGACTAGGGGTAGTGAGGGTTAATGAGGGAGTGATTAGGGATAATGATGAATGATGAGAGAGTGATTAGGGGTGATGAGGCATGAGTAGGAAATGATTAGGGATGAGGGAGGGATTATGAACAAGTGAAATTAATATAAAGTGGTTGTTTGATGTGTACAGGGCATTAATGTGACCTATGCTACCCTAATCACACTTATTTGCTTCAATTTTAAAGTGAGTGGTTTGTAAACTTCAATTTTGACAAACCTAGGACTCCTATAAATGCCATGAATCAATCTAAAAGGCATAAAATGATAGAGCTAGTTCAAATCTAAGTGAAATAGTTAAATCATAAAGTCGAATACAAAGAGATAAAAAAATATTTAAACACACCATAATATTATTCACACTATATTAAAATCATACATGAATACAAATTTATATAATAAAACTATTTCCTATAATTGGGGAGATCATACATCCACTAATATCTCACCCAAATATCTTCTCAATCCTATATGAGTAACAATATACAATTGACTATATATTAAATAACAACTAACCTGTAATCATAATATTCTTGTAACAATATTATGTTAACTAATTACTGACCAAACATATCTAAAAAACTAACTATATGTAATATTGAATTATTACTCTTGTAATAATTCACATTATGATATACAAATTAATGTGAGGGCTAATTTTTCTTTAACATTGCCCCCCTTAGGCCTTAGATGGTAATTTATGTTTCACATAATTTAATGAAAGTAATGAAGGAACACATAGACTTCTTATCAACTATTCACTATCAATAACACATCAATTAAATCAATGCAGGAACTTTAAATAGGAAAATCTACCATCAACCTTTCACTTAGGGAACTGCATCAACCTGTACAATGTGGGAACTTACCAATAGGAACCATCTATTCAACTTTCACTCCTATCTCTCCAAGAACTGGATCACATAAAATTGTATGCCAATGCATACTCTTAGGTTTTCATACTACTATCTAAATCTTGTTGCATATGACCACTACTATGCAAAGAATACATCTTGCATTTACTCTATATGATTGTAATGGACATGTCACTAGATGATCATCTTCATAAATAAGAAAGGCAGTCGAAGGATCTCTGTAGTTATATGCTCTCCTAACTATTTACACATTCTTGTTTCTCTTAAACATCTTTTTTATACAATAGACTATGTGGGAAAATAAGAAATACACCTCTTATTTATCACAAATACAAACAAGTGCTGAAAATATAAAAAATATCAATATGTGCCACAATAACAGAAGTGCCCCTACATTAGTGGCTAATGAGAGGTGTAGAAAGCCTACATCCCTCAATATCATCCAACCTCCAATAGGTCACTACTTACTCAGTTGATTAAGTCATGAAGCTCAGAAGCATGTCATTTTGAAGGTAATAGAGTCCCCCCATAATATTGATACCTTTGATATTTGACTCAAGATGTCGGGGTCACCTATAAATGTGTTCATAAGGTAAACTTTTTTTATTTTTACAATTTTTTTATTTTTGAGACTTTTGACTCTTAAAAAAGATAACACCGACACAAAATTCTTTAAATTTGAATTGACAAATAGCATACGACTCAAAACTATTAACCACTTGACTTATGTTAAGTTTTGACACAATGACACTTTTGGATTCAATGACATTTATTACAAAATGGCTTCAAAAAATCCTTGATGCATGGATAAATTATGGTCTAGAACTAAGAACAATGCATATAGACTATTTGAACAGTGACACATGGACTGATTAAATGATGATATTGATAGGTACATGACTGTGTATTATTTGATTTGAGGCTATCTTCTCTTGATATTGATGTAAAGATGAAAAGGATCTGACCACTCACTCAAGAGATCAACATATGAATGTTCCATGTATTGTATCCTTTTTCATGGTTCTAAAATGGACTGTGCACTAAGAATAAATAGTGTCCACTTCTCTCATGTAAGAATAAATAGTGTCCACTTCTCTCATGATAAAATTTTGAGCTCCAAGAATGTATATGAATAGACTTTGATGCTCAAATAGATTTGTCAAAAAGTATGATGATATTCCTTAGATCCAAAATGTTGCTAATAGAGTGAACTTGAGTCAGTGTTGTTATGTAAGCACTGGTGCAAATAAAAAAGTTCTTTCTTACTAACAGATCACTTGGATCATTCACATAGAGATGCACTATCACACAGATCTGATTGTATAAATACAAGATATTAAAATGCAAAGTTATACACAATAGCTTTGATTTCACTGTGCACCCAACACTATATCTTAATTTGCTACATCCCAGGCCTAAACTGGTAATTGCATGGTGAAGAGAAGATTTTTCAAGATCTGCTACATGTTGAACATTGACATGTTGGAATTCTTAAACATTTATAATAACAAATTTTACTTTCTCTTCTAACATCTTCTAGTCCACTCTGAATTAGGAAAGATATGATTGAATACAGGAACAAAATATAATGATAAGATCCCCCTCAATGATTAATACGCCAAGTAGATAGACATTCTACTTTGAATCAACTTACCAAAATTGATCATATATATTTAACCTATAATTTATATATATGCTTTCATCAACATAATTTCTCATGATTCAGGGTAATCAAGAATTAGTAATGGCTTTGCCTCGTATAATGTCTCAGCATTACATAACCACTCTGATATCAAATGATAGAACTGGTTCACATCTAAGTAAATTAGTACAAAATAAAAAAGCTAAATCATAGAGCCAAATACACGAAGATAAATAAATATTTTAACACACCATAATATTATTCACACTATATTAAACTCATATAGGAATACAAAGTTATATAGGAAAACTATTTCCTATGATTGGGGAGATCATATCTCCACCAATATCTCACTCAAATATCTTTTTTATCTTATATAAGTAACACTATATATCTGATTATATATTAAATAAAAACTAAACTATAATTGTAATATTGTGGTAACAATATTACATTAACTAATTACTGACCAAATATATTTAACAAACTAACTATACATAATAGTGAATTATTACTCTCATAATTATTCACATTATCATATACAAATTAATGTGAAGGATAACTATTCCCTAACATAAAAACCTAAAAAATGACTATATGCTTACCAAAAATGGACATCAATTGTAAAAAATATGTCTTAAAATCTCTAGGTTTAATACTTAGACCCTGAAAATGTCTAACTACTATCCAGATTGGATTTTAAAAAACCATTTTCCACATCGTAAGACATGCAACTGTGAGACCAACTCTATCAGATGTAGAGTGACCCTAATTTCTTATATTTACTAAAATAAATTTAAAGTATAAAGAAATAAATGTAACAATATAAATATAAATGTATACTTACTTCTAGCCAAAGTTGCCTTCATGTGCAACTCCACATGCTTTTATGTGAAAAATAACAGGAACACGATCATGTTATTAATAACATGATTGTATTATTGATAATGTGATCATATTATTGATTATTTGATTGTGTTACTTATTAACCAAGGTTCACTCCATCTACATGTTTACTAAATTAATGTGAAAAATAATAGTAACACAGTCACATTATTATTTTTACAATAATATGATCATGTTATCTATTAACATGATCACATTATACATTAACATGACTACATTATGGCTTGATAATTATTAAGCCATGATTTAAATAACATGATCACGTTATGTCAATAATGTGATTGCATTATTGAATAATGTGATTGCATTATGTAAAATGTCCATAGAATTATCCTCTAACTCTTTGCATGTACCCATCAACAAAAAAGTTAGGGGTTTTCGTAGTAATTAGGTTCATACCCGTGACCTATTTTTTTTAATATTTGGTGTATATGTAACATTTGGGTAGTATTATTAGGTTTTACATGCTCGTAGACTAGGTATGCTCTTTTACTAGGTAATAATTTTATCATGGGGCTTTATGTTTTTAATGCAAAGGTATTGGTAATATAAAAGTGTGGACTTGACTACTGGTTTAATAAGTAAGGAAAATAGTAACAAAGAATTTCAGGGTTCTTGTTCAGTGAAGGGTTTTAATTTTTTGGCTAGAGTAAAGTAGGCTATTTAAGGTTTGAGACAATTAGTGCCACTGATTTTAATTTCATTATTTTTGGGTATGTAGAGGGAAGACTATTGGGGCCTAATTTTGCTATTGTATCAGATTCATTTATGTGACCTACTTTTCTTTCTATCTAAGTTATGTTTAATATTTGGGTAATATTATTAACTTTTATATGCTCGTAGACTAGGTCTGGGATTTTACTGGGTAAGAATTTTACCATGTAACTTTGTTTTTTTCATGAAAATATTGATAGTATAAAAAGGGTAGAGTAGAATATTAGTTTTGTAAGTAAGGAAACTAGTAATAAGGATTTTTAGGGTCATTTTTAGTGAAGGGTTTAATTTATTAGCTGAAGTGAAGTAGGCCATTTAGGATTTGAGGCAATCACTGTCACTGATTTTAATTTCATTATTTTTGGGTATGTAGAGAAGAGACTACTAGGACTCGATTCTTAATTACTAGATGCTTGTGATACTATAATAGTGCTAGAATAATCTACATATGATTCACATGCCCTATAAAATAACACTACTAGTTATGGTCATGTGAAAACAAATAATTATAAACATATCCACAAAGCATTGCATACATGTGTGTTAATAGTTCTAATACTAAAAAGCCTCAAAGTACTAGAAAAAATGAAATTCGTAACCAAAATACTTAATAACAAACATTTATCTCTATCCATGTTCAGTCACTGCCATGAAAATGTTGTTAGTAAACTGACTAACCTTGATTTGTCATAATGTTTGAGTTATGCAATTGTCTATGCTTAGGACTGATCCATCTTATTTTTTTGTAAAACTTATTTCCCAACCAATTATCCAAGAATTTAGCAAGGTAATCATGTTCACATGGTTTGCCTTGTCTCAATATTATGAACATGCCTCGTTTGATAGGTAAAAAAACTAACTTATAATTCAATGACTAGACCTATTTTATTTTATACTTACTAGTACATCTGGAAAATAAAAAATAAATAGTCATGTAACTAAGTCTCAAATATTTCCTTTTATTTCACTTACAACATTCTTAATTTTTATGTTTACAATTTTAAGCTATAGCAAAAATTCATAAATGCATGCTACAATCTTGCCAATGCATAAATGCGGAAAGAAAGGTTGAATGAGCCTAATCAATGTTGTTGCCAAGTTATTTTTATCAATCCTCAAATGTTCTGATTCTAATTTTTATGTTATGTTATTTAGGTTGATGCATTTTTTTTACATTTACCAGTGGGTACTCTGATTCAATGCCTTCTTACATGGGTGGCCTTTAATAGTTTCCTAATGCCAAAAGAGACTTAAACGAGTTTTTTTGGAAAAATAATATGGAATTAGATACATTATACATCACAAATGTTTTATAAGTCATAAAATAACCTAATCCCTTCCCTAATATAGGTTATTGCATCCAATTCTTTTTTTTTAATTTTGAGTTTTCTTGGTTCCTTCATATCAACAATTTCTTCAACAGTTTTCATGATTTAATCTTGGGACATGACTCTAATATCTTTATTAATTCATCTCATAGAGTTTTTCATTAATATTTTTATGTTATGTATGTGTGTAGGTTTTCCTATATAATGAACAATTCCTCACATGAAATAGTAAAAATGGAGAAGACTTGCTTTTCATTAGTGATAAGGTGAGTGTGACATGACTGTTGCATTCACTATCAATTCCATTGGAACTATAATGTTGGTTTCATACAAATTTTAATGTAGTCTATCTAAGTGTTATCTTTCTTCCTCAATTATTATATTCTATGGTATGAAACATCCAAAACATAGCAGCAATTGTTTGTAGTTTTCATCTATAACAAAGCATCATGTTTTTTTAAAGTTTCCTATATTTTAGCCTCATCCATTGTTTATGATTTTCAAATATTATTAATTGTTAAAAATTCTAAACTCAAACTCACACACATATGCATAACAGGGTATATTTAAGCCACCAAAGCTAATAAGAAGAGGAATCACCATCAGCTTACCAGATGTAAGCTTTGTAATTTATTTTTTGCTTTACATTGATCTAAATGTCTCAAAGTTTTTATTATCCTCAAATGTTTCTATCTCCTATTGTACCTATTTACGATAAATTTTATATGACTACATTCATTGTAAAATCAAGGATTTGAGTTTATGAAAATGTATTTCTCATTCTCGTTTGAATTTTAATTCCTTGTAAGATCTTTTTTCCTGTTTTGTAGTTGGCTCCTGAATTTATAAAATTTGAGATTCTTTGTCTTCAAAATTTAGCATTTAATAATTCATTGATACTAAGTACTGCCGTGTTAAATCTCATACCAGTTAACATTTGTGTTGAGCCCGTATTTAGTACAAACTAGTTTATCATGTTTGTATTTTCCTACTAACTTTGGAAACAAGATAAATCATGTAATTTGTTCCTTTGAATATATATAAAGAGAGAGGGAAAGAGAGAGAGACAAAGATATACTTGATAAATATTCAAGTAAGGTGGATGATAAACTAATAAAATATCTCATGTTTAAGCCTAATGAATGTTATTTCAAGTGTTGAAATATAATTTCTTAAATGTTATTGCATTTCAAAGATTTTTAGATGTTTGAAACATATACTCTCTAACACAAAGCACCATTTGACAGTAAATTTAATTAATGCTTTGTATTATATTTGTAGATTGTATAACTATGAAAAATAATCATGGTTTTATGAATGTGTTTTGTTTGTGAGTTTCAACAAAAGTTAAATTACACTGTAATTGTTATTGATTTTAGAATTACATACTCATGTGTTCGTACTTATGTTTCCCTTGAACTTTTATGAAAGAAACAATACAATGGAAAGGTAACCCATTTCCCATTCTAGAAACATAAACAATAAAATTCCACATTATAGAGGTCAAAAAAATAATTGTGTTGGCTTCTCAGCTCATGAATGTGTGGCCATGTCATCTGGGAAACAATTCAAGCGATAATTTGGGTGACATTGCTACCCTAATTGATGACAGAACTTCCAGAAGCCATAACTTTTGCACCATAGCTCCAATTGACTCTCCATTTGAACCATTGGAAAGATAAGAATGAGGATAATGTGGTGAGATGGCATAAATATTTGATCAATGGTTTTTAACCTTTGAAAACTCAATAGAAGTGCCCCAAATTTCAATTTTAGTAGTGTAGTCTAAAAATAGTAAGTTTATAAAAATAGTAATTCCTCAAATTTTGTATTATTTTAAATCATGTAAGTCAAACCACATAATCTCCCTTGATATTGGTGACCTTCCACATCCTCATTTTTATAAATGAAGATGCAACCCAAAATGGAAATGAGACATCTCTTCCCAGAGATAAGCATATAGTTGTATTACAATCTTGAGTAATAAAACATCTCTTCTTAGAGAATTCATTGTCACTATGTTATTTTCATGTTATTGAAATATATTTCAATCAAAACTTATGAGTTTTGTATTAGTGGTATCATAGCATTTTTTCTTGAGAGTGTATGATCTCGAGGATGAGGTCAAGCTATAAGAAGCTTGGGTGGAAAACAACAGAGCTTCCAAACTATCCACTTATTCACTCCAAACAACTTCAAATGGTAGAAGACACTGAGACATCTAATCTCTTCAAGGAAATGGTAAATGAATCCCTCCAATGGAAACAAGCACATATGCTACAAGAATTCACCCAAATTTTCCAATAACTCCTGATGGAAAATTCTAGCTCCTCGTCTGCACTTCCTAGCTCCTCATCCATGGAACATCCTTTTAGTGCCCCAATACCCTTCAAGGTTCAGGTGAATTTTAATATCCCTACATTTGAAGGAAACATCAATGCTGATGTAGTATAACATTGGTTGGATCAATTATCTTCCTACTTTTCTATAAATAAATTCACTGATGGAGAAAAGATCACTTTTGCTCTTTTGAAAGCATCATTATCCATGAAAAATTAGTGAGAACTGTAAAAAAAGAGGTTCAGTACAGATGACATTGGCCTTGAGGTGGAACCTACCAGGGACGATTTCATGGAAGTAGTAAAGGAAGAATACTATCCCATTGGAGCATATGATGATCTATACATACAGTGGCAACAAATTCACTAAGGTAATGACCAATTTGTTCAAGATTACACCGACATTTTTCATTCTCTATCTGCAAGATTGGGCATGCAATAAAGTGAGAAACATAAGAATCTCAAATATCATGGTGGACTACAATGGTACATATATGGGGAAATGTAACTGTTCAATTTGGAAGCCCTCAATGAGGCATACAAGTTCACAATGAAGATTGAGTAGAAGCATGGAAGAAAGAATATGAAGATTCATCCTTCAAAATAGAAAAGTGATAAGGAAGGTCAAACACAAGGCTAAAATTGGAAGCAAAATGAGTTTAAAGATAAGAAACCCTAGAAGGAGAAGACTGGAAAATTATGTGATTACCACAAAACTAGAACTCACTCCAAAGAATAATGTTGAGCCATCAAGTCATTGCTTTCTAAGTCATAATACTTGACATCTACTAATTTTTTTCATACACAACCTACAATCGAAGAGGATGAAGAAGATATTATAGATGTTGAGCTTGATACCATCATTGCTTCATCATAAACCCGTGAGGAAAGCCTATATGACAAGGAAACATTGTTTCACTCCAAATTATGGGTAAAAGATAAGCCTATGCATTTCATTCTTGATAGTGGGAGTCAAAAGAATTTAATCTATGCTAAAGTTGTGAAAAGTCTAAATCTATCCATGAAGCCTCACCCAAAGCCATACAGTATTGGATGGTTGAGCCCAGGGAGAGACCTCTATGTCACCCATCAGTGTCTTCTTTCATATTCAATAAAACCTTTCCAAGATGAAGTCTTGTGTGATGTGGTCAATCTAGATGTTTGTGATATACTCCTTGATCAGTTGTTCATGTATGATCGACATGGCATCTATGAATCATGAACTTGAAGAATCACCCTCACTCTTAGAACATGGTGCTATAGGGTACTATAAGTACCACTTACCACATCTGTCTCCCTAATTAGTGCCAAGTAATGTAAGAGATTTGTGGAGAAGACAAATCAATTAGTTATCATGGTTGTCAAACCACATAAATTCAAGAAGGATGATGTTGCAGTCCTGACTACACAATCAATACAATAATAGAAGTAGATGAGACAAATCATGGGAGAATATAATGACTTATTCAAGTCACCCACATGAGTTCCACTGCACTACTAGGTAAAACATTCTATCAATTTGATCTGAGGATCACCTTTTCCTAACAGTCCTGTGTATCATAAATCAATTTTGGAGAATGATGAGATAGAAAGATAGATTTAGGAATTGATCCAAAAGGGTCACATTAGGCCAAGCTCTTCACCCTATGGTAGCTTGATTATCCTGGCACCAAAGAAAGATGGAACATGGAGGCATTGCATTAACTATTGACACCTAAATAAAATAACTGTGAAGAATCGCAAACCCCTCCCCAAGATTGATGACCTACTGGACCAATTTTGTGGTGCAAAATTCTTCACCAAAATTGATCTCAAATTTGGCTATCACCAAATTCCCATCGATCCCGCTGATGTCTGGAAGACTGCATTCAAATATAAGGAAGGGCTCTTTGAATGGTTGGTTATGCCTTTTGGCTTAACTAACACACCTACAACCTTCATGAGGATGATGGATGACATCCTATCACCCTTTACCAACTCATTTGTGGTTGTCTACCTAGATGACATACTCATCTATAGTAGAACATGGGAGGAACATCTACAACATATTCGTAAGGTGATTCAAACTCTTTGAGAGCACAAGTTGTATGCAAATCTTGATAAATGCACATTCAAGATGAGAAAAATTCAATACCTAGGGTACGCTGTGATTGAGGAAGGGTTCCATGTCAATCTAGAGAATATTTAGGTTATTCGAGAATGGCCTACACCAAGGACCCTCACAAAACTTTGTAGGTTTGTTCTTAGATTCTCACACGTTGCTTGGCCACTAACCCAAGGGACTAAATGAGGACCTAAAGCTACATTTCAGTGGGGAAAAATACAATGAAGGGCATTTGAGAATTTGAAAAATAGACTTTGCTTAGGCCCTATTCTTGCCTTGTTAGATTTGCATTAAAATTTTGAGTTGATGACAGATGCATCTGAATATGCCATGGGAGCTATCATCATGCAACATGGCCATCCTATTGCATATCATAGTAAACTTTCACTGATACAGTTAGTAAATACATGACATATGACAAGGAGCTCTATGCCATTATGCAAGCCTACAAATAATTGAAACACTACATCTTGGGGAAAGAGATGGTCATCTACACTGACCATAGACCATTGGAATTCATCCAAATGTAGAGCAAACTATGAAATGAGAGGAACCAAAAGTGGGCCACATATCTTCAGCAATTCCATCTGATAATCAAACATAAAAATGAGATCTCAAATATGATCATAAATTGTCTGAGTTGCCCACAATTACTGTACTCACAATAGTTCTTGACCTATGCAGACATGAGACTGCCACTTGGGGTGCTCTGTATGAAGTACATCCTACCTTTGCTGATACATATCAGGTGCTTCAAGAAGGTAAACATGTTTCTAATTTCTATTTACAAGATAATGCCCTTTGTCATATGGGGCACATTTATGTTCTAGCTGTAGAGCAATAGAAGATGATATGTGAAACACATTTTAGTAGGACAGCTAGATAATTTGGTGTAGAAAAGACATTGGCAGTTCTTCAAAAACACTTCTACTAGCCCCATATGTGAAGGGATGTGGAAAGGCACCTCAAATATTGCACCCTATGTGTGATAGCCAAGCCAACAAATAAGAAGCAAGTATTGTACAAGCCATTGCCAGAACCAACCAGGCCTTGGGATCTATCTCAATGGATTTTCTCTCAGGTTTGCCCACTTTAAAACATGGCAAGGACTGTATTTTTGTTGTAGTTGATCATTTTTAAAAAATGGCTATCATGATTGCTTGTAAGAAAAATATATCTGTTGAAGAAACTGCTCAACTATATTTTAGTCATGTATGGCTCTATTTTGGTCTCCCTAAGTCCATTGTCTCAGATCGAGATAGTAGGTTCCTGAGCATCTTCGGGTCCACTCTATGGAAGATGATGGATACCAAGCTGATGAAGTCCACAGCCTTCCATCCATAGACTAATGGTCAGATAGAAGTGGTGAACCACTTGATTGTTCACATGGTTTGGATGTATCACTCCAAACATCCATGCACATGGGATGAGGGGCTTCTTTTCATATAACATGGATACAATCAAGTCCTGCACAGTTCAACCAAGCATAGTCTATTCCAAGTATGATTTGGGTTCCAACCCATGGCACCAATTGATATAGCCATTCCATTCTCCACCATGGAATACACACCTCATGGGAGATTTGAAAAAATAAAAGCAATAAAGTTCATTGAACAAATGCAACACATCTAGCAACAAGTTCATGGCATCTTGGAGAAGATAAATCATAAGTATAAGCAATGCCATGACAAACATAGGATTACACACCATTTTGTTGTGGGTGACAAGGTTTGGTTGCAGATTCAAAAGGAATGACTTGCAGGCCCACACATAAAAATTTGGCCTCTACGATATGGTCCCTAAACCATCACCATAAAATTTGGATAAAATGATTTTGAGTTGAACCTACCAGCCTACTTTGGTCTGCATCCACTATTCAATGTGGAGCTCCTCAAAGTATATCATCCACCTCTATTGAACACTTCAGTCGTAGCAAAACAACTAGACATTAATGAGCTTGATCCATATATTTTTGCTCCAGTGGAGGAGGATCAGATTGTGGACACCTGGATGAAGACAATAAGAGGATGCTATATTCCATTTTATCGGGTGGTCAAAAGGGGCCAGCTTAGCCACCAAGGTGAGTGGCTCACAGAGAATCAAATTAAGACACAACTGCCACACCTGATGAGGAATATTGATGAAATGGGGGCCACTACTTCTCAAGGAGGGAAGAATGATCTGGGAAACAATTTAGGTGACAATTTGAGTGATGGTTCTACCCCAATTGATGATGGAACTTCTGGGAGCCATAACTTTTGCATTGTAGTTCTAATTGACTCCCCGTTTGAACTGTTAGAAAGCTAAGAATGAGGATAATGTGGTGAGATGTCATAAAGCTTTGATCAATGGTTTTTAACCTTTTAAAACCCAATGGAAGTTCCCCAAATTTCAATTTTAGTAGTGTAGCCTAAAAATAGTAAGTTTCTAAAAATAGTAATTCCTCAAATTGTACATTATTTTAAGTCATGAAAGTCAAACCACATAATCTCCCTCGATATTGGTGCCCTTCCACATCCTCCTCCTACTTTCAAAATATGTATAAATGAAGATGTAACCCGAAATGGAAATGAGACATCTCTTCCCAGAGATAAGCATATAGTTGTATTGCAATCTTAAGTAATAAAACATCTCTTCTCAGAGAATTCATTGTTACTGTGTTATTTTCATATTCTTGAAATATCTGTCAATCAAAACTTATGAGTTTTGGATCACTGTGCAGGGAAACTCTATATGTGATGATGTTAGTGGCTGATCCATTTCAGGTTCAAGAGGATCCCAAAAACTTAATGAAGATAATACAAGCAAGTTTTTGTTTTTTATTATTGATTGTGTTAATTGCTTTCTACTATTTTCTATTATTGATTGTGTTAATTGTTAACACTTTCCAATGTTTGCATACAAATTAAAAGAAACCATCAGGATCAGGAACAAGAAAAAGGTAAACTCATAATATAGCAAATGTTATCTTCTTAAAATTTTTATCCAATTTTTCTATTTTCAATAACTTCAAAAAGATTCAAGGGAAACATGCATATTGTCTTGAATAATTTGCAAATAACTACTTATACATTACATAATACTTTTTCACAACAACAAACGACTTAATATACTTGTTATGGATTGAAGATAATATGTACTATAAAATGTTATTCTTTGTGACTTGGTTGATTCATAGACCTTATATACCTTGCATGATTTAGTTTTTTTGTATTTCCATCAACTACTTGACTAGGTAAATTGTTATCAATTTCTACTAAAATCAAACATAAATAAATCAAATTTTGATGTCCAATAAGATTTGCATAAATTATTTATATTATTTAAGATGAGTTTTACATTCATTTTGTATTTTGTTCATATAATTATATAATTTACAATTCAAATATATAATTGTTACGAATTCACCGAGATGACTTTATAAAGTTATGTATTTCTCTATGAATTTTACTCAAACCATGTTACAAACAAATCTAAGACTGACTTTATTGACTAATATTCTCTTATTAGCTTTTAGAATAAAGCTTTACCTAAATGTATATATTTATAATTAGTATTTTGTATGCATTAAATATTTAAAACCCTCTCTTGATATACATAATGAATAAGATTAAGTTTTGTTCACTAGCTAACAAGCATAGGATATTCTATTCCACACCTTCAGCACACGGAATAGATTAATTACTTCATCAACTTTTACAAAGGCAATAATCAAAAAATAAAGGCCTATGCTATTGGTATTCAACCTCTTCATTGCTTAGCTCAATACAAAACATAAAGACAACACGCTTACTTTTTTGATGGGTTTCTAGAAATGCATTCATCACAATCAATCAAACAATTCATAATTTCAATATGCATAAAATTGCATAAATTCATTTTTACAATCACAAAATACTGATTTCATACTTTTTTACTTTATTACAAACCCTACCAACTTTATCTTCTACTTTTCGTAGGGACATGATGCCATGCACCCTTATTCAGTTTAAAGATTTGGTACCTTTTAATACTTCCATTATTAATCGAGAAATAAAATATATTAAAAAACAATTTTTAAAAAAAATGCTACTTATAGAATTAGAATCAAAGCCTATAATAACTTATTTTAAATAATAATATTTCTTATAAAAATTTCGACTATTTCATCCGCTAGATGGTATAAGTTTCAATAATAAAACCCAAACTTTTAAATCATAAAAATTTAATTAATTGATAAAAAATATAATATCCACAAATTAATGGGAAAAAAAATCAGTACTATAATGAAGTGAGATTAAATTCTTCTCCAAAATTTTAGTGATAGTTTTTTAAATTTGAAATGATTGATATCATAAATGTAAGTGGAATCATGGCATTATATATATTTAAAACAATGGGTAATGTAAGAAAATAATATGTTCCATGGAAGACTAATTGAACTCGCAAAGTTGTTGGAACACTCGTGCAACCTACCAAAAAGACAAATTTTGTCGTGATTAAGAAGGAATGCACAAAATGAGGACCACTCTTTAAATTTACAAATTAAAATGAGGACCACTCTTAGATTTCCAATAACCTTGCCATTATATTTAGGACCCATCATCATTACACGATTCATCCTATTGGTCATTTTACATACATTAGCTTATAATGCCTAATGCAAATTCAAAGATGTCAATGTCTCTGTGTTAGCCATTTACATAAATCAACATGTAAAATGAATATATGGTTTACCTAAGTATAAGGGGGGATTGGCCCTTTGTTTTGTGTGTGTTTATTAAAATTTTTACTTACAATTATAAGTGTTTATTGATAAATGTGTCATGGAATTAGTTTATTTAGTTTTTGTAATTTGTAAAAGTAATTTTAATTGTGGGTTCAATTTTCGATTTATTTGTAGTATACAGTGAGAACCCTATTTCATACTACCTAAAAGTTATAGAGAGATTTGATTTGTATTAAAGCATATAATTTTAGACTACTAAATTAAACTATAAATCTTTTGGGTTATATATATATATATATATATATATATATGTATATGTATATGTATATGTATATGTATATGTATATGTATATGTATATGTATGTATGTATGTATATGTATATGTATATGTATATATATGTATATATATATGTATGTATGTATGTATGTATGTATGTATGTATGTATGTATGTATGTATGTATGAAAAAATATATTACATCTAGATGCAACATAAATAACCCAATTACTTATAATTATCACATGTAGAATATAATAATAATATTTAATTCATATTTTTAAATTAATTAGTAAGACAAATATAAATAGTTTTAATATTTTTTATAAACATATTTTAATAATTTATTAATTATTAGTTCAATGATATGGATGGTGATTTAGTAGTAATTTTGATGTTAGTTTTGTTTAAAAAATTTGTTTGATGATAGTATTTTTCTTTGTTGATATTATTGATGAGGAATATATTAGTTATTTAATAGTTTTTTGTTGTATAGATTTTTCACTTTTCTATTGATAAAGGGGAAGAGGTTATTTTAGTTTTGATTAGTCTTTAAGTGATTGTACATACAGATAAAGGTTGTAAGCACCACAATGTTCGCAAAGTGGTTAGAGTTGTTTGGTATCATGTAAAATATGTCATACATGAGGTATATAATTATTATCAAGACATGAGTGAATGTGGTTGAATACTCACATAATAATGTTCATACAATAATATAGGTACATATGATCAGAGGGATGAATATTCTTAATATGATACACATCTTTATGTCAAGAAGTATCATAGAGCACATGGCACACAAAGTCATATTACGGTCACAATAATGTGTCAACACAATGTGATCAATGCCAAATGTATAAGTGGCCAAATTATAGATTATAACAAGTGTTGTTGGATAGCTTCAGAGTCATATTACTCTAGATAATCTCCATTACCCTTTTTAGATCAAGGGAAGTTTGTTAGGTCTAACGGTTCAAGTGTTGTTTGTATTTAATTTAATAAATTTTAGGGGCATACTTTGTATTTATATGGCATCCTCTTCTGTATTAGAATCATTATTTTAATCAATATTAAAAGGTTAATAAGTTGTTTATAAGTATATCCATATGTATACTATGTAATTAGATTGGGTGATTAAGTTTCATGTAGAAAAACTTATTTAAATTTGTAAATTAAAAAATGATATAATCAAACATATTACATATAATGTAAACTTATTTTAAATTAAAATAATGAAAATTTTATTATATCAAAATAAATATCGCACAAATAAATTTTAAAATAATAATACAATTTATTTTATTTACATAATGTTTTAACATAATCACAATGTCATTAATTTAACGTTTCCAAATTTCTCATAATTACAATCCATATTATATGAGATGTATATTAAATTTTACATAGTTATTAATTTGAGTACATCTAGATTTGTAAGAATATAAATATATATATCAGCAAGCCATATATGGTCTAGCAAGCCTACATTAAGCAATTAATTTAAATATATTAATTCTTTAATACATAAAACTAAGCTATGGTATCAGATCTTGCTTACTATATGCAACGTGGATTTTTCGATTAAATAATGAAGACATATTTCATCAAATAATTTTATAGATTATTTTTAAAAAATTAATTATATTTTATATTCTATTGAATCTTAAAAATTATATAATATTATAAAAAGTTTTTTATTAAATGAAAAGATTGTATTCTATAGACCACTAAAAATTAAATAATTCAGTTTTATATAAACAATTGAGAAACATAAAAAAAAAATATAAGCATAAGTAATGTAGATTCTTTGATCAGTAAGAAGGTGTTTCGTTAAATAATTTGTAATCATAGATAGTGAAATGAAACATATATAATTATTGTCTAAATAATTTAATAAAATTCCGTATCGAAAAGTAAGAAGGTATATTACCAACACATTCCCATTCCAATATAAATAATAAAATATTCATCCTATAAATATGAAAGATGAATGAAAAATAAATACTTACACACAAAATGGTGATACATCCTAATTGTTTTTTTTTAAATCCACAAGGGAAATGTATAGACACAAATATGACATTATTCATGTGAGGAGGGCCTTTGGTTATCTTACACATTTAAGCAAACTTAAAATGAGGCTCATGGACGTGCTAAATGGCAAGAAGCAATGGTTAGAACTTCATTTTTTGAAGAAGAATGACACTCGGGACATGGCTCCACTTTCGAAAGGAAGAAAAATAGTGAGGTGGAAGTGAGTGTACCACACTAAGCATGCAACAGATGGGTCAATTGACACATACAAAGCTCAAATTATTGTAAAAGTCATTTCATAAGTTGAAGGCATTAATTACTATGAAAAATTTTCTCTAATCATCAAGATGAAATATTTTAGGTTTGTACTCTCCTTGCTACAACATAAAGGTGAGAAGTCCATCAAATAGATGTAAAGAGTGATTTTATGCATGATGACTTACAAGAAGAGATCTAGAAGTCCTAGCCTCCCAAATCCATTATCAATAAGAAATCCAACTCTATGTGGCGATTGAAGAAGCATTTGTATGGATTGAAACAGGGTTCTTGAGCTTGGTATGAGAAGATCAAAAAATTCCTACTCAACTCCGATTTTACAAGGAATTATTTTAATTGCATGGTCTACACAAAGTAGATGGGAAAATCTTTATTTTGGTCATCTATGTTAATGAATTAATCATTATAGGGAGTTACACCAAACAAATCAATGATGTGAAAGCATGGCTGATGGAGTATTTTTAAATGACCAACGTAGGCTTGGTAGACCATTTCATTGGTCTTTAGATTTCATGAAATAAGCACATGATTTTGTCAATCAATAAAAGTATGTTCAAGACATACTCCATCACTTCAACATGGATGACTGCAAGTTTGCACTAACACTTCATCATTTTGGAGTCAAGTTTTCTACCAAGTTTTCTTCTCCTTTTGTTGATAGTACACTTAAAATGAATTTGATAGAAAATCTTCTCTATTTGAATAATACTCATCTCGATCTGTCCTTGAATTTTAACCTGTTGTCACACTACATTCAAGACCCCTATGATAGTCATTATCAGGTAATCAAGTGCATTCTATTATATTCATAATATTAATTTGATTATGGGACAGAAGATTTTTCAAGTAGAGAAACATTAGTTTTAGGTTAAATTGATAATGATTGGGCAAGTGATCCAATTAATTGCAAGTTGAAAACAACATATATCTATCATCTTGGAACATGTCTTGTGTCTTGGGGTTGTGAGAAGAAGTATACTATTTCGTTGTTTACTACAAACACATAATATGGTGGAATTTTGCTATTGGTCATGAATCTATTTTGATTTGATGCATACTTTTTGAGTTTGGATTTATGCTAGCCTAACCCATGAAATTTGGGTGCGATAATCAGAGTGCCATCCAAATCGCTTGCAACTCAGTGAAACACCAATGCACAAAGCATGTTGAGATCTATCTCCATTATGTCCATCAATTCATACATGGCAAGTTTGTTAATCTTAGGTATTGTTACACATACAATCAGGTTGCATACATCTTCACAAAACCTTTACTTGATGCTCAATTTGTTCAACTCAAGACAACTTTTGGGAGTGAAGGAAAGTGCTATCAAGGGGGGAATAGTTATATGATTCCTCCATTCTTTCCTTTTTTCAAGTACATCGTAAGGGAGGATGTTAGTGTATTTAATAACTCATATATTATTATATGCTTTAAGATGTACTTGCATATTTAATTGTAAATTTGGACAAGAAATAATCGTATGTACACATATCCATATCTTATTAGTAAATAAGAGTATCAATTAAGTTATTGATTTAATTGACTTCAACGAAAAGCAAGAAAGCTTTATTTTAAGAAGATTTTTTGTACAAATAAACTTCTCTTCTAAACTTTAATCCTAACCTTCTTTTTATCTATATAAGGATGTGGAAGGCTAATGTGTAAGGTTAAATGTTTTGAAAGAGTTACTATTATAATATTGATATTTATATCATAAGTTTTTAATCAAAAGAAGTGGTCATTCTACTTGAATAAATAATTATGTGATGTGTTTCATAACTTTCATTGATTTATGTGTTTTATACATGTAAATGATAGTCTTGAAATTAGATCTTTAATCTTAGAAACTATTCAAGATTTTTTTAAATAAATTATGAATTTACAACCTTGAAGAGAAATATGAAAACCTTAGGAGAGATTATAGAGACCATGCAATGTCAATGATTAACCCACATTTAAAAAATTGCATTCAACACCATTTCTATTCCAATCGAGATGTGAATGCTTTGATAGCAAATCATCAAAGTAATCCTTCACTTGAATTTAAAAGTTAATTTTTTTTTTTTCTAAATTTCAAGAGAGAATTGGTTAAGATGACTTTTTTTTATATGTTTGAAGGCATTACATGAAATCAGTGAATTACATAGAATGTCAACATTTTTGCTCATATTTCAAAAATAAATATGTAGCAGATTTACAATATTTAGTAAGCATACACCTAAATCAATGAGATCTTTTGGTTAAGCAATCACGAGTAAAGGGGATCCACACCATCAAAATCATCTAGACATAATCATGAACTTGACCTCTTAACTCTCCCTTTCAAATATCTAAAGAGATCTGTACCTTGATAAATATAAGCAACCATCACTCTCATCCATAAGACTACAACCTTTGAATGTTAAAACGACTTTTAACCCAAAAAAATTTAGACCAAAAGCAAAAGTTTTTCAAAGCAAAGATCTAAAGTAAATCACCATTTCGATCATTAGAAAACATTCATAGAATGAGGATCGAGATGGATCCTGACATTAAAATTAGAAAAATCATTCCCCAAAACAGCTTATAATTCGAATGATGAAAAAGATTTCCTGCGAAGTGCCCACAGCTGCCTGCAAACATGTGTAATGAAACTCTTCTTCTTAGCAGGTGGATTTACCCTAAGATCTTCAACAGAAGAACAACCCCCACAAATTCCAGGGTCGTCTGTTCCAAGATCTTCATACTCGGTAGCGCTAAACCCGTGCTCATCGGTGCAGAAGCGAGTGTATTTCCTAGACTGGAAGTGGGGCTCAATGGCAGGCGATGAGATTTGATCAGCTGGTGTTTGAAAGCTGTAACCACATCTAGAACAGCATGCCACAGTCATGGTGGTGATGTTTTTGCCATCGTTGGGAGGAGAGCGATTGAGCCATGAAATATAAAGATCTCTCATTCCACCGATTCCTTTTATATCCTCTGCCGAGGAAGAGGAATGGCGCTCCCTCAGCGCCATTGCTCTCTGCACTGCAGCACCCAGCCTGCCACTGCAATTGCCACCCACTGAAATGGGGGTAGAGGCACTGTTAATATTACCATTACTGCTACTTGTAACATCACCGCTTTGCAAAGGGACGGATCTCTTCATTTTCATCGGCTGTCTCAAACTTTAATCAGAGTTACGGAACATCGCATCTTAATTATATAGCAGTGGCTACTGGATTGTACAAAAGGGGTAAATCCCACTTTTTTGAAAATTGTCAGGGACGGTACTTTCATGGTACCTGCAAATTTTGTTGTCGCTGCTGTGCGATACAGGGGTTTTGTTTTTAAGTTATTTTGTCTGGGCATTTAAGCTGAACCGTCACTAAATTCTAGATTACCTCACGAAGCCCCATTTGTGTAGAGATCATAGAGACTGCTCTTGCACTAAATCTTCAATTTTAATCTCTTGAGAATAGGGTCTAATGGTGTGGTCTCTAACGGCGAGCCTTGAGTGTTTACTAGTATTTATTTAAGTTTTAATCTTTTAGATTTTAAGGATCGATTATCTTTGTATTTATAATATAGATTAGAGGATAGTGATGGTACTCATTTTTGGATAGAGGTTTTGATTTTACTTTGTTAGAGATGTTATCGATTATTTTACATATTTAAAAAGAAAGATTTCTAATTTTAATCTCCAATTATTACAAGTAGTGAAAATAAACTTCATCATTTCGATCTTGTTATGACAAAGATTGCTTCTACTCCTCTTTGGATTAGAGTTTATCATTTGCTAGCAGTCTTGAAGAAGGATGAGCTTATAATAAAACTGATTAATAAAGTGTGTTCTTTCGTGAAAATTGACGAGAGCTCTTTGTTTGGCGGATTTGTGAGAGGTTGCACCCTTGTCGACATTTCTAAACCTTTTTTACATTCAGTGCTTTTGTCTTCTTCTAGGGGCAGGTGGACTCAATTCCTCAACTATGAAGGTCTTTTATTTCGTTGTTTTCGATGTAACCATTTGGGTCATAAGGTGGCAACATGTTTGTCCGCAATCTGTTTGTCTCCTTTTTCCTCTTCTCCACTTGTTTGGAGGGAGGAGGGACCCCCTGGGTAGGACTTCAAGGTGTGCAATCATGAAGTCTTCTACCAGGGTTCAGTGCCCCCCCTTTGTCGCCTTTATCCGTTGAACCTTCCTCCCTTTGCTCAGATAGTTCCCCCTTTACAATCCATCCCTTCTCCTTCATCGACCCACTTCTTCCCTGCACTTGTCCCTTCCCCTAAGTGAGCTAGAAAACTCAAAGTTGATGTGGGCACCACTACAAAGAAGACACGCAAACACTCTGAGGCATAAACATTAGGGATGGAGGCAGAATAATTGGTGAGAGATGGCCCTTAATGGATGATAAAGAAACTGCTTTCAAGACGTGAGAGAAGACAAATCCTACCTATGATTGAGCGTTGAGACACTCTTGTTTGGGCTTCCTTCAGTTGGATTCCGCTCCCATTTTATTCTGTCTAAACATTTCCGTGGCAATTTGATTAAAGATTTATTGAAGGCCTTGGTTTCTTTTTTGGTTCTTTTGCTAACTTTTGGTAATAATTTGGTGATTTGTAATTATTTCTTACTTCTCTTAATACAAACGTGTTCCTTCTAATGGAAAGTATTTTTTCAATTTTAACGAATGTTGTTTATTTTCTCATTATTTTTCTATTTCTATTTATTTTAAAAATTGGATCCGCGAATATATCTTAAAACCTATTCATAACTATAACCAAAAAATATATATATTAACCATATCCAACAAAAATAAATATCCTTGTATAAAAGAATGGTACCATAAATTGTGAAAATAAACTTTAGCATCGTTAAAACTACTTACAAAATGCTCTTCAATCAAATCCTGGACGTAAATTGAATTTGAAATATTTTGAGACAAAGCTTCCAAAAGTATTGAACCGATAAAATAAATGTTTGAAATATTATAATAATAAGGTTCATATAATGTAGACATTAGTCAACCATGTCGACTCTGTTCATTGTATATTCTTTCGTACAAATTTAGTCGATGTTATTGATTGGTATTTTATTTTTTTCATTAATTTAATAATAATAAGCTAATAATTAAAGATACATTTTTCATATCAACTTCAGCGCCCACACATTGCAATTTGCTACAAGTGGGGACATTTACAATTACAAAGCAGGTGAAATTTCGTACTCAATTTTATTCAACAAAATTATATTGTACGTAAGCATTATGTGTGGGCTATAGTTTTTAGAAAATAAACATTTAATTGATTTTTCAAAAAAAAAGTTTGTTTTTGGTTTTATGTTGATTTTTTTATTTTTTAATTATTATTATTTTTATTTTTTTAGGTTATATAATTTTTTTTTGATTAATTAAAAATAAGTATTTTCCTTTTAGAAAGAGAGTATAATGTTTGACAAAGTTTTCTTAAAAAATTGACAGGGTATTAATAGTCTTTATCGTCCTTACAAATATGAGTCTACATTGAATAGTTCTTATATGCTTTATAATCAATGGTCTTAACTATGTCATGTCGACATTAATATGCCTTGATATAAGTACTGCACATCCATTTATTTTATATTCATAATATTTTGTAATGCAATCCATGATGCTTTTTTATATTGAACCAAAAACACATGAATTCAATGGTATTTCAACAAATGAAGTTTTGAATTTGAGTTTTATCAAATACTATTTTTGAAGAATAATGTTTTGTTCACAAATAATATATATATTTCAAAGTTTTAGGAAAAAATAAATAGGTTATTCTTGAAATATATATGTTCAAGATTTTATGAAAATAGAATATTGAATTTTTCATGAAATTTATGTTTTTTCCATTGAACAATAAACACATGTATCGCATGGTATTTCAATAGATAAGACTTTAAATTCAAGCTTGATCAAATACCATTTTCAGGATTAATGTTTTGTTCACACACACACACACACACACACACACACACACACATATTCAAAGTTCTAAGAAAAAATAAATAAGTTATTCTTGAAACATATGTGTTTGAAATGTTAAGAAAATAAAATGTTCAAAAAATGAAAATGGTTCAAAAATTAAAAAATTAAATTTTAATATAAGTTAATATGTTTGATAGCTTCATAAATAGAAGATTGAAATTGATCTTTAGAAATAACACATGTTATGTTTTAAGTTTGTTTGTTATAAAATTTGCATATCTTTAGAAATAACACATGTTATGTTTTAAGTTTGTTTGTTATAAAATTTGCATATATATATATATATAACATTTGTGTTTTGCTAGAAGTATATGTAGTTGAACTCTCTATAACTTAAATACACTATTTTGCATTTGCTTTAACTATATGTGGTACAAGTCTTCATAAAGAAAATAAATAGGTTTTCTTTCGAATTTATGTGTTTAAATGCTGCATAATTATCTATTTACTCTAAGCATAAATATGGTTTACATGAAATATATATGTTTGAGAGGTTTAAAAACTATAAGTTCAAAATTTTATTCAAGTTAGTGTGTTTGAGAGTATCAAAAGTGGAAAACTAGGATTTTTTAATGGTATATAGGCATTATCAAGGGTCTTTTTATATTTTTTGAATAACAATTGTTTAGAAAAGTTTTTTTTGAGTAAAAAGTATATCTCCTTTAATAATATAATGTATACATCACTAATAGTACAAAAAAGAGTGGATGACACTTCAAAACATCATATCGATCCTAAGATCAAGAAAGATTATGATTATCTTAAAAAAGTTAAATACTATTAAGCATTTATAATATATTATGTCTTGACAACCAAAAAAGTGTACATAAACAAAGATGAGATAATAAAATCCCAACATCGACAAAACAAAATACAACATTAGGTCACAAAAGCAACAATTAACAAAGGTGGTGGAGGTGGAGGATCATCTAATTTATCACCCCAATCGCCCAAACCACTTCCAATAGGAGGATCTACAATTTGAGGTGAAGGATCCCAACCATTGCTTGCCTTGTGTTTGTTTTCCTCCTCTATATTATCCTACCTAGTTGTGGAAATGATAAGGGCCAAGCGAGGGAATTCTAATTTTTGAGCGCACTCGCACCCCTCCTCCTCCCCAATTAGAAGGGTAAGTATGAGTAAAACCACCACCATGAACATTGCACGAACTGTGATCCAACAAGGAAAACTACAAACCCAAGGAGCCACTAGGGCACCTGTTAAGGGAACGGGGCCTTCCTCTATTTTCAAAGCCATAGCCTTGAGGTGGCAACCAATAGCGAGGTGAGTTTGCAGGGACCTGAATAACAATACATGGGGCACTCCTCCAATGATCCAATAAAGTATGGATGTACTCCATTTGTAGCTGAACCTTTTTTAATTGCACTTGGACTCTACTAATAACAGTAAAAGACTACTGCATTATAGCGTGAGTGAAAATTGTATTATTTATTTCTTTCATAAATGAAATGTAATCTTAGAATGAAAAATATGCCAAATTTGTGTAAATTTTTGTAAGAATCATGGCGAGTCCTCTAGCAACACCATCTTCCAAGTAAACATTTCTCGACAAAATGGTTGAAAGAGAGTTTGTATGTATAGTCAAGCATGCTTACAAAATCAAAATATGTGCTTTAGTTAGTGCTAGAAAATTGCACATACATGATGAGCCACACGTAAATGAACCAAATATTTCAAACTTGGTAGACCTTGGTGAATGATGCACCAAAATAAGTGACCTTATTTGGGCTCAATAATGGCTACCCAAACTCTGGAACGCTTATATTTCTATACTTGCTTAGATGAGTTACCTTTCTATTCAACATTCAAAACATCCACTTGAATATGTTGAGGAGAAAGGAGTTGATAACCTAACTAAGGATCGTACCTATAGAATGGAATCTTTCACTTTATTAATTGATTCATGATAATTGACTCAGCTAAAATTTATCGCATAAAATGGACAATGTAATCCAATCCCTAGAGTGTTTATAAAAAATATTAAATTTTACATAAATGCCCTTTTTGAAAAGCCATAGAATTTTAACCCAAGGGACCATAATAAAGGAAAACCACAATAAAACATAACTAAATACCACCATAGAGAAAGTTAATTTATAGAAAGCCCAATTTTGATGTCATCTTTGTCACATCTGAGATAGGGCTTAATCATTTCCCATGGAAATCTTTACAGGTACTTTTAGCAATAAAAGTGACGACGATTTTCATAGGAACTTGTGAGAGAAGCACAAATTGGAGATTTAAACCATTCCAAGACTTTTTGATCAAAGGGTTGCATTGGGTAATGCAATTCCTATGAATAATTTTATAATACTCCTCACCTTTCAAACTGTGAATGATCCATTTCGTAGAAAGAGCAGGACCTTAAATTTTAACATCCATAAGACCCAACCCTCCAATTTCTTTGGGTCTGCATAAAATCTTCCAAACTACCTTGTGAAATCCTTTAAAACCTTTTGAATTAGCCCAAAAAACTCTATGAGTAGTCTTTCAAGCTTGACATAAGTAGCCTCAAAAGGATCCCAATAAGAGGAGTGAAAAACATGGGCAATAGTTACTCAAATTTATAGAGCAAACCTAAATTTTTCTTACTAGGGAGAGCAATTTAATAACCCAAAACCCAAAATTTTCTCCATTTTTTGTACCACAAAATTTCAAAAGTTTGAGGGGATAGCCTAGAAAGAAGAAAAAAGGATATAAATTCAGATTGCTCACTCAACTATATCCAATAACATTTATAATTATGAAACTAATTTACTAAAAAAGAGTTTGATTGTCTATAACACCATGTTTTTTTTATTGAATAAAAGACTCAAAAACTAGACAAAAAATATTTAAACATTTCATAGAAATAGTGATAAAAGTCTCGTCTTTAATTAAAATGAGAAAAAAGTAAAAAAAAAAAAAAAAAAAAAAGAACCATTAACTATTTGTTTTTAGGAGTGAGTGAGAAATGTACTTTTAATCAAACCTCTAAATGTATAGTCAACTAGCAAATACCTAAAACTTCCATCTATTAAAATATAAAAAGAGGGAGCAACTGACCATCCTTGATAAATAGATCTAAACAATTTAAATTGACTTGATTGAATACCATTAATGATGATACAAGCACTAACATCTTAAAAAAGCATGTTCACAATTTTAACAAAGTTGGATCCAAATCCCAATGCTTGCAACATGACAAAGTTAAAGTGGCCATTCAATCCTTTATGTGAGGAAAGAGAGCATTTCACTCCTTACCAAAAAATCTATACTATTGTTTAAGATGTACTTGTTGTGAATAAAGCCAGTTTGTTCTCGGCATACAATGAGAAGAAAGAGGCATTGAACGGTAAAAGTGAGAACTTTGTCCCTGCTTCTATATAGAATATTAATGAGGATAATTAGCACCCATATGCTAATAAGTTATAGATCCCTAGATTTAGGATTAAACTTAATATTGCCTTGGTTGATAAATTTACCAAGTATGTTCGTCTGAACAAGAACAATATTTCATAGCACTTGATATAACTCTGTGAAACCCATCGATACCAGGTGCTTTATCAACAACCATGTGACTACAACCTTTTCTATGTTAAGACGACTTTTAACCGAATTAACAGACGAAAAGCAAAGGTTTTTCAAAGCAAAGATCTACAGTAAATCACCATTTGGATCATTAGAAAACATTCATACAATGAGGATCGAGATGGATCCTGACATTAAAATTATAGAAAACATTCCCCAAAACAGCTTATTATTCGAATGATGAAAAAGATTTCCTGCGAAGTGCCAACAGCTGCCTGCAAACATGTGTAATGAAACTCTTCTTCTTAGCAGCCGGATTTGCCCTAAGATCTCCAGCAGAAGAACAACTCCCACAAACTCCAGGATCCTCTGTTCCAAGATCTTCATATTCGGTAGCGCTAAACCCGTGCTCATCGGTGCAGAAACGAGTGTATTTCCTAGACTGGAAGTGGGGTTCAATGGCAGGCGGTGGGATTTGATCAGCTGGTGTTTGAGAGCTGTATCCACCACCACATCTAGTACAGCATGCCACAGTCGCGGTGGTGATGTTTTTGCCATGATTGGGAGGAGAGCGATTGAGCCATGAAATATAAAGATCTCTCATGCCACCGATTCCTTTTATATCCTCTGCCGAGGAAGAGGAGTGGCGCTCCCTCAGCGCCATTGCTCTCTGCACTGCAGCGCCCAGCCTGCCACTGCAATTCCCACCCACTGAAATCGGGGTAGAGGCACTGTTAATATTACCATTGCTGCTACTAGTAACATCACCGCCTTGCAAAGTGACGGATCTCTTCATTTTCATCGGCTGTCTCAAAATTTAATCAGAGTTACAGAATATCGATCATCGTAACAATATTTTGTAGGTTTTTTTTTTTTTTAATAGGTTTGCACTATTTTTTCAGCCTGTACGTCAGGGGAAGCAATCATGAGATTTTTTACTAGGTTTCAATTCTTTTCCTTTTGCTCTTTTTGTTTATTCGAATAGTTCCTCTTTTACAGTTCATCCTTTCTCTTTTATCGACCCCCTTCTCCCCTGCACTTGTACCTCCCTCAAAACGAGTCGAAAAACTCGATGCTGATGTCCACACCACTATAAAGAAGAAAAGCAAGTGCTTTGAAGCGGAAACACTAAAGGATGGAGGTTAAAGGATTAGTGAGACATGGCTCCCAATGGACAATGAAGGACCTTCTTTCAAGGCATGAGAGAAGACTAGTCCTAGCTTGTGGTTGAGATCTGCGATGCTTTTGTTTGGGCTTCCTTCGATTGGCTTCCACTCCTATTTTATTTTGTCTGGATTTTTCCATAGTAGTTTGACAAAAGATTTACTAAAGGGGCTTGGTTTCTTTTTTTCGTTCTTTTGTTGTATTTTGGAAACTTAGTTTGGCAACCTATAGTTGTTTCTTACCTCTCTTAATAGAGGAGTGTCCTTTTTAGTGAAAAGTATTTTTTCAATTTTAATGAGTATTATTTACTTTCTCATTGCTTTTACATTTATTTATTTTAGAGACTAGAACACTGATTATATCCCAAACCCACTTCATAACTCTAATAAAAAATGTTTACTCTATCTAATAAAAATAAATTTTATCAAAAACATTACCGATAACCTTAAAAATCCTTTGAAAAAATAAAAAATAAAATAATACCATAAGTAATGAAAATAAACTTTAACATCATATGATTGTCTTGAATCGAATCCCAGACGTTAATATTGAATTTGAAATATTTTGAGACGAGGTCAAAGCTTGCAAAATTATTGAACCAAGACATCCATTGGGAATAGGCGAGAAGCTCATATTATAATGATAAGGTTCATATAATCTAGACGTTAGTCAACCATATCGAGTCTATTCATTGTATATGCTTTGTACAAATTTAATCAATGCTACTCATTTGTATTCTATGTTTTTAATGATAATAAAATAATAATTAAAGATGCATTTTTCATATCAAGTTCAGCGCCCAAACATTGCAATTTGCCACAAGTGGGGACAAAATTGCAACTTCAATTGTGGGGAGATTAAGGATACATAATGTGGGCTAAAAGGATTGTTTTTGGTTTTTTGATTGATTTAAATATTTTTTTAGTTATATAAAATTTTCTATGATAAATTAAAAATAGGTTTTTTTTTTTTTGAGTTATAGAGAGTGTAGTGTTTGACAAATTTAAAAAAAAAAAATATTGACAGGGTATTAAGGGTTTTTATTATTCTTCTGAATATGAGTTTACAATGAATTTTTTTATATGTTTTACAATAAATGGTTTTAGTTATGTTATGTCAATATTAATGTGCCTCGATACAAGTAATGTACTTTTTATTTGTTTTGTATTCATAAATATTGTCTAGAAACGAGGCTTTAAATTCGAGTTTTATCAAGTATCATTTTCAAGGATAATATTTTATTCACAAATGATATTTATTTCAAAGTTATAGGAAAAAAATAAATAGGTTGTTCTTGAAATATATGTGTTCAAGATTTTATGAAAATCGAAGATTGGGTTTTTCTTGAGATTTGTGTTTTTCCCATTGAACAAAAAAATAATGCATCACATGGTATTTCAATGAACAAAAAACTCTTGCATTGCATGGTATTTCAATGGAGGAGGCTTTGAATTCGAGTCTGATCAAATACCATTTTCAAGATTAATGTTTTGTTAGCAAATGATATATATTTCAAAGTTTTAGGATAAAATAAATAGGTTGTTTTTAAAATATACGTGTTCGAGAATTTTATGAAAATAAAAGGTTAAACAATTGTTTTTTTTAAAAAAAAAAAACTTCAAATATGTGTGTTTGAGAGGTTCAAAAGTTAAAAATCAAATTTTCCTTCGAGTTAATGTGTTTGATAGTTTCAAAAACGGAAACGACACATGTTATTCTTTAAGTTTGTTTGTTTTAAGTTTACGAAATAAAAAAATATGGATTTGTTCACAATTGTGTGTTGCTAGAAGTATATGCAATTGAACTCTTTATAACTCAAATTCACTGTTGTATTTGCTTCAAATTTATGTGGAACAAGCCTTCATAAAGAAAATAAATAGGTTTTCCTTCGAATTTATCTGTTTGAACGTTGCATAATTACTTTTTTGTTATGAGCACAAATACGTTTTAATTGAAATGTGTTTGTTTGAGAGGTTCAAAAACTAAAAGATCAAATTTTTATTCAAGTTGGTGTGTTTGAGAGCTTCAAAGGTGGAAAAATATGATTTTTTTGATGGCATATAAGCATCATCAAGGGTTTTTTTAATATTTTGAATAACAAATATTTGGAAAAGTTTATTTATTTATTTATTGAAAAGTATGTCTTTATTAATAATATAATGTATACATTGCTAATAGTTAAAAAAGAGTGGATGACTCTCCAAAACATCATATCGGTCGTAAGAGCAAGAAATACTATATGTTTAACTTAAAAAAGTTAAATATTATTAAGCATTTATAATATATTATGTCCTATCAACCAAAACAGGGGACATAAACAAAGATGACACAATAAAATACCAACATTGTCAAAACAAAGTACAAAACTACGCCACATGAACAATAATTAACAAAGGTGGTAGAGGCAAAGGATCATCTAGTTTGTAACCCAATCCCCCAAACGACTTCCAATAAAAGGATCTATAATTTTAATTGAAGGATCCCATCCATCACTTGCCTTGTGTTTGTTTTTTTCCTCTGTATTACCCTACCTAGTTGGAGAAATGATAAGGGCTAAGCAAAGGAATTCCCATTACTGACCTACCCCCTCCCTATCCTATTTGCTTCCAATTAGAAGGGTATGCATGAGTAAAACCAACACCATGAATACCACACAAACTATGAGCTAACAAAGAAAACCATGAGCAAGGGGAGTCGTTAGGGCACCTATTATAGGAACGAGGCCTTCCTTTATTTCCAAAGCCATGGCCTTGAGGTGGCAACTGATATCGAGGTGTCTCTGAAGGGATTCAACTAACAATACATGGGGCACTCCCCCAATGATTCAATAAAGTATGGAGGTGTTCCACCTCCAGCCAAACCTTTTTTGCCTACACTTGAATATGTAGCATAACATTGGAGATCACTTGAACTCTATTAATAATAATAAAAATACTCCATCATAGCATGAGTGAAAATTGCATTATTTATTTATTTCCTTAAATGAAACACAATATTAGAATGAAAAATGTGCCATATTTGTGTAAGAATCATGGTGAATCCCCTAGCAACACCATTTTCCATGTAATCATTTCTTAATGAAATGGTTGAAAGAGGGTATGTATCTATAACTAGGAAAATTGAGCGTGCTTACAAAACCAAAAGATATGCTTTAGTGGGTGTTAGGAAACTGAACATAAATAATGAGCCACACCTAAATGATCCAAACATTTCAAAATTGGCAGACCTTGGTGAATGATGCACCAAAGGAAGTGACCTTGTTTGGGGTCAATAATGGTTACCCAAACTTTGGAAGACCTATGTTTTCATACTTGTTTATAGGAGTTAAATTTTTAATGAGCATTCAAAACATCCACTTGAATTTGCTAAGGAGAAATGAGTTGATAACATAACTAGGGACTGTACCTATGGAAAGGGCCTCAACATGCCATTTCTAATATGTCCACCATATGGAAGGTGATTGAATCCAAATTTTATGCAAATAAATATCATGTACATAATTTTTCACTTCGATAATCGATTCATGATTATTGACTCATAGCTAAAAATTGTCATATAAAATGGGCCATGTAATTCAATCCCTGGAGTGCTTTAAAAAAATATTAAGTTTTATTTTGATGTCCTTTTTGAAAAATTATAGAATTTTAACTAAAGGGACCATAGAAAATGGAAAACCATAGCAAGATAAAACTAGAGACCATTATAAAAATGTTAATCTATAGATATCTCAATTTTAAAGTCATCTCTATCACATCTATGATTGGGCTTTATCATTTTCCATGAAAAGCTTTTTAGATACTTTTATCAATAAAAGTGTTGATGATTTTCACTGGAACTTGTGTGAAAAGAAGAGATTGGAAATTTAAACCATTCCATAAATTTTTTTCCAAAGGGTTGCCTTAAGGAATACAATTCCTAAGAATAATTTTCTAAGACTCCTCACCTTCTAACATGTGAATGATCTATTTGGCACAAAGAGCAAGACCTTGAATTTTGATATCCAAAAGACTTGACCCTCATATTTCATTGGGTTTGCATAAATATCCCAAGCTACCTTGTGAAACTCTTTAGAACCTTTTGAATTGGCCCCAAAAAATCCCCTTGTAGTCTTTCAAGCTTGGCATAAGTAGCCTTAGAAGGAACACAATAAGAGGAGTAATAAACATGGGCAACAATAAAAAATCTAGATCAAACCAAAATTTTTCCTGTTAGGGAGAGTGGTTTGATGTCCAAAAAAACAATTTTATCTCCACTCTTTACACCACAAAACTTCAAAGGTCTAAGGGGGTAGCCTAGAAATCAAAAGGAAGGATATAAACTCAAATTGCTCACCTAGTTGTATCCAATACCATTTATAATTATGAAACCAACTTAGTAAATAAGAGTTTGAATAAAAGATCTAGAAATTAGATAAAAAATATCTAAACATTCCATGGAATTAGTGATGGAAGTATCCTCTTCAACCAAGGTGAGAAATGAGTCATAAAAAAATGACCATTAACCACATGTTTTTAGGAGTGGGGGAGGGATATACCTTTAACCAAACCTCTATATGTATACTTAGATAACATATAACTAAAACCTCCATCAACCAAAATATAGAGAGGGAGCAAGTGAACCCCTTGATAAATGGATCTAAACAATCCAAATTGACTTGATTGAACACCATTAATGGTGATACAAGCATGAACATCTTAGAAAATCATGTCCATAATTTTAAAAAACTTGGATCCAAATCCTAGTGCTTGCAACATGGTAAGGATAAAATTTTCACTCAATCCCATCATAATGTTTTTGAAAGTCTATTTTGATAAAAAATATTTTTCTATGAGGAAAGAGAGAATTCCATTCCTTCCCAAAACACTTTAATTTTTTTATAAGATGTATTTGTTGTGAATAAAACCAATTTGCTTTGGGCATACAATGAGGGGCAAGAGATAGTAAACAGTAAGAATGAGAACTTTGTCAATGATTTTGTAGGATGCATTAAGGAGGGTAATGAGCTTCCAAATGGCAGTAAGTTTTAGATCCATAGATTTGGGATTGAACTTAATATTATCTTGGTTGATAAATTTACCAATTATGCTAGTTTGAACAACTTCAAGATAGAATTTGTGCATATTTGTGCAACTTGGTGTAACTCATAGGGAAACCCATCGATACTAGGTGATTTATCAATAACCATGTGCTTAACTTCCTATTATATATCCTCACTAGAGAGAAGGTGATCACAAACTACATGTTGTCTCTCAATGAGCTTGTAGGGAATAACTTGCAGACATTTCATAAGAGCATCTTCATGCATAGGTTTGGAAGGCTGAGTAATAAAGAGATTATGGTTGTGAGAGATAAAGGCTTGAAAAAAATCAAGTTGGTGGGGGAGAGACAAGTTAGAATCTTTGATAACTTTCACATAATCTATAGATTTCCTAGAATGGAGGAGAGCAAAAAATTCCTCAGACAATCTATCTCCAATATTTAACCAATGCATATGAGCTCTAACCTAAGTTCCCCAGGATTGATAAGATTATTTAACTTTGATTTTGTGTTTCCATGAGGAAAATTAATTTTGAAAATACTTATTGAAATAAGATAACTCTAATTCCCATGAATCCTTAAGATATTCATTATATGACGCATCATAAGCTTTGTAATAAAAATTAGTTTTTTAAACCATAAATGCTTTAAAAAGTTTTAGTTTGATTAATGAAAAATTTCTAGCACTCTATCCATCCAAAATATCTAGGAACCCAATGGGATAGCTTATGAAATCTAAAAAATTCTCAGTCCATGAATGATCCATATAAGCAGTGTTGAGATAAAATTGCAACTTAACATTCTTGACTTAGGGGGCTAGCTACTAATTTCAAATTTTATATAGAGGTAGATTGATAATAGAGCTCATGGAACAAAACTAACTAGGTGGTCAAAGTTATTTTTAGTCATTAAAATTAACATTTAATTCTAAAACAATGCACTTGTGACCATCTCCTTATACACACTTGGCTCCTGCTCAAATCCATGATTCTAAACTGCTATTCCTCTACCTTTATGCAGATGATCCTTATCTTTAATAAATTATGATACTAAATGATCTTATCCTTCATTCTAAGCAACCTAAACTCATTATTAAACTGATCCATGCTTACAATTTAGTTATCTTTGTTCCTTAGACAAGGTTTCTCCTTTATGACTATCCCGCTCACCAGTAATGTATGAATCCATCGATCACATCCTCTCGCCAAATAACGAAAATTTGTTCAAATTCAAATTCACCTAATAGGTCATTCCTCACAGTTCACAAGTCCCATTCAAGGAAATTCTTAAAATTCTAATGTAAAACTACATTTTCTAACCATTTGTTCACTAGAGGCTCCCATGATTGAATAACACTGTAATATATAATTACACATTGAGAAGAGAGCATCAATTCTTCCCAATTTCTAGTTCGTACAACCCAAATAGCCATGATCTAAGTCTAAATACACCTCCAAGGTCACAAGTCATTGTTGATGCATGTAATTACACTAGGATTACACCAACATATAACATTACGCTAGTATTTCACAAACACCACCATATTGCGGGATAATTACATGGAGTTTGATCCCTCTTTAGAGTATTGGTTTTTAAGCAACACTTAAAACAAGGGATGTTGAGGTCAAACAAAACTTGAACCACTAACCCCATTTCTCCCATTTATTTATTTTATTCCTCATGGTCTATTGAGCTTGGGTTCCAAGTGAAGAATAAGATACACAATGGATTTTGTAACAAATCTTAGACAATAAATATGAATTATATAGCACCTCAATCTTGTATACTTGACAGATATATATCATGGTTATACCCTTCAATTTTAAGACCTTCCCACTACCAAAAGGCTTGTGTTCACTATCTCTTTGTGTCATATTGCTATCCCTTAGTCTGACCACTTCTATTCTAATGACCAGGCCTTATATACTATGACATTTTTTAAAAACCTGATCATTATCATTCTCTACAAGTTTTGGACCTATAACTATTATACACATCAAAATTTTCTTGCTTCATGCTCGCATTGCTTAATTTTATATAGGTTGTCTTACTAACCTTCCTAGTCATTTATCTAACACATTCCCTACATTCTTCATGTCATACACTAACCTTATAATGCCTTATGTATTTATTCCTCTATTATCATATCATTTGTATTTTAATCTCACTTAATCATTATATTGAAATTTTAAATTTCAATTATAGGATGTAAATTTTGATAAAATGAGATTTGGATATGCAAATTGACAAAAATAACTGAAAACATCAATCTACTTCATAATTTATATCCATTAGACTATAATTCAAGCAAAATATACATTAAAACCAACATTATAACCTAAAGCTAAATACTCTAAACAAGATGAAAAATAATAAAAAGACTTATTGATTATGGATTATGGATTATGGATTACTTACCAAAGACTCAAATTTTCAGCATGGCATGATGACTTGATAAAAAGACTATGTTGATAGAATATTTTAACATAGATTGGACATATATTTTCTAGCTCATGTAGTTTATTTTGAATGAAGGGAGATGGTGTGTTTAAATAGGCCATGGAGGGAGGATTAAAAAGGAATTAAAAATTCCTTGGAAGCCACTAGAATAGAGGCTTTGGGAGAGGAAGGGCTAAGATACAGAGGATTCTAGAATTGAAGAATTCTAGAATCCATAAGGGGCTAAGCAAGATTAGTAGCTAATTAGATAGCTGATTAGGGACTAGGGATGTAGGATAGCCTAGGAATAGGCTAGGGTAGGTGGGATTGGAATTTAAAATTTCAATATAATGAACAAGTGAGATTAGTTAGTGGATAATAGGGAATTAGATGGATTAATTAATTTGTGGGGTAGGAATAGGTTTAGTGGATGAGGAATAATGAAGGGGCCTATTATAAAAATGACTAAAAGGGGTGATATTAAGATGGAATTAGAGGGGATAAATGAGATTAAGTGAAATTAGTGTTAACTAATAATAATATTAGTGACTATAAATGAAGCAAAAAAATTTATATGTATACATTTTGCCCCTCTTTCAAAGGGAATTATGAGTGAATGAAGTACGAGGAGTAATGGTCTTTCAAAGAAAAACTATTTCATGGATGAATGTTAGTAAATTATGTTGGTGGATATGATGCCCCCTTGAGGGGACATGTAGATAGGAATGAGATGGATGGCCACTCGAAAGAGGAAATGAGGGGCAAGGTGTGATGAAGAGATAAAGAGTTATGATGCTACAAATTGATGAAGAAGAAGATGAAATTGAGCTGATCAATGAGATACAAATTGGTGATGCCTTGACAAAGACATATGAATAGGGAATATAAACACAATGATAATAAGATAAAAGACTACAAGATTTCAACATATCCCAATCAAGGACACATTTCAAGGAGAGCTGCAGACCTAGATGATTGAGAGAAAAGGCCACAAGATATTGACATATCCCAATCAAAGACACACGCATGGGAGAGCATTGGGCCAAAATAAGATAAGGATTTGATAATATTAATGATGATTATAGCTCAAAGCTAAGGTTGAAGGATATGATAATGGATAGGAGAGAAGAATTGATATGGTCTAGTGACCATGAGAGAAAGGGAAAGGAAAGTAGTGACTGAGCTATCCTTAGGCACTAAAAAGTGGCCAAGTGCTGCCTACATAGTTTGAAAAGACCTCTAGCCGATGTAGTTATAACTTGGTGATAAATGAAAAGATAGACTAAAGGAGGATGATGATAATGGATGTTGTTAGGTAGAAGATGTGACTGAGACATACATATATATTGGATGAGTGGACTCATAGGATTGATTTGATGATGGGATAAAGATGATTATTAGATGATTAGGTAGGTGATGATGATAGGAGAAATGATGAATGTGTCTATTATTAAGTCATCATTGCTATAATAAGGCTCATCATAGTCTAAACAATCTGATACATATGGCACTTGGTGGAATGCCCCATGATATAAGCATGACCAAGAGGATGTTGTTCCAAAGTGCATAAAAGGGGAAAATAGTAGATTTTGCATCATCAAGGGTACCTAAAATCATCATTGTAACTTTTGGTGTCATCATAACATCCTCATTCAGTTCCCAATAGACAAAAAAAGACATGATTTTAGATTAAAAATAAACATAGGCAAATAAACAAAACATAAGATAATCAGATAAATACATGCAAACAAGGTAAAAAACATAGAACAAACAAGTAACACACACAAGTATCTATATGCAGTCTCATAATGTCGTATCTAATGGTAATGATGAGATTCAATGGGATGATTAATCATGTGATGAGTTAGATTAAGTTAGATGAATTTAAATCAAGGATATGGCTTGGACAAGGGTTTAGATTTAGAGTAGACTAGTGATGTGGGTGAGGATTAGTAAGAGATGGTGATTGTGAATAGGGCATGCATGAGAAAAATTTCAACTTAAACACAAAGGTTGGTTGACTAGGTGATTGACCATGTTGTGATCTTAGATGAGAGTTTTAAGACTTATCAAATGAAAGTTAGACTATATTTACCCTAGTTCAGAATAGGGGATGAAAGACGATAGTAGGATGGATGCTTATGACTTGGTGATGAGAGGCGAAAGGCATGGAGATGGATGTGATTGGGGAAATAGGCATAAAATAAGACACCATGGAATATTTTTATCTTTTTATAAATTTTATGATTCTATTTTGGAATGTGTATGTACACTATACAAATGGGGTTATTAGTAAAGGGACTACCGATCCTAGCAACCAGAATAAATATAGATGGAATAATGGATGAGATGATAAAAAGATGAGGGTGACATAGAATAGGGGATGAGGACCAAGGAAGAATGTGACTAGGGATCACCAATGACCACATCAAGAAGGAACTAGATATTGAATTGCTCAAGTATGCATTAGAGGATATGCCAACATGATTCCAAAACATTTTTCAAGACACCTTCCACTTCCTTATGAAGGTCAAGACTACAAGTTATGATGCCAATAGACTGAGGGATATGATAGATGATGAGGATGTGGATGAAATGGATTTTTCCTACAAGTGTTGAGGTAATATATGGATAATAGATTATTTTACCATGATGCTAAAAAAGGGTTTTCATCATGGTACTTGCCCAAGGCATTGAAAGACTAGTTTTCACCATTGGACAAATGATTTTATTTTATTTTTTAACTTTTTTGACTTTTTGGGCATTTTGATTTATTAGAGGCAAGTGAGATGTAGGATGGAAATGCTTTATCAATATTTCAACAAAAACTTGTTTTAGAAATGTGTGATGTTAAGACCATGTGATTGATGCTAAATTCATTGATGTCCTTGTGACCTTTGTTGATTCTTGATTGAACATCCTCTAAATGTCTCAACCAATTGTCTTTGCAACCCCTATGAGAGACGATACTACCCAATGATTTGAGGTATGGTATGGATGGGATTATGTCTTGATTTTGATTGTGGGGAAAAGGATCTGAATGAGTGATATGGTTATGATGGACAATATGACTGGAAGGGGAGAAAAAATGGGGTTCAATAGTTGTATACATTGTTGGATATGGTGGAGGGGGCATTTTTGATTGGTGTCATATGCTATGTGAGATTAAGGGATCTATGACCTTTTGACTTTCTTGTTTGTTGATCCAAATATTAGGAGGATTGTTAGCCATATTTCTATTATTTTTGAAATATTCTTGACATGTTGATACTTGACTTGTATTTTGATTGCCCCCTGGTGCCCGTAACTAGGCTTCACTAAAGGTTCTTGACTTTAGACTTGGAGGATGATTATTTTGACTTGGATGATCCCCTACTATCTTAAGGATGTTTTTACTTGGGGATGATGCTTTTTGACTTGGCTAATTATGAAGCTCTTATTGACTTTGATTGATTATTTTTGGATCATAACTAACTTTATTATTTGGCTTGATTAATTCATTATTGACTTTGATCCCTGTATATTTGGCACATGAGATTGCATTTTGAATGGAATCCAATGATTTGTGATCATGTTCCCATTTGGGGAGTGAGACGAAAGGATTATTAATAAGAGGTGGATGATGAGGGATGTGTGATGGAAGGGGTATGGTAAGGGGATAATGGGAAGCATAGTCCTCATAAGTGCTACTAGGAGGCCTAACCTTGATGCCAAAGAAAGCATCCTTAGGAATCTCAAAAGGATCACTAAGACTCTTTGTATAATTAGAATCTAGAGTCGATTCATATCCAACTTGATGATCTTTGACTGATAAATCATCCAAGAATTGTGTTATAATTTCATGATCTTGATATGGATCAAGAATCATGCCTTCTAACTGGTCGACATTCGAATGAGAGGCATCCTCAAAAAAATAAGTGTTGGCATGACTTTCATTATATGAAATGAATGATGATTCTAAAAGGGATGATGCTTCCAACATGGATTTTGATTCATATGCTGGTTTAGAATAGGATCTTGACCATTTTGATCATTTTGATGTTAACTTTGATAGATATTTTGATGAGTGGATGTTACCAATAGAAGAATTTTTAGTAGCCATATTATTTTCTGAAAGTATCTTCTTTCCCTTGGGTTTATGGATGGATGCTTTAGGCTTAATTGATTTAAGAAGATGGTGGATTTGATGTGGATAATAAATAGGTATGTTTTGCTGTAGGATGGTTTTGGTATTGTAAGGATTAAGGCATGACCTTGGTTAAGGATGAAAGAATCTTGATCATGATTAAGAACAAAATATTGACATATCCCCTTTTGCACACTCCTAGATGTGGATGCATTGCATTCTCCCTAAATTTCAATGTTGCCATTATCAATTGATTTTTGAATATAGTCTCTAAAAGGGTGACATCTATTAATAGAATGCTTGGGGACTCTATGGTATATACAAAATTGTTTTGCTCAATACCAAGAGGTCCTATGCTTGGATAAATGTAGAGGTCTTATTTTTAGATCGACAATCATGTTTATGGACCTCAGTTTCCAAAATAGGGCTTCCACAAATATTGGGACCTGGGTATATTACTTGCTTATGGTGTTTGATGTGGAATATTATGATGATGATGATGTCATGATATAGGGGGATAGTGGTGTGTGAGATTACTTATGATATGAATGAGAATTGGATGAGGTTGACAAGATAGGCTTTCCTTTACTAGTAGGATGGGAGATTTTGATGGACTATTATTGGTAGATAGAGGATTTGATTGTGGATGGGTACGAACTGGAGGTAAGGTTAGTTGAATGGGGTCAAGACCTTTGGTAAGTTGGGTACCCATTTCAAGGAGCTTAAATAGGACTACATCCTTGTTTGCAACAATATAGCTATTAAACAAGGAAAGCTTTAGACTAGAAAGGTCATTACTTGGACTAGGACTAGTGTATGGGAGATTGGAATGGGATTAGTTATCATGATAATTGGATAGGGATAAGGGTTGATGATGGAATTATTTGGGAGGTGGCCCTAGGATTAGGGGTGCAAAATCATTGGGAAGGTGGGAACCCATCTCCAATAGCCATAACAAACACTCATCCTTATTGGCCAAGATATGTTCATTAAATAGGGTGACCTTATCACTTGTATATTGACTATGGTTATGATGAATGGACAATGGGGTTGACCATGGTGGGATAACATGTGGGCTAGGTGTAGATGGGGGTTATTGATGGGGATGGATATGGGATATTAGTTTAGGCTTTATGGGATCGAGGTCATAAGGTAGGTAAGCACCTATTTTTATGGCCCACAAAAGGATCTCATTTTTGTTGGAAAATATGTATTTTTAAAAAAGAAATAGGTCCAAATCCATGTGGGTAGATGATAAATAGGTAATTGATGAAAGGTGGATAAAAGGGGGTTGATGTGTAGGTAGATTAGGTCTTGGATAGAAATGTGGTTATTGGATAAAATAGGTTTCAATGATTGAGCTAGTATGACAGCTAGTGATGAGGACAAGATGGACTTAATGGATTATAATATAAGACTATGATTAGACTTCAAACTGTTAGTATGATAAGTGCTAACCATTTATTGACAATCCCTAGTTTTTAAGCAAGCAAAGGGATTTGGGATGCAACAAATGCCTAGATTCAAACTAACAAGATGTTGATTAGATGGGTGTCAATTATTTATAGACAAGATGACTAGAATTAGAAATGACTGTATTGATGATGATTGGATGCTAGATTGAAACTGACAAAGTGATAGGTTGTTAACAGGTCATTGACTAAGTATGAAAATTGATAAAGTAATACGTGATAGAAAAATGATAGTGGATTAGAGTGATAGAATGATATGGAAGGACATAATGACTAAATCAAGCCTTAGACTTATTTGATCAAGGTGGGATGGATATCAGATTATGTGATTAAATGGATGGATCAATGAGGATGGGATCGAGATTAAGACAAGTATCTAAGGGAAGTGATGCAATGATGATTTGGTGTAAGATTGATGATGTGGGTATGATTTGGATAAGTGTGTGACCTAAAAATACAACTATACATGTTGTGAGATAAAAAAAATCAAGACCAAGAAATGTGGGATTTTCCTAGACAAGGTACGACTATATGAGGATGATAAGATAAAGATAGGGTGATAAAGAGATAGGGGGATGTCAAGACAAAATTAGGTTAGAATATGCCTAAGATGGGATGATAAGATATATAAGATTATACAAGATGATGTATATACAAGATATGATGACAAGTTAAATAGTTAAAATCTTACAAGAAGAATAAGAATGTAAAAGATAGGGATAAGGCGAGATAATAAGGATATACAAGATGATGATATAGAAAGCCTAGATAGCCATGTATAAGTTTGGGTGAAAGGTTGAATCAAATCAAAAACAACATTGGTCTAACATGACACACACCAAAGTAGACAAACCATAGTCCTAAGATTAGTAAACTCATGGGTGTGTAACTCGAACAACTGTACCATTTAATGGCTTCACAGATGAGGTTATAATCTAGTGACCTGTTATGGAATCTCATGAACCCTCTCAACCCCATATGCACATAATTGTCACTTAGGCATTGATATTGACTCTGGTATCAAGTTGCATGTTACATCTAAAAGGTATTAAGCTAGTCTATATAGGCTCTCTAGGGGAGTCCCCAATATATGCTAGGTATAGTGGGGCCCAAGTCCATGTAAGATGATCTCTAATGCATGGTTCAAATAATTAACTCTTCCCATTCACAAAAGACCTATATGGGGTTAAATTATTAACCTAATGACAACTATCCCTCATATTCATATTCTACCATATCACAAAGTGTGGAATAGTGCGTGGTGGTAAAATCCATGATCACAATCCCCCTAAGACTATGGAAAGTGTATGGGTGTGAATTGCATGTCATGTTTCCCTTAAAAAATAAAAATGGGAGGGTTTATTAGAAAATTTTGATCCTCCAAGACTCATCGCTAGGAATAGGGAGGAGAGAACACACCACTGTAGCCCTCAGGTAACACTCAAGCAAGCAAAATATCTATTAACCAATTAATTAAGTGTGATATTTATAAAATATATACAAGATACTTTTCAAAAATGTCAAAATCTTTGCTAGGTGTCTTAGAAGGCATGTAATGAGTAGTTTCAATTCTAAATCTTGAAGGGCAACTTACAAGACAAGATGTTAGACAAGAAGATGACCTACAAGATAAGATTTTAGACAAGATAAGATGTTAGCAAGTTAAAATTGCCACTAGATTCACCCCTGTAAGAAATAAAATGTTAGTCTAATAAGACTTAATAAAAACACTAAAAAAATCATGATTTTTCACTATAATGTTTTTTGATGAGGGGGCCACAACATGAGGGTCTGAGGGTGGTATCTCCTAGTGGGGTCAAGGGGTAGTGCCCCTTATAGGGTCAAAATTCATTAAAAATGATCCTAAAAATGCACTCAAGGAAGGGTAATTTGAAGGAAAAAAATGAATTTAAAATTACTACCAGATTGATCAAAACCATAAATACAATGTCAGCTATATACAAAATCACTTCTAGAGAATAAATACCATAACTAAAAGATCAAAACCACAATTTAAGATATGTAGTTTTGCAGATAATTAGGATGATAGTGACTGTGTGGTTAGACAAATATGCTTGAGCATAGTGCAATACCACAATTGGAAAAGTCAATACCAAACTTCAAGATATGTAGTTTTGCAAAGGGTTAGGCTGACCATGACTATTCAGTTAAGGCAAAACCACTTATGGTTAGACAAAATTGCTTATGTCTATTAATACTGCCCAATGTAAAATGTGGTTTGACAGTTGATGGGAAAACCGCCTAATTTAGAAGCAAGTTATAAAATGATACATTTGTAATTCTAGAAGAGATTATTTTTAATTAAAGTGGAATCTTATTAAATACTAATTAGATAGATATATTATCAAACACCCTAAATCAAAATCACCTATAAATATTCAAGATTGACTTTTGTAAACCAATACTAACTATTTAGAGATGTAGTTTTACCTTAGAATAAAATAGATGTATATAGATTAATGACCAAAATATAAGATAAATGATGTCTAGAAATGATTAATTACAACATTGAACACTAAACTAAATGACTAAGAAATGATAAATTATGGACAATAACACTTAGTTTAGTTTTTGTCTTATTATATGCAAAACTGCTTGTTTGTGTTCAAAATCGCTTATGAGAGTCAAAAACACCTCTATAAAAAGGTAGTATTGCACAGATAAGTCAAAATAGTGATTTGGGGGTATTAAGTTGGTTTGGGTAGAGTCCCCCTTTTTCCTACAACCATAACATAGTCAGATAGAGTTAAAAAAATTGTAAGAAATAAAAATCACAGGTTTCAGTTAGTATCTTATGCCTAGATCAAAACCACCTTTCTCAGGGCTAAAACCATATTTAAGAATCAAAACTACATTTTTTGAGATGTAGTTTTTAAGATGTCAAAAATTTGCCAAAAATGGTCACAGTTAGTGGTCAAGTTTGGTGATTAGGTAAAACTGCAACTGGTGAGGTCAAAACTGCCTGTGTAAAATTGATTTTTACAGAGTGTAGTCATATAAAATGTAAAAATTGGTAACTTGAGCATGGATAATGACACCCAAACCTTAGGTCCCTCTTGTTTGATTTCATGACCCTCTTATGCTTATTTTCACTAATTTCCAATCATCCATAGCCTTCTAGACTTGGTCTCAGCTCTCCTAGACTACTCTTTCCAATAACAATCAATCCCCCCTGATCCCATCTACTCAAGACAATAGCACCACACTTGGAATATAGCATTGATGTCACTCTTGTACACTTTTGGTGCTATTGTCCAAGTCCATTTCTAACCCCAATAATCAATTTATTCTATTTCCCCATCTTTATCCTTGTTGGCCTAATATGAGCACATTCAACCTATGACTAATAGATCCCTATAAAATCTCATTCAAAAATCATTTGGAAAGGGTTGGCAATTATCACTAAGCAAACAAGAATAAAGACTACTCAAGCAATCTTCCCTAGTCTCTAAATACAACCAACCAACAAACTTATAAGCTCATTCAAATCCTTATAGCAGTCCCTAACCACCTAAAACACATCCAATTTATCATTCTACATTTTCATATACACAATTACACAAAGCACATCAAGTGGGATAACTGCATAGGGCTTGATCCCTCTTCAAAGTTTTGGTATGTAGGTAGTATGCCCACACATGGGGTGTGAAGCATGTCCAGTGCATCTTACACACACTAACCCCCACTCTTGCTCAAAATTGGTCAAAACATAATAGAAGATAGGGTTTGAAGAAAAAATTTTCTCTATAAGGAGCTATATAGACTTTGAGCTACTAAAAATTCATAGACAGAGTCATACAGACACAATGAACAAAACCTAGAAATCTCAAATCCTTAGGACAATAATGGTAGAGGTAGACTATATCACTGGTGCCACTACTATTCAGTTCTGACACTCCTATCCAATCATAAAATAAAGTTTAGATCTCAGTTTGTGATAGTGTCCTAGTCCTACATTGTGAATTTCAACCTTTGTCTGAGTTGGATCAATCAGTTTCTAGCTGAGTTTTGTTTTATTTTCCTTATTACTATTTTTATAAAAGTTTGAATTACAATTAATTTACATAAATAAGTAGCTTTATTATTATTTATTTATTTATTGATTTTACTACTTAGACCCTTTAACTAAATTAGGAATAAATCCCCAATTATTCCCAAAATTGTTAAATCATTTGGTGAATTTGACTTACTTTGTTTGCACTTAAAAACCCTAGGGTAAAATTCTTACTAATTTTTATTATAAATTTCTAAATTTTTACTTGAATATTTAAATCAAAGATTCATTTCCTATTAATTAGAAGTAGATTTTAAAATAATTTTCTTTCAAACTGTAGTTTCCTATACTAGATCTCAGTAATTTTCCAATAATTTTCTAAATTTTTCCTAGCATATTTAAATAAAAAAATACATTCAAATTAAAAAATTTCATATTAAATTTCTCAAATAATCATTTTTTCAAAACCCTAGTTGCATACATTAGGTCCTATTGCTTGTGAGGTATTACCTTACATCTATAATCAGATTACACAAAATGGCTCTCACTTATTTACAATTTTTTCTCACATTTCTTGAAAATAACAAAGAGACTATCATTGGCCCTATCATGTACATGAATGACGAATTTTATCATATGTTAATACAAAACTTTATTCTTTGCATTTCATGCTTATGTTTCATAATATGATATGATGTTAAGAAAGTTATTATTAAACATGCTATGATATCTTTTACATCACCTCCCTTAAAGCCTTTATCTCGTGTCGAGTCATGTTGTATGGTCTATTTCACTCTTACCTAGATCACTATTTGTCATCAGAGAGCTTAGTTGACACCCTTTGTATCTCCATTACCTTGACCTCTTGATTATCTTCGCTCTCTTCCTATAGTTATTACTAGCCCTATAATATGGTAGATAATGCGGTTAGAGTTGTTACTTGACGTGCCACCATGCCTCCTCCACTTAGTCAAGAGCCCCACCACCCTCCTATTCCTTCTTGTCCTAGGCCCAATCTACCTACACAAAGCATATGATATTTTTGAATAATTAAGAAACACTCTAGCTAAGATTTCCATGTTATAACTACTTCAAAAAGCCAATGTGTTCAAGGACATTCTCTATCAAGAACTCACTCAAAATTTTATGCCCGTTGACTCTGAGCCTTCTTATTTTGCATCAGTGGTTAACACACTAAAAACTATAGAAGATGATATCACTTTTGATCATGATAACATGCCATTTGAGACAGTAATTGACCAAAATTTACCACTATTCATACAAGCTCAAGTCAAAACTAGTGCAGTTAAGAAAGTTCTAGTTGATAGTGGTTTCAAAATTAATATATGTAATATTACATTCTTACAGACCATGGGCATAGACATGGAATCCATGAAAAAATCATATAAGAACATTTGAGGATTTGATGATATACTATGATAGACATTGGGTACCATTGCTTTGGATATCATGGTAGGACTCAAAACCCTCTCTACACAGTTCTAGGTCATGCCAAGTCCTCTTCATTATAATCTTTTACTCAGATGACCCTAGATACACACTATGGGGGTAGTTCCTTCTAATATTCATCGACGTGTTAAGTTTATCCATGAGGGATACTTATACACATGTCCAATAGATAACCATCCATTCAGATATTATCAAACCATAGAGTCATTTTTGACTATTTTGCCAGATGGGACACCTCATATCATAGTTCAACCACAACCTCATTGCATTTCTCTTGATCAAATACATAAATATGAGGTTGGATAGACTAACACTTCTCACACTCTTCCACTTATAGTTGTGCCCTCAACTCTAGATATTTAGCCAGTCATAGTAGCTTCAGTGATTCTAGCTATTCCATCAATCATGATTCCTACACCTATTATAGTTATACATTCATCGATAATAGTTCTAGTAGTACTAGTGGATTCCATAGATATAGTCACTCCATTAGTTACAAATACTCTCATAGTACCATTGTCTTCTATTACTATAGTTGATGAGACCCCCATATCATAGTTACCCCTTATGGTAAATTTTGAGTTACCATATGTACATGATGTTGATACAAATTCCTAGGCTTCTTCAGATGATGATATGACACCCACACTCACATATGAATATTTGTGTGGATTGAGATTTATACCAGTTGGCCCAGGAGAGTACTGAGATGACTCTAGAGCTCTCATTAGACATCCTACATCACTCTTAGCATCTCACACTACACTCTCAATATATACTCCATATTTGCAGCCACATATAGATCACTTGGCACATACAATTCACATGGTTACCTCTATGGATATAGAGTCAGTCATTCAGATTTAGGCATGCAACATACAACATCAGCCATAGATTACGTTATAGATGTTACTTGATCATGGATTAATCACCTTACCTATAGTGCAACATAGATCTATTAACAAATTATCATAGTAGGATGGTCATCTATTTTGTCTTTTTTACAAGATCAGAGGTCATGATACAAACTCATATATAACTTTACAAAAGATATTGGATAAATTATAGGATCATGGTATTATTTAGATTACAACACCATCAACACCAAATTCTTCACTTTCACCAAAATAATCTAGTACTAGAACTAAACATCCCAAAGAAGAATCAATATCTCCACCACCAAAGCAACCTTCAGTTTGCCTTCAGCAGGATGACACCATATACACAACTTTTACAACATATGATGATACTTATGATGATGATATTGAGGCATTTGATGATGTCTATGATCCCTTCGTCCTTATCCATCTCTAGCTAGCTCCATCCTTGGACCCTTTACCCCCTCCAGCCTAGCCTTTTATTTATATGCTTGTATATAATCTCATTATGATTACTTGTACATAATTTGCTCAATATAACCTATACATAGTTTATTATGCTTGATTATACATAGTTCCTTTTCAATTACCTATACATAGTTTCTTATGATTAATTGTACATAGCTCAAAATATTTCAAAAATCCAAAAATAATACAAAATTTCAAAATTTAAAAACATTTAAATATGTCAAAAACACCAAAAATATTTTGACTATATGCATTATCCATGCTTTACATTTCTACTAATATGCTAGACTTACATTTGATTTTCTATGTTTATTGTTTGTCAATTTATCTACATTACCATGCTTCACCTTATCTTCTTTGACTATGTGTAGTGACTTATAACTACTTGATTGATTCACTCTACCCATTGAGGGGGCATCCTACTACATTCAAGACACATATCGATATACATACCCACTGGGTGCATCTTCTACATGACTACACCATCCAGGTTATGTCATTCCTACACCACACACTCTAGTTATCATATTGATGTACATTACTTACTAGCTCACACAAATTACTCTATCGACACTCACTAGTATCTAGCACTTGTGTATTTTTTAGCATATACCTAGTCTTGTACAAATATGTCTTGCATACTTTCACTCTTAATTTGATTAGTTAGATGTGATTGTAATTCTAGTTTCTTACATGCCTTCTTTTCTTTCTTAGTGTAGCTAGATGATTTGCATTTTTCAATCCTATTTGTCTCCTATATGTGCCTTAAGACATTTACCAATGTCCTTTGCTTCTATTCATGTGTGTGCCAACAACATTTGCCAATGTCTTTTGCCTGTACTCTTCTATGTGATTGTGGCTCTCATGCTAAACTTTACTTGTTTCCAATTGCATGTGTATATGGCATTTGAACATGCCTTGTATGTTTTATTTCTAGTTTAAGTGACATGTGCCGATGTCCATTATTTTCTTGGCCCCTTGGCTAGCCTTGTATGCTTCTTGCTTCTTACCTTGAGTGATTTTTTGCTTCTCATTATTTGTAATGCCATGATTCACATCATGCATTTATCTTGCTTTTTTTTGGATGCCATGATGGACATCATGCTCCATCCCTCCAACTAAAAACTAACCAAACTTTCATTTTTAGTTCAGTACATTATATATGATATCATATTGTTAAATCTATCTAGGCATACCCTATTGATCTAACAATCTCTCAATACGAATCATGCTATATCTTGTCGATTATCATTGCTATAGCATGTATCGTTGCATCATAACACACTTGCAAGGCTCTTTTCTTCTAAGGGAAGTCATTGCAAGGTCTTCATTCCTACCCTTAGAAGAGGGGCCAATGAATATGGGTTTTGTCATAGAGATTAGAGCTCTTAGCGGTCAAAACAATAGTTTTTAGAACACCCAAAACAACAACTAGACATTAAACTAGTTAGAACAGAATAGGCAAATAGTCATGAATCTAGAAGAATTAATAGATTTGGCCCTGGACAATAGCAACCAACTTGGATAACAATGCTTGTGCCACTAGTGTCCAATTTTATCACTCCTATCCAAACAATAAAAAAACCATATTTTCTAAAAATAGATAGAAAGGTAAGTTCAATTTTAGTTTTGTCACCTACAGTTCAGATCAGATTCAATACAATTTTTCTTAGAGAATATAGATATAGGGGAAATTATGCATGACATGATGGATCTAACTTCCAATTTTAGATATGGTAGTTGATATGACTTCTAGATCAGAATCCATGTTTCAAACACCAATGATCAGGGGTAATGTGCGTGGCACATTTTCTTTCTGACTTTAGTATTACCCAGGTATTCTCAACAGCTTCATGACTTATTCCATCTATAGGTGGTTGGCATCATTTTAGAATGGATTTTATACAAGCTTAACTTCCACATTCCTGAGTTCTCAAGTGGATTTCATACAAGCCTAGTGCATTAGTTTGGAGTGGCTTTCATACAAGCCTAATCTCCATCTTTTGGAGTGGCCAAGAGTGGCCTAATTTTTAGCATACATTTAACTATTTATGCTAACATTATTAGATCATAGTACATCCAAAGGATTTATGATCCATCTTATATGACATACACATCCATATCAATATCAGTTCATAGCTTCACTTCATGGGGCAATGATGGAGCCAAAGGACTAGCTATCCTTTGTATTATTGAGCCACCTATTCATAAGGATTGGACACATAGTCCAAACATTGATCAACACATGCATGACCACCTGGCTTCACTTAGTTGGTGACAATGGAGCCAAAGGGCCAGCTTTTACATTCTTGAGCCACTCTTGAGGAATTGAGCACTCATCTCCATTCACAATATTACTCTTGGTACAACACCTTCCAACATTACTTAACATCAGTCAGCATCACAATAGGTTTTGTATTGGTCTACATACCTGGTGAGGTGTACTTGTTCATTTCTCTTCTTCTCTCTTACCAAGCTTTAAACATTCTTATTTTAGATATAGCTTATCTAGTAAGAATTGATATACTCTTTATTATCTTTTGTAGATTTCATACTTCATAGCATGCTCTCTCTATGCACACCCATCATCACATAGCTTAATGAGCTTCACCCTTGCAAGTAAGTTTAGGTACACTTTCTATTTTTCCTTTATCCTAGTATTTTGCTTTACTACATCGCTAGAATAAAGGGGGGGCAAATGTACTTATATAAAATAAAAAAATTGGTAACTTGAGTGTGGCTAATGACACCCAATCCTTAGGTCCTTCTTGCTTGATTTCATGACCCTCTTAGACTTATTTTCAATGATTTAAATTCATCCATAGCCTTATAGACTTGGTCCTAGCTCACCTAAATAACTCTTTCCAAGATAAATCAATCTCCTCAGGTCCTATCTACTCAGGATAGTAGTGCTAAACTTGGACTATAGCATCGGTACCACTCCTATTCAATTTCAATGCTATTTTCCAAGTCTATTTCTATCCCTAATGGTTAATTTATTTTAATTCCCCATCCTTATCCTTGTTGGCCTAATGTGAGCACATTTAATCCATGACCAATAGATCCCTATAAAATCCCATTCAAAGATCATTTGGAAAGGGTTGGTAATTATCACTAAGTAAATAAGAATACAAGCAAGACTAATCAAGCAATTTTCCCTATTCTCTACATATATCCAACCAACACACTTACAAGATCATTAAAATCCTTACACCAGTCCATAGCCACCTCAAGCACATCCAATCTAGCATTCTACATTTTCATATACACAATTGCACAAAGGACATCAAGTGGAAGAACTACATATGGCTTGATACCTCTTTAGAGTATTGGTATGTAGGCAATATGCCCACACACACGAGGTATGAAGTATGTCTAGTGCATATTACACACACTAAAACCCTCCCCTCTTTCTCAAAGTTAGTCAAAACATAATGGAAGATAGGGTTTGAAGAAAGAATCTACTCTATAAAGATCTATACAGACTTCCAACTATTAAAAATTTATAGATAGAGTCATATAGACACAATGAACAAAACCCAAAAAGCTTAGATCTTTAGGGAAATAATGGTAGAAGTGTACCATAGCATCAGTGCCATTACTATCCAATTCTGATACTCTTGTCCAATCACAAAATGAAGTTTACATCTCAATTTATGAGTGTCTTAGTCTTGAATAGTAAATTTTAGCCTCTATCTTAGTCGGATCAATCAGTTTCCATCTAAGTTTTGTTTTCTTCTCCTTATTACTATTTTTAGAAAAGTTTGAATTGCAATTAATCTATATAATTTGATAGCTTAATTCTTTTCTATTTATTTACTAATTTTACTACTCAGACCCTTTAACTAAATTAGGAATAAAACCCCAATTATTCCCAAAATTTTTAAATGATAGAGCGATGCCACACTTCATTTGGAACATGAGATTTTCAAAAATTTGAGCCACAATTTACTTTCAATATAAACTTGAAGCTTGATCAACACACTAAAAACACAAAAGGTCAATTCAAGAGCAGGGATCCCACTATGGTTGCCAAAATATAGGATGCAAATTTTGAGAAAATGAGATTTGGATATGCAAATCAATAAAAATAACTCAAAACATTAATCTACCTCATAATTTAGAGCCATTAGACTATAATTCAAGAAAAATATACATTAAAACCAACATTATAACCTAAAGCTAAATAATCTAGAAACAAGATGCAAAACAAGAAAAATACTTACTGATTATGGATTACTTATCAAAGACTTAGATTTTTAGCATGGCATGATGTTGGCTTGATGACTTGGATAAAAAGACTATGTTGATAGAAGATTTTAGCATAGATTGGACAAAGATTTTATAGTTCATGTAATTTGTTTTGAATGGAGGGAGATGGTGCATTTAAATAGGCCATGGAGGGAGGAATAAAAAAGAATTAAAAATTCTTTAGAAGCCACTAAAATAAAGGCTTTGAGAGAGGAAGGGCTAAGATAGAGAGGATTATAGAATTGGAGAATTCTAGAATCCATTAGGGGCTAAGCAAGATTAGTAGGTGATTAGATAGGCATTTTAGAGAAATTTTGCTTATGTTCTTTATAAGAAAGAGAAAAGAAACTCAAGAAGGGTGTGGTAAAAAAACTTGATATTTTGTGCACGTATTAGATCCAGATAAGTGTAAATACTCCTCTTTGTATTGGGAAAAATGATTTGCAGATAAGAAAGTAGTCAAAAAAATGGTTGATTAGTTAAATAGTTGGGTGGATTGCCTAGCAAGCTATATCCAAGAAGCACGAGCTTCCTTGGTGGCTGCTAATCCACACTTTGAAAAAATTAAGTTCTGAAAGACAAAGTACTTGCATAAATAATAAAAGGTACCAAAATTTTGTACAAGAAATGCTTGATAAAATAATATATGAAATTGACTAATTATAACAATAAGCAGGTCAATACTAATGTCAAATAGGTTGGGTATGGTTTAGGAAATAGGGTAGGGTTCTATGATTAGGCTAGGGGTCTGAAAGTGAGACTTGGTTGAAGTATGTTAGGTGGAAATAACTTGCTATTATTCTATCACATAGTGGCCATTGATGGTTGGGGTGACCATTGGCAGTTAGGGTAACTATCGGTAGTAAAGGTAACCGTTGATGGTTAGGATGACCATAATTGGTTATTGTGGGTTGGGTTTGGGTCAAGAAAAGGTTGTTTTGACAAGGTCACAAAATGAAATTCTAAGAGATGGGTTTGGGCTAGGTTGATTGTGAAATAGAAATAAAGTAACTAAATGATTAAAAATAGATACTTAGCTTGCTGGTTGTTGATCTAATGAATGGTTGAGGTGGTTAATTGATGAACTTGATGGAGTTTGAGGCAATTTTAGTAGAGTAACGATACTTGGATTTTGGCTGATGGATGGTAGCACTTCGGATCTCTATCACACTTGCTGGCTTGTTGGATAACTAAAAGAACACCTACAAAAAGAAATTTTGATGTAAGAATCTCTAGCTCTAGATGATGATCACTTTATTCTAGATTTAGATTCACCCTCTCCTCCTCTCTCTTTATAGGATGGAAGGAGAGGTAAAACAATACTTTAATAAGAGGTTTAACTTACTATCTAATTTTTAGCTTTCGCATACATGGGATTACACATGAATTAGATAATCTAATTTTAAAAAAGAAAGTTGGAGTGATGTGGTTGTTTAGTGGTTTAGGTGGTGCAAACCTAACCATCGATAGTCAGGATAACCATTGTTGGTTAGGATGATCATCGACAGTTGAGGGTCTAAGGCCAAGTTGGGTTAAAAAAGTGGGTTAACTAGTAGGTAAATTTTGACTTGAGTTAGGTTTGGGTTTGTGGTTGATCAGTCAAGGTTGGTCCCTAGGGGGTCCCAAGGTGGTTTAGGGGTATTTCAAAATCTAGAATTGTTGTGTATGGTTTTCTATTCTCTACATTTTCCCCTTTTTATTATACAGTTTGTATCAATAAGTGGTAAAAAAAATGGAGTTTGGGTCGAAGGTTTAGTTTCCCCAAGTATGGGAGGAGGTGTTTCCCCTCAAAATAGGAATCGATGAGGTGAAACTAAATTGGGTGTGGGTATGATAAGTGGTTAAGTTGGTGATGTAAGTGGGTGATAGTTTAGGCACTAAAGTGTAAACATGTGCATAAAGTGTGATAGCTAAGATCGTGCAGTGACTAAGTTTCCATAGTTGGTAAAAATATGGTTGGTACTAAAAGGACAAGTGGCAAATGGATAACATGACCATATGTGATGGTTGGGCTACACTCGTAAACTCAAGTCTCTTAGATAAGGTCAATGTTTTCATAAGTATCCAAGGTAGGAAGTGATCTAGGGAAGACATAAATTAGTTAGGTGTGTGCTAGGTGGTGCAAGCTCAAAAAATGTCCAATGTGGCAAGTAATTGGTGTGGTCAAAAGGACTAAGGCAAGGCCATCATAAAATGTGCACTAGTTTATGCCAAAATGGCTAGTAGTAAGGTGACATGGTTGGAGGTAAGTTTGGTGGAGGAGGTGATCTCTGATTGGTTGAGTTGGTTTGGTTTTGGGGTGAAAAAGTTATTTAAAGGCAAAATAAAAATGCCAATATCCTGACTATTAATGGTTAGGGGTTTTGAAGTTGACCATTGATGATCACACTGATCGTCAATGGTTAAGTGATAATCCCTAAAAGGGTAGATACAAAAAGTGTCACCATGAGTCATTTTCATTCATTGAATATTTTGACTTTGGCATTTTTCTCAAAAAAACATTCATGGTGATTTGCTAGTGGTTGATTGGTTTCATATGTAAGAGGCGGGCCTTGGTGCTATGATGTATTACCAACATATGTTGTGGGATGTGGTGATGATCATGGCACTCATTGAGAGATGGGATCCGACCATGATCACCTTTCTATTAACTATAGGTGAGATGACCATCTTACCAAAGGATGTCCATAAGCTTACATGGCTACCCATTTGGGGTGAGCTGATTTATCATATATAGAGAGAGGAGTGGGATGACGTTATGGAGCTGTTGTATGGAGATGACCTTAACTTCATAAGGTGGCATGAAGGAGGATTTATCTATACTCTGCTATGCCAAAGGGTGAGAGATGATAGGAGGCTTTAGATGATGATGATGGTAGTGTTGTGATTGGTTGTACTAAATTCAAGCAATGGGAGGTTCCCTTATCTATTGCTAGGGGTATTAGTTGAGATGCTATTGGGCTACATAATGTTCAATTAGTTGCCTATATTACTGGTTTATATATACAAAGAGTTGTGGGGATTCAAATCCCATATGAGGTATGGTATCAACATCAAATTTGTTCTCCACTACTAGGCTTATGAGTACATCTAGGTGATGAGGTAGATGAGGATACTATAGGAGGGGTATGCATAGATGGAATTTAGAGTCAGGTTTATAAGGTAGAGATCTGATTTCAACCTTTTAGGACTAGGTGGAGGGGTTCATGATGTTGATTGGTTCAGAGGTACACTAGATGCCTTAGTTGTCAAAGGCATAATCTAGAGACCCTATGTCAGGTTTTTAGGGTGGGCTCATTAGAAGAGAGATACACTATCCCTATAGAGATACAAATGGATTTTTGGTAGGAGAGAGGGTGAGACAAAGCTAATTATTTTTGACAAGGTGCGGTGATAGTTCAACCTAGTGTAGGATATACCAGGTTAGTTCTTGAGATATAAGCGAGAGGATATAGAGATACTACTTACTAAGCCATAACTAGTTTAGATTTTTCTTGATCATGAGGAGTTGTCTGTTTAGATAGACCTGGATGATGTAGGTGTTACACAAGCATATCCTACATGGTACCAGGCACTATATGCGGTGGCTGATTTTGGGGGAGATGGTGGTCAAAGGGCGATAGATGTTGACCTAGATGGGAGAAGTGGCTAGTGAGAGCAGGTATAGGGGGTTACCCTAGATTTTTAGGTAGTGATTATAGAGAGGGATCAGGCATGAGTAACACTAGCTATGGTATAGGGTTCTATTGTAGTATTATAGGGTCAATTGGAAATGACATAGGGTCAGGTAGCTATAGTTATAGGTGAGAGGGACCACTTGATAGTGGCGATCAAAGGATTCATTCCAAACTAACTCATCTTCATAGATGATGTGGCCCAAAAATTTTCCCTTAGTAATCTTGAATATACAATATTTTTGATTTAGGGAGATATTTTGTTCTCTACACCTTTATGGTACCATTCTCAAATTCTTGACATGGTATTATTGTTTATTAAAAAATATAGTTGAGATATGTTATCCTTGGTTACCTAAGAAAGAGATTACCTATGATAGGTTTGAGGAGGAGCTACAACACCTATAGGACTAATGGGTACTATCCCCATGTAGAGGTACATAGATATAGTGGAGGAGCTCCACTATTATTAGGTGAGAGTCTTCAGACATTGTCTCAATGAACCCTAATGGGGAGAGTATAGAGCTGGTATGGTTAGAGGTGCTAGCATGGTGATACCTAGTCAATGGGTTACATTCATGAGAGGATAGGTAGGTAACTTGAGAGGATATGTAGGTACCTCAAGAGGATAGGCACCAAGAGGCAGTGGTGCCCCAGGGGCATAGTTTGATTATGAGACATTACATATGTTGATGTATATGATTTTGATACTAGCCTAGGAGCTGATGTAGTGAGATGTATGTTGATTTTAAGAGATAGATATATTTGGTTTTATACATGATGATGTTTATGGTTTATTATAGACTCATGATTGATAGATATGATCTTTGTTTATTGCTTATGGTTCATGGTTGTGATAATCATGTTAATTATTGATGATGTGATTATTCATTATGGTTATGCTCATGTTGATAGGGATATGAATGCTGACATAGAATCACCTAGCTAGGTATGTGATGAGATGGATTTCTGTTTATATTCATCATGATATTGATATGATGGTTATAGTTGGTACGTTTGATATGGTAATCATTTGTATGATGAATGGACAATGCGATGATGTTGATCACATGGATTATTTTTTATGGTTTGTTGTTATTATTTATGATGATGATGTTGTTTATGGATGATTAGGATGAATGTATCATATTTATGAATATTAATCTTGATGATGTTATTTATGGATGGTTTTTTCTATGATGTTGATATGCTGATATTATTGTGGTGAGATTAGTTTATTACTTTAATGAGTATATACTTCCTCATTTAGATTTAGACATGTGTTGAAAGTGGTTTCTTCCTTTATTGTTTATGGATGTTATGATGTTGATGGTAATGAGTATGTGCATTTATATGGTTTATACTAATAATTTCTATTTTGTTTATGATATGATGTGGTTATGATTACAATAATTTTTTTAAGGTGAAGCACATAAAGTAAGTTAAATAACAAAACTAGATGTGAGAAAGGGAAGATAATCAAGAGACAAATGTCTAAGTGATTATATCAACCAATATGAGAGGATAATAAGAGGGCATGATGCTTTTTATTTAGCAAGGACAAAAACAAACTGAAGTTATATTAGCTTAAGGAATAAAAGCACTTTGAATGCTTCACATTAACATGCGTTAGTTGGTTAAAAGGTGTCTTGATCACATTATTTCTAGTGAGCTCAAAATCCCTTGATTATAGTGCATAAAGGGGACATGGATGAAGATGGAACCTTCTTGTAAGACTAGCATGCCTCTTCAGTAGGTTACCAAAGAGTCAATATAAACAAGTCAATGTCATATAAGATTGAGACTAATCGATGTGGGAAGTCTACTCATGAGAGTCGATTGCAACTTTCAAAATTATTATGCTTAAGAGAGCTGATTGTAGATTTCAAAATTCTTTGGATGTTTTTGATGCTTGATAATGGGTATTTTGCTTAGTTTGTTGTTGTTTGGGAGGGTTAGGGAAGCTGATCGATATGTGAAGCTTCCAAGCAATTGCTATGCTTTGACAAATACTTGAGTCAGTCATCCTTCAAGGGAGTGGTCTAAGTTTGTGTGATTTGTTTAATGATTTTGATAATTATCCATCAAGGGAGAAGTCTACCTTATTTTGAGTAATTTTTGATATATTTTTAGAAGTTGTCCTTCAAGGGAGTAGTCCATGAATGCTAGGAAGTGACCCATGATTATTTTTGGTTATGATTAAGCTTTTGATTTTGATTTACATAGACTTGATTGTATAGGTGTAAAGGTTCTCCTTATATGAAGGCAAAGCTAAAAGCATAAAAAGATTGATTAGGTGTAAAGGAGGTTTAGGTGACAATGATCATGGGAATCCATCCTAGGAAAGGGGTGGAGAGAACCATCAGAATCATGCCATGGGTAGAGCGATGGTATACATTGTTAAATATTAGGCTATGCTTATGACATATAATCACATGATTCATTTTTAATTAATTGTCTTTAAAATATGGAGATGAATGTGGTTTGAAAGCAAGGGATGAGCTCAAGTTAGATAAAAGGTGAGTTTGATATTTTAAAAGAAAATAAAAGACATAAATGCAAATCATTGAGGGGCTCAGGCTTTGGGTTTCCCTCAAGAGAGGATAACTAATAAGGTCTTGATCCATACTTGTGCATTATGATATAAGGTCCAAGCTAATTGAAAGCAAATTTGCCCCACTTGCTTTTCTCCATATTGGTGACTTGTTGGTTTTCATTTAGGATAAGGTCTCTAATATTGAATTCTTGCAATTTAAGGTGTTTTTTATAGGCATGTTTGATTCACTCTTGATAGACATGAAGATGGGTAAGGGAAGCTAAATGACACTCATCAAGTAGCTCAAGCTAGGCTAAACGTTCTTGATGATAATCATCCTTAGAGACAAGATCTTGCATGGATATGCAAAGAGAGGGAATTTGGACTTTGAGAGGCAAAACAATCTCTACTTCAAAGACTAGAGAGAAAGGGGTAGCACCCATAGGGGTTTGAATGCTAGTATGAAATGCCCATAAGGAGAAAGGGATGTGTAAATGCCAATCCCAACTAGATGCATTGACCATTTTAGTTAGCATGTTATTGAGAATTTTGTTGGAGGATTCCACTTGTCCATTAGCTTAAAGATGATAGGGTGAAGATAAAATCAACTTGATACAAAATTCATCACAAAGATCTTGGACTTGTTTATTTTTGAAGGATTTGCCATTATCATTGATGATTTTTTGAGGAACACTAAAATGATAGATAATGTGATGGTTGATAAAGTCTATAATGTTTTTAGATTTGGTTGAGATGAGAGGAATAACCTCTACCCATTTAGTAAATTAATGGATTGCAGTGATGATAGAATGATGTTGATGTGAAGAATGGGGGATAATTTCACTAATAAGGTCCAGACCCCATTATGAAAAGGGCCAGAAATTTGTGGAGACATAAAGACTATGTCTAGGTACATGATGCAAAATGGTGTGTTATGATAGGACCTAAGTTCCCCAAAGCTCTAACACAACTTGTTAGAATTAAGAGCACACATGATTACCATTGTATAAGCAACTTAAGATGCGAAAATAACTAGAAGTACAAGTAACTATCAATGAGAAACAACACAGAATATGAGAGGCAACACACAATTGTATTCAACTCAGTTAGAAGGAAATTACAACAAAGAGATCACACTCTTCTTCCACTTCATGGGCTTAAATTAATCTTCCCTCAAGAGTAATCTTTTCTCAATAGGTCACAACACACAGCTAACATAATCTATTGTTCACCTCATTATATTGTTAGTACAATCGAGTACAAACCGGTACTCCAAGTAGATCTCACCATGATCTTGCTCCTTGATATATTGATGTCACCTTGGATCTTGCTCCCCCGTAGATCTCCTTTTGACCCTCGCATTCACACACCCCTAAAATCCAACCTGATCTTACTTATCACATGTAGATCTCCACCATGATCTTGCAACACCCTGCAGATCAAACCTTATCTTACATACATGAAGAATCCTACTTGATTCTACCATGGGAAGAACTCTCCTACTTCTACACTTAACAATAGAGCCCATGAGTCTATTATATATATCTCATGCATATAATGATTAGACTTGCGGCTCAAGACTTGAACTAGTCTTTAACATGCAAACAACCCGTTCACTTAACTGACTGTTCATCAACAGCAGTTTTGGAACCGCACAGGAGACCGACATCGGTCCCTGTCTAACTGGAGGTGACTGACGTCGACCGATCCTACCGATGTTGGTTGCCTTTGCACTGATCCTTGGCTGACGTCAGTTGTGGCCTACCGATGCTGGTGATTGATACTCAATAACCTCCTCCCCTGTTTGCATCCAGGTGAAGCTTTTAGCTCCACAACCTAACAATCTCCCACTTGGAGATAAATAGCTGCACCTGCACCTGTACCAGTACTTTGTCTAATCTACATCCTGGCTTGTATTCCTCTTCAAGCTCAATCTTGAAGACTACCCACCACACTCCTTGTGGTGTTAATCCTGTGCCTGAATTTCTTCATTCTCAGCTTACCTTCTTCTACCATTGCTATACTCCCACTCAAACAGAAACCCCTGTGAGTAACCTGTAATCAAAAAACCACTAACCAGATCTGGGTCATCTATTAGTCAAATTTGCTCTGAGAACATCCAACCTCGCTCTGATACCAATTGATAGGACCTAAGTTCCCCAAAGCTCTGACACAACTTATCAGAATTAAGAGCACACATGATTACCATTATATAATCAATTTAAGATGTGGAAATAACCAGAAGTACAAGTAACTATCAATGAGAAATAACACAGAATATGAGAGGCAACACACAATTGTATTCAACTCAGTTAGAAGGAAATTAAAACAAAGAGATCACACTCTTCTTCCACTTCATGGGCTTACAGTAATCTTCTCTCAAGAGTAATCTTCTCTCAATAGGTCACAACACATAGCTAACACAAGCTGTTGTTCACCTCATTGTACTGCTAGTACAATTGAGTACGAACCGGTACTCCAAGTAGATCTCACCATGATCTTGCTCCTTGATGTATTGCTGTCACCTTGGATCTTGCTCCCCCGCTGATCTCCTTTTGACCCTCGCATACACACACCCCTACAGACCAACCCGATCTTACTTATCACATGTAGATCTCCACCATGATCTTGCATCACCCTGCAGACCAAACCTGATCTTACATACATGAAGAACCCTACTTGATTCTACCATGGGAAGAACTCTCCAAGTTCTACATTAACAATATAGCCCATGAGTCTATTATATAGATCTCATGCATACAATGATTAGACTTGTGGCTCAAGACTCGAACTAGTCTTTAACATGCAAACAACCCATTCAATTAACTGACTGTTCGTCAATAGAAGTTCTGGAATCGCACAGGCAACCGACGTTGGTCCCTATCTAATTGGAGGTGACCGATGTCGACCGATCCTACCAATGTCGGTTGCCTTTGCACTGATCCCTGGTTGACATCGGTTGTGGCCTGTCGACGCCGGTGACTGATACTCAACAACCTCCTCCCTTGTTTGCATCCAAGTGAAGCTTTTAGCTCCACAACCTAACATGTTATTGACATTTAACACACCTTTTCACATAATCACAATAGTCTTGGTTAAAGTTAAGCTAGTAATATCCAAGGTGAAAGATGCACTTAGTGATGGTAAGGCCACTAAAAAGTCCCCCATGGATCCCATTATGTGTTTCCCTGATAGCATGAGAGGATTCATGACTACATAGGAAACAAAAGAGAAGATCATCAAAGATGAATTTATAAAGAATTCCCCCAGTATGGTATTACATGAGGTATAATGGATAAAATCTTTATGAGCATTCTTAGAAAGATCAGAAGGAGTGATGGCAATGTTAAGATAGTCGAAGGTCTGCTAATACCAAAGATCGAGTTGGGCCTCCTCCACATTAAAGATGGTGGGAGAATCTAGTTTGGCATAAGAAGGTTGGGTAAGTCTGTAGATAATGAAAAATAGCTTAGATTTAGAGGGTGTAGATGGGATCTAAGAGGTGAGGGAAGCCATGGTGTCGATGAACTTGTCCATAGATCATTGAGTGGTTTGGATATGGTAATGCTCAAATGATGTTAAGAGTTTGTTAACTAGTTTTTTGTATTATTACAAAACATCATTCTTACACTGGTAAGAGCCATTGATTTGATTGACCAAAAGTTGAGAGTTGTCAAATATGTTGATCATTTTGACTCCTAAGGCTAATGTAGTTTGAAGGTCTATTACTAAGGCTTCATACTTAGCCATTTTATTGGTGCATTCAAAATCTAGCTTGAAGGAAAAAGGAAGAAGTTTGTCATGAAGGGAGATAAGATAATGCCAACTCCCTCACCATGTTGACACTTTGATCCATCAAAGAACATGGTCACCTGATAGGTGAAGTCTTCCTGAGAGAGGGTCATGATGGACTCATCAAAAAACTTAAGAGGAGGAGGTTGATCATCAATGAAGGGTGCATCAGCCAATTGGTCGGTAATGATTTTCCCTTTAATTGAATTCTATTGAATAAAATCAAGGTCAAACTCAAATAAAAGCATGATCCACTTAGACATACATTATTTTTTGTATGTCTTGGAGTGCATATACTTTAGTGGGTTGGTATTGGTTATGACATAGGTCTTGTGGTTGAGAAGGTAGTGATGAAGCTTGGTGGCCATAAAGACTAAATCTAAGTAAAGCATCTTGATAAGGGTGTACCAAGTCTTGTACTCTAAAAGCATGAAACTAATGTAGTAAATGACTTACTCTTTAAGTTGTTCATCCTGATAAGCAAGCATTACCCCTAGGGAATGGTTTGTGGTTAAGATATAAAGGTAGAAAAGTTGATCATCTTTGGGAGGAGTGACGATAGGTAGAGATAAAAGGTATTATTTAAGTGAATCAAAGGCCTTTTAATAGTTGTTATTCCACTTAAAAGATACATCCTTCTTGAGAATGTGGTGCAAGGGTTGGCATTGGTCTAAGAGTTGAGAGATAAAGCGATGAATGGATTGGAGCTTCCCTTACAAGATGTGGAGTTTCTTGAGGTGGGTCAGAGGTGGCATGTTGAGGATTGCTTTGATTTTGGCATGATTGAATTAAATTTACCTAAAGGGAGATGCTAAATCTAAGGATTTTTCCTTATCAAATCCTAAAAATGTACTTCTTTGGGTTAAGGTAGACATGGTAATGAATGAGGCACTCAAAGATGATCTTAAGAATGACTAAATGATCCTTACACCATTTGGATTTCCTAAGAAGGTCATTGATATAGTCCTTGATAATTTTGTGGATTAGGTCTTGGAAGATGTAGGTCATAGCAGGTTGGTAGGTTATACCAGTGTTCTTTAGTTTAAAAGGCATGATCCTATAGTAGAAGGTCCCTGATGGTGTGATAAGGTAGTTTTGTGTGGATCTTTAAGGGAAATTAGGATCTGATTGTAACCCAAGAATCTATCCATGAGAGATAACATCTCATGATCGACTATAAGATCAACTAGCTGGTTAATGCTTGGTAGAGGAAATTCATCTTTTGGGAAAACAAGGTTGAGGTCATGAAAGTCCACACAAATGTTTAGTCTCCCCATGGTTTTTGTGATAGGCTCAATGTTTGAGACCCATTGAGGGTATTCAATAGGTTGAATGAAATTGATGGAGAGGAGATGTTGAAGCTATTTTTTGACAAGAAAGGCTATGCGAGGGTGCATTCATTAAAGTTTCTACCTAACAAGCTTATCATCATGGTTGGTGACTATATTATGGGTAATGATGGAGGGGTCTATTCCTGGCATGTCATTTTAAGACCAAGAAAATGCTATGCTATGGTCTTACAGGAAAGAGGAGAAGTCTCAGAGCTCCTCAAAATTTAGTGATTGGCTAATTTTGACTATGTAAGGGTCATCAAAAGTGCCCAAGTTGATATCCATGGTGGAGTCATTCAAAATAGTCAAAGTCCTCAAAGGTAGGGATTTGTAGATAGAGGAATTCGGTGCACCAAGGTAGGTGAGAATGGAATCATCATCCTAAAATTAAATGGTATTAATGGTAGGAGAATCATCTCCTATCATCTCAAGATGGGTCAGAGGGATGGTTATGATTTCCCTATCCTTTTGATAAGTTAGGGGTTTAAGGCTAATCATGTTGATAAACAAAAGTTGGAGAGATGATATTGGAATCCTTAGCTATCGATAGAGAAGGGGTTGGTAAGGAAGGGATGCCTTCATCAATGACAATAATAAGAGGTGGGTTGGTTTATTGTTTAAGTGGGGTGAAATTGAGGCCATGATTTTTATGAAGTTTTTGGGTTTTGATTAAAATAAACTCATGTGGTCCATGTGCATACCAACCTAGGCCAAATCCCTTCCAAGCACACCTATAGAGGTATGTTTTGGCAAATTCTAGTTTGTCTAGATAGGAGTAGTTAGAGGTGAATGGTCAAAGTGAAAAAGAGGTGGTGTAAGTGTCAAGGGGTTTATCAAGTCCCCCATAGATGAAGTTGGTTTGATGAGTTAAAGGTTTAAAAGGAACAATGGTTCTAATATTGGGGTCATAACTAGGTTGGTGGTCAATTTTTCCATACTCTTGAGGAGTAGGGAAAGCATCAAGGGTGAGAAGTCGATACTCCCCTAATGAAAGATGTTGGAAGGTTGATTTCAAAGGGTCCATTATGGATATTTGGGTGGAAAGAATAAAAAAGGTAGTGGATTATTTATTGGGAGAAGGAGATGGGATCTCATCTACCACTAGTGAAGGTTTTTTAGATGGAGGAAGGAAAATGCCATGGGTCAGTACGTCATGTTGCATGATGTGAAGGGGCTCGAGTCATCTTGTATGGTAATAACTTGACCTTCATGTTCAAATTTGATGCATCGATGTAGAGTGGATGATAAAAAACCCATGAAATGAATCTAAGGGCATCTTAATAAGACATTATATTAGAACTCTCCTTCCACTACATATAAGAGCTTAGGAAGCATGCAGGGTCCTTGGCAAATGTGAAGGATGATAGTTATTAAAGTCATGGCCATGGTATCATTGAATGATCAGAGCACTACTGAGGTTGATGACACGATGTTCTCGGGTAATTTGAGTTGGTTATAGGTATGAGAGGAGATGATGTGGATACTAGTTCCCCCATCAATCATGACCCTTTTGATGTAAATTTGGTTGATATAGGTGGTAATAAAGAGGGGAAGATCTGGGTCATCTGGATGGATGGAAAGTATTTTTGAATCCTTGAAGGTTACAAGGTTGGAAATGTGTAGAGCTCTGATAAAAGTTGCAAAAGGTTGAGGGTCTTCTGACCTCACCTCTATAGACTGAAACACTTCTATCATTACTTGGTGATGGTGTGGTGAGGTGTTGATCAGTTCATACAAACTCATCTTCATTGAGTTTGGTGAAGCTATTTCAGAACTATTTGTTAGATTGATTCAAATAGATTGGATTAAGATGGACCCAATATGGATACTTTGGGCTTAGTTAAGGTGGTTGGTGTTGGTTAAGTGGTAGCGTAATAGAATAGGGATTTGTCTATGGAATGGAAACCTTTGCCTTTCCCTTATCTTTTGGTTGAACCTATGATCGCGTGACCACATGGATGGTATGGATTGGGGAAGGAGTTAGGCTAAGTGATTACTTTGGTTCCTCTTCACTCTGAGGTAAGAGTGGATGGGTAGGTAGGTGTTGGTTGATGATATGTGGTTCTTGGGTCAGTGGTGGGCTAAAAGTAAGCTCATCAAATAACAAGTCATCCTTATGATACAAATTATGGACTAAGACTTAGAGAGTCTTGCATTTCTCCATGTCCTACCTGGGTGTCCTATGGTATGAACATATTAGTTTTTCATTGTACTAAGGTTTAGGACTCTATGGGTCGAATGGTCTAATAGGTGGTAAGGTTAAGTAGGATGATTACAATAACCTTTGAAGGATGTTTGAGTAGAAATATAGTAAAGGTGGCAAGGGCATGGGAATCTTAGGTTTTGTGTTGGGGTAGGAGTCTTCTTATGAGGAGGCTTTCTTGTGGGAGTCTTGGGTGAAGGATCTTTCTTGGTAAATGATTTAGGCATAGATAGCTTGACGGTGGGTGACTTGGAGGTAAAAGGTATTGGGATAGATATATAAGGGATAGATAGTTTGGTATTAGGAGATGTGGTAAAAATAGGTGAGGATGAAATTAGGAGTGATGGTGTAGCCAAAATAGGTGGTTGGGTTTAATCTATGCTTGGGGTGGCTAGTTTCCTTACTAAGGTAGAGGGGTGAGGTCCTAAAATAGAAGGCAAAGTGGAGAGGGGAGGTAAATTTTTCATTTGTGGGATTTTGGGTGGTTTTTCTCTCTCATTTGATTTAGTTAAGGGTTTGTTTTGTGGGTTTAGTGGGGTTAAATGCACCTTTACTATGGATGAGTAAGGTTTTGAGTGGGGAACATGCCAAGATTCATGGTAGGATTGGTTGGAATGATGAGAGGTGATTTGGGTACTTCAGGTAGGGTAGGTTGAGATGATTTGGTGATGGTTTGGTTAGTATAGATGTTTAATAGCTTGGGTGTGATGGTGGTGGGTTTTATAGTAGAGGTGATAGGTTGGTTTGATAATGGTGTGGTTGGGGGTTCCTTCCTAGTTGAGTAAGGAAGCCTAAGGTGGTGCCAATATGTGGCATGATCTATATCAGGTTGGGATAGGTATCCTAAGTTTTGGACCATCCAAGAAAAAGGCTTATAGATAGGTTTGATCCCCTTAGTGTTGGTATTAAAAGATAGGCCCGTGGGTGGAGAAAGGGGAATGAGTAGCTTGTCCTTCACCTCAATCAAAGGTTTTAAGGCTTGGGAAGGTGGTTCCTCGATAGGAAGAGTAGGTAGAATGATCACTTCCTTAGAGATGCTTTCGAAAAGGAAAGTCGAATGTTGTAGGATAGAAGAGAAAGGTGTGTTGGGGATGGTCACCTCCTTTAGTATGTCCTCCAAAGAAGGGGTTGGTTGCTCTACTATCTTGAAAAATGAAGGAAGGTAAAAGGTTATCTCCTTTGTTTCAGTTTTCAAAGGAGAGGTTGGTGACTCCACTACCTCAATAAGTGGCGAGGATGGTAGGGTAGGTTGGATAGTGGTTTCCTTAGTAGCGAGTTTACTAAGCACCATGTTAATAATGTGTACCTCATGGGAGGATTCTAATTTGCTTTTATTTTTGGTAGGAGTGTGGTTTGGAAATGGTTGTCTAAAGATGTCAAGTGATTGGTCTGGGGGTGTGTTGTGGTTATCCAATGCAAGTTCCCCTTTGTCAATGAGATTTTGGATGATGCTCTTGAAAGTGTTACACCTACTAAAATCATGTCCAATGACATGGTGGAAAGAACATAATTCATTCTCTTTATACCAAGTAGGTACAGGACAAGAAAATTAGAATTACTATGGAGGTTTGATCGAAAGAAGTTGGATAATGTTAGGTTTTAACAATTTTTCCAAGACCAAAGCATATGATTCCCATAGTGGATTAAATTGTCTTTGGTTGTTATGGTTTGGATTCATAGTATTTTGATTGGAGGAATTGTAAGAATTAGATTGGTTAAAAACATGTGGAGGGTGGGTTAAGGATAATTGCATTTGCGGTTCCCTTTTTTTTGAGTTGGGTGTTGTTTTGGTTGTTGGGTTGGGAGGGTGAGGTTTCACTTGATTTGAAGGTGGATTTATTGTTTTTCAACTTTAGTTTCCCCTCATCAGTGACTCTATTTTATAGTTTATAGGCTATGGTGAAGGCTTCATCAAAGGCCCTGAATCTCTAAACTCACAATGTTGAGGAAATGTGTTTAGCACATGCCGAGGCAAAGAACTCAATCAACTCATGTTGGGGTAGAGAGAAGGAAATTTGGTTATTGAAACTTCTCAAACAAGCCAAAAAGTTAGTAATAGATTCATTGTCAAATTGTCAGATGGAGTATAGATCGATTATGGAAACTTTCCTAGAGATGTTTATAAAAAAGTGGTCTAGGAAGGTTTGGGTGAGTTGGGCAAAAGAAAAGAGGGAGTGCCGATGAATATCACTATACTTATCCAGTGTTGGACCTAATAGAGACATGGGGAAGGTCTAAAGGAGGAGAGCATCATCATAGGAAATCAAGTAGCATGAATGCTTAAATGCCCTCAAATGTTGTTGGGGATCTTCCTTACTACAGAATTTAGAAAATTTAGGAAGTTGCCATTGAGGTGGGTAAGGTCAGACATGGATGGATGGGTGGATAGGTTCATTACATATTTGGTCATATAATAAAGGGTTCTAAGTACCAGAGATAGATGAATCAAAGGTGGTCATTGTTTCTATTAGCAGTTTGAGAAGATCTATTTGTGGTTGTGTGCCCTCATAGTTATAGGGTAAGTTTTTTTGGGTCTGGGTAGGTGTAGCGTAAAGATAACCAACAAAAGGTGGGAAGTGGTTGATAAGGTGTTGGGTATATGTAAGTAGATGTGGAAGGTTGGGTGGAGGATGGGGCCATATATTCTTATGGGCTCGAGATATGGCTTAGGCTAGGTACAATTGGTACTTGTTGAGAAGTTGGTATGGATTGAATAAAAGGTATTGTTAAGTTGGTGGGTTGAGGATAGTGGTAATATTGGTGTTGATGGGTGCAAGGGTGGAAGGTATAGGAACCACCAAACTCTAGAGTGGAGTGGAGGTAGGTGGGTTAGAAATAAGAGGGAAAGTAACAATACTAGTATAAGGTACTCCCACTATAATAGGGATATGGGTGGCCAAAGGCTAGGTTGCTCTAATGTTAGAGGAGTTGTTAGTTGCTGTATATGGTGTTTGGTTATTAATTTGTTACATAGATTGGTTTTGGATAGTGGTGTTAGTGCTATGGTTGGTGGAAGATGAGGCCTGGGTAGCTAAAGTCCTATTGGAAATGGGGGCACAAGAGGTGGTGCCCATGAGGTGGGATGGCATCCCATAGGGTAGATCAATAGGTGGAACTAAATTAGGGGTATGGTGAGAGATGGTGTTGAGATAATGTTGAAGGGTTATAGGGTTTTTATCAAATAAGACAAACAAATACACACCTCCTTGGGTAACTATCTGAGGGATGCTAGGATTTCCAGAAGAATGGGGGGAACCATCTACATCTGAGACATAATCCATGAATGAATATGAAGAGGAAGATGGATGATTAAGAGGTGGATCTTGGTTCACTTGGTTCCTTAGTTGTTACCTAGTTAAAACCATGCAAAGAGGAGAAAGAAGAAGATATAAATAATCTCACAACTCAAATAGAGAAAAGCCAAAAGTCAAGGAAAATAAATAGACACTAAAGTGCGTTAATCTTAATATTTATTTTAGTCTCTCTTTTGGCTTATGACTTAAGCTTTAAGAAATATGTGATTGGAATTGGCTTATAGAGTGGGTAATAAAAAATAAATCTATGGTTGGTTTTAGGTTATGTTTAGGCTCTCAAATAGATCTATATTAGAAATTAGTATGTGGCTTGATATTTGTGCCTACCCCCTCACTTCACACACCATAGTGATAAAGGTGTCAGGTGATTGGCCAAGATATACCAATTACCAAAGTTTATACTCAACCAGAGAGCTAAGTTGGTTCTCCCCTTGGTGATGAAATCTAAGTAGGATAGCTAGGAAAAGTGACCACTAGGTAATGAAATCCCAGTCGGGCCTTATGTCAATGTTTAATGCTTATTTATATGTAAGTGGTTTGGTATTGTGTGTGTGACAAAAGTGAAGCTATGATTGAATGATTTTACTTTAATTAAGCTATGTGAGCTAAAATAAGCAAGCAGATAATGCATGTAGTCAATTTTAATCCCAAAATAAAAATTTGGTTTCATTATATGAGTAGAGAGATAAGAAGAAGAGAGCACCTAGATTCAAATATGAACCTAAGAAAAGACTCAAGTGTCCCATCGAGCGTGTCAAAATGTTTCAAAGAAATTTTGCTTATGTTCTTTATAAGAAAGAGAAAATAAACTTGAGAAGGGTATGGTAAAAAAACTTGATATGTTGTGCATGTGTTGGATCCAGAGGAGTGTAGATACTCATCTTTGGCTTGGCAGGAATGACTTGTAGATAAGAAAACACTCAAATAAAGGGTTGATTAGTTAGATAGTTGGGTGGATTGTCTAGAAATATAGATCCAAGAAGCATGAGCTTCCTTGGGGGCTGTCAATCCACACTTTTAAACAATCAAGTTTTGAAATACAAAGTACTTGCATAAAATAAAAGGTACTAAAATTGAGTACAAGAAGTGCTTGATAAATAATAGATAAAATTGACTAATTATAGTAATATGTAGGTCAATACTAATGCTAAATAAGTTGGGTATGGTTCAAGAAATAGGGTAGGGTTCTATGATCAGGCTGGGGGTCTGAAAGTGAGATTTGGCTTAGGTATGGTAGGTGGAAATAGCTTATTATTTTGTCACACAGTGACTATCGATGGTTGGGGTGACCATCAACTATTGAGGTAACCATTGGTAGTTGGGATAGACCATCGACAGTCATGATGACCATCGATATTTACTATGGGTTGAGTTTGGGTCAAGAAAAGGCTATTTTGATGAGGTTAAAGAATGGAATTTTGAGAGATGGGTCTGGGCTAGGTTGATTGTGAAATAGAAATAAAGTAACTAAATGATTGAAAATAGATACTTAGCTTACTATTTGTTGATCTAATGAATGGTTGAGGTGGTTGGTTGATGAACTTGTTGATGGAGTCTAGGGAAATTTCAACAGAGTAATGGTACTTGGATGTTGGCTGATGGATGAAAACACTTCAAATCTATATCATACTTGTTGTCTCATTGGATTGCTAGAAGAACACCTGTAAAAAGAAACACTGACATAAGAAGCATTGGCTCTGGATGATGATCGCTTGATTTTGGGTTTGGATTCACCCTCTCCTCTTTTCTCTTTATAGTATGGAATGAGAGGTGAAATAATAATTTAATAAGAGGTTTAACTCAGCGTATAATTTTATCTCTTGCATGTATGGTCTCACACATGAATTAGATAATATAATTATAAAAAATCAAGTTGGAGTGATGTCATAGTTTAATGGTTCAGGCAGTGCAAATCTGACCATTGGTGGTCAGAATAACTGCCAATGATTAGGGTGATCATCGGTGGTTGAGGGTCTTAAGCTAGGTTGAATTAGCCAGTAGGTCAATTTTGACTTAATTTAGGTTTGGGTTTGCAGTCGAAAGGTTAGGGCTGGTCCCTAGGGGGTCCCAAGGTGGTTTACGTGTATTTTGACATCTAGAACTGTTGTGTATAGTTTTCTAGTGTCTACAATAAGTGATTAGGGAGTTGGGATGTAAGAGAGCCTAAGAATAGGCTAGGGTAGGTGGGATTGGAATTTAAAATTCCAATATAATGGACAAGTGGGATTAGTTAATGGATAATAGGGGATTAGGTGGATTAATTTATTTGTGGAGTAGGCATAAGGTTAGTGGATGAGGAATAATGAAGGGGGCTATTAGAAAAATGACTATAAAGGGTGATATTAGAATGGAATTAGAGGGGATAAATGAGATTAAACAAAATTAGTGTTGACTAATAATATAATATTAGTGACTATAAATGAAGTAAGCAAATTTAGATGTATATATTTTACCCCACTTTGAAAGGGAATTGTGAGTGGATGAAGTAGGAGGAGTAATGTTCTTTCAAAGAAAAACTATTTCATGGATGAATGTAAACTGAAATGAATTCTAAAGAATAAATAAGATATATTCCTATATTTCATTCTAAAACAAACACAAGTTCTTAAAATTAAATTTAAGTCCACTTTATAATATGATTTATACAAGAGAAAATAGTATCATTTACTGATATAATGAGTCATTTTATGACCTCATTATTCTCCCACACTCATGCATGTACTCATGCATGTTACTATTTTATCTATAGATTTAGCTTTCTCAATCATTTATTATAGCCACGTTTTTGGTAGAAATCCACTTATTTTATTTAAAATAAACATTTTCCATCTTCCAAAATATTCACAGGCTTATTCTATTGTGTTAGCCTATGATGATATTTGAAGTAATAAATATTTGTATATTCTTTTGATCCACTTTTTCTATGATCATTTTAACAATGAAATTGTACTTTATTGAAAAATATCTTTACTTGAGAATATTAGCTCCTTTTTTTCAAAGAATTAAATAAATATCTTCATCTCATTTCTCATTGCAAACTATATAAGATGAATTGAAAGATCCCAATGAATATTCTTTTTAATTCAACAAGGCATTCAAGTGTTTGAAAATAATATTTTGAAATAAATAATGCATTTATATGGGAAGAGCCGCCATTTACTTGTTTTCAACTCTTTCTTTCTTTTATCTCTCACACTTGGACTTATGCATGTCCTTATGCACGGTGAGATTTTTTTCTCTCTTTTTTTATTTTTTTTCTATTTATATTTATTTGTAATTAAAAAACATATAATTATATTTAAAAATAAAATAATAGAATAAATACCTTAGTCATATATTCAATTATCTTTTGCTTCCTTCATGTTGATATGGCCAAAGTTGATGCTAAAAAAGAGAAGAAAAACAAAGTTAATTAAGTACAAATTTATTATTTGTTTGGAAAAAGTAGCCATTTACTGGTTTTTAACTTTTTTTTCAAATCTTTTGTTTTTTATTATTATTATTATTATTATTATTATTATTATTATTATTATTATTATTATTATAGCTCTTGATCAGTTATTTACTAGTTTTCTAATCAAGACTCTTTTATATACTACATAACCAACCAATAAGCTAGTTTTCTAACCATGACTATCAATAATACTTGAAGGTTTTTATTGTTGATTTATTTTTTATTTATTTATTATTATTATTATTATTATTTTCATTTTTTTTCATTTCAAAAAAATATAACATGATAAAAAATTAGGAAGTAGCTAGTTCAGTTCTTCTACAACACTCAAATCAACTAAAAAGTTGATTATACTCATAAATTTCTTCTTTTATGAGTCAATTTTGCTAAAACTAAACCTATGTGTAAAAGCACAAAGAAAAGTCTCCCATTATTCTTAAAAATATTTAGATTTCAAATGATATTGAAGTTTCTCAATTATCACATGAATACTGCATCATCCATGTTATTATCATGGCCAAAACATCTTTTTGAAAGATAATTTCTATTTATGTTCAACATCTTCATAAATAATATACACATGTATCTTATTAGTACTAATCTTAACTCAAAATCTATTCCAATTGATTTAATTGTGATTTTACTAATCAAATCAAAATTATGGAAAGATTATATAACACACTAGATGACCTACATAGATAACTTGTTAGCACCTAGGTGAGACTTGAACCTGCAAAGAGAAAGATTCAATCACTTGTGCATATCAAAACAAGCATGTACACACTAGATAATAATCATGAAGATGATACAATATTCTATTTATCAGTCGAATAGGTTTAAAAGTACAAAAATAGGTAGATTTTACTCATACCCAGGCAAGGAATATAAATCAAGGCCTTAAGGCCTAAATAAATAGTATAAAGGGAAGAGAAAGAGGGAGATAAGAGCCCCCAAAACTAGAAAATATGACCTTTACTAAGTTATTTTCAAATTACAACATATAATTTCATGATTAATCTCTTTAACAAATTTTAAAAATGGTTTAGAGGCTAAGGAAGGCTTTCTTGGAACATTTGAAAGAGACTTGAGCATTCATTTATGATGTTTGACCAACACAACTTCCTAGATCTTTGCTTGCACATCCTCCATTCTTGATGAATAATAGCCTTCTTTGAAAATAGGCCTTAATCCTTAAGATTAGGTCATCATGACTCTATAAAGTCTTCATTTTAAACCTTATACTATTAATGATTTCTTTCCATATTCCTTGGACTATTAGAGATCTTTGAGTGCAAGTTTGACTTTATCTTTTGACTAGGTGTTGGAAGGTGAGAAGGTTCTCTTAGGAGTTCTCAAGACCTTTCCTACCTTTGAAATATTATTCCAAATACTTCATGAATTCTTATAACTTGGGAATGGCATAGAAGGTGAGGAGGAGCCTTGAAAATCCTTTGAAAAAACTTCTTTATATCATTTAGCACTTTTGAACACTTGATTCTTTCACATGAGCAAAAAGCAAAGGAGAGAGAAAGAAGAGTTTTTGCATTAGACCAGGAAAACATACACCATGGATGGATTCTAAACATGACATAAGACCTAAAAAATTGCATTTAGAGCCATCAAGTTGTCCAAAAGACATCATTTTGCTCATTTTGATTGCTTTAGCACCCCTTTCTTGTAGCCCTAAAAACATGAAAATATCCTTATATAAAAGATTGTATGAGAAAAATAAGAAACTTGGGAACATATTTGAGTACCATATATCACCTTACATCTCCACATTAAGTACTCCTTTTCCTTCATTTTCTTCTTCATTTAAGCCTAGTTAGCCCTCTTAGGCATAGAAAGAGAAAATTGGTTCAAATGACCACCTATACATGTGAAACTGGTCAAAACTATGTGATTTACTTTACTAGGAATAATACCATCCTCCATACTAAATTTGGGATCTTGAGACCCTATGGAAGTATGAAAACCAAGAAACCACCTTACTTCTTAGGCTTATTTTGAGCTTGTTTAAGACTGCCTTAGAAAACAAGCCTAGTTTGTCCACTTATATAATATAATTTTTTTTTTTTTTGAGATTTAGTAGTTATTAAAATTCCCAAATGACCTTATCCCATGATTGGGAAGTTATCCCCTTCTTAGAACACCTAAAAAACACTAAAAATCATAAAAATAGGGTTTTTGGAGCAATCTGTACAAGTGACATCAGCATCAAAGTACATGCTCAGAGCCTCCTTGTATTTCTCAATAACATAAAATAGGTTTTTAGAAAAAAAATATGTTATTATATATGATTTTGAGGTCTTTATCTGTAAATTGGTCATAACTAGGGGTTTAAGAGGGTTTCATACCTATTTGGGGTCTTAGCGATTGTTCATAAAGAACAAATCATTAAATGAACTCATTAAACTTGGAAAAACTTATTAGTATACCCATTAAACTAATAAAAAAAATATCATCTCACCATGCAAAGTGTGAGATATGGTACAAGCATTTAAAGTTGTTCATAGGGTGGCTTGCTTAGCACTTCTCAAGCCCAAGAGAAGTGTACTTTGTGTTCTGATTCTTCTAAGTAATTTATAATGATGTGAATAGTTAATAAAAATTTAAAAAATACATATCAATAATTCCAATTTATTTTTAAGTCTTTAGTAACCCTCTATATGCTTAGGGTACACTGGTTAGGGTGTTGGGGTTTAAGAGCCTGTATTGTCTTTGCTAACCCTCAAGGGCCTTGGAGTTAAAATTAAAGATTATTTTCACTTGATAATTAATTAAGACCTCTGATACATATATGAAACACCTAAATATCCATTCATGATGTCTATAAACCTGATTTTTGCCCTTTTATCTCAAGTGGATCTCTAAGTCTCATGGCTACCCTTGCCTAAGGAGTGGGCAGGGTATGAGGCAAAATAGTGGATACTTTCACTACTGGTATGACCTTGGAAATAAAATATAAAATTAAATACACTCATAATCACAAATTTTACCAAATTTCAAATCTTGATCATTCTTATAGAGGCCTCAAACCATCATTTTCCTTCATGATTGGACTAGGCTACCTGCATTTCTTATTTCATTAGATCCATGACTGAGTTTTGCCTTTGTCACACTTATGTTGGGGTTTGAAAGTGAGAAATATTTTTTATGATGTTTTTATAACCTTGAAGCATTATTTTACCCTTCTAATTCTCTTCACAATCCTTACAACATATTGAAGCACTTTACTTTCATATTTCTTTCTAGTTCACACTTACACACACACTGACTATAGGTGACAGTTGGGAGCAATGAAGATTTTATAATAATTATTGAGTATTGTTACACCCTTGGAGTGTTAACATAAAATATTATGATATTTTTTCCTTAATCAAATTAACTTGGCTCAATCATTTGGTCTCTTCATTTAGGCTTCTTACACAGTCAATAAGATTAGATACTAGGTCTGATAGTGTATGACAATTTTTTTTCTTATTCAAATGAGTTTGAAACTCATCATTATAAAAAATAGAATTATTTTTGTTCTTAAATATAATTAAAGTTAAAAATTTGTTTATAACATCTTCAAACACATCTTCAACTCTTCACTCTACCTCAGACCCCTTCACTACATTTTAGGCTTGCTTACGAATTTGACTTGGTTGTAGATGGCCACTTTACACTCTTGGTTGGGTGAGAGGTTTGTTTTCCTATATATAAACATCCTTAGTATTTTAAAGTTTACTATTATCTTGAGAGGATCCTCATTATATATAATCTATCCACCATTCATTCTTACCTAAGGTCAAATCTTTATTTTTCTTTCAACCATTCAACTGTTAAGAAACCTCAACCCTGTTGTACAGACTGAGACAATCCAAATATGGCACATGAGGTGAATTACTTGTGAAGGGTTCATGATTTCCATATAGCATTAGAACCTTGATTTATTATACCTTACAAGTCTTCCTCCACTCACTACTTTGATCTTCAAGCAACTCTTCAACCACACTTTAACTTTTCTTTTTAATACCTATTGTAGGTGGTCATTAGACCCTTGTACAAATTGAGAAGAGATGGGGAACTAGTGTCAAGACACAAAATGTCCTTAAGACCCTCATTAAACATTTATTATTAAAACTTATATTGGAGAGACATGAGTCCTATCATGAGGTTTATTGGGTGGAGTGGAAATAATCAACTCATGTTACCTTAAACTTTACAAAATTAACTTAAATATTGCTAATAAGGGAAATATGACTATTATTTTAACATGTAAAATTTCTCCTTATGATGAGTTCCATACTTTAAATATGTGATTGGTTTCCAATCCAATTATTCATTGAGTCTTTAGGGTTTTCTCTTCTTTTAAGCTTTATACATACTCATTCTATTGACCTAAGTCATGTTTACTCCATTAGGTACTTGTAGGTGACTGTTAGAATCATCTTGGCTATATGTAGAATTTTTTAGGTCTTTCCCTTGTCATTACCAGCCTACAAATGATATTAAACTAGGTTTATGATCTAAAATAGGTTCAAGCACCCTTGAAATCTCTTAGTCTCTTTATTCAAGTTTGAAACAACTTTTCACTACCCTTAAAGCCTATAGGTGACTGTTTTGGGGTCACTTGACTATGTAGCTTGAGTAGGCCTTTTATAAATTCATACTCATGAATATTTATTGGAGGGAATGTTAAAATTAGAATTATAAATGGAATGAAGGTCATGTAAGATCTTATTGAGTTGATGAAGTCACTTGGGTCCAACCTCTAACATGACTGTAGTTGCTAATTAACTATATGTTCATTACCAGCTTGAGTGAGTTTGAGCACTTGCATTGATTTTTGGCTCAATGTTATAGGTTTGGCCATTATATTTATTCTCCTAGACTCTTAATATCTCAATAACCATGTAGACCTCTTTACCAAGCACTAGGCCATTTCAAGCTTGTTGATTCACTATTACAGATTGTGTAGGCAATGGTTCATACACCAGGATTTAAGTATGGGAGGTTGGGAGAATTAAGTTTCTCATGATTTATTGTAGTATTAAATGGATTTGATACAAATTATATGATTTTTAATGTACAAATCCATTTTTTAATGACACTCTTAGCACATATTTAAATTCATGAATGTATGTTAATAGGTTTGTAGGCCTGTAGGTACTTGAAGCATTTGTAAAGCCTTTTGTTTGAAAACGAATTTAGAATATCAACATAATTATCAAAGATAATAATGCATCAATATTTTTTCCTTTATTTCACTATGTATTCTCATTCCCATTTAAACCTAATATGAAGCTCCAGCTTGGAGAAGGTCATTCATATGCCATACAAGCTCTCCAAAGAGAAAAACACTTTGAGAAATATGAACAAGAACCACATATAAAAAAATAACACATGAATCCATGAAAAAAAGAGTTATTCCATGAATTATGAGGTATTATAAACCTTTGATAATCATTACCATTAATATAAAATAGAGACTTGTAGCAGAACCCACTAAAATAACTTATGCACCAAGACATTCTTCCTCCAAGAGAAATTACTTCATGGAGATGAGTTGAATAATTAAGCCAAAATTTAAAGGAGATAAATTAAATATAAAAACCACCCTAAAAATAATTCCCTTCCATCTAATTCTGAGCTTAAGAAATAGGGGCAAGAACAAACCCCTCTTAGATGAATAAGCCATAACGACTTGCTATCACTCTTAGCGAATATTCATATAGAATAGAAAATAATTATGAAAAATAATTCCATTTATTTAAATATTAATAGGATTCATAAAAATTATTAAATTTTTAGCTCTTAAATCTCTCTCCTTTATCTGTACCAAGCACTTGAAAATTGCCCTTCTAAAATTGCCAAGGAGGTCGATATGAGAGATAAACTAGTTTTCTTATTTTTTAGATATAAAACCTCTTAAAAATCACTTATTTGACCTTTTAATTTAAAAATAAAGTCCTTAATATGATTTATTATCAATTTCACTTGAATAATTGTACAAAATAATTGTACATATAACCTCAAAGCAAGCCTTTTGGGCAATAAAACTACTAGAATCACTTGAGAAGTCTGATGACATTGATGTAAAATGTATCCAATGGATAATTTAATGCATAAAAAATTAAATTATGTCCTAACAAGTAAATTTTAAATTGGTTTAGATGATAATTTGACTAGTGAGGTCAAAATTATCAACATTTTGGCAACTCAAGGGTTGACCAGCTTGTTGGTCAAGAGAACCCACTCATCTTCATGATAATGATGACTCATAAATGGTAGTAAGACTTCATGAAAATTATTAGACTAAAAAAAAAACAACCAAATAAATAAAACCTAAACCTAAATAAACACACCTAACCTAAGGAAAACAATAAGCCAAGACAACAACACAACAAGGAGATAAACTATACTTGTGTTCACCACTGATTGAAATAAGAAAAAAACACTATAAATAACTAAACTAAGATGAACCTATTTCCTCTAATATCAAATATAAAACTTGTTTGGTCACTATGGAATAATGAGGTTTGTTTTTTATATCTTGATTTGAGTCTACTTAGACATTGATCACTGTAAGAGGACTCCCATTTGCAGCTAGAGGCATTGGCATGTTCATGGCCTCTTAAGGAAGTATCTAGACCTTCTAGATCCATCCCCAGGTGCTTGGATTGGATAGGTGAGTCAAAAACCCAATCATACTCATTCCATACTTACCTTCCTTGCATCAACAATGTCAATTCTACCTCAGTTATGAGCTGTTAATGGTTTGTCATGCTCTCATATAGTGATTGATTTGACAAATAAACTGATAAGATTTGATTAGTGTCTTCATTCTAACCATGAGACTCAAAGTGATTATATGCTATAGGTTTCCTTTTGAGACCTTTATCAAGATATTCATGGGGTAGAGGTGGATTGTCTAAGTCCAAACAAAATTTCTCTAATTCTTCCCAAAAGGCCATCTCCTTATGATTAATTACAAAGATATGGAGTTCCTTACCATTCTTACCATTTGCTTGTGAAGCATCATGTTGATGAATCATCTCCAAATCTCTCACATAGTCATAAAAATGACCTTTATTTGTTTTAACTTGGTCATTTCCCTCTTCTATGGAGAATGGGAGATCTTCAATCCATTCAAGCTCTAGATCATCTTGATGGCCAAGAATTGGTCCTTCATATTTAATGAAACTAGAAGCTGATTGAACACATACAATTTATTGGATGTTTGAAGACTTTATAAGGCTACCTCCTTGCCTTATAGCTACTATAATTTGAATAGATGTTTCATTTTCCCATTTTTTGAGAATGTCATGATAAAGAGTGGCTATCATGTCATTAAGGAGCTCTTGGGAACCATCTTCTTCTTGTCCCATTGAAGTGTCTTCTTCTTGTGGCTTAACTTGCATACAAATAACCTATTGTAGCTCATCCTCTTTTGCATTTTGAAAGACTGATTCATATATATCCTTTGCAAGGGGTGTCCCAATGATGATTTCCTCTTCTTGTTCACTCAAATCACTCTCATCCTCTATCATTACAGTTGTTTGTTCTTCATTTGTCTCATAAAGAATAAGATCCTTCTCAAGGAATGGCATGGTGGATCCTTGAAAGAGCTCAAGAAGGTGAGTCAAATCCAATGGTGTTGTATATGATTCATCATGCTCATTGAGCTACCCACATTTTACAACCATCACTTCCTCTTTCTACTACACATTATCTTGAATGGACCTCCATGAGGGCAAGGCCTTGAACTCTTGAATGATATTAGAATTGTCCTCTATTTTCAACACTTTGGCTTATACTTTACTAGTATCCTTCTCCCCTTGACTGTTGTATTTGTTTCTAAGTTGGAAATTTAGATGTAGGGGTTTCCTTCACATGTGTCACAACTTGGGGAAGGAATGAAGGTATCTTTAGTCAAGATTGTGTTGCTCTTGTAGTTGCTATTGATTAATGTAGATGATTTTCTGGAAGTTCAATTTATTTAGCAAGGTAACCCTAAAATTTAAACACCATCTGATTGGAGGTCTCTTCAAGCTAATCAGAAAGTGAATGACCTTGAAAAGTTTGTTATGAATCATGGAACTCAACCTTTTCAAGACACACTTATCCCACCTTTTGAGCTCTCTCTTGGATAGACATCTAAGTAGGAAATGTTGGTAGGGCTTGTGAAAAACTTTGAGGGATGTGACACACATTTATTTGAGACTCTTGAGTGGAAAAGGGTAGTTTAATGGAGTATTGATATGGGATGGAGGAGGGAACATAATGTTGATGATGGTGAACTTGATTCCCCTCATATGCTACTAACTTAACCTCAAACTTTGAAATTAGATCCTCTATATCCAATATATCCCTATTGATCCTTGAATGACCTTCTTTCATGAAAAATGCCCCCTCTTCCTTGGCTTGATACAATGAATTCCTCATGCTATAAATTACATGCCTAGGGATTTCTTGGCTATATCCTCTCAGCATGTCAATTCTCACCATGTGTTTTTCATATCCCAACAAGGTCTGTTTAAGGCTTGATACGGATTTACTTTGAATATGAGTAGGTTGACCAAGAACATCATGATGTTGCCATGGCTGGTTAGTTTGATAAGCAGGATACCAATGAGGTGGATGAGGTTCATAATGGGGTTGATAATCTTGGCCATAAGGATACTCATTATAGGGTTGACAAGGGTGAATATAGGGCTTATAGGGGTTAGAATAGGGTTGATATGGATCATAATGGAATTATAATGGATCATAGGGCTGTTGATAAGGAAGTGAGTGATCGAAATTTGCCCCATTTACAACCATAGCTCACCATGATACACATGAATAACAATGAACTATGAATAATAACTGGTTTTACTTTTGAAATGATGACCATATGATATATTCTGACTACAAACTTGGTATGTGAGTGCTTGAAATTACTTATGATGGCCAAGATGCTATTGTGAAGGCTCTAATGCTTAAATTTGGTCCCATAGGGCATGCTAAAAATGTTAACAACTGAAGTTGCACTTTGTGAAGGATATTGTTCAATCCTAATTCAAACCTAGACTAATATGGGAATGGCCTAAAGGCTATGGGTGACCTTATAACTAGATTAGACCTCTATATTATGGAGCTAGTTCTCTTTTACATCTATTTAGCTGAATGTGCTAATACCTAATGATATTGGGGTGCAAGGAGATAGAAAGTGCATAAAAAAACCTACTCTAAGGGGTGGTAATGCACCAATATTGCTTATCCACTCAAATTGAACTACTAACATCACTAATGGACAATGCATAGAACTAAATCACTATCTCTAATGGTTTTTAGGTAACAATGTTTCATGTAGAGGTTGGTTTGAGTGACTAGAGCATGAGGGTAATGAGAAGAAGGCATGGTTCAAGGAACTTACAGTTAGACTTCCACTTCAAACTCAAACATAAACATCATAACACACTAAATGACCTACATAGAAAACTTGTTATCACCTAGATGAGACTTGGACCTAAAAAGAGGAAGATTCCACCACTTGTACATACCAAAATAATCATGTACACACTAGATATTGATCATGAAGAATATGTACTATTCTATTCATCAGTCAAATAGGTTTACAAGTACAAAACTAGGTAGAGTCTCCTCATACCCAGGTGAGGGATATAAATCAAGGTCTTAAGGATTGAATAAATAACAAAAAGTGAAGAGAAAGAGGGAGACAAGAGCCCCCAAAACTCAGAAATATGACATTTACTAAGTATTTTTCAAATTCTAACATATCATTTCATGAATAATATCTTATCCACCTTTGGAAAATGGTGTATAGGTTGAGGAAGGCATGATTAGAAAGTTTTAAAGAGTCTTGAACATTCATTTCTGATGTTTAACCAACACAACTTCCTATATCTTTATTTGCACACCCTCCATTCCTAGTGAAGAATAGTATTCCTTGAAAATAGGCCTTAATACTTAATATTATTTCATCATGACTTGATAAAATTTTCATTTAAAACCTTATTTATACTATTGATGAAGTCTTTCCATCTTCCTTGGGCTGTTGGAGCTCTTTGAGTGTAAGTTTGACTTTGTTTTTTAACTAGGTGTTGGAAGGTGAGAAGGTTCTCTCTGAGTAAAATATCAATATATTTCATTAAGATACACTAAAAAAAATACATGGACATATTTTTATGAACCTGATTATGCTTAAAATAGTCCTATAAAATAGGATGAGAAAATATTCTAATGAAAGCTGTAATCTACTAATTTATTCAAAAGCCTAACTTAGTCTAACTACTAACCTATATTCTACATGATTTGTTTTATATTATAAAAAACCAAATTTACAAACATATGTTAATTAATTTATTCTAACATTCTCCCCTTTAATTCATCATGATTTTGAGAGTACAAGAGAGAGAAATTCTAAATGCCTCAAACTTATCACATGCAAGTGACTTCGTGAAGACATCTGCACACTGATCTTGAGTGGGGTAATATTGGAGTTGAATATTGTGTTTTTGAACATGTTCATGTATAAAATGGACTTGACATTCAATGTGCTTTGTGCATTCATGAAATACTAGATTGTGAATAAGTTTTAAGAACACCTTGATTGTCATAGTTTAGAATTATTGGCTGAGTCTATGGAACTCCTAATCATTCTAGTATGTGACGTAACCATATCACCTCATGGATAGCTCCTCCTATAGTTTGATATTTTACCTCAGTAAAAAAAATTGAAATAAAGTTATGATTCCTTCTCCCCCATGATATTGGACTAGATCCAAGAAAGAATACAAACCTAGAAGTTGATTTTCTATCATCAATTGAACCTACATGATCTGCATCCATGTATCATGTTAAGAAGAATATATCATTCTTCTTGTATGCTAGGTCATAATCCATTGTTCCTCAAATATATATCAATACCCACTTAGCTTATTTCTAATGGCTTACCTTTGGATCTTACATGAACCATGAAAGATAGCTGACATCATAACTGATATCTAGCCTAGTGTATGTAAGGTAGATGAGACTCTCAATCAATTGGTGATAAAAAGTAGCATCTAATAGTGGTGATGGATGTAAGTAATATATATTAATTATTCTCTCTATAGGTGTAGAAATTGGTTTGTAATCCATCATACAAAATCTCTCGAGCAATGTCTTGGTGTAATTCATCTAAGACACGAATATGTGGTGCCCTTTTTTCCATACTTCTAATCCAACAAAGTAGTGCAATAGTTTGAGATCTATCATGTCAAATGATCAATTGAGATCACTCTTTGTTGCATCAATTATCTTCATTGAGCTACTAGTGATGACTAGATCATCGACATAAACAACAATAATAACAATCTCCCCTCCTTGATGTTTGAGGTAGAGATTGGGATCATATGGATTCCTTTAAAATCCATGCTTCATGAGATGCTCATCAATTTTTATATACCAGGCTCTAGGAGTCTGTTTGAGACCATACAAAGATTTTATGAGTTTGCACACTTTATGCTCTTGCCCTGGTGTGACATAACCCTTTGGTTGATTCATATAGACCTCTTCTTATAGATCTCCATTTAAGAAGGAAATTTTGATGTCCATTTGATGAACATTCCAGCCAAACTATGTAGCCATTGCAAAGATCATTCTGATTATCTTTATTTTAACTGTAGGAGAAAAAATCTCATTATAGTTTATAACTTTTTTTTGAGCATAACCTTTTGCTACAAGTCTTGCCTTCTGATTGTTTATACTACTATCTACTTTGTATTTGGTCATAAAGACCCATTTTAAACCAATAGCTTTCTTCCCTGGTAGAAGATCAAAAAGATACCATGTGTTATTCTTCATGAGAGATGGAAATTATACATCTATATCATATTTCCAAGGTTTGGAGTCTAGGGCTTCATAGACTGTTGAGGGCTCAAATGTTTTTAAAGCCATGATAATTAAGGACAAATTTACCTCTTGATGAGCCATACTGTTGGTCCTTGGTCTTGTAGATAAAGTGTCTAGAGGTCCATCCAGTTTTGCATCTTGAATTGTACTCATATACCATTTAGGCATATATTGAATAGATGTAAGTAGTGTTGGATCTTTTGATTGACTTTCACCACTATTTGCATCTAAAAATATTATAGGTCTGATGCTTATATCAAATATATGTGTGGAAGATGAATTGATTTCACCTTTTTCATCAAACACTACATACCTAATGATAAGAATATTCAGAGTTTCTAGATTAAGAAGCCGATATGCTTTTGACTCTTTGTTGTATCCCATAAAAATACATTCCTTAATTTTGTTATCTAATTTATTTATTTTATTCTTGGGGATATGAATGTATGATTTGTAACAAACAAATCAAAGATGAGATACTTTTGGCTCTTTCCTAGTCCATGATTCTTATGGTGTTATTCCATCAACAACTTTGGTAGGTGACCTATTCAATAGGTACATAGCTATTAGACATGCTTCTGCCCAATATGAATGAGGTAGTTGTGCATCCTCAACCATGATTCAAAACAGCTCTATAATGACATGATTACACCTTTATGCAACACCATTTTAATGTGGTGTGTAAGGATCAATGTATTGATGATGTATTCCATGTTCTGTAAGGTATGCAGTGAACTTTTTAATGGTTTATTCTCCAGCATGATCTGATTGGAGGGCCTTAATTTTACAACCAATTTAATTTTAAATAGAGGCCTTGAATTATTTAAAGGCTTGGAAAGCTTGATATTTACACTTCAATAATTAAACCCACATCTTTTAGGAATGATCATTAATAAAGAGTTGAAAATACTTGTATTCTTTATGGCTAGCCATCGTAGGTCCACACAGATCAGTGTGCACCAGATCAAGTGGATGCAGAGATTGATATTCACTTTTTCCAAATGGAGCTCTTTATTGTTTACCAGCTAAGCAACTATGATAAATATTAGAAGATTATTTGAGTGTGGGAATACCTCTTACCATGTTATGTTTGATTAATGCAAGAAAATACCCATAACTCAAATGACCATATCTTCTATGTTGTGACTAAGATTTATCTGTACTATTCACAATAAGTGCTTGATGATCTTTATTTACAAAATCAAGCTAAAACATTTTGCCTATATTTGAATCTCATGTAATAGTTCTAGAGCCTCTTGACTTGTTATTGATAAGGAATTTTTTTTACCATCTTTGTGATCAATATCAACTTTGAGATTGTGATCAGGAAGTTGATTTACAGATAAGTTTTTGGTGAGTCCTAGGACATACAAGACATCTTTCTATGACCAAGTTGTAAAGAAACATCACCTCTACCCTAAATAATGTATGATGAATCATCACCAAGAGAGACATTACCCTGAGATCTTGATTGGTGTAAGGTGGAAAACCATTCTTTCTATCTTGTCATGTGCCTTATGGAACCAAAATCAACATATCATATAGAATTTAAAGAACAAGGTTCCTCATGTGTTTGTGTAGTAAATAGGTGATCATGTTCTAAAGAATGATCATCCTTGACAGCACTCCTATGTTGTTGTTTTTTCTTCCAATTCTATTTTAAATGGGGTTTTGTCTTTAATGACTAAGGTGAGATCTATGAATATGACTTATTACTAGATGATCCATGTGTATATGTATTATACCATCATTGTTTTAGTTCATGCCCTATCTTTCCATAAATAAGACAAACCTTATATGAATGGGGTTTGTTAGTCTATTTATTTTTTTGTTTGTTCTACTTAGGGTTCTATTTATATGCCTTTATTGGCTTCTTTCTTTTCTGAGAGAAGGCAAGTGCATGCTCTTCATCAGGGTCCTCTACAGTCCGTATGGATTTATCTTATTGCAACATGTTAGCCAATGAGACAAAGGTTGGTTTTTGACCCATGACATTCAATGTGGTCATAAATATTTTATATTCAGGGGGTAGTTCTCTTAAAAAATGGGGACCAAAGTTTCATCTTTCACTGGGTCTCCCAATACTTCAAGTGAATCCCACAAAGTTAAAACTCTACGAAGAAAAGCCTCAAAATTTTCCTCTGATTTCAACTTGAGTGAATGGAGCTAGATCTAGAGATAAAGAATCTAATTTTGATTATTTTATTCATACACTATATGGAGCTTATCCCAAGCATATTTAGTTGTAGTGGCATTGTGGATATGGTGTTGTACCTCATCTAAGACTCTAAACATGATTATGAGCTTAACCTTATGATTGGATTTGTCAAACTTTCACTATTGATCAATGTTAGCAGCATTTTGGGTCCATGTGTGATTAACTACTATCCATATTTACTCATATTACAAATGTGTTTTGACCTTAGTTTTCTAGGTTATATAATTGTCACCTCAAAGAAGTTGTGCATTTGATAGAACAAAACACGGTCCATTTCTAACCATGTCTGCAAATCTAATTGAATAATGATGATGGATTAGTTCCTTATCACTCTAGGTTTTAAGGTATGACTTTATATATATTATTATATCGATATACCTGACCTTTCTGTATATGTGCCCTTCTTTTATACCCATTGGTAAGAGAAGAAGCTCACCCTCTTTGTATACCTGGTAGTATGAGAAAAAGGTGTAAATGTATGATAAATAATCTGGAAATACTAATCTCAAGTCTCTAAATTTCCAAATTCTTCACTATTGTTTCAAGTGAAATATAACTTGAAAAATGATTGATTTATCAGATATTGGCTCTAATAATGAACTTCTCTGATACTAGATATGAGTAAAATATCAATATATTTCATTAAGCTACACTTAAACAAATACATGGGCATATTTTTATAAGCCTAATTATGCTTAAAATAGTCCTATAAAAAAGGATGAGAAAATATTCTAATGAAAACCATAATATAATAATTTATTCAAAATCCTAACTTAGTCTAACAACTAACCTATATTCTACGTGATTTATTTTATAGAAAGAAAAACCACATTTACAAACATAGGTGAAATAATTTATTCGAACATTATCCTAGGAGTTCTCAAGACCTTTTCTACTTTTATAAACTTCTTCCAATTACTTCATGACTTATTAAAACTTGGTAATGGCATGGTAGGTGAGGAAGAGTCTTGAAAAGCCTTTGGAAAAACTTCCATGCATCATTTATCACATTTGAACACTTGATTCCTTCACATGAACAAAACACAAAAGAGAGAGAAAGAAGAGTTTTTTGCATTGGACCATGAAGAATTATACCATGGATGTCTTCTCATTATGACATAATACCTTCAAAAAGGCATTTTTATCCATCAAGCAGTCCAAAAGACATCATTTTGCTTGCTTTAGCACCCCTCCTTGTACCCCTAAAAACCTAAAATATCCTTGTATAAAATATTTTACAAACCAAATTGAAAAATTTGGAATTTTTTTTATTACCATATATCACTTTACAGCTCCACACAAAATTTCATGATTAGAATTTAACTGGAAGTACTTCTTTTCCTTCATTTTCTTCTCCAATTAGGCCTAATTAGCCCTCTTAGGCCTAGAAAGAGAAAATTGGTCCAAATGACCACCCACACATGTGAAACTAGTAAAATTCATGTGATTAAATTTATCTATCCTAATACCATCCTCCATACTAAATTTGGGGTCTTGAGACCCTATGGAAGTATGCAAACCAAAAAACCACCTTGCTTTCTAGGCTTATTTTGAGCTTGTTTGGGACTGCCTTGGAAAATGAGCCTATTTTGGCCACTTCTATGATCCAATATTATTTTTTTGAGCTTTAATAGTTATTAAAATTCCAAAATTACCTCATCCCATGATTCGAAAGTTATCCAGTTCTCAGAACACCTAAAAAACACTAAAAATCATGAAAAATAGGGGTTTGGAGCAATCCGTACAAGTGATGTCAGCATCAAAGTACATGATTAGAACCTCCTTGGAGTAATAAAAACCATAAAAGAGTTTTTATGATAAAAATATTCCATCAAATATACTTTTTAGGTTTTTCTCTGCCAACTAGTCATAATTGCGGTATTAGGAGGGTTTAAGACCTATTTGGGGTATTAACGATTATTCATAAAGAAAAGATCATTAAATTACCTAGTTACACTTGAAAAAACTTATTATTATACCCATTAAACTATTTAAAAAATATTATCTCCCCATTGTAAGTGTGTGAGATGGTACGAGCATTTAAAGTCACTCCTAAGGTTGCTTATTTAGCATTTCTCAAACCCAAGAGAGGTATAATTTGAGTCTCAAAAGTCACTTATATTTATATGAATAGTTAAAAAACCTTTGAAACATCAATATTAATAATTAAAAATTATTTTTAAATCTTCATTAACCCTATGTATGCTTAGGGTACATTGGTTAGGGTGTTGGGGTTTAAGAGTCTTTATTCTCTTTATTAGCCCACAAGGGCATTAGTGTGAAAACTAAAAAATTTATAGATGATAATGAATGGAGACATATAATAAATTTTTTCAATACCTCAATATCCATTCATGAGGTCTATAAATTTTATTTGTGCCCTTTAATCTCAAATGGACCTCTAAGTCTCATGGCTGCCCTTGCCCAAGGAGTGGGCAGGGTCTGAGACAAAATAGTGGATAATTCCACTATTGGTATGACCTTGGAAACTTAAATCCACTCATGACCACAAATTTTACCAAATTTAAAATCTTGATCATGCTTGCATAGGCCTCAACCCATCATTTTCCTTCATGATTGGACTAAGCTGGTTAAATTTCTTATTTCATTAGATCTATGATTGAGTTTTGCCTTTATCACACTTATGTTGGGGTCTAAGAGTAAAAATGGGGTTTCTATGATGTTGTGAGAAAATTAACACATTATTATTACCCTTAAAAGTCTCTTATTAATCCTTACAGCCTATTAGAGCATTGTACCTTCATATTTATTCCTAGTTCACACTTACACACATGCTAGTTGTAGGTAATAATTGGGAGCAATGAAGATTTTCATGGAACTCCTGAGTATTTTGACACCCTTGGAGTGTTCAAATAACCTATTATGATATTTTTCCTTTATTACATAAAATTTTCACAACCATTTGGTCTCTTCATTTAAGCTTCTTATATAGACAATAAGACTAGATACTAGACCTGACTATGTATGACAATTTTTTTCTTATTCAAATGAGTTTGAAACTCATCATTCTTAAAACTAGCCTTATTTTGGTTATTAAATATACTTAAAGTTAAAAATTGGTTTGGAACATCTTCAAACACATGTTCAAATATTCATTCTACCTCAGACCCCTTCATTCCAACTCAGGCTTGCTTACTAATCGGACTTGGCTGTAGATGGCCATTTTGCACTCTTAGCTGGGTGAGAGGTTTGTTTTCATCTATATAGGCATCCTTAGTATTTTAAATTTTACTCTTATATTTATAGGATAATAATTATCTCTACTCTATCTACCATTCATTTTTTCCTAATGTCAAATATTTGTTTTTCATTCAACCATTCAATTGTTAAGAAAACTCAACCCTATTGTATGGACTGAGATAGTCCAAATATGGTACATGAGGTGAATGCCTTAAGAAGGGATCACGATTTCCATATATAATTTAAAACTTGATCTAGGACACATTATAAGTCTTCATCTACTCACTACTTTGATCTTCAAGAGACTCCTCAACCACACTTTAACCTTTCTTCTTAATGCCTGCTATAGGTGGTCATCAGACCCCTATACGGACTAAGAAGAGATGGGAAACTAGTCTCAAGAAAAAAAATGTCCATAACATCCTCATTAAACATTTATTATTCATAATTTACTTGGAGAGACACCACTACTACCATGAGGTTGATTGTGTGGAGTGGCAACAAGCAACTCATGTTACCTTAAACTTTATGAAATTACCTTAAAGACTACACTACATTACCTTTTTTAGGAAAAACTATGCTGATTTTTTATTCTCAACATTTTGGATCCTCTTCCATGATCCTAAATCATGAGAAAAGATAATGTTTTCTCCTAATTTAGGATCATGGAAGAGGATCTGAAACATTGATCATCAAAAATCAACATAGTTTTTCTAGAAGAAGGTAATGCAATGTTATGGACTATGAAAGCATAATTTTTTTGATACACTACTAATAAGGGAAACTTAACTATTATTTTGACCTAAAAACTTTCCCCTTATGCTGAGTTTCATAACTAAAATATGTGAGTGGTTTCCAATCCACTTATCCGCTGAGTCTTTAGGGTCTTCTAATGTTTTAAGCTTGATACATCCTCATTCTGTTGACCTAAGGCCTATGTACTTCATTAGCCACTTGTAGGTGACTGTTAGAATCATCTTAGGTGTATGTAGGGTTTTTAGGTCTTTCAGATATCATTAATAATCTCTAAATGTTCTTGAAATAGTTTCATTATCTCAACTGAGTTCAATCACCCTTCAAACCTCCCAGTCTCGTTATTTAAGTTTGAAACAACTTTTCACTGCCCTTGAAGCCTGAAGGTGACTAGTTTGGGGTCACTTGACTGTGTAGCTTGAGTAGGCCTTTTTTGAATTCATAATAATGAATATTTATTTGAGGGAATGTTCACATTATAATTATAAATGGAATTGAGGTCATGTATGATCTTCTTGAGCTGATGAAGTCACTTGGGTTCCAACCTCTAATATGACTATAGGTGTTAATTGACTGTATATTTATTGCAAGATTGAGTGAATTTGAGAACTTGAATTGATTTTTGGCTCAATGGTATAGGTTTTTAAATTATATTCATTCTACTATACTATCAATATGTTAATAATCATGTAGACCTCTTTACCAAACACTAGGACACTTCAAGCTTGTCCATTCACTTGTATGAACTGTGTAGGCAATGGTTCATACACCAAGCTTTGTGTATGGGAGGTTGGGAGCCTTAAGTTGATCATGATTTATTTTACTATTAAATGTATTTCATAGGAATTATATGAGTTTCAATGTACAAATCCATGTTTTTAAGATGCTCTTAGCACATATTTGAATTCAGGAATGCATGTTAATAGGCTTGCAGGCCTATAGGCGCTTAAAGCATTTGTAAAGCCTTTTGTTTGAAAATGCATTTGTAATATCATCATAATTATCCAAGATTATAATGGATAAATAGTGTTTCCTTCATGTCAATATGTATTCTCATTTCCATTCAAACCTAGTATGATGCTTAGGCATAGAGAAGGTCATTCACATGCCATACAAGCTCTCTAAAGAGAAAAACACTTTAAAAAATATGAATAAGAACCACATATTATAAAAATATCATATGAATATGAAAAAAAATTATTAAATGAATTATGAGGTATTATAAATATCTGATAATCATTACCATTAAGATAAAATAGATACTTGTATCAGAACCCACTAAAATAACTTATGCACCAAGACATTATTCCTCCAAGTGAAAGTAATTCATGGAGATGATTTGAATGATGAAAAAACCATGAAAATGAGATAAAATACCTATAAAAATTACCATAAAAATTATTCCCTTCCCACAAATTCTAATCCTAAGAAACATGTGCAAGAATAGACCCCTCTCGGATGAATAGGCCATTGTGACATGCTGTCACTCTTAGCAATTGTTCATAAAGAATAGGACATCATTATAAAAATAAATTCCACTAATTTAAATATTAATAGGACCCATAAAAATTTCCAAATTTTTATCTCTTAACTCTCTCTCTTTTGTCCATACTGAGCACTTGAAAACTGTTGTTCTATAGTTGCCAAGGAGGTCGATATGAGAGATAAATTGGTTTTCTTAATTTTAAGACCTAGAACCTCTTCAAAATAATTTTTTTTTACTTTTTAATTTAAAAATAAGGTCCTGAATATGCTTAATTCTCAATTTCAATTGAAGAACTATATGGATAACCTCAAAACAAGCCTTTTAGGTAATAAAACTACTAGAATCACTTGAGAAGTTTGATGAAACTGATGTAAAATGTATCCAATGGATATTTTCATACCTTAAAAATTAAATAATTAAATTACAATTAAAATTTTACGTGGTAGGGGTGACAATTTGACTAGTGAGGTCAAAGTTGTCAACAAATCTTTCTTGCATAATTTCACATGTTTACTAAAGTTTATTTGACTCAAGCATGCATAAAAATAGAAATTTAAAAACAATGAAATAATATTTTTTATGAATGGATATGGATCAAGGATTAGTAAATTCACGAGTAATAAAATATTTATTATGAAATTAAGAACTACTTTGAATTGGTTTTATTATTATGGTTGACTGTGGATGTGGTCCTACTACAATCCTTAATTATGGATGAAATTTAGGAGGTGAAAAATTACTCATATAAAACATAATATTAATTATGGAGTGGAGGCCACCATGAATGAACTTGGTATTATAGCAATTGGATGAATGGTTGATGGAAATGATTTAAAAAATATTGAGATGGTGGAGATATATTGTTCCAAGTAGGAGATGCATATTTATAGGAAACATATTTGTATTTATATGAAAATCAAAAATACATACATGAAATTTCTTGATTTGGTGGTCATGGTTCTCTTAACACTTTCCTTCTTCCTTTTGCATCTATTATTTATGTATATGTTGGCCTTGTTTGTATAAGTAACCTAAAATTCATACTCAACATCTCTAAAATAACATTTAGTCAAATCTTTTTTTGTTATTTATTCTTGAAATATTCTTTTTAAGAATTTAGAATTTATTCTTTCTTGCTCATCAATTAACCAACTATTTATGTTTAATATTTGTTCTATTTGGGCTACAATTTGTTTTTCATGAGTATCCTTGGGGTTGTTTGCTTAACCTTTTACATATAGCTTGACAATTTTTATCTCAAGTTTGAGCATCTCTAGAACCAAACTAGGCATCTTCAGAGCCAGTCTAGGCATCTTTAGAATCAGACTATCTAAATTCACATAAAATTTTAGCTCTTCCTCTAGCTCTTGAATGTCTTATTTTTATTTGATTTATTCATTTGTAAGGTTTGAACTTTCTTTTTCCATACAAATTTTTGTGATGCTAAGTGGACAAGGGCTAGTCAATGTCTTTTATAAATGCAAGTGAACATTACTATAATCTATAACATTCACTCTAATAGTGTTTTCTTGTTTAGTTCTATATATCGGGGTTTTTCTATCTATTCTTAGGGTATTTTATTTGTTGTGAAATTAATTGAGGTTGAATTACTTATTCAATTTTTGTAGGTTGGCTAGTAGGAGTAGGAATCAACATTGATTGAGGTGGAGACCTTCTTTGTTGATTGAATTCTTGTTAAAGTACCCATTGTTAATTTGTCCATGGTTGTTGATTTGGTTGTGACACCCATGGTTGTTGTGATGTGTAATGTTATGGAGACCAAGTTGGTGGTTCCCATGTTTTTGGATGTCTTGTATAGCCCATGGCATCATCCAAGGATTATAATAATATCTGAGAATAAAATATTAGGATTTTGATTATAAGAAAAATTATTCCCTTATCTTCGTATGTAATGGAGTTATTCCATTGGTTGAGTAATCTATTTCAATTTATCTTTAAGAACATAATGGAGGATGAGTTTTTTTTATGTCATGTTTATTTGCATTAAAAACATCACACATATTTATCCTATCCAGAGGGTAGTTTTGGAGTCAATGTTTTAACCTATATTTTGGAAAATACATAGATAGAATTTCAGTAAGGGTATCAATTTTTGCTTATAAACCATATAGTGTGGTGTTTAATTGAATCAAAATGTCTATTTTTATATTTGAGAACTCCTCCATGAGATGTCCTACATCATTGCTTCCTTTCCCTATTTTAAATTTATAATAACAACCTTTGTTCTTGAACAGGTCTTACATAGTTTAGAAATTTCATTGAGAGTTAGTTTATTTATATCTCCCTTTTCTATTAGGTTCAAGGACTCGAATATCATCATCTAATACTTTTAAGAAAACTATCTTATTGAGGTATTCATTCAACTCATATCCACATCTTCTATAGACAAAGATGAATAGGTCTAGATAATCTTAACAATTGATTTCTTATCCTTAACAAAAAATTTCTTATCCTTAACAACATAACAAATCAATTTTGAAATTGATTCTTATTCTAGGATAACAACCTAACAAATAACAATATAACAAATTAATTTTTACATCATTTAGAGAATAATAACAATCTCCATTATTAAAAAATAAAATAGTGGGAAGATTCACAAATCCACTATTTTATTAAAAAATATAGGTGCTTTATTTTATTTCCAACAATTAATAATTTTGTTGGAGAGAATCAATCACAATTTTGGCCAATTTAGTTTTCTCCAACAACTTGACGTATGAAATATTCATAGTAGTTGAAACATTATAAATATCCTACCTTCTTAAATACCTATTTTTATACATAGTATAAATAGATTTTATATAAATACTTTCTAAAAATAGGTATCAAACATATCTTTTACTCTCATGTTATCATAGTTGCAGATCCTTGTGGTTGATTTTTTATGATGTCTATTTTTCAAAGTTTCTATTTATATAATTTATGTATATAGAAAGATTGTAAAATATATCCCAAAAAATTCTCTCATTCATTATTTAGTCTTATAGACCACAACATAAATTATTTGCATTCTTGGATTTAATTATGTGTAACTCTGAAGCCAGACTGATGTACTCCAGAACTAAAACTGATAGACTCCAGAGATAGGACTGATGGACTCTAGAGCTAAACTCTACAACTCTAGAACAAACTAAAATGTTTATAACTTTTGCATACAGACTTAGATTAAGATAATTTTCTTTTTGAACTGGTCTATTTCTTTGAGTGGAATCCAAATATGTAATTATATTTGAGTTTAGGGATGTTATTGATGACTATTTTTATAAATTTATAGAATCTTTCCATTTTGTCCTTACACCTTTATATCCAAAACATCAAACAAACCACCACAAAAACACAAGACCTATTTTTGGTTGATAGAAAGTTATTTCTATCCCTTAGTTGATTATGCATCAATAGTAAATCCATCTCAAAGGTAATTGAAGAAACTCATATATCATTTGTATAGGATTCTAAAGTTACGAAGGATATCTAGATCTACATGAAAATTATTTTTTATTTGGTATTTGAGAACTTCAAACTTTTCTATTTGCATTGATAAATCATTTCAACTTGTATATACAACATTTGACATCTATTTTCTAAAACTTATCAAAAAATAACAATGTAGACTACAATAACTTCTAAAGAATATATTATATATATTCCTATATTTTACTCTAAAACACACATAAATTCTTAGAAATACATCTAAGTCCACTTTAGAACATGATCTATGCAAGATAAAATGGTGTCATTTAATGATAATGAGATATTTTATGACCTCATCATTAATTGTTGTACACTTAGAATCAGAATGGATTAGTATGTTAATAAGGATATTATCACATTTGCTAATATGACACCAATATCTCCTTCTCCTCATTCCACTAGATCATATTCTACCATGACTAAATTATCAATGTAGCTAAAAATACATCTAGAGAACCATGTTATCAGAGATCTTATGTGTCACTAGTTCAAAAAAAATGGAAGTTAGTACATTTTTTTTTATAGCAATGTTGTAATACAATGAAAGAATAAGCAATTGATAGTGACAATGCGACAACCAATGCATATTTTTTATAATAGATGTTACACATATTCCTGCTATAATTATTCATCACATGATAGTTTCAAAAATATAATAATTCAGATATGCATGGTGATCAATATGGTTCATAGTTCATATTCCCTTTAGATTGAAAAAAAAACATTACTTAGGGTTCAGATAGTTCTTCACATCATGGTCAGATATACATCAAAATTATGAAATACTAATTTTTAATAATATGTAGTGATAAAAACATACATTTTAAAGTAAAATGTACAAATTCCATAGATAATAAAAAATTAAAATACTAAAAAAAATAATACATGCATACATACATTTATATAGACATACATACATATGTATAGATATAGTTCTCTAGTAACATGACATACAATAAAATTTTATAAAAATGATTGCTCAATAGTTGGATCATGGTCCACATGACCCTCCATAGCCTTCTCAACATCCTTTATCTCTATTAATAATGGATCCATAAAAGTAGAAGATCTGATATCACCTCATGTCCTTGATCTTGACATTTCCCTCTACTCCCAGTCCTCATATACAACTAGACTAGCCTTTAGATCTATGTGCTCTCTCTATAGGTGAATGTACTCATCAAATAATCACACAACTAAAATAATAGCTAGGTGTAGTGGGGACATCTATGATCTTACTAGTTGTGCTCTCAGGTCAACTTTCTCTATAACAACCTCAATATAAGCAATAATAACAATCACAATAGGGTAAAATAATAGAGCATGTACTCTTGTAATTATGTGATAACTCAATTAATCCACCCTCCACTACATCATTGGGAATGAGATGAATCAACTCGCACAACACTAAATCAATCATCATAATCCAATAGCCCTAATCCCCTACATAGAAATATGAAGGTAAAACATTAGTTATTATTCAATAAAAATATAAAAATAAAAGTACACTAACAAACTAACTTAAACATATTATATCTCTATTAACCCTCATAGGCAGTGTGTTTATGACATCATGTGTAACACCATCTCCTCTAACTAGAAATTGCTACGTGAGGTTACAAGTATTTGAATTCTAGTCACATCTCTAAGTAGTAACTATTTTGTGGTAATCTTATCTTGGATATTCATACCATAATGATTTAATCAAATTATACACATGGAATCCGTATTAAAGTTCATCTCCATAGGCATAAATTGTAGTCTTGTTCACTTCTCTAGCCAAGAAGAGAATGAGATTAAAGACCCTTGTCTCTCTGCATGGGTTGGTCACATTGGACCCAAGACATCTACACTTGTAAGTAATCATATCTAACACAAGACCTTTATAGGGTTTTGGAAGAAGATAAGATAAAAAGTAAACTATAGTGCATGATCACATGATCCTAATAGGTACAAATATATCTACAGGTTACTTCACACTATTTTATTTTGTAGGTATATTCTATAGTCAACTAAGATAAGACTACTCAAAATGGATGAATATGTAGGGAATTATTGTCTAAATTAGCTGGACACATCCAAACCAATCAAAATAGTTACTCAACTAGATCTGAAAGTATCTCAATCGATCTTACACTCAGTCACAACCACCTATAGTTATGCATTTCCAAACAATAGATAAGTTCTCATACCTCTTTATGTCTTTTTATGAAATGGCACAATTGTTCACATGTTAAAAATATATGTGTGTATATTATTATTTCCATATGCAGTTATAGGTGGTGATATTGTCTCAACCCCAAAAATTTTACACATACAAAATCACTCTAATCCAAACAATCACACATTATGCCCTTGTCTGATTCCATTGGATTTGTCCCAATGATCATATGCTATGATTTTTCATCTTAAAACTAGTCACAATCTTTCTAAATATTTTTTACATCTCAAAAATTTCATTGGGGGCATATTTTACACATGTTTTATCATTCTTTGATCATTCCTAACGTTCATACTTCAATTTAATTCATTGCACAAATTCTATCTTTATTGTCTCACTTACACTAACATTTTTATCTTATGAGATAGCTAAGTTGATAAATGTACTAATTTAACAAGTTTATTATGTAGATAAATTTAATTTATGCATACACATTTATCATGTTTGCTCCTTTATTTCATGCTTTGTGTGTATTCCTTTTTCTAGATTGTGGAAAGTTTAACATGTCCTTGTTTTTGGCTCTAAACCTTATTGCATGCTTATATGTGTGTGAGTGATATTTAAACATGTCCATTATATATGGCCCCTTTATATTTTTATTGTTTTTATGTGTGTTTTCATTTTCTCTTTGTGTATGCATCATGGCCATGAATCTTGATTGTTATGTTTTACTCAGTTTTCTATCCCATGATGGATATCATGTATCTTCCTAATTTTATAATACCATGATTAATATCATGCATCTCCTCCAAGTTGTTGTATATTAGTTTCAAATAATCAACTGTGATCATTATTCACTATATTTCTCATTGCTAACATCTATGTAGACATGACACTATGTATGTTAGGCTATACATGTATCATACATTACTATTTTTCTCAAATTATCAATATGATGCAATGATCTATAATGTTATTATTATTACTCTATATTTAAGTATTTTATATAACCAAATTTGCACAACTTTTTATTTTGAGCTAAGTTATTTCACATACTTAATAATTCACTTCAAAAGAGGGCACATACATAGTGGCTTGTCTTGGATATTAAGATGAAAAATTTCAACACTAGTCAAGAAAAGACAATTTTTTCCTTAGTAAATCATTTTTTAAACTCAGTTTTCACCCAAAAATAACTATCAAACAACAACAATCCATTTAGACAACAATGTAGGCTAGGTTTTTCCAAAACAACATTATATCATCTTAGTAGCTAGAAATAGAATTTTAAAACTCTCATAATCACACCCAGTTTGTAAAATAGTTTTTCAATAAGAACTCAATTTTTTTTTATAGATTTATGCACATATTATCACAAAAATTGCACAGATTTTAAGCATCGTGCACAACATTTATTCTAGAATTTTACATAATTTGACTCAAAAATTTAGATGATATTACTTAATTATCAAAATCAATATACTTAGATATCATATTGGGATCAATTTCTTGCTCATTTTTACACCAAGTTTTGCATAAGGAATGGATATCCGTATCATTCTTTATGTTGTATATACCAGACTCAAATTGTACTATTTTCACACTACTGTTACACCAAAAATGAATCTTATTTTGTCTACAGGGATTGATTCACCATTTTTTCTCTAGTTTTGCACCATCATGATCTATTGAAATTCAAAGAGGAATTCCAAGACACTTTACTACCTTGAGTTGTGCAATGATGGATTTAAACACATATTGAATTCTTAAACACACTCTCCTTATAATAAGGATTGGGGCATGCATAGTATAATCCATGTGTGTTAATGAAAAAAATATCCAAGGATTATATCCTCTTTAGTCACCAATTTTTATACTAGAAAACACAAAGGTTCACGTACCTAAATAAGTGTATTCATTCTTTGTTATTTGATCTGTAAGTTTTTTGTCTTTACTTTTAGATTGTCATCCTAAGTAAGGATTGATTTATACATTTTTCATTATAGGTTTTTAAGAAGCACAATTTTGTATGTGATCTACATCCAAGCCTACTCAACAAAGGTAAAATCAATTATAACTCTCTTTCTTTTACTATAGTGATTTCACTTTGCTGTATTACTAGAATAAAGGGGGAGAAAATGTAGTTACTAAAATTAACATTTAATGCTAAAAAAATTCACTTATGACCATATCCTTATACACACTTAGTTCATGGTAAAATATACATTTCTAGACTAATATTCCTCTACTTCTATGTGGATGACCCTTAACCTCAATCAATTATTATAATGAATGCTCATATCCTTCATTCCAAATAGCCTAAACTCACTATTAGATATTGAATGCTCTTATCCTTCATTCCAAGCATCCTAACCTTACTATTAGACTAATCCACACTTCTAATTTAACTATCTCTATTCCTCAAACAAGGTCAATCCTTCAGGGCTATCCTAATTATGTGTAGTGCTTGAATCCACCAGTCATGTCTAGCTACCAAATAAAGACTAATTTATGAAAACCAAATTCACTTAATGGGTCTTCCTACATGTTTTGTAATTTAAATTTGAGTAAATTCCTAAAAGACCACTATAAATATACCTTTTCTAACCATTTTTTCACTATAGGCTCCATGATTTAAAAGCACTAAATTATCTAACTACAAATTATAAGAAAACATCAACTCTTCCCAATTCTGAGTCCATACAATTCAAATATCTTTCAAATAAGTCTGAATACACCTACAAGTCATAAGTCATTGTTGAATCACATAATTACAAAAGTATTGCACCAACATATAACATTACATCAATATTTCACATACACCACTATGTCATGGGAGAACTACATGGAGTTTGATCCCTTTTCAGAGTATTGGTATGTAGGAAATAATCAAAATAGTGGGTGTTGAGATCAAACACAACTTCATCCACTAACCCCCTTTTTCCCATTTATTTTGGTTATTCCTCATGGTCTATTAAGCCAGGGTTCTGGTGAAGAAGAAGGTACATATCAACTTCTACAATGAATCAAGAAATATCAATCATACACACATGACCTATAGGTAAAGGTGCACCTACTAAATCTCACACACAAATAAAAAACCCTATTGAGTGTCAACGTGCCCTATAGATGCTAGCATAGGCTAGCCTCATCCAAATATTATGGGCTTGCCCAAGGTAGATGCAAATCCATTGTACTATTTCATAATGAAATCACATAACCCTATAGTAAGTTACATAATCATAGTCATAGTCTTGCATGTTTGAATTCTATATAAGTCATTCATCTTTGGTGCTTCCCCTTTAGCATAATTCATAAAATAGTAAGTTCCATAACATTTGGTGTGATTTATTATATATCTTATCACTTTAATTGACTTAGAAATTTATCATAATTGGGATAAAAAACATTTATTAATTCATTAATTTTGGAAAAAACACTATTGGGAAAGGTAAATATATTTTTATTTAAAAATAAATCTCTATCGAGTATTTTGACCATGTAGTTGACACCTTGTTTGGAATTGGATCAGATGAGCCACATGGAGGTGACTAGGATATATATATATATATATATATATATATATATATATATATATATATATATATATATATATCAGTGGTGGTTAGAATTAGAAAGAACAAGTTTTATCATATAAAACCATGCCTATATCACACCCACATACCATTGTATTCGGATAAGAGCTTATTTTTCTTCCTAATATTTAATAATATTCAAATCACCATATAGGATTTAACTAGAATCAGGGAGTGTGTCAACAATCCACTGCCAAAATTTCACCCTTTCAAAAGCAAAATTTGAGGTGTAAATGTTTTCAAATTAAGTATTAATGGATTGTCCATTAAAATAAAATAAGGTCCAAAATAAGTAATGTATGGGGTCTAATTATGAACTTAATAAATTCCATCCCTCCCCCAGATTTGCATTCATGGTGAAACATTAGGAAAAAAAATTATCCAAATTTATTTGGAAACAAAGTTTATAAGCTTATTTAAGACATTAAATAATCATTTTATCAAACAACCAAAAAGTGTCCCTTACAATGAATTTTTGGGATGTGTTTGTAAGACCTTACACATTCCATGAGTACACTAACATTGGGAAATGTTTAAATTCATATTGGACTCCTCAACATCACTTTCCAATGTTAATAAACCTATTCAATAAATATTATTGATTATTTCCTTGCATAATGTCACTTAATATAAATGCTCTTCATTTTTATTTCACATATTTATCATTATTGGGCAATAGTGAGGGGATGTGAGAGTAGCCAAAAACTACCTTCTGATAAAAACCATTGGATAATGAATAGAGCCCAAGTATTTCACCTCAAGGATATGATATAAAGGTTATGAAATGGTTGGTTCGCATATATCACTAGGAAAAAAACTCAAATCTTATGGAGTGTGAATAATAGGTAGTGTTTCTACAAGAGCAAGTTGCTTTTTAGATGTTGCTGAATTGCTTGTGGGTTTTTACATAAAGGCTGAGGATTTGCTTGTCAAATGAATATATTTATTGCTTGTATTATTGGTCATACTTATCAATTCATATACAAATATTTTCATAGGTTTACTTACCTTTGGTATGGTCATATATTGGGCATCTAGTTGTGAGTTATCCATTAAAACGTATTCATGGATTTTGTGGTTCGTGGCTTGTCACTGGAAGCAAATATTAGGAATGTTAATATGTAAAAAGCACTGTGTGAGATGTTTTTCACCAATTTTCATATTAATATAATATTAAATGTTTTTGGAAAGATCAACTTCTACATATACATGTTTTTATAATTAGGCCACACAAAACCTAGATTGCTCATTTGGCCACTGAAACGTTCAAGAGGTTTGATTAACTGGTTGAAAAAAATCCAAGTGTGTAGAGGGAGACATTGAAACTCAATCCATAATGGTTTTTTTTAGTTTTTCATGCTCAAATAATACAAAATATTTAGTTGAGTGTTAAAAAATTAATGTGTTGTGAATTTACCAAGGGCCAAGGGAAACTTTAGCTCGAAATTGCTCAACATTATTAAATTTAATTAGAAAAAAACCTATTAGTCATATTTTTGACACTCTCTAATTTAACACAATGGGTCGATATCCATGTATTATGCACCCATGATTGCAACATGCTTTATGAGGGGATTCAAAAAAAAATAAACAACACATGTAACAGCTTAAAATCAGTGGCATACTTTATTAAATTTAGAGAAATCTCAGATAACATCAAGAAAAAAGTCTAGGATATGTTTGTTACTTCATAAAATAAATTTGGCATGAAATTCCTATCTCTTTTTTTGGTAGGTCATTGAAATCCATAACTTTTTTGGCTACACATGGATTAATTGATGTAGGGGTAGATGAGGAGAACATTATATAAACTGGCTCATTGCCTAAATGGTAGTGTCTTGATAGTTACAACTCAATAAATGTAAAATCTTTACCAAAAAAATACTATCAACATTAATTTTTGTATGATTAAAAAAAATATGAAACCTTAACATAGCTCATTCTCTCATAGGGTTTTAAACCACTCCATTTGGAAAGGTTTTGACTACAACACAAAAAAAGTTGGAGTACATGTTTTGGATAGAAGTAAGGTATAAAAGCTTCATTTTTTTCTTGAGATTTTTATTTTTTAAAGTTTCATAAAGTGAAAAATACATCTTGATTCGAATAGTGTGGTTGGGTCGTTCAAAATCTAAAACATCAATTTTGTATTCAAGTTAATGTGTTGCGAGCTTCAAAAATAGAAAACTAGATTTTTTCTTTAGAAACAAAATTGATTATCTTTAACTTTGTGTTTTATTATTTTTGGAAAACTAGGGTTTAGTTCCTAAACAATAAAGGGGATTAATTAAGGGGAAAATGCAATCAAGTGTAATAAAATATATATTTTAGATCAATTTGATCAAATCAATTACATAGGGAAAATAAATGACTTCTCTAGAAAAATAGGTTGAGACGACTGTTGAAAAGGGTCAAAATTGTTGTGCAAGATTGGGAAGATGTCAAAAACTTGAATCTATATTTCATTCAGTGAAAGGATAGGAGCACCAAATATCAAACACTTTGGTGTCCAATGTTGTTGTCTGAATCAAATTTTGATTCTGAATTCCTATGCGGTCTAGCTTTTGGGTCATGTAGGTGTCTTTATTTCTCCATAATCATCTAGATGTGCCATTGTATAAACTATTTTCTTCAAAAACCTGAGGTCTACCTATACACACAATATAACAAATATAATTAAATAAAATGGGGGGGAAACTAGGTTAGGGGAAGTATAATCGCATGATCTAGAATCCCTTCTATCTTGATCGTTGCCTACATTAACCCTCAAGCTAGGGTCTCAGATCAAATATAGTTCTCCTTAGGGAACATGCATAATAAATGTGCAAGATAGATGCAAGAATGAACTTTCACCTAGGCCCTTCTTTTATCAAGCATGCAAATCTATATGTGATGTAGAATGCTGAACTATAGTATTGATTGATTTTAATTATTTACTATGCCAAAGTAGTAAGTGCTAGACACAAAATGCCTTGTGAAGTCCTTTATATAGGATACTCTTTGTTTTGAATTTGGGAGCCTTATCACATTAGTTGAGATTCAAAAGACAAAAAAAACTTAAAAGAGGGGCTAAGAAGGGTTTAGGACCTCTTGAGCGAAGAGAAATAATTGTGGGACGAAAAATGCAAAAGGATAGGAGCATCAAAAATGGGACACGCTAGGTTCTAGTGCTATAGTCCAATCTTGACACTTTTATCCTACAAGCTCAGGACCTAGGGGAATAAGATTGGCATGGGGAACACTACCTGACTGAGGTGTAATGATTGGTTAAAAGGTTTTGAATGACTAGTTATAAACAAAAAGGTGACCAAAGGAAGAAACAAGACCAAGATAAGCAAAATAATAGACATGACTAGTGTGAACAAGGCTTGTATTCTCTAGTCAGAGTCTCCTATAAAGAGGAATATTAAAAGACATGATATGTGTGGTTATTTGACCAATTTAGGGTGAATACATTTACCCCACTTTTATTCTAGTGATGTAATGAAATAAAATACTATAGTAAAAGAAAGAATAAGAAATTGCATACCTAAACCTACCTACATGGAGATAAATGTGCTATAAGGATCTAACTCACTTCTTAACTAGGGAAGTGGATGGAGATCCAAATAGTGCCTAGAGAGAGAAGGAATCCATGGAGTGGATGCCCCTTGTACTGAGTCTGAATATGGAATCTATGTAACATGGAGGAGGGCAATGCTTGCCGCCATGCTGAATTTGACTGAAGATGAGAAATGCTCAAAGGTCCAAAACTGATGTCTATCTTTTGTCCCACATAAACTCATGTAATTTTGAATGTGTGTACAAAATATATATGCTATGAAGAGAAAAATATATTATGCCCCCACTTTGAATTTTTGAATTGAAATTAAGAAATGCTTAGAGGCCCAAAACTAATGTCTATTCTCTATCCCACACAAACTCATGTAGTTTGAATATGGGTAATACAATGGACCAACCACTATAGATGACCATGCAATCCAACTTGGTGATAACCTAGGTACAACTAGGTGTAATCTAAAACTATGGTCAATGTGCCTGAAGATAATGGCATGTCTTACCATTCCATCTGTATAATCCTATGTGATGAAGAACATGAACATTTGTGCCATGCCCCCAAATCTAGTATGTGAGTGATGTATTTATATAATTTGGTAATATTTATAACCACATGTGATATGACATATATTTCCATGCTTCATGTGCAAAAATGGAGACCTAAAACACTATGCTATGCACTATGTATCTAGTCTGCTATTCGATTCTATAAACCATGTCATGTTATATGAAGCTATATGTGTGAGATGTGTAGTATGCACATGCCCCTAAATCTAGTGTCTAAGTCTATATCAATACCAAAATAACTATAAATGCATATAATCTAAATCACTATATTTGAATAGTCTATGTATCTGTAAACTGAAATCACTTTAGATCCATATGATCTGAACCACTATATCTAAAAAGTCTATGTATCTATAAATTGAAGGTATATCCCTTTGAATGTCCTAAGTAATGCTAAGTGACCTATATAATTTGAATCACTATATATCTTGACCAATTTGAGCTAAATATGATAATCTAAATGTTGGATGTGTAAGAACCATGGTGTATCCACTTATGAGAGTGGATGGGTATGCTAGGTAAGTGTATAAATAAGAATAATATGAATGATGCCCCCCTTTTGGGGAGATAGACAAAATTTGTGATAGAGGAGGTCAAGCCAAAAATGATGACTAGTGGTGTAGTAATAGAAACAAGGTTGGTATGTTATGAATAGATTAAAATGTTGTTGGATTGATTAGATTGAGTTGTTGAAAGTGGAACACATTCTACTTGGTGAGGACCAAGGTGTGTGTCTAGGTATGAGATAAATATAGAGCTCTGCATATCACAGTAGGCAGATGAGGTAGTAAGAGAGTGAAGCTTGAGTGAGTTTGAAGGTATCATTGTCACGATTCTATGGAAAGAAATGGTTTGAAAAATGGAGTTATGGGTAAAATAATATTTTGCTTTGAATGAAAAAGTTGGTTAATATAAGAGATTGGATTGATCCTTGATTCATTTATGAATTGATTAGGTTGAGATTTTGAGCTCTGGAGTAAGAAAATTTCTAAGGAGATGAGCACCTAATGTGACTTAGTTCAAGTAGTTGGTGGCCCATGTTCAGGTTGGTGGTGATGTGACCCTAGTAAGTAACCCAAATGCTTGGTTTTTGTCTATTTTTAGGCCTATTTTAGTATGTTTGAGCTCTTTAAAGTAGCCTAGGATTTTTTTTTCTATTTTTGATGCTTCTATCTAGGGTTCAGTGCTCCTATCTAGGTTTAACACTCATGTTCAGGTTTTAGTGTTCTTATTTGGTGTTGTTATCCTTTTTGTAGTGCTATTGTCCAATAAGTAGGATTTTTTGAGATGCTACTTTGATACTTGCTATTATTTTTTCTTGGATTTTGACTTGGTATTGTTAACTAATGTATATGCTATTTATGGTGATGCATGGTGAGGTGTGGATGAGAGAGTTTCATAGGGGCTGAGTGATGGAAACATTGAGGCTATTACCATTGCCTGGTAATGAGAGAGATATCATGGATAGGATAGGGTTAGGTCATGTGTGTGACCTAGGCACAATGTAGTGGGATCAATATCTGGTGACCACTTTATGTGAGAGGTGGAATGTGGATACATGTACTTTCTATCTTCCTTCAAGGTAGATGACTATGACTTTGGAGGATGTGTATTGTATATTGCATTTATCTTTTAGTGGGTGGTGAGTGATGGAACATGATGATATGGGTGCTAATGCAATTGATCATGCATCTTTGTAATTTGATGGTGTGCCCTCAGGTATACATTGGAGAGGTAGTGACAATGATGTGATACTATCAGTTATTGTGTAGTCTAGTGTTCCATACTTGTAAAAGTGGTTGACTATTTTGTTGGCATCTTTTGTTGCTATAAATGAGAGTGGTGTATCTATTTCATATAGGATGCACATGATTTTGTGCACTGTGGAGGTATATGGTACTGTATTCTTATGGGGGAGGACTATGACATCCCAATTATACATGGATCTCTATAGTTTTACATAGGAGTCATTCAGTGGTGGGGTGAGTGAGGTGACCATATTGCATTATTGGGATTATGAGCACACAATAGTTGTGCAACTAATTAGATTACCTAGGGCAGAGTGAGCACCACCATAGCCATTTAAGGAGTGGTGGATGAGAACTATGGGTATTTGATCCCCTATAATGGACCATTATAGGTGGGTTTTAGATGGATTAGTGGTTGGTGACATCATATAAAGGCCTTATAAAGGATTTCTTGGGTGGGTAGAGGATGGAGTATATTTGCAATATATGAGAGTTAGTTATTGGATACATGACCATTGGGATCAAGTATATGAGTGCTTTTAGTATGAGCTTATTACTAGATAGTTTGGGGTACCACAAGATGTGCCCCAACAACATGGGTGTGGGTAAGGAGTGCATGAACATCTATGAGGGTAGTGCTCATGCGAGACCTACTAAGGTTGAGATTGCACCATTACCTTTAGATGTAAGGGATGAAGCCATAGATATTCTAGATGTGGATGATAATGGATGTAAAAATGCATATAATGCATGGTGGGCTAGGCATTAGTGGGCTCCTTTATATCTTATTGAGGTAGGGAATGCTCTAAAGTATGAGGATCCTGAGCCAATCTAGATGATGGGAGGTAAGCAGTGATTATATTTGAATTGTGTATAAATTTGTGATTTTAGTTTGATTTCAAGGTATATATCTAACATAGTGTCATAATTTATGTGTAGGTGAAGTGGTAGGTGATCATGATGAAGCTCAGGCTGGGGTAGTAAGTGGAGATGATGATTATTAAGAGACCATAATTGAGTCGACACTCCAAGAGCTCACATGACATGTACCTAACAATGTGATGGAGGAGGAATTGATAAAGTGAGTGATAATTATGGCTAGTATCCATGCCCATTTGTTTCATAGGGATGCCATAGTGACAACTACATATGTTAGGGTAGCAAGAGAGAGATACGAGCTGAGAGCTAAGCTAGATAAGCATAAGATACCCCACCTAATTTTGGATATGTTATCACAAGTATTATGGATGAGTATATAGATATTTAAAGTTGATATGCAGACTTGTGTGAGGAACATGGTTGGCTACTAGAGTGAGAGAGTTTTTATAAGAGGCATACGACATCTTGAGGAGGTACGGGGCCATCAGATACTAGGGTAGATTATGGGACTAGCACTGGTGGAGAGAGTGAGACTGAGAGTGAGGGTTTGATGCCCATTCATGACTGATTGTACTTGATACTAGTTTATATGTATGTATGTGTGTGTGTGTGTGTGTGTGTGTGTGTGTGTGTGTATATATATATATATATATATATATATATATATATATGTATGTATGTGTGTGTGTGTGTGTGTGTGTGTGTGTGTGTGTGTGTGTGTGTGTGTGTGTGTGTGTGTGTGTGTCTATATATATATATATACGTGTTTGATTTTGACTTGGGCATATTGTGTTATGAATTTTGGAATATATTGGTATATTTGTTGTAAATGGTTTATTAGAAATAGTTGATTTGGTATTGATGAGCATTTACAACAAATATACCAATATATTCCAAAATACATAACACAATATGCCCAAGTCAAAATCAAACACGTATATATATATATATATATATATATATATATATATATATATATATATATATATATATATATATACGTGTTTGATTTTGACTTGGGCATATTGTGTTATGGATTTTGGAATATATTGGTATATTTGTTGTAAATGGTTTATTAGAAATAGTTGATTTGGTATTGATGTTGAGGTTGCTTATGTTTGGTAAAATGGTATTTGTGATATGATTTGATTGTTGTTGGTATGTTTAAGTGTGATGCTCATTTTGATTTTGAATCATATGTGAGTAAAAGAGTTTATTGTTGTGTGATTGGTAAATTGATTTGATAAAGTGAATTGGTTTAATATTGGTAAAATAAGATATTGGTAAAATTAGCATTTGGATAATTTGGTTTGGATAGGGATGGTTATTTGGAACTAGGAATGTTAGTTGTTAGTAGAAGCGGATATCAGATATCACTATGTGTGTATCAATCCCTCTATCTATTGTATCACTATTTGAACCTTGATGGTCAACTAAACAAATGGTTTTACTTCTTATGCAGTGTAGGAATGTGCCTTGTATATGATGGTATGTATGGTGCACTAAATATAATTGTACATAGAGACTACACGATGCAACCTCAATGAATGTGCAATTGAAACTATGTGTTATGAAGGAGGCTCATCTATTTTCAATCATAATGGATTTCTATGTGAAATAACACCTTGTGGCCTCTGCTATGATACATATGACTAAGCAATAGATCAATATGGAATTGTAACCTATGATGGGGGCTCGTCTAATCTCAATTGTAGTGGGTTACTACGTGTAATAGGTCCCTAAAAAATTAGTTAAAGTGAATATCTATTTGAAATAGTACTCTAAAATGTGGGTTCATCTAATCTTAACCATAGTAGGTTGTTAATTGAGATAGGACCCTAAAAACTCTCCTATAGTGCCTGTGATTGTGCTAGATATGTATATATAACTACACTATGTATTCCTCAAAGTACACTACTATATGAAGGATGCTCTCATTGTATTTTTATCTAAACCTTCTAAATAGGTGGGATAGGATATCTCCTATGAGGCTCTATCCTAGAAACCACATTAATCTCATGATGAGTAATCGATGATTCCTATGAAGGAAGGCCCTAGGATGACTCAGTCAAGGAGGAATGAGGTATGGGAATCCATGATGGAAGAGATTTTGGTGCCCCCTATGTGAATGCTATGATTCCATTATCAACACAACTATTAATGAAATCCCTAAGTCCATAACAATAATTATCTCTATGTCCACGAATATGATGATAGTTACAATAGGGCTGATGTGTTGTCTATGTAAGAGTTGTGGATCTTGTTGATGAGTAAAAGGCAATGTGATTAATATCCTATCTAGTAGTGTTGATAAAATGACATATGGGCTATCCTTCTCTGAATCAAACTATAGTGGTGCCTTGCTACTATTCTCTATAGTGCATACTACAGGTGGTGATTAGAAACTAGCTCTCTATTCTTAACTAGTTTTTTTTATTTTGGTCTCTTATCTTATTTAGGACATGGTAAATGTTTTGTGTTAGGAGATGTAGATGGAGGTAATGCTGTGAAATCTACAGTAAGCCGATTAACTAAATCTACCTCAATCAATCCCAATTTCTTCTCTAAGGCTAAAATTGTATAACATAAGTTCCTAAAAGAAGACTCTGTCTAATATAATATATGATCCAAGAGAGGTTGGTGAAGCCCTTTAATAAAGATACGTTGAACCTCTAAATTTGTTGGTTTATAGATCAAGCATAAATTGAAAGTCTTAAATTGTAAGATATAATCATTTACTAGCTCTAAATGATTTTAATGCAATGCAACAAATTTATCATAAGTAACATGATGGCCCATGTTTGCTATGTAATATCTAAGAAATGCCTCCTCTAAGTCATCATATGTATGTAAGGAACTAACAAGAAGTAGATGAAAGAACGAATTCTATGCACCACCCACTAATGTTTGCTAGAATAACTTTAATAACATCAAATGACTTACATGAGATGGCAAAGCCTTTCAAAAATCTTTAAGAGGCATGAATGGATTTCCAATTCCATCAAATTGAGGTAATGATGATATATGAATTTTTTTATGAAATGAAGCTTTGAAAAATGTTTTTGGAAGAGGGTTACCGTGAAATTCATTGGCATCCATCCAAGACTTATGAGCCTTGTTTTCCAAAGTAAGGAGATGTAATTGGTGTTTTAATTCACCAAATGCATGCATTAAATAAATAATCTCTTGGGATGGTATATTAGTAAATTGAAATGGTTCATTTAGACATTGAATTTGATTATTTGTTTTAGCCATGGGAATGCGTCATTTAGCAATTATATCATAGAGAGGAGGTGTGCTCACTTGAACCTTTGGAGGAATGGTAACTTGGACCTTAGTAGAGGGATGTGGGCTAACATTCTCTATGGGTGATGAGTGAGAAATGGGTGCTACTGTAGTAGGGGGTGGTTTGGGAGATTCATTGGTATCTTTAGTATTTAGTGAATGACATTCTAATTGAATAGAAGATGTGATTTTATCATTGACATGTGTATCATTTGAAATATAATCATGCATAGAAGTAGAAGCAACATTTTGTAATGAATTATGTTTGAGGGAAGGAGTGAGAAAAAAGTTAGAATCATGGGGTGCATTTTATTCTTCACTATGTGCATAATAGTCATCATTATTCCATGCATTATCACAATCAGAATTTTGTTCATATTCATATTCATTTGCATGTTCACTATCATACTCATTATCACTTTCATTATCACTATGGAAAGAGGTCAGAGAAGATGCTAATTCCTTTTTAATATGTAATAAATAGTTACGTCAAATTAGAATACTATGTGCATCTATGTTATCCTTGGATGGAGTGTATCCATTATTTTCATTTGAAATATGAGAAGTAAGAGTAAGATGTTTATCATTTAGACATTATTTTTTCATTGTTCGAGATGACAAAGTAGAGCTAAGAACATGAGATGGATCATTTGAACTATGCATTGGAATTTTTATTCTATTCCATTTATATTGTTTTAATTTGAACATAGAAGTAGAGAGAGAGAGAGAGAGAGAGAGAGAGAGAGAGAGAGAGAGAGAGAGAGAGAGAGAGAGAGAGAGAGAGAGAGAGAGAGAGAGAGAGAGAGAGAGAGAGAGAGAGAGAGATTAGGTTCAAATGGAAGCAAATTATCACCAATGAGAGATTCACTTGGAAATGCATGATTAATTTATATATTTGATGTATTGTGCATAGGATAATGAGGTGAAAATTAACTTTCTCATTTATCAAAATTATTTTCTTTAAAAGAGGGAAGGAAAGAGATAGGTTTAAGAGAAGAAGATGCATCTACTTTTTCTTCACTATCACTTTCATGTGAATCATCATATTCCTCATTACAATAATAGTAATTGTCTTCATTGTAAATGAAATAATTTTACACATTTTTGTCTAATGTGAAATTTTTCAAATTTGTCCAATCATTGTCATAATTATTAGAAAAATCTATAAATTTATCTATAGGATGAGAGGGAAGAAGTGCCTTAATGGCCATTTTATTGATTTCACCAAAGAGCATATGTAAAAGTACTATTAAGAAAATAAATGTGAAAATAAATACTAACATAGAGATTTTGAAATTGTTTTCAACACTCCAAACAATTTGTTAAAATTCCAAATTTTTTATCTAAATATTGTAAGGGAGGAAGGCTTGGGGTTTGAGGACCTAGTTTAGAAATCTAGGGTTTTGGGTTGGGATTTTATAAATTTTGAAAATTTATTACAATAATTTAAATTCTAAAATAAATTTGAATAAAATAAATGCACAAAAATTTATACAAAAATCATAAATTTGAAATTGAATTTTTGCACAAAAATATGAAGGAAAAACCCTAAGGGTACCCAGGGTTTAAAATTTGTTTGAAGTAAGATAGGTTGACCAAATGTTTTATTATATTTAGGAAAATAGGGTTTAGTTCCTCAATAATAAAGGGGATAGATTAAGGGGAGAATGCAATCAAGTGTAATAAAACATATATTTTATATTAATTTCATCAAATCAATTACATAGGGAAAATAAATGACTTATCTAGAAAAATAGGTTTAGATGACTGTTACAAAGGCTAAAAAATACTGTGCAGGATTAGGAAGATGTCAAAAACCTAAATCTAGCTTTCATTCAGTGGAAGGATAGGAGCACCTAAAAGTAGACACTTTGGTGTCTAATGCTATAGTCCAATTCTGATGTTGTTGTCCAAATCAAATTTTGGTTATGGATTCCTATGCGGTCTAGCTTTTGGGTCCTGTAGGTGTCTTTATTTCTCTATGATCATCTATATGTGCCATTGTATAACATATTTTATTCCAAAACTCTAGGTCTACCTACACACACAAAATAAAAAACATATCAAAATCAAATGGGGGAAAAAATGGGTTAGGGGAAGTATGATCACATGATCTTGAACTGTTACTATCCTGATCGCTACCTATATTAACCCTCAAGCTAGGGTCTCAGATTAAATGTTGTTCTTCCTTAGGGAATGCGCATAATCAATGTGCATGATAGATGCATGAATGAAATTTAATTTAGACCCTCCATTGATCAAGCAGGTAAATCTATGTGTAATGTAGAATGTTGAGCTATACTATTGACTGATTTTAATTATTTACTGTGCCAATGTTGTAAGTGCTAGATATAAAATGAATTGTGAAGTCCTTTATATAGTAGACTCTTTGTTTTGAATTTGGGAGATTTATTCACATTAATCAACATTCAAAAGATGAACAAAACTTAAGGGAGGGGATAAGAAGGGTTTAGGACCTCTTAAGCAAAGAGAAATGACCATTAGGACTAAAAATGCAAAAGGATAGGAGCATAAAAAATGAGAAACCCTAGGGTCTGATGCTATAGTCTAATTTTGATGCTTCTATCCTACAAGATCGAGATATGGGGGAACATGTTTAACATGAGGAGCACTATATGGCTGAGGTAGAATGATTGGTCAAAAGGTTTATAATGATTCATTATAAATAAAAAGGCGACCCAAGCAAAAAACAAGACTAAGATAGGCAAAATAAAAGACATGGATATTGCAAACAAGGCTCGTATTCTCCAGTCAAAGTCTCTTATAAAGAGGACTGTGAAAAGGCATGATATGTTTGGTTGCTTGACCAATTTAGGGTGTATACACTTTGTTTTAAAGATTTTAAAATAAAAAATTATTGATTTATTCACATTTTTGTGTTTTCTAAAAGTATATATAGTTGAAACATATAGAAAACAAATAGACTAAGCATTGAATTTGATTCAAAATTATGTGGTATAAGCCTTTATAAATGAACTATATAGGTTTTATTTCAAATTTATATGTTTGAAATATGTATAATTTCCTATTTATTATGAGCACCAAAATGTTTTTGTTTAAATATGCATGTTTTAGAGGTTCAAATGTTGAAATATCATATTATTTTTCATGTTGGTGTGTTTAAGGGATTTAGAAGTGGAAAACTAGGATTTTATGAAAATACATAGATGTTTTATCTATTTTAGGATTAATGTGACCCTAGTAGCATAAAACTAATTGAATATTTATATTACTTAAGATGTATAATTACTAAACAAATATGAGTGTACCTAACTAAATATAATAACTAGCTATTCTTGGAAAACACTAGGAGAATGAATAAATCTAGAGATATAAATTAAAATTTAAGCTAAAATAGTGCACTTGTGACCACCCTTTTTACACACTTAGCTCATGGATTATTCTAGGGCCTTTTGACCACTATTATTTGAAAGTAATAGTAACAAGATCATTCCAAGCCTAAGATATGAAGCATTAAAAATAAAATAATCATAATAAGAGTTGTAAGAGTTACAAAGATGACATGTAAAGATAAAATTAATATCATATATTATCCATAAAATAACTTCTATATGTTACAAAAGAGAAGCCTTGCATATATAGGCCAGGAAAAATAAGAAGTAGGTCAAGCTAACCAATGTGGGATAAATTCACAAAAGGAAAAACTAGGAAAAAGACAAAAACTATCTATAGAACCTAGCAAACAAGATAAACAACTCTAACACTCCCCTCAAGTGAATCTAGGGATAACAATAACAAAAAAAAGGTGGCATATCCATAGTACGAGTTTCAACAATAAGCTTGATCAGGTACTCATGTAAAATATGTATCCCAAAATGATGTAAAAGAAAGAAAATAAGGAAAGGAAGGAAGGACTTCATGTGACACCCCCCTAAGGACAACTCTCTTCACCCCAAAAGAAGATCAGTACTATATATCCTATGTAGATGGAAAGAATGTAAGGAACCATCTACATAGGTGGTGAGATAATCCCCAACATAACATGTTCTTACCATTAATGTAACTTCTCCCTGAGTGCTATGAACAAGATGTCTGAAAGACACATCACCTGTATAAACACTGATGCCAATTAGAGAGACAATACCTTATCGGAGTCTACCAATACCTCCAAGGGTGTATCCCATAGAGGGAAGTGTGTAATATCTAAATCCAAGAGTATGTTTCTCAAAGGAACAAAACACATAATATGGTAGATCAAAAATGGGACAAGAAATAAATGCAATAGTAGGAACAACAATAAGCTCCAAACAAAATGTGTAATAATAATAGGTTTCTCATGAAAATCATCATCTAAACACATATATTCATACATATGAGGAGTAGGTGATGAAGGAACAACAAATGTGGCTCAATAAAAGTCATCCTCAGGAAGTCATGATGGTGTCTTGTCCATGACCTCCAAAAGTGATGGTGAAGATGCCACATCCTCAAGAACTGTGTCCACTCGATCAATGAAATGAATATGAGGAGTACATAATATATGAGGAGTAATAAGTACCTCAAGTAAACCATTTTCAAAATATAAGTCCTCACCAAAAACTAAAGATAAATATTGAGAAGTATAGGTGGTAATAATGCCTCATCTAGATTGCCATTAAGAAGTATGTCCTCACAAAATTAAGAGTAATCTCTATTTATGTCACTATTAAAGAGTGGATCCTTAGTAGGAGAAGAAGAAGGAAGTGCCAATCACTAGTGCTTCACACATGTCACTATCAATACTCAAATCTTGAGGAACAATAGTTTCATCATCAAAAGATAAATCCTCACTTGCAAGAGGAGAAGGAAGTGGAACAAAAGGAGGTGGAGTAAAAGAGGGTCAAAAAGACCCAGAAGACTCATTATCCTTCTCAAATAAGGATACGATAGCATCCAAATATTAATTTTTTAATGTGGCACATGTGACATAACACTGCAAACTATCTAAATCATGGAGTTGAATCAAACAAATAGCCTCATATTGCATGGATGCAATCCAAGCAAGATCTTCCTCATATGTAAAGTGGAGAATGTCACCAAGCATAACTCTCCACATGCCTTTTCACTATAAGTGTATCAAAATTTTGATATTTTAAATAATGTATTTAGTGGTGTTTATGGGCTAAAAGAATTAGGAATCTATTTTCAAAAAATAAGGAGAAAGTCAAGAAGAAGAACCCTCTCGAAAAGATAATCCCCTTGTGACAATTTTATGTCTCTCAATGAAATTAGTGAACACCCCCCAAAATGTGTAAGGATCCTTAAATTTTTCACCTTATAATTTATTTATTTTTACAATATAAATGACCCCAATGTATTGATAATCAAAAAACATACACTTCAAAAAAAAAGTACTCAATTTGGAGTCACGGTTAGAAAGTTATAGTCTTTACAAGTTTTTCATCATTAAAATGGGTCAAATAAGTAAACCTTACATAAAAATTAAATTAATTAAAGACAAAAAAAATTATCTATAAATTCATGAATTTGGAAAAAATATTTAAAAAAATATTATCAGTAATTTCTTTAGCAGAAACCAAACATAGGTTGTCAAAAATGGGTGAAAGCTAGCTTCAGGAAGATTCTTTGCAAGATCCATAAAAACTGGCTAAATGGGTCCTATTATGACATATCAAAATGTGTTATGGCATGATGAACATTGGTCTTAAATTATATATTCTAAAATTATACTTAAAATAATATCCTTTCCAAGAATCAAATCTAAAATTGTAGATTATATGGCCTCAAACCAGAACAAAACCAACCAACTATCTAGATGATGAAGACATATCGCTAAATTAATTTTGAAGCTACCAAAATAGCTATATGACCTGATAAAAAATGATTATAACTAGTGTGGTATGAAATTTGGGATTATCAAATAACCAAAATAGATTTCAAATCTAAAAAATCAGATCTATACCACTTATGGTGAGAGAAAATTGAACTGGTAGTAGGTATTCACTAGCAGACTAATAAGCAAGTTTTTGAGTAAAAGGGCTATACAACTTGATATTTAGAGATTATAAAAAGTTTAAAAGGTCATAAAAATTAGAGTAATATGCCCCTATGCTTTTATATTTGTATTTTGATGCATGTATTGCCTAAAACCATAAAAAAAATACATAATTTACCTAAAATGCTTCCAAAACAAATTTAAACATGGGTCTAGAAAAATAAACACTAATAGTAAAGCCTAGGTTCTACATGGCCTTATTAATGACCAAAAATATAGATATTAGATTTTTAAAAAATACCTCCACTCCATCAAGATTTTTTTTTTATAAATTGACAAACCCTTGCAATAATAAACTTGCAAATGGATGGCTACAATACCTCCAACTCTAATACTATGAAAGGAACATCAACAAGATCATTCCAAGTCCAAGATTTGAAACATTAATAGAAAAATCATCATAAGAAGAGTTCTAAGAGCTATAAAAATTATATGCAAATACAAAGGAAATATCATATATTATCCATAAAATAACTTCTATATGTTACAATTCATAAGCCTTGTATATATAGGCAAGGACAACCAAGAAGTAAGTCAAACTAACCAGTATGGGATAAATCCACAAAAGGACAAACTAGAAAAAGACAAAAACTATCTATAGAACCTAGAAAATATGACAACCAACTCTAACATTCTTCACTTTATGTGCAGATGACCCATTCTTATAAGAAAATCAATGACCCAAAAATATTTCTATTCCTCATGCAAAGCATTAAGGCTCACTCAAAAACTATTCTTTGTACCTATATTAGTTATTTGTTCTCCTTAGACAATAACACCTTGGTTTGACAACAGTTCATTGCTCTCTTTTTATAAATCACTAGTCTTGTCCTCCCACCAAATAACAACTAATTTATAAAATTGAAATTCATGAAAGGGTTGGCCCACAAGTTTAACAAGCCCCATCCGAAGGAATTCCCAAAATACCATTATAAATGCATATTTCAAACCATTTATCACACAAGATAATTCCACATTGAAAAATAATAGAATTATAATTGCACATTGAGAGAAAATTCTCTATTTCTCTCAATATTTATATATACAACCATAGTAGCCCTAAACTAAAGTCTGAATACACTTCCAATTTAATAACTCATAGTTGAAGCACTTAATCACACTAAGATTACACCAACATCTATAATTTTTCACCAAACTTTCACACACACCACTGTAGCTTGGGAGAACTACAGGGATTTTGGTCTCTCTTTAGAGTATTAGTATGTAGGCAACACTCAACACATGGGGTGTTAATGTCAAGCACAACTTCAAATGCTAACCCATTTTTAATTCATGATCACATTCATCTTCTTATGTTATTGAGCTAGGGTTTCAAGTGAAAATAAGTTACATAGTGGTTTCTATATCAGATTGGAAGCTCCTAAACATTCCAAAAAACACACAGACAAAGGTGAATTTACCCCATAAATTTTGTATCTTTGCTTCCTACGACACATCGATACTCACTAGGGACAATAACACACTAATCTATTATCTAGTTATAGTGGTCCTATCTAGAAGACTTGCCAACTCTTGTTTTATATCCACACCTAGTTAACATAGTTTCCCTATCAGTTTTAGTGTTAGAAATAACCCACAAAGTAAATTTATGTTTTCCTTTATACTTTCCATATTTTGTATATTTCTAGGTTTTCTAATTTCTAAATCAATTTGTGTCATTTATTACATCTATGTAGATTTCTAATTTTGCACAAAATTTTATCTAATTAGGTTCTAACATTTTCCTAGTTCCCCAAATTTTGATAAAACACATTGATGAACCTGTCTATTGATTGAATATTGTAAGCCCTGTATTTCTCTAGGGTTGTGTTTCTAATTTTTTTAATAGGGTTTCAAATCTGAAATTTTTATTTCCTAATCATGTTCAAGTGTTTGTAAGCATAAGATAGTTTAAAAAGAAACTCTTCCCCTCCTAACCCTCAAAAGAGTGATAACTACTTTCCCTCTATCAAGGTCCATGTTATCACTACTCCAAGGGGTAACATATCCCATCCTATAGTACCAATATAAGGTAACCAATATATCCTTACACAACCCCCTATAACTCCCACATATCCTCTCGAGGGTGTCTCTTTGCATATTTAATCATAGATAACTAGGGTTTGTGCTTGTGAAGCCCTCAAGGATCAAATTATCATTATGAGAAAGTTAATAGAAGAGTTGAAAAATCAAAATTAGTATTTTGGTTTAAGGATTACACCATGGGAAAATAAAATCACATATGAAAGGAATCCATAATGTGCTAATGTTAATCATGTCTTTGTATCTTCATTTAGAAATTTTGTGCCTAAAAAAAATTCATATAAAAATAGCTAGCTACAATTGAATACATCTCCAATATGTGATTCAAAAAGTATGAAAAAGGATAATAAGAGTTCAAGTGAGATTCTAAGGGAAATGTTTCAACATAAGTTGATCAAATTACCTCTCATACATCCTTTAAGGAGGTCAAAATAATATTTTGCATATCATAGAAAGCATGAGAATCATACAAATAGTTGTTTGTATTTCCATAACAAAATACAAAGTATTATTGATAGTGGCAATCCTATAGAATATACATCAATCAAGCAACCCATATTGGAACATGTGAAAGTAAAAAACTTGGCAAAATTAGAATTAGTATAAAAAGAACAAAGACAACATGTATGGATACCAAAGGATAATTTAGAGCAAAAATAGTTTCAAATGAAAAAAAATAAAGCAAGAAGAAATTCAAAAAAATAATTAGAGAAAAAAACATTGAAAAGGCACAATATGCTATAGACTATCAATATGATAGTAACAGTTATGGTGCAAAGGACAATCAATATTTAGATTCTAAATTCAACTCAGTTCAATCACTATAATATGACACTTTTCATTTGTAAAAGGTCATAATTCCTAGCCTAGACAAAAGAACCATGGATTGTGAGTCCCTTGCAAGTCTCATCAGTTAGTACACTTTTCTCTATTTTTGTATTTTTCCATTTACATATGCAAAAATACAAAAAAAATCCATAAAAATGCAAAATTAGGAAATATGCATGCTTATGTTTAGTTCATTTAGATTAATTAATTTGTGTATAGTTATTTAGTACTTTTAAAATCTAATTTTATATCATATATGATTCACAAGTGTATATGAGTGAGTTAATAACATACAATATACCATCCCCAAACACCCTTACAGGTTATTTTAGTGTCTCATACTCAAAAACTACTTTAGATAATAGAACACTATTTAGATAGGAGTGCACCGTGTTGCTATTCAATTTCCTTAATCTTGTCCCAGTGAGCACATGATATTTTTTCTTAGTTACAAACTATAAACATGCATCTTACAACTTTTATTTATTTTAATAAAGTCAATGGGGGCAACTTATACATAGATTTTATCCTTCTTTGGCTATTTTATATTATTCATACATTAGTTCCTTATTTGGCATAACATATATTAATATTGATCATTTATTAACCCATTGATATCTTGATGGTTACCTAAGTTATTGAATCTAATAGTGTTATGAATTTCTTGTGTTGATCAACTAGATGTATTTATGCATGCTTTTCATATCTACTTTGCTACATCATGTCTTATGTGTATTTAGCTTGTGGGCATTTAAACATGCGCTTGTGTGTGGATATAATCCCTCATTTTATGTTTCTATGTGTGTGAGTGACATTTGAACATTTACCTTGTGTGTGGCCCCTTAGCCTTCTATTACATGTTTTATGTGATTGGTGTGTACTCTTTGTTTGTGTGCATCATGGTTGTGACATTTGTTTTCTCAGTTTGCTTAGTTTTAGATGCTATGATGGACATCATGCATCTTCCCAACCTTTCAATACCATGATGTATATAATGAATCTCTCCCTAAATAGCTATATTCAAATTTTAGTACTCGATTTTGATCACTTATCTGTGTGCCAAATTGCTAATATTTTTTTAGATAATCTCTATTACGATCAGTTTATATATATGATGATTCCATGCTCCTAAATGTTATCACTATTACTTATATTTTCATATTTTACATAACATATATCAATTTTTTTTCTTTTGAGTTAAGTTAGTTCATAACTCAATAACTCACTTTAAAAGAGGGGAATACAAAATGGCTTATCTTAGAGACTAAGCCCATACAATATAATACACATGAATAATTTTGTACATCTCACACAATAGATCAATGAACATACCTAAAAATCACACAGAGCATCATTTTGGACAAGAGCGCTCTATTTGGACAAGGGTGCACCCTTTTATTGCATAAAACAGTGCATTGTTGTGTAAGTAGGAAGAAAATAATAACTTTTAGAATTTATTATATTATCAGGCAATACATAATAGTTAGCTACAAGTTTATAGTTTTAGTTTCCAAAAAAATAATCAGGTTTATCTTAGATTTGCTCAATTTGGGAGTATCATTTATGACATTCATTCTAGGTTAACATGCAGTTGGTTAGTCAAAATTTTAGTTATTATTACTTAGTCTTAGATAACATATACATAAAATATCATATTAGGGGCATGTGTGCAGCATATAACTTCCTTCTTACTCATTTTTGCACTAGTTAAAGATGGAATGGAAATTCTTGTCATTTTTCACACTGTATACACTAGTCTTAAATTGCACTAACTTTTTGCACTAATTTTACACCAACAATAAGTTTTATTCCATCTAGATCACTTGGTTCACCATTTTTCACCATTTTTTACACAAAAAAAACTATTGGAATTCATAGAGGGGTTCGAAACTACTTCACTACTCTGGGTATGTGATGATGGAGTCAATCACACCTTGAGTTCTTAAGCACACTCTCCTATCAATGAGGATTGGGTCATGCATAATCCAATCTAAGTTGTTGAATGGAAATGAAATATCTAAGTGTCCTACCCTCTTTAATCACTATTTTTCACTAATAAAACACAATGCTTCACATACCTAATTAAGTGTATTGGTTCCTTCCTATTAAATCTATAAGTTTATTATCTTTACTTATTGATATTCATCTTAAGTAGAACTAATTTTACACATGTTCATTGTAGGTTCACATGAAACAAATTTTAGTGTTGTGGCCTACATTCAATTTTCATTTTACTCTAGTAGTTTTACTTTGTTGCATTATTAAAATAAAACAAGGTTAAATGTAGACACATAAATTAACATTTAATATAAAATAGTGCACTTGTGACCACCCTTTTTACATAGTTAACCCATGACTTATTCGAGGGAATTTTGATCACTTTGATTCACTTTTCATGTGGATGACCCATTCTTATAAGAAAATAAAATGACCTAAGAACATCCTTATTCCTCATGTAAAGCAATTTGGCTCACCAACAAACTGTTATTGCTACCTAGATCGAGTATTTATGCTCTTTAGACAATAATGCCCTAATTGGACAACAACATAATACTCTCTTGTCCAAATCCACCACTCTTGTCCTCCCACCAAATAATGACTAATTTTTAAAATTCAAATTCATGAAAGGTTTGACCCACAATTTTAATAAGCCCCATTTGAAGGAATTGTAAAATTACCACTATAAAGACACATTTCAAACCTTTTTGTACACAAAAGGATTTTACATTAAAAAACACCATAATTCTAATTGTACATCAAGAGTGAATTCCCAATTTAATCTAATTTTAATTACATACAACTATAGTATCCCCGAGCTAAATTATAAATATGCTTCTACGGTCATAAGTCACAGTTGAAACACTTAATCAAACTAACATCTAAAATTTTGTACCAATATTTCACACATATCGCTATAACATGGGATAACTAGATGGACTTTGATCCCTCTTCAGTGTATTAGTATGTGGGCAATGCTAAACACATGAAGTGTTGAGGTCAAGAACAACTTTAACCACTAACCCTTTTTACTATATGATTTAAGTTATATTTGTATGTCACTAAGTTAGGGTTTCAAGTGAAAATAATTTACACATTAGTTTTTGCATCAAATCATAAGCTCTCACATGGTGCATAGAACACATAGGTGAAGGTGAACCTACCTGTAAATTTTAGATCTCTAGTTTCTGCTAGACACTAAGTGATCCTTAGGGACAATAGTGCACTACTCTACTATCTAATTACAATGTTCCTATTAAAAATCTTACCAAATCTTATTCCAAATTCACACTCAGTCAACACAATATCCTTGTTAGTTTAGTTCCATAAATAATTTACATCTCAGTTTTCAATTAAGTTTATGTTTTCATTTGTACTTTATGTATTTAGTATATTTATAGATTTAGTGAGTTATAAATCGATTTGTGTAATTTATTGCATATATGTAGTATTCTGATTTTGCACAACAATTTGTCTAATTAGGGTCTCACATTCTATTAGTTCCCAAAATTGGATAAAACATTAACTTAGATTATTTCAAGGCTATGAAACTTTATGGTAGGATACAATATAAAAAATTATAAAAAATGCATGTGAGTGATCTAATATAGGAACAAAGAGTTTATATTTACTCATACAAGTCCACACTTCCTTGACACTTTCACAATCATGACACTATCTAATGGAGTGTTGATATGTCATATGTATTTTTTAATAAATTTTTGATAGTGTTTCCTATTGTGTCTATGTCTGATGAGGACTCATTTTGTGTTATGATGTTTATTAATCCAAGTGAATATATTTATTTGACTTATCCTTGATTTAAAATCTAGTTGTGCATTGTGATACAACTATTAAATTAGGCTAAAGGGTGAAAGGGAATGGTTGAGATAACCTTAGACACCCCCTTATGACTAAGTGTTGCATATGTATCCAATACTCTGAAGAGGAAAGCCAAACCAAACATATTTCTCCCATATAGTTGAGTGTGTGCAATCCTATGTAATGCTAGTAGATAGTGCAAACTTGTGTATGGATTTAAATACTTGAGAACATGTGACTTAACCTTGAAAATTGTAATCATAATTAGGTTCATTATTTATCCTTTGAGGGGTTTCATGTTTTTGGAGCTTCAGGATAGTTCCTCTCAATGTGTAGAGTGATTTATAGTGATAACTAGATATGTGCGAGATAGATTCTAGATAGGTGCTAAATAGATCATAAATAGGTAAATGATTAGGATTCATATATTTATATAGCTAAGGCTTTGGTTAGTGATTTTAAAATTGATATTTGAGATGTATGTGCTGACCCTTTTTGAAAATTTTAAATTTAGACACAAGTTGTTAAAGAGTGTGTCAATATGGTCAGCCTAAGTTAACAATTTAGAGATGGTGAAATTGTTTGAGAGGCACAAGTTATCTATAAAAATATAATAGTGACATGAGGCCATAAGATATTCTAAGAATGATATTGAACTATTTGGGTGAATACTAGGAAGATCCTATATAATAGTAACAATAATTTGGAAGGTTGAACCCGTATATGGATAATTGGATAAGAGGAATGATGAATAAAAGTCATAAATATGAGCAAAATTCATGTAGTGAATGAGTTTTCCAAGATATTTGAATAGCCTTTAAGAAATCAATGTTGATTCCTATAGAGAGAGCTCCAAAATTCCAAGAGAGGAAATAATACATTAACCTATCTATTGGAAAATGTGAACGAGTCGATTAACCTTCCAAAAAGGAAAAGTGGGGTACATATAGATAAAATTAGGGAAACATAAGGAAGCCTCTAATTTTATTAATTAACTAATTTTAATTAAATAAAATTATCTTATGGACCCTTTATAACTAACCTAAGGAAGGTTAAATACATAAAAAGGCCATCGGCTATATAGGCAAAACCTAGTGGGGAAAAGCATTACACTAACAACCCCCCCTTAAGCGTAACTTAAGTGAGATGAGAATTGGGTCCTGACATTGAAATCCTAATGAGATATCCGAGCACATAGGGATGAACATCCATAGGAGGAAGAAGAAGGTGGAGTAGCCCTAACCCCAACGAGAGCTTGTAGATGAACAAATTTACTCTCTATGAAAGGCTTGGTCAAAATATCTATAATTTGTTCCAATGTTGGACAATATCAAAGATCAATGACTTGATCATTGATAAGCTCCTTGATGAAATGCATGTGAGTCTCTTTGTGCTTGGTCCTTTGATGGAGAATTAGATTCCTAAAAATCTGGATAGTGATTTGGTTGTCATAGTAGATGATTGTTGGCTTATTAAACTAGACACCAAACTCAGTGAGAATCCCTTGAAGCTAGATTATCTTAGTGGTAGCATTGATAGCCCCTCTATATTATACCTTTATATATGATAAAGAAATTACATGTTTCTTCTTGCTTGACCAACTTATTGGACCCAAACCAAGTGAAAAACTGTAGCCTGAAGTGGACTTTTGACTTTGAATATCTCTAACCCAATCTAAATCTATATATCCAATCAAATCAACTTCTATTTTTGCTCTATAGTGTATCCCATAGTTGTGTGGACCTTGAATGTAGTGAAGAATCTACTTTTCTACTTTCCAATGCAATTCATGTGTCTCTTGCATAAACTAGGAGACCAAACCAACTGCATAGGATATGTCAGGTGTAGTATGTGTGAGATAGATAAGACTGCCCATGAGTTACCAATATGGAGTTACATCAATGAGTGATGTAGGACAATCAACCTTAAGATTCACACCATACAAGAAGGGAGTAGGAGCTGCCTTACAATCAACCATGTTAAACCTCAAAATTAAATCAAGAAAATACTTAGATTGTGATAAATTTATCCCAAAATTTGATTGAATGATTTCAATCTTGAGAAAGTAGTACAGTAATCCCATGTTTGTCATTGAAAATCTATTAAAAAGTGCAATTTTCATTATTGAGATGGATGATTGTGAGCTCCTTATAATCAGTAAGTCATCCACATAGATAACTAGGATCAGTAGAGAATCATCCTACCATAAGATGTAGACATTTGGATTTGAGTGGCATCTGGTGAACCCAACTATGAGGAGAAAGGAGTTCATCTTGGCATACCATGCCCAAGGGGTCTATTTGAGTTTGTAGATAGATTTTTTGAGTCTACAGACCAAGGAGGTATCTTCCACAAAGCCTTGTGATTTCTCTATACGTATCTCTTTCTTGAGGTCACCATGTAGAAAAACACTCTTTACATCCATTTGATGAACATCCCACTGATGTGCAGTTGTGATGGCTAGAGTGAGTCTTATAGATGTCATCTTGGATACATGAGTAAATGTATTAGTGTAGTCTATGCCAGGCACCTGAGAAAACCCCTTTGTAACTAGATGAGTTTTATAATTGTCTACTATCCCATCTATACCATTCTTGGTCTAGTAAACCCATTTACACTAGACCAATTTTCTTTCTTTAGGAAGAGGGACCAAGTCCTATGATTTATTCTTGATTAGGGAATTGTACTCTTCCTACATAGCAAAATCCCATTCTAAAATGCCAAATGCCTCATGAAAGGTTTGTAAATATGAGATAATGGCCAAGTGGGCATGTGATGTCCCCTAAAACTGTGATCATGTCTACCTTTTATCTGATGGATTTCTAACCCATCCTCCATCACTTTAAAGTGTCTATCTAGCCTAAATAGGACCAAAATTGTATGAGATTGGAAAATTAGGAGGTGAGTCCTCATCATCTATAGTGTCAATGTGAGATGGAGGAGTAGCCTCATCACTACTCTCATCACTTAAAATTGAAGAAGAAGAAGAGTCATCCTCATCATCATGAGGATATTGAGATGGATCTACATCACTGTCAGAAGTGGAATCAATGTCCAGTGAGACTTTTGAAGAGTTTGGAGTGCCATGATTATGTTTAAGTGGACCCTCATGAAACTTGACACTCCTTTTAATGAACAACTCATGAGTTTTAGGATGGATAAGCCTATATCCCTTAACACCCTCTACATACCCCACAAAGATACAAGACTGACTCTGAGGGTCCATTGCCTTACATTTCTTCTTGGGAACATGGGCCATTGCTAGTGATCCAAACACTTAAAAATGATTTATTGTAGGCTTGTGACCATCCCAAGTTTCAAAATGAGTGATTCCCTTCAAGGCTTTGTGTGGAACTTAGTTCTAAATGTAGCACACATAGTTGATTGCTTTGGCCCAATACTGAGGAGCAAGAGACTTTGATTGAAGCATGTAGTTTGCCATTTCCTTCAAGGTATGGTTATTACATTTGGCCACACCATTATAATGAAGATTGTATGGAACTATGTGTTGCATGTGAATCCCCTTTGATGTGTAAAACTACTCAAACCTATTTTTAACATATTCTTTTCCATTGTCAGTCCTTAAGATTTTAATGGAACATTCTGACTACTTCTCCACAAGTGTGTTGAAGTCCTTAAAGTGATAAAAAACCTCAAACTTATTTTTTAGAAAAAACACCTAGGTGTACCTCAAAAAGTCATCGATGAATATGAGCATGTATCTTGTCTTGTTGAATGAAGGTTTTGGAAATGGTCCTGCTAAGTCACTGTGGACTATCTCTAGCTTCTGTTTGGCTCTCCTTACTTTGCCCTTGTCATATTTCTCTTTTGGATGCTTACCAAGAATGAAACCATTGTATATGCCATCTAATAATTTGACTTTAAACAACTCTGAAACCATGTCTTGATGAATGAGTTGCTCTAGATAACAGTAGTTTAAATGGCCAAACCATTCATGCCATAGTTTGCTCACTCCATTTGCATGAGTAAGTATTGCAACAAAGGGTTGATCTGGGAAAAATTGTGAGAAGGTATACAACCTAGACTGATGATTGGCCTTCCCATAAGCCACTATGGTGTCACCATGTAGCTCCTTCATGACCACTAATTCAGGTATGAACTCAACTCGCTTCCTTGCACCTATGTGAGTGATTTGATATACTAATAGAAGATTGGAGGATAGTGAAAGGACACACATAACATTATTAAAGGTCCCATCACTTACTTCTATCAATCCTTTACTACTGACTTCTATCGAAGTGTCATCACCCATGAGAATTGAAGGTACAAAACATGGATCTATTTCTAAAAATAAATCCTCTAAGGAAGCCATGTGATAGGAAGCATCTGAGTCAATAACCCAAGTCAAAGGTTGAGAAGCTACTACAACTTGTACCTTGCCCTTATTTTTACCCTTTTTGTTGTCTTTACCTTTTGAAAAATATTGTGTTGATGTGTTGTGAGATGAGGATTTAGGAACATTGATGTTGTTCTTCTCAAGCATATTAGTCAAGTTGTCAATCTTCTTTTTCATTCACTAAGATTCATCATGCCCAAGTTTCTTACAAAAGTTGCATTTGAGTTTCTCTTTATTAGGTTTCCCACTTGAGGAGGACTAATTTGATGATTCCTTAGGCTTGGCATCTAATTTATAATTCTTCTTATGCTTATGATCAGGTTTAGACTATTTTTTCTCCTATTTACCACTGCTAGAAGGCTTCTTCTTATCCTGATTGATAATCAAGGCATGTGATTTTGAAGACTTCAGTACACCCAAATGAACAAAATTATCTTGCTCTCGAGTCAAATTGACAATAAAATCATCAAATGATGGCATTTTCCAAGTGGATCCAAGTGCACATTTGGTGACATGAAATGTAGAGACAAAAACTAGATAGTCATGACCTAGTTTTACAAGCACGGATAAAATCAGCTGGTCATCTATTTTACCAATGCCACATTGTTTCAACTATAATATCAGTGATTTTGAATTTGTAAATAAGTCTTGTAGGGTGTCATAGTCACTTGGGCTCAATGTGATGAGCTCATTATCTAGCTCATGACCCCTTATGATGTATTTTACTCCAAAAAGCTTGTCCAGGATTGTCCAAATTTTGTTAAGAGTTTTTATAGATTCAACATGAAATAGGAGGTCAGGAGACATTGATAGGCATAGAAACCCATAGGCATCATCACATCTATTATACCATTTAACCTTTTTTACATCTGTAGATGGCTCAGTTTCCTCATGCATGGTAATATGATAGAGTCCTTTACCTCTCAAAGCAAGTTGTATTTTAGACTTCCATTCTAGATAGTTAAATGGTGTGAGTGGTTTGATGTTTAGATCCATTAGTGCAGATTAGAATGAGAAAAATTTAAAAATTAAAATGAAAGCAAAAAATAGAAATTACATAGTACAAGTACCCCTTGAACTATCAAGAATACCCCCCTAAAGTTACAATACACACACACTCAATCTTGGACGTTAGGCATAGTCGAGAATGTGTCTATGAGAAATCAGTGTGAGAAAGTATGAGAGGGACATTGAGAATTGTCAATAATGCATCCAAAATAAAAGGTACAAAGGTTTGAAAAGAGTTTTAAGCTATTACACCTGTAAAAAATGGATGTTACAAAAGTCTTGAAACAATATCACCAATGCATAGAGCTCAATAAAATATGCACTTTCAATAAAAAATGGCACCCAAGAAGGAGATACAGATTGAAAGTTATAGCATTTACTGGTTCTTACTCCCACATATTTGTGGACCCTTTCCAAAATTGGATTTTTTTTCTAGACTTATGTTTTTTCATCCAAAAATCCAAAAAAGGAAATAACTTAACTCTATTTCTTCATTACCTTTCACCTCAAATTTGACACCCTCCTGAACATCACATAGGTTTCTATAGTTACTTAACTTTGGGTTCTTACAACTGTATTACTTATATATATTAATGAGTAAAATCTCTTTGAAAACCCGAATGTGTCTCTTAGTGTAATTCAGGTTCTTTGAACTACTTTACTTATATAAAGTAAATGAGTAATGAGTAATCACCTTTGGAAAACCCAGATTGGTCTTCCTTAGTGCATTTTGGGTTCTTCAACCTACATGACTTATTACTTATAAATCAAGTAATGAGTAATAAGTATTCGACCTCCACAAATCCGAATGGGTCTTTCTCAGTGTAAATTGGTTTCTTCGAATATCATGACTTATTACTTATAAAGCAAGTAATGAGTAATAAGTAGTTGACCTCCACAAACCTAAATGGGTCTAACCAGCATTGATCAGGTTCTTGGAGAAGTAAGACTACCTTGAAATCCTGAATTAGTCTACTATCAAGTTGTCACACCAAAAAAACTTGATTACTAAAAGTAGTCACCCTTGAGAAACTTGATTACTTATAAGTAATTGCGTTGGAGAAGTTGAAGCACTCTAAAAGCCCAATTTGGTCTAGAATCAAGTAATTACCCTCTAAGAACCTGATTACTTCCAAGTAATTGCATTTTGAGAAGTTGAAGTATTTTAAGAACCTGATTTGGTCTATAGAGAGTAAATTAGGGTTTGTAGGCTGTATTACTTCATCTATATGGACGTCTGACCAGGTAGAAGAAATGGATTTTTTGAAAAATCTATAAAGTTTCTAAAAAAAATAAGAATAACCTATTTTAGATCTCAAAAAACCCAAAAAATATATGTAAACGTATTTTTCATCACAGGCCTTTTGACATGATTTTTGAGGTAGATTAAGAAAATGCCTCCAAGGTCAAAAATGGCAGCCAAGACAGAAGAAAAAATAGCAAGGTGAATGCATGGAGGATCTTACCAGGGAGTCTGATGCATGAGATTGTCAATATAGCTATGGTACCATGAAAGAGTTTTCCAAGATATCTAAATAGCTTTCAAGCAATCAATGTCAATTCCTATAGAAAGAGCTCCAAAATATCAAGAGAGGAAAATATGTATTAACCTGTCTATTGCAAAATGTGAATGAGTCAATTAACCTTTTAGAAAGGAAACATGGGGTAGATATAGAGAAAATTAGGGAAATATGAGGAATCCTCTAATTTTATTAATTAACTAATTAAAATTAAATAAAATTAGCCTATGGACCCTTTATAACTAACCTAAGGAAGCTTAACTACATAGAAAGGCCATATGACCATGTGGGCAAAAACCAGTGGGAAAAAGCACTACACTAACATGTAGATTAATGTTTAGTCAAATTAAACATTGTAAAATGTATAATAACAAATACGAGTGTCTAAATTTCCCATGTTTTATTCTAGAAACAAAATTTTTAGAGTAAAAGGATAGAAGGTGATATATGAGGATAATTATGATGGATGTGCTCAAGTATGTAATGTGTGTTATGCCTTACTCTATAAAAACCTATAACAAAACATGTAGAAATAAAATTTCACATATGATGTTAAAAAATATATTGAATATATGTAAAATGAAATATAAATGAAAAAATACACGTGTGCATACAAGCCAATTATCTTTAGAGACTTGTATTATGGAGAAATGGAAAATGGGGTGATCATGCACCTTGGTGATGTCCGTGTAAGAACATGGGTTGAGATGAATATGCCCCAACTATCATTTGAAATGGATAAGTACCTAAAATAATAAACTTCACGCCCACACAACACACTATTTTTAATAAAAGAAATCCACTAAGGGTTCTAATAAATTTGAGAAAGCCTTGCATAATGCTTGAGAGTTTGTGTAATTATTTTAAATTTTCCATTGTAAATGGATTATATAGCTAATTTGAGTAATACCTAAGTATAATATATTATTTTAAATAAATCTAAGTAATCCTAAATGCTCTAATGGGAAAGGTCTAAACTTCACACAAAATCAACCAACTCATTGAATATGCCAAACACCTCCTCCTCTCTATTGATTGTAAGATCTCCCACATATTTTATGAAGGCAACATAGTGACATACACCCTAGAAAACATAGGTGTACTCATCTCAGACTTCACCACATGGATAGGACCCCACAACATGCCACCCTACCCTCCCATATCCTACCTTTGTTAGCTAATGATTCAAATCTACAAGTTCCATAGGATTTCAATGGGGAAGCATGTGAGAGAATTAATCATGATTAGAAATAGGCTCAAACTCACTTTATGTCATGATAATGACACAAATTTTGAACTAAAGGGTGTAATACATCACTTGAAAAAGGATTATTCTAATGGATGTGGAATAAATCAAAACATTAGAATTTTATTTTTCTACTTGGCCCACCAAAACCCTCAACACGGTTGCAAAAACAAAAATAACATCATGGGAGGAAATAGGGACCGCTGTGAGCCAAGATATTGCATTGAAGTCTAGACCAACCATAAAGTTTGGAGGAAGTTACAAAAGGGTAGTCTATGGAGTTCATTCTAAGGATATAAGGGCATGATGAGATTTTATCTAGGGCTTTTGAAGTGGGGTGGAAGCACTGACATGTGACCTTTAGGGGGATTACAGTGGAAATCTTTGAGAAACTCATAGGGAAAGTTTACAACATATCCTGCAAGGGAACAAAGGCATTTAAAGATAAACAATGAAAATAAGAGATGATGTACACATTTTTTAGATAAACACCATCTATCACATAGACAAGAAGGGATTCCTAAGGGCCAACCTTTTGTGGGAATGGCCTAATGTTTGCTTGTAAGTAATGTGTTACCTTATTCTGGAAGGTAAATTCACCCATAGTTTTTCACACCACTTCTTATTGTTGAACCACTTCAAAGTCCATAAGATAATTCTACCATACTATTTATTCATGTATCTCAAATCCATTATCATATATTTTTAAGAAAAATCCCTCAACTAATACAATCCAGTAGGGATTAATCCTGATTCTCACAAAATGGGCAACCCCTTTGAGAAGTCAAGAAATCCACATGGTGGAAAGCAGTAGATAGAATATATATGACAAGGAAATTACTATGGAGGGCATAAAAATTGAGTCCTCCATTTATATACACCCAACTCATCCATTACAGGGAAGAATAAGGAAAAAGTAATATCTCATGACCCATCTCCCCCCTCACAAAAGAGTTATGGTAAGAAAGTCAACAGGAGCCTTCAGATTTAACAGGGCATGGATAACCCAGTTTTGAAATCCAGGAATTAAAGGTAACATAGGTTTGGATGAGGGATGAGGACCCAAACATGATATTGGAAGGCCTTGGGCAGAAGCTAAAGGAGTTCCACAAAAAAATTTAGAAATTGGTCAGGCACCTAGTTTCATACATGGAACAATGGAATAATTTTAAACAAGAAATAAATGAATTAAGGGAAGGGACCATGGAAAAATAAATAGAGGAAAGGGTTAAGTTGGATGGAAAATTGAAAGGAAAGGAAATCCTAACAATCACTTTGATGAGTTACAAAATAGATAAAGGTAAACCATCAATGAAGAAGAACAGAGGCTCGATAGAACAAATAAAAAACATGGTGAAAGTCCAAGGGGTTAAAAATAGAGGGATGTTGAGCAACAAAGAAAAGAAACCAATGGTGGTAGTAGAAAGGAGAGTCAATGTGAATAAATATAATACTAGTTGTGTCTATGTGGTTAGGTCCAGGTCTTTTGTCTAAGTTTTTGCTAATTTTTGGCATCTAACAAGCCGTGGTGGCCTTGTTTCATCTTGTTATGTTTTGTTTGTACTTTTCATGTTGAATGATGGTTTTCAGGTCTTTGTAAAACTTGAGATTAAATAATCAAATAAAAATAATAAGAATATAATTACATGAATTTCCTTCCATTTTCTAAATTTAGTAATCTTAGTCATATAACTTGTGCCGATATATCATGATATCTAAGAAATTGTGAGAATATGCCATGTATATTCCACCATTGTAATAATTTGTGTAATATGAGTTCTATAAATACATGTAATAATTTTATAAAATATGTGAAATATATGACATATGATGCACATACGCCCCTAATTTGAGTCAAACCTATCATAATTTGAGTAAATTCTATAATAATTTACATAAACTTGTACCATGTTGAAGTAATTTGTGCCCAAAATATGAATTTAATGTGAATTTTAAGGCTTGATCTATAAGAAAAACCACTATGTATGTGGCCATTTTGAGGTTTGGAATGAATATTTTGAATTACTCATCTAAAAATGAGTTAAATACATCATGTTATATAGAAAAGATATAAAAAGAGTAACCCATTTAATAACATGTGGAGAGTATGTCATCATTGTAAGAATAAAGCATCTAAGTATTTTATGAAACATGCATCCTAAGAATAAAAATGCCATGTCAAGATAGATATATTAATGAGAAACGTAGTGAATAAAAATTAGCATCCAGAAATTGAGTAATAACTACATGGGAAGTGCATGATATGTGTTATGGTACCATAATCAAGAGGAAGTGTTTGTGATATAGATCAAAACATGAAAAATCTTAGTAGATAATCCCAAATTTATCTGACCATAGGAAAAAAGGTTCCTCATTGTGCCAGGGCCATGATGTTTATAATAAAGCACACACTATAACATTTAATGTCACACAAGACAAGAGCCATACACAACTCACAATAAAATGTCACACACATAGTGTATAATCTAATTTCACACAAAATATAAAATCAAATATCATATGTACAATGAAAAATCTAATGTATCACACATAATGAGCAATCAAATGTCACACACACAATGGACAATCAACTGTCACATACACAATGGAAAATTAAATGTTACACAATAATCAAATTCAAACATAGAATAAGTAATAACATTTATCATGCATAAAATAAGCAAGGCCAATCTACAAGATCAATGTATGTCATCATTCTGAATAGAAAAATATAATATCTAGTGAAATAACAATGTTGTATGATTTAGAGAAAATCATGAACATTTGATCAATGGAAATTAGATCAATATGATCAATGGAAATAATCATATAATGATAAAACCAATGTAAAGTAACTCAATATTATCAATGGAAATAATCATAGAATTATAAATCCTATGTAAAGTATGAAAATGCCCCTAGTAAGAACATGCCCCTAGTTTTGAAGGGTAGCTCTTAGGTTTAGGAATGTCCTACATATGTGTCCATGTCATATAAAACTTGTATGTCCTACATATTATTCATGTATATTATGAAACAAATGTGCATATAAAATTGTATATATAATATACTATTTATGATAAAATATAAAACAATCATGTAAATAATAAATACACATGCGTAGGTCATAATTTTTATTTTTTTGTATTTTTTATAATGTTATTCAATGATAACCAATGATCCCATCAATGGGATGATCACATGTAGGTCTTTGTTGAATGTGGCTATTGTTACCCATCATGTTTAAGTAGTAACATGTGTATCTAAATCAAAATATAAAACGTAATATCATGTTGTAACATATCCATCATGGTCATCTTAAACCATATGATCCTATGTATGTTGTATAACTCTATGTATCATATTAATTTATGGAATTTAATTCTATTTGATGTGGAACATTTGATGAAATTTGTGACACTAATTTAGGGTGTGTTGGATTAAATAATGGTTCTAGCACATTTCAATTTTTTTTGATATAATGGACTCTATAGTATTGGTCATTGAGGAAACTACACAGTTTTAGATGATATTTTGTGATTATGTAGAATCTTAGTCTTCTAAAATTAACAAACTCAGACCTTGGTTGTTCCTCTTAGTTATACACCTTCCTTTCTTTCTCAAGCCTCACATCTACTCTATGTTATGACCCTTGTCCTATCTCTTATCTTGACTAGTCTTATATTGATGACATAAATAACTTATCTTGATTAGAATGCTTAAAATATACTCATTTTACACTTCTATAAGTTATGAGCTTGTAGCTCTTTTGCTACTCCCTGGAAACTAAAGTTTGGGTTAAACAATAAAATTGACATTACTATTCTGACCTGATGCAACTATCCAGTGCCCCAAAGTCATCTAATTTGGAAATGAAATGTACTCCAATAGTTGGCTTAAGTGATTTAATGTGAGTTATCTCTCAATAGGATTGGTATAAATATAATATCAACCCTAATTCATTCATCACCTATAAAATACTAAAAATATTAAGGTACTTATCAAAAAGTACTCTATCAAGCATTTAATTGATCAAATCTTCCCTATTTCCCTACTAGTCATAGGTAAAACACATATACAGTTCTAAAGTAGTAAAGGAGCAATCATAAGGTCTTATATTCTATGTTAAAAGCTAAGTCACTATTGTACTTTCCTATTACATGATTCACACACAAACTTACACATAAGGGAGAACTACATGAGTCTAAGGCCCCCTTATAGTGTATTGGATATGTAGGTAATGACCTTTTATGGTGGGGTCATTGGGGTTAGCTTGACACCATGTACCCACTAACCCATTTTATTTGAGGTCACATTGACTATGGAAAGCTAGGGTTTTTCCATTTCACAAGGAATGTTAGTCCATGACCTAAATTTGAATGCATTAGAGTAAAGGTGATGACAAACCAATAATCATCCAAGTGGTTGAATCTTATTTTACCAAATATTATATACAAGATACTAAAAATATAATTAGATAGTAGTATCGATGAAACCATTAAAGGTTGATGAAAATGTCCATATAGCTAGAGGCACCAGATCTAGAATTTGATGATTGTTCTAGATTTGTCAACCTACCTACTTTCAACTTGCTCTAGATCTAGAACTTCATTTCATTAGAGCCAATTAATTACATCACTTATTTTTCATTTTTATATCTATCATAGTTATACTTTCCATTAATATCTTATCTTAGTTTAAATAATTTAGTATATGGTATATCTAAGTTTAACATTTAATTGGCCTATTATAGATATGATATTCACTGGTGTGCCCTATAATGTATATATTATTAACCATATCTACCCAAGAGGATAAACATGAAAAATTAGGGTTAGACAATTGTATTGCTTTAAAAATATAATTAAAATGAACCTTAGTAGTATTTCAACTCACTGTAGTGGTGGTGGGGGTGGAGTAATAATCTCCTACTAAAAAGGGTATTTAAATGGAATACCTAGAATGAAGACCACCCTAATGAATGTTTATACTTCACACATTTATGAATCATATATGGTATTGCATGAATTTTATATATATATCCAAGGATGTCCCAACAACACGTCAAATTCCCTTGTACTCAGTAGGACTAAGAATAATGTAGCAACTATAGCAAGGCACACCTTGAGTGGTAATACAATCATCTTAAGAAGATTATATTTCTATCCATATAATCCCTTAACTATTTTTTTTGTATCCTTATACTTTTCTTATGTATATCTAAGGATATTAAGGAGTATCATGGTGAAAACATTTTCACTTGAACTGTTATTTACCATGACACTATGTATAGGCTATGAATCTATGTATGTTGTTCAAATTAATACCTCATTAGAATACTCATTATTAACAATCTCATACTCATAAAATGTGATAATAGGTTTATCTATGTGCACACTCTTAAGTGTGCCAATAATACCACATAAATGATTATCTTCTTTAGTTATATAATTATAAGAAGTAGGAAAAGGATGTGCATTATAATTCATAGGCACCTAAGGTTGAAAACTAGTCTCTTAGGCACCTAAGGTTGAAAACTAATCTCTTTTACTACATTGTTGGGAAAGGGGTCATTAAGTATATTTAGCTTAGCATTCCCATTAGGCTATATATATATATATATATATATATATCAAATCTTTTATCTTATGTCATAAATTTATGTATATATTAATTGAATTTCATATGCCTTGATGATAGCCATAATATGCATTATTATCGATCACCTTATCTTAGGGATTACTCATATCAACCTATTTTGTAGGATGGAGAAATATAAGGTTGCACTCAATTAATTTTTTAAAAACCTTGTGAGGAGATTCTCGTAAGTGTGTAAACTGCCTACTTGGTGGAGATGAGAGAACAAGCCGAATAATAAGCTATGAAACTACATCAATTTTTTATTTTGATTTGAAAGCTGGTTTACTTGAAAAGTTTGCACTATAAGTGGGTTGAGAGTTGGACCCATACTTTAGCTTATTCATTGAAATAATTTTAACTTATCTATCTTTAACTATGTGACATAATTCATCAAAGGATTAAATTTTTTAAAAACATAATAGACTCATGTAATGGGGTAAGAATTTTTTTCTTGAATATATCTTATAATTCCTTATCTGCCATTTGAATTTTCATCTTAGAGAGCATAGTATTGTAATGAATCATATAAATAATGATAGGCTCATTGAACCCTTGATTTAGTTTTGTAATATGAGTATAAGACATATTTTCACTAATGTTGTTTGAAAAATGTGCTAGATATTAATCAACCAAAGCATTGAAGCAATTAACTGATTGGAAAGGGAGATTATAAAACCAACACAAGGCATAGTCCTTAAGACTCTATGGACTCAACTTAGTTAATAAATTATCATTGGATACATATTATAACCATGATGTGTGAAAGGCTCAAAGATGTTATTCTGGATCACCCTTACCATCATATAATGTAAGCTTAGGTGACACAAAACCTAGCAATAAATGATAGGATAAAATCCCAAGAAATAATGGATTATGCAATAATACTGAAGAATCAATGGTATAACTCACTCTTTAATTATTTTTTTGTAATTATGTAACCTTATTTTGTAGATAAAAAATTGTTTACACCAATGTTTAAGCATTTGGCATAGAAAACTGTGAAGCATCAAATAATGTGACTTGAGTAGTAACCTTAAAAGGTCTAAACATATGTTGTGTAGGGATAATCATAGTAATTTGAGGAGAAATATGTGTTTCCCCCATACCATGGGTGGGAATTAAATGAGTAACAAAATATGTAGACATGGGAACATTAGTAGTAGTAATAGTCTCGACTCCTATTATAGAATCAATAGTTCTAAAAGGTACATCAGTATCAATAAAAACCCTTGTTGTTGTTCCCTAGATGTGATAACCCAAACATTATTTTCATTTTTAAATTCTATGAATGTTTTTAAGATCTTATATAAGTAATGGGATTATAAAATAATTCATTCTTGAAATACAAAAAGAGTTGCAACTTGTTTATGGTCAACACCATCAAGGTCATCTAGACATATGTGATAATTATATTAATTATCTTTATCATAAATAGTTTCAATATGTGGCATAAAATCAAAAACAATTTCTTTTACTTATATGTGTTTATTATTAATATTTGCATCAATAGAGGAAGGAGGAATTTTATTTTCATCAACTTTAGCCATTTTAAATACATGCGATTGATCGAAATAAATCTATTTTTATTCAATTTCAATACTACTTAATATATCACTTTGCCTTAGAGGAATATGATAACTAACCTTATTATATGACATAGAATATGAGCATTAAAAATGTTAAAAATAAGAATAAATGACTGCATAATATGTGGAAATAAAAAATCAAGTCTAAAAGTTAGAAATAAGTACCATAATTTGAAATCCTAGGAAAATAGAAGGAAACCCTAAGGAATATATGGTTTACAATGCTAAAGATAAGGGAAAGGGTTCACTAGTGTGTTTTATATATTTTAAGATTAATACAACCCTAATAGCATAAAACATATTAAATATTTAAATTGATTAATATGTAAAATTACTCAACAATTTTAAGTGTAACTAGCTAAATATAATAACTTAATATTCTTTGAAAACACTAGTAGAATGAATAACATAACTTATTTTAGGTATGTGTAGGCTTATGGTGCGATATAGTTGAAAACAAATTAGAAAAAATTATGTGAGTGCCCATTTATAGAAACAAAGAGTTTGTATTTACTCGACAAGTCTGCACTTCTTTGATAGTTCCAATATCATGACACTATCTGCAAAAGTGCATATATGTCATGCATATTTTAAACTGATCTATCGTAGTTTCTCTTGTTTCACCTATGTTTGAAGAGGATTCATGTGTGTTCTGATGTCTGTAAATCTAAATAAATTTTTGTATTTGTTTTTTTTTCTTCAAATGGTACAGGTGCATTGTAAGACTAAGAAAACTAGGGAAAAGGGTGAAATGGAAGGGTTGAGATAACCTGAGCCACCCCTAGTGTCTAAGTATTCCCTATGCATTCAATATCAAAAATGGGAAGTTAAACTAAATGTATTTGTCCCACCTAGTTGAGTGTGTGTAATCATGTATATGGTATTCAACACTTGAAAACTTGTGACTTGATCTTGTAAATGGTATTGAGACTTATCTCAGGCTCCTTTGATGGATTTTAGGTTTGGGAACTTTAGGATAGTTATCTCAATGTGTAGAGTGATTTCCAGTGATAACTAGACATATGCTAGATAGATCCTAGATAGGTAAATTATTGGGATTGATATGTTTATATATCTAAATATTTGGGTAATTTCCTCTGAATCAACTTGAAAAATGTATAAATTGACCCTTTTGAACAATTTAAATTTTAGAATCTAGTCATTAAAGGGTGTGAGTATTTGTTTGACCTAAGTGGATGAGTGTTATATTCTATATAACACTTAGAAAATAAAGAAAATAACATTTGATTTTAAAAATGTAGTTAACTAGTGATTAGTTAGATTCATGGATCACATGGATAGATGAACATATTCATTTTATTTGATTACATATACTATGATTTTATTTTATGTTCTACATCTTTAATTTAATTACATATATGTTTATGTTCGATAGAAAATGATTGATGATAGTTTTCATGTAACTTTTTTATGCATAAATATAATGGTATTTGTGATTTCTCAATTTATAGTTTTCCAGGTTTGTGGATGTAATGGACTACCTACCTTTTTCTACTTGGGGTGGATGTAAAAGATCTTCTGCCCTCCTTGAATGGTACATAGGGAGAGCATAATAGGGGAGAGGGTGGTAGATCATGGATGATGGAATCACTCATAACTCCTTGAGAATCACTACACACACCATGATTTTCTTCATTTTATTGGTGGTTATCCTTCAGTTTCTTGTAGTTATTTAGTTATACATGGTTATTTTAACTTGCACCGATTGATGTTATGGTATCTTATTAATTACATATTTTTATTTATTTGAGTTTAAAAAGTATGCTAATTTCTCTAGGATCAGGTGAATAATTTATGAATGTATAATTTTATCATGTGATTGTTTGGTTGGTTGATCTGACAATTTTAATAACATCATATTTGATAACAATTAACAAACATTGTTGTGCCATATGATTGTATTCTCCTTAATAACTTGAAAACAAGAAAACATGCTCAAGGTTATAAGATAAAGTTTTAAAAAAGAAAGATAATATAAAATAGAAAATAAAAGGTTATTAAACCACCCCATAGGAATATTATTAATAGAATCAAACCAACTAAGTTGGTATCATGAACTTATGGGTTTATTTTGATATTGGCATACACATAGGGGTTAATAGTGTTAATTCCACTTTGTAGGAAATGTGGGTCGATCCTCTAACCATGGGTTAGTTTAGTATTAAAATTTATTATAAACATGGTAAAGTGTTGATTAGGTTTTTGATTACTTGTTGAGAAGTCATTTTTTGTTATGATTCTTGGAAAGGTCAAAAACCCTAGCTGAAAAATAACTACCATTTGAACCCCTTTTGGTGGGAATTTAGAAGCCTATATGATTGGAGAATGGTGGATTTAAAGGGAATTTGGAAATGGAATTTATTGATATACTTAGTTGAGGAACAAAACTTAGAGAATGACATATTTTTGGGACATTTGACATCGATCCATATCGAGTAAATACACAGTCATCCATGCAAAATAAAGGGATACACGACAAGATTTAGGGAGATAAAAAACATGAAGAATAAGAAAGAGGGAGGAGAAAAGAGGAATGAAGGGAGTTATAACCATTATTATTTGATCTATTGAAACAAACCAATGCAAGCTACAACTATTAGCCTGTTGTTTTCTAGGTATCCTTTTTTTAGTGTTAGTATAAATAACTGGGTTTTCTTAAAAATGGTTGCCATTCTATTTACAAACACATGGGAATGGTATTATAAATAAAAAAATTTGTTTTGAATCTATCAAAATTGATTTTAATGGTTGAATCTACATCTGGGTTCTTGCATTTTAACTTGTTTGGAAACAAAAAATATTATGGCTATGTTTTTAAATTATAAATGGTAAGTTTACTAATTTGAACTTGGGGGTGGGAATTATTCCCACCACAAGCTCATAATGTCAAGTCTAAAAAATTGTACTCAACCATCAAATGGTGTTTATTTTGTGAGAAAGATAAGTTAAAAATCATCTTGCATCAATATCCATGTGATGGGTTTTTCATTAGGCCTGAGCCTACTCTCTTTGACTTAAATAGACCTATAGGTATAAATTGCTTTAATAAGCATATTCAATGAAAACTAGGTTTTTCTCTTTGAATTGTTCAATCTTGTAGGTATAAATTCATCTTATAAGAATATGTAGCCATAATTGAGTTTCTATTTCATTAACTAAGTAGACTTGTAGGTGGTCATTTGAGCACCTATAGTCTTAAAATCTAATATTGAGATTGGATATCATTTTGAGTTATATAAAAAGAAATCATTTTAATAAAATTGTAGTTAAGTTAGAAATATTTTATAACTATTTAGTTTTATAGTAGTAGATATGATTGAAATTTGGTATATTATTTAACCTATAGGAGGTCAAATGACCACCTATAGGCTTGAGAAACTTATCATTGAAACACATATTTAACTTAGATGAGCATTTTGTGGTGTTATTATTACTACAAATTGTTGCTTAAGGTGAAGTGAGATTTGATTATAATATTTAAGTCCATTTTGGACATGTAGGTGGTTGAATGACCACTAATAAACACAAAATTGATTTTAAGCATCGAATAAACCTATATCCAATTGTTTAGCTTGATAGGGAGGTACTATCGAGTATCATGATTTAATAGCTAAATTTATGAGTGGATAAAAACTTAAAGTTTGGAAATTTAATAAATGACTATTTAGTACAGCCAATATGGAAAATTAGATTTGAGGTCTTTAAGTTGTGCATGGTTAGAATATTTATGTTATGTATAATATTTAGTGATCATAAAATTATTTCACAATTGTTTGGATGGTGATATTATGATGGTTTATGCAAACTTTAAGTTAAATGTATGGATAGAAAAATGGTATAAAATAGTGAGAACTAAGCAATGTAGCTTATTAAGATTTGTAGCCCCTTTTTTAAGGGCATTTCATACTCATGTGAGTAAAAGCATTCCTGACCTAAAATAAAATTTGTAGAACATTTAATTGGAGGTCTTAAATATATTAAATAATATATAAATAAACCTCAGAAATGGGCATTGAGATTTGTATCTTTCCTTCTATTGTTGAATCTATGATACTTAATAATTAATAAATCATATATAGATAAGACCTGATTTATAATTTAGACTCTTTAAAGGTCTTAATTGGGAAATATTGTATGAGTGTGTGCTAAAGAACTACTCATATCTTAGGACATTGTTTAACACTTGGAAAGGTTTCAAGACTTCACTATTTGTAATTAGTATTATTATGATTTTATAAACAACCCTTGGAAGGGTTAATATTATTAATGTCACATTTATCATTTTTTAAGGGATGAAAATAAATAGGTAAGTATCCTATTTAACTTGTTTATCATTAGTTTATGAGTCAGCGAAATGGTTATAATATGCTTTAGCAAAGAGTATGACTCATGTGGGCTAGGAACCAGATCATGGAATATAATTATACTATAAAAAACTTTTGCCAAAGTAATGTTATAAATTTATACATTGTTAGTACACAACTATTTCTAGTGGGTATATGTTGCTTGAGGTCATAACAGATATATACATACCTATGTTCTATTTGACTAGTTACATATAATAATTGCACTTCACATGTGATTATCAATTGGTTATGATCTTTTGAATTATTGTCAACCCCTTTGTGAATGGAAAGCCCACTCCTAGTGGGGAGTTGTGTTGGGGACCATTAGTATGTGCTTGGAGGAAAAGTACCTAGATGATGCTCTCCTTCTATATAACTTCATATGGACATATCTCGATTTGTACTCATGGATATTATTTAGATACTTTAATTTTTATATAATTATCTATTTTATTGCTATTGTATAGATAGATGTATCTATTGGTAGACATATTTTTATTATTTGGGTTTTGTTGACCAATTTTGACCCCCAAGGTCAAAATGTCAACCCTTATAGGTAAAAACTTGCTTGTCATGTCTTGTTAGCATTGTTCATATCCCATTACATGACTTTATATTCTTCAAAATGCCTTTCTAAAACCTTATTAGAAATTTTTAAGATTAATTTGATAAAATAAGGTAATAATTTATATTTTCTTTAGACTAATCTAGTCATGTCATGGTGTGATGAGAGTTGGACAAATGGTATCATAGGGTCCTTAGTTGCTTATCCAAGTAATTTATTGACTTAATCAACTTATACAGACATTTCATGTTGGTTTAGAGAAGCTAAGGTTATTTTACAAACTTTAAGGTAAACTTTTATAAAGAAAAAGATGTTCTTTGGCTAAATCCCATGCATGTCAAAGCATCAAAAGTGAATGATACATACAAACACATTTGTCCAAGTTATTGAAGTAGTTATATAACTTGACTATATGTTAGGATGTCATAAAGTGGTTAGATTATTGCATTTCAATGCTTAAGAGATAGTTTTAAGTCACTTGTACAGACTTAACATATCCAATTCTAGGTGAAAATGTGGAAAAGGTGTATTTTTCACTTATATAGGTTAAATCCATGCTTATATTTCAAGTAAAGGTCCTAAAAGTGCAAAAAATGCTTCCATCTCTCCTTCCTTTTCTTCACAAGCTAGTAAAGGCAATTTTCATGAGGATGGTACGACCAAGAGAGAGAGAGAGAGAGAGAGATTTAGGGTTTGATATTTTTACCAGAGGAGAGGGTCATAGTAATATTTACATTTTTAGAATTATTTTATAGATACACCCCCTCTCCTTTATGAATAATCTAAAAGACTCCAGGGTGGTCTAAAACTATTTTCAAAACCCACAAGATCAAATCTTCTCCTTGATATGATAGTTTTAGATGATTTGGATGCATAAGATAAATTAGAAGAGATTTGGAAGGTTTATTAAAATATTTTATGTGCTTATCTAAGCCTTACTTGGCATGTGTGGGTCCAATCTAGCAAGAAATCTCCATTGTACATAGTTTGTAAAGTTGGTTGTCATGGTTTCTTGTATGTTATAAGGTCTTCAATAGTTGGATGAATGGAATGAAGGTTTCAAATCATGTTACACTCTCCCTAATACCTTATATATCCATGAATTACTCTCTATGCTCACTCTAACACCACCTTATCTAAGTAACATGCAATAGTCTGGTTTGTTTTGGACTATGTGTGTAACTCTAAGCACAAATATGGTCTGAAAAGCCTTAATCATGCATTATCAATATTTTATGAGATCATTGACATAATAATAAAAGTAATTAGGAAATTAGAAGATAGGATTAGGGTTAAATAGATCATGTTTTCACCAATTCAAGTCCTAAAGCATAGGAATGCAGACCTATAGGTCTGCACTTTGTCAAAATTATTGAAAGGTGCATCAAGTTCTAAGATTTAAGACCTAATAATGAAGGAAATATAGTGATACAACACTTGGATTAGTCTAAAATAATTTTAGAGAAGGTGTGTCTTCAAAAATCCAATACTCAAGTCACCAAATGAACCTTGACTATCACCTACAACCATGAAGGAATGAATTACTTATGGGAGTCATGAAATGTTGTTAAAATAGATGTTTAAAGGATGATTAAGACACTTAAAAATAGTGTCTAAGGCCATATATATATCAAAAAATCCATTGAAAATGTTTTTAACCCAAGTTTGAAATTAAGACACCTAAATCACCACTCACAGGTAGGACATGGAAGAGGCATACATGTATAGTCACGCTGAACATGTGAAGGATATTGAATAAATTGCAGAGGTTCAAGAGATGATAGATAAGTTCTCAACACTATGATAAAGTGTTTAGTGATTTATACAAGATATCTTATCCCCTAAGATGCAATCTATAAACTTAATCACTACTTGTAGGACTTCCTATTAGTCAAGTTGCCTTTCAAACTTGAGAAGAGGAGATCACACATATAGTGGAAATGAAGTTTAGGTGAGATCATGGAAAAGTGTAGAAAGTTAATTTGAGGTCAAAGATAAACTAAATAAAAATATCTAAAGGATGATTAAACAAAATACATTTGAACCTTGTATATACACATAATCAAATTGGCATCTTCTAGGCCCGCATTGTCATTACAAGTTGCACACTTAGATTGAGAGAAATGAGGTCTGGATGAAGAATAAAATCATGAAAAAAATATTACGATGATATTAGTATTTCATTTAAGTCTTCAAACTCAAAATAAAGGGTGGTAATGTTTATAGGTCTATTTAAGCCTATAGAGCTTGAGACTTTACAAGCAAACCTATATACACAGTCATGTGAAAGTAGATTGATGAAGGTGATTATAACATGAGGGAATTGGTAAGTGTAAAATGTTGTCATAAATCCTAAAGAGGCATCCATTGATAGTGAAATACATGACTAAACTTTGGTAAGTTTGTGAAAGCATAATATGCCTAAATTAGAACCACACAGACTTGCATGTACGTATTAATGAATAATAGTATATTTAGGGTTGTATGAGAATATGAATAATAAGACAATAGGTTGAAAATTTCAATTAAAATTACTTGAAGGTTTGACCCCTTAAACAGAGAGGATAAATTCCAAATATAGACCCTAGGGTCATTAACACTGATTTTCTAGAGAACCCTAGGTATTGGATAATAAAGTTACAAGAGACCTAATGAATAATAAATATGAAAATTACTATTGTAATAGGTTATAATAGGTGTTATAGTCCTATATATATATCATTTGATACTTAATACAAATTCAAAATAGCAATCTTAGAAGACCTATTTTCTCTCTTGACCTCACAAATGCATAGTCTGCCAACCTGAGTTACAGTTTAATATGTTCATATATTTCATGATAATATGAATGGTTTAAAAGGATATTAGGAGTTATTATCAGGGTCTATTACATAAAAAAATTAGGTATTATTTCTCAATTTAGTGGTTTATCCTTTATTAATCATTGTTAAGAGTGCAAGGACTCACAGGTTGCCAACAAGCACTCCAATGGCCTGATGAGAGAGATTGCCTATATAATTTATATATATGGATTGAATTGAAATTTATGAATATAAAAACTCTCATGGACACTTAAATGACACACTTGGTAGTATATTTCAAAGTATAGTTATATGGAATGGTCATAAATGCACGATTATAGTTGTGTTTGTGTACATGGTATGAATTGACCTTCAAACCAAGTCCATAAAAATTTTAAGAATGATATGAGGTTAAAAAACCTTATACACACATATTAAGGTCCCCCAAGATGATATATGAGCTATCCAAGTCATTAATTTGGCTAAGAAGGTGAGAATGCACTAGTTTACAGGCCAATGAGCCTATCCATAGACCTAAAAATGCAAATAGAGACCTCACTATCAAATTTTTGAGTTTCTTGATGATTTTTTAATCATAAAAATACCAATTCCAAGCTTTATATCCTAAAAATTTATTTCCAAACACTCTAACTATCTCTCAAACTTGCACAAGTGTCTAAGCTAGGGTTTTTGACCATTTCATAGTCTACCCATCCATACAAGGTATTAGAACTTAAAATTTAACATGGAGCATGGTCATGGAATGGGTAAAATAAATCAAATAATTCTTGGAGGTTTCACATGTGTGGGATTTATTTTGGCCCAAAAATTAGTTTCTAGGCATGAAGGCCTAATTAAAGCCTAATTGAGGAGATATAATAGCATAAAAAATATGCTTCCACTTGGTTTCAGGTCATGAAATTTTACATGGAGTTGTAAGTGGATACCAAGTCCTCAAAAATATCTTTATTTTTCCAATATCCTTAGTTAATTCTTATACACAAGGAGGTTTTGATGTTTTTAAGGCTATAAGGAAGTGAGGCTTAATGAGACATTTTGGTGCAAATGGATTCTTGGAGAGAGTTTGATGACTCAAAATGAGGTTTTCTAGGTTTGATATGATATTAATATTCCTTTAATTGAGACATATTTCCTTAGTGACGATGAAACCAAGATTTGACACTTGTAAGTAAAGGTTGGCGTAGTAAGGCCAAGTGGGCTTCAAGACACTTAGGAGTTGTAATCACCATTTTAGCATCAATTATGAATACTGATAAATAAGTGAAATGTTTCAATAGTAGATCGAGAATGTAAATCAAGGTGACTCAAAAATCAAGAAGGCCATTTATCATCTCACAAGCCACAAGAAGGGGTAATTTTTAAGAACAAGTGCAAGATGCAAAGCAAGATGAATACCCCTATGACAACTGGAGTAAGAAACCATATTTAAGAGAGAAAACTTGTACTTTGAGACCTAATGAAGTAGTTTATAACTCCTTATTTCATGTAACTCTCTTGAGAGACACTTGGTAACCTCTCTCTCCTTCACTCTCACTTTTTTATAAATTTAGCCTTGATTGGCTATGTTTTTATCCTCCACATAGCTATGGAGAATCCATAAAAATTTAAAATCCATTTATCAATGAGAAAATTCTTGTTTTAACTCCTCTTTTGACTAGTTTTAATGTGTGTGCATGACTAGTTGATCTTGTCAAGTGACTAGCTTTGCTTCCTTGGTATGTTGTCCTTTTCTAGCATTCATATTCAGTTTGAAAGTCTTTTTACATGTCTTGTGAAGTGTCAAAGGTTTAATGAGTTTTCTATTCACTAGTATCATCATATGACCTCTTGAGTAGTCCTCCTGTCCCAAGCATATTTCATAACCTTCATATGAAATGCTGATGTAGAGAGGCAGATTAAGAGTAGTGTTTATTTTAAGTTAGTCTCATGGTTGAATTGCATATGCAATAGTTAGTTGTGGTCTTATATTTTTTACATCACCTCCATTAGAGTAGATTTATCTCTATTTTACTATCAAGTTGGTAGATTAGTTTGTGGGCCTAAGTGATTCATCAAGGGGAGCTAGCCCTTTAACCTAGACATTCAATCCAACATTAGGCCACCCATAATCTAGGATTACCTCCATGTTATTCCAAATTTGGAAGGTTTTAACTACCTTACAAGGGTTAAAATCTGGGTGATAACAGGTTTTTTACACAATAGCAACTATAACATTCTATTATTGATAAATTGATGTATTGCTGAACTTGTTCATTTTAAATCAATGTTTTATTGGTACACTAATATTATTTTATCTATTTATAATTCATACACTATGTAGACCTCTTTTGAGGTAGTAAATGAAAGATTTATCATGCTTAATCAATGGTTTAATTAGCATTAATTATTTATGCACTTTTAATTTCAATATATTATATTGAGATGTATATAGTTTATGAATTTTAACCCAATGCTAGGTTCATATTGTGAATGTTGCAATTAAATTACTAATATATTAAAAAACCCACATGCTTTCCTATAATAAACCTAGAGTTTTTATAACATGTGGTATCAGAGCATAGGTTCAAACTTCAGATCTAACGAGTCCACTAAACACTGACCTAAATCTCTATTTTTAAGAAAAAATAATATGTGGAATTAAAACATTTAAAGAAATTTGAATCAAGATAAACAATGTGATCCAAATTAGTTAGTAGTGGAACAATCTGCTAATCTAGACTAGATCCTCATAGTCCTAATAAAAACTTGAGATAAAGTAACTATCCTGAAATAAGAAGTGCATGGCCATGATGAGGAATAAGAATATGATGAGCTTTAAGGTATTCAATAAGATCTCCAAGAATAAGAGCATGATAAATAACAACAAGATACAAGAGTGTAAGTAGTTACATGACTTACACAAAATATGAAAAAGGCGAACCCACCTAAGTTTGATGGTACGATGTTGGGCGATGGATTTGAAACTTGGATAACTGAGATGGAAAAAAAATTTGATATTTGAAATTACTTAGAGGTAACTAAGGTTTTTTGGGGATCATATCAAATTACTTGTGAAACAACAACTTAGTGGGCCAATAAAAAAATAGAAATGGGCCTTGACTCCACCACCACCACTTGAGAGCAGTTTGTAGCTTGTTTAGGGCTTGGTGGCTACCATAACTATACATTGATAAAAATTTGACTAAGCTAAAAAATATGAAGGAGATCCATTAGTGACTAAATACTAGGAACAATTTACCAAGTTTTTTAAGTATGTTCCCTAATATCAAAAGGATGAACAATTTCAGATCAGGAAATTCATCATGGGGCTAAGGCCTCAAACTGTTTGTAAAGTGGATGTGCATAGACCAAATACCATTAACCATTTTTTTGAGAAGGTTTTTAAGTAGGATCAAAATATCGATATCTTTTATAATTTAGATAAAAGTATTGAAATAAGTTTGGGGGCTTGGAACCCACTTTCAAAAAGAAAAATTTGAAGTGCAATGAAAATTCTAAAAGAAGATTTAATCTCTCAAATATAAGGTTTAACAATACTTCTAGGAATAAGAAAATTGGAAATTATTTTAAGGAAGGATTCAAGGGAGGAAATCAGTCTAAAAGGAAGGGACCTCCTTGCAGAGGTTTCACATGTGAATAAGACTGCTATGCTAAGTATTATCATGGGTGGAAGACATGAGTAGGTTCAATAATCCCTCTAAATCATCTTCATAGTAAGAAATTTTCCAACATCGGATTCACGTAATCATTGACAATCATCAAGTTTAGTTTTAAGACTTTCCCATTGAAGTGTCTAGTACTTTGTCTAGACATTCTATTCAAAATTTAATAGATACTAGAGCCATTAAATGTTTTATCTCTCCTAGCATTTTAAATAATCTACCTAGGAAAGCTAGTCATATGGAAAATGCTTAGACAATGTAGTAAAAGAATGAATTTAAATTCAAATTAAATAAATGTCTTGTAGAGGCAGAGGTGAATTTAAATAAATTAACCACAATAGTATATTTTTTCATCTCCGCTAGGGTCATATGACATGATTTTAGGAGTGAAATAGCTTTGTAAGCACAAAGAAAGGTCGATTGTTTCTCAAATAAGGTTGAGTACTTGGATGACTTGGGAAATCAAACCCAAAGCAATGGTGAAAATAAAGAGTTAAAACTAAGGAAATTTTAAGCCATTCAATTGAAGAACCAAGATTTCATGGTCAAGGTCAATGGATTTGAAGAAACTAAGGAACCTACCTTGGAAGACAATCCCTTTTTGTAAGAATTTTGAGATGTATTTCTAGAGGACTTATCTAAATTACCTCCCAAAAGAGAATTCAATTTAATATTTGAAATCATTTTAGGATAAGAGCCTCAATAAAAATCCCCCTACAAGATGACAATGATAGATTTCATTGAGTTAAAATCTTAAATTCAAGAAATGCTGTTAAAAGGGTTAATTTGGCCTAGTGTTTCACCATGGGGCGATCCAATAGTGTTCATGAAGAATAAATATGGAACTCTTTGTCTGTGTATAGATTAAACCACTAAGAATAATTATCCCCTAATCCACAATGATGATCATTTAAATCAAATGCAAGGTGTAATGGTCTTTTCCAAGATTGACCTAAGGTTAGGGTTCCATCAATTAAGAATCAAAGAGGAAGACATTTATAAAACAACCTTCAAAATAAAATATGGGCACTAGAGTTCATAATTCTCCCTTTTGGGTTAACGAATGTACTTGTAACATTCATGAATCTCATGAACAATTATTCAAGTATTACCTTGATCAGTTTTTAGTTATTTTATTAATGAAATTATGATCTATTCCAAGAGTAAAGAAGAACATATTGAACATTTATGTTTAGTTTTAAAATAGTTGTGAAAACATAAGATATATGAAAAACTATTAAGGTGTGCTTTATTTTAGATAAATTTTTAATATTTGGGTCATATTATTTTAACAGAGGGAATTTGTATAGATCTAACAAAGAATAGAGCCATCATGAAATGACTAACACCCAAGAATTTTTATTAGGTGCATAGTTTTATGGGTTTAACAAGGTAATATAGAAAATTTATAAAAAATTTATCCAAAATAGCTAACCCAATCACCTCTTTATAATATAAAGAACAACATTTTGTGTGGAACGGTAAGTGTGAGGAAGCCTTTCAAAATTTTGGAAGAGAGGCTTACCTCAGCACTAGTTTTAGGAGTATTGAATCCAAATTATTAGTTTGTTGTGATAATAAATGATTAAAGAGATGGTTTAGGTGGAGTACTAATTTAGGAAGGCTCAGTAGTAGCATACCAGTCTAGGAAATTGAATTCTTATGAGACTAATTATGCTACACATGATTTGGAGTTGGATGCAATAATGCATGCCTTACAAGTATGGAGGCATTATTTGTTGGGTAAATTGTTTGAGATTAAAATGGATAATTTAGGGCTCAATTATATATTTACCCAACCCAATACGAATGCTCAACAATGAGTTGGTTGGATTTTTTTTAGATTATGATTTTGACATCAAATTCATGAAAGGAAATAGAAAAGTGTTATGGATGCTCTTAGCAATAGAAGGTACATAGTAGCAATATATAATATTATAAGTACCTTCTAAGATTAAGTTTTGAAATTCTTACTAGGAGATGAATTCTATGAACAAGTCAAAAAATTCCTCATAGAAAATCCTCAAGATCACATATATAATGGGTTTCATCTTGAGAATGATAGATTTCAGATATTCATTGCAAGGATATATGGAAGGATATATGTGACAAATAGAGAGAACTTGAGGGGAGTTATTCTTCAGTAGTTTCATAGTGCTCCTTATTCACATACATGAGTAACAAAGCTCATGGTAGAGCTGAAACCTTTATATTTATGCAAAGGAATCAAGAAATGTCACATACCGATTTCTATCTAAGTTAGATAACTTATTTGATGTGTGGATTATTATGGTTGTTAGTTGATTAACTATTGTTTGATTAAACTGTATATCATGTGTTGATTATGGGATAGTTATATGTTTCTTAATCTATATGATTGGTTTTCTCTGAGTTAGCTGTACTTTTTATTTTGTACATTATGACCATGTTTGTTAATTATATAACATTATTTTATGGATATAATGATGTTTTGGGAAAACTACCTTCATTTGATGAGGTGGATTCAGGATAGATCCATTCCTTAGAGTGTGAAGGAGGGAGAGCATCATCTGAGAGGGTGGTTCAGATGGAGACAATGGGGGATGATAGAGAGCAAAACTAGAAAGCCATGCATATACCACAATAGTATATCATATTTTATGATTAATTGTTTAAGTTAGATAGTTATAATATGTTTTTGTTATGTTTGAATGTCTATTGTTATCTTTTATGTTTTTAGATCATTTTATATGATTACGTGATTTCACTAATCTAGTTACGGATGATGTTATTAGTTAGTTGATTTGATAATGTATCTAACTAGTTTAACATAATTTATTATGATGTTGTACAGAGTTAAATATTCATTTATCAAATGCTTTTTTGGATTCTTTGTTAGAAATAATCGATGTATGCTATTACATAATTGAGTCAGTTTTTTAGTGACTAATGTTTATAAGGTTACTATTATCACTTTTAAATAGTAATATAAATATGTAAAGGACTTAATGAATAATAAGTTCTTTGTTTAGTATTAACATAATGCAAGGTGTTATGTATAATAACATGTGAAATAGTTGTATAAACGTCGTTGTGTTTATTGAAGTATTTACTAAAACCTATGGGTTATTGTTTAAACCTAAAGGGCTAACTTATAATGGAGGTTGAATGCATAGTGTTTGTTTGTGGATGACATGGTAATAATTAACAGTAGTATTTTAAATCCATATTTGTTTCATTATGTTATATAGTCATTATGTTAATTAAATAGTTGATAGTCTACTTTGCATGGAATGATATTGATTATTGACTAGTCGAGGGTCGACCTTGCATGAAATAACATTGGAGATTGTGACTTGTTGTTTAGTTTGTTTGTGAAGTTGATGTTGGAATTATTTAAAGTTAAAAGGCATGCATATTTTATAAAGGATATATAATGATTATTTTATTGAATCATTAGAAGTTTAGAGATGATTAGGGTTTCTAGTCACTCTTTGACTCCGAGTTAATCATCATTCTTGTGAAAATCATGATGGGAGTTTGGCTATTGTGATATAGGAATTTGACTCAAGAGAGGATGGTTAGTATGGTGTTAGTTCCAAAATGAAAACAAAATGAAATAAAAACACTAATAGCATAACATCTCTAGGCCTAAATAATAGGGGGGCTTAGTTAACAATCATGAATGAAACACACAACTAAAATGCAAAAGAAAACTCTTTTACCTTCCTTAGATGCTCCAAAATTCTCGTTGTGGTGGCTTGCTCAGCTTGTGCTCATGAAGTCCTTGGTAATGGAAGCTTGACAACCTCCATATCTCCTTGGCACCATTGGCTTTTGGCTTGGCTTGGCTTGGAATCAATTTGGCATTATAACACTAGTTACTTGAAGCTTTTTGGAACCAATCCGGCATTATAAATTTGCACTAATTAAGATTAGAAATGATGTTTTGAGGCCTCCTATTTATAGATTTTTGGATTTGATCAGATTCAATCTCAACTATCCATCTCAAGATTGAAATGTGTGGTTGAGGATTAATTCAATTTTTGGAATTAAGTTTGTAATTATCCTCATCATGGCATTGGAAGAAGGGGAAATTAAGATGCATGGAGGGCATCATGGAAGGCATTGATGAGGCATGAAGGGTATGAGTCCTGATATTTGTGGCATTTATGGCCTAGGAATGTCTTCCTAGGAAATGAGGTCACTTGATGATGTAGATATTCAATATTCATTTCCAAAAACAATTATTCAACAAGTTTCCATGGAATTCTTGATTAGGCCTTGATTTGAGTTAATTAGCTCTTAGGCATGATTAAGCACATTGTGCACAAATTACTCAAATTGATCAGAATGCCTTGTTATTGGTCTTAAATTTGACTAGATTGGAATTGGAAAGCAATGTTAGATGCATTAGATGTGTATTCAAATTTAGGATGTTTCCAACAACAAATAACAAAGGCATGAGTTTTGTGCAAAATATTTGATAGGAAAGAGTAGTCTAGAGCACATAGGTGCAAATTTGGCATTTTGACTTGAAATGAATTGATCAAAGTTAGTTGGCCCATAAATTTCACTGTCTTATTTAGGGATACCCTGGCCAAAATCAACACTTGAATATGTCAGTTTCACATCATTTAGCATGTTTTAGTGTTTTAAGACCAAATTGTGCATTTTGGGTAGAAATTGGTCAAAAGACTAGTTAGAGGTTATTGACGGCTAGTTTTAGGGTCTATAGCTATTAGATGTAGTGGTAGACTATGGTTTAATGGGTTTTCTATTGAGTTATTTTTTCATGCATATTTTTAGTCAGTTTAGTCGGCCATGAATGGAGAAGGTAGTGACGAGTAAAGTGATGAAAAAGAATAAAAGAAAGGAAAAGGAAGACTATGAGGCATACATATGGTAACATACATAAAGAGAAAAATAAAAAGGGATTCAAGTTAAAGAAGGAAGGGATTAAACTTTATTGATAAAATAAATATCTATTTTAGGTCAGTATTGTAATTAAATTCCTATGTGATAATATGTGTTGGATTTGTGAAAAGAATTAATTTGGGTTAATGGTTTTTTATTTGTTTAAAATGAATTATAAAAATAATAGAGGCTATATGTAGAGCTCTGTGGAAGGCTAGGCCTCCACAAAACCCTATATACAACCCTATAACCCAAAGGGAAAGGGGTGGGGTTGTAAATGTTTACCATGTTTGTATACACCTCTATAAAGCTCTATCTTTAAACCCTTTATCAATTTAAAAATTAAATGAATTTATTGATTGTTTATTAAATTTTAAGGGCTTATGGATAAGGTATTATGATTTGGGTTTGGTTGTCGAACCAGTCTAGAACCCAAGGTATAGTGCTCAACTTAAATAAAAATACTATATGGGTTACATGGATTTTGAGTGTATTATACTCGTTGGGATTTATTTTGGGAGAAATAAGTTATATGTTTTATAGCTATAAACTATTTAAAAGTATTTATACATAATGTGTTTCAATACATATTTATTGTGACACACACACACACACACACACACACACACACACACACACACACACACACACACACACACACACACACACACACACACACACACACACACACACACACACACACACACACACACATTATGTGTTTTCAAAATTGGTCGACTATGTATAAAAATATATATACACACCAACATATACATATGTATATATTTGAACTAGAGCTCAATAAAATAATATATAAAAATTTGTAGACATAAGTATGAATGTATAAATGGAAGGTCAAGGTTTCATTTAAATTCTGATGATAAAGATTTAGCACAATTTGATATGGTTATAGATATATACTCAGTGTTATTTGTAAAATCATATATCTTATATTATCAAATAAATTAGGAGTTTATTTAGTATATAATGACTTGGCAAAATTATGTTTATCAATTGAAATTTATATTCAAGGATTGAGTATGTTTAAAGACTGAGTTATAATTATATCATTTGAATGTACATAGATTTATATAAAAAGTTTATAAATCTAAGATAGAGGAAACCAATTCATAGTTTAGAAGAGTTTCTTAGTCTCTATGCAAATCTATATAGATAATATAATAAATATGGATTGACACAAATTACTCAAATTGATCAGAATGCCTTGTTATTGGTCCTAAATTTGATTGGATTGGAATTAGAAAGTAATGTCAGATGCATTGGATGTGTATTATGATTTAGGATGCTGCCAATAATAAATAACAAAGGCACAAGTTTTATGCAAAATATTTGATAGGAAAGAGCAGCCTAGAGCACATAGGTACAAATTTTGCATTTTGACTCGAGATGAACTGATCAAAGTTAGTTATCCCATAAATTTCATTCCCCCATTTAGGGATACCCTAGCCAAAATCAGCACTTGAATATGTCAGTTTCACATCAGTTAGCATGTTTTAGGCCAAATAGTACATTTTGGGTAGAAATTAGTCAAAAGCCTAGTTGGAGGTTATTGGTGGCTAGGTTTAGTGTCTATAGTTTTCCCCTATTTAGGAAGGCATTACAAGATATAAGCATAATAATTTCTTCTCAAAGAATGAAAAGGTCCTGCATGCCTACAACTACAATGATGATAAACTAACTGTATGATTCCCCCTCGAGGGAATGGTTGGCACAAGTGGGTCAACAAACAGTCCCTCAAAAAGAAAGAAGCTAAATGAGGGGACCAAAGAAAGGAAAGATGATGGGGTGAACAAAAATGATAGTGAAAAAGTAGTCAAAATCATCAAGAATGCAAGTGGGATGGTGTATAATGGTTTGCCTAAAGGTGATTATAAGCATTGTATCCTGATAGTGGCAACATGGTATGATAACACAATGATTTGCCCAAAGGTAGTTATAATCATTGAGAAGATGGAGCTGCCCCAGTTAAGATAGATAAACAAGATAATAACATGCCCCTATATAGGTAAAAAAATTAAAGTGGTGACAACACAATGATTTTCCCAAAGGCAATTCTAATCATTAAGAAATACAGGTGGGACAGTGTGCAATGATTTGCCCATAGGTGGTTATAATCATTGGACCCTGATTATGGTAAACATGATAAACATAGTCGAGGATGATGATAAATTGACACAAAGGGTAAAGCTGAATTAGAACAACCTACTAGTATGAAAATGCTCATCTGAACTAATAAAGATTAAAATTATTTTGTGGTCAATTACTTTATTTGGGATATGATTGGGAGTGGAATCAAGATGTTGATGCTGAAGAGATGTTACCATTGTTGAATAGACTTTTTGAAGCTAAGGTTTGGTGTAGCATGTGATGGTAGGATTTATGATAGAACACCATAAAGAATTGGCCAAAATATGCATAAGGACTGACTCCTGTAATCCAATACTTAATAGAAAATAATGCACTAATGATAAAAACCATACTGACAATATAAACATATGAGTAGGGATAGATTCAAGTGTAAGTGTGGAAAAGGAATCACCTAATGAATACACATAAACTAAATCAAGGCAACAGTGTTGAAAGCAAATAAATAAACAAAATAAGGAAAAATAAATAAACAAACAAATAATGCAATAAAAAATCTTATGAACATTACCCCTAGAAAATAGGTGATAACTTAAAAAATGAACTAAATGGGAGAATAGTAGAAAAGGAAGGGGGTGACCGAGTTGTCTCCATATGCACTAGGTAAGTGGATGTTGCCTACATAGTTTCATGGATATAATATCCAATAAAAAACTTCAGGGCAAATGTAGTTCTCCTAGGGAATGGGAAGAATGTGATAACTAATGAAAACAAATAGAATGGATGTGATATAAGAATATAAATGGTCTTGAAAAATGGCAAGTACATGAGAGAAAAGGCCAAAAAAGATGGGGAAACTAAATGACAAGTGATTTGCTTGTAACTTAGTAAGGGTTCCTAGAATTTTTAAGGCAAAGAAGTGGTCAATGTTTTTGTTTTTTTCTAACAATTTTTTGAAATGTTTGAAGTATTTTAACTCAATCAAGAATGATGAGACACTAAATGGTTCAAACTCACAAAATAGCGAGAGCATTCAAACTGAGGTTGCTCATAAAATAGTGAGAGTATGGCTTAGGTTTCTCATAAAATGGTGAAAGCATGGCTTAGTTTGCTCACAAAATAGTGAGAGAGTGGCTTAGGTTGCTTGTAAAATGGTGAGAGTGTGGATTAGGTTGCTCACAAAATGGCAAGAGCATGGGTAAAAGGGGTGACTGAGATGACCTCAAAAAGTATTGAGTGTTACCTACATAGTCTTAGAGTAGGACCTCAAGTCACTATAGTTCTACCATTTTAGTGAATAAATTTGATTAGTACGATAGCTAATTCAAAAAAAATAGGAACAGTTGGTAAAAAGACATAGTATGGCATAGGAAGTGGCAAGTTGGTATGTCAAGGCTTAGTATTACCCCTAGTTTTCCCATAGGCAGTTATAACTAGGACACAAAAACATAGATCAATGGTAGTAATTTTCCTAAAGGTTATAATTAGTAGCAAGACTGGTGGTTAGAAAGGACTAAAAAATGAAGGATGTAACTGCCAAAACTTCTTTCACACTATCCTAAAATATGATCTCTATCTGAAGTTCTTGAACAAATTGATGAACTAATTAGATACCTTGATGCTGAAATTGTGTAACAAATGACAAAAACCAAGGTCAAATGGGTTAGGATTTAAAACACAAGGGGTTGATAGGTCAGAAATGGAAAGTAAATATGGGAAAGAGGATGAATAAGGGTGGTATGTGTACAAATAATAATAGTGATAAAATGGTATGAATGAAATCGTCCTTACAGACAATACACCTTAGCATTTAAGCATAATACTGCTTGAGATGAATAATATTCATTAACTCTAGAAGTTTGTCACCGTCTAGTGTGGAAAGCCTATATGCTATTGATCCATAATATATAGCGATCATGAAAGGCCCTATCTAGTTTGGTTTGAATTTCCCTTTATGTTTCTTCTCAACTGTAGTATTCTTTTGGTTTTCTTTAAGAACAAGATCACCAAGTTCAAATGTTCTATACTTCACACACTGATTATAGTAGCCTTTGAGTCAATTTTGATATGCTTGAAGATTATTGAGCATTGCTATGTGTTTTTTATCAAGTAGATCTAGCTCTTACAGGTGAGCTACTCGATAGTCATGATCATCCAAGACATGCTTGAAAGAGATGCATAGTGAAGGCAACTTGACCTTAATGGGAAGGATGGATTTCGTATCATAAATAAGTGAGTATGGAGTGGCTCTTTTGGGGGTACAATCATTGGTAGGGTATGCCTAAAGGGAAGGGAATATCTAGAGGTACTAGTCACAACCATCATCATTGACAATAATTTTGAGAATATTGACAATGGTTTTGTTAGATGCCTCAGCCTGGCCATTACCTTGAGGGTAATGTACTATAGAAAAGTGTTGTGTGATGTTGTATTTAGTACATAACTAGTTTACATCTTTATTCTTTAATGATCCTCTATTATTAGATATAATGTCAAAGGGAATACCATAGTGGCGGATGAGGTGGTTGAAGATGAATTTGGAAATTTGCTTTGCAATCACGTAAGTGAGGGGTATAGCTTCAACCCACTTAGTGAAATATTCAGTGGTGGTAAGGATAATTTTATGGTCATCACATGAAGTGTGGTTAGTCTTCCTAATGAGTTCAAGTCCCCATATAGAAAATGGCCATGGTGTCAACATCAATTTTTGAGTTTTTGCTTAGGCATGAAGCAAATTAGCATGTCATTGACATTTGTCACATTTCTTTACATATGTAGTGGCATATGCATCCATTGTGGACAAATAATAACTAGTATGCAAGAGATTTATGGATAGGATTGCCCTGCTAGAATGGGCTCCACATACTCCTTCATGAATTTCTCTTCATGCTAATGTAGACTCTATTGAAGTTAAACAACCAAGAAAATTTCCATCAAAACTATGATGGTAAAGAGTATATCCAAGTAAAGTATAATTAGTGGAATGATGAATGAAGGCTTTGGTTTGTTTTTGAGATAGGTTAGGTGGCAGAACTTGGTCATGAAGGTAGCTATAAAGGTTTGAGTACCAGATAGAATTAGGACCAACAATATCACAATTCATGGAAATGATTAAAGGTTCATGAGCTAGTGCTGACAAATTTATGATGAGGAACTGATACTCTTTAGCTTTATCTATTTGTCAAATCAGAGAGACAATAGTAGCCATGGCATCTATAGTTCTATTACTAGCCCTAGGTATATGCTCAAACTGAATGTTGGCAATTTGATTTTTAAGAGTGTCAACCATGGCTTTATATGGAACCAACTTTTCATCTTTGGTCTAAAAATGATCTATGACCTAATTGATGATTAACTGAGAATCACCATAAAATTAAAGATGAGATATATTCCAATGCACTACTTGTTAAAGTCCTGCAACAAGTGCTTCATACTCGGCCATGTTGTTTGTACAAGGAAAGCTAATTTTGAATGATTTAGGGATTATATCCACCTATGGTGTAATAAACAATAAGCCTACCTCTGATCCATGTGTAGTGAATGAACCATCAAAATACAGCTTCCAGGGCTATTCCTCAAGGGGTGTATCAATAATAGTCATGATGGATTCATCAAGAAATGAAATCTTGATTGGTTGTGTGTCCATGAGAGGTGCTTCAACAAGTTGATCTACAAGAACTTGTTCTTTGATTGCTTTTTGATTGACATACTCTATGTCAAAATCACTAAGAAGCATGATCCATTTAACCATTCTACCTTGTAAAGCTATTTTAGACAGTAGATACTTGAGCAGATCTACTTTTGAAATGACCATGGTTTTATTATTTAACATGTTATGACATAATTTTTGAGCTATGAAAACCATAGTTAGACAAGCTTTTTCAATAGGTGCATAGTTATGTCCATATGTAACCAAGGTGCAGCTTAGGTAGTAAACAATATGCTCCTTTCCATTGTCATCATGTTGAGCGAAGAGTGCCCCTAGAGCATAATCAGTAGCTGATAGGTATAACGAGAATGGCTTTCCTAGCCTAGGAGGTAATAAAATAGGTGGATTAATAAGATAATCTTTGAGTTTTTGAAAAGCTATTTGGCAATGATCATCTTAGTGAAATGCAACTCCTTTCTTCAAAAGGTGCTTAAATGGATGGCACTTGTCTGCTAACTAAGAGATGAAGCATTAGATGGACTGGATCTTACTCTATAAACTATGGAGTTGCTTCAAATTAGTTGGTGGCAGCATCTTAGTTATAGCATGGAATTTAGCTAGATCGACTTCAATACCTCTACGAGACACGATGAAGCCAAGTAATTTGCCTGAAGTTACACCAAACACACATTTATTTAGATTTAATCTAACTTTATACTCTCATAGTCTTTTAAATATCTTACACAACACTGATAGATGGTCAGCCCTAGTCTTGGATTTTCCTAATATGTCATCGACATAGTCTTTAATAATGTCATGCATCATATCATGGAATATGATAGCCATGGCTCTTTGATATGTAGATCCTACATTCTTAAGGCCAAATGGAATCACTTGATAGCTAAATTTTCCCCATGGAGTGGTGAACACCATTTTATGCTGATCTTCTAGTGCTATTTTGATATGATTGTATCCTAAAAATCCATCCATGAGTGAAAACATTTCATAACCTATCATGGAATTGATGATCATGTCGATATTAGGCAATGGAAAATCATCTTTAGGATAAGCTTTGTTGATGTCTTGAAAATCAATACAAATTTTGATTCCTTCAGGATTTTTTCTAATAGGTACTACATTAGAGATCCATTCTGAGGAGTCAATGGATTAGATACATCATGCTTCTATGAGTTTTTCTAACTCTTTATTTACCAATACAATAATGCAAGGATGCATCTTACGTATCTTTTGTTTTATTGGTTTGGCATCAAGATTAACCATAAGGTGGTGCAGAACCAAGGTGGGGTCTAATCCTAGCATGTTAGAATAGGCCCATGAAAATATATCCACAAACTCTCTCAACAGAGCTATAAAAATGTCACATTCCTCCTTAGTGAGGGATGCACCCAATTTTATCCATTTCACGTTTGATAGAGTCCCGATGTTTACCTCTATTGTATCTTCATCTAGGAGGGTCTAACCATCTTCTAGGATAGTAGGAAGTGACTTGAATTGTTTTACTATGTCAGGGTCCTCTGATTCAGGCAACAATTTAGATGACAATTTGGGTGATGGGTCCACCCCAATTGATGATGAAACTTCCTGGAGCCATAACTTTTGCACTGTAGCTCCAATTGACTCACCGTTTGAACCGTTGGAAAGATAATAATGAGGGGAACATCTTGATATGTCATAGATATCTGATATATGAATTTTGACCCCATAAAACCCAATGTAAGTGTCCCAAATTTCAATTTTAGTAGTGTAGTCTAAAAATAGTAAGTTTTTAAAAATATTAATTCCTCAAATTTTGTATTGTTGTAAATAATGGAAGTCAAATAAATTCATCTCCCTCAATATTTGTGACATTTCAAATCCTCCCCACACCTTCAAAACATGTATAAATGAAGATGTAACCTGAAATGGAAATTAGACATCTCTTCTCAGAGATAAGCATATGTTTGGGTCTATAAATTTGATCAATAAAACATCTCTTCTCAGAGATAGCATTATTTGAATTGTTTTGTTCTTGTTTATTGAATTATATCTCAACCAAAGACTTTCAAGTTTTGGATCATCCTCTATTTGGACTTGCTCTTCTCCTAGGCATGATGAATATGAGTCTCCTAATGGGATATTTGGCCATGTAACAAAAATAGTCAAAAATTCTTGGATAATTTGATCAAATACTTATTATTGCTCAAAACTAAACTCAGATCTATAGGAAAGTTCATCATTGGTGGTATCCTAGTCTAAATTCAAAGAATAATGAACACCCCCATCTAATGGCACTTGAAACAGGTTTTCACCACTAGACTAGCCTTTATCTTTACTTTTTCCCTAGTCAAAAAGTGCCTCAAATAGGTTTTCACTTTGGAACCTCAATATTTTAATTTTTTTTAATTTTGGCTAAGGGTGTTCACTCGCTCTCAAAAATAGGCTATAGGATCCAATGTGATTGAGAATCTTGATTTGTGATCTTCCAATGAAACATTATCTCTAAGGCCTAAGAAATCACAAAATGCCTCATCATTCTAGAACTCATCAATCAGTAGACTGTATTCTTGCTGGTCCTAATCTATTAGTTGGAGATAATATAATGGTAATGGATTGTGTTGAATAACTTGGGTAAGGGTAAAAATGGCATTGCTATCAAATAAGTTGGTTTTATATAGGTTATCAAAGGTAAGGCTATTATCAGACTCTATTTCATTATCGACATCATCATCACTAGTCACTACTGATGGAGTTTGAATAAAATATGTGGGGTCACCCCCAAGTGGTTTAAATCCAAGTCCATAAGGTCCTTCATACTTAGTCATGGAAATCGGTTTGATGGTTCCTTGCTAATTTGGTCTGAGACCTCTTCCTTCATAATTGTGATGCTCCATGATCTTATTGGGAATATGATACTTTGCATTTTTATAACAATCAGCTTGGTCATCATTATATAACCATGACTCATCCCCTTCAAGAGGGTCAAGTCCTAGGCCAGATGTTGGTACAAATGTGATAAGTCTCATATCTTTGTTATTTCATTTCAAATGCATATGTGGGATGACCTTAGGTCACCCAAAGGTTTTTAAATTCTGAGGAAGATTAGCAATATGAAATGTATCATGAGTCACATACTCTCCCAATCCATTATCTAAAATGGTGAAATGATTGGAAGCTTCAGGAGGTGGTATGTGGGAAAGGGAATCCAAGGTATTAGGATCTATGCAATTATGTGATGAAGGATCAATAAGTATATAATTCTTTTATCCTTTTTTGAACTTGGAATCATGTCGTACTGATAATTATAGCTGTGAAACTCAGCCTTAAGATGATTGTAGTGTTCATATAGGTATAAATCTCCTAAAATATTCACCTCCATCCCTGAGTGGGAAAGCTTGATACATTGGTGCAGTGTTGATGGGACTGCATGAATCTCATGTAACCAAGGCCTACCTAGAAGTATGTTGTATGATAACTCAAGATCCAACACATGGCAAAGTGTCATGGCTTAAAGGCCCAATAATAATTGGCAAACTAATGGTTCCTTATGACTCTCTTTCTTGATTATCATAGGCTTTAATAGTTATCATTTGTGGCTAGAGATCTATCATTATGTACCCAAGAAGCTTGATGAGCTTGAGAGACACTATGTTGAGGCTAGATCCATTATTGAGAAAAACACTTTTTAGTTTATGCCATCTGATACAAAATTTTATGTACAATGGGTTATTATGGAGTGGGCCAAGGGAAGACATATCACTTTGGTTGAATGTGACTTGTTGAGGTGGAGCTAGGTGTCCAACTAAAGCTTGAAAGTTATCAGGGGATATGTCACTAGCAATAGTGGATTGGGTCAAAAACTCATTTAGGGTGTTTTTGTGGATTATTGATGTTTGTAGCAAATACAAAATATAATTTTGTGCTGGTGTCTTTTGTAATTAGTCCACAATATCAAACTTCTTATCTTGGTTAGTAGTGAATGGTTTATTTTAAGGCTGAATGGTTGGTCGGATGATAGGGAAAGTGGCAGATGGTTATGGGTCTAGGATAGTAATCTTTGACCTTTAAGTTGTGATTGCACAATCAAGATTAGATATTGGACCATTATTGCTAACTGATGCTAAGAATGGTGTTGGACCAGACATGAAAGTTTTTTTGCCAGTGCACTCATATGTGGTCACGTGGCAAGGATGAGTTGTCATTATGAGATCCAAAAGGGGAAGTCCTAGTTTGTTAGTTTGATTGTATGCACTCTTAGGTCCAAGAAGGATTATCCATGTGAGTTGGTTGAATATTTTTGTTCAGCAATGGTCTAGGTTGATTAGTACTTGGTCTAGGATTAATGGAGATGGTATTAACACTACCCCTTACAATATGACCTACAACCCTATTGTAGTCATTTGCAACTACATGGTAGGTTTGTTGGTTATTACCATTCTGACCTTAGTTTTTTCCATTGTTTTGTTGTTTTGGATTCTACTATTAATTTTATTAATTTATTGGTTTGGCCATTGATTTTGATACTATTTATTTTGCTACTACACTAGTTATTATTTTTATTGTTGATTATTCTACTGCTATTGATTGTTATGTTAGGGAAAGGGGTTTTGATAGATCCTAAGAGTTTGATTGGAATTGGAAGCACCATTATCTAGTTTTATCTCCCCATTCTCCAACATATTTTCAATTAAATGCTTGATTTGGACACATCTTCATAGATTATGCCCATGGATCTAATGATAGTCACAAAATTTATTTTCCCAATACCAATCAGGGTAAGGAATACCTTGAAAATAATGTTTTAGTATGGTCCAAATAATCAGATTAGAGACAAAAAGATTACAAAATCTAGATTTAATAGGTTCTCCTAGGTCACTAAAGACATGACATGTAGGCATGGTTCTCCTAAGAGGAGGGGTTTGCAATGGTAGAGGTTGTTGTATTTGTTGTGTAGGTTTTGGTTGTTGTGCTTGTGGAATCAGTTGGAGAGGTTTCTTTTTAGGAGTAAGTTGAAAAGGTGGTGTAAATGATGTCTACACAATTTGGACATGATGAGATTTGGTTACTCCATTTCTCACAACATTCCTATTTCAGTTAAATTCCTTCAGTCTTTCATGATTATTGTCTTGTGTTGGTTGTGATGCTTGTGCTTAGATGGGATGTTGGTCATTTATATGATTGGTACATTTATTTTGATTAGCTTAATTAAGCTTGATGACCCCTTTATAGATGAGTGCTCACTCGATCAAAAAACCTTTATCAATGATCTCTTTGAACGTATGTGCACATTGTAGTTTCAGATGATAGGCTATTTAACTATAATTTTTTTTAATAAACATAGTGGATAATTGTTTATCTAGTAAACTATGGATGAATTAGCTTGAAAGGACTCTTTGTCACTGTAAATAACTTTTAAAACTCTTGCCAGCTTTTTTGCTTTGCTTCTGTTAGGTCCACTAATGAAATCTCATGCTCGATATTATAGGAAAAGTGATACAAAGATTTATTAGAAAGATCATCAAAGTTTGTTACTAAATTCTTGGGAAAATTTAAAAACCACTCCAAGGCTTGTCCAACTAAGCTCCTTGGAAATAACAACAAAAGGTATATGTCACTATATGCCACTGGTTGATATGTGACAAAGAATTCAGTCAAATGAGCTTTAGGGTCACCTTTCCCTTTATACTTATCAAACTTGGGTGGTTCATATATTTGAGAAAATGGGATCTACAAATAATCCATGTTGAATGGACAAGAACACACATCATCCAATTTAAACTTCTTAGTCTGCTTCCCTACCTGAATGGTAGCAATTGCATCCTTCATCTGTTGTAATTTTTGGGATAGGAAAATGGATGGAATATTAGTTTGAGGGAGAATATTGGTTTGGATAGATGGTTGGGAGGTCAAAAATGGAAAACTTTGACCAGGGTGTGATGGAGACACCTATTGGGGTCTATTGGCTTGGTTGGGGAATGGATCCGGAATATGAATATGAGGATTGAGATGCACTTCAAATTGCACATTTGGCTATGCAATATTCTAGTTTGGGTTGGTGATAAAGGTTTGACCTAGGGGATTTTATGGTTGGGATGAAGGGATATAACTATACTGTACCTATTATGGTTGAAAAGGGACATGCTGCCAATTAATCAAACCTTGCTATTGAGTGGGAACTTGTAGACTAAGACCCTGTCTCTAAATTTGTGGCAAATTTTAAACCAATGATTTTTTAATAGGTACTTGAGAAACATGGGGATCTCTTTATTGCATGAATCTCTATGAGGTAGTGAAATTAGGTTATAGATTCAACATCTATTACTAACCAATATTTGCACATTGCTGACTAGTCATTGCTTGGTTTTAGACTAACATATTACTCTACGGCTGAAGAGGTATGTTTGTCATTACTTGTTGAGGTGGAATATTAGTTTCCCCTAGTTGAGGTGGCAATATACTCATCCTATATTGCATTGATACACTAGACTGTGTATGCTATTGTGGAATACCACTCGTTATTTATTGAGTAGGATTCATCACATTCTATCATTAAGGCATAGCATTAGCCATTGTTTGATTATCTAATCCTATAGTTTGTACACTTAAGGAAGTAGCTGGTTGAGGCTGGGGTGAATAAACTCTTATTCCTTGTTATGATGATTTGCTCATGGGATTAAATATAGGCACATGTTGTTGGCTAGTTGTTTGTGCATTAATACCACTTTGATGAAGATTAGATGTTGTTTTCACATTGTCTACTACATTTGGCTCACTATTCAATGTATAAGCTGAAGACACTTCTTCAATAAATGGCATATGTATCAATTTATCTATCAAAGTGTTTTGTATAAATGGGTCAGAAGTTAGATTCTCTTGTCTAGTTAATTCCATCGACATTCCTGTTGAAGGTACTAGGTTAATGAGGGGCTTACTCACCATGTTCATTTGATTGAAATCACGTGCTAAATTTAGGTAGGTTTGGTATGCTATTTGCATTTGGTTAAAGTTATATTCCATAATGTTTTTGCCTTGATTTGATAGATTGGGGTCTTGGTACATTATTTGGACTAGAGCCATAGGATTGCTAGAAGAATCCTGTTGATCATAAATGATATTATGGGGCACTCTTACTAGACTTGGTAAATTTTCATGGGGAAAGTCTATTGGAAACTTAGCCCCTACCTCTATGGCCCTAACCAGATTCTTGTATTTATTCTTTAACAAATGTCACTCAAACAAAAATAGATCATACGTGGAAACCAAATTAGTAGAATATGGTTGTTGAAGTACTGGCTTGTCCACTATGGGTATTCTAGCTAAGTATTATGCGGTTTATTCTTGGTCTTGTTCTATGTAAGTTGGTGTGCTAACCAAATATTTAGCTAATGGATCTTGGCTTTGTGCCCCTAATTGAGTATTAGAAGAGGGATAAGAATCCATTTCATGAGCAATGTTATCTGCATAGGGGTCTTTCACCATTTCTTCCTGCACAAATACATTACTAATCCCTGGATTGTACATGAGTCCATTATGAGTGTAGGAATACATGTTGGGATCCATACTCAATGTTTTGTGATAAAAGGTCAAAGAGTTCTAAAAACTCTAAAAAGGAAAAAATCTAAAATAAATGATGCCTTCAACTTGGTCTAGATTTTTCAAAAGGATCAAAAGGTTTATTCAAAGATTTGTGAGGAAACAAGCTAGCATAAAATATCTAACATTTCACTATTCATACAAAGATAAGCAAGTAAATGGACCAAAAATCAAAATGCCAAAATCTAAGGTCAAAGTGTTTCAAATCTGTCTAATCTAGGATTAAAAGTTAGTAGGTCTTTTGGCCAAATGCAACATCAAAATATAGGCTCAAGCAAGGCATGTGCTAGGACTTTTGGCCAAATGGCATCAAAAGATAGACTTTGAAAATAGATGAAAGTTTTAATCTAATGGATTCGAAACACTTCTAACAAACACTAGGCATTTGATTCTTGGACATGAAATTGGTCAACTAGGTATAAGGTATGAAACAAAAGGCACTTTAGCAATAGTTTATTTTCTCATAAATAATGGTATACAACTTGGTTATTTGTGACAAATAAGCTAGACAAAGGTGAATAGTATAATTGTGCTTTAGACAAAGGATCAAAAGCACACTTGGATTAGTCTGAACATGTAGAAATAGATTTGAAATTCTATGCAAAAGGGGCTGTGAAACAAAGTTTGAAATTACTTGGGCAGCATAACGATGCAATACCACCCAAAAGGTGTGATAAAAAAATTTGTTTCAAAAACTTTCCAAGGCAAAGGTGCTTTCCTACAATTTTGATAGCATAACACTTCTTTTCTTGACTCAAAAATGTTGTGGTGCATAGATTTAAAGTGAAAGTGTTTAGAATAAAATGGCTAAAGTATATCAAGTGATGACAATGATTATGAGTCTTAAAGGAACTTCAACCCAAATCAGAAATTAAACCTAAGTTCCCTCAAGTTTAGTGTAATTGGAGAACCCACTTAACACATCAACCCTATGAACTTGTAAAGGTGTAATTCTGAATTTAGATTACAAGTGAAGGACTTAAATAACTTTGGTCAAGGACTAGACTCAATTAGGAAACATAATTGTGCCAAAGTGGATGATATGACTCTCAAGATTTGGATGAACTTTGAACAAGGTAAATTGATGATCTCACATGGGTAGCATAACGCCTCTTTGTTTAAAGAAGAATGAGGACCATGTGTTTGGTTTAGGATTATTTTTTTACACCAAGTTTTGACTCTTAAAAAGACTTTAATCTAGGACAAGACCAACTAGTCAATCACCCTTAGATCCTAAACTGACAAGGTTGCTTGGTACTGTTAGAATCTATCAATATACGCTATTTGGGAGGATTTTAATTGTTCACCCAAAAGTAAATTCACATTATATAGTAGGGTTTTTACACCGCCCTCCTCTCAAATGATATTACTATGATATGGACCTTGAGGCGTACCTTCCACCAATAATAATTTCATGGCAAGTAGGGATTTGTCTAAATTCTAACAAGTTTCTAAACGATCTAGGGGAATCAATTTCAAAATGACTTTCATGTGAAACAATGCAAAATAAAAGCAAAGATTTTGGGTTCATATCACTCAGCTTGTTACAAAAAGGTCTATTCCTTTTTATAACATCCTATTATTTTTTTAGTGTAGTGCGATGTCCAAAGTGCCACTACGTCCCATGTGCAACTCCAAAAGAGCCAAATGAAGTCAATGCTAGGAGATGAAACCTCAAGTCAAAGCTTCCCTAAAGAACTTACGGGAGGTGATGAAGTACCCCTCGCAAACCAAGATGCATAAAAATAAAAAAAGCATGAATTTAGAAAGACTTTAGGGTCACCTAAACTTTGACACATTTTTAGGGAGTACTTTAGATGACTTTCTTTCTAAGCCTTGGACTAGGCTACTTGCAATATGAATGGTGCTTTTGATTCCAAGGGTTCCCTATAGGGGAAAAATGGAAGAGCATACATGTAACACCCCTCTTTTTTCCAAACAATATTTGATTAAAAAACTATTGCAAACAAGAAACTTTTACAAAGACGTGTTCATTTTTAAGCACCAAATTCGAAAGATTGAGTGGTGTTCATTTGACCCTTGGTCTTAGTTTTAACTTTGAAAAATAATGCTAAAAACACTTATTTAAGCACCTTAAATATTACTTTAAGCACAAAAATAAATTTCTTAATTCATTTTAAAGCATTCATAATATGTTATAAAACATGATTTATCAAACTTGAAATCCACTAGTTACTTGTCTACCCTTAAGGCATCACCCTAATGGATTTTCCAAATTTTATAAAAAATCTATGAAACTTGAAGCTAAAATAATTACAAATTCTAAAAATTTAGGATAAAACACATGGTTTAAAAAAAAAAATCCAAAACGGAGTTCATATGACCCCAAACCAAGCATTTTAAAATAGCCCTCAAGTTTGTGTTTTTAAAAAAACATAGTGACCGACGTCGGCTAAGCCAAGTAACCGATGTCGATATTTCCTACCGACGTCAATTACTATGTAAAATCTTGGCAACAAAACATGGAAAAATAAATTTATAAAATTTATTTTCAAAATTTTTAAAGTTCCAAATGAAGATTTTAAAGATGCAAAATGATATTCTTCATGTGTGAGATGCGTTTAGTCCCACTGGGCATGCCATATGCGATCTAGGAATTTGACTCAAGAGAGGATGGTTAGTATTGAATTAGTTCCAAAATGAAAACAAAATGAAATAAAAACACTAATAACATAACATCTCTAGCCCTAGACACTAGGGAGAGCTTAGTTAATAATCATGAATGAAATACAAAACTAAAATGCAAAAGAAAATTCTTTTACCTTCCTTGGATGCTTAAAAATGCTTGTTGTGGTGGCTTGCTCAGCTTGTGCTCATGAAGTCCTTGGAAATGGAAGCTTGAAAACCTCCATATCTCCTTAGCTCCTTTGTCTTGTGGCTTGGTTTGGCTTGGAATCAATTTGACATTATAACACTAGTTTCTTGAAGCTTTTTGGAACCAATCTTGCATTATAACTTTGCACTAATTAAGCTTAAAAATGATGTTGTGAGGCCTCCTATTTATAGATTTTTGGATTTGATCAGATTCAACCTCAACCATCCATCTCAAGATTGAGATGTGCGGTTGATGATTAATTCAATTTTTGGAATTAAGTTTGTAATTATCTTCATCATGGCATTGGAAGTAGGGGAAATTAAGAGGCATAAAGGGCATGAATCCTGATATTTGTGACATTTATGGCCTAGGGATGTCTTCCCAAGAAATGAGGTCACTTGATGATGCAAATATTCAATATTTATTTCCAAAAACAAGTATTCAACAAGTTTCCATGGAATTATTGATTAGGCCTTGATTTGGGTTAATTAGCTCTTAGGCATGATTAAGCACATTGTACACAAATTACTCAAATTGATCAGATTGCCTTGTTATTGGTCCTAAATTTGACTAGATTGGAATCAGAAATTAATTTTAGATGTGTATTCTGATTTAGGATGTTACCAACAATAAATAACAAAGGCATGAGTTTTATGCAAAATATTTGATAGGAAAGAGTAGTCCAGAGCACGCAGGTGCAAATTTGGCATTTTGACTCGAAATGAACTGATCAAAGTTAGATGACCCATAAATTTCATTGCCCCATTTAGGGATACCTTGGCCAAAATTAATACTTGAATATGTCAGTTTCACATCATTTAGCGTGTTTTAGTGTTTTTAGGCCAAATTATGCATTTTAGGTAGAAATTGGTCAAAAGACTAGTTAGAGGTTATCGGTGGCCAATTTTAGGTGTCTACAGCTATTAGATGCAGGTGGTGGACTATGGTTTAATGGGTGTTCTATTGAGTTATTTTTGCATGCATATTTTTAGTCATTTTAGTCGGCCATGAATGGAGGAGAAGGTGGTGATGAGTAAGGTGATGGAAAAGAATAAAAGAAAGGAAAAGGAGGACTACGAGGCATACATATGGTGAGTAACATACATAAAGAGAAAAATATAAAGGCATTCAAGTTAAGGAAGGAAGGGATTGAACTTTATTGACAAAATAAATATTTATTTTAGGTCAGTGTTGTAATTAAATTCCTATGTGATAATGTGTTGGATTTGTGAAAAGAATTAATTTGGGTTAATGGATTTTTATTTGTTTAAAATGAATTATAAAAATAATAGAGGCTATATGTAGGGCTCGGTGTAAGGCTAGGCCTCTACAAAACCCTATATACAACCCTATCACCCAAAGGGAAAGGGGTGGGGATGTAGGTGTTTGCCATGTTTGTATACACCTCTATAAAGCTCTGTCTTTAAACCCATTATCAATTTAAAAATTCAATCAATTTATTGATTGTTTATTAAATTTTAAGGGCATATGGATAAGGTCTTATGATTTGGGTTTGGTTGTCGAACAAGTTTAGAACCCAAGGTATAGTGCTCAACTTAAATAAAAATCCTATATGGGTTACAAGGATTTCGAGTGTATTATACTAGGTTGGGATTTATTTTGGGAGAAATAAGTTATATGTTTTATAACTATGAACTATGTAAAAGTATTTATACATAATGTGTTTCAATACATATTGACTGTGATACACACACACACACATTATGTGTTTTCAAAATTGGTCGACTATGTATAAAAATATATATACACACCAACATATACATATGTATATATTTGACCTAGAGCTCAATAAAATAATATATAAAAATTTGTATACATAGGCATGAATGTATAAATGGAAGGCCAGGGTTTCATTTAAATTTTGTTGATAAAGATTTAGCACAGTTTGATATGGTTATGGATATATACTGAATTTTATTAGTAAAATCCTATAGCTTATATTATCAAATAAATTGGGAGTTTATTTAGTATATAATGATTTGGTATAATTATGTTTATCAATTGAAATTTATATTCAAAGATTGAGTATGTTTAAAGGCTGAGTTATAATTATATCATTTGAATGTATGTAGATTTGTATAAAGAGTTTATAAATATAAGATAGAGGAAACCAATTCATAGTTTAGATGATTTTCTCAGTCTCTATGCAAATCTATATAGATAATATAATAAATATGGATTGGTGATTGATTATCAACTATGGACTATGTAAACTTGGAATTGAGATACATAGTCACGAATTTCACAATGTTTGGTATAAATGACTGTTTGTATGTCTTGACCATATTTATATGAAAAAGAATCAAAAGCTAATATGAGTTAATGTTATTTGAGTAATGTGAATAAATGTATTTGTTGTGTAAATGATTGGCTACGTATGAATGGTGAATGATAATAAATTTTGTGCGTGTTCAGTTAGGAAATTATATTGGGAATTATCTATTTTATAAAAAAGATTTGGGACTATTTTGTTAGCTGGATGTATACTTAGAGTATACAAAATACTCTAAGAAATTTGATAGTGGATGTCTTTTTAGAATATACCATATACAATAAAGTATTTGTACTATATTGAAATCATACTTGAAGAGTTTTCAAAATATACATATACATGGTATAAGTTATAAGTTGGTGGTTACGTAATAGAACCATAAATTATTATACCACACACACACACACACATTCACAACTATGATATATTTGAAAACATTATTACCGTATAGTGTGAAAATGGGTGCTTGTGTATATTTTAATGTTGTATAAAAGCATTAATATAATGTATTTAAAAGTTTTAAATATAAAGCATATTAAGATGATTTTGGACTAACTTTTGTTAAATATGTGGAATATGAACAATTAAATAATCCTATGTATAATGATTATTTTAGGGATGAAATAACATTATAAGTTACTTTGTGATTTGGGTAACTAGTAATTTTGATATGATCATACCCGGATGGTATTTTATATTTAGGACTATTTTTTATTTTATTTATTATTCTATAATAAACTAGATGATATTGGATTCAATACATTACATTTGATGGACTAAATGTGTGAATTTAATATTTATGTACTTAGCATATTTTTATCAGCTAAAGTAGAATATTTTGAATAAATCTATTGGTTTTTATATTATTATATATTTTAATCAATCTCACATTCATGACTCTAAATAAGTAATGGACAAATTTCACTGGCTTAATTAATGCCATCAATGCAAGATGAGGTGTAATCCAATTGAGTGATGTGTATGAAGTTACTGATCTTTGAGATCATTAATTATTTAAAGCTTTGGCAAAAGTAATGTTTTAATTAAATATTGTCATTTCATATGTTGATATAGTTTTCATATTTGTATAATATCATGTTAAAATGAATTTATTTATGATACACATTATGTATTAGATATCTACAACACATGAGTTTTGGTTTGTCACTCTATATTTTCACACTATCATTATCTACCCATTCATAAAGTAGGGCCATCCCCATGTTGGGAGATAATGTAGGGGATCTATGGTCTATGGTTGGTGTGAAAAAGCACTCAGATGACGCTCTCCCTTTCAGTTAGATTACTACAGTAGAGACTAAACTTGAGATTACAAATTGATACTTGAGTTATGGAGACTCTTGAGTCATGGAGACTCATGCTCTATGGAAATTTGTATCATGTATTATTATTATTTGAGATATTATGTATTGATTAAAACTGTATTATTCATACATTATAATAATACAATAGTGGTTGTAATGTTGTATCAATCATGGATAAATTTGTACTATTTAATTTATGATTAGATGCAATATTTATTGTTTAATCAACATTGTTCATGATTGTTATAGATGTTCATGGTGATCCTTAGCTAAGTGTATTAGCTATAAACCTTATGGTTAACCAAATGAATTCAGTTAGTTAAAGATCACTAATTAGATTTCTCATGGTGAAATTTATATGATGAATACATGTTATTACTTTTTAAAAATTACTATATTCTGGTAAAACCCAGTGGGGTTTATACATTGTGGTATTAGAGCTAAGGCTCAAACTCTTGGACCTAATGTGTCAGTTAACACAAACTTATTTTCTTGATAAAAATGAAGAACAATGGTGCATGCTAGACTAAGAGGTGAGGATGTTTCAAATACCAAACCCCATTTTGATACAAATTATTTTCCATTGAATAATATGTAAAGTTGGACCAAATCCTAATGAGCATGCAAGAGACTAGGGACCAAATCACAACCCTAGAACATGAAGTGCATGGCCATAAAGAGGAAAATGTTTAGGAGGAACCTGAAGAACATCCTAATGATCATGAACATCCTCAAGAGTAGAGGAATGTGGAAGTGCCATAGGATGTGAGAGCTTGATTAGGTACAAAGTTGACACATTACATGAATAAGGTAAATCCACCCAAGTTAGATGGAACTATATTTGAAATGGAGCTAAAGCATGGTTGATAAAAATGGAGAAATGTTTTGAGATTTAGAATTATTTTGAAGTCATGAATGTAATATGGGGGGTTTATCAGCTTGTTGGTGAAGCAACAACTCAGTAGGAAAACAAGAAGCTAAAGATAAACTTTGAGTCAACCACCACCACTTAGGAATAGTTTGTGACATTATCATGATGGATTCCCCAATTGTAATTCGATTAAAATCTTACATATTTTTAGAATATTAAGAAAGGTGACTAATTGATAAATGAATACTAGGAGAAATTCACCAAGGTTATTAAGTATGTACCTTAGTATCAATTGGATGAGAGGTTTAGAATCAAGAAATTCATCATGGGATTAAAACCCCAAATTGGTTGTGAAGTAGATGTGATGGTCCATCTATCATGGATTAGGTGTTCGAGAAGGTGGTCAAGTAGGACAAGAAACTAAAAAATCTTGCCCAAGTTAGAGATAAGTTCAAAACTAATTTTGGAAGTTTGAAATCAAATTTAAAAAAGAATAACTAGAAGTAGAAGAGTGGATACTCTAAGGGTTAGTTCAAGAATTAAAACACCAAGTTCAATAGTGGTTCAGGGAACAAGAAACCTGGTAATGTTTTCTAGAGTGGTTTCAAGGGAAACTAATAGTTTGACAAGAAAATACTAGTTGGAGGTTTTTTCATGTGTAGAGGTAACCATTTTTATTGAGAGTGTCCTTAGGACAAGATAAAGAACAAGGGTTTTAATTCTCAACAAGGTACATTCCAGTAGTGGATTCATGTAGTTATTTACAATCATCATGTTGAGTATCAAACTTCACCCATAAAATTGTTAGGTATTTTATTTGATCATCCAATTTTTATTTTGATTGACATGAGAGATACATAATGTTTCATTGCTATTATAATTCTTAGTAAATTGTATATAAAATATAGAATTATATAAATGCATGGTTGGTACAATATGGTAATGTGTCAAAGGTCAAAGTTGACAAGTATTTAATCGAAGTAGAGATTAGATTGCCTGAATTCACTATAGTATTGGATATTTTTGAAACACCATTAGGATCATATGATGTGATCCTAGGAGTCAGTTGGATTATGATGAATAAATCCAAGATTGACTATTTTCTAAAAAAGGTTGAATGTCAAGATGATTTTGGAAATTATACACAGTTTTAGGGAGAGAAAAGGGAGTTGAAGCTAAGGAAAATTTCTATAATTCAACTTACTAAATCTCAAAGGGATGCCAGGAATTTATCGTTAATATAAAAGAGATGAAGGAGTCTATGGAACCATCCATTGAATATTATCATTTTCTAATAAACTTTCATGATGTGTTTCTAGAAGAACTACCAGGATTACCACCTAAGCATGAGTTTGATTTATTGATTGATATCATATCTAGATTGAAACTACAGTTTAAGAACCGTATAGAATGATAACCAATGAATTGGTTGAGTTAAAGGCACAAATTTAGGAGTTGGAAAAAGGGTTGATTCAAATAAGTGTCATCATGGGGTGCACCAGTTCTCTTCATCAAGAAGAAGGATAGTACTCTTTGCCTATGTATAGATTATAGGATGTTTAATAAAGAAACAATCAAAAATAGATATCTATTACCATATATTAGTGATATCTTTAATCAAATATGAGGAGCAACAGTATTTTCTAAGATTGATCTTAGATCAGGGTATCATTAGCTAAGAATATGTGAAGAGGATATTTTGAAAATAGTATTCAAAACTTGATATGGGCACTCTGAATTCATAGTGTTACCATTTGGATTGACAAATGTTCCAACAACATTTATGAATCTCATGAACATTGTTTTCAAAGATTACCTGGATTGTTTTGTTTTGGTCTTTCTAGATGACATCCTCATTTGTTCTAAGGATGAGGAAAAACACTTGTAGAATCTAGAACTGGTTTTGAAATATTTGTAAAAGCATAGGTTATATGATAAGTTGTCTAAGTGTGCATTTTTATAAAAGAAAGTGTAGTATATGGGACATATTATCTCTGTGGATCCATCAAAGATAAGAGACATAATGGAGTTGTTAACACCAAATAATGTGCATGAGGTAATAAGTTTCATGGGATTAGCAGGCTATTATAAAAAAATTATTTTAATTTCTCTAAGATAGCTTATCCAATTACCTCTCTTCATTAAAAGAATCTAAGTTTTGTCTAGTCAGATAAGTGTGAGGTAGCCTTTCAAGAACTGAAAAGGAGGCTTATTTTAACACCAATGCTAAGATTTCCTGATCTTAATAGTCAATTCTCAGTGATCACCAATGCATCCAAGGATGGACTTGGAGAAGTTATTATGCAGGATGGCTTAGTGGTAGCCTATGAGTCTAGGAAATCAAATCCTTATGAGGTGAATTATGCCCTCATGACCTAGAAATTGAAGCAATTATACATGCTTTGCAAGTTTAGAGGCATTATCTATTTGGTAAACCATTTGAGTTCAAGATTGATAACTTAGGACTCAAGTACATCTTCACCCAATTGAACCTGAATGCTCATCAAAGATGATGGTTAGATTTTTTTGATTATGATTTTGATATTAATTATATCAAAGGCAAGGAGAAAAGAGTAGTTGATGATTGAAGCCATAGGAGATACATAACATTATTGGCTACTATTATGAGTAATTTTCAAGATCAGGTAATCAAATTCTCTCCAAGAGATGAATTCTATGATCAAGTCAGGAAAGAAATATTTGAGAATGCTTAGAATCCTAGGTATAAGGGATTGAAAGTAGAAGGTGATGGTCTTTTATGGTACAATAGTAGGATGTATGTACTTGATAGAGAAAAATGTGGAACACAATGCTAAAAGAAATGCTTAATTCCCCATATTTAGGACATTCATTAGTAACCAAGCTCATGGCTGATCTTAGACCACTTTATTTTTGGAAAGGAATCAAAAGAGATGCAGTAGATTTTGTGTCTCATTATTTAGAATGTTAGCATGTGAAAGTTGAACATGCATTCTAGATGGATTGATATATCCACATGATATACAAGAATGGAAGTGGCAAGTGATTAGTTTGAACTTTGTCCAAGGTTTATTGTTATCATGAAACTAGCATGATATGATCTTGGTTGGAGTTGACAAACTAACCAAGATATCCCATTTCATATCAGACAACTTGACATATGATGCACCTATGATTGTGAAGAGATTCATGAAATAAATGTATCAATTGCCTGATTTTATAGAGAAAATCATTTCAGATTGATATCTAAAGATGACTTATAGGTTTTGGTTGACTTTGAATTCAACTCTGGGTATGCAATTGAACTTTATCACTACTTATCACCCATAAATTGATGGACAAACAAAACAAGTTAACTAGGTATTAGAAGATATCCTTTGTATGTATTACATGGATAACCAATACAAGTGGTAGGAGTACCTTTCATTGTTTGATTTTTATAACAACTCATACCAATTAGCATTGAAGATGGCTTCATTTGAGACATTGTATGGAAGGAGGTGTAAAACACCAATCAATTAGGATAGGTTAGAAGATAGGGTAGTCTTTAGACCTGAGATCATTTCATAAATAGATGAGAAAGTGAGGATAATTAGGTAGATATTGTACTAGGCCAAGGATAGAAAAGTAATGTCGATCTGAAGAGAATAACTAGGAAATTTTTTATTAGTGATAAAACATTTCTATGGGTCAAGCCTTAGAAAAGCTTGATTAAATTTGGGAAGTCATTGAAACTTTCACTGAGATATGTGGGACCCTTCAAGGTTTTATAAGTGGTCATTATTATAGCATATAGGCTTGAATTTCCACCATATCTAACTCTTATGCATAATGTCTTCCATGTGTCTTATCCTAAAAAGAATGTTGTCGATCCTTCACTTGTGTTGGATTGTAATGCTTTGCAGGTTTTAGATTACAGGGTGGTCATGGTAGAACCAATCATAATAATTGACACTCACAAACTTAGTTTGTGTAATAAAGAAGTGTCAAAGTGCAAGGTCTAGTGAAACCAATATTATGAAGATAGTGCCACTTGGGAGGACTATGAAGAGTTTTACAGACTGTTCCCACATTTGTTTACCTGATTAGTTGTTGCATATTATATTATTTTCTACTAAATAATGTTTTAAAATTAGAACTTATGTTTGAATAAATTTCATGGGGATGATGACCAACTTTTGCGGGGAAGGATGTCACATCTTGATTTCATATGCTAATTAACCTATTTGTTCTATGGATTATTATGGTTTTTAGTTGATTAATTATTGTTTTATTAAGCTTTATATCATATGATAATTATGGGACAATTATATGTTGCTTAATTTACATGATTGGTTTGCTATGATTTAATTGTACTTTTTATTTTTTACATTATGATCATGTTTGTTAATTATATAACATTATTTTATGGATATAATGATGTTTTGGGTTAACTACCTTCATTGTTGTGAGGTGGATGTAGGACAAATCTATGCCTCAGAGTGTGATGGAGGGAGATAATCATTGGAGATGGTGGTTTAGATGGAGATGTTGGGAGATGATAGAGAGTGAAACCAAAAACTCATGCACACACCACAATAGTATATCATATTTTATGATTAATTGTTGAAGTTAGATAGTTGTATTATGCTTGTTTTCTATTTGAATCTTTATTGTGATCTTTTGTGTTTTCAAATCATTTTATATGATTACGTGATTTCACTAATCTAGTTGTGGTTGATGTTATTAGTTAGTTGATTTGATAAATCTATATCTAACTAGTTTTAATTTATTTTTTTATAGTGTTGTACATAGTTAAATATTTGTTTATCAAATACTTGTTTGGATTCTTTGTTAAAAGTAATCGATGTATGTTATTACATAATTGAGTCAATTTGTTAGTGACTATTTATATTCAAAAGATTACTATTATAAATTTTAAATAGTAATATAAATTTATAAGGGACTTAATAAATAATAATCTATTTATTTAGTATTAATGTAATGCAAGGTGTTATGTATAATAAAACTATGAAATAGTCGTATAAACATCATTGTGTTTGTCGAAGTGTTTGCTAAAACCTATAGGTTATTGTTAAAAAATATAGGGTTACCTTATAAAGGAGGTCAAATGTATAGTGTTTATTTGTGGATGACATGGTAATAATTAACAATAATCTTTTAAATCCATATTTGTTTCACTATGTTATATAGTCATTATGTTAATTGAATAGTTGATAGTTGACTTTGCATGAAAAGATAGTGATTATTAACTAGTTGAGGGTCAACCTTGCATGGAATAACATTGGATATTGTGACTTATTGTTTAATCAGTTTGTGAATTTGATGTTAATTATTTTAAGTCAAAAGGCATGCATATTTTATAAAGGATGTATAATGATTATTATATCAAATCATTAGTATTTTTTAGATGATTAGGTCTTCTAATCACTCGTTGACTCTGAGCTAACCATCATTCTTGAGAAAATAATGATGGGAGTTTGGATATTGGCTACATGGTGATGGATTGTAGCTTAGTAGGGGTTATGTTGAGCTATTTTAATTTGCATTGATTGATGTTATGGTATTGTTGTCACAAAATTTATACCCTATAGGAGGGTGTTCAAACCTCATTTATATTTATAAAATATGGAAATATTTATAGGTATGTGGGTTTACCTATAATATAAGTAGAACTCTAGGTTTAATGGCTAACTCCCTAAATGTATCTTGAAATGCTTATCACCTACCTAGCTAATTACTTGTGGGAAAATAAATAGAAGTTTGCATGAAATGAAACTAATTGAAGGGGGTGATACAATAGAAGGACTTCCATAAGACCATTATACTTTTATCATAATGAAATGAGACCTACAAACCAACCTCAAAGTCCTAAGAGGTTTTAACATAAGTGTTTCAATATAGAGGTGATATGCATGAGATAACACAAAGTAAGTGAACTAGAGGGTAGATTTCACACTATAAGAACATTTTTACACTTAAAAGGAGACTAACACATTAGCTACACTTTATATGACTCATTAGAATAGTAAATTTTGCATAAACATGAGAGGATAAGGGGAAGCAAGGATAGAAGATTATCACTTAACATCACCAAACATCACTTTCCACACTTAAACAAAATGTTCATGAATTTAATACCGTATTGAATTTATTTCTCAAAGGCAAATTACAATGTCAAAACTATTAGGGCTTTGCCATACATGGTGTGGTATTAGTCTACAAGAGCAAAAATGGCTACTACTTATAGAATTTGAGAGAGGAGAGAAGAGAATGAAGTCTAAGAGTCACAAAGCCACTTGTCATGCTAATAAAAAGAATTACATTTGCAATAATATGATGTATGAGATAAACCATACAAGTTTTACTTAGACAAATGTCCCTCAGAACATGTAACTCTTGAAATATGGTGAAAGACTTCATTTTTTGCCTAGAATCTAACTTCATCATTTGACCTCCTTGGAACTCTCCACAATATAATAGGGACATATGAGATGATTTAACTAAGAGGGATGGGTTATAAACAATCCCCAACATGCATTGTTTGTGTTTCTAGTCACTTACATCCTTCTAGAGATGAGTTATCACTACCTACAGTCCAAATAACTCCTCTTTCATTCACCCTTCACACTTAGCATAAAAGTTGTCTTCAATTTTCCAAAATAGTCCATAAAAGGGAGTGTATGACACTTTTAAAGATCCCTCATGCCCTTAGATAGATTAGGTAGACCTTAAAAGGCCCTCTACTTAGAGTTTTCACCTTCTCTCTTGCTTGTTCACTATGCTAGTTTGGATTAGCCAATATGAAGGTGTTAGTAGAGCAATTACAAGCTTATATAAATCATGAAATAGACATTAGGAGTTAGGATAGGTTGTAATATCTCTCAAAAAATTACTTACATCTATTGAAGCCTTTCTATGCCTATAAGACAATAAAAAAATAGTCAAGAAAATCCATTTTCCACCCTATTTATACAAGTAGGATGAAATCCAAATGGATGAGAAGGAGATATGGGGATTCCTATATAAGTTCCAATCACTTTCATTCTTATTATATCTCCCTTAGATGCTTGTCCTTCTTCATTTTCCCAAGTGGGTCCTTAGCAAGGGTTTTAGAGGGTTTTAGGTGGTTTTGCCTTCTAAGGGTTCCTCATATAGGTCTGAAATTATAACCCTAAGAAAATTACACAAAGTATTTATTCAATACCTCCTTCAACATCCCCACACTCCTCAAACTCCCATGTTAAGCCTCCATATAGGTGTGAGCATCTCAAGCTTCTCCTTCCATTCTATGTAGGCTTGAGTTAGTTTGAGCCAAAATGTTTGTTTTGTATGGTTTCCTTGGCATTATAATTCAAAAACACCTTATGAATCCCCATGAAAGTGTTTTAATTATTTGGAATTATCTCTTATAACTATAAATGAAGTTAAACCATTTTTAGGCATTAGGCCTAGATTAGGCCTATGGGCTTTCACTACATCCATATGGGTTTGGACCACCCTATTGAGATTATGACACCTATGCGTGATTTCTCATGTTGGTCGATGTCTAAAAAAACTATAAAAATCTTTCTACAAGGTCTCATCAACCTCAACTCACTTTTATAGCAATTTTATGCCAAAGTTATAGGGTTTTCTCATTTTAGAGTGCCCTTTATTTGAGATAGAACATAGGGTATTTAACCTATTGATTAATGAAAACAAATTATATGAAGTAATTAAATAGGTCATGGAGAAATTATACACAAATTTTTAGGGCTATAAATTTTTTATAGCACCTCTAAACACCTCAAAACTTCAAGATGGACTCTTGAGTACACATTGTGGGCAGGCTTTACCTATGGACTGTAGATTACTTGTATCAAAACCTTTCCATTCATTGTTTCTACTATATGAGGGTATAAAAAAGTCTAGTATCATTTTTAAGGTAATTTAATACATGTCAACACCTTACAACCTTTCCAAACTTCTTCATTGCATACCTTGTATTTAACTTAACATAGGTGGCTAACTATATTTCTATGTTTCTCCTTATGAAATAGGTGCCTACAGGTGTTTTCTACATCAAAAAAATTATATATAATGCCTAAGGACATTATTTAATTCATAAATATCATTTATTAGTCATTTAGGTCACTTTTCATCATGCATTTTTTAGGCCAATCACCAAGAACACCATGTTCTAGCTCCTTGTTAACTACAATCAACTAGGGTTGACCATTGCTGGAGTAATATGAGCCCTATAGGTTGTCTATTCTCCTTGAAACATGTGTCGCATGGTCTAAGGTATTTTTGAGGTTTTTGGAAGCATTTTTGACCTCTACAAGTGTTCTTATTTGCATGTCTCCATGTTAAGTCTCCATCATGGGTCTGTAAATGTCTATAATCAAGTGTAGGTAATCTTTTTAGGAGTTAGAGCACACTTTTAGGTGACCAAGTAGTTAAAAACCCTTGTTATTCAACCTAATTTTATGTTCTTTGGAAAACTAGTGTGCTTATCAACCCAATAGGACCATTCAATCATAGAAAAATGCTCCATTTATGACACTTTGGGATGCAAATCTACTTGAGAGTTTGAAACTGTAGAAAACACTAAAAAGTTGTAGTGAGTAAATATCAAGAATGGAGGCCTCTTATCATTATGTTCCTCTATTCAAACATCCGCTCTCTTTTTCAAGGTAATACCCCTTCATGAAGGATACAAGAGGGAAACATCTAAACTTGTCTAGGCACCATATTTTCTCATCATATAGCGTCATCAAAAGTGGCTAGGGCTTTGTTTTAGAACTTTTAGGTAACTTTGTCTCTAAACTCAAATTTCTTCACTTGAATTGACTTTTCAAGTCTGCCTACCAATCCAATTCCTCAAATAAGGTTCTCATGACTCATCTGAAATCCTAAGACCTCAAGAAGGGTCTTAAAAAACATTTACACTCCTCCATGAAAGACTTTTAGATCTTTATGGGGGGCCACCTATAGGTGGACATCTCAATATGCAAGTAATGACTATGCATATAGGCAATGTGCATATGGTATGATGTCATAGCTAGTTCTATACTCTTTCAAACTTTTCAAATGAAAGTTTACAACATTGAAAGGCTTGAAACAAGTTTTAATACTCCATTTCAATATGATATTCTTCTGAAGGCACCTGTAGGTGCACACTAATGGACTATGTATGGGGTTGAACTGTCATCACAATTTACATACATCATTTTAGAGTGTATCCTTATACTTGGTTTGATTATTATTGTTGTAATAATATTTTTAACCTATTAAACTCCTTATTTAATCTCCATGAACATCATTAAGTCCTCACACACCATGGTTTAGCTGATTATGTATGGAATCATGTAGGAAGTTGACTATGGGCCCTTATTTTAATGCAAATTTCATGATGTTAGGTTGTGAGCCTAATATTAAAAGGAAAGGAGATAAATAATACATTTGAGACATGAACCACAACACCTCACACTCATTTGAAACCTTTGTAGAGAAATAAACCTTATGCAAGTGTTGATATTTGATTGAAACCTTACAAGCATACTCCAACTGTAACCTAAGAGGTTTGAACTCATAAAATGACTTAAAAACATGAAACCAAATATGAGAAACATGAGGGAATAAATTCCATGTATTTTGGAATAAAATTCACCAATTGGATTGTACAAATAAGATCTTATAGAAGCAAAACCTACAGGGTGTGGGGATTAGTATGTAGAAAAAGATAGTCAACTTATTAAGCATGGTTCATAAAGCATAGTCAACCATTATTCAAAATATTTCCACGAATGTGATGTATACTAAGTGTATTATCCACCACCAAGATCATTTGACTTGTAAGCCCTCTTACTGGTTGTACCATCAAAAGATCTATTGACTAGTTTTGTTTTCCTAGTGGAGTGATGGAGAAGAGAAATGGTTTTGGCCCATTTTTGGCACTTATAAATTATATAAATCATATAAATGGATTTATGGAAGCTTAAGTGTCACTTCATAATACTTTACCACATTCCACTCTCCTCTATAGGTTATACAACTGCCAAAACCTCCTTTTCATTTGTTTTCTTGATTTTAGTTAACACTTATAAGTTTTTCAATTAGAAACTAACATATTTACTAGGGACTAATATGAGATATGTTGAGGAGTTTATAACACTTGGAAACCTTGGATAACTTTACCACTTTCATTTATGACCCATATATGACCCTTAAATGACTGATCAGAAATTGGGTTCTGAAAAAAGGTTTTAAGTTAGAGTTTCAATGGTGCCACATTGTAGAGCTCATTGAGAGATTTTTGATTATTTTCACGGTTTGAAAAATGGACACCGTATGTAAAAGTTATAGGCTGCTGAAGTTTTGGTTTGACAGGTAAAAATTTGGTGTCGTAAAGTGACATGGCATTATTTACATGCGACAAGTGGACCAATCAGAGGTTGACACATGACATGATTAAGCTCAGAGATAAGCTCATTGACCGATTCATGTGGCAAGTTCAAAGGCATCCATAAGCTGAAGCCCGAGCAAGGTGGCGAGCAAGGTGGCAAGCTTGAAGGAAGGACCAAGTCCAATGGTGCATGTTGACCAACGTGCATGCTGACTAGGTGCCTTAAGCCCACCAAAGGGGGAGTTGACACATTCCAAGGAGGCACTTACCTATTTTAAGCCTAGAATTATTCAAAAATCTATGCATGTGGGACAAAACTTAAGTCTAAGTGCCTAAAATGGAGGGAAGAAAATTCAAAATTGCATGCTTGGCACCTAGGGAGGAGAGCCTAAGCGCACCCAATAAGGAGAGGCCAAGTCAAAGCACCTAGAAAGGTGGGTGGCCAATTTTGAACCCCTCACCTTATGGCAAAAAGATAAGAGGCTTAGCCACTATGCCACAGGCTTCAAACTGATTATAAAGACATGAATTTGTATTTGTTTTAATCAAGTTCTTGATTGTGTTTTTTATTTTAAGAGGCTGAGACTTTGTAAAAGCTTTGGGAAAGCTTATGTAATGGATTTTTATGCATTTTATGGCCATAATACTCAGTCTTGATACTCTTTTTATCCAGTTTGCATATTGGAGGAGTATTTTTAAGCCCATAAAGGAGATTTTTAAGACTTTTGAAGCAACTTTGCAGTTGTGAAGACTCACGGAATTTGAAGGTGCTGGGCTTGATTATCAGTCATGGTGAAGGTGAATTTTTGTATTGAGAGATAAACTTTCAAGAAAGTTGTTTATTGTTTCCAGGTTGTTGAAATGCCCTTAATGGAAACGGTCTACTCCTTTGGAGAACCCGGAGATGTAGGCATCATTTGTTGAGCTGAAGTCTGTTATCAATATCAGATGGTAATTTGTCATTTGCATGCATCTTTTATACGTCAGTAGACGCCTCCAATCTTCCAGTGTTTGATAGCTTGAAATGTCAGAAACCTGCGATAGTAGGCAGGGGCCAAATGGCTACGGCTTCACTATATTACTCACTCAAAATATTACACACTTATTACAATATCCTTGTTTCAATTTTTGATTCACAGGATCCTTCGAAAAGGGCAAGTGAAGAGCATACTCTTTTAACAAGGCTACTAGATTTTCACACTGAAAATTTTTTGATGATCATACAAAGGCGGAGAGGCTTATTTATAGCAATTTTTGGGTAGTCCTGCCTGCTCGCTGGCAAGGCGGTGTCGATCCCATCATGCTTTACAGCTGGAAAGTAAGTCTACAGTGAGATGCTATTCGAGGCGTTGGAGCCACATGATGATGATGGCGAGGATGGAATCCTAGGCTGTGGGCCCAACATGTCTTCCGCTTCGTCTTCGAGGTCATCTTTGGATATTGGCTGAAAAAGGCACCTTATCTGGAATGTGCTTTGTAGGTACCAGTGTCGACAATTTCCCGTATCACATGGCATATGTCATGGAGTGCAGTGGAAATGAGATTCCCACTCAAGCTGTCAGTGAATAATGGTATGCACAACAGTATCTTGATCATGATTTTGTTCTTCATGTATTCTGTGTGGGCCATGTCGAGCAATCCAACGATACAAGTGTTCGTTGAATGTTGATCTTATCCGAATGCGCCACGTCCATAGTGGTCATTTTAGTAGCTCAGTGAATTGGTTGTATAGGAATTCACTATTGAGCCTTTCTATGGTGATGACTCTCGAATTTTGTCTGCGGTTCGCTTGAATTGTCACTGCTGCAGACATTTGCAGATCTTGTGCTGCTGCATAAGAAATCCTCATAAATCTGGGATGCATGCCTTCTCTAAGGATTTGTTCTTGGACCAGAACATTCAGGGAATCGAATGTTTGGTTTAAGATCCTAGTAAGGTTGAAACCTGGTGCAGGCTGATGCATCAAGGTTGCTGGAGGATTGTAACTAAGCCAATATGCAATTACATTATTAGAACCTATAATATGCTCCACAAAAAAATTAAACTGGTGAAAGAATGCTTGCCACTGGACATATTTGCCCCGACCATCTTTTCGACCATGATCTTTTTCTCTAAAGGTCAGAAATCTAGTACAATCGGTTACAATTACAAAGTGTGGCAAATGTAGAAGTTTGAGCATAAACTTCTCTAAACATTTTTTCACAGCATAGATCTCTTTGTCAGATGAGATCCATTTTAATACATCGGAGCTAAACACACCACTAGCAAATTCACACACAAATTCTTTACTATCTACTATACAAACAAGTACTCCTCCCCATGCTAGGTCAGAGGCATCGGTGTAAACTTTCATTTGCTGAGACTTTGGGATGTGCAGTTCAGGCAAGGAAGCAACTTTGGATTTGATCTTCCATACTACAGCTATGTGTTGTTCTTCCCAACAGAATGCTTTCTTTTTTTGGAGAAGAGTTTGCAGTATGTACCTGTCTTCACCAGAGTTAGGATATAAACTGTTTAGATAATTTAATAATCCCAAAAAAGCTTGCAACTTTGGTTTATCAAGTTGCTCTGGAAAACCGATGACCTTTTCTTTTATGTGTGGCTGGACTTGCAGCTTCGATTCTCAGACCACCATATCGAGGAAGTTACATTCAGTTTTACATAATTGAATTTTAGTCTCTGAGAGGACTATTCCTGCATCTTGTGCCAGCTGAAAGAATTGGGAGAGATGAGTAGCATGCTCATTTAAAGAATTACTAAAAATTAAAATGTCATCAATATATACACAAAGAAAATGAGAAGTGCCACCAAAATTTTTATCCATATGCGCCTGATAATATGCTGGCGCATTCATTAGGCTGAAAGGCATGACAGTCCATTGAAAGTGGCCAAAGGGGCAGCTGAAGGCTGTCTTGGCTCTATCTTCTTTTTTGACTCTGATCTGGTAAAAGCCAGACTTGCAATTAAACTGTGAGAAATACTTGCAAGCTACAACTTTCTCAAGCAAGTAGCTTTTATCTGGTATCGGATATGGATATGGCTTTGTGATAACATTTAATGGTCTATAATTGATGACCATTCTTTTCTTACCTCTTTTCTGTTCTGAATGCTTGTTGACCATGAAGGCGTAACAATAGAAAGGAGAGGTTGATTTTTCTATGAAGCCATTTGTTTCCAGTCTTTGATCTGTGCTTCCATATCTTCATAATCCTGAGCTGGTATCGGGATCTTTTTCCCAATTTTCATGTGCTTGCCTTCAATTATCTTTATTTCCATTTGAGGCATAGCTTTGGACCAAAACTGCTGCGGGTTCTCAGAGCAGATAGAGGACTTGATCCTTTCTCCAATTTCTAAGATCTCAGCTGGGATTGTTTCAGGGCTCTGAGTCATGGAGCTTGGGAACTGTTCTGTGGCATAGATTAGGCGAGATATCCTAAGCCTTTCATTCTCTATGGTGAACATTATACTTTTTGCAGTAGCACCATAGGGTGTATATCTGTCAATAAATGATCCTCCAAGGAGGATGTCTATGGGCATCTTCTCTAAAGCAAAGAAATCACAGTGGAAGATTTTATTTTGGATGTGAAGGGGTTGCTGATGTTTATAGTCTCTACATGTAAAACTATTCCCCTGAACATCAATGCTCTTGTAAGATTGATTCTCATCAAGTGTCTTCCAGTCATTGATGAGTTGTGGTTTCGCAAAAGAGAGAGAAGCACCAGTGTCTACTTGTGCATCTACCAGTCTGCCATTTATTTCTAAGGTAAAGAATTGAGCAAATCTACCATTAATCAAATGGTTTAGATAGACAGGCTGTGGTAGTTCTAAGGAAGGAATATTGGTACATACCAATTTCTGTTTTCCTGGATCTTGAACAATTGCTGGTTCAGGGTAGACTTCTTCTTCTTCTAGTTCAGCTTCTTCTTCTTGGAGATTACTGCATTCACCAGGGCAGTAATCTTGGTCGGAATAGAAAATGCTTCCGACTTCATCCTCTTCATAACCATCATCCCACCTAGGATCTGCTGCTAAGATAGGTTCTTCTGCTGGTAGGATCTGTTCCCATATTGGCTCTCTGATTTCTTTTGGCGGCTCTCTGCTGGTGAACTTGTTCTTTATCCAGGAGTCGCTTGGCTTGAAAGAGCTTGGATATTACACAGGAGGATGTTCTAATCTGTGCATTGTGGGAGGTTGTCTTGGTTGAGAGGGTTGTCTCCCTCTAGATGATTCTCCTCTGGAGTATCCTCTTCCTCTGGGTTTCTCTGGTCGCTCAGGCACTTCATGGTGATGGCGTGACTAGGCTCCATATGCTTCATTGGACTGGATAGACCAGTCATTGTGTTTGGGTCGGTAGTGTCTTGCACCATGTTGCATATTTGTCATTGGTTTGTTCAAGCTCATCTGCAAGTGATTCAAGAGCTGCGGCATCTTCTTCATCATCAAAGTCTTCGTTTGGAAGATCTTCGAGTGTAGGCTCATAGATGTCGTCTTGAAGGTACAGGTCTTCGTCTGCATCTACTATATCCCACCATGCTGCTGCGTTGGAGGAAAAAATAGCTTTAACAACAAGATTTTTACAGGAGCAATTGGGAGCAATGTGATCGGGTTTACAATAGATGTAGCAAATCGGTTGCTTGGAAGGAAGACGTGCAGTGCGTCATTTCTTGAGGAAACGATGAGGAGGTGCATAAGAATGTTTCTTAGGGAAGGAGCGGTGGCAAAAGGAGACATGCTTGCGGCACTGCTTCTGTTGGTGATGAGGTTGGACAAATGGTCGACAGCCAAATGGGGCTATTTTAGGGAACACTGGAGTAATTTGGGATGCTTGGTGCTTACTGAGCTTTTGCATAGACTTAGTCTCAGAGACTAAAGTCATTATTTACTGCTTGGCAAAATCCATGACATCTGAAAGGGCTAGATCTTTGATCGTGAGTCCTTTGAGGTCAATATATGACAGTACTCTGTCAATCAAATTGTAAGGCATAGCATGCAAAAACTTTAACTTAATCTCAGTGGAAGCATAACATCGGCTTTCATAAGCCAATTGCCAGAATTGCTTGGCAAAGGCATCAAATTGCTTGAGATCGCAAAGCTCCATTTTTAATAACCATTTCTTTGATTCTAATTCTCTATTACCAACTTGGGGAGCAAACTCATTAATCAATAATAAAAACAATGCTGCTAAAGAATCTGGTTGATTATGTACACGCTCATACTATTGTGGCTCAGTCATTGACTGCCACCATAAACTAGTAACACCCCATAAAAATTTTGTTGCAAAGCAAGAGCTGCCAACTTGGTCAAGATGGGCTTGAATAGCAAGAACACACATGGTATTACACCAGGCAGTGATTTCATTTAAGGGATTCATCAAGTCATCTATGTTTAAATACCAAGGCTGGAGATGTATATGGGTTCTTTGCATAAGGGTATGACTAGGTGATCTTTTTACAGTTTTGAAATTGGGACCAAAGGAGACTGAACAGAATGGCTTTGAGGAAGATTCTGCCTTTTGGTCTTCTTTTGACAGCCAACTAAGACTATCATCTAACAAATCTATTTTGGTATCAATAGAGGATACCTTCTTTTCTATATTATTTACAGTATCCTTAATGGATAAAATATCTCTACACAGATCATCAAAATTTTCCATAAGATGAGAATTAAATCTCGTAGTGTAGTTTCTTTGCTTGAACTCATTAGAGGGGTTCTCGTATGCAGCTACAAAATACTGCATAGTACCTGCTAGTTGCTTGTGGACACCTTTTTGCGGTGGCCATCTTCCTCCTCTGTAGAGCGTAGTAGTATCTTCTGTGTAGAATTCAATGCTGTCTTCTCTAGGAAGACTCATGAGAGTACCTGGTAAATCATTTCCTTGATTTACCTCTTCATCTTCGATCAAAATATGATCGGTTTTGACATATCTACGGGAAGAAGACGTAGATGGTCTGGTAGGAGAGAGACGGGAATTTACAGACAAGGATCTTGGCAAAATATTTACAGATCTGCCATCATTGTGGTGGACTGTGGCTTGACTTTTCATTTTGGGAGAAACATGTTTCAACCAGTCAAGTTTCCATTCATGGGGAATTTCAACTGCTTCTATATGGCCTTTCTGCAGTTGTACAGTTCCACTTAATCTTCTGGCATAGGGTAGATTTTCAAGGATTTTGGGGTGGTTTGTATTGGTCATACTATAAACAATAGATATGTTAATGGATGCATATTTGAATTCTCCGAACATATCTAGACCAAACAGGGAAGTAAACAAACCCCAACAATCTAAAGATCCATGTTTCACTTCTCTACAATCTTTATCGCAGACTGCGATAGAGAGGTTGGGACAAAACTCGAAACAAATAACATTATCATCATTTAAACGGCCAAGGCTAGATAATTGACAAGAATGTTTGAAACTGACTTGGTGTCTATCACACAAAGCTAAATAGATTACAGGCTTAATATTGCTAAGAATCAAGGGTACAATATGGACACGGATTAACTCGAAATGGACAAATTTAACATCCTCATGTGACCTGATATAGTTGATTTCTTGCTCAGGCAACAGGGAGAGTAAATTTGTTTGGTAGGTTTTCTTTGGCTTATAACTGAGGGTTAATTCTATAGACTTGATTCGTGGCTTTACAAAAGATAAATAAGTAGAAGTATACAAAAACTTAGATTTAACTAATTTAGATTTCTTATAGACCTGGGAAGCCTTAATAGCTGGAGGTTTAAACAAACTGGTTTCTTTTTCAAGATTTTCTTCAGTTACTTCAATATCAGGACAGTCCGATATCTGATCTGGGACAAATGGAGGGAGTTCGTACATGCCTTCAAACTCAGATTCATTCATAATTTCTACAGTAGATGTGGATGGTGCTTTTCTGAATTCCATTGTGGGGAGATTTGGGTTCTGGTGTGTGAGAAATTTCTGATAAGGGAATAAGAGGATGCAGAGATAAAAGCGGCCTTTGACAAAATGGGTTAAACGACCTGTGACTCGATGCAATAACTTTCCCAAAGAAATTTTCAAAGCAGAGAACTCAAAAGATCGATCCACGAAATAGGAAAAATGATTCACAACTTACAGTAAACTTGGCTCTGATACCAATCTTTTATACGTCAGTAGACGCCTCCAATCTTCCAGTGTTTGATAGCTTGAAATGTCAGAAACCTGCGATAGTAGACAGGGGCCGAATGGCTACAGCTTCACTATATTACTCACTCAAAATATTACATGTTTTAATTCAGTTTTTTCTGATTTTTTAATTATGAAATCATGCAAAAATTAAATTTTGACAATTTACAACATTTGAAGTAAAAAAAATAAAAACCGGTTCAATAACCGAGAACGTTTTATGCTAAAACATTGAGATGCAAGTTCTTTTGAGTTTTTTGAGAATTTGTTAAGTTTTGAGAAATTCAGTATTCATAATTAAAACTTAACTTTGATTTGATTCAGTGTAGTTTACGGATCAATGACATAAAATGACACAAGGACTAAATTGAACTGTGACAAAGCTAGAAACATATTACATGACAAAAAATTGACCATGACACACACTATATCATGATAATAGACTCCTATATCATGTTTTAGACTATAGGGGGCTGACCTATTTTGACTTGTGGTCAAAATGGTCAATGTTCTTAGTAATTTCCTAAAGGTGGTATGTTTGCTATGCTAGGACCAGTAGACTAATCTTATCTATTAGGAGATGGAGTCACCTATACACAAGATTTACACATAATTTTTATTTGACACCATACCAAACACAAAATAATATACACAAAATGGAAAAAAATATGTGTTCTAAAAAACACTTATAGAACACAACACAATTGAAAGAAAAGACACACACACCTAATCTACTATTTGCAAGACCTCACTCTTGAGATGAAATACATCTTACCTTTCTTCAACTAGGGTTAAATATGGTTCCTCTTGCATCTTTATCACTCCATAAATCCAATAAAGCATGAGAAGCATGCTCATCATCAACCACATACATACATACATACATACATACATACATACATACATACATACATATATATATATATATATATATATATATATATATATATATATATATATATATATATATATATATATATATATATATATATATATATATATGATCAAGAAGCATACCACCTTTATGTCTTCTTAGGCCTATAAGTGGACTACTTGGAGCCTTCATGAATGTTATTTTATGGCCTCCAAATACCTTGATTAGGATTATAAGTTACTTGTACTCTGCCACATCTGATTGGTACTCCTTAAACCATAGATTAAGAGTGATGATAGTTGTCTCAATCCTTCCATCCTCTTGGGTCTAATGTGTTTGATATGTATGATCATCAAGTCTACCTTCACCATGTTCTACCACCTATGAATGTGGATTTACTTCAAATGAAGCTCTTGAATACTATTTAGGCATAAAAAAACTACCTTGACTTCACTAGGTTCTTCTTAGACTATAAGCTTTTGAACAATAGTAAGACTCTTGCTTTCATGTTTGTTAGGATCATTAAAAAAATCATCAGATATGCATTTATTAGGAGGGGAAGAAGTCTTAATTAACTAGTTAAATTCTTGACATGTGGCATTGAATCTTAGCCATAAGTCATCCTCCTCTTCTTCATGAGTGTCATCATCAATGGTAGCCTCATCATTCTTCCCACTATGGTGATTAATTAGATTCTTCAATCTGTTATCATCATACTCATGAATTATATAAGTACCTTCAACATCTTGTGATTAAGAAAACTCAACACTTACCTCATCTCCCTCAAATGGTTCCTCATAGATGATGTAGGTTCCAAGTTTAGTTTTCCAAAAGTATGCATAAGGATCATGCTCATAATCATCTACTCCATATTCTTTTAGAGACAAATCAACTATGCCCTCAAGTTTTGAAGCACCATCATCCACGTTAAACTCCTCCTTCTAATTGATCACACAAATCAAGTTAGATCTTGCTTTAACATAAGGTTCAATGTGAAACCTTTAAAGTGGTTGAGTTATTATGGTCACTTTAGTTCTATATCTTATCCTAAAGGCTAAGAAGGACTAGTCATCTGAGAGATAGCCACCTATCTTAGCTATAAAATATCTTGAAAGATAGATTACAAAATGACTAGGAAGGTCAATAACAATAATGTCTTGAAGGATAGGGAAGCTAAGATAGTCATGGAAGAAGACCTTCAAGTTTTTTTATCAACCCTATTATTTTAGCAGGTGTACCATCTAGCTAAATCACTCCTTTGATATGTGGTTCATGTTTTAGGCTCAAATTCTCAGATACAACTTTGGGCATGACTGATGTAGAGGTACCACTATCAACAATGCAATTTTGGACTAGTTTATCACCCACAATGAGAGTGACATATAATGGTGAAGGATTCTCAACTTTAGTATATGGTTCAACAATGTTAGGTATGTTTTTAAGAGATATATGACCATGAATATTTTGTGAAGGTGAAGGACTAGTAGGGATAGTGGACAACTATTTTTGTAAGATCTCTTTTTGTCTAAGCATAGAGAGGACATCCCATAAGAAGATAGATGCTTTGGCATTCTTCAATGAGTAAACTATGTTTAGCAAAAAAATTCTTACCTTATCTTTAGTCCTTAGAGGCAATGAATTTATTGAAACTTGAGGAATTGAAACACCTTAAGTAGACCTTACCACATTCTGATTTGAAGGAGGTGTAGGAGTGTTTAGGACTGCCATGCTTGCAGCCATGCTTTGCTATATTGTAAAAGGATTGGATTAACTTGTAATAAAATTACCATAACCTCCTCAAGCTTTCCTTTTAGATTTATTATATTTTACAAGAGAGGTTCCTTTGTTGAGCACAAAATTATCTTCTACTAAGAAGTTAGTGAAGTTTTCTCCTTGAGGCTTCCAATCCTCATTTTCTTGCATCATGACTTCATATTTAGGTGATAAGATAGGAGTGACTCCTCCTTAATAAACTAGATATTTCTATCCACCCTCATTATCATCCATTAATTGGCCTTGTTTCCAATATTATCCTTACACCAAGTTTCTATACACTGTTACCATCTCTCTTCCATTGGTGGTGGAATTGGGATTTTACACATTAGCAAGCCTATTGAAGTAAGGCTACCCTTAACCTTTTCCTCTCCCATATTGTTGACCATATTGTTTCTAATAAGGATAGGGACTTTGATGATCACCTTGTGTTCTATTATAGTTCCTAAGTTGAGATCATAATATTTGAATTTTTGCATATGGATCTATGGCATCATCTACCTTCTTAGGAGCAGTCCTAGGCTTAACATTTGTATTAGGAACTTGGGAAATGTTTGGAGCAATGGCTTGAATATTAGGTATCAAAGGCATAGAAACCTTAGGAGGTAATTTTCATACTTTAATGAGTCCATTCTTAACTCTAATTTCAAGTTCATATCCTTTAACAAGAGTGAAACCACACATGGATTCAAGCATGATAGCAATATCAATACCGATAGCTTTCAAGTATGTAGGGAACACAAAGCTAGTATGTGGTCTCATGGGAGGAGGAAATATATACCAAGTATTTTTAAAACTCTCATTCAAGTTATACACTATTTCATTAGGGGCTATTTTGATCACATTGAGCTGATGTATGAGAGAAGTATGGTCACTTTCATGTTTAAACCTTGAAGTTAGTAACACTCCAAAGTCATCCCATGATGTGATGCATCCACCAGGCAAAGTCCTATACCAATCAAGTGATTTCATTCTAAATAACATAAAAATAAGTATAATGGCAATATTCTCCTTAGTGACATTGTGGAAACTACAAAAAATGGAGATATCCCTTATATGTTCACTAGGTGTGACATGACCCTCACCATTGAAAGTAGGCACAATATTTGTATCATTAGGGGGAATGGCATCATATGCATCAAGATGAATTGGATTTTTATTATTAAAGGTAGGAAATGCATGTGGCCTATTTTTTATGGATTGTGTTTCTTCAATATCTTCACTCTCTTGACTATAAAAAAATTCTTGGTCTTCATAGTACAGATTAGACTGAGAGTATTAAAATTTTAGAGGAAGTTCAGGATAAATAGGTGGATTAATGGGATTAAAAAATCTACTAGATGAGGACCTAGTAAGTACCATGAAGTATGAGAGAAAATTTGTGACAAAATAATGGCATACAACCATATTTTACATTGAATGGAGTCATAAAATGCTGAGTAGCACACCAATTTGTAGCTGATGTTTTCAAGACCAACATTCACCTTGACAAGTTGTCTTGAGGATAATGGGTCCCACTGGGCATGCCAAAACTATTGTCACAAAATATTTCAACCTATAGGATGGTGTTCGATCCTACTCGATATTTGGGAAATATGGGAATACTTTTTAGGTATGTGGGTTTACCTATAATAAAAGTAGACATCTAGGTTTAAGGGCTAGCTCCCTGAATGTTCCTTGAAATTATTATCACCTACCAAACTAATTACTTGTGGGAAAAGAGATATAAGTTTGCATGAAATGAGAATTATCTAAGGGATTGATACACCAAAAGGATTTACACAAGATCATGATACTTATATCATAATGAAACAAAACCTACAAACCAACTTCAAAGTCCTAAGAGGTTCTAACATAAGTGTTTCAATATAGAGGTGATATGCTTGAGACAAGACAAGGTAAGTGAACCAGAGGGTAGATTACACACTGTCAAAATAATTTTACACTTGAAAGGAGCCTAAAACACTAGCTACACTCTATATGAACTATTATAATAGGAATCCTTACATACACATGAGAGGATAAGGGGAAGCAAGGATAGAATATTATCACTTAACATCACCACACATCACTTTACACATTTAGACAAAATATTCATGAACTCAAAACCATATTAAATTTATTTCTCAAAGGCAAAGTAAAATTTCAAAACTAGTTGGGCTTCACCATACATGGTGTGGTATTAGTCTACAAGAGCCAAAATGGCTACTACTTATAGAATTTGAGTGAGGAGAGAAGAGAATGAAGTCTAAGAGTCACAAATCCACTTGTCATGCTTAGAAAATGAGTTACATATTCAATAGGATGAATTATGAGATAGACCATAAAAGGTTTACTTAGACAAATGTCCCACAAAACATGAAACTCCTAAAATGTGGCAAAGGACTCTTCATTTGTTTGCCTATAAACTACCTTCATCATTTGACCTCCTTGAAATGCTCCATAAAAAAATAGGGATAAATGATATGATTGAACTAAGAGGGAGGGGTTATAAAAATACCCAACATGTATTGGTTGTATTCCTAGTCACTGTATCCTTTTGGAGATGAGTTATCACTACCTACAATCCAAATAACTCCTCTTTCATTCACCCTTCACACTTGGCATCAAAGTTGTCTTTAGTTTTCCAAACCAGTCCATACAAGGGAGTGTATTACACTTTTTAATATCCCTCATTCCATTAGATAGATCAGGTAGACCTTAAAAGGCCTTCTAATTAGAGTTTTCACCTTCTCACTTGCTTGTTCACTATGTTATTTTGGACTAGCTGAGATGAAGGTGTTAGCAGAAGCAATTATGAGCTTAGATGAAGCATGAAATGGACATTAAGAGTTAGTATATGTCTTAATATCTCCCCCAAAGTTACTTTCATCTCTTTAAACCATTTTTACCTATAAGACACCAAAAAATAGTCAAGAAAAACCATTTTCCACCTTATTTGTACAAGTAAAATGAAATCCAAATGGATGAGAAGGAGATATGGGGATTTATATGCAATATCCAATCATTTCCTTCTCATTCTATCTCCCTTATATGTTTTTCCTTCTTCATTTTCCCAATCAGGTCCTTGGAAAGGGTTTTAGAGGGTTTTAGGTGCTTTTCCCCTCTAAGGATTATTCATATAGGTCTAACATTGGAATGCTAAAATGATTCCACAAATTCTTTTTTCAATACCTCTTTCAACATCCCCCAACTCAGACTCCCATGTTAAACCTCCATGTAGGTGTGAGAATCTCAAACTAGCCTCTCAAGCTTCTCCTTCCATTATGTGTAGGCTTGAGTTAGTTTGAGCCAAAATGTGTCTTCCCTATGGTTTCTTCTACATTATAAAAGTTAAAACACACCTTATGTATCCACATGAAAGTGTTTCAATTCTTTTTAATGATCTCATAGCACTAGAAATGAAGTTGAACCCCTTTTAGGCATTAGACCTAGTGGATTTTGACTGCATCCATATGGGTTTGGACCAAAATGTTGACATTATAACACATGTTCATGGTTTTTAATTTTTTTCCATGTGTAACACAACTCTAAACATATTTATAAAATGTCTTGTTAACCTCAACTCACTTTTATAGGATTTTCTCACCAAGTCTATAGGGTTTTTTCACTTTGGAGTGCCCTCTATTTGAGACATAACATAGGGCATATACCTTATTTATTTATGAAAAATATTTATATGAGGTTATTTAATAGGTAATGGAGACCTTATACACAAATTTTTAGGGTTAGATCAAGTTTCTAGTACATCTAAACACCTCAAAACTTCAAGATAGACTCGTGAGTACTCACTATGTGCAGGCTTTACTTATGGATGGTAGGTTGCTTTTATGAGAACCATTCCATGACTTATTTATATTTTTATGAGGGTTTAACAAGGATAGTATCATTTTAAATGTACTTTCATAACTATAAACACCTTACAACCTTGCCAAACTTCTTCATTGCATACCTTGTATTTGACTTGACACAGGTGGCTTATTGTGTTTCTCCTTATGAAAGAGGTGCCTATAGGTGTTTACTACATGGTATACCTTATATATAATATCTAAATACATTATTTAATCAATTAATATCATCCCATAATCATTTATGTTTCTTATCACCATATATTTATTAGGCCAATCACCAAGATCACCATGTTTTAGCTCCTTGTTAATTCTAGTCAACTTGGGTTGACCACTGTTGTAGTAGTATGATTCTTGTAGGTTGCCTTTTTTCCTTGAAACCTATGTCATATGGTATAAGGTATTTCTAAGGTTTTTGGAATCATTTATGAATTCTAAAAGTTTTCTTATTTGCATGTTTCCATGTTAAGTCTCCATCATGGGCCTGTAAATGTCTAAAGTCAATTGTAGGTAATCTTCTTAGGAGTCATAGCACACTTGTAGGAGACCAAGTGGGTCAAAACCCTTATTATCCAACCTAATTTGATGTTATTTATAAAACTAGTGTAGTTATCAACCCAATAGATCCATTCAATCTTAGAAATATGCTCCTATTATGCCACTTTGGGATGCAAAGTTACTTGAGAGTTTAAAACTATAGAAAACACTAAAAAGTTGTAGTGAGTAAATATCAAGAATGGAGGCCTCTTATCATTATGTTCCTCTTGTCAAACATCCAATCTCATTTGCAAGGTAATACCCCTTCATGAAGGATACATGAGGGAAGCATCTAAACTTGTCTAGGCACCATGTTTGCTCATCATATAGAACCATCAAAAGTGGCTAGGGATCTGTTTTGGAGATTTTAGGGAAATTTGTCCCTAAACTCAAATTTCTTCACTTGGATTGACTTTTCAAGTTTGCCTAACAATACAATGCCTCTAATAAGGTTCTCATGACTCATCTCAACTCCTAAGACCTCAAGAAGGGTCTCAAAACATATTTACACTCCTCTATGAAACACTTTTAGATCTTTGTGGTGGGCCACCTATAGGTGGACATCTCAGTATACAAGCAATGACTATGAATATGGGTATTGTGCATATTGTATGACCTCATATCTAGTTTTATACTCTCTCAAAGTGTTTAAATGAAATTTTACAACATTGAAAGTCTTGAAACAAGTTTCAATACCCCATTTCAATGTGATATCCTTCTGAGGGCACCTGTAGGTACACACTAATGGACTATGTATGGGGTTAAACTGTCATAGTTTACATACATCACTTGAGAGCATATCCTTATGATTAATTTGATTAATATTATTATAATAATATGCTGAACCTATTAAAATCCTTGTTACATCTCCATGAACATCATTAGGTCCTCACACACCATGGTTTAGCTCATTATGTATGGAATAATGTAGGAAGTTGACCGCGAGCCCTTATTTGACTGCAAATTTCATGATGTTATATTGTGAGATTAATATTTAAAGGAGAGGATATTAGTAATACATTTTGGACATGAAACATAATACCTCACACTAATTTTAAACCTATGTCAAGAAATAAACCTTTTACAAGTGTTGAAATCTGACTGCAACCTCACAAACATACTCCACCTATAACCTAAGAGGTTTGAACTCATAAAATGAATTCCAAAAATTAAACCAAAAATTAGAAACATTAAGGAAGAAATTCCACATCTTTTGGAATCAAATTCACTAATTGGATTATATAGACAAAGCTCATACAGAAGCAAAACTTGTAGGGTGTGGGGATTAGTATGCAGAAAAAGATAGTCAACTTCTTAAGCATGGTTCACAATGCATATGAAACCATTATTCCAAAAATTTCCATTAATGTTAATTATACCAAGTTTACTATCCACCACTAAGATATTTTGACTTGGAAGTCCTCTTACTAGTCGTACCATTAAAAGAGCTGTTGACCGATTTTATTTTCCTAGTGGAGTGATGGAGAAGAGAAATGGTTTTGATCTATTTTTGGTACTTTAAAATCATATCAAACATGGAAATATATTTATGGAAGTCAAAGGGTCACTATTTAAGCTTTTACCACATGCCACTCTCGTCTATAGGTTGTACAACTGCCAAAACCTCCTTTTCACTTATTTTCTTGATTTCAGTTAACACTGACAAGTTTTTAAGTTAAAAACTAACATATCTGATAGGGAATTACATGAGGGATGTTTATAAGGATTTTATAACACTTGAAAACCTTGGAAAACCATACCAATTTCATCTATGACCCATATATGATCCCTAAGTGACATAAAATGACACAAGGACTAAATTGGACTATGACAAAGTTAGAAACATATTACATGACAAAAAATTGACAATTAAACACTCTATATCATGCTAATATAATCCTGTATAAAATTTTGGACTATATGGGTTTGACTTATTTTGACTTGTGGTCAAAATGGTCAACATGTATGTTATTAATATTGTATCCTTAATTATTTGGTATAAAATATATGCTAGTTTCGATAGGATTAGGTGAGTTATTTATGAATTTATAACCATGTCGTATGATTATTTGGTTGGTCAATCTGGTAGTTTTAATAATTTTTTTTTGACAATGTTTATTGGATAAATAGGTTTTATTAATTCCATTTTGTTTGCTTGTGATTAAACACATAGGAATGGTATTCTGAAGAATAAACTTGTTTTGAATATATCAAAATAGATTTTAATTGTTAAATCTGCATATGGGTTCTTGAATTTTAATTTTTTTTTAAAAAATATTATGGCTATGTCTTTTATTGTAAATGGAAAGTTTGACCCTACGAACTTGGAGGTGGGAATTATTCCCACCTTAAAGCTCATAATGATGAGCCTAAATTTTTGTACTCAACCATCAAATGGGGTGTCTTTTATGAGAAAGCTAAGTAAAAAATCCTCTTGTATTGATCTTCTTGTGATGGGTTTTATATTAGGCCTAAGCCTATTTCCTTTGGATTAAATGGACATGTAGGTATTTATTTTTATTAATAAGTGTATTTGATGAGAACTTAGTTTTTCTCTTCAAATTATTCAGTCCATGAAGTATCAATCCACCTTATAAGAATTTACATCCACACATGAGTTTATATTTCATTAATTAGGTAGACCTATATGTGGTTATTTGACCACCTATAGGCCCTAAAATGTGACATTAGGATAGGATATGGTTTTGAGTTGTATAAAATAGAATCGTTTTAATAGAAATTATAGTTAAGTTGGAAACATTTTATAAACAATAGGCTTTCTAGTAAGATATATGATGGAAATTTGTTTTATTATTTAACATGTAGGAGGTTGAATGACCAACTACTTGGTTGAGAAGCTTATCATTGAACCACGTATTTAGCTTATTTGAGCATTTTGTGGTGTTTTTATTAATGTAAACCATTTCTTAAGGTGAGTTAAGTTTTGATTGTAATATTCAGGTCTATCTTGGACATTTATGCGGTTGAATGACCACTTACAGGCTAAAAAATGGACTTAATCCTTGAATAAACCTATATACAATTGTTTAGATTGATAAGGAGGCACTATGGAGTATCACAATTTAATATCTAAATGTATGAGTACATAAATACTTAAAGTTGGGAAATTTAATAAATGACTGTTTGGTACATCCAACATGGATAATTAGATTTGAGGTCATTAATTTGTGCATGATTATAAAACCTATATTTTGTAAAATATTTAGTGATGATAAAAATATTGCATAATCATTTGGATGGTGATATTATGATGGTTTATACAAAATCTAAATTAATTGTATGGATAGAAGAATGGTATTAAAAAGTGAGGAGTAAACAATGTACCTTACTAAAATTTGTAACCCCTTTTTGTAAGAATTTCATATAGATATGATTAAAATCACTCTTGAACTAAAATAAAATTAGTGTATCATTTAATTGGAGGTCTTAGATTGGTTAAATAATATAGAAATAAACTTTGTAAATGGGCATTAATATTTGAAACTTTCATTTGCTATTGAATCTATGATAATTTATAATTAATAAAGCACATATATAAGACATGCTTTATAATATAGCCTCTTTAAATGTATTAAGTGATAAATATTGTATGAGCATGTGTTAAATAATTACTCATCCCTAAGGATGTTATTTAATACTTGGAAAGCTCCAAGACTTCATTATTTTTACTTAGTAATAATATGATTTTATAAACAACCCTTGGAAGGGGTTAGTTTTATTAATGTTGTGTTTTTTGTTCATTAAGTGATGACAAACAATATGGAGGTAGACTATTGAAATATCTTGTCATCAGTTAATGAGGTATAAAAATGGTGATAATATGATTTACATAGAGTATGAATCACATGGGCTATGACCCAAATGATGGAATTTGATTATATTATAAAATGATTTGGCCAAATTAATGTTATAGTTGAATACATTATTAGTACATAGTGATTTCTAGTTTGTTTGTTTGCTTGAGGTCATAAAAAATAGAGTTGTATTTAGGGTTTGCTTAAATGGATGCATATTTTAGTTATTATAGTTCAAATATGATTTTTGATTGGTTTTGATCTCTTGCATCATCATTATATGGTTCTTCTTGAAGGGAAGGATCACTCCTACTGGGGAGGTGTCAATGGAACCATCTATCTATGGTTCCAGGAAAAGTGCCCATATGATGCTCTCCCTCTTTGTAATTTTATCTCGACCTATCTTGATATGTACTCACTGTTATTGCTTAGATACTTGAGTTGTTTATATAAAGCTCCATTTTATTGTTATTGTATAAATAAATGTACATGTTGGAAGTTAAATATTTATTATTTTGTCATTGTACATAACAATGGGTATGAGATTTAGTTATTGATAAATTGATGCATCATTGAACTTATTCATTTGAAAGCATAAATTTAGTGGTAGATTGATTTTGTTGTATTTATTTACAATTCATACATTATTTTTAGCTCTTTTGAGGTAGTAAATGAAATATTTTTCATGTTTAAACAATGGTTTAATTAGAATTAATTATTGCTACACATATTTTTTAATATATTACATTTAGATGTATATATTTTGTGGATTGTAACCTAATATTAGGTTCATCTTGTGAATTTTTCAATTAAATTACCAACATATTAAAAAAAATTCACATTTTTCCATAACGAACCAAGAGTAGTTATAACAATAAGTCCATAATGGTACTTGTCTAAGAGGAACCAACCTATATAGGAAACATGAATAGTGACATAAGGCTAGGAGATAGTCTAAGAATGATATTGAACTATTTGGGTGAAGACTAGGAAGATATTACATAATAGTAACAATAATTTAGATGGTTGAGCCAATATATTATTAAATGATAACCAAGAATAGAAAATAAGAGCCATATATGTGACCATAAGTCATGTAGGTTAAGGTTTGGTAAAATTATGCATTATGAAGTGTCTAATACCAAATATTAGTATCTACAATAAGCACAATTAAGGGTATTTTAAATATTTCTTAGAGTAATTATTTGGAAAAGTTTTGCATGTATCATAAAAATATTTGAGTACAATTTTTGGATGCATTTTTTGTTCATGACTTCTTTATTAAAAGCACACAACACAAGTTATGTAATTCCTTTAACATTTTTTGGGTTTTAAGGCTTGTCCGATGGCTTTTGTACTATTTTTTGTTTTAAAGGCTTATGTATATGTGTTCTAGTCGATAGATTGAGTTTTTATAGATTTTATATATTCTTTGACATGTTTATTTCTTTTTACTTTTTGTTTATACATTTTACCAATGGAGATTTTATTGGGATATTAATTGTTTGAGGATTTATTAATCATTGGGAGATATGTTATCTACATGGGCACTTATTCATAGTATATTATATAGTAAACAATGCACTTTCATAGTCAACTAGATCTTTCTAAATATGCCCCATTAACCTCAATTTAATCTTGATCTAGATAAATGCATGTTCTTTTATATATCAATATCAAGGTCCAAAGCATACAACAATTGACCTAGCCTATTTCTAATAGGTCTCAAAAAATTAAGATTTAATTTTTAGTTGGAAGTGTGACATCAATATTATGATTATGTTTGAATGACTAAAGTTTTTTTTTTTTTTTTTTTTTTTGAGTTTAAGCATATATTTTATCTTTTAATGAACATGAAATACAGTCCACCTTGGAAAACCCATTCCCTTTATTCTTTGGAAGCAAAGATAAATTTTAAATAACTTCTTGGCCCTATCATATTTGGATTTATTTATTTATAAATGATTAATCATGATAATAATTATGTCTTAATTATATCTTCTTATAACTATCTACATCACTGTAAATATTTGAATGTATATTTGGTTCAATTCATTAGAGTTCCACTAACTAGAAGTAAGTTAAACTAATTGATGTGTATTTTGGTTCTATGGAACTTCACTAAGTACTTATAAGTTATAAAAACTGTGGTGGATTTTACTTGCACAATTTTGGAATAGCTCATATTCACTTTATCTTAAGTAACCTGATACATCCACATCCTTATAAATATATTTAATATGTTCTATTGAAGAGTGTACACCATTTTTTTTGGAAAATGATTCATTACTAGCTTTTATTATTTTCCATATTGACATGTTCTTATGTAGAATGATCAACACTCAGTCTGTACTATTTTAGCTATCTATTTTAGAATGTTATCCCATTTCATTGGTGTGTTGTGGGATGACACTTTGAACATTCAGTGAATTGAATTATTTTTTGCTAAGGATGGGTTAAATGATACAACTTGAAACATTGAACTCATGAAAATTATAACACCTATTTTATGCAAAATTTATTTATGAAATCAATATGAATCATGGAATCCTTTACTCTATAATAAAAAAGTAATATGTGAATAAGATCATAATGGTGGAATTTAATGCCTTTTACCTATATACATACTTATAGAGTCTTGTTTGCTTATTTTTATGATATCTCTGGAGCTTTAATTGAAAAAAGATGTAATTTTACTATACCATTTGTCTATTTTGGTCATTTTAAAACATTTGCAGTATGAAATTATGGATAAAAATGAGAATCCTTTGCACTGTCTAGAAAAGGCTATCAATCTTAGTGTTTTTGTCTATGTTTGTTGTGTTTTTTTTGTTTTTAATGTGATTTAATGTTGTATTTTATAGGTTTTTAGAAATCAAGCATGAGATTCATATTATGAGACCTTTATATATGGAATTCATTATATTATCAACATCAAATTATTACATTTATCTACTCAATAGTATTATTTGGGTGAGCTCCTTAATCCAAAGGAGTTTAAGCATTAGACAACAAATAACCTTATAAAAAATAGGCTTCTTGTGTAGTTTCGTTCCCATATTACAATTTCATTTAAAATCCATTTTGTTGGAATCTAATGAACATGAATGAATACATGTTAATAAAACATAATCATAACTTATATGTCTAGGATATGTTCTAGATTGCTTCTATGGTTCAAAGAGTTTGAGAGAATTATTATAAAATCTAGTTTTTTGATATATTGTAATCATTGTAGTCCATGAGAAAACATTATTTTGAGGCATTTATTTAGACAGGTCATGTGCATTATGTATGTTTTCACATTTTTTGTACATTATTATCATGGATGTTAAAATTATGACATCTGAGAAATTTTAGTTTTGATTATGTCATAGGGGATGTCTATGCTCTACTCCATAACTTTATTTTTTTGACAAATGATAGGAAGATATACAATGGTTGTGCATTCTACCTCGTACATGTCAATTACATTTTCTCAAATTTTTGCAAGGCATTTTCAATAAAATCATTTCATGCATATCCTATTATCATTCCTTTACATGAGATGAAAAAATTCTTAGGCATTTTGTTAAATATTTGATGAGTTTTGTCTATGCTTATACATTTTACATACATATCTACTAGGGCACATGTAATTAAAACATCTGATAGATATCCAATTTTGATTATGCCTTGATGCATGTATTGATGAGCCCAAGAAATGTTTATTTCTTGGTGTCATCCTAAACATAAAAAGGGACATTATATTTATGTCATAGATGACATTATATGACTTTATGTTCCAAATTATGGATATCATACATAATAGTAAGTATGTATCATATGAATAAACTAGAATAAGGGTGAAATTAGTGGGTTTTTCAATTATAAGAATATTATACAATGGTTCTATAGACATTAAAGGTTCATGTATCCACTCCATATAAATCCATAGGCACTACAACATAGTCCATAACTTCTAAATAATTTTATCACATGAAAATATAACTTCTAAATAAGTTGGGTAGGGAAAAAAAATTATTTCTTGATAAGTTAGTAAGATAGAATTAAAACTTTAAATTGGTTTGGTTAGGATTCAAATTAGTTAAATGTTCTCTTTGTAACTAATTTAGTTTGATTATAAAAAAATTAGTTAAGATTCTATTTCTAACTAATTTGTTTGGTTATAACTAAATTAGTTAAGCTTCTCTTTCTAACTAATTTGGTTTGGTTATAGCCAAATTAGTTGAGGTTCTCTTTCTAACTAAGATTTTTTGGTTGGAGTTATAACCAACTAATTTAATTTTCTTTTATTTCATAAATTTCAATTTAGTTGAGCTTTTTTTTTCCAACTAACTTGATTGGGTTTCATAGATTGGAGTTGTTACCAACTAAATAACTTAGATCTATGATATCCTATTTTTATAAGGATTTTTATGAAATTTGTTGTGTAACCTCTCTATGTAAGATAAGGAATTTTATATGTGAGGAGGAGGAATGTAGTAGATGTAAACAATAGGGAGATAAGACAAATGAAAAAAAAGGAAGGATGTAACACTTTATTAATTAATTATGAAATAATATTTATCTGCATTATATTCCATCTTGAGTTTCCTTATGGATTGAAGAACTTATTTAGATGCAATAATAAAAGGCCCCATTATTTTCATAAAGATTAGAGATCTGTAGTATATTAGATTAGGATTAAAATAACTAATTATTTTAGTTTATTTCTTTTCCATAATTTTTAGATAAGCTAGATCTAGATCTCTCTTATGGATGGGTGTATCAAACACATGCCTTAGTGAAAGTTTTAAAAATCTCTGGGTTGAAACTTATTTAAAAGATCACATTCTTAATGAGTAAATTTTTTGCCTCATTGGGTTCATCCCTTGAGATGATGGAAAAATCCTAAGCATATTGAATTTTTTTCATGTATCCATCATGTCCATGCCTTACTCCAAAGTTCCCATTTTAGTATAGACTGGGAGGATTTTAGAAAAGGTTGTGGATACTAGATTTACATGTATCAATTGTGTTTTCTTACAAGTTTTCAAGAAATTATTGACAAACCCATTTTATATATATTCAAAAATCAATGTATTCCATGAGATCACATATATTTGAGTCATTTTTCCAAAAAAATATTGTGTCGTGTATGTTTTCACATTTTTCTTACATGTATACTAGAGTTTTTTTTTTAATGTACATCACCTGTAAAAAATCTATGAACAAAAATTGAGCATGGTGGTAAATGTCATAGATTATAGCTTTATGCCTACAAATTATATTTTATTAAATGTATCTAAATCCTTTCTAAAAACCCCATTTTATACATATCTTGTAATCATTGCATTTTGTGAGACTATATCTCTTTAAAACATTTTTTCAAATAGTTCTTATGCCTTGTTTGTATTGAATTTTTTGGTTAGAGATTAAACTGATAAATCTCTAGTTAATTTTAGTCAATGATGATAAATTACATATAGACAGGTGATATCCTATAAATAAGGAGTTTATATTTATCACAAATAACACATAAACCCTATATTATCTCTACATAACATCTATTCTAGGTGAGTTGTTATAAATCGCATACAACTTATTCAAAAATTATAATTAATCCTAAGGACACACTAGCTAAATATTCCTAACATCCCCCTAGTATGAACATAAGGACACCACACATACTTGAGACAAATATGTACATCAACACAAAAACATTTATTAAAAAAAATCATATATGTTTTTAATTTTAGTGATAACCTACAAACATAAACACAATTGTTCATGCTTTCACTTCTAGTGAGTGCTAGGCTTCTCACTAGCATATAACTTACATCTCTCTATTATGATCTACACTTGTTATAATTGAATTATGAATAATATAATGTAAATGAACACAACTTGAGATATTGGTGGGCAAAGATGCCCAAATATATAATATATTTAGAAATATAATAATACCCTTATGATATGCAAACATCATACAATACTCTTTTAGTAAGAAATAAATCCACAATTCCACTTTGAGTGGGACACATCTAATATATTTATAACTATATAAGACTCACAACTTACTCATTTACCCCAGTTCACTAATTCCACAAGTTACTAATTTATCCCAATAAATATGACCCATAAAACTAAGGAGGATGTGTTCTACATGTTTGCATCACCATAAAACCATACACATTAATATATCATATCCATAGGTATGTAACATGCCATCCCTTCTTGAAATGTGTCATATGATAATAAACCAAATAATGAGTGTGCTCCTAATAATTGCACACTTATTTCCATGATCTATCATCTAACCACCCATATGTGATCTTGATAGGTGATAACTCTCCAACCCTATTTATAAATTAAATTATGCTACTTTGATTCCATTTATGATTATATTTGAACCTCTTTTATGTCCATTCATAATGATTCCTCCTCAGATTCCATGTTCCATATTCCTTTGTGCTATTCTAATTCCATACATGGCCATAGTATTTCTTCTTTGGCCTCCATGCATATCTAAATTGATTGCACCATTGATTACTTGTGTAGCCATAGTGATTTGTACTTTAATTTATTGTATAACCAAAGTGATTATTGTTAAGACAGTCCTTGACATGCCTCCATGATTTTTTCCTCTTATGATGATGTGAGTGTCTATATGTCTCAATATTTTTTGATCCTTTGACCTTATCAACATTTTATACTACCTCTTTTATCTTTTCATGTGGTAATGCCTTTGCCTCATGAGTAGATTAAGTGTTTTTATTTGATTTTAATGTATCTTCATATATTTATTCATTTGAATCTTCCTTAAAATCTTATTTACTATCAAATTCATCCTCATTATCTACCTTGACCCATCGTTGTTCTTTGTTAAGTCTGATATCCTACAAAGTGACCTTATTTCTATAATACCAAAGCTTCATAAACTTATTTTTCACATTAATATTGATTGTTCCCATATCCTCTAACCAAGGATATCCAAACCATCCATATCCAAAGAATACAAATATAAATGCAAAACATATATGTCCATAGTGAGCTTCAAACATTGAAAAATTTGAATATTCTTATCATTTAATTGAGCCTCCTTGATATTATTTTCTTGGCCTTATATAAGTTTGGCCACGTCTATGTTGATGCAATTATATTGACTGCTAGGATTTATGGAAATAATGACCTTCTCCTTTTAAAGGCATCCATGAAATTGAAATATTAGCACTAATTTCTTTAGATCTACGTATTTGAACCCTTACCCACCATATCTCATTTTTCCTCTTCAATATTCTCTACCACTCTTTTTGCATCATCTGTAACCTCATCATCATCATCATCATCATTATTCTCATTTTCTTTTCTTCATCATCATGTGCATTCTCTTCCTCATCATCATCATCATCATCATCATCATCATCATCATCATCATCATCATCATTTTATTACTCTTATTTTTATTCTTATTCTTCATCTATATTCTATTTTTCATCATCATCATAATCATTATTTTCATCCTCATATTTTTGTTTTTCATCTTTTTCTTCTATGTCCCATCAATTTAGGAAAACCTGTTCCATTTCTTCCCATGAAAAATTCTATTATTCTCTTCCCAGCTAAACCCACCAAAGTGATGCAAAATGCATGGTGAAATGTGATAAAATTATTCCCCACAAAATTATTGGTCAACTCTCCTTAAAAAGGAGCCACCATTCTCTAGCATCAATATCCTCTCCAAAATTTTTTTAAGTTCCATGATCTAAAATAAAAAATAGGTTTTCAAGAACACTAGTATTCCATATATCTCAATTTTCTACAATATATTTGAAAATAAAATCATGAAGAAAAATAGATCATAATTTTTCCTTTAAATTGTAAAAAAAGGCACTTGATTTACTTTCCAAGAATAAAATATATGATTTTTTTCTATTCACGCATCAATGTTTTGTCAAAAATCAAGTTTGTAGGGTCAAATTTAGATTGTAATATATCCCTTGATACTAAGAATTATTAGTGCGACTACTTTTCAAAAATCTCTCAAAGCAATCTTTTGATATATGAATTCACTATTTGAATTAGATACCTATGTGAGGAGAAAGGCCTTATGCAAGCAATTCACCCTCTTATTATTATTATTATTTTTATTTATTTATTTCTATAACACATAAATTTTCCTACTTTTGTCAAATTGGAGTTTTGATACCACTGATTATGATCCACACTTATAATGAATTAATTATGCATAATATAATATAGATCACTAAAACATAATAGATATTGTTGGGTCAAGATGCCCAAGTATTCAATATATTCAAAAATATAATAATGCTCTTATGGTAGGGAAACACCATACAATACTCCTTTAGGAGGAAATAAGTCCACAATTCCACTTCAAGGGGGCACCTTCAATAACCTTCTAATAGTAGAAGACTAAATATTTACTTGATATATTTTGCAATAATATTCATCTCCTTTATATAGGTATCTATTACTAATAATGGATGGATAACCTCCTAATCCCAATGTAGGCCAACACATTATCCAATGAACTCATTCTATAAGTACTCATTTATCCCAATATATATGACCCATAAAACTAACCAGGGGGATGTGTGTCACATGTCAGCATCATCATCAACCCATATACATTACTATATCATATCATATCCTTAGGTACATAACACTCTCATTATCATGATAACTTACATATGTAAACACAACTTTTCATGATTTCACTTGCAATTAGTAGTGGGTTTCTCACTGGCATACCACTTATGAAGCACTTACATAACACAAAATACATACATTTATTTACAATTTTATTTTCATCACACACACACACACACACACACACACACACACACACACACACACACACACACACACACACACACACACACTATATTTTTTATTTATTTTTTAGTGAGCTATGGGATTCTCATTGAGCTTGTATTTTTAGCGACCATTATGTATCATTGCCAAATGATCAAGAACAGTAGAAGATGATCACCATGGTCACTAGAAATTGGTTGTGACATTAGTCAATTTGGTGTAGATATTTTATCACCATTAAAATATACATCATATGAGTTAATGATGAATTTGAGGTTGTTGATGGACTTCCTTCTTCTATTGCCTCCAACTTAAGACATGCTCAACTGACTAGGTTAAACTTGTGTGGAATTTTCATATGCACCTAAAATTTACATGGTGTGATACTCCTGATATAAATCTGATGATGATGTAATGATCTCTTATTTTGTATTCCATAGGTAACTCTCTAACTATCATCCCTCCCCTATTATTCCTACTTTCTATCCTAGGTAACCCAAAACCCCATTTTAGAGGACTTTGTAGCTTCCCTTGGTCTTATCTCCAATATTCCCCATTAGTGATAAAACTGCCCTTGATGGTGATATAACTACCCTTTTGAGTTACAAAATCATCCTATATGTTATGGGTTCATCAGTGTTAGTAAGGGTAAAGGACAATAGTATTCAGTATTATTTGTAAAAGGATAAAATAAATATATGTGTCAAAAGGAATTCAAATAGTCATGGAGTAGAAGAGTCATGCAAGAAGAGGAAAATCCTTTATAGGAAATTATATGATTAAAAAAAAAAAAAAACCCCATTTACTTGAACAAAATATATTGTTTGGTTATCATTCATGGAGTCTTATGGTTTATTTGTTCTTGTTATTTTCCTATTTATTTATTCCCATCATTCATAGCTTAAGATATTGAAAATATATTATATTTCTTCTTGCCACTAAATCACTCCAACAAGTGTGGCTATTTTTCAATAGATTTGGTCTCCCACTTTAGTGTCTACATTTGGTTTTTTGAAGCTTGATGAAGAATGTATAGAGAAGGTTTCCAAAAAGTATTATTAGGTGGGAAAAGTTTCAAAAAATCTAGAATTTTAGAGGTTCAAATATCTAGTTACACTATATCAACCTCAAAATTGGTGAAGTATAATAGCTTAATGAACCTGTAAGGTAATTGTCATTCATGTTCCATATACTTTCGTGTGAAAAAGTTGGAAAATAAGTTTAGTGTAGAGGATTTTGGTATGATTTACATAAATATAATATTGAAGTTGCCAAATAAAAATCTCAGTTGTAGTAATCAAACAATGACTAATGTACATGCAACTACCTTCAAAATAAAGATTATTGGGAAATGACTTAGATATGTTGGGAAAAAAATAAGATAATCATACTATTTTTAGTGTAATCTATTATCATATTCTAGGCTTCAATAATGTAATTACACAAACAAAAATAATAGTTTAGTGGAACAAAGGAACCATTGAAGTCCGACCACTTTAAAGCAAATAATATCATCATCAGGCTCTTTTCAATCATAGAATAATTACAAAAGGTTGACAACTATAATTATACTTACCTAGGTAGAGTCTATCACTAAATCATGGGAGGATTACTTTTAAATGTAATAACTGTTATCCAAAATTAGCTACCATAGGTGAGTGATATTAAAAATTGCTATCTAGTCTTGTTTAACTTTATTGATAACATTTGAATTTATTTTCCTTGTTCATATCTTGTCTTGTCATGTTAAGGTGTGGTTCCTAGTGGTGATCAGGGTCTTCTAGGGTGGTCTAGTCAAAATGTTAAGTCATAACACTCAATTTTCTAACCAATGTTCATAACTTGACCCTTCATAAGGTATTTATCATAATTTAAGGTAGTTTTGGAAAATTCAAGGTAATTGTTTCATTTTGTCTTGTGCTTGTCCAAGTTACTCCATGTCAAGTCCAAGTTAGTTTAAGGGAGTTATCTCTCTATATAGGTTTTCTTTAGCTATAAGGTCTCCCAAAACCATTAAAGTGTTCACATGCTATCACTTAAGTGAGGAGGCTTGAACATCCTCCTCAAGGGTGTAACTTTTGTTGATAATAGTTCTAACACACTTGATGGGACAAGAGATTTCATCCATTGAAGAGTTATTTATGTTTCTATTCAATAGACTAGCCTTTGGAGGCATGAACACAAGCACCAATGGTGACTCCAAGTTCATTCAACTAGTTTTCACAACCTAGGTATTATTTCAAGCAAGTAGTCTCTCTATTTTCCATTTCTCATGAAGTGTAATGGCTGAGTTTGGAGTGGATTTAAATTTTCCTCAATTTGGTGAACCATATCAGCCTTATGTTGATCCTTACCATTAGCATGTTGATCATTACCAATAGCATGTTGATCATTATCAATAACATAATGAGCCATATCAACCCTATGTTGATCCATATCAGTCCTATAATGACCCTACTTACCCTCCATATGACTATAGCTATCAATATGACTAGTTTTGATATCAAGAGTACTATCCTCCCTCCCTTCCTCATCAACCTTATAAACATTTTCAACCTTTATATCAGTCTTACTAGTCTTGCCATCATCAAGAATTAAGGTATAAAGAGGAGTGTATAGTAGGCAAGTTCAAGCTAAGCAAGAGTAAGACTCTTAGTTGCTCATGAAAATGTTAAAAAATGAAATGGTAATGAGAAAGATGGATAGAAGAATAGAGATTTACAAAGTTGTCCCTATTCACCTCATTCCAAAGCTAAGGGACTCATTATATTTTTCAAGAAGTGAATGGGAAATGTTTGAGGAAGGACACCAACATGTCCTAACCAATTAAAGGCTAGGAATGAAAGATGTAAATGAATTTATGGAGGATATGTTAGTAAAATGGGAGAAGCAAGAATTTTAATCCCATCAAACTCAATTACCCTCTCCAACCCCAAGTTAGTTCTCTTTTATTCTAAACCTCCTCCAAGATACAATATATCATCAAAAATTTGGAGCCAAGAAAAATCCTATGCCTATGCAATCTCTTTCTCAATAACCTCCTCTCATGCCCATATAAAATAAAAAGATTTAAAAGGTGTTATAGGTCAATCCAAGGCAGTTTGTAAGCTTCCCAAGCCCTTCATCCACCCCTTAGATTACAACACACCATAAAGAGGAAGCTCCTAATTTTAAGGTTCGAAGTTGGAAGCAAGTGGTAGAGTCATGGGGAAAAAAAAAAGAAAAAAATGCTAGATTTGGAAATTGAAGATAAAAAGGAACTTTTGCCTATATCAACCCCATCCATTTCTATTTAAGAACCCTAAAAATTCTCATCATTGAATTATATCCAAGAAGGCATCTAAAGCAAGAGAGAAGTCCTTATTGATAAAGATAAAAACCTAATATTCAAGAGTGCCTATCCAAGTCCCAATCCAATTCATGAACCCATTCATCCCACTCTATCAAATGAATAAATTTTACCTCCCACCATCTTCATTTTAGAATAAAATTTGGTTGTATGGAAAATAGATGGGCAATCAAGTGAAGAGACTAATGCTCCAATTGAACATGATGAGGATTCTTCAAGTGAACATGATGAATAATTAATCCTTGGAACTCCACTTGGTAAATATAAAATCAAATCAATCTTCAAAGATTAGGATAAAGGTGATCTTGATGAAGTTGTAGTAGAATTTGAAGGAGAGAACACTCTTATGTGTGAATAATACTCAATTGAGATAGTTGCATCAGTTACCCAGCTAGTTAGTCATCTCAATGAGATCATTGATGATAAATAACAAGTCGTAGATCCTCTTGATGAATTGGAATAGATAAAAAAAATAGAGGTGCATTTATACATCTTTCAATATGTCTAAAATGGTAAAAAAGAGGTAAACTATTGTTTTGAACTCTCTCATTTAATTAAAAATGATAGCCTTCTTTTTTATAGAAAATAAAAATTGGTTGAATTATAAATTAAAGAATCACAAGGAAGCATTTGCTTATAGAGTCTAAATGAGAGGTTTACAGCTGATCTTGAAGAGGAAGATTTATTAATTGAACAAGATGAGGTCTTGAGTGGGATTGAAATGGATTCCAATGAGTAGGAAGCAAAGCTTGAGACAGAATAATTGTAGCTACACCATCATCACATAGAGGAGTTTGAATCTCTTGAGAGTGTTATGGATATTGAGAGGAATTTGAAGATATGTTTCAAGTTGGATCCCCTCAAATGCTAGTCAAGAAGAAGTTGAAAAGATGTGACAATAACACAATGATTTAGTCAAAGAGATGAAGGATCCTAGTGAATCAATAGCTCTTTAATAGAATTTCAAACATGTGAAGATGGGTTCAATCCAATTCAATCATGATAAGGATGCAAATGAGGTTATATTTCTCTCAAACAAGCCAATATAAGATCTGAATCAAAGATGGTAGTTATCACATGAGGCTATTATGGGATTTGAGATCCTAGATAGGCCCACCATCTTTGAAGAACAAATACAAGTTACAAAAATTATTGATGACCTTCCAAACAACCATCAATAAGCTCATGGTCACATGATAGCATCTAGAAAGGTTATAGATATAGACCTTCAAGGTGATAATCATATGCAATATGCCTTCTCAAGTCAACATGAAAGAGTTCAAGATGATATGTGGCAGCAATATTTGGAAATTTGTAATGAATTTGAGACTCTTTAAGGGAATACATCTCCTATTGGGAAGATTGAAGATGATTGTGAAGCTACTTTCCTTCTTTAAAAGTAATGTGGGAACCCCCAAGAGTCTATTTAAGGCAAAGCACACCATTTCATGGATCCACTAGAAGCTAAAGGTGATGTTATCCCTATGAGTCAAGAGGTGATTACTTTTGATGTGATTTTTGAGAACAAGATGAATATGTTTTCATTATAAGCATGTTTTTTGTTGATAACTAACATGATAGTATTCCAAAGGAGTTGGCAAGTAGGAGGTCTACTCCATCAAACATAATTTTTAAAAGGCAACTTGCTCTACATCATTATCCATCTCATGGAGGATGTGTTTGTAGAAATTTTCCTTTTGGTCCAAGAGGAAGATGTCTTAAGGTTAGTTATATTTATTAGTTTTCTTGTGTTTTATTTTCCTTAAGTGATTTATAGCACAAGTGTGTGTGTATGTCTTACTTTAGTGTGTTGTTTTTATTTTGTTATGTGTTTTGATGGTATGTCAGTTACCTTTGATTGTCTAAGACATTTGAAATTAGGTCCAAGGTCTAATCAGATTTGAATTTGAATGATAGGTGACTCCATATCCCAATGTATGAATGAGGCAACTTGTCTAAGATGTATGGTAAGCATGCAATCCTAGGAGGTCACTAAAGATGTTATCCAAAATTGGCTACCATACGTGAGTGATATTAAAAAATTACTATCCAGGCTAGTTTAACTTTGTCGATAGCCCTTGAAGTTGTTTATCTTGTTCATATCATGTCTTGTCATGGTAAGGTGTGGTGTGGTTCCTAACAGTGATCAGGGTCTTCTAAGGTGGCCTAGTCAAAATTTTAAGTGATAACACTCAGTTATCTAACCAATGTTCATAACTTGACCCTACATAAGGTATTTAACATAATTTAAGGTATTTTTGAAGAAGTTAAGGTAATTGTTTCATTTTATATTGTGCTTGTCCAAGATAGTTCAAGAGAGCTAGCCCTATCCAAAGGTTCTCTTCAGATTTAAGGTCACCCACAACCTTTAAATAGTTACCATGATATCACTTAAGTGAGGAGGCTTGACCATCCTCCTCAAGAATGAAAATTTTGTTAATAAAAATGAACTTTTATCTTCTCTAATGAATGTTGAGCCTTGGGGGGTGTCGAGGGAGTTGGGCACCAAAAAAGGGATTGTTATTCTCTAGAATAAGCTCAATTATGACTTAGATTTGATTTTCATAATATTTTTGGAATGTCACCTGCAGAACATTATTTTCAAGGCTAGTGAGCTCTATGCATAGGCAAATTGATGAGGAGGTTGCATATTATTTGGGATGGTTATATAGTGTAATGAAAAAGGACTATCTTCTATGTATTTGGTTATTTTACAATTGGATTATTATGGAGTGTAATGTACAAGGAAAATAAACTAAACAGTAATGGTGAGAGCATCAACCAAGGATAAAATGTCCTATTAGGATTAAATTATAGTGATGTAAGCTATCATTGATAAACAAGTGAATTATGTTGGTATTACATTGGGACCTAGAGGGAGGAACATTATCATAGACAAGTTTTGGATGCCTAAGCTAGTTAATGACAAAGTCATTGTTGCATGTGAAATCAATCTTCCTAATGCAATGGAAAATGTAGGAGTAGCTCTAATTTGGTAGGTTATGAGTAGGACAAATGATTCAATTGGAAATGATAAGTGACAATAATTTTTCTTTGGTAGCGTAATGTTTTTCTTGGTAGCATTCATTTTCTCCTTACAAACACAATGGACTCTAAGTATTTGGTGATATAATTTGGCAAAGTTTCATGTCAAACATTTATGGTTTTGTAAAGTTAGAAATGTATTTAGGGTTTTTAGAGTAGTTCATTGTTTAAGGGCATGGAGATTTAGCATGAGAGGCCATGGAGAGCAAGAGTAAGAGTAATTTAGTTTCTCAAATCATTTGAAATGGAATAAAATTATTAAAACTTGGGTGTTTATGTCTTGGGATGAAACACCTATTTAAGTCCAAGTGAGTGTTAGAAAGGGTAAAAAACAATAATATTTATTATTATTTGTAAAATGAGAAAATAAATATAGGTATCAAAAGGAAGTCAGACATTCATGGAAAAGAAGGGTCATGCAAGAAGAGGAAACTTCTTTAAAGCTAATTATATGGGAAAGAGCAAGAAAACCATTTGCATGAATAAAATACATCATTTGCATATCATTCATAGAGTTTTATGATTTATTTCTTATTGTTATTTGATTGTTAATTTGTTTGTCATTCATAGCTTAAGATATTGAAAATCTATTATATTTCTTCTTGCTACTTGTTAGGTTATGGAGCTAAAAGCTTCACTGATGCAAATAGGGATGGATGTTGCTAGGAGTTGCTAAAGTGTCACAGACACCGGCATCAGTCAGGCCAACTGACATCGGCAGGATTAGACAGGAAGAGCAACTGACGTCGGTTAGGGATCGGCCGACGTCGGTCACCTCCAGGCAGATAGGGACTGATGTTGGTTGCTTGTGCAGTTCAGAATTACAAGTTTTACAAGCAGTTAGTTAACGAACCAAGTGTTTGCATGTCAAGAGCCAAATTTAGACTAGAAGCTATGGATCTAATTATTACAATTAGATGTCTAATTATTGTTTGCATGAGATCTATTTTAAGAGACTCATGGGCTGTATTGTAAAGTGTTCTAGTTTGAGTTGAGCAAAGTTAGCTCCTTCTATGTGTGAGGTGAGCAAGGGTGTTCCTCCTAGTTACACAATAGTGCCATGTGTGGGTGCTGGTTTTAAAGAATCAGAAGGGTTCTTCAAGTGTGTAGGATCTTGGTCAGCAGGGGTGCATGGCTACGTTAGGAGATCTGCATGGTAAGTAAGATCATTGATTTGCAGGTGTATGTGTGTGCATGATCCAGGTTTGTAGGTGTGCAAGATTAGGGAGGACAACAACACAACAGGGAGCAGGATCAGGTAGGATCTACTTGGAGTACAGTGTATACTCAGAAAGAGAGCAAAGAGGAAGGCAAAGGAGTTCCTTCCATAAGTGAGATCATTTGGGTTGCAGGTTGTTGCAATTTAGGGGAGATCTACTTGAAGTACTATTGTGTACTTGGAGTGCATGGAGCACTGGAGTACTGGCAGTAGTGGATACTGACTGGTTGGAGGTGAACACCAACTCTATGTTTGAGTTGTGTGTTGGGACCGTAAGAGAGAGAGCTTTGAGTGAAGATTTACTGTTTATGCCCTAGAGGTGTGGGAGCCCTAGAGGTGTGTAAGGAAGAAGAACCGTGGCAAACTTCTTTGTTGTATTTCTTTTTGGAAGAGTTTTAATACAAGTTGTGTATTGTCTCTCATATTCTGTGTTATTTTTGAATTCTAGTTACTTGTGTATTCTGGTTAATTTCCGCATGTTAAGTTGCTTGGTAATTAATTGTGTGCTTCCATAATTCCCAACAAAGGCGGTGATAGAGTTCTTTGGTTGGGTATCCAACAAAGTGGTATTAGAGCTAAGGTTGCAGGGAGTAGGTTTTGTGTTTGGTTACAGGTCACTCTCAGGGGTTTTTGATTTAGTGGGAGTATAGCAACGGCAGAAGAAAGTAAGCTACGAATGGAGAAAATGAATAACATGAATGGTCACTTACGGTCCTATGGAAAGAGAGAGCAGGGAAAATAAAATTGTTGGTTTGTGGAAGATCAGCATGAAGGAACCGAAGATGCAGATGTTGCAGGTGTTGTTGCATAGGATGCTCTGGGAGGTTTCTTGGATAAAGTAGAATCTTGTTTTATAGATTCTGTTGCCTCTTTCCATGCAGTCTGAAATAGAGTAGCTTTTCATGGTAAGGTCTTTGGAGACTTTGGAAAGATTTATTTAGGGGCTGGTGTGCCTTGTCAAAGAATTAGCAAAGGGGAAGTGAAGCTGAAATTGCAGGTGGCCAACACATGGGTGTTGAAGGAGGTCATGCAGGTCTCAGTCTTGGAGATGTGGCTAATTTCTTCAAGGAAGTTGGGTGATGAGAGATGCATAAGAACTCTCATAGTGGATAGACTTAAATTAGCTGGTGGTAAGAAAGCAGGTACTCTTTATCTACTTGCTTACATTACTGATTCTTCTTCTATTGTAGAGACGTGGCTTTGTAGGCTTGGTCACATGAGCAAGAAGGAGATGCATGTTCTTAGGAGGAAGTCAGATGTATTTGATAGGCTTAAGAACTGGAAAGCCTTGGTGTTCTTGGAGGAGATGATGGATAGAGACCAGTGGATGGGGCTGGATACTTCTGAGCAGGGCAGTTTGGACATGGGTTTTGATTCAAAGGAGTTCGTGGGTAAAAATTCATCACTCACAGGTGAACACAAGTACCGGCGTTGGTTAAGGGGAACTAGCGTCGAATAGACAGATGCCGATGTTGGTCATGTGCAAACCGAAGCCAGTGATGTCAGGTAGGGTAAGACTGACATTGGTCAGGAGGACCAATGTCGGCAATAGGTAAGGCCGACGTCGGTCAGGAGGACCAATGTTGGCAACAGGGACACCAATGTTGGTAGGGTTGGTAGTCAGGACAGGTGCATGGAAACTGACATCGGTTGGATGCAGACTGTGTAGTGATCGAGGTCGGTCACTTTAACAAATTTTGGGCATACATCAAGCTGTCAAGGAGTCTTAAACACCCACATGGAGGACTGAAGGGGTAAGTAAGCCTCAAATTTGTTGTTCCTCTTTTTTATACTAGTTGCTCACTGTAGAGCAAGAAGGATCCAGGAAATAGTGGGAGCATGCTAGGGATATGATGCAGAACCAAGCGGGAGATTTGGTAGGGTTGCCAGCCGGTATGAAAGCACATAGAGGAATGGATACCTTAGTTAAAGAATAGAGAGAATGGATACGTGAGATGGAAGACCAAGTCATATGGTCTTGAGGAAGCTGCAAGACAGTGGTATAGGTTTGACAGGTGGATGACAAAGCATGGCTTTAGTCAATGTCAGGGTAACTACTGTGGTTTGTCTTACCAGGTGGATGATGATTGCAACATTATCCTGTTACTGTATGTGGATGGTATGCTAGCTAGTAGGTTTGTACATACAGGGTTTTGCTGAGCGAAAGTTAAGGTTAGTTCAGTGGCATGTCATGAGGAATTTAGAGCAACAAAATTCTTTGGCATGAGAGACATGGAAGATCACAGGTTGATTTTGTCTCCAGTGGGAGCTGATGTGAATTAGGTATTGGTGAGGTTCAATACGTAGGATGCAAAACTGGAGCACACTAAGGGCTGGATAGTTCAGTGTCTAAAATCATATGAGGTCTGGTATAGACCTGAGTTTGCCCAAGCAGTGGGAGCTGTCAGAGAGTTAGGAGCCAATTCGAGGAAGTGGGTTCTCAAGTATTTGAGATGGACCAGCAGTAGGGATTCATGCTATGCAGGGTCAGGACTTCACTACATGGGTTTATAGGTTCAGATGTGGTAGCTTACTTGGATGACAAGAGGTGCACCACAGGTTGTGTGGTGGGTGGTCTTCAGGGTTGAGCTTGAAGAGGGATACAAGCTAGGAAATAGATTAGATGGGGTATAGGTATAGGTACAGTGCAGCTGTTTATCTCCAAGTGGGAGATTGTTAGGTTGTGGAACTAAAAGCTTCACTGATGCAAACATGGATGGAGGTTGCTAGGAGTTGCTAAAGTGTCACAGACACTGGCATTGGTTAGGCCAACTGATGTCGATAGGATTAGATAGGAAGAGCAACCGACGTCGGTCAGGGATCAGTCGATGTCAGTCACCTCTAGGCAGACAGAGATCGACGTCGATTGCTTGTGCGATTTAGAACTACAAGTTTTATGGGAAGTTAGTTAACAAACCAAGTGTTTGCATGTCAAGAGCCAAATTTAGACTAGAAGCTGTGGATCTAATTATTGTAATTAGATTTTTAATTATTGTTTGCATGAGATCTATTTTAAGAGACTCATGGGCTGTATTGTAAAGTGTTCTAGTTTGAGTTGAGCAAAGTTAGCTCCTTCTGTGTGTGAGGTGAGCAAGGGTGTTTCTCCTAGTTCCATAGCAGTGCCAAGTGTGGGTGCTAGTTTTGGAGAATCAGAAGGGTTTTTCAGGTGTCTAGGATCTTGGTCAGCAGGGGTGCATGGCTACATTAGGAAAACTGCATGGTAAGTAAGATCATTGATCTGCAGGTGTATGTGTGTGCATGATCTAAGTTTACATGTGTGTAGAACCAGATTGATTTGTAGGTGTGCAAGATCAGGGAGGACAACAACACAACAGGGAGTAGGATCAGGTAGGATCTACTTAGAGTATAGTGTGTACTCAAAAAGAGAGCAAAGAGAAAGGCAAGGGAGTTCCTTCCATAAGTGAGATCATTTGGGTTATAGGTTGTTGTAGTTTAGGGGAGATATACTTGAAGTACGATTGTGTACTTGGAGTGCATGGAGCACTTGTGGAGTGCGTGGAACACTGGAGTACTGGCAGTAGTGGATACTGACTGGTTGGAGGTGAACACCAACTCTGTGTTTTAGTTGTGTGTTAGGACCGTAAGAGAGAGAGCTTTGAGGGAAGATTTACTGTTTATGCCTTAGCGGTGTGGGAGCCCTAGAGGTGTGTAAGGAAGAAGAACTGTGGCAATCTTGTTTGTTGTATTTCATTCTGAAAGATTTTTAATACAAGTTGTGTATTGTCTTTCATATTCTGTGTTATTTCTGAATTCTAGTTACTTGTGTATTCTGGTTAATTTATGCATGTTAAGTTGATTGGTAATCAATTGTGTGCTTCCATAATTCCCAAAAAAGATGGTGATAGAGTTCTTTGGTTGGGTATCCAATAAAGTGGTATCAGAGCTAAGGTTGCAGGGAGCAAGTTTTGTGTTTGGTTACATGTCACTCTCAGGGGTTTTTGATTGAGTGGGAGTATAACAATGGCAAAAGAAAGTAAGCTACGAATGGAGAAACTGAATAGCACGAATGGTCACTTACGGTCCTATGGAAAGAAAGAGCAGGGAAAAGAAAATTGTTGGTTTGTGGAAGATCAACATGAAGGAACTGAAGATGGAGATGTTGCAGGTGTTGTTGCATAGGATGCTCTGGGAGGTTTCTTGGATAAAGTAGAATCTTATTTTATAGATTCTGTTGCCTCTTTCCATGCAGTCTGAAATAGAGTATCTTTTCATGGTAAGGTCTTTGGAGACTTTGGAAAGATTTATTTAGGGGCTGGTGTGCCTTGCCAAAGAATTGGCAAAGGGGAAGTGAAGCTGAAATTGCAGGTGGCCAACACATGGGTGTTGAAGGAGGTCATGCAGGTCCTAGTCTTTGAGATGCAGCTAATTTATTTAGGGAAGTTGGGTGATGAGAGATGCACAAGAACTCTCATAGTGGATACACTTGAATTAGTTGGTGGTAAGAAAGTAGGTACTCTTTATCTACTTACTTATATTACTAATTCTTCTTTTGTTGCAGAGACGTGGCTTTGTAGGCTTGGTCACATGAGCAAGAAGGAGATGCATGTTCTTTAGAGGAAGTTAGATGTCTTTGATAGGCTTTAGAACTGGAAAGCCTTGGTGTTCTCGGAGGAGATGACGGATAGAGACCAGTGGATGGGGCTAGATACTTTTGAGCAGGGCAGTTTGGACATGGGGTTTGATTCAAAGGAGCTCACGGGTAAAAAGTCATCACTCATAGGTGAACACAGGTACCAGTGTCGATCAAGGGGAACTAGCGTCGAACAGACAGGTGCCGATATCGGTCATGTGTAGACTGAAGCCGGTGATGTCAGGCAGGGTAAGATTGACGTCAGTCAGGAGGACCGATGTCAACAATAGGTAAGATCGACGTCAATTAGGAAGACCAATGTCAGTAATAGGGACACCGACGTCGGTAGGGTTGGTAGTCAGGACAGGCGCATGGAAACTGACATCGGTCGGATGTAGACTGTGTAGTGACCAAGGTCAGTCACTGTAACAAATTTTGGGCAGACAACAAGCTGTCAAGGAGTCTCAAACGCCCATATGGAGGATTGAATGGGTAAGTAAGCCTCAAATTTGTTGTTCCTCTTCTTTATACTCATTGCTCACTGCAGAGCAGGAAAGATCCAAGAAACAGTGGGAGCATGGTAGGGATATGATGCAGAACCAAGTGGGAGATTTGGTAGGGTTACCAGCCAGTATGAAAGAACAAAAATGAATGGATACCTTAGTTAAAGAATAGAGAGAATAGACACGTGAGATGGAAGACTAGGTCATATGGTCTTGAGGAAGCTGCAAGACAGTGGTACAGGTTTGACAGGTGGATGACAAAGCATGGCTTTAGTCAATGTTAGGGTAACTACTGTGGTTTGTCTTACCAAGTGGATGATGATTGCAACATTATCTTGTTACTGTATGTGGATGGTATGCTAGCTAGCAGATTTGTACATACAAGGTTTTGCTGAGCTAAAGGTAAGGTTAGTTCAGTGGCATGTCATGAGGAATTTAGAGCAGCAAAATTCTTTGGCATGAGAGACATGGAAGATCACAGGTTGATTTTGTCTCCAATGGGAGCTGATGTGAATCAGGTGTTGGCAAGATTCAATACCTAGGATGCAGAATCGTAGCACACTAAGCGCTGGACAGTTTAGTGTCCAAAATCACATGAGGTCTGGTATAAACCTGAGTTTGCCCAAGCAGTGGGAGCTGTCAGAGAGTTAGGAGCCAATTCGAGGAAGTGGGTTCTTAGGTATTTGAGAGGGACCAATAGCAGGGATTCATGCTATGTAGGGTCAGGACTTCACTACATGGGTTTGTAGGTTTGGATGTGGCAGGTTACTCAGATGACAGGAGGTGCACCACAAGTTGTGTGGTGGGTGGTCTTCAGGGTTGATCTTGAAGAGGGATACAAGCTAGGAAATATATTAGATGGGGTACAAGTATAGGTACAATGTAGATATTTATCTCCAAGTGGGAGATTGTTAGGTTATGGAGCTAAAAGCTTCACTGATGCAAACAGGGATGGAGGTTGTTAGGAGTTGCTAAAGTGTCATAGACATCAGCGTCGATCAAGCCAACCAATGTTAGCAAGATTAGACAGGAAGAGCAACCAACATCGGTCAAGGATCGGCCGATGTTGGTCACCTCCAAGCAGACAGGGACCGACGTCGATCGTCTGTGCAGTTCAAAATTGCAAGTTTTATAGGCAATTAATTAACAAACCAAGTGTTTGCATGTCAAGAGCCAAATTTAGACTAGAAGTTGTGGATCTAATTATTGTAATTAGATGTCTAATTATTATTTCCATGAGATCTATTTTAAGAGACTCATGGGCTATATTGTAAAGTGTTCTAGTTTGAGTTGAGCAAAGTTAGCTCCTTCTGTGTGTGAGGTGAGCAAGGGTGTTCCTCCTAGTTCCACAGCAGTGCCAAGTGTGGGTGCTGGTTTTGGAGAATCAGAAGGGTTTTTTAGGTGTCTAGGATCTTGGTCAATAGGGGTGCATGGCTATGTTAGGAGATCTGCATGGTAAGTAAGATCATTGATCTACAGGTGTATGTGTGTGCATGATCCAAGTTTGCAAGTGTGTAGAACCAGATTGATTTGTAGGTGTGCAAGATCATGGAGGACAACAACACAACAGGGAGTAGGATCAGGTAGGATCTACTTGGAGTACAATGTGTACTCAGAAAGAGAGCAAAGAGGAAGGCAAGGGAGTTCCTTCCATAAGTGAGATCATTTGGGTTGTAGGTTGTTACAGTTTAGGGGAGATCTACTTGAAGTATGATTGTGTACTTGGAGTGCGTGGAGCACTTGTGGAGTGTATGGAGCACTGGAGTACTGGCAGTAGTGGATACTGACTGGTTGGAGGTGAACACCAACTCTGTGTTTGAGTTGTGTGTTGGGACCATAAGAGAGAGAGCTTTGAGAGAAGATTTATTGTTTATACCCTAGAGGTGTGGGAGCCCTAGAGGTGTGTAAGGAAGAAGAACTGTGGCAATCTTCTTTGTTGTATTTCCTTCTAGAAGAGTTTTAATACAAGTTGTGTATTGTCTCTCATATTCTGTGTTATTTCTAAATTCTAGTTACTTGTGTATTCTGGTTAATTTCCGCATGTTAAGTTGCTTGGTAATCAATTGTGTGCTTCCATAATTCCCAACAAAGGGGGTGATAGAGTTCTTTGGTTGGGTATCCAACACTACTAAATCACTCCAATAGTCAAGGTAGTTATGTAAACCACCTTGTCAAACCCATAATATATGGGCAATTCCATTTTAAATATGAGGTAGTTTCATAATGGTGAAGGGTGATATGTCCTCTAAGGTGGTGGTTACGTAATAAAACCTTGAAAATACCTTTAAAAACTAGATTTATTTGACTACTTTCAGGGTGAATTGTATATATTTTTGGACTTGTAAAGGTAGAATACAATCCATGTCATCCTCTCCAACAATTTTAAACTATTTGTGATCTTTTATACCCTATTTGGAGCTCAGAACCTCACCAAAGTATATAATTTATTGCATTTGTATAGTCAAGGTATAGGCTAAGTACATATTAAGGACTTACTTGGAGTGAAGAATTATTTACAATAAGTGTTAGGATCCATAAAAGTCATTTTATGTACTTTAGAGGCCCAACTCTCTCAACTGGTCATTATAAGGATTTTAGGAGGGTTTAGACTTATTTTGGTTCTTAACGATGGTTCATAAACATTAGCCCCTCAAATACTAAACCAATGCCACAAGTCTCAATGAATCTAGCCCCATCAACTCTTCCTAAGTGCTCAGGTTCCCATGCATATTTTCTAATAGATCCAACCACAAGAATTTCATCTTTAGGTTGTAGCTAGGTAGTTTGGGAGTGCTTAGTAGTCTTAAACTTTGTTCATACATGTCAAGGATCTAAACTAATAACTAATTCCAAAAGAACAAAATGTGAAGACCTCTATACCATACCTAAAATTCACTAGGTCCCATTCATAGTGCCAAGGTCACACCAAGTGAGAGAAGTCCTAGTTCGAAATGCAGTCATTCACCTGGAGAGTTTGAGAAGGTCTCATATGACAAAATGGCCACTTTATTGTCTTTATCTACCTATGGATTCCTTCTTAGGGTATGTGCAAACATCCAACTTATTAATGTCTCTAACTCTCATTTTACACCCAAATAGGCTTATTTTCTCACCACTATATATATAGTGTTGTGTGTTTGGACTTAATTTGTATAGGCTTAAATAGAGATTATTAACATTGCCACCTGTTTTTATTGACTGTGATGATATTATAGGTTCATGATATCACTATTAAATCTTTCAAGTGATTTTCTTCCTCTTAGACCTCCTCTCTTCACACTAAACCAACACCGTCACTTGATTAAGTAGGCAAACCTGTAAGTGGCATGTTGATTATGTGTATGTAAGGTTTAGGTAATAATTTGGAATGGTATGGATGAAGTTATTGATCCTTTAAAATAGTACATACCTAATTAATGCTTTATTTTTCTCTACTTGTGTGAAAATATCTCACACTTTGCAAGAAAAACTCCCATAACTTGTGACTCTTAACAAAACATACACCATTCATATCATGATTAGACATATACCATGATCATATGTACTAGCTATGATATTGGGAAGGTCCCTTAGATCCATGACAGGGTAGTTCAATTCTTTTTCTACCCTCATCGAGCTTCAAAATGTGTTTAAAAGGAAGAAAAAAACCTACAGGCATTGGTAGGTACTTTGAGGTGCTTGTCTTTTTAACAATGATTCATAGAGCATGAGATATTTTCTAGAAAAAAATACCATAGATTTAAAGAGAAAAAGGATGGAATTAAATTCCTATAAACATAGATCTCAGGGTGCTTCCTTATTTATGAATGATTATCCACAAATAGAGCTTCTCAGGTCTGTTAATAACCTGATAGATGATCTGTCTAGGTTTGAACATTTTTGAACATTTTATCTCCATTATAAACCTAAAATTGACCATGAGAGGATTTAGGTAAGTTATATGAATGATTTATGATCATTTATGACCACTTTACACATGTTACTTAAGTCTCTTCCTTGGATTACTCTACACATAGTTCAGTTTTCATGAAGAAGTTGCCTTCTACTACAAAGTTATCATGCCAAAATTTTGAACCAAAGGATGATGGAGCTCTCATGGAATTAAAATATGGATTTTTAATGTACAAAAATATTTTAGTCTCCTTTTTTCCTTCCAAGACTGTATGCAGGAATATTATCCATTTGGACAAGTGTACCTCAACTTATTCACCATTTATTTGAATCTCATCTTTCTCATCTTGGCTTCACAAGCTCAAAAATACATTAGTTTTTCAATATTATTTTGAAAATATTTATTTAAATATGACATATAAAATACACCCTCCTCAAAGGCTTCGAGTATGAAGGTTAACTTATATTAAATGTTTGTAAGGCATTTGATGACCTTAGAGACTCATTTCCTTTTGAAACATTTGATAAATAAACTACATAAGATGACCCTAGATATACCACTAGAACTTATGTCAAGACTCAAAAATGACTTGGATATTCCCCACACCTTGCCAACAAATAGCCTCACAAGAAGTGGCTAAGACAAGCAAAAATACAGTGATAACAAGAAACCTTAATTTTTCCAAATACCTTAATATATGCTAAAATACCTTAACTTCATCAAACAACATATAGGCCACTTTTAGGCTTCAAAATAAACTTTATTCCCTTCCTCTCACCTAATGACAACAATTTGAAACCTAATACATCATCCAGTGGCTCATAACATGCTATTGCATGATGATTCTTTAAGCAACCCCTAGTGCATACAATGAAACCTTAAACAATGCTAATAAGGTTTTTAAAAGGACTGATTGAGGACATCACAAAGCATGAAAAAGAATATGAAAAATGTATGGAAGCATGACAATAATTTTTTTCTTTAGGGGTTGAGATTTTGACCTTGGTGGTCAAAATTGGTCAATATTAGGAAGAGGCACCCAATGCCCATAATAGCTTGAATAAAGAGGGAAAAGGCAAGTCCATTGAATGGGAAGAAATTAATGGATTGTTAGAGGATGGCCAATCAAGTTAGTCTAGGGTTATGTTGACCTTGGAATTTTTAAGAGACAAGTATCAAGGAATTAGGGCATGGCATGCATGATTGAACCAATCCACAAGTGAATACAAGACAAATATAATAACCAAATACTAGTGAACACTGACAATAAAAATCTATTTACACATGCCCAATAAAGTAGTTAGATAAATTATGGAAGTGACTATGATTCAAAGTCAAACCTATCTAAGTTCATATTATTTTCATAGAAATGGTGGAAGTTATTACATATAGTTAGCTTTAGACAATCATGTGAGAAGTAATGGAAAATAGTGAGGTAGCTAACCTCGATGAGAGTGTCACCTTAACTACCAAGTGGATGTTGACCACATTACTTTATGATTGGTGGTAGTTGATCTAATTGCTCACATATAGAGGCATTTGGAAACATATAGAATGAAGGCCCATTATAAGTATAAGAGTGTGGAAAAATAGTATGGAAATGCTGTTAAAATGTAGAGAGAGTTAGATGTATCAAAGTGATGCCAATTGGTTAACCAAACTCCAAGGAAATAATATGAATGCTGATTTAGTGAGGAGAGGGATAAATAGATAGCTATGATATTATCTTTGATCACCTTGTAACCAATGTAATCATGATTTGTTGAGTAATGGACAAGGCTATTGTTATTGTTATAGTTATCTTTATTTATTGTTATAGAATGCTATTAATAGGTTCAAACTATTTTTTTTAAAAATTTAATGATGTTTTGCTTATTTCAATAAATAATACTGGGATGAATTTAAAGTTTCTATGTTAATGTTAATTTTACATATTTTTTTGATATCATATGTTGCAAAGGTAATATATGGCTCCCCATTAATGCTCAACCATGTGAAATATATCACACAAGATAATGTGTTTTCTACCATTTTCAACTAACCTTGAACCTTCCCAGTTTCCTCTATCTATGCCTCAAGTGAGTGTGTGATTACAATTCATGCAATATATTAGTGTAGAAAGAATAAATGGTCAGACTAATGCACAAATGACCAATATACTACCAACACCCCAAAATATAAAATTTTTGGAAAGTAATATTTAATGAAATTTATAAAATAATATGTGCATGCCAGCCCTAGTCTTATATGACTTTTCATGTTAGAATGAACAAGTGGCATAAGGAAATAAATGTTTCAAGTCTACTCTAATTTAATAATTTTGTCTCTAATGATTTCAAAAAAGATTCCTTCAATGAATAAGTGGCTCTTATCAATTTTATTTTTTCATATGTACTAATGCTCCTATGTACTTAAATACCTATTAAATTCAAATTTGAACCAAATTTCCATGCAATTAATACCTAATAGATGAAAATACTTAAAAATTAGGACCACACAACATAAGTGCACCCAAGATTGACCCAAAACACCAACAAACCCAAAAATTTATAGTGCTCATTTTTGGGTATCAAGGATCGTACACAATATGACTTTAGGCCAAACAAACAAATTCATAAAATAAAGATATGGAAGGATAGATAAAGAGGAGAAGAGAGAGAAATTTTTAAACCACATATGAAATAACCAAAAATGTTAAAAAATGTTCTAAAAAAACTTGATCTAAATTATTAAGTCATAAATGCACAAGTACCATAAAATCATGTGAATTTAATTTGTAATTGGTATGGATATTCCATAACACAACTCATCAAACACAAATTTCTACCATAAAGTGTTATCCCCAAGTTTTATAACATAAAACACCACCACTTGATATAATAAGATGTATTCCAACTCTTATTACTATCATTTACAATATACACTTGTTTATTCATTTCTTCACATGCAATTCCCACAAACTACATACAATGCATACCAACCTTCACATATTAAACATGCTAATACTCCATGCATGAATGCAATTCAATGTTCTAGTATATAAGTGAAAATTGAATATGAATCTTTATGAACAAGTGTTATTCTTGTGTTACACTACTCTTGAGGTCCCTTAAGTGGTTGATATACTAGACTAGTTGCAGGAAATTGAAATTATGCAATCAATGAAATCATATGAAAGAGAGATACAGATGAAAGTACCCTAGATAAACCCTATGTGATAAAAATATATAATATTGAATTCATGCTTCCTCATATCCACTATGTTGTACAATTTGCAAGCTTATGCCTTCTTGGGCTTATAATGACACCAACTCCTCATTGGATCCTATAATTTCAATGACCTCAACACTCTTCAATGAATAATGTTTTATTTAGCAATAAATACTATTAAACTCAACCATATCAGTTATTTAATCCTAAACTCATATTTGCATTACCATTGGCTACCTTCTTTGCACTTCATGGAGATCCCATTCACTCACAATTATTCCTCTACTATCAATTTCCATATTTTGTCTTTTATTTTTTTATAATGTTTTCATGATATCTACAGGTTCATATATACACAATAACATACCTTAGGCTCAAATTAGTCAGCCCAAAATTTAAGAAAATAAGACAAAACATATCTCTATCCCGTCAAATTTTTGTAACTAAAAATAATGACAACACCATGCCTTTTTCTAATATCATACTAAATATTGTGGGTTTTTCTTTAAAAAACTTCATCTGACAATCATTTATCTTCAAATTAAACTAGATATTCTTCTTGATCCAAAAATTCAAATCAAAATTAGGTGTCTGCACTCCAATAATAAGATAATTTATTTTATTTGATAATTTTATTTACACATGTAAAATTTATAACTATTTTCCAAGTTAATATTCTGAATAAAGTCTCATATTTTTATAAATCATATTCAACAATGTAATCTTAGGTTTATGATGAGGGATAGTTCCACTTCAACTAAAAAATGAAAAACAATAACTAAAATGTATCCATTATTCGTAATTGTAAAACTATCATAGTGATAAGATATTTATAACTAATCCATAAGATAATAGAAAATAGGCCATACACAACTAATCAATTCTTATTATAATATGAGGGCCACTTTTATTATATTGTCACCCTTATTGATCTAAATATCATACCAAACTTTCTAATTACTAAAGTAAATAATATGGGATTAATTTTTATGGCTATGTAGACATAGCCATAAGGAAACAATTTGTGGATCATACAACTACTTTCATTTGGCTAATTGGTGGGCCAAACAACCTTAAGAAATAAAGATAAATTTTTGTGGATCCTATCAATGTAATATGTGAAAATGAAAAATAAGTTTGGATGACTATTTGAAGGGATAAGAAGATATAGAACTAGCATTTAAAGAGTATTGAGTAATTTTTTCATATATCTTGTGTATTTATAAATGTGAAATGTATTTATTTAGTGAGTGAGTTTTTTAATGTTATTTAGTCTATTATCACTATGTATTGGAGTGTAATTTAAATTTCATGTCAGGAGAGAACTTAAATTTGTAGTGCTTATTTTGTGTGACAACACTATACATGGAGTGTCTCTTCTGGGTGAGAAACTATAGAGAAAGGCATGTAGCATGTTATAGTCTTAATGCCCTTATAATGTATTGATGAGTTGCACTCTCTTTTCCCTATCGATCGAGAGCATAAATTACCTTGATCTATCAAGTTCCCCTCTAATACATAGTTTTTTGGCCAAAGTCATAACTATAGATAGTAGCATCCCCTATCTATATAGACTGATGACCTCGACCATCTAGAAACCTATATCTATCTATTATGGATACACCAACTTAATTCTCTACATAGGGGGTCAATAGGTTGAACCCTTTATAACTATTACCATATATGTATGTATGTATGGGGTGAGGGCCTATCTAACTATATGGTCTCACATCTAGATCCATCTGGGATCCCTATCATTATAATTAGATGGGATTAAGGATAGGGTCACTCTCAGATATAATAGATATATAAGCTACCCATATTTATAATTTCTATGGGTATGGGGGGGGGAGACATGTTAGAGATACAATAACTAAGAGGGGGGGTGAATTAGTGATGCTAGATAATCCAAACTTCAATTCCAATCCTTTCAAACTCAACCAAATAAAATTATCATTCATGAAACATCCACATAATTTACAATAATGAACAAGAAAGATAAATAAGATCACACACATAACACAAGGTCTACATGGGAAACCCTCTTGGGGAATAAAACCCACTAGAACATGCAAAATAGACTACAGTGCTATAATAACAAGATCCAAATTTAGACCAGAACCAACTAATCAAGGAACACCCATCACTTAATTTAGTGATACACCCATCCCATAATGAAGAACCAACCCCCTAGGTAACCAAGTGCCCACTTAGCTACCTTGATATGATCTTCACCTTTAATATGATGTCTTCTACACTTGATGATGGAATTCTCTTGCTTGCACTCTTCTTCACCCTTTTATCTCTCTCAAATAACTCATCACACACCCTCAAACTTGCTCATACAAGAAATGTATCCAAACTCCTCTTTTAGATCTCTCTAATATTCTTCAATCATCTTCAATCTATTTTTTACTTTAGTCCATCTACTAAGCACACTCTTTTGATCTCTTTCTTTTGTCTTTATATTTTACTCTCTCAACACACTCACATACAAGTCTAGAAACCATTTCCTTGGTCTCCACTATTTATAGAGTCTTCATGAATATAAACATCTAGGTTGGCCATAATACTTGCCTTAACCTTTAATAGATCTAACATGCTAACACATATCTCAAATACATCCTCTCAGGTCAACCATAGCATATATGGGTCACACTTAAGAAGTTACACCTTTCAATTAGGCCTTAGTAGGTCTTATAGGTCTCATGGAGACTTATCCACCCATTTAGCACTTTAACAAGCACAATAAGAACAAAATATCATTTTAAAATACATGGGTCCACTCTATATGACATCTAAGACATCTTCAAGTGATTACTCTTACCAAAACACTCTTCTGATAAAGCACAAATTGATTGAATATAATTTTGTACGTAGTAACACCATGAATGAACAAATATTAAACTTTGAATCTCTACAACTTTGAATATACAATTATTCAGACATTCTAACTAGATTTTATGCATGTGTCGTGCAGTCCTCTACAAGTTTTATTTTTACACCACCATGAAATTCATCATGGATCAAAAGATATAGCTAAAAAACTATGCACTAGTTTTTCCTCAATAATTTAAATATTCAAATTCTAATGGTCACTATTCAGACACTAAACATCAAACACCTTAACTTCATCTCATACTTCTTAACAAATGTGGACAAATATGCACCATATATATCCTTTGAGTAGCTTGATATTTACCTTGAAATTCTCATCATTGATCTTAGATTAAAGCTCCCATGATTTTAACACTTGGTAGCTCTATGTGCCTTCTACACATTTGACTTTTGACTTGACCCGCACCATCAATCTCTATCTATACAAACACCCATGAACTGTTGATCTTATGTCAACTCAATGAGGTAGTGATACTTGTCACCAACACATGTAATCTTAGACTTTTTGACATTTTAAATAAATATGAACCATTGGATGAAGATTTGGTTGATGAACACTCACTTTTAGATCAACTGACTAGTAACCTCAGACTTTAATGTAGTTAAACTTGATGGTCTCTGACCCATCATAGTCTACAAGAGCAACTTTGAAGGTTTATAACTTGAGCCAAAAAACATTTCAAGAGTCAAATTTTTTAGGGTATGTTTTTGTCACTATAGACAACATCTCTATGAAATACTTTGACCTCAATTGACTTTTTGAGTACCTAAATTAAATACACAAACTTGCTAGTTTATTTATATATGCATGACATGCAGTGATGGTTTATCTTCTCTTAAGCTAGAATATGCATGTTTCTCACTCCAAATGATCAAGTGACACACCATAACTTTACCAAGACATCTATGGATGCCTCACAACTTCTTTGTCCTTATAGACTTGCAAATTTATTATATCTCTCCAAACCATCAATCTGATCACTTTATCATTAATGCATTATTATCACATGCTCTCTTTAACATCAATGACTATGATAAACAATCTTCACCTTTGTCATTGATGGCAAAACACCCTCAAAATGAATTCTTACTCATTTTAATTTATTCATTATGATCTTTCTCCCCCTTTGACATTAATGACAAAGGATCTCTTCTTCAACATGCCAACAATCATTCCCCAACATTGTGTATGCACTCAAATACTATTTAAGATGATCAAGATATTTAAAAAATTATATGAATCAATTTTTCCCCCTTTGATATTCACCAATATAAAATTGGACTTTTCTGATCCTTGGACCTGGTAAATTACTCACAAAGCTTAGAAAGATCCCCCTAACTCTATTCACAAATTTTCAAGTCTCTCAAACTATCTAAGTTATCTCCCCCTAACTCCATTATCTATCTAAAAAATATCATCTTCAATAAGTATTCTCAATGAACTATATCTGTTAGCAACACTTCAAACAATATGGATCTCACAATAACAAAATAATTGCCCTTTATTCTCTACAAACCATCATGGTTTAAAACCTTTTCAAAGCAATCTCATGGAATCATGACATACACAAATTATCATATACAAAACTTTGAGATCTTCTTCATGATGGCAACACATTATCCTCCTACTAAAATGACCTTTTAATGATTCATAGACAAGGAAGTGACTCCCAAGCTTTTTCTTAGATACTTAAATATGGCCTTTGTCAATGGTTTAGTCATAATGTCTACAAGTTGTTCTCTTGTAGACACATATTCCAATTTACAAAATTTATTACTTAATTTTTCTCTTAAGAAATGATATCTAATAGGAATGTGCTTGGTTTTTTAGTGCCTAACAAAAATCTTAGAGATACTAATTGCACTAGTATTGTCACAATAGATAGGACAAGGTCTATTTTGTCTTACCTTATAATCTTCCAAGGTTTGTTTCATCCACATTACTTGAGTACAATAGGAAGATGAAACTATACACTCAACTTATATAGTTGATAGAGATACAAAGGCTTGATTCTTGCTAATCCATGACACCAAACATTCACACATGAAGAAGACACCACCATTAGTACTCCTACTATCATTTACACATCCTTCCCAATCTATATCAATGTATGTATTTAGAGTAAATTCTTTACTCTTGGGGTATCATAAATCATACTCTATTCTGCACTTGATATATCTTAAGATCCTTTTGACTACTTTCAAGTGAGATTCTCTGGGATCATCTTGAAACCTTTTTACAAGGCCCACTACTTTTATGATATCAGACCTAAAAGTAGTAGAGTATAAGAGACTTTCAATCATGGATCTATCTAAAGTTTGATAAAAATTTGGTGAGTCATATTTTTTACTTAACTTACATCCAATGATTATTGGATTACTCAATGTATTACAATCCAACATGTCAAACTTTCTTAGCATATCTTTGATATATTTTGCCTATGAAATGAATATCCCTTCATTAAGTTGGTTAATTTATAATCCTATGAAGAAAGAAATTTCTCCCAACATTGGAATTTCAAACTTATTATTCATAACATCTGCAAACTCTCTACTCATGTTTTCATTGTTAGAACCAAATATTATGTCATCAACATAGACTACTACTAGTAATTGATGATGCCATATGTCTTGATATATAAATTACTACCAACTATCCCTCTTTTGAAGCCTTGGCTCAATAGATACTTGTCTAATCTATCATTACCAATATTTAGGAGATTTTTAAAACTTCTTCATCTAAGTTTCCATTCAAAAATGAAGATTTCACATCCATTTAGAAAATTTTGAAACCTTTGAAGTTTGAATATGATAGAAAGAGTCTAATTGCTTCCATTCTTGCTACAAGAGAAAATGTCTCATCAAAGTCTATCCCTTCACTTGAGCATATCCTTTACACACCAATCTAGCCTTATTTATTTTGATCTCTCCTTTTTCATTCATCTTGTTTTTAAAAATCCCACTTAGTTCCTATCACATTTTTGTCTTTTGGCCTAGGAACCAAATCCCATGTTTCATTTTTTTACTATTTGATCAAGTTCCTCCTTTATGGAAAATGTCTAATTGTCATATTTTATATCTTCTAAGAAAATTTTGGGTTCAATCTTGGACATTAAATTTATGTCTTGTTGATTATTATTGATCAACCTTCTCCTCCTAGTCTACAAACTAGTAGTCACATCTCCAATAAATTGGGAAACTAGATGATCCTTTTGTATTATCCTAGAAGGGGATTTAGTATCCTATCTTAATTCTTCCTCTTCATCATCTGATTGATAAGGTATTCTTTCATTATTTGAAATAACATCTTTAGTAGTGTCAATTTGTCTGCAAGCTAGGACTCTTGATGTCACCTACCTCTTCAACTCTCACATTAGAGATTTTAATAACTTTGTGGAGTCTCTTATTGAAATATATATAAGTAGAAATTATGGAGGAATAGCCCGAAAAGATGCCTTCATCAGATCTTGAGTCAAATTTTCCAAGATTTTCTTTATTCCTCTTGATAAAAAAATTACTCCCAAATACTCTAAAGTGTTTGACATTAGCTGCACTATTTTTCCATAGCTCATATGGAGTCTTATAACCATTTGATCTAGCTTGGCAACTATATAAGATATAAATAGAAGTATTGGTAGCCTCTTCCCAAAAACCATCTAAACATTTAGAATCTTCAAGCATGGTTCTTGTCATCTCTAGGATAGTTATATTTTTCCTCTCAACTACCCCATTCTGTTGGGATTTCTTAGCAGTAGAGTATTGTCTTCTAATTCCTTGTTCCTCAAAAAGTCACCAAACTTGTAAGACCAAATTTCACCTCCTCTATCTGATCTTACACACTTTAATCATGATCCTTTTTCATTTTCAACAAGAGTTTTAAATGCTTTAAATTTTCCAAAAGCTTCTAAATTTTCTTTAATAAAAAATATCCAAGTCATTCTAGTGAAGTAATCAATTAATAACATAAAGTATCTATTACCTTGAATGCCTTGATTTCTCATGGGTCCACAAAGTTTTGTGTGGATCAACTCCAATGGTACTATAGTAGAATGCTCCTTATATTTGTATATTCTTTTGACTTGGTTTCCATGAAGGCATGCCTTGAAGAGAGTATGAGTAATCTTAGTGATTTTAAGAATATGCCTCATTAGTCCTTTTGAACTGATCCTTACCAAATTATCAAAGATCAGATGTCCAAGTCTTCTATGTCAAATTCAGTTTTCCTCTAATTGATTCATGAAGCACTTTTCTTTATTGGATTCATGGAACACATAGAAGTTTTTATCTGCCTTGTGAATGTTTGAACTAATTTTACATACTTGGAACTTCACACTTCACACCATTGCTTATTAAAAGTCACAACATTTCCTTGTTTACACATTTGGATAACACTTAGAAGATTATGCTTCAAACCTTTTACATATAGAACATTTTCAGTTCTAGTATGACCATTATCCAAACTTATAGAGCCTTTCCTGAATATGTTAGTAGATTTATTGTCACCAAACCTTACTAAACCTGAATTGTGTTTTTTGAGAGAAATAAACTTACTTTTGTCTCCTGTCATATGACTTGAGCATCCATTGTCTATGGATCATTTTTTGTTTTCATCCTCTTGAGTATGTAAGGTAGTTTGTACAAACATGGATTCTTCCTTTGAGTCTTGTTCCTTCTTTGAATCTTGGATTTGACTTTCTTGAACCATTTGATGGTGTCAATAACTTGAAAGTTTTTTTTTCCAAAAGTCCTTTTTGCAATACTTGGTTAGATGTCCATGTTGATTGCAGCTATAGTATATAACCTCATTTCTTCTCCTTGGAGAGTAAGTATAGTCCTTATATCTATGACCATATTCATTACAATGTCCATTTAAAACATAACTATAATTGTTCATGTTAATCACCCCTTTTATTTGATCATTAATACCCCAAGACATCTCATCCATAGATTCTTTTGTAGGGTTTGGATTTTTTCTTGTATTTAGATAAAAGAGCATCAATATAAGTCATAAATTTACCTCCAATTGATCTATTATTTGATTCAAATTTATATCAACCACAACATGTAAATTTTTGACTATTGCTTCTATTATCCCTTTTTGTGTTTTGACACTATCAATGCTTGCAAGCATCTCATGACATATAGAGGAAGTCAAGTCTAAATTTTTAGTCCCTATCATGTTATTCAATATTTCTAACTTTTCTTTTAGACATCCATATTTTTACCTTAAAAATTTGAGTTATGATAAATCACATATTAATTCACCTTGAAGAAAAGTCTTAGCCTCTTTGTCCTTCATTATACCTATGATCACCTTCAAGTGGTTAAACTTGAATGAATTTTTGACTCTGATACCAGTTTTTAAAGGTACAGTCACTAAGAGGGGGGGGTGAATTAGTGATTATAGATAATCCAAACTTCAAATCCAATCCTTTCAAACTCTTAACCAAATAACATTATCATTCATGAAGCATGCACATCGTTTATAATAATGAACAACAAAGATAAATAATATCACACACATAACACAAGATCTATATGGAAAACCCTCTTGGGGAATAAAACCCACTAGAACCTAAAAAATAGAATATAATCCTATACTAAAAAGATCTAAATTGAAACCAATACCAACTGATCAAGGAACACCCATCCCTTAATTTAGTGAGACACCCATCCCATAAGGAGGAACCAACCCCCTAAGAAACCAAGCACGCACTTAGCTACCTTGATATAATATCCACCTTTGATCTGATGTCTTCTACACTTGATGATGGACTTCTCTTGCTTGTAATCTTCTTCACCCTTCTATCTCTCTCAAACAACTCATCACATACTCTCAAACTTGCTCATACAAGCAATGCATCCAAACTCCTCTTTTGGATCTCGCTAGTCTTCTTCACTCATCCTCAATCTATTATGTACTTTATTCCATCCACTAATCACACTCCCTATGATCTCTTTACTTCATATCTATATTTTTCTTTCTCAACACACTCACATACAAGTCTATAAACCTTTTCTTTGGTATCCACTATTTATAGAGTCTTGATGAATATCAACATCTAGGTCATCCATAATACTTTCCTTAACCTATAATACATATAAAATGATAACACATTGCTTAAATACATCCTTATAGGTCATCCATAACATCTATGGGTCACACTTAAGTAGCTACACCTTTCAATTAGGCCTTAGTAGCTCTTACAGATCTCATAGAGACTTATCCACCTATTTAGCACTTCAACAAGCACAACAAGAACACAAGATCATTTTCAAATACATGGGTCCATTATATATGACCTATAATACATATTCAAGTGATTACTCTTGCCAAAACACTCTTTTACTAAAGTGCAAATTGCTTGAATAGAATTTTGTACACAATAACACCATGAAAAAAAAATAGTCAACTTTAAATCTCCATAAATTTGATTATACAAAAATTTAGACCTTATAACTAGATTATCTAGATGTGCCTTGAAGTCCTCTATAAATTTTATTTTTACACCACCATGAAATTAATTTTAGATCAAAATATATAGATAAAAAACTATGTACTAGTTTTCCCTCAATAATTTGAATATTCAAATTCCAACAGTCACTATCCAGACACTAAACATTGAGCACCTTAACCTCATCTCATCCTTATTGGAAACTATAGAAAAATATACATCATTGATATCCTCTGAGTAGCTTGATCTTTACCTTGAAATTCTTATCATTGATCTTAGATCAGAGCTCCCTTGATTATGCCACTTGGTAGCTCTACGTGCCTTCTACACATTTGACTTTTGACTCAACCTGCATAATTGATCTCTATCTGTACAAACACACACAAACCATTGATCTTGTATCAACTCAATGAGATAGTGACACTTATCACTAGTGCATGCAATCTTAGACTCTTTGACATTTTGACTAAATATGCACCATTAGATTAGGATCTAGATGATGAATGATCACCATTAGATCAACTGACTAGTGACCTAAAACTTTAACGTAGGTAAACTTGAATATCTTAAGCCCATCATAGTCTACAAAAGTAACTTTGAAGGTTTATAACTTGATCTAGAAAACACTTTAAGAGTTTAAATTTTTAGGGTACCTTCTTGGCACTATAGACAACATCTCCATGAAATCCTTTGACCTCAGTTGACTTTTTGCGTACCTAAATTAAATGTATAAACTTTCTAGTTCACTCATATCTACATGATGTGCATTGATGGTTTGACTTCTCTTAAGCTAGAAGATGCATTTTTCTCATTCCAAATGATCAAGTGACACACCAGAACTTCACCAAGACATCTATAGATGCCTCAAAACTTCTTTGTCCTTATAGACCTACAAATATGTCATATATCTCCAAACCATCAATCTAATCACTTTATCATTAATGCATTAGTACCACATGCTCTATTTGACATCAATGACAGCCAAACATCAATGACTATGCTTAACAAGATGGGTTATATATCTATTTGGGAGGGTCCCAAAATAAGACATGTAAGTAATTGTAGAAAATATGTAGATGGGACTATATTAATTTGATAAAATTAGGGGATGATTTTTTTTTTAGTGGTTTTAGTGGTAGGATTTTTTTTTGGAAGAACTAGATTTCATATTGATTTACTATATTTAATTTTGTATAAATATTTTTATGATAGATTATAGCCTGATTGAGTGAAAAAATGGTATGAAATAAGTGCATGTTATATGGACCAATTGAGTGCTAAACTTAATCATCTCAATTCAGAGCATATTTTAATTTAACCATCAAGTCATTAAATCACTATATGTTATTTCTAATCCCAAGTCATTCTATTCTAGTTTAAAATTAACATAAAATTAAGTGAGGCTAATACTTATCCTAATGTAATTTATAAAAAATATTTAACGAAAAATGTAATAAGAAATATTTATACCGTTCAAAGTATGTATATGAATGAGTTTGATATAAATGATTAACTTAATTCGAAAGTGGTGTAAAATAATTCTAATATGGCCTAATCAAACTTGAAAAGGACCACTTTATTGCCAAAATGGCCTAACCTAAGCCTAATGCAATGCAAACATGGTATTAAAACTCATGTAAGAAAAATTTGAAGTTATTTAATGTAATGTTTGCATGAAATGAATGGATTATATAATGTATTTTATATGTCTTTTATGACAAGTATGCCTTTATATTAAAAAATAATTTTTTAATGCACATTTTTATGTATATTGGATTTGATTTTTTTCTCTATTATTTTACTAGTTACTAAATTTAAATTCACATGTGGAGATTCCATTTTTTATAAACTCAAAACCCTATGTTATGTTATGCATATGTAAACATAGATTTCATTGAGTTATGTTGAAGAGTGTGTCAATATGGCATGGAAAATAGATAGATAGCTTAAAAATTGTAGTTCATTTCAATGTAAAAGGAAGATAAACATATTACATTATGATATTTTTATTTTAATTCTTCTTATTTTTTGGTATTACACATGCACTATGAGAGACATATAAATATTGATTATATCTATTTAACTGAATTGAATTTACAATATTAGATTGTATATAACTATTATGTCAAATTGGTTGAAGGATTTATTATATATATGAGAGAATATTTATATGAAGAGATAATCTTATGTTGTTGTTTGTCTTCTATATGAGAGCTTGTAACATAGGGAGTAAAAATCAATTTCTATTTATGTAAATTCTATCAAGTTTTTACAAAAACAAAGAACTAATTGAAGTAAAAAATGAGAAAATTTTATGGCCTTACGATTTTTTTTTTGTAATTATACATTCACAATCAAAAGGTAGAGAAATAGTGCATATATTTATTTAAAATACTTTAATTTACAATATTGCAATGTATATTAAGATGATATCAAATTAATTACATGATTTATCATATTTATAAGAGCATATTTATATGTAGATATGATATTTTCTTGTTGTGTATCTCATAAATGAAATCATATTTCTATATTGATATGATCTTTGCTTGATAACAAAATCTACGCTAGGTAGACCTTTGGCAAGAATGTGAAAAATATGTGACCCAAAATTTGGCACATAATTCAATCAAAAAACATTTATATGCCATTATAGAGAAAAAATTGAAACATGTCAACTAGGTTCATAACATAATATAATACAATAATAGAATCAACTCAAAGCTTATCCAAAGGACACTTCTATCCAAAACTTAAATTATCTTAATTTAGATATTTTATAAGATAAATTAATGTAAATTTAGAATTCAATTTAGTACATGTATATTATATTAATAAAATTTAGATTCCAACATGCAAACAAATAGTAACAAATAAATGCATGTTTAGGTCTTAATTAAGTAAAATTTTAAAACCATCTCAATCGAGAGTGTGCTTCAATTTAACTATAAAACATTAAGATCACTAAAAATCCAAACTTAAAACACATCAAAATTACAAATTAGAAAATAAAAAATCAAGACATTCTAATACTAATCATAAACCCAATACATTATATTCTAGCTTAAGAGAACATAAAATTAGGTTATGTTAGTGCCTAGCCTAATGTAATATACAAAATGCAATAAGAAATATTTAAACTATTAAAATTATGTATCCAAACCAGATTGATATGAAGGATTAATTCAATCCCAATATAGCTTAAAAATCCTAAGATGGCTTAATCCAATCCTAAAATGGGGCCATTCCAATCCAAAATGGCCAAATCCAAAGTCTAATACAGTGAAAACATAGTATAAAACCAATGTAATAAGAAAAATTAATTCATTACAAAATGATTACTCAAAAAAAATGTATTTGATGATCGATCTAATCCAAAAGTGACCAAATGCAATAAAAAGTGGCCTAATGTAGTATAAACATAGTATTTGTAGCATAAACATAGTATCTAAAAATAATGCAAGATCAAAGACCAACACGTAAAAAATGAGAACCCAAAACAATATGAATTAGAAGCTTAATTCAAATTTTAAATGGTCTAATCCATCTCAAAATGCATTTTGAACATGACACCTAAAAATAAAAAAATAATAATATGAAGGTTTAATTTAGTATAAATTGAAGCCCCCAAGGTTATACATTAAGGGTATGTCATTGTAACAATGACCACTAGGTCACGGGTTTGAGCTTTGATTAAACCACGAGCATCAGGTGGGGCACTAGCATAAGTGCAAGGGATTAGTTCATTGGAATCACCTTATGATCATGCATAAAAGTTTGTACCAGGTCATTGGGTCTAACATAGTGATAATACCATGCTAAAAAAGTTGTGAGACACCCTCAGTTACCAAAAAAAATATAGTAGAAATTGAATATCCAAAACAATTTAAATACAGGTCTAATACAAACCCAAAATAACCTAATCCAATCCCCAAACAAGTCCAATCAAAATGAATATCTTATACAACAAAAATTTTATCTCCAAACAAACACAAATCCAAAGTGAAATGAAGATAAACCTTCAAAATCTTGTATTTATTTGCTCAATTGGCATGTACAACTTGTACATTGAAACTAATAGGAAATATTAAAAACTTGTATTCAATGTTGTTGATTTTGAAATAGATTATGAAATCAATCCATTGTATTCCATTATAAGAGATGCAAAATAAAAGCATACAAATTATACACACAATATATTCCATTCCAACTTAAGAGAACATAAAATCAAGCTATTCCAATACCTAGCCTAATACAAAATAGAGAAGGCATCTAACAAAAATTGTAAGAATAAATATTTACATTGTTTCAATCATGTACCCAAATTGGTTTGATATAAAGGATTAATTCAATCCTAAAAAGGTCTAAAATAGTCTTGGTATGGTGTAATCCAACCTTGAAAAGGCTCACTGGAATCCAAAAATATCCTAACCCAAATCCTAATGGAACACAATACCAAAAATCAATGCACAAAGAAAGATTGATACATTATAAAATGAGTACTCAAAACAATATGTAATTAAATTTCAATCTAATACACAAATGGCCACATCCAATCCAAAAATGTACTAATGTAGCATAAACATAGTAGTTAAAAACAACAAGATGAAATCACAATACAATAAAAGTGAAAACCCAAAACAATATGAATTAGAGGCTTAATTTAGTTTGAAAATAGTTTAATTCAATTTGAAACGACACAATTCATCTTATAATGCAGTATAAACATGGTACCTAAAAATAAAGCAAAAAAAAAACATAGTATAGTATAAATTGAGAACCCAAAATAATAAAAGAGGAAGAATAACACATTACAAAAATGCCATAATGAATTTTAAACATGGAAAAAAAAAATGCGTAATATTATAGATTTACCAAAATAATGTGAGTTTGATGCTTACTCCAATCTAAAAAATGGTCTAATGAAATGGTTAATACGGTATAAAATGTGGCAACTAAAAGTAAATGTAAGAAGAAAGCTTAGAATTATAAAGTGAGCACCCAAAAGGATATGCAATGGAGGCTTAATTTAATCCTCATCAGGTCAATATAATAAAAAAAATGTCTCAATTCAATGCTTGCTATAATATAAACTTGGTATTTATCAACAATGCAAGAAGAAATTAAAATAAAGTACAAAAGTGAGTAGACAAAACTACATGTTTTTGAAATATCAAGACAGTTTTACTTCAAACACTATTATTTGTGCCTTTTAAGTCAAAGGAGAAACTCTCTCATACTTTGAGCTTCTTAAAAAGTGCAACTCCTTTCCAACCACATCCAAGCATATCATTTATTCTGATAGTGTTAAATGTCACATCCTAGTTAGTAAATTTTTTTGGAAGGTTTTGCCATCAAATGGAACCAAACATAATCAATTTTTTAAAATTAAATTAATTTTTTTTAAATTGATGCTACTAGACAAAGACACAAATGTAACTTGTGTATAATAATTCAATAAATATAATTATTTATTGTAATCTAAAATCTTTAAAAACATGGTTCTATCATGGATAAGTTGACATGAACACGAGGGAAAGCATAGACTCATAATTGAAAATGGTTGTATACGAGCATGTTTTTCATGGTCTTCAAAAATTGAAGTTCATTTGTGTTGCCTAGTTTGTGATAAGAAAAATATAATACATGCATATAACTACACACAACAAACATATGAATGATGTATATATATATATATATTTATTTTTCTCATGTGACTAAAATAAATAGTATAGAATAAAATAGTGAAAATTTAAGATTTTTTTTGAAATTAATTTATTTATCTATAGTAGGGAATGGACATTACCCTTGGAAATAATGTGTTCATGTCAGAAAAAAGATTGTAATTTGTCATCTAGGAAGTTTAAAATAATTAAATTTTCTTTTGAAAGACCTACATAATTTTTTGGTAACTTATTTGATATCATTAGAAATCGGGTTCATAGCACTTTTGATTGAGTTTGACACACAATTTTACAACTAAATTTAACATAATTTGAGCAAGACATTATGTGTTTGAAAATTGTGGACAAGTCTTTATTTAGTCATGACATGATTCTCATTTCCTTGAGAGTCAAATATTTGAACAAGAAAATTAGTATCCATGAATTTTGTGAAGTCAAAAACATATTTAAGTCGTATTAAATAGTCAGATAAAAATTCATTCCAATTTTTTTTGTAAGTATATATAAGAACCAAAACATCACAATGTCATATGCCATAATGTTGGTGTGTGCCATGTTCACACTTGATGTGAATTCCAACTTATGTAGTTTTGTTATCTAGGTGAGATGTATAATATGCACATTATCATTAATATGTAAATTTAATGTGTTTGTTATCCTCACATGTGTGAGAAGAGTTAGTTGAGGTCAGTTTTACCTAGAAAATGATTCCACCTTCCACTCCACCAATGAACATCTCCCCACCCTTTGTACTTATTAAATAAGGAACGTTTATATACATTATGGGTAGACAATGAATTAAGTAATCCAATACCTTAAATAAACTTGTGAGTTAGTAGTGATGTAGTCATTTTTGAGAACCATGGATCACTTTTTGATCCTAAATGTTATTTTATAACATTTTTTTAAATGCACACTTCTACAATGTATATTTCTTTGCTTGTTTAATACATTTATGTTATTGTTGAAATCTATCCTCTGAGTACTTGTTTGTGAATGATGTATTTCAATGTGGAGTTGCCTTAGGCCCTCCTCATTCCTGATATGGTATCAAATTTCATTTGCATGTCCCATTTCTTATGGTCTTATATCTATTTTTCCTTTGGATTTTTTTTTTTTTTGCAAATTATACATTCCCATTGCATTTAAAGTGACTTTTGTTTCACCTAAATCAAACACCATGAGCTCATTTGGAAAACATGTTAGTTTTAAGGGGTTTTTATAAAAATATAACATTTTAATTTCATCCATAGCATCCAAAAACCCCTATAGGGACCTATGTTTTACTCTTTTTATTTTCTAGTTACATATTTTTTATGCATTTCAATTTTTAAAGAGATAAGGCATAAAGGCATTTCTAGAAAATGTTTGCATATTTATGTAAAAATTAGACTAAAAGTATTTTTTTTAGACTTGAGACTATAAGATATTTTTGAAAAGTCCAATAGCCTAAAAAAAAAAACTTAGTATATTCTCATGGCATGTATTTTAAATAACTATGTGAATAGAGGAGGAGACAAGAGGGATTGCCATTGATTGGGTGATGCAACCTAAACATTGCACCACCTCTCATGTGAATACGTGTGACATAACCTACTCACATAATATCACCAATTATAGCCATAATGATTCTTAATATCATCACCACCAGTTTGTAGCCATTTATATTTGTTACTAGTATTGATCTACCACTTGGTCCTCTGCCGAACCAACCTTTCACTTGTTATATATGACTCATCACTTCACCTGCACAAACCATCAAAGTAGTTAAATCACATGTGTGACCAAATATGGAATAATATAAGTTTGTGTTAGCTCTTATTCTACCATGTGATAGCATTTGGAGGTGTTTAACCCCAGAGGGCTTACCCCTAGCAATCTAGCCCTATTTTGAAGCTTTTTACAATCCAAGGCTCATATCTTTTAATTTAGGAACCCTGTGAGGGTAATTATTTTTCACTTTTCCTATTTTTTTGAGATATAAACATTTTTTGGGTTGTTTTCCCATTTTTATTAACTTTTTTCTATAATTTATAGTTTCTTACCTTATTTGTTGACTAGTTCTTATTTTTTGCATCTTCTAAAGCTAATAAATTTTAAATAATAACTCAAATTCACTTATTTTTTATGAAAGTGTGTGTGTTTTAACACTCTTAAAAACAAATATATCTATTTATTTTAGTTTTGTCTCAAATTTAGTTTTTAGCATTATGGCTTATTTATAAACTATAAATCATTTTTTTTATGTGGTGAGTATCGATGCACCTTGTTTTCAAAGGGGATCACTTTTTATTGATTCACACAACTTTTAGGTGGGGTTTTCAAGTTTATTTTATGCTCACACTAGTCTGAAAATTATGAAGGAGAGATTTTTTATTTCATCCTTATCTACCTTCATGCATATGTGTGATTTTTTGTGCACCTTTTTCTCATATCAATTGTTGAGTCCTTCATGTGGTATATTTGGATTTCACACTTGAGGATTTTTATTTATCTTTTATGGCCTTGGTTTTCCTTAGCACATGTTTTTCTGTGTTTTATCTACACCTATCACATTAACACATTTTTTGAGATTTTGATCGATAAATGTGATTTATTCACTCCCTATTCAACATTATAGGGGGTGTTGTATATTACATTATGCATTGTGATGGTAATTATTAATTAGTTTTTCATTTAATATGTTATGTAATTAGTGTTTCTTCCTACATACTAGGTAGATGCAATAACTTGAAACTCATGCACTCTAGTGAGATATAACATATACCATATAGACACTCTTGTTCAAGTATCTAGTGTATGGAAGCTAATTATTTTTATTCTTCTTCAGTTTGATCACTGAGCTATTTTGGTCTTGGACCATGTTATTTTCATGACCATGATTTAATATTTATTATATATTATCTAGTAGTGTTAACTTTTCCACTCGTCTAATTGACTATGTTAAATTGAGGAGTGGTATTTGTTTGATTTTACTTAGATATTATTTTTATGAAAATTAGGGATAGTTTTAGTATTGTGACATGATAATATCTATTGGCTGCAATAATTTTCACTTTCATTATTTTCTTTATTCCTTAGCATATGATTCATTTCATTAGAGGATTTATCAAATTCACTAGTTATCTTCAACATGATAGTAATCTAAAATAATATTTTCCTCTTTCATGCTACATGGGTACCTCATCAAAATTATTTTTTGGGACCCATATTTATTATATTAATACTTTGTTCTCTTTTACCACATAAACTAAGCTAATCTTAAGGCGGGGGGTTTATGTTTTTCAAGTTCACACTTGATGTGAAATCCACCTTAGGTAGTTTTGTTATCTAGGTGAGATGTATTATGTGCATAATATTATTAATATGAAAATTTAAGGTGGTATTTATCCTCACATGTGTGAGAAGAGTTAGTTGAGGTTAGGATTACCTAGGAAATGCTTCCACCTTCCACTCCATGAATAAACACATCCCATTCACCTCTTGTACTTTTTATATAAGTAACCTTTGTGTCCTTTATTGGTATAGTATGAATAAAGAAATCCAATATCTTGGACAAACTTGTGAGTTGGTAGAGATGTATTCATTATGTAAAACCAAGGATCACTCCTTGATCCTTAGTGTTATTGTGAAACATTCTCCTAGTTGAATACTTCCACATTTTATATTCTATTTTTTGGTATAATACATTTATATTATTGGTGAAATATATCCTCTGAGTAATTTTTTGTAGATGGTGTATTTACATGTAGATTTTATTTGGGTCCTCATCCTTGACACATAATCACCCACTTGGGAATTCTAAAACTTTCTAGACACAAATATGTAATTACAATTGTTATCTACATATTGAAGGTGTTTCCTATTAAAAATATGAATTGATAAATAAGTTTTAGATGTCAATATAAATATAATAAAAAAATCACTTTGACTGTAGTAAAAAAAATGCATTGCTCTTTAATTATTAGGAAATTACAATATTTGTCACTCATAACTATGCAAAATAATAGTGTTTTAATTTTTAAATTTGTAAGAAAGTGTTTTATAAGGACTTTTGCTTGCATTTTATGCATATCCTTGTTTTTTAACAAGCACCTTGATTGGTTAGCTATCCTTAGAAAAAATCATTTAAATGTTTAGTTTCAAAGAAATAATGGGAATAAAACAACTAGAACAAGTATTAATTATATAAATAAAGATAATGCAGTACAAAAACTTAATCTATAAAACATAATAACAAACCATGCCAATGGCAAGCTTAAAATATTTTCCAAGATAAGTTAAGGCAAATAGAGAATTGAATTTAGTTTATTCATATTATGGAAATCAAATTTGGATGCTAGTTGAGGGAACAAATAATATGAAATGAATAAATGTTTAGGGTTCAATTGAGAAAAAACATTAATTGTCTTAATCCAAAGTGCATTTTGATTCAACTACCAAACATTGAGAACATTATAATCCTAGACTCGAAATACAATTTCATTATTTATTATAATAATAATAATAATAATAATAATAATAATAATAATAATAATAATAATAATAATAATAATAATAATAATAATAATAATCCATTTCATTCTAAAATAAGAAAATGAAAAATGAAATTATAGTAAGTCTAACTCAAATACATTATATCCTATCATAATATAGTATACACAAGGTTTCCAAGGGAAAATCCAACAATAAATCTCTACACTAATCAAATGAATTATGTAGTGTGAACCTAGTACCTAAAATAAATGTAAAAATAAGTATTAATACATTAAAAAATGATCATGTAAAACATTATGTATTTAAGGATCAATTTAATCTGCAAATGGACAAGTCAAAATAAAAACCAAACTAATGCAACATAAATATAGGAGTTAAAATGAAATATGAAATCCCAACAAAAGTAAGAACATAAAACAATATGAATAGGAGACTTAATTAGATTTAAAAATGGTTTAATTTGATTCCAAATGGCCTAACCCATCACTCAATGTAGTATAAACATGGTACCTAAAAATAACACAAGAAGAAAACTCAGTATAGTAAAAATTAACTCTTAAAAACAATGTAAAGAGGAAGACTAATGCAATATAAAAAAAGTAATGTATTATAAAAATCACACCAAAAACAATGCAAGGAAAAAAAATAGTAGTGTAGAGACTAAAATTAACATTTATTGCTAAAATAGTACACTTGTGACCAATCATTTTACACACTTGACTCATGCCCAATTCCATGGATCTAAGCCAAGATTCCTCTATTTATATGCATATGACTCTTATCTCCAATAAAATTATGATATAGAACATTTATATTTATTATTCCAAACAACATAAGCTCATCCTAAGACTAATCCACACTTCTAACTTAATTATATTTTCTCCTTAGAAAAGGTCACTCCTTTAGGACTATCTCACTCATCGATATTGTCTAAATCTATTGGTTGTAATCTCCCACAAAATAATGGTTATTTTCTTAAATTAAAATTCACCTAATGAGTCATCTTGCATGTTTCATAAGTCCTATTCGAGTAATTTCCAAGAATATCACTATAAACTCACATTTTCTAACCATTTGCTTACTAGAAGCTCATATCATGAAAAGGTATTGAATGTATAACTACACATTGAGATTAAAGCATCTATTCTTCCCAATTTTGGTCCCACACATCCCTAGTATCCTTGAGATAAGACTGCAAATATCCCAAAGGTCACAAGTCATTATTGAAACACTTAATTACACCAAGATTCCACCAACATATAGAATTATAACAATATTTCACACATACCACCATAACATGGGATAATTACATGGATTTTGATCCCTCTTCAGAGTATTAATATGTACACAACACTCAACATAATGGGTGTTGAGGTCAATTACAAATTTAGTCACTAATCCATTTTTCACATTTATTCTTCATGTTTTATTGAGCTAAGGTTTAAAGTGAAGAATATGGTACATAGTGGCTTCCATGTCGAATCAGATACATCCAATCACACACATAAGAATTACAAGGTAAGGTGCATAGGTTTATTTTACACAAAGATATAAAAGCCTATTAGATGTTGGAACGCCTTATAGATACCAACATAGGCTAGCCTCTTCTAAATAGCATGGCCTTATCCCAGGCATATGTGAAGCCATGTTCCCGATTCACATTGACCTCTTAGAGCCACACACTAAATTTCATAGTTGCAGTCACAATCCTGCATGTTACATTTCTAAGTAATTATAGGTTTTTACTTTCCCTTTTGATCGTATTTACATGAATAGTAAGTTCCAAATCATTTTTAAAAAAATTTAAGCTTGTTTTATACATTGTCATTTCCTATAATAATTTTTATAATTAGGATGAAAACTCTCTTAATTCTAAATTTGATAAAACATATTGGTGAACTCATTTATTGTTTGAATATTACAAAATCCTAACCATAGATGATTATAGGGTTTCTTTCCTTCTTATTTTTATTTTTAATTATTGTATTAGGGTTTTTTAGATTTGGTAAAATCTCTCTTAACAATAATCTTCCAAGTTTCTATCTCATATTTTGTTTAATATATGTAATTTATTTCCATCTATCTTAGATGAAGTGCTAGACTTAGTTGTACTCAAGTTGAACATTTCAAAATTTTATTTGATATTAATATAATGACATAATCAATTAATATATTTGATGACACATATAAATACAATTACAAAGATTTCTTTCAAATAATCAAGATATGCAAGATGTGTTTATAAAATTTCTTATAGATGAAATCAAGAAAAAATATGAAGGACAAACCTCAGAGACTTATATGGCTATGGGATATTTACCTTTATCTATATCATTTAGTACAACTTATATACCAAATTACAATATGGGGATAACCTAAAGTTTTCAATAGATCAATATGCCCATCTCTACTCAGCCAATCTTTGCACTGCCTTTAGTTAACATACATTTTAGTCCCTATGTACAATCCCTTATGAAAAATATTTTAGCCCTGTAGACTAAGGTGTCATATTTGGAACAAAGTGCTTCTTTGAAACATAATTATGTACTTGATTCATAAACTTTATTGCATAGTCCATTGGCTCAATATGTCCTTTAACAACTAGTTTTGTGGTACCCAAGCTTAACTGTTATGATGGAAAAGGTGACCTCGATAAATATCTGAGAGCATTCCATGCATCTTGTTTGGACTATGCATCCAAAAATATGTATTTGAATAATTTTTTTATAATAAGCTTAAAATAATACGCACACATATGGTTTTATGAATTACCACATCAATCAGTATATGCATTAAATCCTTTGGAAGATTTTTTTCCTTGTACATTTCTTAATCAATATAAGTGAAAATGTTTCATATGCATTTATTGTTGAGCACAAAAAATAATCCAATGATCCCATCACATAAAATATATTACTGTATAATACCATGTTATCTAAGATGATGAAACCTGTGATAAATAAGTATTCAATATGTCTTCAAGTAAAGTTTTCTTACACCACTATATGAATCCATTATGTTTAATAATTTTCTCTCATTCATGGATTTGTCACATGGTAAAAGAAAGATCAAATTATTGGAAATGAATTAGTTAAAGTATGTAATCAATCCATATTTTTCTTCAAATGCTAATAATACAAGTAAGCCACCATACAAGGTGATACCAATTGAAAATAAAAATGATTAAAAGGAAATAATTAATGTCATTTCATAACCTTTTCTACACATTTTATTATCAACTCCTCTAAGGAGATAATTTACAAATTTTCTAGAAGCTCCATAGAAGGTATTAATTTTTTTATTGAAAAGCAATCTCATATCTCTCCCTCTCATTAAAAATATTGATGTGAGTAATCCTCTTCTAAAGTTATTTTATTAAAATGTATTTTGTGATTTTTATAGAGCACTAGGGTAAAATATAAATATATGCATCAATTTATGACATAGGATACGTGATCTGATAGATGGAAACATAGTTGATGCGGGCACGTCTACAAATAATATAAAGGTAAAACCAAGTGAGACTATAAACATGAAGATATTGAGTGATCCTTTTTATAATAGCACAAGAGATAGAACATACATCGGGAGTACATTACACATATAATGCATACCTTCCACTAGCTTATTATCATCCTCATACAAATACAAAACATCCTCTGAATCCCATCATCAATACATATCATACTTTAGTTCTATCCAGACTACTAATAATATTTTTAGAGTATGAGATAGTCGATGACTTGCACTATTTGTTCATTTTATCTCACATTTATCACTAACCTATATAGAGTGTTATGGTTGAAGACACTTCAATTCTAAATATGTATACTATCTAACTACTCTATCATCTTGGATAAACAGATAAGGATCTACTTCCTAAAATAATATTATATAAGGGCTTTAATGTCCATATTTATAGTTTTATTAATGAGATTGAATTACCAATATAGGTCATGTGGCCACCAAGTTTATATTAGTACTTCATGGTGGAGTCTTTGATATATTATTGGGACACCTTTGGATTTAACATCTTCATGTTTTTCCCTCTATAGGTCATATATTTTTTAATTGTATTTATGCTAATGAGGTCATCATAGTTTGTGTTATTACATATTAATACCCCTTAAACCAATTATTATTGTTCCTACAGGGAATATTCTAGTTGAATAACATCAAAAGGTTTAACCTACTCATAAATTTCCAAATTAAGTGGCTAAGTTTTCAAGGAGACCTATCACTTGAAACTTACTAAATTAGTGTTTCATCATAGATTCTAGAGAACCACTCTATATACTAGCATGACCTAAATTTATATTACATATCACTAAGAGTGTAAAAAAAAGAGAAAAAACTTAAATATCATATAATCCATGATGGGTTTCAAAGAGTACTAGAGTTCAAATTTATAAAAAACATACACAACATCCTATAGATCATCATCATGATAGTGGAACTTATAGTACATAATCAAATCAGTTTTTTAGATTCCAAGTTGAGACTAGTTCATTTAGAGTGGCATGACACTTTTCATTTGTGAGAGGTCATCGTTCTTATTCTAGATACAAGACCGATTTATTGTGAGGCTCTTTTAAGAGTCATTGGTTAGTATTTTGATAGATAAATTTTGGAACCTATGTGAACAAGGAAAAAAAATAAAAACTGAACTTCCTATTCTAAATATAAACTAAAACCTCAGATTGAGCTATTCAAAACAAAGGAAAACAAAGGAAATACTTATAATACCATCATGCAAATTAAGTACATCACCTTCTATGTTGAGTGAATTTGGTTTAATCTTGATTCTTGGTATGTTGGTGATCAAATCAAAGGTAAATTCAATAGAATATGGGTGTATGATCTCTATTTTATCAATGGATGTATAGGATAATTTTGATAGTGATTCAATAGCTTGAAGGTAGATCATGAAAATCGAGGATGACACATCTATTTATAGGGTTTTATGTGAGAATATGAATGGTTTGGATAAATATGGATTTATTAAATTATGTTAATTTATATGGTCATATTTGAGTCCTCATCCAAGTGGAAGAGACCAATTCCTTATGTGTTTGATTGAAAATGAGAAAATTAGTTGGTAGTTTAAAATATCTTAGGAATGAGTTAAGGTAGTTGGAGACTCACCAAGTTGGAATGTTTAATGATGACTCAAAAAATGGTTAAAGAAGTTAAAGAAGTGATTGGATGACTTAACACTTAGTTGAGATAAGTGTGGAAGATGTTTGGTGACTTGTAAATTATAAATTTTGAATTATTTTTACAGAATATGTATGCATGGTTAATTAATTAATATAAATTAATTAATTATTTAAAAAGGGGAGAGAAATTATGTTAGTGGTGAAATTCAAATTTGAGTTGGAGATTGAGTTAGTGTGTACATTTGCCCCTCTTTGAAATGGTGTTATGAATAAAAGAAACAATATCTTTTCAAAGAATAAAAAAAAGTTGAGTGAAGATAGATGTATAAATGTGATGCCCTAGGTGGGTTTAAATGACTAAATGATTCCCCCTTGAGGTTTTTTATGGGATAATGGATGAGATCAAACTCTTGAAAATAATAAGGTTATATGAAAAATGATGGATGTAATACTACCAATTAATAGAATTACTAGTCTCAATAAAACACTTGCATGAGTTGAAATACATGTAAAATGATTTTGCCCTAAGTGAATTAGTGTGGGGGATCTGAATGGAGAAAAAACATTTCTTTTTTGCAATCTCCATGGTTGGATTAGGCCCCATGAATGATTGGTATATGGAATCAAATATGGGAATAATTTATCCCATTGGTAAGCTACTAACTTTAAGAAGAAATAAATTTTCCAAGGATGAGTGATAAAGTTTACATGAGTGATATGCAAGCATAAATAATGTTATTGAGTAATCTAATGAATTAGTGGTATGAATGGAAGATAAAATGAGGTAACAAGATTGAAATATGATAAAGAATCTGAGGGGTGAGGTAAAATATATGAATAGGTTGGGTAAATATATAGTGGTAGGGGGAATTTTAAGTTTCATTGTTTGAAATTCATTTATGTGAATGTTTTTATTAGCCACCTAGTGCTAGATTTTAATTTAAATTGTGAGAGGAAAATACAACATATACCAGTTGATAGGCATTACAACGAGCAAGTCTAGGTGTACCATAGGCTAGATAAGAATGATGATCTAGTAATTCATGTTTTATGATTTGAGGGGTCATAAATGCTAGGAAAAATCAAGTCAAACAAATCACCATTCTAAAAATGGAAATTTTGTAGTTGATTTTGGTGATTTTATTAGTAAGAATGGTGGGTTTGTTGGATAGATTAGTGATTTTGATAGAATAGTGGGTTCCTTAAAAATATTGGTGAATTCATTAAAATCTCTAGTGAATTTGGTGTATCGTATAGTGAATTTGTCATAACAGTGAATTAATCTAAAGGTTAAATACAAATGTCATCTTCTCATGATTTGGTGTCGTATAGTGAATTTGTCAAAAAATTGGTGAATTTGTCATTTTTAGCTGGTTAAATACAAATGTCATCTTCTCATGATTGGGATGTACATATTGGCTATGATAAATTCTAAAAATACTAACATTGTGCCTTTTGGATGTGTGTAGGTGAGAAAACCTATACTCACTATGTGGGAGACAATCAGGTGTGTTACAATTACTGTAGAGATTCATGGATTATGAGGTGGGTGTATTAGAAGTAGTGGGATTGGGATATGTTACAGATATGTTGAGGACCCATGTAAATAGGTAATTACTCATGTGAGACACATTTGATGTATTTATGGACACATGATGTATTTATTTTTTTGTGTGTGTGTACACATACATATATGATTTATGGCTCATGTGATTGTGTTAAGGATGAATGTATTTTATATCTATTTTAATTTTGGTAGATTTAGGAGATGGATATATCGATATTATGTATATGTGAATTCATCTCTTTTGCATTTAATATTTGACACATGTTAGCCTTTTTTATTTAACATTATGATGGATGTATAAAATTGATGTGAAGTGTATTTATGAAAGTGAGATGGGTTAAATATATATTTGATAGGCTTTACTTGGATTTACATCATTATGTTTTGACATGAGTTGAGTAACCTTTATTTTTATGTTGTGCAAGATAATATGTAAAAATGGTATGTAAAAATAATGATGTTTATTATGTTATACATGTAAGGCTTGATAGAGTCACAAGTGAAAAACTTAGTGCATCATGATATGGAAGATAATAATAACACCATTGACAATGCACATAGTGATCTAAACTCCAAATAAAATAAATAATGGAAACAAGATAAAAAGTGTTTGTAATAATACAACCATGTAAGCAAAACAAACAAGGAAATAAACAAAGAAGTAACTCACATAATTGTACAAAAATAAATCAAATAAATGGTCCATAAAAAAAGGTAAATGCATATCTTTTCATTCATCCTAGCTTAAAGTAAAACCCTTTGTCATATGAGATATTTTGACAATGATAACGATTCAATGATTAAAATGTGTAAGGAATGACCAAGGTATGTTGACTAAGGACAAGAAAGTTTTTGGATTTATTTTTTGTGATTTTTTTGTATTTTTTAGGGAGTTTATAATGTTTTGGATGTTATTATATTTTTTGGTGATGGTGGATGAGTTGACTTTAGATACCCCATGTGAATGAGTGTCACCTACATAGTCGATATGGACCTCAAGTTGATGTGGTTCTCCCAATGAGGGAAGGAATGAAAAGTAATGATATGATGTAAGATGATGATGATTAGATGAAAGGTAATCTCCTAATAAATGTTGATAAATGATAGGGTTTTGTTATGGATGGGGGTTGTTTTTTGGATGGATGAGTGATTTATCTAAGGATTATGTATAATATTCTATCAAAACATGAGCAAAGGTGAATCTATGTAATCACAAATATCAAAACTTAAACTAAAATTCCATGGGAAACTTGAGAAGATGAGATATATGTAAATGGGTATGGATGGATGGATAATTTTATGGGATGCCCCTAAATAAATAGGGTGTATATAGACAATGGTTTACACATGGCACAAAAATTTATTTTTTACCATGGTACTTGTTCAAATCACTATAAGAATGGTTTACACTTTTGGATAGGTTGTTTTTCTTTCTCTTTTTTGTTTTTTTTCTCTTCTTTTTTTAACATATATAAAATAGAAATAGAGCAGTCTAAGCATGGAATCACTTGAGGTGCATGATGCTAATTGGATCATTGAGCTCTTCTCCTTCTTCTATTGTTAGTTTATAAGTACCTAATTCATATTTAGAAATGATGATATATGAAACTAACCAATTAGGTTCAAACTCACCTTTATTTTTGTGATTGGATTTGGTGTTCCCTTTGTTTTATTTTAGAATAAGGCATTTGATTTCAAACTCTGTAGATCTATGTTTATTTTTATAGATATGATGGAGCCAGTTTTGATAGACTTATAAATGGTTAAGAGCATTAAGATTTTTATCATCCATAATATCAAGCTCATGTATCCTTGAGATACGGTATGCTTTGTCATTAAAGAGATTTTGTAAAGAGATACATAATGATAAAAGCTTGATTTCCACATGTAAGATGGACTTAGTGACATAAACATTGGAATATGGAGTTACCCATGTAGGAGAGCAAATGTTAGTATGGTAAGCCTAAAAAAATGGTAAAGATGTAAATGTCAATTATGACCAACATCATTAACAACATGCTTAAGTATTTTGAGGATGTTTTTGTTTGATGACTCTATTTGAACATTACCTTGGGGATAGTATGGTGTGGACTATTTGTGTTTGATATGTTATGCTTGGGAAAGTTCTTTGACATATTTATTTTTTAAGGATTTACTATTTTTGAAATAATGGCAACATGAATACTATAACGATAAATTATATGATTTAGGATAAACTCGGAAATCTATTTTTTGGTTATGTAGGTTTAGAAAATGGATTTGAACCACTTAGTAAATTACTCAGTGGTGGTGATTATATGGTTATGACCATCAAAAGAGTTGGGATTAATTTTTCCAATGATGTCTAACACAATGTGGAGAAGAGACATGGAGAGGTAATAGGTTGTAAGGGTTGTTATGGAGCATGTATTATGTCACCATATTTTTTTCATAGGACACATTTATTGACATATTGGCATGAATTAGTTTCCAGTATTGACTGGTAATATTTGATACAAATAAGTTTCTTTGCAAGGACCATACCACTAGCACCATAGATACCATATTGAGCTTATTTAATGACTAAGGTAGCCTCTTTAGAGTTTAAACACCATAATAAATTTCCATCATAACCCCTATGGAATAATGTATTTTCAAGGATAGTAAAGTGATAAGCATGTTAGATGAAGGATTTCTTGTGATTATGGGATAAGTTAGGAGGGATCACATATCCATGGAGGTATGTGTATATATCCTAGTACTAATGGGAAGTAGGACCAACAACCTCACAAAAAAATTTAGATTCAGGAGTAACATATGCTAGACACATAAATTGATCAAAAAATAACTAACAGTGAATGTCATCTTGATGCATGTTGAAGAGTGAACCAATCGTGGCCATAACATTAGCTTTCATGTTATTGACTCAAGGAACTTGATCAAAATGTATGGATTGAAATAATTGTTTAATATTATCCACCATCCATTTATATGCAATTATCTTATTATATTTATCTTGGTATTCATTAGTTACTTGTTTGATTATTAGCCTAGAATCCCCTAGAACTATGAGATGTTGGATGGTCCACTAAATTGTGAGCTTGGGGCCAAACACAAGAGCTTAATATTTTGATATGTTATTAGTAAAATGGAATCCTATCCAAAATTATTTTATACTTATATCACCATGTGGAGTGATGACCAAAACACCTACTCCCGATCCATGACTTGTGAAAGACCTATCAAAGTACAATTTCCACTCTAATGATCATATAAGGACATGATAGATTCATCTACAAAATCCAATATAATAAGCATGATAGATTGATCTACAAAATCCAATATAATAAGTTTGATGTCTATCAATGGTGCTTATGCTAAAGGTATCTACAAGTACTTGCCTTTTGATAGATTTTTGGTTGAAATATTCTATATCAAAATCACTTATAATTATGACTCACTTGGCCATTCTCCCTGTTAAAAAAGTTTTGGAAAGGAGATACTTAAGTGGATTAAATTTCACAATGATTTTTGTTTGATTATTGAGCATGTAATGGAGAAGTTTTTGGGAAGTATAAAAATTGCTAGACATGATTTATCTATGGTAGAATACTTTAGTTCATAATATACTAAGGTTATAATCAAACAATACATGCTCTTTCTATTCCATGTTCATCATGTTAAGCTAACAATCCCCCCAATGCATAATATGTTTTTGAAATACATAGTAGTATAGGCTTCCGTATAATTGATATCATTAGGTCTAGTTGATTATCTATATATATATATATATATATATATATAGATTTGAAAGTCTTATTTTCTTTCCTCATTCTAATGAAAATAATGTTATTTATAAGAATAACTATGAAAGGATGACATATGTCTGCAAGCCATGATATGAATCTATCGATGGCCTAAATTTTACCTTGAAAACTATGAAACTACTTGATATTTGTCAGTGGTGGCATTTTAATGATACTTGTGAACCTTTTAGGATCCACATATTTACTTTTTTTTTATATAATTAATCCCAACATATTACCTAAATTAACCCCAAACACACACTTATTTGGATTGAGGCAAACCTTGTATTCTCTCAACCATTCAAAAAAAATGTCTAGTACTATATTATTATATGATATAGTTCTTGATTTTTCCAAAATATAATCTATAGATTATTCGATGATGTCATAAACAATATCATGAAAGATAACTGCCATTGATCGTTGATAGGTGGTTCTATCATTATTTAGACCAAATGGCATTACTTGATAACAAAACATGTCCCAAAGTGTCATATATGTTGTCTTATGTTGGTCTTCATGAACTATTTTTATTTGATTATACTTTAAAAATCCATAGATTAAAGACATCTCATGAACTATTGTGGAATCAACAATCATGTCTATGTTTGGTAGAGGCAAGTCATCTTTAGGACATGATTTATCTATATCTCAAAATTCTATGCAAACTTTGATTCTTATTGGTTTCTTAGTGACTGGTATATATTAGATATTTACCTTGAGTAGTATTTTGGTCGTATGAATCCAACTTCTAATTATTTTTACAACTCATCATTCACAATAGTGAAAACTTTGGATGCATTTTTTTAGTCTTTTTTACCATTTTTTCATCTTTCTGTACAATAAGGTGAGGAACAATGAAGGATCCAACCCTGGCATGTCTACATATGAAATGCAAACACATATAAAAATTCCTTGTGAAGCAAAATCAAAATACATTATTCTTCTGGATTAAGGGAAGTAGCAAGTTTCATAATTTTAATATTTTGTTAAGCTATGATATTATTGTCAATAGTCTTTCCAATTAATAAAGTATATTCTTATTGTAACTTTGTTAGAGGTGGAGGAAGATTAAGTTCCTCTTCAAGGTCTTACTGATTAGGAATGTCTTTATCTAATATTTTAGAGGATATAGCTACATGGATATGATTGTTTGATTCTAAAATTTCCCCAAAGTAAGTGAAATTGTCCAATTGAATTAAAATCCATTCTTTTGATCATCAGTTGATATATGATCTCTAACTCTAAAAAACTTAGATATGGCCTTGTCATTCTAAAAATGATAAACCAAGGTTATTTTTTGTCAGTCCCATAGGGTAAGATGTAGAAAGGTTAGTTCAAGAATCAAAATGACATTATCATGAACTAGATTTGTCATAGATAGATCCTCAAAATGACTATAAATGAAACTAGTTTCAACATTCGAAGAGGCTTCCTCAGATGTGGAATAAGAATCACTATCATAATTTCATAAGATCACACTATATGGTTTGAATCCATTACCTTAAAAGGATTCATTTGTTGTGGATATTATAGGCTCGATGAGACCTTGTTCATAGAGACCAAGACCTTTTCCTTTATAGTTAATGATGTTACACATAATCAATTTAGGCATAGGATATTTATTACTTTTGAAACATGTAGATAATTGATCAAATTAGATCCAAGAGGAGTTATAATCTTCAAATTTTAAGTCAGAAAGGAACCTGCCTTCCATGAAAGAGGTTTCACCAATCTTAAAAACCACTTGCATTTATTTCTTATGATGGGACCTACTATGGCTGTTGGGGAACATATAATTTCTTCTTAAATAATGAGCATCATGGATTTCATATTCTCCCATACCTTTATACACAATGGATAATTTATATGGTGGAAATGTTGACATGGATGTGGATGGTGGATTTTTGGATGTAGATACATGATTAGTGGATGTATAAGGTGACTTATTATGATGGATAAAATTAGAAAGTTTTGGTCACTCCTCAATGGGTTCATAGGTAAATGGGAAATAATTTTAATTTTAATATCTCCCTTCCAATAATTTGCAATATTATCCATTTCATCATGAAAATAATTTAAGAATTGATGGAGTGTGGATGGAATGGTGTTCATGGCATGGATCCATGGATGAATAAGGAGTAAGATGTATGGGAGATCTAGATCAAGAACTTGAATGAGGGTTTCTTTGATGATAGGCCTCACTAATTGTGGAAGCTAGATAGTTCCTAATGGTTGGTGCTCATTATCATCATATACCTTTTTAATAATGATATTAGGCTCTAGTGATTCCATAGGATGTCCCAAATGATTTATCAAACATAATGTACATAGATTTAAGTTTGATATATTTTATATAAACATCATTTTTAATTTATGCTTTGAAATGAAGACTTATATTTAGAATGTAAAATTATGAGATGAACCCATGGGTGAAATGTTTGAATCATCATATGTCACTACAAACACTTAGAAGTTAGACAAATTGATATATTCTAAAGCTTTGGATTCTTGAAATGTTTTTTACCTAATGTATAAGTGGGAGATGTATTGAGAAGGTCGAAAATGTAAATTTGGGTTGGAATTTTCTTAAGCTACTCCATAATGTGATATTTTCCTTTAAGGGTAGGCAAAGAGACATGTGGAATTATAATCTTTGCACACCTTGTGCTAATGACACAATATCAAGAATTAATTTTGATTAAAAAAACATGATGATATATATGGTTAATGTGATTGACTATAAAATAAAAGGGATGAGTATCTTGGTCGAAACTATTCATTTGGTTTTGATTTTGGCATTGTTTAGTATATGATTACTCATACTTTAGGAATGAATCTTGATGTATCCCTAGATTTTGATTATTGAAGGTTGAAACATGATTCTCTACTATTGGAAACAAAATAAATGATGAAAAGGTACCTAAGATAAATTCATAATCATAATATTCCACCTAATCTACAATTATCTTGATCTGGATTTCAGCTTCATACAAACCTAGCTTGATCACAAGGATTAACTTTACATTGATGTCTTTAACTTGTTCACTAGGTTGTATAGCCTTCATCAAATGATATGGTTTATCAAATTCCCTTAAACCATGTTTAAATTTATTTAGAATTTACTTAGATTATTAATTCTCCTACTTATCACATCTCATTCACTAATCCATTCTTTTTCACTTTTTTCATTTACTAGCCACTCTAGACAAGCTCTTCTCTTAGTTCAAAATACCAAACCTTATTATAGGTTTCATGAAAATAATATAATAAATTGGATAATATTTCATGATCATATTATACTTTTTAAATCCTCTTTAAACCCAACAATCTCTTTCTAATACTCACTTTCACACCTCAACCTCTATGTAGCACCCTTTGGCTAGTAGCCTTTTTTCCACAATTTCTTTTTATTTGCATAAACTATCAACCTTATTGAGTATATAATAAAAATTTACAATACCCTCTATCTCCTAAAAACCTTCCATAAAGTTTCAAGGTTTGAATCCAAGTTTAGGTTGTACTTCCTTTGTACATCTCTACCCAATTAGGCATATTAGGCATCTACACTCTTGCTTAGGCCTCCAATCTATACTGTACAGTCTTGTATCAAAATAAAAACACTTGATTCTATATACACATGTAAAAATAGGTAATATTATAAATTTTCAGAATTTTACACCAATTAGAACTCATTTTATGGTATTTTTGGTTATGAAACCCTAGTTGGGTGACTTCAAGGGCCTAGAGGCTATTACTTTCAATTTCTTGAGTTTTTAAACCATTTTAAAGAAATAAAAAACCATGTCTAGGTCTTTTTTTACACTAATAAACTTTATAAATATAAAAAGTGTCATTATCAATCCTTTCAAGATCTTAAACATGCAAGAAATAGAGGATTGTGTTCTCTTAAACCATTGTGTGGGACTGTATAAAGGTCAAAACTCCAAATCTTGGGTTTTAAGTCACTTCAAACTTCAAAAAGACCTATATCAGGTATTTAATAGTAATATACACATTGATAAGTGGAAAAAAATCATTTATCAACCCTCTTAATTCTTAATGGCAATAGAAACATAGAGGATTGTGTGCCTTTAATTGACTATGCAAGGTTATCAAGGATCTGTATACATTCACAAGGTTGCTAATGCTTTCTAATGGTCACTCTCAGAACCTTAACCTATGATAAACTCATGATATTATTTAAAAAAATCAATGTCCTTAAAACTTCTCATACCCATACACTCATTCTTATCTTGGAGTATGCAAATAGGGTACTAACTTGTGCAATCAGGGATCTTTGAGCAAATAGGGTTTGATCTTCAACATTATTGAGTATCATATCCTTACTATAAAATTTGCATTCAATCAACTATTATAACTTATAATTAATAATATCTTCATATATATACCATCATATCAAAAATGTTCATACCTTATACCTCAATAAACATCAATCTTACTTTCATACCTTAAACTATCAGAAATGTGAATAGGGTCTTAAGAGGGAGTTGTTTTCTCCTAAGTTACTAACACTTTGAGTTGCTTACTCAGCCACCATAAGGTCTATATGATCCTTAATACAATAAAATAATAGTACACAATGATAATTATTATTTCACCAACCTAGAATAGTTACTCAAATCCTTCCTCCTTGACTGTAACCTATAGCCCCTTCTTGATTGTCACCTACAACCAATCATCAACATGTGACTTCACACAAATATCAACATGATCATGGAATCAATTGCCTTAAAGTATTATCTGTAAACAAGAATAGGTTATATTATTATCAAATGAGATTGAAATACAATCAAAAAACTTTTCTTTATTCATGTGATTCAACCATCATTACATGTACAATCCATGAAATGACTTGATCACCTTCTTGAGAGACTTTTACCATCTTTTTCTGCATTGTTCCCTCACTCTCCTTCTTTGATATCTCTTTCCTCTCTCACATTATTCTCTATTCCACACAACTACTTACAACTTCCATTCCATCCAACTTCAACATTGGTTTGGGTGGTTACATAACTATTCTCTTACATCCAACATGAGCATAGTGGTTACATGACCTAACATGACTCTTAAAGATCACCACCTTTATAAATTTGACATGACATGTCTTAAACACAATTTTACATGACTTATGGGACACTTTTATATAGCTTATCTCACCTAGCCACTTCATACTTGGCTTATGGTCCTCCTATATGTAATTCAAATATTTGAATTGTCAAATTTGCTCTTTTTGGAGGGAAAACTCCAAACTCACATAAAAATCACTCTTATAAATCTAAGTGACTTATAATACACAAATGGACCTTATAATTTCTATCACTCACATTGAAATTACTAAATTTACCAACTTTGACCTCTAATAATAATAACACAAAATTGATGTCTTCTTACTTGATGCTCCTGCATCATACTCCCCAAGAGGGAGAAAAAGTGAATGCTATAACTTCTTTATTGCCTTATAGTTTAGTTTATGAGGATATTTTATGCTTATCTTACTACTTATATTTATGCTTATCTTAATACTTATCATCCTTTCTTTGTCCTTTCTCTTCACTAGGTTATTGTTTTTCTTCTTCTTTGCTTTGTCTTTTCTCCTTGTCAATGCATCCTCTACCTCTATGAGGTGTACCAACTACTATAACTTCTTGTTTTTATCATTTTCTATATTTTATAAGTTAAATTTTCCTTCATCATCTTCATATAAAACCAATTAATTCTTACTCTTCTTTCTTATGCTTGTTCTATGGCTTTCTTCTTCATTATTTTCAATTGGTTTATGCATCTCTATGTGTCTTTGCTCCTTTACCATGCTACCTCTTTATTCCTTATGCTCTAATAGTCTCATATCCATCTCAAAATTTATCACTTGATAAAAAATATTGCCTCTTGCTTCTTCTTCACTACATTCCTTCACATCTTGATGTGTCTCCACATGACTTTGTTCATCTTACAAGGACATTCTCTTAACCATGTTAACTTCAGCATGGTACAATGTTTTTTAGCACCTTTTAGTCTTACCACCATCATGAAATTCAACTACTAGCTCTGATAAAACTTCACCCATGAAATATATTAGCTTGTCAATTTGCTTATGATCCCTTTACTTTCTTGCTTTTTTGTGACTTTGTTTGCACAACCCCTTGTGCTTATCTATTTTGCTTCATTATTGATCCTTTTTTGAACTCATCCTTGAAATTTTATTATTTTACTTCACCTAATTTCATCCCATTTGATGTACCAAGAATATTTTCTAATATCTCTATTTCTTATTTCAACTTGAGACCATCCACCTCTTTACAATCTTCATCAAGTATTGGTCCATATTATTCTTCATATTATTGGTAAACTTGATCCTTGACTTATCCTTGGACTCCCCTATTGATGAGAGTCAAATAAATATCCTTTAGTTTCATGCCATGTTTGTCAATCACTCTTTGATGTGCTTCATCCTCACCTTTCTCTTTCACAAACTCATCCATCAATGCTATTGTTTCTATGTACAAAATATCTTTATTCTTTGAAATGTCTTCATATGAATAATCATAATTAACATTAGAAAATAAACTTTGTGAAAACTTATCTTATTTAAAACCACCTTATTGTTGTACCTTCGTCTCTTGGTTTTTCTATGCTTGCACCATGTCTTCTAATTGCTTCTTGACATTACCACTTTCTTCTTTTCACATGTTTGTTTGAGTTATACCTGCAATATTACCCTCTTGTACCCTTTTCATTCTCTTTGCAACCCATTTGCTTCCTTGTATTATATTGGATTTAAATTTTATTCTCATTTCATATCCTTCATGCTTCTTAGATTAGTAACTTGTCATGTCATCTTGATACATTCTTCCCTTTGTTCTTTGCCTTCATTTTTTTTCTTGTTGTTCACCCATGTTCCTATCTTGATTGACCTCTTTCTTGAGTTTTACCTTATTTATTCCATCACCTATTTTCTTGATCCACTTAGGCCAAACATTTCCATCCCCTTGTATCACTTTTGAGGGTTGTTCTTTATTCTCCTTCTTCCAATCTGCATATTAGCCTTTTCTTATTCACATGTGCAATTAGAATCAATTGTCAAACACTCATTTACCTTCATTTATGACTGCTGCAAGGTCATTTATTCATTCTTGTCTTCATGGTGTTCCTTAATTTATTCATTTTGGGCCTCATATTTTACTTCATCTTCAATACTTATCATAGAATCATATTATTCCTTTTCTATTTCATCTTCAACATGCTGAATGCCTTCAATCTTCATCACTTTGTCCTCTACAACAAGTTATCTTTCTTTATATTCTTCTTGATGGGTGATGTACTACTCCCATCCTTCACTATATTTAAATCCTTATACTTGTACTTCACCAAACCTTTCTTCATACCTGCATAAAAAAACTCAAAGGAAATGTTAGAATATAAAATGAGAGACCACATAGTCTCGTTGAATGCTTCTTGCATAGACATTTTTCTATTATCTTTGACTTCTCTCTCAAGTTATTCTCTTAGAATTTTTATCTCCTTCTTGTTCTCCTCAATTATAACTCTCTTCTCAACCTCTCTATACTATTTATCTCTTGGAAACTTCTCATTCCTCATGCCTCTATGGGATGCATTCTCTTCTTCTCATCTCTCAAGACACTCATCTTGTGCCTTCTCTCTCTCTTGAGTTGCTCTAGTGGACACTTCACCCTCTTATTTACATTGTAACCAATAAATTATCTTCTTTTAATCTTCACGAGATTCACCATGAGCTTTATATTATCTATACTCTACCTCAACTCTCTTCTCATATCTTCCACTTCTTTTTCTACATCCATCTTCTCTCTTCTTCTTTGCTTTTTAGGCCTTGTCTAGACCTATCACTAGCAAGATTATCAATATTGCCTGTTAGATCTCTATTGTATATTTTTTATTCCTTTAGTCCTCTATCTAGGACTCCTTTTACCCTTATTGACTCTCTCTTGGAGTCTTTTCTCTCTTCCTCTCTTGAGCTCTAATGCTCTCTTCAACCTATCTTTTTTAGTCCTCTCTTGAATAGCTTCTAATCCTTCTCATTGGAATTTGGGGTTTTTTTACCTCTATTTATCAATATTATATTCCTCTATAATGACCTAAATATGCTATTATTTCAACATACTTCTCCCATAATACCCTGCAATTGTCATCTCATGCAAACCTCATAACAGTCCATGCTAACCTCAATCAATAAGCCTTAAGAAACTCAAAATAAAAGTGAGCCAAGAGCTTTCCTTGATCTGATACAAAATGATGAATAGGTACCTAGGATAAATTCATAATCATCATATTCCAATTGATCTATAATGATCTTGACCTAGATTTTAGCTTCACACAAGCTTGGCTTGATCACAAGGATTAGCTTTGCATTGATGTCTTTAACATATTCACTATGTTATATAGCCTTCATCAAATGATATGGTTTATATAATGACCTTAGACCATGTTTAAATATCTTTATACTTTTCTCATATCATTCATTCTTCTACTTATCACATCTCATTCACTAATCCATTCTTTTTCACTTTTTTCATTCACTAGCCATTATAAATAAGCTCTTCTCTTAGTTCAACATACCAAACCTTATTATAGGTTTCATGAAGACAATATAAAAAATTTGATGATATTTAATTATATTAGTATACTTTTTAAAACCCCTTAGTCTCTCTCCAATACTCACTTTCACACCTCAACCTCTATGTAGCACCCTTTGGCTAGTTGATTTTTTCCCCATAATTTATCTTTGTTTGCAAAAATTATCAACCTTATTGAGGATTAAATACCACTTTACACCACCCTATATCTCCTTAAAACTTTCCATATATTTTAAAGGTCTGAATCCAAGTTTAGTTTGTACTTCCTTTGTACATCTCTACCCAATTAGGCCTATTAAGCCTCTACACTCTTGCTTAGGCCTCTAATCAGTACTATACGATCCTATAGCAAACTAAAAACACTTTATTCTCTCTCCATTTGTCAAAATAGGTAATATTATAAATTTTCATCATTTTACACTAGTTGGAACTCCTTTTATGGGGTTTTTGGTTATGAATTCCTAATTGGGTGACTGCAAGGGCTGAGAGGCTATTAGTTTCAATTTATTGAGTTTTAAACCATTTAAAAGGAATAAAAAACCATGTCTAGTTATATTTTGACACTACTCAAATTTAATAATAGATAAAGTGTCATGACCAATCCTTTTAATATCTTAACCATGCAAGAAACAGAGGATTATGTTCTCTTAAACCACTTTGTGGGTCTGTATAAAGGTCAAAACTCTAAATATTGGGTTTTATGTCACTTAAAACTTCAAAAAGACATTTATTAGGTATGTAATGGTAATATCCACCTTTATAAGTGGAGAAACATGATCTATCAGCCCTATTAATTCTTGAGTACAACCAAAACATAGAGGTCTATGTGCCTTTAGTTGACTGTGTAGGGTTCACAAGGATCTATATGCATTCAAAAGGTTGAAAATACTTTACAATGGTTACTATCAATACCTTAACCTATTTCACACTCATGATAGGATTTAAATAAATAAATAAATTTCTTTTCCACTTCTCATACTTGTAAACTCATTCTTATCTTGGAGTATGCAAATAGGGTATTAACTTGTGCAATCAGAGATCTTTGAGCAAATAGGGTTTGATCTTCAAAATTGCTAAGTATTATATCCTTACTATCAAATATGCATTAAAAAAAATATTCTACTTTCTCATTAAGCATATACTCATTATATGGCATCATCATAAACATGTTCATACCATATACCTCAAGAAACATCAATCTTACTTTCATACCTTAAACTGTCATAAATGTGAACAGGGTCTTAAGAGAGTTGCTTTCTCATGATTTCCTAACACTTTGAGTTTATTAATTATCCACAAAAGGGTTTGTATGATCCTTAATACATTCAAAAAATAGTACAAAATGATAATTATTATTTCACCAACCTAGAACAATTATTTAAATCCTTCCTCCTTGACTGTAACCTACAGTCCCTTATTGATTATCACTTATAGCCAATCCTCAACTTGTAACTTCACACAAATATCAACATGATCATGGCCTTAATGAAATTTAAGTATGATCTGTAAACAATAATAGGTTATATGCTTATCAAATGAGAGTGAAATATAATCAAAACTCTTTTTTTTATTCATGTGATTCAACCATCATTACATGTACAGTCCATGAAAGGACTTGATCACCTTCTTGAGAGGAGTTTTACATATTTTTATGAATTCATCCATCACTCTCATTCTTATATCTCTATCTAATTTCTAAAATTATTCTCTACTCTACAAAACTACCTAAAACTTCCATTTCATCCAACTTCATTATTGGTTTGGGTGGTTACATAACTATTCTCTTACATCCAATGTGAGGATAATGGTTACATGACTAAACATGACTCTTAAGGGTCACCACCTTTATAACTTTGACATGACATGTCTTCAACCCAAATTTACATGACTTATGGGACCTTTTTATATAACTTTTATCACCTAGCCACTTCATACCTGGCTTATGGTCCTCCTAGATGTAGTTCAAATATTTGAATTTTCAAATTTGCTCTTTTTGGAGGTAAAACTCCAAAATCACTCTTATGACTCTAAATGACTTCTAAGACACAAATGGACCTTAGAAGGTCCCTCACTCACATTGACATCCCCAAATTGACCAAATTTGACCTATATTAACAATAACACAAAAATGATGTCTCCTTACTTGATGTTCCTAGATCAATCACTAAGAGGGGGGTGAATTAGTGTACCAAAAATATTTATTTTAATTATATCCACTCATTCATGAACCATGAAAGTAACACTGAGATCTAGAAATAAATAAAGACCATTCACATGAACATTACACAAGAAAACACACATATGAGTGGGAAACCTTCAATGAGAACAAAACCCACTGTGATCCCTAAAAATGGAATACAGTCCTATAAAAACAAAAGATAATTTTTTTTTATCACCAAATCAACTTGGAGCACCAACCCCAATGAAGTTAGGCACCCACTTGACTAGGCTTTAGCAAGCACATACTTGCAATGAAGCACCAACTCCCTAAGTGACTCAACCACCTCATCAATTTTGATCACCACATCTCTACTCTATTGTTATGGTCTCATTTCAATACTTTCTTCTACTCTACCAAGCAATATTTTATTTGTTTATTCCATTCGCCACAAATAGGCCTAAACTGACTTGTATATTATACTATTCTCATGGTCACACACCACTTAGTTAATAAAAACACATTCAACCTCTTAGGTAATCCATAGGATAGGTTTTATAAAACTTCATGAACATGATTAAAATTAACTTTGGACCCCTTTTGGTCTATAATAACTCAATTAGGCCTTACTCCTCTTTTAGGCCTCAGAGAGACCTAATTACATTAGGTCTATCCTCTTGACACCAAAGCTTGATATTATTGGAACCATATGGATATATTAAATAATAAAAAACAATTAAATAATTTATATAATTATCTCTAATAACATCCTCCATTCTTGATTAGACTTATATATTTTATTCATATCATGAAAACTCCTTTAGGATAAAGTGCCCTATTAGGCCTGTGTACCTCAAAAATTTGCCTTATAAAAATGAATATAAAAAACCATTAAGATACTAAATTATGAAAAAAACATGTATATATATTATCCATGACATTATGGTAATCACAAAATTCTTGGAACACTTTCACTCAGGAGATAAAGGCTCAATAACATATATATAACTCAATCACTCAGAACTGCCAATTTACCTCAAAAACTAGTCATGATGACTTAGACCTCCAACATGTTTATAGACACTTTTCATGACTCATAATTAATTTAAATGGTCCTATGATATATATATAATATCCTTATATATAAATATCATATGGTCTAATGGTTAATATTGGTCTTGTAGACCAATTTCTTGACCTTATATCACACAGTCTTATCTGAACTAGATAGGTCATTTTTGTGAGCAAATTTTTCACCATATTCATTGACATATAAAACTTATTAAAAAAATTAACATGACTTATAATTCATAAATGAACTCTTGATTCACTTTTTTTCATCAATCTAATATGCATATACCCTCAAATCCATCTTCTCATCTTTGCCTAGGTTTTGCACTATTTTCACCATTAGGTCTGTCTACAACTGATTAAATTGGATGAATAATTTAGAAAATTTTAAGGATAAAAAATATTCATAAATCATCATGGAAATGAAAAATAAGTCTATATATTTTTCACCCATCCATTTTTTTTCTTGACCAATACAACTTTTGAGAGCTACAACAACTTCTTAACAAATAAGCCTATATCTATGTATTTTCTCTCTCATATGAATAACCACCATCACCTAGAGGTACTTTATAGAGTTTAATACATGATACAATAGCTTATATAGTAATTTAAAACCATCCTGAGTTGTTTGAACAAGATCTTTCATATCAGGTCCTTATTAGGGTTTTAGGAAGGTTTAACATAAATTTTGGTGTTAATAGATTTTCATAAAGAACTGGCCCTTGAATCCAAATCTAATGCCTAGAGATACTATACAGGATGCTTATCCATCTCTCATTTATATATTATGTTCCCATGAAGAGGTCACACATGCCAACAAACATCTAACAGTGATTTTTAGGTCTTCAGACCTTATTTTGTGAACTCGAGAAGGCTTAAAACATTGATTCATGCAATTTACTTTAAATTATGACCTCAAAATTTGTAAACATACCTAAAAAAATAAACTTACCTATTTTCATGCTCATATATGTGTAATTTCCTTAAAATATGATCTTCATACGTTATTAGGCTAGGCAGGGTCTAAGAGAGGTCTAGGTGTAACCTTAGTCTAATGGTCCTACCCCTATAGGCTCACCCTAAAACTCTCATGAATGCATCAATACTTCACATACATGATCAAATAGTTCCATGTAACCTTAACATGCCTATGTTCATCCATTTTCATGCACATACCTCTTCATGTCATGACTAGGTTTCCTATACACTTTGTCATCAATGACTTGTGCCTTCATGCAACCATAAGGAATTAGTTGTCTTCAAATTATCTCTTTCTCTTTCTCTCATTATAACACTCTCAATGACAATGCTATCTCAAATCACCTTGTCATATCACATAATACCTACTAGGCTTAGTCACCCTTGACATCAACCTTCTCAAGATGCATCTTTGACATCAATGACAAACTTGGTTCTAATATTTTAATCATTGTGTATAATATTTGAGTGTTTAATAGTGAATCCATAGCCATTCAGTGCTTGCCTCCTATCATGGGTTTTATACTCATCACAACTAGAATACAATGGAGCTTTTACTGAAGTAAAAGAAATGGTATCAGAGCCTGAAAAGATCTACTATTGAGAAGATTATGTAAGAAATTATTTATTTCTTATCTTATTTTTAAGTTTCTTTGCTTTGAAAATTTCTTTGGGTAATTGTTGCATCAAGTCATTGGCCATACATAAAATTGTCTTAGGCCCCTTTTATCTCTGTAAAATCTGTTCCCTATCTAGAAATTTCCCATTGTCTAGAAGTTAATCTCTAATAATGGAATTTGGAAAATCTCAAGAATCTTCTACCATTGAGATTATTAATGAGTCTAAATTTGAAGGATTGTATGAATTACTTCCCTTTATTCCATACCAACTCTCTGAGTGCCCTGACATAGAAGTTATAGAAGAAAACCTTGAAAATGAAATTAGTTTGCATAAGCCTCCTACTATAATGTTTTCTTAGGTCTATAAAATTTTGAACTTCAAAAGTCTAAGTTTGTGTATAATAGTACTTATTTGTCTTTTGTAAAACCCCATATTAAGTCGGTCAAGCTTACTCTAAGTTATAAGCCCAATAAATCCTTCCAAACAAATTTGTTGTCTTTATTATTAGAAACTTAATTTAATTATATCTGATCTCATGAGGATGTCAAGTTTGTTCATTTTGGTCTTATTAGAGTCCTTATAACTCCATTAATCCCAAGTAATATAAAACCAACGTTATATCTAGATCTATGTGATAAATGTCAAGTAATTTTTAAACACGCTTATTAGTTATCTAGTCTTGGATAGATAAATGATAAGGTTATTTGTTTTGAATTTTGTCCTAACCTTTTAGTCACAATTTGTGATAAGGGATGTAAATAAGTAAAATTTGGATCTCTAGATTGTTGGGGACTGTTTACCTCTTTGTTTGGTCTAGACATGTTTGGAGAATTCAATTAGGCCTCCATAAACCTAATTGTTGTCTATAGTATGACCAATACCAATCATCCCAATATCCTAGAAGGTTAAGTGGAACCGTTCAATTTAAAAAATAGCATATTAAATATATAGAAATCCCTTTTGATTGGATGAAGAATGTTTCACCAAAGATGAAAGGTCAAGCTAATGTCCATAAGACTGATGGAAGAACAATAAATATGGTACCTAGGTCTCTTTCTTTTAATTGTTCTTCTAGCACAGTTTCACCTCATAGACCATCTTTTAGTTCTTCTTCAAAAAGAACTGTTAGATCAGGCCATATATTTATAGAAAATGAAGATATCAATCAAGGACCTGATCCAAAAGATTAGCTACCATCTACAATGATGAGTCTTCCTAGAGAAAAAACTCTTGAATTTTATACAGATAATTAGGTCAATCTGTACAAAGGTGGAAGATGGCCACCTCACAAAGGAATATATCGATAATAAGAAGGTGTTATCAGGTATTTGTATGTAACTTACCAGCCATAATAAGAAGTAAAACCTTCAAATGAATATAAGCAGAGGAATTATATGTCTAGATTTAATGCACAACTTGCAAAAAATCTTAATGACCTATGTAAGGATGTTTTGTCTATAAAACATAACCTAGATAGGCTGGCTATTATTGAAGATAATACCAATCATGTTAGGTAAGTTTGTAATGATGTTCATAAATATACAGATCAAGCTCTCAATTATATAAAGCTTACTCATGATAAGGTTAATACGATGCATAGTGCTATCTCTACTTTTAGTACTCAATTGTCTTCTATAGATACCAAGTTAGTATCCTTAAAAGATAGTCTTGAGTGGTTATTTAAATAAGAGCAAAAATAAATAGTCAAGATAGAAGAGGTTCTAGACCAAAAAACTATTTTACCCCATGGAACTAGTTATATTAATTTTGGCACTTGCTTTAGGCCATAGAAAAAGAACAAGAATCCCAGTACTTCTCTTATGCAATAAACTCAAATCCCCTTGCATCCATGGTACCTAAATATTGATGATACTCTCAATCCTCTTAATGAGATAATTGCTTGGTGCAACTCCATGAGAGTAATCATGGTCGCATCTAATCTCAACCCAACTACCACTACTATGTTTGCTTCAAAATTTTCTGGGGAATAGTTACACAATGGTGGGATTCAATGTCCAAACAAAAACAATATATTGATGTACATAATCATCCTAATCCTTTAGCTGCTTTATATAATTTTTGGTAAATGAGTTTGCACCTCCAATAGGAAATTGAGAACTTGAATCTCAAAAATGGTTGCCTAAGATGGAGCTTTGTGATTTAAAACAATTTGATGCTTTTGCCAAATAATTCAAAGAATTGGCTTATGAAAGTCATTATTTTGGCTTGATGGAAACAAAAATGAAGTTTATAAAAGCACTCCCCTATAATCTTATTGATAATGTGATTGCTTATATTGACCTCAAAGGCTTAATGATGGTTGACATCTCTCTTTTTGATGTTATTAATTTTGCTAAGCAACAGGCCATGCAATTAGTTTCTGAAACCAAAACCATCCATAAACTTACTAAGCATCAAGCCTCCCAAATTTCTCTTGTTTTTCCTGAAACTATGCCATTTGGTTGTTGACAATTTGCTCAGCCCCAAAAGTAACAAAAGAAGAAGCACCTCTCTCATTTTTCCTTCAACCACCACTTGTTCCCTCGCAAGAATTCTTATACTCCTCCACATCACTTCCTAAAAAAGTGAACATCTCCTCATCCTCCTTCTAAAACTCCTATTTTCTATATCTGTCACAAACCTGGTCATATCACACCTCAGTGCCATTGGAAAAATTTAGCTGTTAAAACTATCTTCTCCTTTAATACAAGTGTGGTGGGATATAGTTGACACTGACAAAGATCTCTACCAACAAGATGACATCTATGAACCAATTCTAGATGAAATATCTGATGAAGACTTTAATGATGATGCTGACACTCTCGAATCATTAGCTGATGATTTAGAACAACCACTCACTAACATGCAATGGCCATGATCTCATGACTATTCAAGTCTCCCATTTGAAGCTTTTGGATGATGGTTTCATCATCATAATGAAATACCAGAATGGGATTATAGACCAAGGAACAAAGGCTACAATAGAGGATGAAGCCAATCCAGAGGAAGACAACCATTCATGCAAAGAATGCCTCCTATAATGCAAAGGCCTTTTAATCCTCCTTTGAAATTTCAAAGTTCTTTCAAGCCAAGCGAGTCTTGGGTTTGAAACAAGTTCACCAGTACTGATCCCCCAAGATAAATTCATTATTCAAAGATCAAACCTTAGTGGGATGTCATCTTACCTACTTAAGAAGATGATGAAGATACAGAGGTAATAGATTCTTTCTATTCAGAACAAGAATATTGTCCTGAACAAGGATAATGTAGCAATCTCCAAGAAGAAGCAAACAAAGCACAAGTAGAAGAAAACTTCTACCAAGAGCAGATTTCAATCCAAGATCTAGCAAGACATAAACTGGTATGTAAAAATATTCCTCCATTGGGAATACCTCAACTAGCTTATCTTACACAATTGATCAATGGAAAATTTTCCCAATTTATTACTATTGAAATTAATGGAAGACTGGTAGATGCACAAGTTGACACATGTGCTTCACTTTCCTTTGCCAAACCACAAATCATCCAAGACTGGAAGAAATTGGATGATTCTCTTTCTTATAAGAGCCTAGATGTCTAGGGGAATAGTTTTGTATGCAATATGTACAAACATCAATAGTTTCTAAGAATACAAAATAGAATCTTCCATTGTGATTTCTTTGCCTTAAGCAAAATGCCTATAGATATTTTATTAGGATGAGATTTTATTGATAGATATTCACCTTATGGGTCAACAACCAAAAGTGTCATGTTCACCATTGAAAATGAAAGGCTCATAATTCCTCACCTGATATATTCAACTAAACAATTCCCAAGTTTAATGAATCAGACCCCTAAAAATGTAATCCTTGCTGAAATACAAGAAATAGGAAAAAGTATTGAAACCACTATCTTTTCTGATAACCCTCAGTAGTTCTAGACAAAATCCATGTCTGAAATGGAGATTAAACTCTTAGAAGGCAAGCAAATGAAAACTAAGAAGAAAATCCCAATTCATTCATAGGATTATAGTGATATGGAAATTCAGATAAAAGAATTAGAATCTAATGGCTTTATTTAAAAATCAACCTCTCCTTATTATTGTTACACCTTCATTGTAAACAAGCATTCAGAATATAAGAGAGGTAAAAAGAGGATGGTCATCAATTATTGACCATTAAATGCCATCACCTAGCCATTTCCATATCCAATACTAGATAAAAGTTATCTACTTGAGAAATTTTCAAAGTGAAAATATTTCTCACAATTTGATTATAAATCTGGCTTTTATCAAATCAGGGTTAAAGAAGCTGATAGAGAAAAGATAGCATTCAGCTGCCCTTTTGGTCATTTCCAGTGGATAGTGATGCCATTAGGCCTAATGAATGCTCCAATATATTATCAAGCCTACATGGATGGCATATTCAAAGGCACTTACGATTTTCTTTGTGTATATATAGATGATATTCTAATTTTTAGTAATTGTCTTTTTGATCATTACTCCCATCTATTAAAATTCTTAGAGCTGGTAGAAACTATAGGAATAGTTTTGTCTGAGACAAAGATCCAACTCTACAAGATAGAATGTAATTTCCTTGGAATGATTGTCAAGGATTCAAAATTACAAGTCCAGCCACATATTAAAGAAAATGTCACCAATTTTCTTGAGAAGCTTGACAAACTAAAGCTTCAAGCATTTTTGGGATTGTTAAATTATTTGAATAGTTTCTATCCTAATTCTAGTGAATATATGTTCATACTTCAAGAACTCCTCCAGAATAAGAAATAATTACAATGGAAGGAAGAACATACAACTATTATTAAGAAAATAAAATCCAAAGTATCTTCACTTTTAGAGCTACATATCCTGAAATCGGACCAATTCATCGTATACACTGATGCTTTTGATACTGCATGGGGAGGAATGCTATTTTATAAATTATAAAATAAAGAGTTTGTGTGTGAATTCTCTAGTGGTGTGTTTAGTTCAGATGTTTTGAAATGGATCTCTTCTGACAAAGAGATTTATTCTATTAAGAAATGCCTTGAGAAATTTATGTTGAAATTACTCCATCTACCACATTTTTTTTGTAAGAACCGATTGTACTACACTTTTTACCTTTTGAGAAAAGGATCATGGTAGAAAATATGGTCATGGTAAATATGTTAGGTGGAAAGCCTTTTTCAATCTATTTAATTTATATATTGAGCATATAAAAGGTATCGATAATATCATGGCAGATTAGCTTAGCAGAAATCCTCCAACAACATTAATGTATCAGCCCTATCCTAGTTTTAAATTAACCAGAATCTATAACCAAGGATTTGCTTCTTTAAATATCTTGGTCCAAGAACAGATCTTTAGAGAAGGGTTGTATCCTTGTTATACACAAATTTCTTATGCAATAGATATAGATATACAAATGTCCTATGTAGCTTCTATCAAAGCAGACCATCACAAGAGAATAGGTACATTCACTATTAATCAATTAAATAGTGAATTACTTTATCATCAGTTCATTGAAATGGTAAAATGACTTTTGTGGACTTGGTGGATCAAAATTAGATCATCACACAATGACCATATTTAAATATGGATTGCATGGTTTAGACCACATCATATTCATGAAGAAGAAAATAATGATCAAGACACCATTGTACACACCATCATTCAAAGATAGCTGGAATTGGAATCTTATTTTCATATTAATCCTCACTGTCATACATGTGATGCTAGACCCCAGCATTGGCATCTTTCAAGCACTTTCCAACTAAGGTGCCTTTTCCATCCCATTAGTTAAGATGATCTATTGACTAAAGTGGAAGCAATGTTGGACCCACCAGGACAGATGTCCTCATCTAGCACCTCCAACAACATATCACTGTAGCCAACTTTTGTGTTGTAAAGCATGATAGGATAGACACTGCCTTGGCAAAGATTTAGGCAGGACCTCCCAAATGCTATAAATAAGTCCTCTTTGCTTATGTTGAGGCATCGAATAAAACTCTTAGAGATTAAGTAGTTTGCTATTGATCCAAGCATATGCTCTTCTCTTGCCCTTAGTGGGAACCTAAGAATCAAAAACTTGGTTTTAATATTGTAATAGCTATGTGTAATATTTGAGTGTTTAATAGTGAAGCCATATATTAAACAATCTCCCCCTTTATCATTGATGGAAACCACTCTCATAAACTTCTTTCAATAGAATATTTCTCCCCCATTCTAAACTTTCTCCCTCTTTGACATAAATGATAAAGAGATGTTTGAAGCTTCTTGGATCATACCACTTGCAACCAAAACACTCAACACATAGTATTTTGAGTTTATGAGACACCATACAAACATGATCCCCCTATCTCCATGCATACCTTCTCAACACTACTCACTTGTTCTTAGAGATAATGAACCACATGATTAGTTTCCCCTAAGCACTTGGCTTCCTTAATGACTGCTAGGGGTAGGAATTATACCCAATTTGTGTCTTATATGTTCACAAGTTACCTTTGGAAGTGGCTTGGTTAAAATGTCTACAATTTAATCCTTTGTAGAAACATATTCAAGTTTAACACTTTTTCACTTACCTACTCTCTTATGAAATGATACTTGATGGGAATTTTCTTAGTTCTTGAGTGCATGATAGGATTAATTGAGATGCTTATGGCACTTGTATTGTCATAATAGATAGGGCTAGGACTATCATACTCCACCTTATAGTATTTTAAGGTCTATCTCATCCATATGACTTGAATGCTACATGAATCTACTACAATGTACTTAGAATCATAATTAGATAATGCCACTAATGGTTGCTTCTTGATTATCCATGAAAGTAGGCACTCACCTAAGAATAAATATCTTCCACTAGTACTCTTTCTATCATCTAGACTCCCTACCCAATCGGTATCTATATAGGATATCAAGTTAAACTCCTTTCTTCTTGGGTACCACAACTCAAACTCCATAGTCCCCTTGAGATACCTAAGTATCCTTTTAACTAATTGCAAATGATTTTCCTTTTCTTGAAATATTCCCACAAGACCTATTGCTTGTATGATGTCAAGTCTATAGGTAGTAGTGTATAGAAAACTTTGAATTATTGACCTATATGATGTCTGATTGACCTTTGGAGACTCATCTTCTTTGCTTAAATTACACCCTATGATCATAAGTGTGATAGCAACCTTGAAATATTCCATCTCAAATTTATTAAACATCTCTCTTATGTACTTAGCTTGTGAATTGAATATACCTTTTTTAGATTGAATAATTTGTAACCCAAGAAAGAATGATAGTTATCCTAGCATAGACATCTCAAACTCCTTATTCATCACATTTGTAAAGGCCTTATCCATACTCTCACTATTTCCACCAAAGATGATGTCATCCACATTGACAACTACTATCAACTGATGGTCATATTTTGTCTTTATGTATAGATTACTATATTCAATTCCTCTTTTGAATCCTTGGTCTAATAGATACATATCCAATCTATCATACCAAGCTCTAAGATCTTGCTTTAGACCATAAATATCCTTTTTAAATCTATAAACATAGTCTTTATTACCTAATAATGAGAAACCCTTAGGTTTCTTTATGTACATCTCCTCTTCTAAGTTCTCATTTAGAAAATCAGTTTTGATATCCATCTGATACACTTTGAACCTTTGAATCCTACATATGCTATAAATAATCTGATGGATTCCAATCTTACTACTAAAGCAAAATTTTCCTCAAATTCTAACCCTTCTACTTGGGAATACCCTTTCATACCAATTTTTCCTTGTTCATAATGACTTCTCCATCTTCATTCAAATTGTTCCTAAACACCGATTTTGTGCCAATAACATTCTTGTCTTTAGGCCTAGGAACTAGTTCCCAAGTTTCATTATTTTCTATTTGGTCTAACTCTTAATTCATAGCACCCATCCAAAACTTATCTTTTCTTACTTATACAAGTTTATTATGTTCAATATTAGATAATAGAGAAATGTTATCTTGATTTATTTTACTTACCAACCTTTTTCTTATTTACATACCTACACCTTATTGCCAATGATTTGTGATTCAGGATGATCTCTTTGAATTTGTCTTGAGGGGCCTTTTAAGTCTTTTCTTTCCTCAACTTATTCTTCCTCATCAATATATATTTTTTCCTCTTCATTATTGATGTCCAAATTATCTGATGTATGCTTTGATCGTGAGTAAAATTTCTTTGTCTCATCAATATCCACATTGGTGTTTTCCACTATCTTTTGAAACTATTGTTATAACATCTATAGGTTGAACTTACTAATTAATATCATAATAATATACCTTCATCATACCTAGAATAAAACTTACCTAAGTATTCCTCATCTCTTTTGATGAAGCATTTACTTGTAAACACTCTAAAGTGTTCTACATTAGCAGATCTACCTTTCCATAATTTATATGGGGTATTGTTGCCATTATTCTTTATTTTTCCTCTATTCAAGATTTACATTGAAATGCTCACTACATCTCTCTAGTATCCATAATCTAACCTTGACTTATTTAAGATAGTTATTTCCATCTCTTCTGTCCTATCCTTTATTTCAACTACCCCATTCTACTGAGGTATCCTAACTACTGAGCACTGTCTCCTTATCTCATGGACCTCAAAGAAGTCATAAAATTCATTAGACTAAAACTCTCCTCTATTAAATCTTAAGAATTTTATATTTACAATCTTCTCATTCTCAACAATATCCTTGAATGCCTTGAACTTATCAAGAGCTTCTAACTTTTCTTTCAAGAATACTACCTAAGTATTCTTGTATAGTCATCTATGAGCAACATAAAGTAGATATCTCCTTGAATACTTTGGATTATTTTAGGACAAAAAGATCAGTTTGTATTAACTAAAATGGTCTTGTAGTATAATATTCCTTGTAATTGAACCTTCTTCTAGTCTACTTACCATGTTGGCAGGCCTTATAAAGTGTGTTTGTAGGTTTGGTGATTTTAGGCATGTTTTTCGCAAACTTCTTGGAGCTTATCTTGACCATAATGTCAAAGTTTAGGTGGCCTAAAATTATATTCCATATCCAAATTTCATCCATATTTATCATAAAGAATCTCTCCTTTTTTTATCTCATTTAATACATATAGATTGTTCTCAGTCCTTTTACCATTGGCAATTAACCTTCTTGAGTTGGCTCTCCCTATATCACACCCTCTATCATTAAAGGTTAGTGTGTGTCCTTGGTTACACATTTGACTTACACTAAGAATATTATGTTTCAAACCTTCCACATATAACACATTCTCTATCTTGGTCTTCTCATCATCCAAACACAAGACACCCTTACCAACTATATTGGCATTTGTGTTATCTCCAAATCTTATTGTTCCTACAACATTATTTTTCAATGAGATTAACCTTCTCTTGTCCCCTATCATGTGGTTTGAGAAAACAATATCTATATAACATTTCATGCCTTATCTTGGATATGAAAGGTAGTCTGAGCTAGCATATATTATTCTCCTTTAGTCTTCTGCTCCTCCTTCACCTTGTCCACAGGGTCTAACTTATTTATCTACTTCTCAGTGGTATGACTATATAACCTCTTTACTTGACTGATCTTCCTCATATACCTCATCTTGTAATCCCTTGAAATATTTCCTCTCTAATCATAATTATAGCACATTATTCTGATTCTACTATTGAAATGGACATTCACCCTATTCCTTGATGAGGAATTGATTCTTGCATAATGTCTACAATCCATATCTCTTTATTGATTACATGATAAATAGTAACCATTGAATGAATTTACATACCTTGTCTATTTGATGTTGAATGATGCATCTATACCTTTTTTGTCTCTTGAATAATTCATAATCTTCTAGACCTATTGATGATCAATTTAAGTCTCATATTTGATAGTTTATGCATATGTCTTTGAGGTCCAACTCTCCTTGTGTTATTTTTGGCATTATTTGAATAAAAGGTCTATATTTTCATGTGGAGACCTCTGATTATTCAAAATATCACCAAGGACTTTAGTTTTCTTTTCAAATTTATAATGTGTCTTCAATTTTATTGTTACCTGATCCAATTCTACCTTCAAGGACTCTATTTATATTCCAAACTTGATGCATTCTTCCTCCTTGGTCTTAAGACTTACAGTGACAATATTCATTTAAGTTTCTAATGATTTGATTACCTCCTCATGTTCATTGGTGTTGTTACTTAGTCTCTCTTCAAATATATTATTGTTTTCCTCATAACTCTTAACCAATGATCTCAATTTTTTATTCTTATTTATTTAAAACTTCAACTCCTCTAGATCGCTCACCAATTCTACCTCAAGGTTCCCTTCAGCCTCTTATTCATCTGATTCTTCATCATCCATAAGACTTTTCCCTTTTGAACAACCCTCATTATTTGTTTCTATATCCATGAATAAGGTTTCATTTCTATCATGATCATTAATATCATCATCACTATCATATGTACTTGTGCCACTTAAATTAGATGAGTTACTATCTTATTTGATATAGAAACCTTTCTTGTTCTTGAATGACCCTTTATTACCTTTATAATTCATAAAACCCTTTTTGCTTTTATCATTCTTATATACCTTCTTGTTATCACCATGATGTTCATGATGTTCTCTATGATGCTCATTATTATCCTTGTTAGGACATTTAGATGCAAAATGACCAATATTACCACAATTAAATCACTTGAAAGGAAACTTTCCCTTATACTTACCTGATCCTTTCCTTAGTTTTCTAACAAAAATAGAATCTATCTTGTCATCATCAATGTCTATGTCAACATCATCATTGGAATTTTTACCTTGTTACTTTTTCTCAACTTTGAATTTAGATTCCTTCTTGGAAGGTCTTCCACCACTTGTTCTCATTTCATGGGTAGTCAAGATGCCATGAAGCTCATCCATATTTAGTATGTTAAGATATTTGATCTCTTCCACAATAGACACCTTTGAATCAAACTTATATGTTAGGGATATCAATAAATTTTATACTACTATTTATTCTTCAAAATTCTCTCCTATAATTATAATGACATTTACCACTTCATCTACTCTTAACAGATAATATGTAATGTTTTCATCATCCTTCAGTCTCAGACTCTCAAACTACCTTTAGTGGGTCTATAACTTTGCTAACTTGACTTTGGTGTCTCCTTCACAGATGGTTTGAAAATCCTGTCAAATTTTTTTTAATGTATCATAATGCATGACCTTTAAAAACTTTGAATCTAAAACACCACACAAAATTACATTCACTGCCTTAGAGTTGTTCTCACTTGCCTTCTTTCCTACTGTGTAAGTTGGTGGTGTATAAGGTGGAGTGAATCCATAAATAATAGATTTACATATATCATATCCCAAGGACATTATATATATATATATATATATATATATATATATATATATATATTATACAAAATTCATATTTAATCCCACTAAAGAGATGATCCTTATTGGTTGAGAAAGCTCCTTGTATTGGATGACTAGACATGCTTGCACTTCTAGGATATTCTTTAAGTTATTAGGTCTACTTTAAAAAAAAGGATATAATAAAAAATATTATAATTAAAATAAATAATATGGCAGGGGGTGGGGTGAATTAATGTACCAAAAATCTTTTTTTTAATTATATCCACTCATCCATGAACTATGCATTGAGATCTAGCAATGCATAAAGACCATTCGCATGAGCATAACAGAAGAAAACACACATATGAGTAGGAAACCATCAAGGAGAAGAAAACCCAATGTGATACCTTCAAATGGAATATATTACTATAAAAAAAATATATCAAATTATGTTGATCAACAACTCAACTTGGAGCACCTACCCCAATGAATTCAAGCACCCACTTGATTAGGCTTTAGCAAGCACCTACTTACAAGGAAGTACCAAATCCATAAGTAACTCAAAACCAACTCATCCAAATCATAAATTTTGATCACCACATATCTTATCTCTATTAAATTCCCATTTCAAGACCTCCTTTTGATCTACCAAGCAATATTTTATTCTCTTATTCCATTCACGACAAATAGGCCTAAACTACCTTGTATATATATTATTCTAATGGTCACACACCACTTGGTCAGACACACACCTTTAACCTATTAGGTAAAACATATAATAGTTTTAATAACACTTTATGAACATGATTAAAATGAACTTTGGATCCTTTTTATTTTATAACAACTCAATTAGGCCTTACTCCTCTTTTAGGCCTCATGGAGACCTAATTGCATTAGGTTTGTCCTCTTAACGCCAAAGCTTAATCTTATTGGAAATATATGGATCTATAAAATAATAAAAAACTATTAAATAAAATATTTAGTGACCTATAATTACCTCTTACATTATTTATTATACCTATATCTTTCATTCATACCATGAAAACTCCTTTAAGACAAACTACCCTATTAAGCATGTGTACCTCAAAAGTTTGTCTTGAAAAAATGAAGATAAAACACCCTTAATATACTCAAATATGACAAAAAAAACATGTACATATATTATTAATTACCTAAATGTTATCACCAAATTTTTGGAAAACTTTGACTCAGGTGATAAAGGCTCAAAAAAATCTCTGCAACTCGCTCACTCAAAACTGTCATTTTACCTCAAAAACTAGTCATGGTGACCAAGACCTCCAACACCTATATAAACACTTTTCATGAATATTATGAATTTAAATGGTCATATGAGATATCCATACTATCATTATATATAAATATCATATGGTCTAATGTCAAATATTAGTCTTGTAGACCAATTTCTTGACCTTATATCACACAATCTTATCTAAACTAGATAGGTCATTTTGTGAGAATATGGTCAAACCCTCAAATCCATCTTCTAATCTCTACCTAGGTTTTGCACTATTTACACCATTAGGTTTGTCTGTGATTGGCTAACTTGGATGACCAATTTAGAAAATTCTAAGGCTATAAAATTTTCATAAATCATCATGGACATGAAAAATGTGTCTTTATATTCTTCTCCCATCTATTTTATTTTCTTGACCAATAAAATTTTTGAGAGCTATAATAAATTCTTGACAAATAAGCTTGTATCTATGCATTTTTTTCTCTAATTTGAATAATGACCACCACCTAAAGGTACTTGGGAGAGTTTAATACATTATATAATATATTTTATAGGAATTTTAAACCATCCTAAGTTTTTTTGAACAATATATTTCATATTAGGTCATTATTAGGGTTTTATGGAGGTTTAACATAGGTTTTGGTGTTAATGATTATTCATAAAGGACTGCCCCTTGAATCCAAAACTAATGCTATGAGATATTATCTAGGAACCTTAACCATATTTCCTTAATATATCAGGGTCCCATGTAAAGGTTAAATGTGTCAAAGAATGTCTAAAAGTGCTTCTCGAGTCTTGAGACTTTATTCTATGAAATCAAGAAGGATTAAAACATTGATTCATCCAATTTACTTCAAACCATGACCTCAAAGTTTATGAACATGCCTAAAACAAATTATATTACCTCCTTTAATGCTCACATATGTATATTTTCCTTCAAATATAATCTGCATACATCATGAGGCCAGGCAGGGTCTAAGAGAGGTCTAGGTGTAGGCTTAGTCTAAAGGTCCTACCCCTATAGGCTCACCTTGAAACTCTCATGAATAATTTAATGCTTCACATACATGTTCAAATAGTGCCATAAAACCTTCACATACCTATGTTCATCAATTTTTATGCACATACCTCTTCATGTCATGAATAGGCTTCCTATGCACTTTGTCATCAATGACATGTGCCTTCATGCAACCATAAGGCATTGGTTGCCTTAAAATTATCTCTTTATCTTTCTCTTTATCTCATGAAAAAACTCTCAATAAAAATGATCTCTCAATACACCTTGTCATATCACATACTGACTACTAGGATTAGTCACCTATGACATCAACCTTCTCAAGATGCATCTTTGACATCAATGATAATACTCAATATCTACTTCTCTATCACCATGATCGATTAAATATTGGAAATAGTGTTTGAGACTCATACAATAGTTGGTGGAATGCCATTTTATTTTGAGGTAATGGTAGTATTCATTATCTATATTCCACTCAATTTTTGGATTTTTTCCATCAAAAGATTTAGTTTTTTTTTAATGTGATCAAGTTTGTAGTGATTAATTTTTGAAAGACTACTTCGAGTGGTTCTCCTAAAGGAATGAATGTTCATTTTTAATTTTATTTTCAAAATTGATCTCTAGTTATAATAATTTTTTTGATAAGTTGGGTGCTTTGGATTTTTTTAACATCAATTACACCATCCCCTACCATGTTCTTGTTCTTTGCATAAAACTTGGGTTTTAATTTTGTCTTGAAGATGAGTTGTCTTATTTGAATATTTTGATGGTACCTTTGGCAAATAGTGCTCTTTCAATTTGAATTCATTTTTATATGATTTCATCAAATGATGTATCATAATGGATAATCCAATTCCAAATTAGAATTATTTATAAATATGATTCTGGTGTAGGAATAAGAGGAGGAATTTTTAAATAGGGCATGGGTGGGAAGGACAAAAAGAGGAACTAGGATATGAAGATGATCTAGATATGAGAGGATGGGGGGTTGAATACATCACCTAGACCATCATATATAAGTCTTAATGGCATATTCATTGGAAGAGAGTCATAGTATAAGTTTGTCATACCCCAAATACTAGAACTAAATATTTTGGGCATAGTCTGGTGGAAAAAACTAGAGTGAAAGACTTACTAATGCTAATTGGTAGATCTACAAGTCTAAGACTATGTTTCATAAGAGTATAGACTAAAAGAAAGTCTATGACATAATGGTGGTATTATTTTGGAGGTTATGGGTGGGTTATGGTAGTAATAATTAGAGTGAAAGTGTTGTTGATTCCTATCTATATATCTACATGACTTAGACTGTGCTAGGTATGGACTGGTGGAAGTTTACGTACTTGTTTCACCATGATAAAATATTTTCCCATTTGGAAGACTGGGTATTATTATATTCCCTTTATGATCTTTTTATATCTTATTTTTATCCTATGGGAGCCTAGGTTATGGGTGGGTTATGGTAGTAATAATTAGAGTGAAAGTGTTGTTGATTCCTATTGATAGATCTACATGACTTAGACTGTGCTAGGTATGGACTGGTGGAAGTTTACGTACTTGTTTCACCATGATAAAATATTTTCCCATTTGGAAGACTGGGTATTATTATATTCCCTTTATGATCTTTTTATATCTTATTTTTATCCTATGGGAGCCTGTTTCATATAGTTTAATGACTGTTTAATTATTTCCCTCTCCTACTGGGAAAGGGATGAAGCTTCGTTGTATTATCTATTTTCATCTATTTCCTACCATGTACTAGGATGATGTTAGTCTACCTAATATAGACTATCTAAATTTGAGATTAAAATGGAGTATATCACCTTTTTATGTGATGTAAATCCCATGATTTGGACCAGAGGTTTAGGTTCAAAGGTGGATGTTAGAGGACTCTTTTTAGAATCTCCCTACCTTCTCAAAGATAGAATGTTATGGGTTTTTAGGGAGGAAGTTAGAGGATTTATCTTCAAAATTCTTGGGGTTTACGTGGATTATAGAAGAATCTACCCCTTCCTTCCTATAGTGGATGTTAGAGGATCCCATTGTGTTATAGTTTTAGGAAGGGAAGATGTTGGAGGATTTCACCCTTGTCTTTTTCAGTTTCTAGGGTGTGTCTCAAAACCTCAGGGTACTGCTTGATGGTCAGTTGTCTTATTATGTAATGGTTAAACCAACCACCATAATAGGAAGAGGAATGATGGTAGATAGATAATTGAATGTTTCTTCACCAAAGTGGAGACAAAGGTGATTTATGATGGGCTAAATATTATTGACTTGTATCTAGATACTACTAGATTTTTGTAGATGATTTAGATATTTCTTTGTTGTGATTTAGTAATTATTTAGACAAGTGGGCATGCAAGCCCACTAACTATGCTTCAAATGAGTAGAGGCTATGCAAATGTATTGAGGATATAGAATATTATTATAAGATTATCTATTTTTGGATGGATTTTATTTTGTATCATAAGCTTAAGGGAAGCTCTTATAAAGTGTGACATCTATTATCTATATATTCTATTTGTTGAGGGGTTACCTTCCTTGATTTTATAAGGTTGTGGGATCTTTCAAACCCTCTTGTTATTTGAATTTATTTGGATGTTGAATATTTCAAACCCTCTTGTTGTGCCTATTATGGTTTTGGGATCCTTAAAACCCTCTTTTTGTGATTTGGTATGGTTGTGGGATCCATAAAACCCTCTTGTTGTGATCTGGTATGGTTATGTGAGCTATAAAATCCTTTTGTTGTGATATAGTATGGTTTTTTGATACTTCAAACCCTCATGGTTATGGTTTCATTGTTTAAAACCCTATCTTGGTTGTGGGACCATCAATAAAAACCCTCACTTGTTTGGTTCATAGCTATGACTTCAAAAGCATTAACCCTTATCAAATAAAACTATTATTTGTAAATATGGTTTTAAGTATTTTTTAGGTGACCATGGGAGCTAGATTACTAAGGCATGCAATATTTGAAATAAGGAGGAGAATCTCTCCCCATTGCATTTTTAGTGTTATATAGATCTAGTATGGTCAATTAAAGTTCAACATTATATGAAAACTGTCACAAAAGTTTTCAGAATGGTCCTCAAAGGTCATGATAGAACGTTTAAGTAAGTGTAAGAGCCACTTTAATGCTTGACCCACCTAGGATACATGAATTGAGTATTAATAGATAATTATTGCTACACATAACATTTAAACATGCCATATAAAAATCTTCAAGTTGTTCTCTAGGATCTCCTTTTATTTTTTACTCGTTAAAATTTGGGGGCTCAAAATGTGAAGGAAAATTCACCATCATCATAGTAATGTCAAAGGGATGTGGACAAATCTCTTAAAAATTAAACTTGTTCCATTGGGAATAACAACCATATTTCAATCCTTGTATTTGATCCTTTATACTTTATCATTCTTGGACAAATTCCATGTCCTTGAGTGGTGATGTTTGATTTGGGGTTTGGTTTAGATTTTAAAACTAATTTTGATTTAGATTTATACTTTAAAATTGATTAGGATTTGAAAATTGATACTAATTTAAAAATTGATTTGGATTGGGAATTAATTTGGATTTATGAATTGAAATTGATTTGGATTTGAAATCATACATGGATTTGGATTTGATTTTTAATTTTTATTGATGTTTTAATTTTAATTTTAAATTAGATTAAAATTTTGATTTTGATTTGTCGATTGATTTTGATTGAAGTTTGGATTTAGATTTGGATTTGAAGTGAAATTTGAATTTTGATTTTAATTTTTATGTTTGAATTGGTATTAAAATTTAAATATATTTTTGGATGTTAAGCTTTATTGGTGTTTATATTTGTATTTGGATTGATGTAAATTAATCCTAGCATATTGTTATTATTGATAGGATAAATCAGATTTGTATTTGGCTTGGTTCACTTGTTGTTTGAAGGATTGTTTGGAATATGGGATTTAAGATCATATAAATAATTTTATAACATTTTAAAAATATGTTCAACGGAAAATACATGGATTTATTGGTATTTTTCATTTATAACTACCTTTTCTTTATCCACATAAGTTTGGGAGACATTTGCAAAATTGGTATGGGAGGATCTTATGATGGCCTTACTGTTACCTATAGAATCATTTTATGTTCTCATATATTGTATAATAAGATTTTTAATTGTCATATAAATTATGAGATACAATTATTTAGGCTCAAAATCAGATGGAAACTTGGGTCTTAATCATAAGAGTTGTATCAACACGTTAATTGTATTTTCTAGGAGGTAATCAATGACTTTAGTTGGTTGCTTCTTGGGAAAACTAGTAGAATGTTCATATTAATATTGAATGGGTCCCTCATAATTATCATTAATATAAATATTATTTTATTGGTTTTATATTTGAGAGGGATCATTTCCAAAAGATTCTTCTCTAAATCTAGGATTATTCAATAAGGTATGGTGCCTTATGATGGGATAAATTGTTTAAAGTTTGTGCTTGACTCCAAAAATGTTTATGACTCATAAATAAAAATATAAATGAATATAAAATGGTTATGAATTATTTAATTTTTTTATGTCTTGATTAAGGCTTTGTTTGGAAGATTTAAACTTTGATTTTTAAACACAAAAGACTTCACTTATGTGGCTTCCACAAGAGCTTAAAAAAAAAAGATATTCAATAAAATGTTGTCACCAAATATTTCACCCTATAAGAATTTTTTCAAGCCTAATATAATATTTTGGAAACATTGGTATACTTTTAGGTATGTGGGTTTACCTATAGTAGAAGTAAACCTCTGGGTTTAAGGGCTAGTTTCCCTGAAGTTATCTTGAAGTGATTATCACCTATACTACTAATTGATTATGGGAAAAAGGATAGAAGTATGCATGAAATAAAGTTAATATAAGTGGGTGATACAAAAAAATTATTTACATGAGACCATCATACTTATTTCACTAAGAAACAAGACCTACAACACTAGCTTCAAAGTCTTATAATTCTCTAGCATTATTATTTCAATATGAAGGTGATATGCATGAGGCCTATATAAGGTGAATGAACCAAAGATAAGTTTTAGACACTATGGATACTTATAAACTTTAAAATATACCCATACAATTTATAACACTTCATATGACCTCCTAGAGTGGAACGGCTTGCATCAAACATGGAAGGATTGAGAGAAAGCAAGGATAGATGAATATTAATTAACTATTCACTATACATCTCTTCACACACTTTGAAAATATGATATATAATATAAAAATAGATTGTGTTCATTATTAAAAGGAAAATTACAACATCAAACCATTATGGCTTCGCTATACATGGTGTGGAATTAACCAATAAGAGCCAAAATGGCTAGAACTTATAGAATGTGAGAGAGGAGAGAGAGGAATGAAGTCCAAGAGTCACTAAAACATGTGTCAAGATGATAAGAAGAGTTAAATATATATGATAATGGAATATGGAATAGGTCATGTATGGTCTCATAGGATAAATGTCCTTCTAAGTCATAAAATTCCTCAAACTTGGAATAAGACTCTTCAACTGGTTATTTGAAAACTACCTTCATCATTGGCTTATCTTGAGTTATCCTTAGTATAATAGGGATAATTTAAATTATTTAAATATTAAGTGGGAGTTATAAAAAATCCCCAACATGCATTTTTTAGGTCCCTAATCATTAATATTATTCTAGACATGAGTTATCACTGCTTGTAGTCATAATCACCCCTCTTTTCATCACCTCTCACACTTGGCACCAAATTTGTCTTCAATTTTCCAATAAAATACATAAAATGGAGTGTTTGAAACTTTTAAATGTTCCTAATTATTTTATATTCATTAGGTATAACTTAAAAATCCTCCCTCTTGGAGTTTTCATCTTCTCACTTGGTGATCACTCCTTGTTCACCATGCCAATTTGGAATGGCTAAGATGAAGGTGTTAGTAGAGGCACTTATGAACTTATATGAGGAAATAAATTAATATTTTGAGTTATATTAAGTCAAATTACTCCTCCCAAAGTTAATTTTATCCTTTGAAACCTTTTTGTACCCAAAAAACACCTAAAACTATCAATAAAAGCCATTTTCCACCCTATTCGTACAAGTAGGGTAGAATTAAAATTGATGGGAATTATACCCATGGAATCCTATATAATTTTAAATCATATCCTAAGTCATTATATCCCTCATAAATAGCTCTCCTTCTTCATCCCTCCAATCAGGTCCTTGGCAAGGGTTTTAGCCTCTAAGGATTGCTAATAAAGTTGTGACATTAGAACCCTAAAAAAATCCAACTAATTTTTTTTTGGGGACCTCTTAAACACCTCATATCTTATATATATCCCATGATATATGTCTGTATAGTTATAAGATTCCAAACTTGCCTTCTTGAGCTTCTCTCTTCATTCTGTGTAGGCCTAAATTGGTTTGAGCCAAAATATGGATTATTTGTAGTATAATCTACATTAAAAAAGTTAAAAATACCTTATAAATCCATATATAGGTGTTAAAATGTATTATAATGTTTATCTATCCCTATAAGTGGTATCTAAACCCTTGTAGGCACTAGGCCTAATCAAGATTTAATAGGATTATCTCCATGCCTATGGGTTTAGGCTACCCTATTTGGTATTAATCATATAATAATACTTATAAATGTTGGTATATGTCCAATACATATTTAAACATCTTATTAAAATGTTTCCATATGCCTATAACTCATTTCATTACCTTTTGCTTGTTAACTCTACAGGTTACACCTCTTTGGGAATGTCCTTTATTTGAGACAGAATAGAGGGAATCTACCCTATTATCTTAGACAAAAGGATGGTATGAGGGGATTATAAAAGTTATGATGATGTTATGTACCTATTTAAATTACTTTTTCACATCAATTACCCCTCTAAATCTCATAAAACCCAAGGCAGACTTTTAGCATGATGTCTGTGTAGGCTTTTGCATATGGACTATGGATTGTATGAAATAACCCATTATCTACTCTATTTTCATATGATGGGAGTCTACTAAGGTGTTTTTAATCACTATGGAGTCCCTTCAAACATGTTGATCATTAAACCCTTGTCAAACCTTTCATTGTTCACCTTTCACTTGATATGCTCAGTTATCTTAGACAAAAGGATGGTATTGTCAGGGGATCTGTAGCTCTACCAATTAGAGCACAATTGATTACTATCTTATATGCAATTAAACACAAAATTATACCAGAATGATAAAGTAGCTAGAAACTTGAGACAACAAAGAATTTGAGAGACAATACACACTCTTGTATTAAATACTACTAGAAGAAAATACAATAAGGAAGATGCCACTTCTTCCTCCACCTCAAAGGCTTGCCACACCTCAAGACCTTCTTCCCTCTCTCTCTTGCTCAACACAACAACTCTAAAGCCTGAGTTGTTATCCCTCCTTGAATGCTTCAGCTGATCTCCTTGACCTTACACCTGTAGATCTCCTTGACCTTGCTAGCTTCAATGCCTTTACTTGCCTTAGAATAAATTTACAATACATGCCTTATGGGTCTATAAATAAGATCCCATGCTTACAAAAATAGAAGTCTAACTACTAAAATTAGACACACAGCCCGCAACTTAAATTAGCCCCTTAGCATGCAAATACTCGGTTCAACTATCTGACTGTTCGTCAACAGCAGTTCCGAAAATACACAGGTGACCGACGTCGGTCCCTACTGGTCTGGTGCTGCCGACGTCGGCCAACTTCCTGCCATCGTCGGTCTCCTTCTCCACTGCACTTGACCGACGTCGATCATACTGCCGATGCCGATGGCTCTGGTTCTTCAGCATCCTTCCTTCTAGTGTCTGCAAATAGTTGAAGCTTTTAGCTCCACACCACAACAATCTCCCACTTGGAGATAAACAGTTACAACCTGTACCTATCCCTGTACACCATCTATTTTTTTCTTTAGGCTCTGTATCCCTTTTCAACGTCACTCTTGAAGACCAACCACCACGCAAACCTGTGATGTAATCCCTGTATCTTATGCCACAAGAATTTTGTTGCTCCCAAATTCTCCATGACATACTTCTGAACCAACTCTACCCTTAGCTCAGAAAACTCCCTGCATATGAAACCCTACAACAAGTAACACAATACAGTAACAGGATAATGTAGCTAATATTATCCAACATGGTAAAGATAAAATACAATGGTCAAACCTCCATTGTTCTCCAGCATAATCAAGACCATATACCATAGCCTTCTGTCTCATGTATCCATCCACTCTCTTCTCTAAAATGGGAATCCATCCCTCTATCCAGTGCTTTCTTCCAGCTGACAACACTACCAACAAATACCTGTTTGGTTCTCCAAGGACTCACACTCCTCATCCATGCCAAGCTCCCACTGTTTCTGGATTCTACCTGCATTGCTTCTTCCATCTTCCTAGTTCATGACTATCAGTAAGCAATATAAAGAAGGTGAACAACGAATATGAGGTTCACATACCTTTCTTGACCTCCACATTGGTGTTTGAGACCTATTAATTCACCCAACATCCATTCTAGTGACCGATCTATGCCATCTCCCAGTCTGCTCCCGACCAATGTCGGTTCCCTGCACTGACCCTGACTGCTGACATCGTTTCCTTGGCTGACGCCGGTGTCCCTCCTGCCGATGTTGGTCCTTATGACCGACGTCGAACTTCTCCTGTCTGACCTACCGACCCTGCTGGTCTGCACATGACCGATGTTAGTATCTGGATGACTGACGTCGGTGCCAAGCTACCGACATCGGTGTCTGTGTGTTCCTGTAAGTGATGAAATTTTCATCCGTGAGCTCTTCTTGGATCAAACCTCTGTCCATACTGCCCCGCTCAGACTTATTCAGCTCCTGTGACTGATCTCTATCCTTCATCTCCTCCATAAACACCAAGGCTTCTTTGTTCCTATCAAAGGCATCAAATTTCCTCTTTCTGCAATGAACTGTATTTGTGCACATACCTTTTGAATCAAGAACTTCCATTCCCTTCCTATTCTTGTGACCAAACCTATTAGGCCACATCTTCGAATCTACACCAAAAGTAGAATCAGTAATACAAGTAGACAGATAAAGAGTATCTGCTTTCTTACCTCTTGCTAGAACAAGTGCTCCCTTGGTAACCTTCCAAGAATCTATTGTGAGGGTTATTGTGCATCCCTCATCTCCCAACCTTCCTACAGAAATCAGACTCTGCTTCAAAATCAGAACATGCATGACCTCTTTCAACACCCACGTGTTGTCAATCTGCAATCTCAGCTGCACTTTCCCTTTGCCAACTATCTGACAAGGCATACCATCCCCTAAATAAAGAACTCCAAAGTCTCCCTGTTCATACTCATAAAACAAATCTCTGTTTGGGGATACATGAAAAGATGAACCAGAATCTAAAATCCATGATCCTACCTGACTATCTGAAGAAAGTATGAGAGCATCCTGCATCACAATATTTGCATCCTTTGCTTCTTCAATACCTACATGTTGATTCTCTTTATCTCTCAACCAACACTCCTTCTTTGTATGTCCTTTCTTTCCACAAAACCAGCAGGTAATACCTTTGGACTCGGATCTCCTACCTGACCTTGATTTCCCTTGCTCAACCTTCTCCCTTTGCCTTTCCCTGCTTTCTGCACTTAGAGCATTCCCTGATGATTCACCTGTGCTTCTCCTACGTATTTCCTCATTCAAGATCACACTCACAACATCATCAACTTTTAAGATTTTAGAAGCAGATGCAGAATTACTTACTGCCATAACCATACCATCCCAACTTTCAGGCAAAGAACATAAAATCAAGAGAGCCTTTACCTCATCATCAAAAACAATATTGACTGAAGCTAGTTGGTTTACCAAACCATGGAAATCACTGAGATGAGTATGTACCGATCCACCTTCCTAAATTTGCAAATTAAATAGTTGATTCATAAGATATACCTTGTTAGAAGCCGAGGGCTTTTCGTATAGATTTGCCAAGGACTTTATTAACTCTTCCGTTGTCTTACACTGTGATTAGCTGGAAATCACAGATGATGCAAGGCTCAACCTTATGGAACCGAGAGCCTTCCGATCAAGAACATTCCATTCTTCATCCTTATAAATCCATATACAGGTGTTAAAATGTATTATAATGTTTATCTATCCCTATAAGTGGTATCTAAACCCTTGTAGGCACTAGGCCTAATCAAGATTTAATAGGATTATCTCCATGCCTATGGGTTTAGGCTACCCTATTTGGTATTAATCATATAATAATACTTATAAATGTTGGTATATGTCCAATACATATTTAAACATCTTATTAAAATGTTTCCATATGCCTATAACTCATTTCATTACCTTTTGCTTGTTAACTCTACAGGTTACACCTCTTTGGGAATGTCCTTTATTTGAGACAGAATAGAGGGAATCTGCCCTATTATCTTAGAAAAAAGGATGGTATGAGGGGATTATAAAAGTTATGATGATGTTATGTACCTATTTAAATTACTTTTTCACATCAATTACCCCTCTAAATCTCATAAAACCCAAGGCAGACTTTTAACATGATGACTGTGTAGGCTTTTGCATATGGACTATGGATTGTATGAAATAACCCATTATCTACTCTATTTTCATATGATGGGAGTCTAATAAGGTGTTTTTAATCACTATGGAGTCCCTTCAAACATGTTGATCATTAAACCCTTGTCAAACCTTTCATTGTTCACCTTTCACTTGATATGCTCAGTTATAGTCAACTGTGACTGTATTGTCTTGCTTAGGAAGTGACACATATAGATGAGCTTTGGATATTAGACCTTGAATCATCTATTTAAGAACATCATAAATTCCTCAATGTTAATTCATGGTTATAATTGTCTACACTAGGCCTTGAGTTATTCCAACACATAGCTATTGGGCTCATTCTACATTGCCACTGTATAGTCAGCTATATATGACATTCTTGGAACAAAAGAGGGAACCTATTGATGCATTTATACTTTTTGGAAACTATGTCAAATGGTATAAGATTAATTTGAGGTCCTTTAATCAAATTCTATCAGCAAATACTCATGTCTATAGGTCTAATCACTAAGGTTTGACTTATGGTACTGTAGGTACCTACAATCAAGCTATAGGTAGTCTCCTTAAGAACAATGGTATACCTATATGTTGTGGTCAAGACCAAGACCCTATATTCCATCCCACATTGATGTTATTTTAAACACTAGTGTCTTCCTTACCTTTATAGGACCACTTATCATGCATATATACTCCTTTATGCTTGAGCAAGGACTATAAGGTCATTTGGAGTTCCAATACTATAGTAAACACTAAAAATTTATAGTTCATTATGTGATTTGGAAGCCTCCTAGCATGATATTCTATTGAACAAACCACTCACTCTATTTTTCAAGGAGTTACCCTATATTAGGGATTCATTATGCAAGACTTAGGATCTATCTAGACCTCCTACTACATTATTCCATGATAACTCCAAAAGTAAACAGGGCTCTATTTTGGATCTTTTAAGGAAACTTGTCCCTGAACTTAGTTTCTCCATGTTGATCATGACTACTCAAGTTTTCCTACCAATACATGTATTCAAAAATGGTTCTCATGACACCTTAAACATTATAAAACCTCAAGGAAGGTCTCAAAACATGTTAAAACATCTATGTAAACATTTTCAAGTCTTTATGGTGGCCACCTGTAGGTTGACATTTTAGTATACAGGGTAGTGACTATGAATATAGGTAGTATGCATGATGTATGGGCATGTAACTAGTCTTAGACCTTCTCAAGGTCTCCAAATGGATCCTTTACCCCATGAATGAGTTTAAAATAGTTACAATCCCTTCAATTCCACTTGAATATTCTCTTCTAAGGCACCTTTAGACATACATTAATGTTGAAGGCCTATGTATATATGAGAACTTATTTCCACATGTTATCTATGTCATTGAAGGGCTTAGCTTGCTTGATTATGCTCCAATAAGATGTTAAAAAACTTAATACTCTTCATCCATTCTCCATGAATTTTCTCAAACATTCTCACACCCTATTCACTATGACTCTAAATGAATACAAGCAGAGTAGTCTAATTATGTTTCTCACATGACTGAATCATTCATGATGCTAGCTATTGAGATTTAACCTTGTAAAGAGGGAGATTTTTATGACTTTAAAATCATGAAATACATCATATAAAATCCATTTGAAACCACTACAAAGAAGAAAACATCTTCACTTAGTGAAACCTGACTATAAGTCCACTAGTGATATCAACCTGCAACTTGAACATTTGGCTTATGAATTCAAATAAAAACATAAAAAAACAAGATGTAAAACATGAATGGAGGAATTACACATCCTATAGAATCAATTTCATTAGCTAGTTTGTATAGACAAGCTCATATAGAAGTAAACCCTGTAGTGTGTGGGGATTGGCAAGAAAAATGAGACAAAAAACTTCTTAAGTATGGTTCATAAATCATAGGAAATAATTATTTCAAATATTTCCAAGAAAATTAATTATACCAATTTTATTATCAACCACCAAGAGAATTTGACTTGAAACCTCTCCTACTAGCTGTACCATCAGAAAACATGTTGACTAGTTTTATATGCCTAGTGGACTGATGGAGAATAAAAATGGTTTTGTTATATTTTTCTCACTTATAAAGTAGATAAATTGTGGAAATGTATTTAGGTAATCTGAAGGGTGATTTCATGATATTTTCCCATGTACCATTCTTCCCCATAGGCCTTACAACTTCCAAAACTCCCTTTCTTTTAACTATTTTATTGATTTCACTTAACACCTATAATGTTTTTAGTTATTACTAATAATTAATATTAGATTATAAAATATTGGAGTTTTAAAGGAATTTTATAACACTTTTACACCTTTTAGGACCATACCACCTTCACTTATGACCCAAATATGACCCTTAAGTGACCTAGAATGACATAAGGACTAAATTGGACTATGAAAAAGATAGAAACACATTAAATCACATTAAAATAACCATGAAACATCATATAACATGATAATATATCGCTATATCAAGTTTTGAACTATAGGGGGTTGACCTATTTTGACTTATTGTCAAAATAGTCAACATTCTTAGTGGTTTCCCAAGGGTGGTATGTTTGTTATGCCAAGACTAGTAGCCTAAGCTTGTCCATTGGGCCATGGATTCACCTATACATAAATTTGACACAATTTGCCTTTGAAACCATACCAAACTGAAGGAAAGACACACCAAATTAGACAAACCAAAGGGAAATAAACATGTGTTCAACTAGAACACTTATGAAACACAACATGCAAAAATAAAATAAAGGCACATACCTAATCTATTATTTACACTACCTCATTCTTGAGGTGGAAAAAATCTTAGCATACTTCAACCAGGGTTAAATATGGTTCTTCTTGCATCTTTGTCATTCCATGAAGGTAATTTAGTATATGAAGCATGCTCATAATCAACCACTTGAACATGAATATGGTCAATAAGCTTACCATATTTGTATCTCCTTATGTCTACAAGTGGACTATTCATAACCTTCATGAATGTTCTTTTCTGCTCTCCAAAGACCTTGATTGGGGTTGTAAGTTGATTGATCTTTGTCATATTTGATCTATACTCCTCAAACTATAGAATAAGAGTGATGGAAACTACCTCAATCATTCCATCCTCTTAGGAATGATGTATTTGATGTGTATGATCATCAAGTCCCTTCTCATCATGTTCCAATATGTATGAATGTGGATTTACATCAGATGGATCTCTTGACTATTCTTTGAACACAATAAAATCTGCCTTGGACTCATGAGACTCGTCTTTGACTATAGATTCTTTGATAGTAGATTGACATACACATTCATTATTGATGGAACACTCAACAATATGCTTGTTAGGCTCATTAGTAAGCACATTAGATATATGATTTTTTGGATGAGAAGGGATCTTACCCAACTAGTCAAAATATTAACATATGGCATTAAAAATTTGTCACAAGTCATCTTATTCTTCTTCATGAATGTCAACCTCAATGAGAAATTTACCAATTAAAGGTAGGAAGGCATCATTTTTTTCACTATGATGATCAATCAATTTCTTAAATATATCATCATCATATACATATATCAAGTAGTTAATCTCAATAGCTTGTGAGAAATAATATTTAACACTTACCTCAACTTGCTCAAATGGTTCTTCATGGATAATATAGGTGCCAAAGTTAGTTTTCTCAAAATATGCATAAGGATCATGCTCATAGGAATTCTCACCATACTCATCTACAAACAAGTCAGATATGATTTCAAGTTTAGAATCACCACAAGCATCCACATTAGATTCCTCTTTCTCATTGATCACACAATTTGAATTAGAACTTACTTCAACATAAGGCTCAATGTGAAACCTTGGAAGAGGCTAAGTTTTTATGGTCACCTTGGTTCCATATCTTGTCCTAAAGGCCAATAAGGACTATTAAATAGAGAGATATCCACCTATCTTAGTTGTAAGGTCTCTTAAAATACATATTGCAAAATGAGCAGGTAGGTCCACAATAACAATTTCTTGAAAGATGGGGAAATTAGGATTGTCATAGAGGAAGACCTTCAAGTTTTTGATCAACCCTATTGTCTAAGCAGGTGTACCATCTAAATAAAAAACTCTTCTAAGATGTGGTTCATATTTTAGGCCTTACTTATCAGCTAAAACCTTGGGCATGACTGATGTAGAGGCACCACTATCAACTATGCAATTGTCTACTAGTTTATCCTCCACTATGAGAATGAGGTAGAGAGGTCGAGGATTATAAAATTTGGTAGATGGTTCCAAAATGTTTTTATGATCATTGGTAACATCTCCATTACCATGAATATTTTTTGGAGGTTAAAGACTAGTAGGGATAGTGAATAACTATTTTGTAAAAGCTCTTTTTGGCTAGGCATGTAGAGGACATCCCAAAGGGAAATGGATGCCTTGGCATTATTCAATGAATCCAATATGTTTAGATTATAAATTCTTACCTTCCCTTGATTCCTTGTAGGTAAATAAGTTGCTTGAACTTGAGGAATTTAAGTACCTTGAGTAGACCTTACCATATTTTGATTTGGAGGAGGTGTAGGGGCATTTGGGACTGTCATCCTTGCATCCATGCCTTGATTCCTTGGAGTAAGATTAGATGATATTTTAGGCATATTGTTATCACTTCATAAGGCCTTTCTCTTGGTTCTAGTTTTGTATACAATATAAGTTCCTTGATTGAGCACAAAAGTGTCCTCAACTAGGAAGTTGGTGAAGCTTTCTCCTTGAGGCTACCAACCTTCATTTGATTGCATTAAAAATTCATATTTAGATGATAGGAAAGGAGTGACTCCTCCTTCAAAAACTAGAGATTTATCTCCACCCTCATTTACATCCATGAATTGGCCTTATTTCCAATCTTCCCTTTGTACCAATTTTCTATGCATTGATACCATCTCTCTTATGTTGGCTATAGAATTGGGTTTGCACACATTAGTAGGCCTATTGAAGTTAGGCTAACCTTGACCTCTTATTATCCCATATTATTGTTGATGGGGATAGGGATTTTGATTAGCACCATGTTGGATGTTAGCTTGCCTATTTTGAGATTCTAAGGCTTTGCATCTTGTCTCATAGAACTTAAACCTTGACTACTAATAAATGGCATCTTATATCTTCTTAGGAGTAGAATTTGGCTACCAATCAATGACATATTATGCCTTATTAGGAATATAATTTGGCTTGTCATTATCATTAGGAATTTGAAAAATGTTTGGAGTAGTAGTAGGAACATTAGGAAATAGAAGCATGACACTTTAGGAGGCAATTTTCCTGCTTGAATGAGGCCATTCTCATCTCTAATGTCAAGTTCATATGCTTTGAGAAGAGTGAAACCACCCATGGATTGTATCACGATGACAATATCAGTACTAATGGATCTCAAGTATGTAGGGAACACAAAGCTAGCAGGAGGTTTCATAGGAGGAGATAATCTATACCAAGTCTTTTTAAACCTCTCATTAAAGTCATGCATTATTTCTTTGGGGGATCTTTGGATCACATTGAGTTGATGATTGATAAAAGTATGGTCACTTTCATCTTCAAACATTAAAGTTAACAACACTCCAAATTCATCCCATGATATGATGCATACATTGAGCAAAGTCATATACCAAATCAATTGCTTTCCCTTTAAGGGACATGGAAAGGAGTCTAATGGAAATATTTTCCTTAGTGACATTGTGGAAAATATATAAATTGGAGATATCCCTAATGTGTTCACTTGGTGTGGCATGACCTTCACCATTGAATGTAGACACACTCTTTATGGCATTAGGGGGAATGACATAATATACATCAAGATGGATTGGATTCTCAGTGTTGAAGGTTGGGAAGGCATGTTTCCTATCCATTTTTTTAACAGTTCTTAACTTTCTTGGCTAGAAACATATTTTTGATCCTCAAGGGGAAGATTAGGCTGAGGGTATTGAACGTCAAGCGGGAGTTCAAATTGAATAGGTGTATTGATGAGATTGAAAGCTATACTAAATGATGACCAAGTAAGTACCATGAAGTATAAGAGAAAATAAATAAAAAAACAATGGTCTATAATAGATTTTACCTTTAATGGAGTCACCAAATGCTAAGTATCACACCAATATGTAGCTGATGTTATCAAGAATAACATTCACCTTGACAAGTTATCTTTAGGACACTACGTCCCACCAGGCATGCCATAATTATTGTCACCAAATATTTTACCCTAGAGGAGGTTTTTCAATACTACTCTGATATTTTGGAAACATTAGAATACTTTTAGGTATGTGGGTTTACCTATAGTAGAAGTACACCTCTAGGTTTAAGGGCTAGCTCCTTGAATTTATCTTGAAGTGCTTATCACCTATACTAATAATTGCTTGTACGAAAAAAGATATAATTATGCATGAAATAAATTTAATCTAAGTTGGAGATATAAAATAATTATTTACACAATACCATAATACTTCTTTCACTAAGAAATAAAACCTCCAACACTAGCTTCAAAGTCCTAGAATGTTCTAGAATTAGTGTTTCAGTATGAAGGTGATATGCATGAGTACTATCCAAGGTGAATGAACCAAAGATCAGTTACAAACACTAGGTATACTTTTACACTTGAAAATGAACCCATACACTTTACAACACTTCATATGACCTACTAGAGTGAAACAACGTGCATCAAACATGAAAATATTGAGATAAAGAAAGGGAGAAAGCAAGGATAGATGAATATCACCTAACTATTCACTACACATCTCCTCAAACACTTTGAAAAGATTATTTATGAACTCAAAATATATTTTATTCATTATTAAAATTCAAATTACAACATCAAACAAGTAGGGCTTTACCATACATGGTGTGGAATTAGCTTACAAGAACTGAAATGGCTAGTACTTATAGAATGTGAGAGAGGAGAGAGAATAATGAAGTCCAAAAGTCACTAAAACATGTGTCAAGATGAGATGGGGATTTAAATATACATAATAATGGAATATTTAATATAACATTCAATGTCTCATGGGACAAATGTCCCTCCAAGGCATAAAACACCTCAAACTTGGGATATGACTCTTCAATTGGCTATTTGAAAATTACCTTTGCCTTCTCTTGAGTGCTCCTCATTATAATAGGTAAAATTTACATGATTTAACTATTAATTTTTGGTTATAAACAATCCCAAACATGCATTGGTTATGTCCCTAGTCATTGATATTCTTTTGGACATGAGTTATCAATGCCTACAGTCATAATCACCCCTCTTTTCCTCACCTCTCACACTTGGCACCAAACTTGTCTTAAATTTTCAAATAAAATATGTAAAAATGAGTGTATGAAACTTATAAATATCCCTTATTACTCTATATTCATTAGGTATACTTTAAAATGCCTCCCACTTGGAGTTTTCATCTTCTCACTTGGTGATCACTCCTTGTTCACTATGCCAGTTTGGACTGGCTAAGATGAAGGTGTTATAAGAAGAATTTATATACTTATATGAGGAAATGTATTAATATTTTGAGTTAAATTAAGTCCCATTCCTCTTTCCAAAGTAAATTACATTCTTTCAAATCTTTTGTACCTATAAAATGCCAAAAACTATCAAGAAAATCCATTTTCCACCTTGTTCGTACAAGCAAGGTAGAAGCCAAATTGATGGGAAGTAACCATAAAGATTTATATACAAGTTTAAATCATATACAAAGTCATTATATCCCTCCTGGATACCTCTCCTTCTTCATCTTTCCAATCTGGTCCTTAGCAAGGGTTTTAGAAAGTCTTAGATGGTTTTAGCCTATAACGATTGTTCATAAAGTTGTGACATTGGAACCGTTAAAAAATTACATTAAAACATTGTTTTGGGCCCTATTCAACACCTCTTATATCCTATATCTCCCATGATATATGTATATATAGTTACAAGCTTCCAAACTTGCCTTCTTGAGCTTCTCTCTTCATTCTATGCAAGGATGAAATGGTTTGAGCTACAATATGGATTCTTTATGGTCTCCTCTACATTATAAAAGTTAAAACACACATTATAACTCCATATTTAGGTTTTCAAATGTATTATAATATCTATCTATCCCTAAAAGTGGTATTTGGACCCTTTTAGGCACTAGGCCTAATCAAGACCTAATAGGTCTGTCTGCATACCTATGGGTTTAGGCTACCCTGGTTGGTATCAAGCATATAAGAAGAATTATACATGTTTTTCCATGTCAAATACAGATCTCAACATCCTCTTACAATGTTTTCATATGCCTCTAACTCATTTCTTTGCCTTTTGCTTCATAACTCTATAGGTTATACCTCTCTAGGAGTGCCATCTATCTAAGATAGAAAAATGGTTATCTCACCTATTGTCTCAGACAAAGGGATGATATGAGGGGATTTTAAAAGTTATGAGGATGTTATATACCTATTTACATTACTTTATCACATCAATTACCCCTCTAAATCTCATAAAACCCAAAGCAAACTTCTAGTATGATGATTGTGTAGGCTTTGGCATATGGACTATGCATTTTATGAAAAACCCCACTCTATGCTCTATTTTCATAATATGGGAGTATATTTAGGTGTTTTATATCACTTTGGAGTCCTTTAAAACATGTTTATCATTAAACCCTTGTCATTTTTTACTTTTCACTTGATATACTTAGTTATAGTCAACTATGACTGCATTATCTTGTTTAGGAAGTGACACCTATAGGTGAGATTTGCCTATTAGACCTTGGTATCATCTCTATAAGACCCTCCTAAAGTCATCAAGGTCACTTCATGGTTAGACTTGTCTACACTATGCCTTGAGTTAAGCCAACACAACTATTAGGCTCATTCTATATTGCCACTTTACAATCAACTATAGATGACATTCTTGGAATAACAGAGGGAACCTATAGATTAATTTCTACTTTTTGAAATCTATGTCATATGGTATAGGATTAATTTGAGGTCTTTAAATCAAATTCAATCATCCAGTGCTCATGTTTATAGGTCTAATCACTAAGTTTTGACTTATGGTACTGTAGGTACCTATAGTCAAGCTGTAGGTAGTCCCCTTAAGAAAAATGGTGTACTTATAGGTGGTGGTTAAGACTAAGACCCTGTATTCCATCCCACCTTGATGTTCTTTGAAACACTATTATCTTCCTTACCATCATAGGACCATTTATCATGCATATATACTCTTTTATGATTGAACAAGGACTATAAGGTCATTTAGAGTTCCAATACTTTAGTAAACACTAAAAATTTATAGTGAATAATTATGTGATTTGGAAGCCTCCTAGCATGATATTCTATTGACCAAACCACTCACTATCTTTTGCAAAGAGTTACCATATATGATGGATTCATGATGGAACACTTAGGATATATCTATACCTCCTTCTACACCATTCCATGATAGCTCCAAAAGTACAAAGGGATCTATTTTGGAGCTTTTAAGGGAACTTGTCCCTAAACTGAATTTCTCCATGTTGATCATGACTACTCAAGTCTACCTACCAATCTATTACTTAAAACATGGTTTTCATGACACCATCAACATTATAAGACCTTAAGGAATGTCTCAAAACATGTTAAAAAATCTATGTAATCATTTTTAAGCCTATGTGAGGGCCATCTATAGGTGGACATTTCAATATATAGGGTAATGACTATGAATGTTGGCAGTATGCATGAAATATGGGCTTGTAACTAGTCTTAGACCTTCTCAAGGTCTCCAAATGGATTTTTTCCCTCATGAATGAGTTTCAACTTGTCAAAATACCTTCATTTCCATGTGATAATTCTCTTCTAAGGTACTTATAGACATACATTAATGTTGTAGGTTTGTGTATATATGAGAACTTGTTTCCACATGTTATTTATGTCATCTGAGGGCTTAGCTTACTTGATCATGCTCTAATAAGGTGTTCAACAAATTAAGACTCTTCATCTACTATGTATGATTATTTTCAAACTTTATCACACCCATTTCACCATGACTGTAAATGAATAAAAACATATCAATATGACTATGTTTGTCATATGATTGCATCATTCATGATGCTAGCTATTGAGACTAAACCTTGAAATGAGGGAGATTTTTATGACTTGAAAATCATGAAATATAGCATATAACATCCATTTAAAACCATTATAGGGAATAAAAAATCTTCACTTGGTGAAACTTGACTGTAAGTCCACTAATGATATCAACCTGTAACTTGAACAGTTTGGCTTATGAAGTCAAATACAAACATGTAGACCAAGATGGAAAACATAAAATTAGGAATTCCAAATCTTGTATAAGTAATTTAATCAACTAGATTATACAAACAAGTTCATATGGAAGCAAAACCTATAGGGTGTGGGGATTGGCAAGTAAAATGGATAGTCAACTTCTTAAGGATGGTTCATAAAGCACAAGTAACCATTATTTCAAATATTTACATAAAAATTAATTATACCAAGTTTAGTATCCACCACCAAGATAATTTGACCTAAAAAAATTCCTACAAGTCGTACCATCAGAAAACCTTTTGATAGTTTTATATGCCTAATGGAGTGATGGAGAAGAGAAATGATTTTGGTCCATTTTTGGAACTTATAAAGTATATCAAGTGTGTAAATGGAGTTATGGAAGCTTAATGGTCACTACATCAGATTTTTTGATGTGCCACTCTTCCCTATAGGTTGTACAACGTCCAAAAATCCCTTTGTTTCAACTATTTTCTTGATTTCACTTAAAACCTACAAGTTTTTTAGATATTACTAAGAAATATTGATAAGGTATGACATATTATAAATTTAAAGGAAGTTTTTAACACTTTCACAACATATAAAACTATACTACCTTCATTTATGACCCAAATATGACCTTTAGGTGACCTAGAATGACATAAGGACTAAATTAGATGATGACAAAACTAAAAACACATTAAATTGAACATGAAACACCATATAACATGATAATATACCCCTATATCATGTTTTGGACTATAGGGGTTTGACCTATTTTGACTTTTGGTTGAAATAGTTAATGACTTCTACTCTAAAATCTAGGAAAATAGACTTGAATGAATTGCAATATCTCATATATAATGGATAATCCATTTATAACTATTGAAATAATGTTTTATGTCACTAACTATGGAGGTATAACCATACCCATAGACCACTAAACTTGGTTTCAATGTAAGTTGAGAGTAACTTCCCAGACCTAACTGCTTATCAGTGTAATATAATTTAATTGATTGAATGACTATCTTGAGGCTTAAGGTTTATAAAAATTTATCTAAGGGATTCCCTCTATATATCTTATAGAATATTGTGGCCCAATACCATGGACGAAGTTAATTAATAGACTTACACAAAAGGTTCTTGTCCCTATGTGTCTACTCTAGCTAGAATATTTTAGTGAAGCGATGTTAGAAAAATCAAACTTTAAGGTCATTGTTGAAACCCTGAGTATTGGATGATGAAACATAATCATGTCATAGTGTACTTAAAATTGATAATTGCTTATGTAATTAAAATAGTGGATCTCAATTATTATACCCTATCAGTATATGGGGTTTGGCCTATCATGTGGTGGTGAAATTCATAGTCGATAGATTCCATAGAAAAATAAAAAGAGATTAGACTCATTTAAGATTTATATGAATCATCACAAGTTTGATGCAAGGAAAGAACACACATGAGAATAAGCTATGAAAAATGAAAGTATAAATATTGATTATGGTTTCAAGGAAATTTCACCAATGTGGCACAAGGAGAGAGTATACACAAATATTGTAACACAAACATGCAAGATTGTAATAACAATAAAAGTGATTTAATTACTACTTGATTAATTAAGCAAAAAATGAAATAAATACAAGGTTATCCAAAAAGAAAAATAAGCAAATATATTGGTTTAACTTCTTATTATTTGGTAAATGATCTTGCATAAAAATTGTTAGTAGTTTATATGTAAATATGTTAGAGTGGGAAATGATCAAGGATCTAGTGGATAAAATGAAATGCACAAAGAAATTACCTATGTTTAGTAGTGAAATCAAACATGAGCCAAGAAGAAGTAATTGATCAACAATCATAATATTGAAATATTATCACTAACATCATTAGCCATAAAATCTTTATGAAGGTACATTATATAGGTTGAAGATAAACAAGTCCTCAGTTCCTCATGAATGTGGGATTATCTTTCACAATGACCATAAAGACACCTAAGCAAGCTAAACCAATATGTGTAGGTAAAAACCATTAAATGAAATACAAACCTATAATAACACCCCCTTTTAAGCATAGATTAGGTGGGTATTAGAATGGAATACCAATATAAAGGCTTGATGAGGCACACATGTAAAATAAAATTCCCCCTAGAAGAGGATGTCATAATTTCCCAAAATCCAAGAAGAGCCTACAAAAGAAGATAATTGCTCTCAATGAAGGTTTTGGTGAATATATAAACAATTTTGCTTCATTTTTTGGATATAGTGGTTATCAATGAATCAGTCATGGATGAGATCCAAAATGAAATGCATGTGAATCTCAATATGCTTGGTTCATTAATGGAGGACCATATTCCTATAGATCTATATTATGCTTTGGTTATCATAGCAAATGATTATTGGTCATCAAAATTAGATTCCAAACTCAGTTAGAATTCCCTAAACCCAAATAGCCTCAGTGGAAACATTAATAGTTCCTCTATATTCTACCTCTATAGAAGATAAATCAATAACATTGTATTTCTTTCTATACCAACTAATAAAACTTGAACTAAGGGATAAACTATAGCCTAAAGTAGACTTATGATTCTAAATATTCCATTCCAATATGAATATTTATAACTAATCAAGTTGATGTCAATGCATATTGCATAGTGAATCCCAAAACTATGAGTACCCTAAATGTAGTGGAGAATATGGTTACTTACTTTTTAGTTCAACTCATGTGGTTCCTACATGAATCTAGAGACCATTCCCACTACATATGAAATATCAGGTTTAGTGTGTATAAGGTAGATGAGACTGCCAATAAATTGTCAATATAAGGTATCATCAACCAAATGAGTGTTAGGTTATGGAGCTAAAAGCTTCAACTATTGCAGACATGGAGGAGGATGCTGAAGTTCCAAAAGTACCAGCATCGGCATTGTAACTGACGTCGGTCACATATAGTGCAGAAGGCAACTGGCATTGGTAGGGAGTCAGCCAATTTCGGTCAGCACCAGATAGACAGGGATCGACATCGGTCACCTGTGGCAGTTCCAGAACTACTATTGATGAACAGTCAGTTAAGTGAAGCGAGTGTTTGCATGTTAAAGGGCTAATTATAGTCTCGAGCTGCATGTCTAATTATTGTAATTAGAGGTCTATTTTTATATGCATGGGATCCTATTTAAAGACCCATGAGGCATGTATTGTAAATCATGAAGGAAAGTAAAAACATTGAAGCAAGGAAGCAAGGTCAAGGAGATCTACAAGGTGTAAGGTCAAGGAGATCAGCTGAAGCATTCAAGGAGGGGATAACAACTCAGGTTGTTGAGCTGGTTGTGGTTGAGCAAGAGAGAGAGGGAAGAAGGTCTTGAGGTGTGGCAAGCCTTTGAGGTGGAAGAAGAAGTGGCATCTTCTTTATTGTATTTTCTTCTAAGAGTATTTAATACAAGATTGTGTATTGTCTCTCAAATTCTTTATTGTTTCAAGTTTCTAGTTACTTAATCATTCTAGTATAATTCCGTGTTTAATTGCTTATAAGAAAAGTAATCAATTGTGCTTCCTTGGAGGGGTTCCTAACAGTGGGTATCAGAGCTACGGTTTGCAGGGAGCAGGTTATTATTTGATTACAGGTCATTCACAGGGGTTTCTGATTGAGTGGGAGTTCAGCAATGGCAGAAGAAAGTAAGCTACGAATGGAGAAGTTTAACGACAAGAATTATCAACATTGAAAGATGCAGATAGAAGATTATCTATATCAAAAAGATTTGTACTTACCATTGGGTGGGGTTGCATGCAAACCCATAGATATGAAGGATGAAGAATGGAATGTTCTTGATCAAAAGGCTCTGGGATCCATAAGGTTGAGCCTCGCATCATCTGTGATTTCCAACTTATCACAGTGCAAGACAATGGAAGAGTTGATAAAATCTTTGGCAAATTTATATGAAAAGCCCTCGGCTTAAAATAAGGTATTTCTTATGAAGCAGTTATTTACTTTACAAATGCAGGAAGGTGGATCGGTACATACTCATCTTAGTGATTTCCATGGTTTGGTAAACCAGTGAGCTTTAGTCAATATTGTTTTTGATGATGAAGTAAAGGCTCTCTTAATTTTATGCTCTTTACCTAAAAGTTGGGATAGTTTGGTTATGGTAGTAAGTAATTCTGTGTCTGCTTCTAAAATCTTAAAAGTTGATGATGTTGTGAGTGTGATCTTGAATGAAGAAATACGCAGGAAAAGCACAGGTGAATCATCAGGGAATGCTCTAAGTGTAGAAAGTAGGGGAAGGCAAAGAGAGAAGGTCGAGCAAGGGAAATCAAGGTCGAAGATGGGAAGGAGATCCAAATTCAGAGGTGTCACCTGTTGGTTTTGTGGAAAGAGAGAACACATAAAGAAAGAGTGTTGGTTGAGGGATAAAAAAATCAACATGAAGGTAATGAAGAAGCAAAGGATGTAGGTATTGTGGCACAAGATGCTCTCATACTTTCTTTGGATATTCAGATAGAATCATGGGTTTTAGATTTTGGTTCTTCTTTTCATGCATCCCCAAACAGAGATTTGTTCCATGATTTGGAGTGCTTTATTTAGGGGATGGTATGCCTTGTCAAATAGTTGGCAAAGGGAAAGTGCAGCTGAAATTGCAGATGGACAACACATGGGTGTTGAAGGAGGTTATGCATGTCCCAGTTCTGAAGCAGAGTTTGGTTTTTGTAGGAAGGTTGGGTGATGAGAGATGCACAGTAACCCTCACAGTGGATTCTTGGAAGGTTACCAAGGGTGCACTTGTTTTAGCAAGAGGTAAGAAAGTAGGTACTCTTTATCTATCTACTTGTATTACTGATTCTACTTCTGGTTTATCTACTTCAACTATAGATTCGAAGATGTGGCTTAATAGGCTTGGTCACATGAAAAGAAGGGAATGGACGTTCTTGATTCAAAAGGTATGAGTTTAAATTTAGAGGGCAGTGATCGAGTTCATTACAGGGAAAGGAAATTTGATGCTTTTGACAAGAACAGGGACGTCTTAGTGTTTGTGGAAGAGATGATGGATAGAGATCAGTCACAGGGGCTGAATGATTCTAAGCAGGGCAGTATGGATAAGGGTTTGATCCAAGATGAGCTCATGGATAAATAATTCATCACTTATAGGAATACACAGACACCGACGTCGATCACTTGGAACCGACATCGGTCAGGCAGATACCGACATCGATCATGTGCAGACCAGTAGGGTTGGTAGAGTTAGGTAAGAGAAGTCTGATGTTGATCAGACAGGAACCAATGTTAGCAGAGGGGACACTGATGTCGGCCAGGGAAATGATGTCGATAGTCAGGGTCAGTGCAGGGAAGTGACATCAGTCGGATGCGGACTTGGAGATGGCCAAGATCGATCACTAGAACGGATGTTGGGCAGACAAAAAGCTGTCAAGGAGTCTCAAACACCCATATGGAGGTCAGAAAGGGTAGATGTGAAGAGGCAATGCAGGTAGAATCCAGAAATAGTGGGAGCTTGGCATGGATGAGGAGTGTGAGTCCTTGGAGAAGAACCAAATAGGTGTTTGTTGGTGGAGTTGTTAGCTAGAAGAAAGCACTGGATGAGGGATGGATTCCCATGTTAGAGAAGAGAGTGGATGGACATGTGAGACAGAAGGCTAGGGTATATGGTCTTGATTAGGCTGTAGGACAATGGAGGTTTGACCATTGTATTTATCTTTACCAGGTTGGATAATATTAGCTACATTATCCTGTTACTGTATTGTGTTGCTTGTTACAGGGTTACATATACAGGGAGTTTCTAAGCTAACGGTAAAGTTAGTTCAGAGGAATGTCATGAAGAATTTGGGAGCAGCAAAATTCTTTTGGCATAAGAGGCATGGAAGATCATAGGTTGATTTTGTCTCCAGTGGGAGTTATCAGAAAGTTCAGATGTGGCAGGGGACTTGGATGATAGGGATAACATCACAGGTTTTGTGGTGGTTGGTCTTCAAGAGTGATTTTGAAGAGGGATACAGAGATAAGGGAACAAACTAGATGGTGTACAAGTACAAGTACAGTTACAGCTATTTATCTCCAAGTGGGAGATTGTTAGGTTGTGGAGCTAAAAGCTTCAACTATTGCAGACATGGAGGAGGATGCTGAAGTTCCAAAAGTACCAGCATCGGCATTGTAACTGACGTCGGTCACATATAGTGCAGAAGGCAACTGGCATTGGTAGGGAGTCAGCCAATTTCGGTCAGCACCAGACAGACAGGGATCGACATCGGTCACCTGTGGCAGTTCCAGAACTACTATTGATGAACAGTCAGTTAAGTGAAGCGAGTGTTTGCATGTTAAAGGGCTAATTATAGTCTCGAGCTGTGTGTCTAATTATTGTAATTAGAGGTCTATTTTTGTATGCATGGGATCCTAGTTAAAGACCCATGAGGCATGTCTTGTAAATCAAGAAGGCAAGTAAAAGCATTGAAGCAAGGAAGCAAGGTCAAGGAGATCTACAAGGTGTAAGGTCAAGGAGATTAGCTGAAGCATTCAAGGAGGGGATAACAACTCAGGTTGTTGAGTTGGTTGTGGTTGAGCAAGAGAGAGAGGGAAGAAGGTCTTGAGGTGTGGCAAGCCTTTGAGGTGGAAGAAGAAGTGGCATCTTCTTTATTGTATTTTCTTCTAAGAGTATTTAATACAAGATTGTGTATTGTCTCTCAAATTCTTTGTTGTTTCAAGTTTCTAGTTACTTAATCATTTTGGTATAATTCCGTGTTTAATTGCTTATAAGAAAAGTAATTAATTGTGCTTCCTTGGAGGGGTTCCTAATAATGAGATGGGAAATCAACCTCAAGATTCAAACCAAATATAAAAGGAGTCAGATCTTGCTTATAGTTAGTCATGTTAAACCATGCAAGAAAATCAAAATCATACTTGTGTTGTGTAATAGTGATCTCAAAGTTAGACTAAGAAATTTTAATCCTGAGGAAGTAATGCAACAAGCCCAAGTCAATCATTGAGAATCTACCAGACAAAGTAGTTTTCACTACTATGATGGTAGATAAATAATTCCCTATGATTAATAGGTCATCCACATAGAGAACCAAAATCAACAATGAATCATCTATTTCAAAATTTAGACATTTGGATCATAATGACATCAAGTGAAAACTAGATTAAGTTCATTTTATCAATTAGGGAAAACATCTTGATCTAGTCAATGTCAAGTACCTAAAAAAATCCCTTTGCTACCAAATGAGATTTAAAATTTTCTACAGACCCATTTTCTACAAATTTTTTTTGGTAGATTTGTTTATATTGAATAAGTTTTCTTCCCTTAGGAAGAGCGACTAAATCCCAAGTGTTGTTCTTCTCTAAGGAATCATACTCCTCTTCCATAGCATTATCCCACTCAAGAGTGCTTGATGCCTCATGAAATGATTATGGATCAAAATCATATGTAATGAAATAATGTGGGGAATCTTGGAATTATGATTGAGTTTGCCTATTATCTGATGGAGCTCCAACCCATTGGCCAACACTTTGTAGTGTCTATCTAGCCCAAAGAGGACTAGTGTTTAGAGAGTAAGGAGGAGATTCCTTGTCCTCTAAAGATATTCTAGGAGAATGAGGAGTGGAATCCTCATTATTACTCTCATCATCATAACTAAAATAATAATTAGAATCATTAGGAATATGATCAAATGGATTTGAGTTATTAGATCCGTCATCAAATATTAGTGTATCTAAATAAGGGGGAGAGGTGTTGAGTGTGGAATCCAAAGGACCCTCTAAAAAATAAATAATCCTCTCAATGAATAATTCATGAGTGGTGGGATGGGGAATATTGTGTCCCTTAATACCCTTAGGATATCCAATGAAGATGCAAGACTGGCTTTGAGGTTCCATTGCCTTATATTTCTTCTTTATAATGTAGGACATAACAAGAGATCCAAACACTCTAAAGTGCTTCACTATGGGTTTATAACCACTCCAAGGTGTAAAAGGAGTGACTCCCTTTAATACATTATGAGGAACATGATTCTATATATAACAATCACAATTGATGGCCTCAACCTAATACTAAGGTGTAAGAAACTTGGAGTGCAACATATAATTGGCCATTTCCTTCAAGGACTTGTTCTTGTAATTTTTGACACCATTCTACTAGGGACTATATGGAACTGTACACTACATTTAAATCCCCTTTGATGTATATAATTACTCAAAATAGTTACTGGCATACCACCATTATCGATACATAAAATCTTGATGGTTTTACCTAATTGTTTCTTTAAAAATGACTTGAAGTCCTAAAAAATGATAAAAAAACCTCATATTTATGCTTAAGAAAGCACACCTAGATATACCTAAAATAGTCATCAATGAAAGTAAGCATGTATTTTGTCTTATTAAATGAATGTTTTAGAAATAGGCCAATAATTTCACTATGGACAATCTCCAATATATGTTTAACTCTCTGTGATTTTCCCTATCATATTTCTTGTTAAGATGTTTACCAAGTATGAAAAAATAGAAAACTACATCAAAAAACTTGACTCATAACAACCTTGAAACCATATCATGACGAATGAGTTGCTTTAGGTAGTAATAGTTGAGATGGCCAAATCACTCATGCCATAATTAAATCACCCTATTTGAATGAGTGAGCAGTGTAGTAGAGGGTTGATCAGGTACAAAATGTGAGAAAATATACAATTGTGATTGGTGATATGCTTTCTCAAATGCAACAATGGAGTCACTATTTTCTTCCTAATATCCACCAAATTGAGTGTGAACTCAAATCTCTTTCCCAAACCAATGTGACTAATCTGATAAAAAAATAAGAGATTGGTAGATAAAGAGGGAACACATAGAACATCATGAAATATCCCATCATTCACTTTAATAAATCCATTCGCACTAACTTTTGTGGAAGTATCATCACCCAATAAAATAGAAGGCATAGAATAAGGCTCCAAGGAAAAGAGCATGTCCTATGATGAAGCCATATGGTGTGATGTTTCAGAATCAATAACCCATGTGGAAGGATAGGATGAAAATTTAATAAGTGTTTTTCCATTATCTTTTCCCCTTGTTACTATCTTTGGCCTTAGAAGACTCTTGTGCTGATAAACTCTAATTGGAAGAATTAAGGGCATTGATATTGTGCTTCTTGAGCATTTTTCAAGTTGGTCAATATACTTCTTCATGCATTTGGATTCATCATGTCTAAACTTATCATAGTAATCGTATGTGAGTCACTCTTTCTTGGATTTCCCATCTGAAGAGGAGGATTCTTTTGATGCTTTTAACTTAGCATCATATTTTTTACCCTTTATTTACTCTAGGTCTTTCTTTTTCTATTTCTTCTCCTTACTATAAGAATCCTTCTATTAGTTAGACTCATAATTAAGGCATATTTAGATGACTTTGGTATACCCATTTGAATAAGCTTTTATTACTCCCAAGTCAATTGAATAGCAAAATCATCCAAGGATGACATGATCTATGCAGCTACAATGGCATGCTTGTCTATGTATAAAGTATAAATGAAGATAGAATAGTCAGAACCCAATTTGGCAAGGATGGAAAGAATTAATTGATCATCATTTTTATCAATGCCACATAGTTTAAAATGTATCCTGAGTTATTTGAACTCGGTGAAGAAGTCTTGAATCATATCAAAGACACTTGGACTCAAACTGATGATCTCATTCTCCAACTCATGATGCCTCATAATGTCTTGCTTTCTAAAGAGGTTTTTATAAGGTCCACACTTGATTCAGATTTGTTACATATTTAATATGAAAGAGTAATTTAGGAGATATAAATAGGAATAGAAGACTATAGTCTTTATCATTTATATTGTACCACTTCACCTTCTCTACTTCATTTATTGGTTTTATTTCTTTACCCATTATGATTTGGTGTAAGATTTTGATCTTCAAGAAGATTTTCACCTTGACTTTCCATTATTTATAGTTTAATGGTGTAAGAATCAAAATATAACTTAGGTTCATGGTGTAGAGAGGAAGTATGTGTTTAATTATGTGTGTTTTAGATTAGCAATATGACACCTCCATTGAATCTACATAGGTTAAAATTTATAATGCATGAGAATATCACCAATGCATATCTCTCAAAAAAATCACACTTTAAAAAAATTATCATCTCAAAAGGAGTAACAGAATAAAATTTATGTGTGTTTCAATGTTTTTTTCTCACAAAAAATAATGTTTTCCATTTTTTATAAAAACATTGGGCATGCAAATAGTTTGTAAAAATTGGTAGAAACATCCCCACAAAAAATTATGCCCCCATGGAGTAAAATTCAAGTTATTTTGGGTTACACATGACCAAGGGCTTAACTCCCATATGAATATTGGCTAAGACTAAATTTGGGTGCTCTCCTCCCTCTCACTTTGATTGTTTAGATTGATGGGTGAGTGACATAATCCCATCATTAGAGTTTCGGAGTACCTACATAATGCTCTAAGTTTTAGATGTGATCATAGGAATATAAGAAGAGAGGTTAGTAATATGTTAGTTCAAGCAATAAAAACTTCAATAAACACACTAAAACCTACACTCCAATCTTAGATCTTATGGTTGATCTTAGTTAACAAAAGAAAAATGAAAACACAACTAAAATTCAAAAGACAATGAATCCTTTACCTTCCTAGTGAGATCCAAATGCATTGTTGAGTGGATTGCTTGGTTTATGCATCAAAGAGTTTTTGGCAATGGAGGTTATTAATCTCCTTCTCTCCTTGGTATCATGGCTTGTGATATGGCTTGATGTAGCTTGGATTAATATTTTAGTATTCTAACCTTAATTGATAGGCATTTTTATATTATAACACTACTTTTCTCAAAGCTTTGAAGTCATTTGTGCATGATAAATTTTCACTAAAATGTCTTAAAATTCAATAGGCAAGACATTGTACTTATAGGCTTGGAATGGGTTTAAACCTAACCTAGGTGAATCAAATATAAATCCAATAGAGTTAATAGTTATCAATCAATCATGATTTGTAATTAATAGGCATGGGTCTCTAAAATGAGATATTTTAGAATATTTACAAAGAGCTTGAAAACTCACAAAGGTCAAGATGAAAGGCTAGGATATTTTGAATTTTTGAATTTCTTTTTTCATTATTCATTAATTTCAAATGAATAATTCAAGTAGGCATTTAATTTAGTTTAGATTGTTAATTAATTTTGATTATCCATTTATCTCTTTCAAAATTTGATTTTTGTTCATGTGCCCCACTTAATAGGTCCATAGGCCAAATTTATTACTGTGATGTCATAAGATGATTAGGGATGAATCCATGAGAGGTTATGGTTGTATACGATAAGATACCTTGATTAGGGATGCCTAAACATGATGATGAGCTTTGACGAATGATGCACAAGAAAATTTGAGTCATTTAGTGATTCTAAGGCTTAATTCATAATGGTTGGTAGCAATCAATTTTAAGTCCGATCATAAGATAGTGGTGGCCAATTTTAAGTGTATACATTACACTAATCATGCAGTCAAAATATCTAACATCAATTTTTAGCATTGGATTTGTATGAACCTATTTTAATGGGGTCGATGATTACACATGCACCTTAGTGTCATGATGTTGGGATGATTAATAGTTCTCACAATGGGAAAAGGTGTCAGGGTTACAACCCTTTCTTATAAGTATCAAGGTTTTTGACTACTCCCATAGTCTAGAATTATGAAGTGGGGGTTTTGGACTACTCCTATAGTTTGAACTCCTAATGTCAGAGTTTTTGATTGATCAAATAGTCCAAAATCCCAATGTTGGAGAAGTTGGCTATGCTCATAGTCAAAAGTCTTGATGTTAGGGATAACAATTGCTCTTGTAGTCAAAATGCTTAACGTCAAGATTTTTCATCAGATATATAGCCATTTATGGCATTTATTAGGGTTTATAGTGACACAATTAGGAGTAATATTTTCAAGTCCCAGAGAATTCAATAGTTCCCATAGTGCCAAGAATGCTAGAGTTTTCCACAGTGCACATAAATAAAAAAACCCAAATTTTGTAAAAAACACCAAATCTAGTACACCTCTTGAACATAAACCAAAGACTCACTATAGATCTAAAAAAATTATAAAAACCTAGCAATGTTTTTTCCTTTAAGAGTGTATATTTTATATATTTGTGCAAAATTTCCAAAACAATACTTAAAACCCTCCAAAAATGACAAAAATCAACTGTCATGAAACTAGGTCATATTTATAGTCGATCATAGGGTTTTAACACCTTCTAAATCTGATAGCACATGACATTTTGAATAAAATACTACTAGATGATATGTGACCATTAAAATACACCTTTTCCCTTATTTTTTTGAATCTAAATCTACTAAAGATCCTATAATAAGAGAAAATATGAGAGATGATGAATCTATAATATGTTAGGTCAATAAACAATAAATATATAACATGCAAGTTAAAACTCAAGATTTCACAATAGAAAAAATGGCATTCATATACTATAAAATATTTGATACCATGTCAGAGTGGGCTATAATCAAGGATCTACTAAATAGATTCAAATGCATGAAGAAATTACCTGTGTTTAGTAGCAATATCAAACATGAGCTAGGAAGAAGTAATTACTCAACAATTAAAAGATTGTAATATTAGTGTTAACATCATTAGCCATAAAATATTTAAGAAGGTACATTATATAGGTGAAATATAAACAAGTACTTACTTCCTCATAAATGTGGGATAATCTTTCACAAGGACCTAAAAGACACCTTAACAAGTTAAATAAACATGTGTAGGGAAAAACCATTAAATGGATAAATACCTATATTAAAAAAAGACTTAGGAAATCCAAGGAACCTTCAAGTTAGCCAAAATAAAATAAAAAAGAGAAGATAAAACATAAAAACCAACTCTCAAGAATAAAACCATGATAGAAATGTTAAAAGAGAAATAAAACAATGAAAAACTACAAAAGAACAAAAAATGCAAAACATATAAAACTGCCAAAATGGCTTTTACAAAACTATTAAAAATTCTTACAAAATTACCTAAATGTCTGACAAACTCATTTTAATGTGTTAAAAATCCACCATTCTATAGGAAAAGCCTACCAAAATATTTGATAAACCTGTCATTATTATGAAAGGCTAAAAAAGAGAAAAATAAAAGATGGAAATAGGAAAAACAATAAACTGTGAGAGTTAAAAAGCTAGCGAAGCAATAAAAATGTTGATACATAAAGAAATAGATAAAAAATGATAATCCAAAGGCACATAAGACAAAACCATCATTTGACAAGGCAAAACTACTAAACATTTTAATGAATTTCTGGTAAGGTTCTTCAAAACCGTTGAAATGCTTTACAAAATTGATAAAATGTTATAAAAAAATATTGTTTAAAGAAAGACTAGAAAATAAAAAATATGAAAGTGTAGAAATATAAAAATGATAAAAAAAAAAACATGTCATAAATCCAAATAAGCCACAAAACCAAAACAAAAACTTGAAATAGTCTAAAAGACCTAAAAATTAAATAAGAAAAAACCATTGAAATGCTTTGTAAACCCATTGTTCCACAAGATAGGCCCACTGTTATAAAGGAACATGTACCATGGCTCATAATTTTCTAAAATCACTCCTAAAAACTGTAAAAACAACCTTCTGGACCAGGATTAAACAACTATGCACCTTGAAAGAATGCAAAAATGACTTCAAAATTCTTAGAGATGTAATTATGATGAACAAGCTTTGGGAAATAATCGTATCGAGTGTGTCAGAATATGATAGCTAAATTTTAAATCCTATGTGAACTAGGAAAAAAAATCAACAATGAACTTCTTATTCTAAATCTAAACTAAAACCTTAAATTGAGCTATTCAAAACAAAGTAAAATTAAGTAAATAATTACAATATCATCATGCAAACGAAGTGTGTCACCTTATTCATTGAGTGAATTGGGTTTGCTCTTGATTCTTGGTATGTGGGTGCTCAACTCAATTGGTATGTGGGTGTTCAATTCAATTATCCAATCAAAGTAAAATTCATAAGTGTATGGGTATATGGTCTTCATTTTATCAATGTATGCTTAGGATAATTTTGATATTGTTTTGATAAGTTGAAGTTGGATCATTAAAATTAAGGATGACTTTTATATTTATAGGATTTTGGGTGAGAAGATAAACAGTTGGGGATAAATCTAGATTTATTGAATTATTTTAATTTGGATGGTTGGATTTGAGTCCTCATCCAAGTGGAAGAGACCGATTCCTCATGTATTTAAGAGAAAAAGGGAAAGTTAGTTGGTAGTTAGAAATGTCTGAGGAATGAGTCAAGGTAGTTAGATGAATCTTTGAGTTAGTTTAAATGTTCAATGATGACTCAATAATTAGTTAAGGAAGTTAAAGAAGTGGTTAGATGATTCAATGCTTGGTTGAGAGAAGTGTGAAATATGTTTGGTGACTTGGAATTTGCATAATTTTAGTTAGTTTTATGGACTATGTATGCATGATTAATTAATTAATATGAATTAACTAATTATTTAAAAAAAATGAGGGAAATAATGTTAGTGGTGAAATTTTAATTTAAGGTGGAGATTGAGTTAGTGTGTTGATTTTAAACAAAGTTAATTATGACATTAAATGTAGTAGAATGTGGGTGTCTAAAAGTATGTTCCTTTTCAAGTTCATATATAAAAAATTACATACATATATACACATACATACACACATACATAAATACATACATGCATGCATGCATATATACATATATTCTCATCAAAAAATAATATTGGGACCTATGCATGATATGTGTAATTCATTTACAACAATTAGTATGTGTATATTATATGTAATATTTGTTTATATCCAGTTTATATCAAATATGATTCTCAAGTGTACTTGAGTGAGTTATAGAACATATAGATCACCATTGCCATATGTAGTTTTAGGTGATGATACTATCTCAGACCTAAAAATTATACATAGACAAAACTACTCTAACCCACACAATAACACATTGTGCTCTTGTCTTATTCCATTAAACTTGTCTTAGTGAATACAATCTATCAATTCTTAGATTCAAACCAATCAAATGATTTCTAAAACTTTCTTATATATTAATAAGATATATATCAACAAGTTCATTGAGGGTATATTTTACATAGGTTTTATCACTCTATTACTATTGCTTTTGATCATATTAAAAATATAGTACATTGTACAAAATATATCATAATTTCTCACTTAATTTCACATTGATATATTATCAGACACCTAAATTGTTTAATATACTGATGTTACCAATTGCTTATGTAAATCAACTTCACTTTTTCATGCATGTTTATCATGTTTGGCTTTTGCTTTATGTTTTATGTGTATTCCCTATTTTGAATTGTGGAAATTTGAACATGTCCTTGATTTTGGATCTAAGCCTTAGTGTATGTTTATATGCATGTGAGTGATATTTGAAAATGTCCCTTATATGTGGCCCATTGTCCTTCTTATTTTGTCTCTTGAGTGATTTTTCATGTATTCCTTGTTGGTGCACATCATGGCCATGGCTCTTATTTACTTAAATTTTTGATGCCATGATGGACATCATGCATATTCCCAATATTTTGATTCCATGATCAATAGCATGCATCCTCCTCAAGTTTTTCTATTCATATTTAATTAATCAATTTTAACTAATTATTCATTGTGTTTCTCATTGCTAACATATATCTCGACCTGATACTATGTATGCTTGGTTCTACATGCATATTAGTTATTACATCACTCATTTATCTATGATGTTTCAATGGTCTCTAATACTATCATTAATATTTAGATTTTAATATTTTATATAACATAATTTGCATAAATTTTTATTTTGATCTAAGTTATTGTGTAGGCTTCACAACTCACCTCAAAAGAGGGGAAAACTATGTGGATTGTCATAGAGACTAAGCTACAAAAACCCATTACACATATACAAAATGACAATGTTTACTAAAATTACAATTTTTCATACCAAGATTATACCCAAAAGAAAATTTTAGACAACAAAGTTGAATTTAGACAAGGGTACAAGCCATCCACATCTATAACAATGTGTTGTCCCAGGCATCAAAAACATAATTTTTTAGGTGTTTTAGAATTACACTCAGTCTAAAAATTAGTTTCAGTATTGCTCATAAATAGTTTTATAGGTTAATACATTAGTTTGTCTTAGATTTTGGTTAGAATTGGGGGCATCATGTATGACAAATGTTCTAGGATTTTACATAATTTTGCTTAGAAACTAACTTATTATTACTTAGTTAAATAATATATATACTCAAATATGAGATTGGGAGAATGTGCAAAACACCTAGTCACTTCTACTTAGTTTTGCATTAGTTTTTGGTAGAAAGAATGGAAGTCATCCATTCTCTACATTGTATGCACCAAACTTAGAACATAGTATTTTTGCACCAAATTTTCACCAAAAATGAATCTTATTATGTCTATAATAGTTTATTCAACTTTTTTCACTAAAATGACTCATTGTAATTCATATAGAGATTCCAAACTACTCTATCACCATAGGTATGCAATGATGGAGTGAATCACACTTTGAGTTATTAAGCACATTCTTATTCTAATGAGGATTGGTGCATGTACATTCCAATCCAAGTGTTTCAACATAGATAAATATCTAAGTGTCCTACCCTCTATAGCCACTAGTTTTTCACCAAAACAACACAATGATTCATGTACTCCAATAGGCATCTTTGTTCTTTGTTATTTGGTTTATAAGTTTCTTGTCTTTATTTTTAGATTTCCATCTTAAGTAAGGACTGATATATACATTTTTCATTTTAGGTTTTCATGAAACATAGTTTAGCACGTGGTCTACATTCAAGACTATTTTTCATAAGTAAGTTCATATATATCTCTTTCCTTTTAATCTAGTAATTTTTATTTGTTGAAATAATAGAATAAAAGTGGGGGATGTAGACACTAAAATTAAAATATATTGCTAAAACACTACTCTTGTGACCAATCCTTTTGTACACTTATCCCATGCCTAATTCCACTTCTCTAAACTATTATTCTTTTATTTTTATGCAAATGGCACTTACCTCTAGGTAAATTTTGATATAGAACATTTTTATTTCTAATTCCAAATAGTCAAAGTTAATCTTAGGACTAATCCATGCTTCAAACTTAGCTACCATTTATCATCAAACAAGGCCACTCTTTCAGGACTATCCTATTTGTCCATAATATTTGAATCCACTAGCCATGTCCCTCATATAATAATGATTATTTCCTCAAATTAAAATTCACCTAACACATTGTTTTGCAAAAGTCCCATTTGAATAATTTCAAAAAGTATCATTGTAAAGCTAGATTTTCTAGCTATTTTCTCACTAGCAAGTCATATCATAAAAAAACATTGAATATATAACAACACATTGAGAGAAAGCATATATTACCCCCAATTTTGATTCCAGACAACCCTAGAAACCATGATCTATGTATGTACACACCTTAAAGGTCACAAAAATTATCAAAGCACTTAATTTCACTAGGATTGCATGAGCATTTAGCATTACACTAGTATGTCACACACACCATCATAACTTTGGAGAACTACATGGAATTTGATCCCTCTTCAGATTATTGGTATGAAGGTAGAGGTAACACAAGGGGTGTTGAGTTTAAGAAAAAATTCAACCACTAACCCTTTTTTCCCATTTACTATGTTTATTCTTCATGTTGTATTGAGATAGGGTTCCATGTGAAGAACAAGGTACATAATGAATTACATAGATCCAATCACTCACACATGACTTATAGGTGAAGGTATAAGGGCTCATTTTTAAATAGAGATTTAAAACCCTACCAAATGTAGGTGCACCCTATAGACACCAGTGCATGTTGATCTCATTTGAATAGGCAAACCTTATCCCAAGTGGATGCAAATCCCTTTTCCCAATTGAAAATGACCTCTTAGAGCCACATAGTTAGTTTAGCAATTACAATCATAGTTTTACATGTTTCAATTCTAGCTAAGTAATTATTCTTTTTTACTTTATCTACTTAGCATCTTTCCATAAAGAACAAGTTCTAAATAAAAAATGAATAATAGCTTATTTTATACATTTTGATTTTACACATTAATTTATTTAATTAGGATTAAAAACTCTCTTAATCCAAAATTTGATAAAATAGGTATGGTGTTTCCAAAATAATATGAAATTGATGTTTAATTCAATTCAAAAATGATGTAATGAAATTCCTAGTATAATATAAAACATGGTAACTAAAACTAACTCAAGAAAATATCTTAGAATTATGAAGTGAGTACCCAAATGAATATGCAGTAGATCCCTAATCCAATTCTAAAATAGGCAATCCAATTCTTAAATGGCATAATTTAGTGCTTAGTTTAGTGTAAACATGGTACCTATAGACAATGGAAGTAGAAATTCTAATACAATACAAAATTAAGTAGCCACATTCACATGAAATATATGCCTAATATAATCCTAAAATGTACTAATGCAAATCTAAATTTGATATAAACAATGTATCAAAAATAAAACAATAAGAAAGCTTAACATCGTAGAAATCAAGCACCCAAATAAATTTGAAATGAAAATTTAATGAAATCCCAACATAGCCTAATACAATGCTAAAAAAAGTCTAATCCAATCAAATATCTTCCACAAATTAATTTAAATCTCCAAACAAAGGCAAATCTCAAGTCTAATCAAGACAAACATCAATGATTTTGTTAGCTTATTGCAAAATATTTTACCAACAAGCTTCTCCAACCATTGCATTCGAATGGATAATAAATCCTAAAAACATTTGTTCAATGTTATTTTATTTCAAAAATATTGTAAAATGGGTGAGGGAAAGAATGATCATGTAAATTAAAGATGTAATCTTTTGAGAGTAGCAAGTAGACAGTGTTTTTCCCAAGAGCAAATACATATGCAAAATTTGACAAAAATAATAATTGTCTTTATAGTAAACAAATAAATTTTATCTTGGTAACATTATTATTATAAAAACAATGATGGAGAAATGATGTGTCTTTTGTTTTCAATAATTAGATTGATTCAAACTTGTAATTTACATTTTTTTCATGAATTTATAATAAAGTTGCATTGTATGAATTATTCAATTGCATTTAATGTTTTGACTCATTTTTTTAATTTATGGAGTACCATAAAAAGATAAAGTATTTTATAAACACCATACATGTATTCAAATAATATAAAATATTATTATAATTGATTTAGTCAAAATGAACCTGTAGAGATGAACTGATCAATTACTATTTATATGTTTAATACTCTTTCCAATCTATTCGCACTAAATTTGAGGATAACCCATGGATATAATATAAATCCATTATGTATATGAACCTATAGATATGAATTTATTAATTACTATTTATATTTTTAATATGCTTTCCAATCTATAAGGATATATCAAGATGGTGTATTGCATTATAGAGTATTAGTTAGCAGATATTTTTATGAATCCCTTATCTTGTGAAAGGATCCATAAGCTCATATGTTCAATTTCTTCCCAATGGTCATTATGGGAAATAGTGAAATAAATAATGCCCATAATTAGAAAAAATAATTCATTTACAAAAATGAATGATAGACATATATATAATTTTTTTTAAAATGAAAGCATGAAAATATATTTTATGTCCTTCGACACACTTGTCACATTTTACAATATTCTAGTATAATGTGTTTAAATAAACAAGTTACAATGCATTTTTAATGGAAGACTTTCTTAACCTATCTAAATAATGATTTTTTTTAACTCTTAGTGGTTAATATAAAATATTAGGGATCACTTTTCATTAATAGATTGGGCATGCCCAATAAAGGTCTTTTTTTTTTAATAAATTCTTGTGAGTCTTTTTATCCACTTGGCCCTTCCAAAATTGGTTGGCCATAGATATGTAATTTCCTAGCATATGTCTAAATCCTTTTTTGGTAGATTTATGTCATACATGAAACTAGATTGATTTCATGATATCAACCTACAAAAGAACATTCAAATATGTTGTGGAATTATTCCTTTGGAGAAGCTGACATCATACGTGAAGAACACCACTCAAAGCTTCCAAAATTGTTTGGCCATAATTATGAAAATGCATTTATTCTTTGTATATTGAAGATATTTAAACAAAAAAGGGTCAATCTATAAAAAAATTAGATATCAAAATAGTCATAACAAAAAAACTTGGTTGTTTTTAAATTAAATTCATTAGTCTTTAGTTCCATAAATTTGTAATACTTGTTATTCATAACTATGAAAAATGTTGATGGTATTAGCTTTTAGTATGCATACAAGTATTGTATAAATCACTTTACCTAAAATTTATTGAAACATTTTTTATGATTTCAAATCACCTTGCATGACCACATATTATTCAAAAAATCATTTTAATGTTTAATTGTAATAGAATAATGAAATTAAGTATTTATAATAGAAACCAAGCTTTATGACATGAACATTACAATATTGTTTCAAATAGTGCCTTCAATTTCATTGTATTAAAGCAGGCATTGATAATAGATGTCAGAGAACATAGAAATTTAATTCAAATCAAATATTTCAGGAATGTGAAAGGAATAATAACCATTGGCTATAATATCAGAAGAAATATTTCAAAGGTGTGATTATAGATACATATGTAAAAAAAAAATTAGTTAATTTTTAACTATTTTTAATTACCATACATATAATTTTTCAAACTCTTTGAGCTTATTTACACTTTATTTGATTTTATCTTGTTATATTTTTTACACTTATAGATGTGTAATATATAGTGCAATAAATGGCTCAGAGACAAAGACAATAAACATGACTAACATGGGTTTTAAATAAAAGTCTATCATAACATATGATAATCATATGTAAATCATTGCAAAGACAAATTATTATAATCTTCCAATGGGAAAAAAATCACAAATCCCTTATTTTGTAATGATGGACATGGGATAAGCATATTGTACAATTGGATCATCAAGTTTAAAACCTCATTCATTGCAAACATCAAGGGACATAGGAGACTTTAGATTGATGGTAAAAACACTACCAACTACATATAAAAAAAATTATGAATAAAAACTAAATGGATGTATATCATGACATGGTTAATCCCATTGAATGAAAATTAATCAAGAGAATTCAATGAAAATTCATACGAACACTCATTTATGGTCATGCACCATGCTTTCTTTGGTTGGTGGAAAGATACATATTTTTAATTGATTGAAAAAATTTCCATATTGGTATAAAAATGTCCAGGACAATTTAAAAACATAAATAATATTTTCCAAAAAATCAAATAAATATTTTTTCCAAAAACTATAGCCCAACCTTAGTATTTTATAGCTATCAGCGCATGATTGGTGTGTTAGAGCTTAAAATGATAGTTTGGTGATGCATATATAACTACCTTCAACATGATAATAAATATATTACACATATCAATGTACATTTTAACATGTTTCTAGAAATGTTATTTTCTTCAATATTTAGTATAACCTTCATTTCATGCCATTAATTCATGTTCACATACTCAAAGATACTCTGACATGCATATATGAGGATATATGAGTGAAAATGACTGTGAAATGAAGTTACATCTAGAACAACCTATTGGTTGCACATATTCCCATATTATCTAATTGATATACATATGAAATATATTATATATATAAAAATATCAACACAACTAGCATGAAGAAATAACACACTATTGTTCAAGAATCACCTTCCACCTCATTGTATTGAACCTAACATTGATAATAACAATCAAATAATATAGAAACTAAATTCATTTTTTTTTTAGTAATTAAAAAAAAAAAAAGAATCAAAATAACCATTGTATATAATATAAGTATAAATTTATCCCTTATATTATCTATTGAAGCTAATGTGTCTCAAAAGTTGTTTACATATAGATAATTATGTGAAAGTTTACATTAATGCTTGTAATGAGTATATAGTGAATATTTCAAACTCTCTAGGACTTTTTTACACTCTTTGTAATATAGATTATAATAAAATTATCAGAAGCAAAGACAACAAACATGACTGATGTCTTAAAAAAAAAAATCTATCATAGCATATGTTCATCCTATATCAATCATTGCAAAGCCAAACCATTACTATTTTCCATCAAATAAAATATCACCAAAGCTTAGATTTGTAATGATTTTCATGGTACAAACATATATTAGAATCAAATCAAACACATTAAAAAAATAAGTACATCACATTTTTGAAGAGAAACATTTTTCTCTACATATTTGAAATGTATATATTATTTATTAACAAAACATTCTTCCTAAAAATGTTAGGATATAAAAATTGAATTTAAAATCTCTTTTGTTCCAAATATAATGTGAGGGATAATATTTGACAAAAATGGAAAAAATATCATTTATCGCATATATAAAATGTGAGTTATGAATAACAAACAAAAGGACATATATCACCTATGTTGATGCACGTTTTTGCCAACATGACGAGGCCAATTCCATTGAATGAAAAACAAGCGGGACCATTGAATGAATACTCACACCAACACATGAGGTGGAGGCCATTTGTGGACCATTATGTTTTTTTCAAAGTATTTTACTTTTCCAAAATTATAGTCAAATAAAAAATCCATGTGTCATGCTCTCTTTGGCTAATAGAAAAATGCCTACTTTTAACTAATAAAAAAAATTCCATATGGTTAGAAAAATACTTGGGCCAATTAAAAAACATATATAAACTTTTATAAAAAAGGAAAATAAATGTTTATCTAAAAAAAAGGATCAGACTTATCAGTAAATATCTATCAACATATAAGTGATGCATCATAAAAAGTATTCCTAGACATGTCTATATAACTACTTCGAAGACTTTGTTTATTTAAATATGTATTACACCTCTCAATGGTAATTTTATTTCCCTAATTTTTTAAATATAATTTTATTTAATATTTATTGGAACTTTCATTTCGATCCATTAATTCATGTTGACATCCTCAAAGACACTCCACTATGCATAGACAAAAAACTATGAGTAATAATGAATGTCAAAGGAAAACGCAATTAGAATGCCCCATTATTTATACCCATTTACATAATGTATCTATGTTATACACATGGCTCCATGGATAGCATGAATAAATAGGATATTATTGATTATCATTTCTATTTTTATTTTTATTTACATTTTTATCTACACAATAAACCTACTAGATACCTTATCAAAAAAGTGATTGCAGCAAATTTCAATGTATGTGAAACACCATGATAAGTAAATTTTAATTGACAATGCTATAGAAATATAAAATATGTTTTTTACATCCCTAAAACTAATAGATAAGGTTTCATTCACATATGTGTGTTTACAATCTCTACTAATGAAATAGATTTGTTTTTTTCCTTCAAATGTACTCACCTTCTTAAAGGAATATAGTTGGTTTCAATTTAAATTTGTGTTTGAGAGCTTCAAAAATGAAAAATAATGAGTTTTTTAATATTATATACATTTGAATACTTCAAAACTATGGAATATCATGAATGACATGGTATTTTTTTTTCTACACTAAGTTTTGTGAAAGATAAAGTCTTTCACATTCTCTAAAAATGAAACTAAATTTATCAAGAAAAATGAATTACAGCCTCTTGAAAGGTCTGAAATATAAAATCAATACTCTATCCAAGCAAGTATATTATAGTAGATTTACAACATTGATAAATGATCAAGTGCATAGGTCAACACATGCATCCAAAATGAGCAACACTATGGCATGATATACTTACTATGAATAGAAAATATGTTGAGAAAAAAAAGAAAGCATTGGTAGAATGTCAAATAAATTTATGAAAATTTGAATCAATTTCAAACTTTTTTTATAATTGTAAAATTCAACACTAATTAAATTTCATACCTTAATAACCAAAACAAAACTTGCTAGATTTAATGTTATGATCATTGCCAATAAAAGAATACAATATATTAAGAATATTTGTATACTTTACACTGGAATTATACCCAACACAAAACAAAATTGAAATGCATGAGAAATGTAGAAAACTACCTAAACCAATAAGATTTAAATTACATATCAACATTTCTAAGATATATAAAATTATATCATTTATGAGAAGGCATAAAAATTGTAACATTGATATGACATATGATTGTGACCACCAAATGTTGAATCCCAACTAATATACTCTCGAAACTCAACACATTTTTTTCATCTAATTATAAACAACTCATTTAGTAACATAAAGAAAAACTATTTTCTATATGTAATATAAACAAAAGTAACATCCATTAGTAAAACACAAGTAATAATTTAACTATTTCCAAACCATATAATAAACTAAAGTATAATTTTTATCAAATAATCCAAAATATTACATTCTAATTTTTAATATAAAAGTATGGATACAAAGTATAAGATTATTAAAATTATTTGTGGGAACAACTGCCCACCCACTAGCATATAAATGTATAAATAGTATGGGGTATGATCAAATGGAATATTTTTGAATAGGGTTATACATATGAGAGAATAATAGATGTGTTCAATAGCCCTAAGTAAGCAATTTGGTTTTAGTTTCAATCGGTTATAAGGAGGGAGAACATCATCTAGGCACTTTTCCTCCAACCATAGATCTGACAATCCATCACACACCTCCCAATTCAAGAGTGGGCCTACCCTTAAATGAGGGTGGTAGATAATGAAAATCTATAAAAAAATACCATAATCATCTAGGAAATATATATTTTTTCGTATAGTCACTATTACATCCAACTAGCCAAGTAGACTCTAGATACCCTCTATTTACCCATGACTTTTGATATAAAATACTACTCTAGAAAGTATAATGAACTAAAAATACATATAGCTATAACATCACTTTGGATAAAATGTTTAATTTATAATCATATTTCATATCTATACATAAATATGGGTCATTTATTTACAAAGTGACTATCTCATGCTTAACTTGCTATTAACTATTGTTTTCAATGTTTACATGCTTAAAATAGGATGTATGGGAATAATTTTTTGTTTATAAATAATTTAGTTCCACCTACATCATCCATTAAGTACATTCATTTTAAAGTCATAAACAAGATCAACTTACTACTCACATAGTATGGTTTCATAATGTAACACCACTAGACAAACAATACCTATTTCATGTGCAATCTAATAAATCAAGTCAAATTTAGACTTCTAAATCAATGGTATTACTATATTGTAAGATAATCAAATTTCAAATCATCAAAATGCCATAAAGGATAATAAATTGTTTCAAAAATATGTTAATTATCAGATATAGCCCAGTCATGAATTTTTTTGTACTAAAATCATAGAAATTAAATAATGTACCACTGTAGTTTAATCATGTTTTTGTCATACAAAATCATAGATTAAAATCAATGTACATTCATAGATCAGTCATGATTTTGACATTTAAAATCACATGTTAAAATCCATGTATAGTCATAGCTTAGTCAATAGTTTCTATACAAAAATCATGGAATAAAATTAATATACAGTTGTAGCTCAGTGATATTTTTTTCACATAAAAATCATGGAATGAAAGCAATGTATAGTCATGGATTAGTCAATATTTTTCATACACAAATCATAGAATAAAATTAACTTAGAGCTATAGCTTAATCATGGATTTTCCATACAAAACCATAAATTAAAAGAAATGTATAGTTGTAGCTTAGTCAAGAGTTTTCATACAAAAAAATAATATACAAATGTAGCTTAGTCATGGTTTTGCCATATAAAAATCATATAAATGAAAGCACTATACAATCATGGTTTAGTCAAGAGTTTTCATACAAAAATCATGGAATAAAAGTAATATATGGTTATAGCCCAGTCATAGTTTTCCATATAAAAATTATATAAATGAAAGTAATGTACAATCATGTCTTAGTTAAGAGTTTTCTTAAAAAAATGAAAAATAAATGTAACTTACATATGTAACTCAAAATAATTACCTAAGCCATGTCTTGGCTGTAATTATCATAAAAAGAATAGTTGAATTACCCCAAAACTATGAGGCAATACATATAACAATCAAGCTTCCATATTGACAAATTAAAACCAAACATCTTATTAAGGTCACAATTAGTCTCATTTGGTCACACATTTGACTTGCATCTTACAAGTATGTTTCACAAAGGTAAATAATTCTCATTGACATTTTATTAAATGCTTGACTTGCATCTTACAAGTATAGCTCACAAAAGTAAATAGTTCTCATTGACTTTTCATCATAAACTTGGTTTGCATCCTACAAGTATAGTCGACAAAAGTAAATAATTCTCACTAAAATTTCATCAAAAACTTATCTTGCATCATAAAATTATAGCTCACAAAAGTAAAATATTATTATTGACATTCCATCAAATGCTTGGCTTGCATCCTTCAAGCATAGTTAATAAAAGACAAATAATTTTCATTGACATTTCGTCAAACACTTGACTTGCATCCTACAAGTATAAATCACAAAATTAAATATTTCTCATTAATTTTTTTTCAAACTCTTGTTTTTAATCATATAATTAACCATATTTGGTAATAACAACCATAATGTGCTAACACTTAAATCAGAGCTATAAAAATGTATATTTTTCCTTTTATATTTTCATTTATCTCTCATTGTCACTACTATAGCAAATTATAAGCTCATAATTTACATATTAATTTTTATTATATTTTGATTTAAATTTATCTAAATCTTTCAAACATCCATTAACTAGCTAGTAAAAACTTCCAATCTACAAATTTATTCAACAAAAATGAAAATAGAAATAGTACTTACCTATTAAAATGCTTTCCTTGGTTTTTAACTATCTATAACAATCAAAAATGTAGTTGGTTTCTCCTCCCATGAACCTAGCTCACTCAACCTACAGGTTCCTTCTTCCTATACAGAAATCTAGGGCTTGGTCTCCTTTATTTTAAATATATATCACACTCTCATAATTTCAAGGTGGTTGTTATGCATTCCCAAGCTTTGTGGAAAACAAGCCCCAAAAATACAGTCTCTATTGAAGGAATTTAACTTATTTTTTCCACCAAAATGCAAAAAATATTTATGGTTCATTGACCCAAAAAATTCATCATTATGAAAACTTGACAACTCCTTCTCACCCAGGTCTGTGTTTTAACAATAGGACTTTCATTTGTACAAAGTAGTTTTTCCATCCAAACAATAGTCATAAGAAGGTCAACGAATAAAAAAACATTCTCATTCCTCCTACAATTGTGGGTTTTAAAACTTAAAACTAAATAATATGAAGATTTTTAAATGTCAAGTTTTAATATTCATGAAAAAATAATGTCAAGGTCACTAAATTAAGAAATGACCCCAAGGTTGCTTCTAAGACCTTTCTCTCCATTTTATTGTTATTTGCCAATACATAAACTATTTTGTTCTAAACAAGCATACCTCAACAACTTTCAAGTTGATCAACTCACTTTAATATAATATATTCATAAGGCATATTTGTATTCAAGACCACAAGGAGGGTCAGGAGCCTAGGAAATGAAGTCTTCTTCTATACTTTCCTTATTTAGCAATCTTAAAAACCACTACATTGATTTAAATGGTTGTCTAAAAATTGGTTACATATTGGTTACATTAAACCAAACAACAATCCAAAATGTTAAATTAATCCAATCATATATCTCAAAAAACATCTAAAAGATTATTTGCATAGAACAACTAATTGAGGTATGATTGAAATGCCTAGAAACATAACAAGAAGTAAACATTATAAAGACTTGTACAAGTGTGTGATGGGTTCTCAAAAATTTTGGTACATCCACATATAATCATGATCTACCTCCTTCTTCCATATGATGTCATCCCTCTAATAAACTCATTTTCAAGGGGTAAAATAGATGTCTTGCATCTACCTCAAGAAAAACAAGTGGTAGTTAGTTTGAGACATATAATTGTAAATTTTAAACACTAAAAAAATTATAATTAAATACTAATAACAAATGATAATCAAATTTTTCATACTCAATGTATTGTCATAAAATTTACTCCACCAAGCATTATTTTAATGCTATTAGTTTCCCCTTTATCAACATGTAAAAATGGGATGTGAGATCCTTTCCCACTAAGGAAAAATCATCATCTTGATGGCTTAATTAAAACATAACATAATATGAAAGTTTTATAAGTTCATAAAATCTGAGTAAAAAAGGGGAAATACTTTATATAACTCTTAAGATATAAATACTTGATGGCACTATCCTCAGAGTATTAGCCCCAATGGACATTTCATTAGCATATTTCCTTGTTATGCGAGTGAAGCTTGTGATCTTTGAGCACCCTAAGGGGCTCTATCATTACCACTCATGGATATAGACATGTAAATATTTCTAATCAAGAACACATGAGATATTAGTTACATAATTATTTAAATAAGATAGATGACAAACATTATGTAATTGAGCAATCTCTGGTGGTAAAGTGATTTAAAATTTTTGGGAATAATTGGGGTTTTTATTTCTATTTAGTTAAATGTCTGTGTAAAGTAAATTAGTCAATAATTATGCCATAATTAACCTACAGATTTATTTATTCTAATTATTGTTAAGACTTTCTAAAAATAGTAAGTAAATAGAGAGAAATATAACTTAGCTTAGAACTATGCTGATCTAACTAAGACAAAGGTTGATATTAACTATGTAGTAATGAGATAATACTAGGAACCTAGATCTAGCTTTCATTTGATGAAAGGATGGGAGCACCAAAAATAGGACACTTCAGGGTTTGGTGTTATAGTCTTGTTCTTGTTGTTATTTTCCAAACTAGTCATAGAGGTCTTAGCTTTCTAAGTTCTATCTGCCACTCCTATATGACCCTGCCTATGAAATTTCAAAGCTTAACTCTCAATAGAACTCCTTATAGAGCTTATTTATATTTGATCTTAAGTCTCTAATAAGCTTGAATAGGACTTTGAGAAAAGAGGGGGTGTTAGTGTGTGTAAGATGCACTGGATGTGATTCACACCTTGTGTGTGGGCACACTGCCTACATACCAATACTCCAAAGAGGGATCAACCATATGTACTTCTCCATTTGAAGGTGATTAGTGAAATTGTGATATGAGAATGCAATAAATGCTAAAACTAGATATGCTTGATGTGGTTAGGGGCTGGTGTAAGGATTTGAATGAGCTTGTAAGTGTATTGGTTAGTTGTATGTAGAGAATAGGGAAGATTTCTTAAATAGTCTTGCTTGTATTCTTGATTACTTAGTGATATTTACAAACCCCTTTCCAAATGATATTTGAATGGGATTATATATGGATTTATTAGTCATGATTTAAATACAATCATGTGAGGTCGACACAATGAAGATGAGGAATTAGGAAAAAATAGTAATATGGGTTCAAAATGTGATTGGATAGGAGCATCAAAAAGGGGACACCTTAGGGTTCAGTGCTATAGTCCAAGTTGGGTGCTATTATCTTGAGGGTACAAGACCTAGGGGGTGGAATAAGCATAGAAAAAGGGTCCTAACTAATATGGAATGAGGTCTTGAAATCTTATGAATGACTGGAAATCAATGAAAAGGTTCGTAAAAGGGTCATGAAAGCAAGCAAGAGGGAATTATGTTTTGGGTGTCAATAGCCACGCTCAAGTTACCAATTTTTGCATTTTATATGACTACATTTCCCCCTCCCTTTATTATAGTGATGTGGTAAAGTGAAATACTAGGATAAAGGTAAAATAGAAAGCATACCTAAACTTACTTACAAGGGTGAATTTCATGAAGCTATTGTGATATTGGGTGTGTATAGAGAGAGCACGTTGTGAAGTATGAATCTAAAAGAAAAATAAATGCTAGATTAGTTCTTACTAGATAAGATATATCTAAAATAATAATGTACAAAGATGGGTAAGAGAGAGAGAGGAAGAGAAAGGAATGAAATACACCTCATCAAGTACGTGAACCAATACAAGACTTGTTATGATGTTGAGTGATGTTGGATTATGCTAAGTAATGCTAGAAGGTGTTGTACCAAGAGTAATATCATGAACAGATTTGAGTGCTCAATTACCTAAGAGTGGATCAAGAATGCAAAAGATATACCTTTGGATCCATCATCATCTACTAAGTAAAGCTATATGATCATGCATGTGTTAATCGATGTCTAGACTATGTGTCCAATCCTTCTGAATAGGTGGCTCAAGAATACAAAGACTAACTAGTCCTTTGGCTCCATCATTGCCCCGTGAAGTGAAGCTATATATTGATACCAGTATAAAATGTGTGTTGTATGAGATGGCTCCTAAAGCCCATGAATGTACTATGGTTTGACAATGTCGGCATGGATAAATGAATACATGTTAGAAACTAGGACACTCTTGGCCACTTTGAAAGATAGAGATTAGGATTATATGAAATCCACTTTGAAACTAGAAACTAGGATTATATGGAAGCCACTTAGGAAATTAGGAATGTGGAGATTAGGCTTGTATAAAACCCACTCTAAAATTATTACAACCACCTGTAGATGGAATAAAGGATGCAACTATTGAAAATGACTGGGTAATGCTGAAATTGAAAAGAAAATAAAATAAATGTACTACATACATAGCTCCCTATCACTAGTGTCTGAAACATGGATTCTAATTTGTAAGTGAGAGCCATCATGCCACACATGATGCCCCCTAAATCTAGATTCTCTGAGCAAATGTGCACTAAAAACTACTAATTCTAAACTAGTCTAAATGTGCAAAAATGTAGCTAAACCTACTTTTCTGCTTGTTTCTTGAAAGTCTAATTTTTTACTATTTGGACAAGAGCATAAAAAATAAGACACCTTGTTGCTCATTATTGTTATCCATGTCTGATGATGTTGTCCTTTGTTGAAAATAAAAATTGTGCTAGAATCATGACTATTTTTGTGATCTGTTCTACCTAGTTTAACCTCTAATTACTATTCTAAGCTATTCTAGAAGCTATATTTTTTACTATAAGGAGTTTTGATCTCTGTGACAAAACCCGTATTTATTTCCCCCTCTTTTAAGGGTAGGAATGAAGACCTTGTAATTATCGTCCTCAAAATAAAGAGCCTTGTAAGTGTGTTATGTTGCAAAGATACACGATATAACAATGATAATCAATTGGATATCTAAATATATAACATGGGTTGTATTGAGAGATTGTTAGATGAATAGGGGTATGCCTAGATAGATATAACAATGTAATGCAATGTGTTGAATTGGAACTAAAATGATAATTTTGGTTATTTTTTAGTTATTAGTTGTTATTTTTCATGGAGGGATGGAACATGATGTAGAAATCAAGATAATGCATGATTAGGATCATGGCATTACAAACAATTGAAAAGCAATCAAGTAACAAGCACACAAGGTAAGAATAAAAAAGCATGCAAAAGATGGCCAAGGGGCCAAGCAAATAAGGGACATAGGTACATGTCACTCAATATATAAATCAAGTACATAAGGCATGTTCAAATGCCACATACACATATAATTGAAATAAGCACATAAAAGAGTACAAACAAGGGACATTGGCAAATGTCCAAAGAGACACACATGAATAGGAGCGAAGGTAATTGGCAAATTTCCTAAGTCACATATAGGAGACAAAAAGGGATAGAAAACTGCAATCACATCAAGTTAATGCTAAGCATGAAAAGAAAGCATGTAATAAATGGAAATACAATCATGATCTAACTAATCAAAGTAAGAATGTGAAGGTATGTAAGACATGTTAATACAAGACTAGGTATATGATAAGATATATATAAGTGTTATATACTAGTGAAATGTCGATAGAGTAATCTATGTAAGCTAATAAATAATGTATATCATCATGATAACTAGAGTGTGTGATGTAGTAATGACACAACCTAGATGGTGTAGTCTCATAGAAGATGCCCCCAGTGGGTATGTATATCAATGTGTATCTTGAATGTAGAAGTAGGATACCCCCTCAATGGGTAGAGTGAAGCAATCAAGGATTTGGATGTCACTGAACACACTCAAATAAGATCAAGTGAAGCATGGTAATGTAGATATGTTGAAAAACAATAGCATAGAACATCAAATGTAAGTCTATCATATTAGTAACGATGTAAAACATGGATGATGCATACAATCAAAATGTTTTTTGAAATTTTGAATTATTTGAATGTTTTTGTATTTTTCAAAGTTTGAATGTTTTTGTATTTTTTATATATTGAACTATGTATAATCAATCATAAGGAGACTATGTACAATAAATACTTAGAAACTATGTACAAATAATAAAAAAACTATGTACAAGAAATACTGAGAAGAAATCATACTAACCGATGAGTCTCATAGGAGACTCTCCATCATGGTGTCTTGTATAAAATAAAGGAATCATGCATGATTATGAAACATGAGGGAATGGCTATGAATATGAATCTAAATATTTATATTCATTATTGGTATTTTGGAAATCATAATAACCTATATTTTTCCACTCATCATTATCATCTTGATCTTGAACCAATGGAATGCTAGTGTTGACTTTTGTTATATCTGGATCTTTTATTTTTATAAATTGTGTATGTGAATAATTTGCCTTAGGATGTTCAATAAATCCCAAACCTTGGTGATAAACATTATCAACTGCTAGAATAGTAGTGATGCCTTGAGCATGCTTGCCAAACCCTTGACCTTGAAAATCAAACTATTGTAGATATTTTTGACCAAATCTATATTGCTTTGAAAGTTGAGCCTCATTTTGGAGAGATATATTTGCATCTTTTTCATGTTTTACCTATGCTTGTGTTACTATTTATTGCTCTTATTTTGCTTTTTTATCCTTTTGTTGTTTTGAGTTATGCTTTGGTGACCACTTTTGTACTGTTTTTGAATTTGACCCTTTGTGAATGTGTTTCTATGTCACTATGGATTGCTTGACTGATTTACCTTGTATAGGGTCCTCATTAGCAATTATATTTTGTATAGGTGTTTTCAATGTCAAACATGAATCTATGTGATGCCCATGCATTCTATGGTATGCATAATAATATTTAAATCTTCTTATTGGATATAGAGGAGGTAGTTTGATCAAGTTAGATTTAATCATTTCCCTTAGTACCTCACTTGAAATCTTATTTGATCTTTGAATGTTTTTTGAATCACTAGTTATAGAGTTAATTTGTTGTGATTTATTATTTTGATATGTAACATTGCTTGCAACTAATTGATTAGGTGAATGTGCATATACATGACTGACACTAAGGTACCTTTGAGGCTTTTGTATTATAACCTAATTTTATAATGTTGTGATATTTTCATGTAATAGCTGATTCTACATTTCTAAATCTAAAATTAACTTGCTCATACTAGTGATTTGATCCCTTATATTCTTACAAGTGCAAACCCTAGTTGCTTCTAATTGAACATGTAAGTACATATGTTGAAGAAGGTTTGAAGAAGCTATAGGCTAAATGTATGTATTAGGAATAATAGTATAGGATACCTCACCTTTTGTAGGGGTGATAACATGAACCTGGTTAGAAGGGAAAGTAGATATCACCCTCTTGGGGGAGAGGAGGAGAAGGAATTTCTTTCCTGTGCATAAGATATGACATTCAAACTTAACAGGTAGTATTTAGCTTATGTAAAAACTAGGTAGCCAAGGAGTTAGGTATATCTAGGTATAAACCATGTATATGGGATGAAATGCATGTAAGTGGAGTTATAAGTTGTATAAAAATATGATTATAAGGAATATTCCACATGAGAGAGAGAGAGAGAGAAAAAAAAAACAAGGGATAGAGAGCATGAAACTGTGCATTAATGCATAAATAACTTTTACATGTGCTATGATATGCCTTATATGTGTGGAAAGATAAAATTGAAATTTTTTCCATATGAGGGATAGAAAGCAAAGGGTATAGAGCATGGAATTTTGCATTAATGCATAAAGAGATTTGACTTGTAACATAATATTTCTAACATGTTTAGCAAAATTGAGTTGGAAATTATTCTGCATGAGAGAGTAGCGTATACAAAAAAATATATTGAAATCTTGTGAATGTTTAGCAATAAATTTTGTAATATCATCCCTTATTATGAAAATTAATCATGAAAGGGAAAGAATGATATTTTCATTAACATATGGTAAACTTCATCATTCATGTACATGATATGACCAAGTATGGTCTCCTTATTATTTGTAAGAAATGTAAGAAATATTTGGAAATAAGTGAGGTCCATTTTTGTTTTGATGTGCAATCTGAGTTTAGATGTAAGGTGATACCTCAAGAAACAATGGGACCTAGTATATGAAACTAGGGTCTAGAAGATGATTATTTGAAAAATTACGATGAAATTTAAAGTGAATTTATGAGTTAAGTATGCAAGTAAAGAATTAAAAATTTATTAGAAAAATTGTGATTTAGAGAGACCTAGTATATGCAACCAGGGTTTTGCAAAATAAATATTTTTGAAAATTACTTTTGAATTTTGAAATTTGAAGTGAATTTATGATTTTAATATGCTATTAAAAAATCAAAATTTTATTGGAAAATTATTGGGAAAATACTGGGACCTAGTATGGACAACTAGGGTTTGAAAGAAAATTATTTTAAAATTACTACAAAATTTTAAAATTTAATGCTAATTTTTTTATTTAATTATGCAGGTAAAAAATCATAAAAATATATGAAAAAATAGTAGTAAATTTACCCTAGTGTTTCTAGGGTTTTTATGTGCAAACGAAGTAAGTCAAGTTCAATAAATGATTTAACAATTTTGGGAATAATTGAGGTTTTTATTCCTATTTAGTTAAAATTTTGAGTAAAGTAAATCAATCAATAATTATATCATAATTAACCTAATTATTTGGTTATTTTGATTTTTGTTTAGACTTTCTAAAAATAATAAGTAAATAAAGAGAAATATAACTTAGCTTTAAACTGTGCTAATCCAACTGAGACAAAGGTTGATATTGATTGTGCAAGATTGGGATAGTATCAGGAACTTGGATCTAAATTTCATTCAATGAAAGGATATGAGTGACAAAAATAGGACACTTTTGGGTTTAACTCTATATTCTTGTTCCTACCACTATTATCTAAACTGGTCACAAAGGTCTAAGCTTTTTGGGTCATGTCTGCCACTCTTATATAACCCTGCCTACGAAATTTTGAAGCTTAAATTTCAAAAAAACTACTTATAGTGTTGATTTATCTTTGATATTAAGTCTCCAATAATTTTGAATATGACTTTGAGAAAAAATGGGGGGTTAGTGTGTGTAAAGATGCACTAGACATGCTTCACACCCTATGTGTGGGCACACTACCTACATACCAATACACCAAAGAGGGATCAAGCCATATGTAGTTCAAGGTGTTTAGTGTAATTATGATATGAGAATGAAAGAAATGATAAAACTAGATATGATTGAGGTGGCTAGGGGTTGGTGTACAGATTTAAAAGAGCTTGTAAGTGTATTGGTTGGATGTATGCAGAGAATAGGGAAGATTTCTTGAATAGTCTTGCTTGTATTATTGCTTGCTTAGTGATATTTGCCAACCCATTTTCAAATTATCTTTTACTGGGCTTATATAGGGATCTATTGGTCATGGGTTAAATGCAATCATGCTAGGATGACACAATGAAGAAGAGGAATCTAGAAAAAATGGTAATTTAGGCTCAAAATGTGATTAGATAGGAGAACTGAAAAGGGGACACCCTAGGGTCCAACTCTATATTCTAAGTTTAGTGTTATTGTCCTAAGGGTATAGGAATTGGGGGGTGGAATAAGCATGAAAAAGGGTTCTCAACTAAGCTTGAATGAGGTTTTGAAAGCCTATGGATGACTAGGAATCAACAAAAAGGTGCCTAGAAGGGTCATGAAAGTAAGCAAGAGGGAACTATGGGTTGGGTGTCATTAGCCACACTCAAGTTACCAATTTTTTCATTCTATATGACTACATAAAGCAAGTTTTTATGAAACTATATTATTAAATTCAAGAACTTTAAATGGGCTTACATATCCCAAATCTAATTTTGTTTATTTACCAAACTTAATCGAGCTCTTTTGAGGTTTGAGTCTAATAAATACCTTGTCTCCAACTAAAAATTATTTGGTTGCCTATTTTAGGTTAGCATAGATCTTATGTCTATCATTAGATTTAGCTAATCTTTTCCTACTTAGTTGGACCTAGTCTTCCATTTTTGCTAACATTTTTAGCCCAATGCTTACTCTATTCTCTAGCTTATCCCAACTAATTACAGATCTTATTTTCCTACCATATAATGCCTCAAAGGGGGACATTTTTAGAGCAGAATGGTATGAATTATCATAGTAAAACTTGACTAATGGAAAATGCTCTTCCCATTTATATTGTTGGTCCATACAATGCATCTATAGTAAATCTTCCAAAACATGATTTATTCTCTTAGTTTGTTCATCTTTTTATGGGTGATATGTTGTAATAATTTTAAGCTAAGTTAAAAAATTTAAATACAAGGTTTTCCAATATCTTAATGTCATATATGTATCTCTATTTGAGATAATATTCTTTGGAACACTATGGTGCCTAAAATTTTCATGCATAAACCTCTTAGCCAAAACTAGTGCATCATCTATCAAATTACCTAGTATTAAATGTGAAATTAATGAGTTTTTCAACCACAATTTAGATCATGTCATGTTAGTTTTAGAAATTGAAATACCTTTCACAAAATCTATGTTGATGACTTGCCACTTCCAATCTGGTATATCATGAGGGTACATTAATCTTGTAGGGTGTGCTTGTTCAATCTTATCCCACTGACATTATAAAAAATTAGTCATAAAATTAGATGCACCATGATAAATTATCTTTTATAAATATAGTGGTCTTAGTTATACCATAAATTAAGTCAATTTGGGGTGACCAGAATAAGGTGCACAAGGGATTTCTATAAACACTAGTGTTCTAAGGTCTACTTGATTTACAACATATATCCTACCTTTGTATCTCAACAACCCACTATGCTAAAATTGATATCCCTAATACCTATAATTGTGTGGGTTATCTATGATGTATTTCTTGACCTTTTTAAATAAATCATCTCTTGAAGAATATCTCAAAACTCTTTCAATAAAAATTGATCAAATAGTATCCATAAGTATAATGAATATTTGATAGCTAAAGGCATCAACTACATGGTTTTCCTTACACTAAATATAACCAATGCCAAATTCATAATATAAATTCTAGCTAATGTATTTGTCATGCATTCAAATTTGGTTTCATGAAAATGTACTTAAGTCCCAAGTTCTTAGTATTGAGATCCAAAGGTTTTCCTAGTAAATAATGTTTCCAAACCTGTAATGTGTGAACTATTACTAGAAGTTATAGATCATGTGGAGCATATTTCAATTCATATGGCCTAAGTTTTAATAATTCATAGACCATAATTGGACCATATTTTAAAATCACACCTCAAAATCCTTCTCCTAAAGCATATGCAACAACTACAAAATGACCATCTAGATTAAAAAACCTAAAAAATGGTGTTGAAGTAAGCCTTTCCTTCAGGATGTGGAAAGCTTCTTCTCACTTGTATATCTATTTGAAATGTTTATCCTTACTTTGAAGTGAAGTTATGGGGTTGTATATCTTATAAAAGTTGGTACAAACTTCCTGTAATAACCTATCAGATCTATAAAATTATGCACCTCAAGAAAATTTATGGGTGTTGACCAAATCCATTATTACTCTAATTTTTGATGGGTCAGTATTGCACTTATTTTTTGAAAAAATCACTTGGAGACAACTTTCCATATAGTTTGTGCTCTCTCAAGCATTTTGTCACTAGTAAAAAATGATAAGAATGTTCCCCTCATTCCTAGAGTTTTTCAAAATGTCATCCAAAAAGATAATTAAAAACTTGTCCATATGGTCTCTAAAAACATTGTTCATAAGATTCATGATTGCAACTAGTGTATTCGTCAATCTCAAAGGTAAGATTATGAATTCATAATTACCATATCTAATTATGAAAGTCATTTTAGATATATCCCCATCCTTGATTCTCAACTGATGATACCCTACTCTAATATCAATCTTGTAAAATATGGTTTCACCACACATTTAATCGAAAAGATCATCAATGTGAGGCAATGGATACCTATTATTCATTTTATCATTGACATCTAGTATTCTATTCAAATATTCAAGGTTCCATATTTATTTTTGACGAATATCATTGGTTCTCCCCAAGGGTGACACACTTGGTCAGATTAACCCTTTATATAACAACTCCTGGAGTTGATTTTTTAACTCTACAAGCTATATTTTTTGTCATTTTATAGGTTGTATTAGATTGAGGTTTCGATCCTCTAATTATATCTATAGATAAATCAAACTCCCTTCTTAGATTAAGTTTAGGGAATTCATCAGGAAAACCATCCTGAAATTCCTATAGGAAAGGGTAGTCCTCAAAAGTGGGTTCATTTTAGTAGGCTACCCGATCTATTTTCATTAATATACAACTCACATCCTTTCTTTTGGGCTTTACTAAGTTACGTAGCATATATTTATATTATTATTATTTATCTTTTTATGCCCTTAATTTGAGCTTCGTTTCCCAAGTCATCTAAGCAATCTATTATTTTGGAGAAACACTCAACCTTTGCCCTATTATGCCAAATATAATTCACCCCCAAGATTACATCATATGAACCTAAAGGTGTTACAAAAATTTTTACTTTGGTTTTGAAATTAGGTATCTTTAAATCAACTCAAATAGACATTGCTTTACCTTGACTTTCGCTTGATTTCCATTTTGAACATTCCAATAATTTACCATAAAACTAGCCCTTCTAGGAATTTTACTAAGCACTTTAGGTGAAATAAAACATTTGGTAGCTCCAATGTTTATTATAATATAAATAGGACAACCAAATAATTGTTAGGATGTGGAGCTAAAAGCTTCAACTTGATGTAGATGAAGAAATGTAGGTTGCTGAAGATTCAGAAGAACCAGTGTCGGCAGCATGACCGACGTCGATCGTGACCAGAGTAGAAGGCCACCAATGACGGCAGGAGTCAGCCGACATTGGTAGCACCAAGCAAGCAGGGACCGGTGTCGATCGCCTGTGGCAGTTTCAGAACTACTTGTTCCACAGACAGTTAATTCGTTGAACCGAGTGTTTGCATGCAAAGGCTATTTTTGGTCTTGAGTTGCATGTCTAATTATTGTAATTAGGATAGTCTAATTATTGTATGCATGAGATCTATATAATAGACTCATAGGTTGTAGTGTAAAATTATAGCTAGGGAGTAAGAGAGCAATAAGCTCCTTCTGAGAGAAGAGAGCAATGGTGTGTTCCTCCTAGTGCCACAGTAAGGTGGGTACTGGATTGGAGAATCAACAGGGTTCTTCATATTCGTATGATCTTAGTCAGCAGATGAGCATGGATTCTTTTGGAGATCTATAATGGTGAGTAAGGTCTAGTGATTTGCAAGTAGCAGCAGAGAGCAGGAGATCTACTTGGAGTACAGTTGTGTACTTGATGTAATTGGCAACGTGTTACTGACTAGTTGGAGAGGTGAACATCAATTCTATATTGGAGTTGATTGTTGGGACCGAGAGAGAGAGGGAAGAAGGTCTTGAGGTGTGGTGAACCTTTGAGGTGGAAGAAGAAGTGGCATCTTCTTTAGTGTATATTCTTCTGAGTGATTATTAATACAATTGTGTATTGTCTCTCAATTCCTGTGTTGTTTCATATTTCTAGTTACTTATTGATTCTGGTTAAATTCCACGTTTTGTTGCTAATACAAGAAGTAATCATATGTGCTCTATTGTTGGAGCAAGATCCTGACACGTGGTATCAGAGCATGTTTATTATTCTAGGTTCCTGACAATTGGTATCAGAGCCAGGTTGGGTTGACTAACAGGTGGTTTCAGATCTGGTAGTGTTTTTGATTACAGGTCACTCACAGGGGTTTCAGATTGAGTGGGAGTATAGCAATGAAAGAAGATAGTAAGCTACGAATGGAGAAATTGAATAGCATGAATGGTCTGATTGATGGAAAGAAAGAGCAGGTAAGAAGAGATTGTTGGTCGGTAGAAGATCAGCGTGTAGAAGTAGATGTTTCAAGTGACGTTGCATAGGTTGCTCTAGATAAAGTAGAATCTTTGTTTACAAATTCTTTTGCCTCTTTCCATGTAGCCCGAAATAGAGCATCTTTTCATGGGTATGTCTTTGGAGACTTTGGAGAGATTTATTTAGGGGTTGGAGAGCCTTTTCAGATGATTGACAAAGGGGAAGTGAAGCTGAAATTACAGACGGATGACACACAGTGGTTGAAGGAAGTCATGCAGGTACCAGTCTTGGAGATGAGTCTAATTTCTTCAAGAAATTTGGGTGATGGGAGATGCACTATAACACTCACAGTGGATACACTTGAATTAGATGGTGGTAAGAAAGTAGGTATCCTTTATCTATCTACTTATATTACTGATTCACCTTTTGTTATAGAGATATGGCTTCGTAGGCTTAGTCACATATGTAGAAGGAGAATGCAAGTTTTGAAGCGGAAGTCAGATGTCTTTGACAAGCTAAAGAACTGGAAAGCATTGGTTTTCATGGAGGAGATAACGGATAGAGATTAGATGAGGAAACTGATTTATTTTGAGCAAGGTTGTGTTAATTTTAATAGGGTTTTGACCCAAAAGGAGCTCGTGGGTAAAAGTTGTCACTCACAAGGAAAACACAAAAACTGACATCGATTAGAAAATTGACATTGGCATCCTCATAGTGATCGACGTTGACTATGTGCAGACCGATGTCGGCAAAATAGGGACAGGTAAAAAATTGGTGTTGGTCACAAGGACCGACGTCGGCGAGGAAGCAGTCACAGGGAACCGACATCGGTTAGGTGCAGGCTGGGAGATGGCTGAGATCGGTCATTGGAACGAATGTTGGGTGGATAGCAAGCTGTCAACAAGTCTCAAACGCTCATGTAGAGGTCAGGAATGGTAAGTGAACCTCATATTTGTTGTTCACCTTCTTTATTATTGCTTACTAATGGTTGAGAACTAGGAAGATGTATAGAGGCAATTTAGGTAGAATCCAGAAATAGTGGGAGCATGGCATGAATTCTTCAGAAGAGAACCAAATAGGAGATTTGGTAGATTTGTCAACTAAGAGAGAGCACTGGGAGAGGAGTGGATTCCCTTATTAGAGAAGAGAGTGAATGGATAAGTGAGACAGAAGGCCAAGGTACATGGTCTTGAGGTAGCTGCAGGACAGTGGTATAGGTTTTGATAGGTGGATGACTAAGCGTGGCTTTAGTCAATGTCAGTGTAACTATTGTGTTCTTTTCTTTACCAAGTGGATGATGAGTCGTGACATCATCTTGTTACTATATGTGGAGTGGTTGCTTATTGCAGGTTTACATATGCAGGGAGTTTTCTGAGCTAAAAGGTAAAGTTAGTTTCAGAGGTATGTTAGGAAGAATTTAGAGCAACAAAATTCTTTGGCATATGAGACATGGAGATTTATCTCCAGTGGGAGTTGATGTGAAGATGGTGTTGGTGGGGTTCATGATGCAGGATGCAAAATCAGAAAGCACACAAAGGGCTGGACAGTTCAAGCAGAGCTTAGAACAAGTGTTCGAAATCACATGAGGTCTAGTGTAGACCTGAGTTTTCCCAAGCAGTGGGAGTTGTCAGAAAGTATGGAGCCAATTTGAAGAAGAGGTATTGAAGGGCAGTTCAGTGGATTCTTACAGGGATCAGCAGCAGGTCGACATGCTATGCAGGGTCAAGTTATTTTCTACATAGGTTTGTAGATGCAGATGTGGAAGGTTGCTCAGATGATAAAGGCACAAAGGTTAGAGCATCACAGGGTGTGGTGGTTAGTCTTCAGGATTGATCTTAAAGAGGGATACAAGCCAGGGTATAAATTAGACAATGTATAGATACAGGTACAGTTGTAGCTTTTTATCTCCAAGTGGGAGATTGTTAGGATGTGAAGCTAAAAGCTTCAACTTGATGCAGATGAATAAATGTAGGTTGCTAAAGATACCAGAAGAACCGGCATCGGTATCATGACCGACGTCGATTGTGACCAGAGCAAAAGGCCACCAGCGATGGTAGGAGTCGGTCGACGTTGGCAGCACTAGGCAAGCAGGGACCGGCGTTGGTTGCTTGTGGCAGTTCCAGAACTGCTTGTTCCATAGACAGTTAGTTCGTTGAACCGAGTGTTTACATGCAAAGGCTATTTTTGGTCTTGAGTTGCATGTCTAATTATTGTAATTAGGATAGTCTAATTATTGTATGCATGAGATCTATATAATAGACTCATAGGCTGTAGTGTAAAATTGTAGCTAGGGAGTAAGAGAGCAATAAGCTCCTTCTGAGAGAAGAGAGCAATGGTGTGTTCCTCCTAGTGCCACAATACCAAGGTGGGTATTGGATTGGAGAATCAATAGGGTTCTTCATATTCGTATGATCTTAGTCAACAGATGAGCATGGCTTCTTTTGGAGATCTACAATGGTGAGTAAGGTCTAGTGATTTGCAGGTAGCAGTAGAGAGCAGGAGATCTACTTGGAGTACGGTTGTGTACTTGACGTAATTGGTAGCGTGTTACTGACTAGTTGGAGAGGTGAACATCAATTCTATATTGGAGTTGATTGTTGGGACCGAGAGAGAGAGGGAAGAAGGTATTGAGGTGTGGCGAACCTTTGAGGTGGAAGAAGAAGTGGCATCTTCTTTATTGTATATTCTTCTGAGTGATTATTAATACAATTGTGTATTGTCTCTCAATTCCTGTGTTGTTTCATATTTCTAGTTACTTATTGATTCTGGTTAAATTTCGTGTTTTGTTGCTAATACAAGAAGTAATCATATGTGCTCTATTGTTGGAGCAAGATCCTGACATGTGGTATCAGAGCATGTTTATTATTCTAGGTTCCTGACAATAATGTACTTGAAGCCTTAATAGGTGTGATCTAAAAATTAGCTTGGTGGTTGTCAACTATCTCATGGACTCTCTACTAAAAATTTGTTTGTTGAGAAGGTAGTGAAAAACCCTTGAAGTTGTTTATCAAATTCATGTGTAGATAATTGTTTGCATAGCGATTGCCTCCACACTTGAAACATCATCCTAGTGGTCCTTTCCTTTTTGATATGTTTTCCTTTTTTCCTCTATTTATTTCTTTGAACTCATAATCCTTTTTTTTTAATCCTAAAGCATTGCTATTTTTGAAATTTTTGCCACTAAACCTTTGATTGAAATTATTATTTTGGTTCCAATTCTTATTTTTGAAGGAAGGAAATGATTTAGGACTCCCAAACTTATTGGATACATATCCCTTGTAACATCAAGAGATTTAATATTTTGCTATTATTTGATGGCTTTTTCAAAAACTTGATCCATAAACAAAGGTCCATGCACATATACTTCACCTCATATATGGGGGTTTAAACCCAAGATGAACGTATGAATACATAAACGTTCATTTTTTTTTATTGAGGAACGTATTTAAGAATATTTTTGAACTTCTACCAGTACTTTTTCAATGACATATCCCTTTGCTTGAGATTCTAGAAAGCAATTAACTTCTATTCAAAGTAAAGTTGGACTAACCACCTTTGCCTAAAAATGGTTACAAACCTCTCCCAAGTATGAGCAATGGAATCTAGACCCATTTCCATCTTCTTATTTTCCCACTACATAGAATATTCTCCAGAGATTGGTACACTCCCTAGACCATTTTTTTTACATTGGAATAGTTTTGGATTTCAAATTATTTTCCATTTCATTAAGCCATGCCTCATCTTTATTAGGCTGAAATTGTGACCCACTCCAACACAATTTGTTATATTTATTGATACGAGTGGAAAATATCAACAAACAACACATGGGATAAAGACCCCTTATTTTTAGGATCTATTGGTGATCTAAGGGCCAAGAAATTCTAATAAATTATAGCATGGGTAAGTTGTGATATGTTTCCAGTGAAGGTTCAATATAGTTTCCTCAAGATATTTAGGTTCTTACTTTTGGTTCCTCTATAAATTGAGTATTTATAATGTAATGGTAGATCGTTTCTCATTAAAAAACATAAAAAAGAGGGAAAAGCAGGGTAGAAAAGAGATAAATTTCCTTGATTCAAGACATGTCTTTCACCTCTTAGAAATTAAATTAATATAGGTTGCAATCAAATCATTGGGCATCAAATCTAGCTATTGCACAAATTAAAACACTACGATGAGCAAGACTCAAAAAATAATGTGTGAAAATGAAATCTAAAACTCTACTCAAAGAAATCATTTACACCACCTTGTATCTATTTGTAAACCATGACTAATGTAAGCTTCAAGATAATAATAATACGATCCCAAATCCAATAAAATTAGATGCTACATAATTTAATAGTATATCCACTTGCACACTGACAACATCAAAAAATGTCTTTGAAAATATCACTTCTCAACTCAAGATCTTTGGCAAACCATCAATATAAAACAATGGAAAAAGGTAGGTAAAATCTTAGTTCAGTCTCAGTAGAGTTTTAACACTCAAATGTGTTCCCCTTAATAATGGCAATTAATGTTGCTTAAATAGAGAAGGAAATAGAACCCATTACCTTGATCCATAACCAATATTTAATGGCTTTGTTACCAAAATTAAATACATTAACTAATTACAACTCAACTTCTTGAGATAACAAATCAATAATATAAAAGATAAAGACCCAAACATGGCATAATTTCTTAGACTACAAGTTTCTAAGAATTTGAAATAAAATGGATCAAACATTCAATAAAATTCAATTTTCAATGATGAATTAGTTGTGGATATTTAATTTCTTCCACTACCTGATTAGTAATCCAAAGAGAAACAACCACATCATTGTGTAATGATCCCAAGGCTACTATGAATGATAACAATGATGGAGTAATTACTTCACACGTATGGTTATCATAGCTCATCTTCCCTTTATGATTAGTGCACAAAATTTTAATATAGTTTCTTTAAAAATCACCCAAGATTCTGATTGGCTAGCTGGATATTTGGACCTCATGCAACAACCTGTATTCATAAACATTAAAAAATACTTGGCATGATGCAATTAGTCTGGGTCAATCACCAACAATATCATAAATTTACCACCATTTATCCAATTGATATTAAATTTGGAATTGAAATTATGTGATATATTTTATATTACCCCTCCGAATTTGGTGGCCTAAATCCTAACGTGGATCTTTCACAAGACAAATAACCATCTACTAATTGAACATGTACTTCTTGGTTAACTGACAGTCACCAAAAAAGGTCATAAATTTAACTGTAATGATCCAATTGAGATAAAATTTGAAACATAAGAAAAAAAAATTATCACCCCTACAAATTTGGGAACCTAACTCTCAATTTATATTTACCGTAAGTTCAAAGACCATCTACAGGCTAGATTGGTATCTTTTGGATAAAGGACAATTACAAAAATGAGTATCACCTCACTTGAGGTGATATAATTGATCTAAAATTTGAAACATATGTTTTATACTATATTTCCTATCACTTATCCAAATTTGATAACTTAATTATTAATACAAATCTTCATCAAGGTCAAGGACCATCTACAAGTTGCATAGACTTCCTGGTTGACTAAAAATCACCAAAATGGTCATAAATTTAATTGTGGTGATCCATCTAAGATTAATTTTAAAAATATCTCAAAAAAAATTTAAATCCCCCCTACAAATTTCATCATCTAAATATTAACACACATCACCTCAAGTAAAGAATAACCTTTCCAATTGACGTGGACTATAGGTGACATTTCCAAGAAGAATGATAGTTAATAAAACTTAAAAAAATTAATGTGGTGTTTCCAAATGATATGAAATGTGAAAAATGGGAATATTATTACCTTTTTTATAAACCCATTAAATTTGGTAACTTAATTCTTACCACAACTATTCCAAAAAATCATGAACCTTCTGCAAACTGATGTAGGCATCCTCTAGAAAAATGGTAGTTTATAAAAAACTATCATAACTTTTGAATCACTTATCCAATTGAGCTAAAATATGAAATAAACATTCTAGGATTTTTTTTTATTTCATAGATAAAAATTTGGTAAGTCAATTCTCAACATAGTATACTATAAGTAAGGAGACATAAAAAATATTTTAACAATTGTAACTTTTCCGCAATGATTCCAAATGGTCTAAAATTTTGTGAAAAGGTTTTAAGTGTCATATTATATGATCCTACCAAGTTTAAAGATACAATTAATCATGTATCATTACCACACAATATTGAACTTTCTATAGACTTGGACAAACATCCTCTAGCAAAATAACAATTTACAAAAACTATCATAACTTTTAATTCACATATGAAATTGAGATGAAATTTGGAACATAGATTTAAGAATACATTTTATGAAACTTATCCAAATTTGGTAAGCCAATTATCAATACAGCTATACCAAAAGTAAGGAGACCTAAAAAATAATGTAACAATTGGCATGTTTCCATGGTAGCTCCAAATGGTTTTAAAATTAGTACAGATGTTGCAACTATCAAAATATATGATCCTACCAATTTTTATCAATTAAATTATACCACAATTTAATAACCATTTATAACAAGTCTTTTGTGAATTAACAGTCACTGTAGACTGACATACAAAGTCAAAATATCTTTGCACTTTTCCAGGGCAAAGGAATAATTTTGAAATATCATTCAAAGAGGTAAAAAAGATCACATAAATAATGCCATAACCCAAAAACAAATAAAAACATAGTGCCTTTTATTTTGGTTAATGCAAGGTTGTATAAACCCTAAGATGTTCCTGCATCATCACCATGAATACATGATCAAGTGAAGCAAGGCCAATAGTATCAAATGATACTCATTAAACACATTCATATTAGTATGGAAAAAATATAAAATAAAATAGATATGATAAAGAAAGAGGGTCTTCATGTGAAAATTTTGAGTATGGGGTGTGTTGGACCTAATAAATGGCAATTTTTGTGGGTAATAATATTATTTAGTATTCAGGACTTAAACTCAAAATCATCAAACTCAAAAAAGAAACACAAAACCAAAAAAAAATCCTTTAGACAAAACGAAAAAGATGAAATACTAAAATCTACCTCAATATGTGACATAATAAGTTTTAGATTTGCCCAATACCATCATTATGTGTTGAAAGTGATTTTTTCTATTATAGCCCTTACATTCATGAGAGGAAAATTAAAAACTGTCTAAACAATCAAAATTTATAAAAAGGGAAATTTGGATGTTTGGATTGGGGGGAATGGTATGGGCATTACTTTACTACAAGTCAAGCATATATATCCCTGACAGAGATATCTTTGGTCCCACTCATGGCATTTCTCCATTGCCAACCAAGTTGAAAACCTTATGATGGAGATTAGTTGAATCATCATTTCAAAGAAAGAATTTGTATTTTACATTTTTAAGTTCAATTTCATTTTGATTTATTCATTTTTAAAATATTTCATCATTCAATCCATTGAGGGTTGGGGACCAATCCATGGGTATAATGATAAATTCAAAAAATTCAAGACTATTGAGACATATCTAACTCAATTCAGTGTTTACATTGTGCTTCAAATGTCATATTAAGTGCAGTTTGATGGTTGCAATAGGGACATAAAAAATTTATAAAATTCATAAATTATGTTCTAAGTCATAGGCTTTCAAAATTATAGAAATGCAATAATAAAAATTGCAGAAACCTATGTGACTATATAGGGATGATTCACATTCTAACTTCTAAAATTGAAAGCTCTCATATTTTAATATAAACCATTTGATGTTCCAGGCTTATGGGAGTATGAGGATACAACATTGCTTCAACATAGTGCTATCTGAAATTTGGTTGTTGATTCTTATGATCGAATTGTTTCAACATGTTGATTATCTAATCTTCATACTATTAATGATTAGATACAACAGGGGATATTCAATAATATTAAAACTAACCCTTTCAGAAACTAAATTATTTTCAAACCAAACATATGACTAGCTCTAATCAATGTTGGAAAAGACTCATCACAAGCCACCAAGGGAGAAAATACATGAACCAACTTAAACAATATGAGCATAGAATCAAGTAACACATAAAACATTCAAAAATAAAATAGGTGCAAACCAATTGGTATTATAGGTGTACCAATAACCTTTCATAATTAGTTTTATAGGTTTACCAAAAACCTTACACAATTGGTTTTCTAGGTTTACCAAAAACCTTACACAATTGGTTTTCCTATTTTATCAAAAACCTTCACATCATGATTGCGATAATATATTTTACTTAGAGAGGCAGGGAAGTGAGTGGACTATCTACTATATCTATAGTCAATGGGCGATCAACATTATACAATGTTTCTACAAAAAGTGGTTACATGGGGAATACTCACAAATGAACATGAATACTCATATGTTCTTATTTTTATAACACACTAAAAAAATTGAAATCCACACAATTGAAAAATACATGCCAATAAAGCAAAAGTGGCCTCATCGATAGTGGCTAAAGAGAGGCTTGAATGGCCTCCATCTTCTAATGCCTTCGACCTTCAACCTTCAACATAAACTAATCTAAAAGAGATAATCTTCATCACTTACATTTTCTATGTTGGTAGTATTTGTTTGTTCTTTATTTTCTTCGTCTTCATCTTTCACCATGGAATTTTCATGTATTTTTTCATCTAGTAAATCTTGTGCTCTTTTCTTGTAATTTGTAGATATATGATTAGATTGTCTAAAATATTAATAGATAAGCTATTTTTTTGTGCCTTTGGAAGATGATCACTATTTGGGATTTTTTCTTAACAATTCCATTTTCTTTCTTATTTTTACCATACATTGTAGTTTTCTTTGGTTCAACAATCATAGTTATTTTTCTTCCGTAAGTAAAAAAGAAATGAGATATTCTAAACTAGGATTGCTTTTACTCAATGTAAAAACCATGTTAGAGTAATTAGCTAGCATGTTATTCAAGAAAATGGATTTTGCATCATGAGCATGAACATCAATTTTAATTCCAACTAACTAATTTGAGATGGATCAAAACTTATTAATGTGATCCACCATGGTATCACCTTCTTCCATCTTGAGACTTGACAGTCTTTGCTTTAATGCTATCATTGCACTTCCAGCTTGTGAACCAAAAAAATTATTTAGTGCTTTCCAAATTTTATTAAAGGGCTTAGGTAAATCTATATGATGAAAATGAGCATTAGATAACCCCAATCTAATGACTATTGTAGCTTTTTGATCATTTGTCTCCCATTTAGTTGTTTCCTCTACATCTTTTGTCTTCTTCACTTTTCCATCATCAATATCCCACAAGTATCTATTAATTAGAAATAATTGTGTTCATACTTGCCATGTGTGGAATTATTTTCCCTCAAAATTTTCAACATGACCAAAATTTTCCATTATGACACTCACAATTATTTTGACTCTCAACACAAAATTGACTGAATAAATATTATAGACTCATTTATAATCTAAACATTAATTTGATCAAACATATAATGTCAAAAGAACAACTCAATAAAAAATTACACTTGACTCATTTGTACTTTGACAAACTTTAGATACACATTTGATAACTTTACTAATGTAAAGTGACTAAACACAAATTGAAAAACCAATAATGAATTACAAGTAAACTAAGTATTATATCCCATATGACACAGTTATAATAAATAACATTGAAATCAGTTTGCATCTCTTTTATCTATAAAATACATAAGTAAATTAAACAGTGATGTCTTCTATAGATATGGAGGGACTTTGTTCCAAAATAGCATACAAATAAAAATGATAGAATATATAGTGCATATAATGATTAACAAAAGACTCACGTGAGAGATCTAAAGAAATTATTTAACATAATAGATTATAAAATCATACGATGATGATAGTCTAGATCTAAGACAAAAGAATGCATGTATTTGAATCCTACACTAGAAAATCATACCAGTGCCAAGAAGACTTGTCATGACACAAGCAAATTTCATATATCATTTGGACAAAATTATGATAGAGATATGATTGAGTCTAATACATTTTTAAGCTTTAGCTTTTTGAATTTTGGAGTCAGATAACCACAACCTTGTAACTTAGTTACATTAATAATAAAATAATGTTATTTGATCACCAGCCATAAAAAGAAATTAAAATTTGGTGGGCAATTTCTAGACTTGGCTTGAGACATTGAGCAATTTAGTAGCCTGTTGATAAATCCATAGGTTTGTAGGATTGAAATGTCAAGCTAACTAAAAAACTCCAATGTATGTGATCAAGTCTATGCACTCATCATAACTAATTTAGTTTACTCTTGAATAATAAATGTAGCACCTTACAAATGTCTTTAAACTTTCAATCTATTTTGATACCACTAATATAAAATTGATATGTTTATGCAGAGAGTTGAACATAGAGATATTAAATCATAAATTAATAATATATTTCACACTATATTATTTTATACTTCATTACATAGCTAAATAGGAAATATGTTTCCTATACATAAGATAGTGAGATCCCTACAATATCTCACCTACTAACAACCTAACTAACTACTAACAATATAAAATATATTACATTATAATAACAATATATCTACATAACTAATAATAATAACTAATTTACCAACTATAATATATTAGTGAATTATTACTCACGTAATTATTCACTTTATAATATTACCCAATGTAAATACTAAATCCCAATAGTTCCTTAATTTTTGCATTTGTGGTAGTTATAATATCGCCTTACTCATGGGATGTGATGGTCACATAACCATCGATCTATACAGACTAACAGTTTCATTCCAAGGCAAAGATCTTGAAATTTAGTTGCTCCTTACCCAACCCCCACCCCCAAAAGCCAAATTCTAACAAAAACTAAGAAAATTTAACATTTTCCTAGCCCAACAACCTTCCCAAACCCATCCATGTAAGAAAAATCAAGATTTAACACATTTTTAACCAAAAAAATGAAATTAGGGCAAAAACATAAAAATGATCAAAATCAACCTAAACCTAACCCACTGCTTCTCCCGCTAGTGTGTTTTCCATCCTCTTAATGTGCTCGTCAATTTGGCTACTTCATAGATTAAATTCATCATCATGAATCTAGAGCACAAAACTCTCTAAAATTAATTTGCACAAATGATTTCTATTTTGGGCAAGTTTCCAAATATATAGTCTTTTAAACTAGCTATTATGATTTAAAAGTTTTCCTTTTTACAATTTTTTTTCCAAACTAATGTTTTTCACATTTTAGATATTATTTTTGTTGATTTAACGTGATTTGTGTCCAAAATTAACAAAGTTTAACAATTTTTGTCTTGCATAGGATGTTTGTATGTCATTTTAGTTTTGCAGATACATGACATTTGATACTGAATTCACTCCCTTTATATAATAGTTTGGGTAATATACTCATCCAACGTATGTGGTAATTACTCTTGTCCATGTTTTTATTAGTTAGCATTCTTTTTTGCTTTTTTATTAAACTACACTTGATTCTCATATTTTATCTATTAGTTGCACAAAGTCTCAGTTAGCTTCATTCTACCACACATGTGAGTAAGGTAAGTATTTCTAACCCTCTTTTCACTTCAACATGCCACTAATTGGGACCACACCCTTGTCAATTCATGATAAGGCATCATTCTGAGGGGGCAATATGTATGCACCCAAAAATTATGCAATGTGATATTTCTAAAACAAATATGATGAAGAAATGATATCCATAAGTACACTCAAATATGGTTATATCTAATAATATTACACCATACTCTCTCGTTGACCCCATTTTTTCTTAATAATTACTTTTTTGAGTCATTTTTGGTTTTATTTATTGGGATATCTATAATAGGATGAAACTACCTCTGTTTGTAATGAATATGTCATTCCTTATAATGAAACTACCTCATATCATCTTGTTATGTCATGGTTGTTTCATTATTTAAATGGAGGTTTTGTAATTTTATAGGGTGTATTCATTTCATACTAGGGTGGTTATATCTCTGTTTATGACGGTTTCATTTCTTCCACCTAAAAATTGTAGTGGTTTCATCGTAGTTTACCCATCTTTCAATTCCAACATCTAGGACTTGAGTTTTCACATGTTTTGCATGCTAGTCTAACTTACTCCCACTCTTGATTTTATCACCCCCATCATTTATAAGTTTAACTTTCATACATCTAAATAGTAAAACCCACCCTTGCACCCTCTTTGCTTATTTTAAAAGTATCTCAGATTGAGATGAATTTTGGATTTGAATTTTATATCAATAATTGGTGTTTTCAATATCTATAGAACCTGAGCCCAACCAATTTTAGTTATGGAAAAAAATTCTCCATCTTTATTTATCTTTGTGGTCATCCTACATAGTTTTGGAAGGAAGAATTCACTTGATTAGCAATGCAGTCTTGGCTATCATTGGATCATCCAGCCATAGTACAACTACACTCTTCTCCAAGGTTGTGTCTTTCTTTTTATCCTTATTTTTATACCATATTTTTTTAGATATTTCCAATATCCACATTGAGTGGAGGAGCTAGATTACTGAGGATGATCTATAATAAAAATCTCTTTATTTTCATTTGGTCTCACCTTGATCAGGTTGGGGGTTTTTAGTTTTAGTTTTTCTTATTATTTATTAGATTAGATTGATTTACATTTATTTTATTCATTATATTAGATTCATTTTCAAAAATCAAAATAAAATAAATCTCTCTCTCTCTTTCCTCTATTTCACCAAAAATATAGTTTAAATATTTTCTTTACAATTGCATTTTTAGATTATTAAAAAGAACGTAGTGTTGCATATCATGTAAGGTAAATTGATAAAATAAAATAAATAAGTACATCCATTATATATTAGTTTAATTTTAGTTTTATACAACCTTTCATTCACAAACAAAATTCAATCAAAGATCCACAAAAATAGACAATCTATATAGGCAAAACCTTACATGCTAGATCCTAAATCTATTCATCCTATTAGTGAAATAATGTTGTTTTGAAAAATTAAACTCTTAAAATTAGAATACTATATTTACATTATTTCATTCATAAATCACTTAATTTCATAATCAAACACTCAAATACTCTTAAAACTAGTTTTTGTTTTCATATGTGTAGATATGTTTTTTCAATTCTTAGTAGTCTAACTTGCTAGCATTTTTTATCTAATTTTCCATTTGAAATTAGAAAAACATAGATTTCATGGTAGTATCTCACCATTTTTCATGAGAAAACAATAAAAAAGATAGCTTAGTTCATTTAAATTGCATTAGACAAATCATTCCATACCTAGGAAAAACTTTAAAAATTAACACTTGTGTATTTTCTTAAGAATTTTAGTTTTAAATTTATATGCATTCAAAAACATTGGAAAATAACTGAAAAAAAATTCTTCAATCATTTACTTTCAGTTATTTATTTTATTTATTCTAGTATTTCATTTTCAGCAAGTAGAATAATTCACTTTATTTTATCAAACGTTGTCAAAATAAAATCAATCATCCAGAAAGGCCTTGTCGAGATGAAAATAAGCCACAAACCTTATTTAAAAACATAGAAGAATAAGTATATCATTCCATAAACATCATCCAAACAAGCTCATATGCTTTGTTACACACATAACAAAATTTACTTTTATCTTTGATGACACTTCCAAAGCATCCTTATCTCATTAGAACCGATCTTTTCCCTAGGGTTAAATCTCATGTTATTTGAAGAAATTTACAAAGTGACATTAAGCAAAACTCAAAGTAGAATTATTTCATTCAACCCCCATCCCTCATCTCATTATTAACTACTTTAATGCTCTTGATGATCAATAATGGATCCCTTATCCTCCCATATCCATTCTACCCCAAAACCAAGGTCACCAATACAACATTATCCAAGCCTAGTTGTCCAATACCCCTTACCCTTTTCTCTTTGAAACTAGGCCCATTGTATATAATTAACTTTGTGTGTGACATTGATATGGCATATCCAATCTGGTATATTTGACCACATCCTTAGAGTCATCCAACCCAATCACACCCACTTCATTATCCCCAACATTGATTAGGAGCTTCTCCTTCTTTTCCTCATCGACACAGAGGGACCTTGGATTTTAGTGTCTTCCCAACTGGACACCTTAATGAAAATCATGATGTGAAAAATCTCTTATGGTTTTGTTATAATCATCCCCTACCATCTATCATCTAAATCCCCATTCCTCAAATTATCCACCCAATCCATAGATTCACCCATTGATCTATCTATTACATCAATTGTCTCAATCCAACTTTGAGAATTCAAGTGCACAAGTTAGTGTGTTTCTTTCCACGTGTACATTCACTAAAACATAAATTATACCTATAAAAATGTATAGTTTTTCTTCTATATTCTCATTTATCTTTCATTTTCACATCTATAACAAATCAAAGGCTCCTACTTTATATTCTAAGTTTTATTCTATTTCAATTTAGATTTATCTAAGGATTCCAAATAACCCTTACCTAGTTGGTTTCTAATCTAAAAAATTATTAAACAAAATTAAAAATAGAAATAGTACTTACATGTTAAAATGTTTCCATTCATTTTTAACTTTCTACAACAATGAAAAATGCAAGTGGTTTCTCTTCCCATGAACCTAGCTCACTCAATCTCTAATTTATTCTTCCTATACCAAAATATAAGAACTAATCTCCTTCAATTCAAAGATAAACCTACTCCCTAAATTTCAAGGTGATTGTTATGTATTCCTAGGCTTCATGACAAGAAAGTCCCAAAAATTTAGCCCCTATGGAAAGCATTTTCATTGATTATTTCAATTGAACTACCAAATAATTCATGATGCATTGACCTAGAAACTTCCTCATTATATAAACTTATCACGAATAGGGGAGTTTGAAAAGTTCTCACCCAGGTCTATCTTTCAATGATATGAACTCCATTTGTGCAAAGTAGTTTTTCCATCCAAATAACATCCCTGAAAAGGTCAACGAATAGAAAAACATAGTCATTCATCCAATGCTTATGGGTTTTCAACCCTAAAAAAGAATAATATGAAGTGTTTTAAATGTCAAGTTTTAATATTCATGAAAATGTAATTTCAAGGCCACTAAATTAATAAATGACCCTAAAAGTGCCTCTAAGACTTTTTCACCATTTTATTGTTATTTGTAAATATACAAACTCATTTGTTCTAAAAAATCATACCTCAACAAATTTCAAGTTGATCAACTCACCTTAAGCTAATATCTTTACTAGATAGATTTGAATTCAATCTCTCCAAGGAGGGTTAGGATCTTAGGAAAATAGGTCTTCTTCCATGTTTTTTGTAGTTGGCAATCCCAAATACAACTGCATTGATTTAAATGGTTGCCTACAAATTGGCTACATGTTGTTTACTTTAAATTTCACATTAGACCAAATGATAAACCAAAAATTTAAATCAATCCAATCACATATCTCAGAAATCATCCAAAATATTATCCACATAGTCTAGTTAGTTGAGGTATCACTGAAATTCCTATAAATACAACATCAAGCAAACATGACAAAAATGTGTGCAAGTGTGTGATAGGTTCTCAAAAAATTTGGTACATCCACACATGGTCACGATCTACCTCACTATCCCATATGATGCCCTCCCTCTAGGAAACTCCTTCACAAGGGATAAAATAAATTTTTTGCATCCACCTCAAGCTAAATAAGGCATAGTTATCCCAAGACATAAAATCATAAATTAAAAATACTAAAAAAACTAACTATTTCATATTGATAACAAATGATAATCAACTGTGTCATATAATATCAACATGCTATAATGACACACACACACACATACACATACACACAAATAAAACATCATAAGTAAAATCATCAGTAAATATCATCTCAACCATATTGCAAAGGTATAATGTGCATGAAAAGTATGATAGAATTAATCATCATATAATGTATGTTGTAATAACAAAATGTGAAAAACAAATATAATACAAAAAAATCATATATACTACATCAACAAATATATGTATCCATGTCAATAATAGAATCACATCAAATCATAAAATTTACTCCATAAATCATTATTTAAATACTATTAGTTTTACCCTATCAACAGGTAAAAACATGTTGTAACACCAAACACATAAAACAAATTTATGCTTTGAATTCAAATATCCATAAACCTATACAAAAACTATATTTTATGGATTGTTCAATTACTTTGAACGTTGTGTTTCATTTCAAAATTTATGGAGTACATTAAACTAATAAACTACTTCACACACATAAGATATGTATTTAAACAATTAAAAAACACTAGTATAGGTATTTAATCAAAATCAACTTATAGATATGAACTACTAAATTACTGCCAATATGTTTAGAGACATTTTTTTTACATACATAATTTTTTTTCATTTTTATTTTGGTTATTCGTCACACATTATTAAACTCTTACTTTGTATGTTTATTATATTTTTCTTCAGGAATATTTATTAGATGTTTTTTCTAGTACTTTTTTGGTTATTTTTCCTCTTACTCTTGATGCACCTCCCTCATTATTTCTTCAAAAAATGTCTTTAGAGGAAAGTCAAGGTTTCATGTATTCCTTCCACATTAATAGGAAAATCCTTAGTGGTAGAAGGGTGTTTTTTATGTTGTCTATATTAGATATCCTTAGTTATGTCCTTCAAGGAATCCTTTGGCTAAGGTTCTATGCGATCAAATAGAGTTGTAATAATTTAAATTCTCTGTTTAAACAAACATGTTAGCCATATAATATTTGAACCAAAAGAAGTTTTATGCATTCAACTAACAATTTAAAATGAGTACAAGGGCAAGACTGAACTTTTATAAACCAACGATCATAGTGATAGGGTACAAATACCTTTAAGTAGGCATCCTTTTCTACATAATAGATATTTTAACTTATTCAGAGGGTTTTCAAGATGACTAAGTTGCAACATGTGCATGATACCATTTCATTAGTCCATTGTCTCAAGATTGAATAAAAAATTTAATCTTTATGTATCAATCGAATGTATTAGTATACAAGTTAACTATAAATTGATTTGTTTTGCACCTCATACATTACAACATTAGATAATATTGTTAAGAGTCATACTTGCACAATTGTCTCAAGTCCAACATAGTCATAATCGAACATAATTTATTGTCTCGAGTCAATCCATTGTTTAAATTTTATTTACTTCTTCTTGTCATAACATGTTTAACCTAAGACTTGTTGTGAAGTTTGTCAATCTAGTATTATGTTCATTTATCTCATTGTATCTAGAAACATTATTCTCCATAGTATGTGTCTATGAAACATTATATGACACAAGTGCATAAGCAAGCATACAAATTAATATGCATGTTTAGAATAGATTATCATTCTTAAAAGCATAAAACTAAGTACAAGTTAAATGTGATATTGTTCGATTCTGATACACATTTTAAGAAACAAATTAAAATGAATAAGGAAGAAAAATTAAAAAAATAATTTAAAACTAAAAATCAATAATAATATCTTATTTTAATGACATGGTTTGAAGAAAAAGATTCAACTTTTGCCCATACAACCCAATTATATAAAAATTGCATTTTAAATACATAGCCAGGTGTATAGATTATTACTTATATTTATAATAATAAATACTTTATTTACATGCAAGTAAAAAATATTTTCCAAAAAATAAATTGAAATAGATAATTAGAAGAATATTTTTTTGTTAAGTCTAAAATTATGTATTATTACACTATCAAGGTATACTTTTTCAAAACCATACGAATATGGATAATGTTTTCTAACTAAAAAATATATAAAACCTAGCTTGTACATATTTTGTAAATAGAAACTCACATGCAGTTTTCTCCACCCATGCACCTTTATCCATAGATAATCTAAATATCATATATATAAATATATAATATTCAATTTTAGTCTTTTCAACTAATTTGACTTATAAAATTGTATCTAAATTTTCTCAAATAATAGTTATCAATTTAGATTTCATTAAGTTTTTACATTGACAAAATTAAAACTTAAAATCTAAAATAAATACGTGGAAATATTCCAAACAAAAAAAATATGTCCAATCAAATTTTATTGAAATCATTATTCCCCATTAATTCATTTTATAAATTTAATCATGCATAAAGCACTGTATTACCTATCATGATATCAAATTAAATGTATACATTTACCCCCAAAAATTTGACAAAGTACAAAAATTAGATTAGGCCTTGACATTGATGCCACTATTTATTAACATTCACGAAGTAATAGTTTTAGTAAGTCTCTTAAAAAGATGTTGATGTATGCAAAAAGTGATAACATATATTTAAACAAATCCTATTAAGATTACAATTTCTTATTTAATGATTTTATATAATGTGTCCTAATAAAAAGGGGAATCAACAACTTCCCATAACCATTTAAAATTTAATAGAATTATTTATTTCAATGCACAAAATAATTATTAGTATAGATCTTGAGTTTGATGCAAAAATCAATGGCCAATCATTTTTAACTATTAGTCATGATTAATATCGTAAATATCTTACAAATAGTATATCAAAATAAGTTCCCTGAAAAATTGCTTCGTTGCCGTGTGGATGGTAGCTTTGTGAGTGTACTGATTGTTGACATATATGAATCCATATTTTTAAACCCACGTGATTGACATATTTACAAGTCGTGAGAGCGTATAATCCAAGTTTCTTTAATGCTTATCAATCCGATTTTGTCAAATAGAGATAAGGAGCATTGAAAAGTTCATTTAATATGAGATGGCCATGTCATCTCCATAAGTGTAATGAATGAGAGATATAAGTCACATTATATAAGTCAAGTCCACTTTTTATAAAGATAAATATAAAGTCAAGTCATAGATAAATATAAAGTCAAGTCACGAATAGAAATATATAAATTTCCTTTTAAAAGTGAGGATATGTCTTTATCATTCAATTGTAGTAATAGCCTATAGATTATGTGTTTCAGTTCTTCCAAATAAAATATGTATGCCATTTTGTAAGTTAAATATTTTTTAAGTTAAAGTGTTGTCAAATTCAAATTAATGCTTTTTATAAGAGATGTATTATTATTGAAGGAATTTAATGTTTTTATGAATATATATGTTTGTTTTGTTGCGAGTTATTTAATGTGCGATGTTCAATAGAATTTGTATATACATAAATAGTACATGTTAAATTATACATTCAACTCTTTGAGGTTAAGTTGAGGTAATTGATATAATGAATGGGTTCTCGATTTGGTTGGTTATTAGGAGGAATGGGATTCAGAAAGGATGGCAGTAATGGGTTCTCATAATGGAACCAAAAGACTTCATCGACATTTCGATACTCATTAAGAGCATCAAGATGAGTTGAAACGGAATTACATTGTCCTTCAGTTTTCAATATCATAAGAAGGCAAAGCCCCTAGTAAATGCTAAGACTAGGGAAATGGGGAAGATCGGGTTTAATGACTTGCAGGAAACGTCTGCTCTTTCAAGTTGACTATGCCCAGTCATTGTCATCCACGAAATGTGAATGATATAACATAAAGCTAGACTAGAGGAGAAGAGGGAGGTATGAATAGGAAATTAGGCTTGAATGACGTTATATTGACATCCTCTATTATGAGGAAGGTTGATGATGGGTGAATAAAAAATTATTTCTTGTTCATCCAAGGCAGTCAAGGAGTCAACAATAAGATGAAGAATCGAAGTGGAACAAAAAACCTCATATCTTAACTCAGTGTTAATATCAGATTATATGATAACTATAGGACTGGGTGATCTAACCCTAGGGAATAAACCATGACAGATGAGACCAGATGTCTCAAGAAGGGTCATTTGAAGGAAGTTAGGCAAAATCCAAGGAAAAAGTGTATGAGCTTGTTTAGGAAACGACTTGTTATGGATACTTGTTGTGATGTTTGAATCAAGGCTTTGTATAAGATGCTTCCACGGATGAACAAGGTTTTGGTGGAACGTGGATGCTTGTAAGAATTAGCAAGGATTGGCTGGAATGTGGATGATTTCACATGTTGTAGGTGCTTGCATCTGTTGGCAAGGTTTCTCGACACTATTTTTATTGGGTTTTTCTTGATTTTGACTTGTTTTTTGGGTATTCTGAAATAAACAATTGCTTGCTGAAAATAAAATGTTGAAAGCAAAGAAATAACAAAGCTGAAAGTAAATGAAAACAAAACTTCTTTTTATCTTTTTCCAATGATTCACAATGCATGCAAAAGAGAGGAGAAGAAACCTATACTATTATGTAAAGTGCTAGTTTTTCATAACTTTGTTTAGATGCAAACTAGGTGGTGATATTTTTGTAGTTTTTGTTTTGTTTATATGAGGTGAACTAAGCATGAAAATTATGTCTTCTAAGAATGTAAGAAATGAAAAATAAATCTCATCTAAAACAATGTCACAACAATTTTTACTAACTTTTTTGTTTACAAACAAGCTAAACTAGCCTTTCAACTTTCCTAGTTTCTTGTAAACAAACTTTTCAATTTATTTGCTAAAATAAAAACAAGAAATGAAAACTTATGATTTTTTATTTTCAATAGGAAGTAATGACACTTTTGATTCATTCAAAATAAATAAATCAAAGATATGCTAGCTCTATTTACGTCCCTAGGATTGTCTAAGTTCTTGTGATTGACTAGTTGATTGTTTGGAATGCAAGAAACTTGTTTTGATCTTGGAAATGAAATACCATGTTGACTAGAAATGTCTTGAGAATTCATTAAAATCTTCCCATGAATGGTTTATGAAATGTTTTTCTAGTTGAATTAAAACAAATCTATTGAAATACAAACACAATCAAAACTATCTAATTTTTTTGATAGCAAAGACAATATGAAAATAAATAAACCTATTTTCCTATCAAATTCGCTCCTTTTATAAATAAATAAATTAATCTAATACATTTCAACTACACTAATTTAATCTAAGAAATGAACAGTACTAGAAAAAAAAAACTCCAACCTGACCAAGGCATAGATCAATTGGAATACATATGGTATGTTGATGAGAGAATCCTCAATATGATAGGTTCTTTTGTCCTTGTGTGAATTCTTGTAACCATTTAAATAGAAGATTCACAAGTTATAGAATAAATAGGGAAGGAAAGGAGACAACCAAAAAATGAAAAGTAGCTAAATTAAGACTGGATAATACTTTGGCTTGCAAAAACTGAGTTGTTGGACCAATAACACTTATTCACTTGTGGCAATATAGTTGACACAAAAACTATAGAGGTCAGATACTCAATCAATTATAGTAGGACTGTAGCTGCAAGTTATTCATAATAATAACTTTTTATGGTAATTTTTGGATCCAAAATCAAACCAAAAATAACCTTCTTGTTGAAAGAGGTAGTAGCTTGCATGAGAAATTTCAACTTGAGAGAAACTAAGAATGAAAAAAAATAGAAGAGGGATTGAGCTGGGTGTGATTGGAGGTGAACACAAGGTGATAAAATTAAGAAATGTGATAGTAAACATGTAAAATATATCAAAAATGGAGTTATGGGAGCTAATTTTGGAAGGTGTTTTAATTATGATAGAACTGCCCCTATTTGCATGGACGGTTACACAATCATCATCCTATAGGATAGAACCACCCTTCACCATTACACAACCACCCCATATTTAAAATGGAATTGACCTTATATGAAAAGTTTGTTAGGGTTGTTTCTACAAATACCCTAGAAAACCCATCATGGATAGGGCATTGTTATAACTCGAAAGGGTAATTCTGTAATCAAAAAGGGTGATTTTGTCACCAATGGGGGATCTTTGGAGATAATACCATGGGAAGCTAGAAAGTCCTCTAAAAGGGTGTTTTGGGGTGCCTAGGGGAGAGAAGAGGAAGAATAAGGGGAGGGACGAGAGCTACAGAGTTTTCTATAGAGCACAAAATAAGAGATCACTGCATCATCATAGGATTTGTATCAGGAGTGGCATACCATATAAATTCAGAGGGCATATATATTTTCCACTTGGGAGGATGCCTTATCATGAGTTTGAAAGGTGTAGTCCTGAGTAAAAGCATGTGGAAAAGAAATAAAATGCTAGGAATAATTACCTTACCTAATTGGTAAAGTGAAGCTAGTTGGAACTCTACATAACCATGTGTGTAGGGAAGATCATACTACCTGAATCATCTTGTTGGGTGACTAAGTCTGGCACCAAATTGTCATGTACTTGTAAAACCATAAAAATGTGATAAAACAAATATAAATATGTCAAATTATTATCTTTTAAGCATAAATCATAAAATCTAGTAACAATATGACTTGACAACATGAAAATATATGTAAAATCTAAAAACATGCCAAAATTGGAATTTTTTAAAACTTAAATGGTTAGTTTGGGGGCTTAATATATTCAAAAACTTACAAAAAACAATTCATTTGTCTTTACTTTGAAGAGATTTTGAGCTCTAGACTACCTATAACCATTTAGATTGAGAAGTCAATCAATGAGACAAGGGAGATGATAGGATGGAAAATGTACCAGCAAGAGGATCTACTCAACACGATCAAGTAGGTTTTGTTAACTTTTTCAAAATTTTCCCCAAATTTATAATTTCATTCAAAACTTAGCTAAAATCTGGTGATTTTTTTTTAAAAAATGATTGTTGGGGGTAGATTAGGAATATGCTAATTTTTTATGATTTTGGGTGAATTTGTGGGGTTTTAGGGGGGTTTGGTGGGGCACATCAATGGTAGACATAACCAACACTCGTGTGATGGAATTGTCACCCTTTTGTAGGGTGGTGGTTATATAGCCATCAGGCTGTAACAAAACCACCACAACATTGTTTTATTACCACCCTCTTAGGGTGGTTACAAAACCACCTAGGTTGGTTACATAATCACCTATAGTGGTTTCATAATCACCACCTATAAATGAGGGTAGTTCTATAAGTTAGAATTGGGAAGGAAATTTAACTTGTTTGGAGAGTAGAACTGATCCCTACATTGACTTTGGGTATTTTTTATATTAAAGGGTGCTTATATAAGATGAATTAGAGCTTGGGAATAGGAGTGGCTCCCCTGAGTCTTGGCACTTTTGACTGTCAATGATTTGGTCATCCTTGATTATACAAAGATACTAAGTATAACATAGGTAGGGATCTTCCTCACTTCCATTCAGATACTATGTGAACTTTTGACCTACTGGGACCCTAACTGAGACATGTTTGTGTTCCTTCAAGCCCCTAGGGAGTGGATGATCACTCTCATTTATGTCTATCAGATTACAGGGCTTCCCATGATGGGTTAGTTAGTCTCTATCTGGGATATAGGCATTGATTATGAGGCATGAATTTGGGTTGCATAGTTTGGAGATGTTGATGCACCTAATGTGGGTATGAATTATGGCATAAGGATCACTCAAATTGAGGGAGTAACAATCCATAACTTGAAGAAGGCCATCTTTATTATCCTCACCTCTCGATTAATGGCAGATAAGGGTATAAATAGATTTTTGTATAGTTGATCATTGATTATGTGATGCATTGAGGAGAGAGGAGTGGATACTCCTAGAGCCAGGAGCTGTTAGCATAGACATATATGTATCTTTACCAAGTAACTCATTTGGTAACCCTTTCTATCATCCAATTGACCATTATCATAGGTTGGGTTTATGAGAAGATGATCCCTTATCATAAGGGAGTGCTAGTTGGGGCACCAAGAGATATCAAGGCCATTAGATGGACATTTGTCACACCCTTCCATTCTTTACCCCATGTTTTAGGGTCTTTGATAGCAACAAATTTTATTTCCTTACCCTACCAAGACATGGTTGGGTAATGAGCGATTGAGGGAGCCTATCTCAAAGCAATTGTCGAGGCCACCCAAGTTTGAGATAGGATTTTACATGTTGAGGTGCACCTTATGGATAGGGTACCCCAATCGTTTGGTATGCTCTACATGGGAAACCTCCCTGTCCCTGATATTGTATATAGGGGCATTCAAGAGGTAATAGCTATGAGGTTGGGGAAGTTGGTGTGGCATCCACTTATGATAGGGGTGCCTATTACCAACTAGTTTTATAGGAGGCAACACTTGTACCTCTAATACAAGTCATCAAAGGAGAAAGAGGATAGACTAGAGTAGGAAAATAGTAGATGGGACCTCCACCACCACCATCACTACTATAGGACCCCACTCAAGAGGATCCTACATAGCAATAACTAGGAGATGGGAATGTTGAGCTAAAGGAAGACCTAGACATCAACCTGGAGGAGGTTGTGTATGATGACTCTAACCTTGAGTGGCATGAATTAGATCCAATTATAATTTGTAATTACATTTTTTTTGTTTACAAGTCATACTTCACTTTATATCTCATTTGTATAGCTAGTTTTACTGCTTAAATTTTTGACATTGACTAAATTTGATATTGATTTTTTCCCCTTTGTGATTATAGGTACCTCTAATAGGTAGAGAGGTATGATCAGGGATGACCTGATTCACATTTTTTAGTTAATTATTGTCTTGACTAGGGAACAACTCATGGTATATTTAGGCTTCTTGCAGGGGTTGGTCAACACACATACTTCTTTGCCCTAGCATGCCATGCATCTACGAGGTTGACAAATTTGAGGGTAAAGAATGTCACCCTACTAGCTAGGGTGAGGAGGGTAGAAGTACTGGTGGAATATATGATAGGTATAGTGGGAGGAGGATGAGATTCCTACCATAGGATAGGGAAGACAATGTCAGAGGGAGGCTCAAGTAGGATTCAACATCCTAGCTTCTGACCTATAGACAGTGGGATGGACTCAAAGGGAGGTACTAGTAGGAGACATCATTGGAGCCATAGCCCTAGACACTCTTCTACATAAGGACCCTCTTAGAGGAAGAGGATAGGATCTTGAGACTACTTTGTGTATACATTTTTCTATACCATTCTATATGTTGATTCTTTTTGAGATGCCCTAAGGCATATTGTCCCTCTATGGATGTGTTTTGTATCAGATACCATTGTATAAACTTGATATTTATTATGACAAATACATACAAATATGTTTTGGATTATCTCTCAATGAGTTAGCGTTCATGTGATGAGATTTTAATTTTCATATTTTTCTCTTGAGTTCATGCACTCTTAGATGGCTTGGCATGTGATGATGTATAGGTATATATATCTCTTTGTTTCTAATATGTTACTATGGGAAATGCTTATATATATGTGGAAATATAATTTATGCAAATTATGTAATGTGATAGATGAATATATGTGACTTTAATTACACTAACATTAATTTTACATGTGATTATCTAGTTGTTTTGTTTACACAACATATGAATTTGAATTTACATCATGGGATGAAAGGGGAAATAGGATACAGGTGAGGTGATATGAAATGAAAACCATAAATTAAATTTTACAGGAAAAAGGAAGATGACCTGATCCTTATGATCAAAGGTAAATGTATACTTATTTATAGATTTATAAAACACTAACTTTATTGGCTTCATATTGAGATAACTATCCTTGACAAAGCTGGTAAATGAGAAAAGGCTACCCCATTTAAACATAGACATGTAGGAAAACTTTTTAAATAATTTTCTCTTTAGACAAATTTTGATATGATATTGCTTTTATATTTGACTTCCACTTCTATTTGTGACCCCCTAAACCTAGGCTCATGTGACCAAGAAGACATATGGGCTCAACACCAAAGGCTATATGTATGCAAGTAAGGTACATCTCCCCCCAATGTTAACCCCATGCAATTAGTAAGATGTGAGGGCTCACCACCAAATGTTAGCAAAAGGGTGAGAGATTTAAAACTTTACTTTATATTTTCTTAAACATTTTGATTTTCATAAAAGTATCTAATTTTCTGTTTGCAAGGCCTTTACCCCAAATATTGGCCCCATACAACTAGTAATATGTGAGTGATCATCACCGAGGACCAAGATAGGAGATTAAAATTATCATATTTTTAGGCATGCTAATGTTTTATCTTTAGAAGGAATCATAAGGGGAGACTCTATAATAGACAAGCCCCTAGACTAAACTATAGGCTAACATCTTTTTAGGTTGTGAAAGAAGACATAGGGAGGATAGGTGTACTTTACTCATAATAACTAAGACATATGCCAATGTAAAGTGCTGATTTTGAGAATTTATTCTATGAGGTGATAGGGTAATGTGAGAATGGGATGATGTGGTATGATGCACTTTGAAATTTTCTATACTATGTGAACTAAAAACCAAATAATTATCGAACAACATATCTGGAATGTAGGCAAATATACAACCTATGAAAATGTAATGTAAGTGAAAATAGTGTGATATGTAAGTAACATGCATAAAAGAATTTTAGATGCAAATAGTTGATGAACTCACCAAACTCTTTACCCTCTAGAGTGCATAACTAATAGGCTCCATTGTTAAAGTATTTTGTCACTAGGTAGGGGCCTAACTAATTGGATCTAAACTTATGATATTCTCTTTTTATATTGTCAATTTGACTATTGAGCCTAAGGACAAGTTATCCTACATAGATAGGGCATTCATGGACATTTTTGTTGTACTATCTAGCCATGCGATCAGTGTAAGTAATATGATTTTTTGAGGTGGCAATTTAGTGTTCATCTAAGAGCTCTAATTGGGCTAGTCATGCCTATCTATACTCTTCTAGATCAAGAAGGCCTTAGATCAAAACACACGAGCTAGGTATTTATACTTATAGGGGTAGGATGGATTTTGATCTGAACATAAGTGAATATGTGGTTACTCTCATGCATGTCTTAATAGTTATTTTATAAACCCATAGTGATAGATAAAATTTTAGATGCCAATCTCATTTATAATCTCTAACAATCTTGACCAAAATCAACTTCAGTGCCTTGACCATTGGATTGTGGATAGCACATAAAGGATTTTTGGTGTGATATAATGAATTTATTACACAACTCATGAAATTTGAGGTGCTTGAAATGGGACCCATTATCGGTAATGATGAATTGTGGGATCCCAAATCAGTAGATGATTTTATTTAAGATAAAATTTGTAATGATTGATCTTGTGATGGTTGTTAATGAGATTGCTTATACCCACTTAGTGAAATTCTCAGTCATCATGATAATAAAGTGATGACCATCTGAAGAAAAATGGGAGAGTTTACCTACTAAATCTAAGTCAAAAGTGTAAAAGGGCCATGGGGTGATAATGGGTTATAATGCCCTGGTAAGAACGTGTATCTCATGTGAAAAATGTTGACATTTTTCACATTTATACACACAATCAATGACATCATGGTCTAAATAAGGCTAAAAGTATCCCATCTTATGTATTTTTTATCAGTTACATGGCCATCATAGTGTTCAACACAAATGCCATTGTGATAATGAAAAAGGACTCTTTTTACTTTTCCTGGTCAACACATTAAAGTAAGATATCATGAAAGGCCTTTGCGATACAAGACCATATACAAAATAACATGCTTGGATGTGATGATGCAAAGATGTCTTTTCTAATATGATTTGGCACCTTTGGGGTAAGTGTGGTCAATCAAGTAATTGATGATATCCATGTACTAGGGGGAGGAGATAATAGCGGGATTTTATACATAGTATATCAACTAATTGGTGAAATCAGTATAAATGAGTTCATTAACTTTTAAAGGAAAATCATCCAACTAATCAGCAATGATCTATCCCTTAATGAACATTTGGTTGACATACAATAAATCTAATTCACTTAGGAGCATAATAAAGCACCCATCCTTCTTAGAGAGATTAGGTTGAGTTAGGAAAGTTTGTAGGTATCGATATCTCATCATAACTATCATCTCTTGATTGAACATAGTGCCATAATCATTTGGTTGAAAACACTATTGTTAAGCATTGTTTTTTATCTTGAGTATACCACATCTCATAATTGATGATAGTTTAACTAATGAAATAAATGGTGAATTCATTACCAGTGTCATCTTCTTGAGCTAACATGTAGGAGAGGGATACATCAATCTATATAATATAAAGTATCAATGGTTTATTGGGCTTAGGATCGATGAGCGTAGGGGAGACATAAAGAAGCATTTTACTACCTTGAACGCCTTCTAAAAATAATTTATCCAAGTTAGGCCACTCATATTTTTGATAAGGTTGTTGATGGGATGAACAATGTAGGCAAGATCAATAATGTCTCATCTGATGGCTCCAAACTTGCCTAAAAACATTCATATTCTTGATTCATCTATGGGAGGGAGCATCTATAATATTACTCAGATTTTGGTGTGGTTGATATCAATTCCACACTAGGAGATCATATACCTTAGAATGTTTCCAAAGGTGACTCAAAAATCACATTTATTTATGTTGAGAGTGACATCATATTTGATTAAGTGTTTTATAATGGTGTGTAACACTTCTAAATGGTTTGCACATAGTCTTGCTTTTCCTAAAAAATCATCCACATATACTTCCACTATCATGTGACTGAGATCATTGAATATGTGGGTTATGTCCCTTCGATATGTTGTTCCTAAATATTTTAAATTGAATGGCATCAAAACATAACAAAAGGTCCCCCAAGGTTTAGTAAGGATGTCTTAATTTTGTCCTCATCAAAAATCTGAATTTGGTTGCACCCAAAAAAACCATCTATGAGTGATAGTAACTCGTACCCTACAATAGTGTCGATGATGATGTTAATGGATGGGAGAGGGAAGTCATCCTTGGGACATGCTTTGTTAATGTATGGAAATTCCATGTAGATTCTAATTTTACCATTCTTCTTGAGGGTGGGGACTATGTTAGACATCTATTTGGAGTAGTCTACTAGCTCAATAAATCCAAATTTTAAAATTTTGTTGACTTATTCCTTTACCATCAACATGACCTTGGGCTTGATGGGCCTAAAATTTTTTTATATGCTTTGCATCAAGCATCGTGACGAGGTTTTGGATGACTATGTCCGAGTTGATGCCTTCCATGTTCATGTAGGAGAAATCAAAGGATTTTGAGGGTTTCATGAGGAGTTACTTGTGGCCTTCCACCTCTTGTTCAGAGAATGAAGATCCTAAATTAAAAAGTATATGATTATCTTATGTCACGATGTTAAAATTGATTGTGTCTTTGATGAGGGAGGCATTACCTTCTTCAAACATGTTGGGGTCTAGGGGAAGATCAGGATCTTCATCCTATGTATTGAAGACATTATGTTTATTTTCAGAGGATAGGTAATCCTCAATGTGATAGTAAGAATCATAGTTGTCAACTCCAAGGGCCAAAGTGGGATAGTGGGTAAGTGATAATCCCTTTTTGTGATGGAATGATGGGAGGTCATCATAAGATCTTGATAACTTGAGAAAGGCTTCATCATTCTTGGCTAGATCGAGGACCAAAGGATCATCATCCCTTCTAATATGGGTGATGGTTTGATCATTAGGATTCTTATGCATAAAATGTTCCATCCTGTCTAAGACTAAGAAGTTGGATTATGCTATTACCTAATGGGGGTCAAAGTGTGAGGATGAGGCAGTCATGGAATCAGAAAGTTGGTTACTTTTCATAGGGAATACTTTTATATAAATGTAGTTAAACCCTTTAATGATATTGCACACAATAATCTTGTGCAACTAAATTTGTTTGGCCTTGGTCTAATAAACCTCAAAAACTTGGTTTGTAACTAACTTTGAATCACCTGGATCCTTTGGTTTTTATTGCCCATGGATTTTGTGATGAGCATACCCAAAAATATGTCTTCATACTCATACCCATTGTTTGTACACTCAAATTCTAGTTTGAATAAATAAAGGCATGACTCTCCCTTCAGGAGAGATAAGAATTACTCTTACCTTAGCACCTAGTTGGCACTTAGCCCCATCGTAGTAAAGGACCCACTGATCATGTATAGATGGGCAAAAATTTTGGGTGAGGTGTATTATTTTTTAGATATCTCAACCATATTAATATAGAAAATACTGAATAACCCCTCTTGGTGCCCCTACTTTTGAGACTTTGGAAGATAACGAGCCTACCCCCTTTACAAGGTGAATGGAAGGGCTTACAAAGGGGTGAATTTTTTATCCTTTCATTGTAGGTGAAAAAAGGGGAGGATATATAGGAACTTAAAGTGTTGTTTTCTATGCTCTAGGTCAAGGTAGGAAACTAACTCTAGGAATTAAAAAGATTATTTTCTCAATTTTGATTTGGGTGGGAAGTATGTCACAATAATTAGGGTTTTGTTTTAGTGTAGGGAGCATGACAATGCAATTAGGATCTTTATTTAGTGTAGTAAGTGTGAAAGTATAGTTTTATAGCTTGTAATACTAAGGGTAGTTCATAGGTGTAGACACCTAAAACTGGCTACCAATGACCTTTGACTAGGATTTTGACCAACTTCTATCAAATGTGCACAATTTGGCCTAAAACATTAAAACATAATAAAAGTTGTGAACCTTTCATATACAAGTACCAATTTTGGCCAGAGTATCATTAAATGAGGTAATGTATGCTATGAAGCAGCTAACTTTAATCAGATCATCTTGAATCAAAATGACATTTTTGCACTTGGGTGCTCTGGATTGATCTTTATACCAATTTTTTTGCACAAGACATGTGCCTTTGTTATTTTATGTTGGCAACATCCTAAATGGGATAATGGATCCAACACATCTAACATCATATCCTAATTCTAATCTAGTCAAATTTTGAGCCAATAATATGACATTTTGATTAATTTGACTAATTTTTGCACCAATTTCCAAGATTTGTATCAAAATTGACTAATCATACTTAAGGATAATTAATTCAAATCAAGAGCCTAATTAAAAATTCCTTAGAACTTTTTGAATATTTCTTTTTGGAAATTGATTTTAAATAACTGCATCATCAAATGACATCATTTCTTGGGAAGACATCTCTAGGCCATAAATGCATAAAACATCAAGATTAAACCCTCTCATGCCTCATTAAGGTCTCTCTATCCCAAATATGTGTGAGGGCATTTATTAAACATAGCCTCCAAAATTGAATGGATTCTTAGCCACACATCTTCATCTTAAGATGGATGACTCAGGTTCATTTTGATCATTTTGTAAAATCTATAAATAGGAGGCCTTGCCTATTGAATTTTAAGCTCTTTCAAGCCAAAGTTACCATGCCCAAATAGCTTCAAACCACATCTTGATGTAGTGTAATTATTCCCAAATACTGATCCAAAGCCATCGCAAGCCAAGTAAACGGTTCTAAGAGGAGATGAAGGTAACCACATTCCATTGATGAAGACCTCTTAGGCACAATTTGAGCAAGCCAATCAAAGAATACTCTTGGATCATCAAGGAAGGTAAGAAAAGTAGTTTTTTTGCATTTTAATTGTGTTTTGTTCATTTGCATTTTTCATCATGCTCCCTCCTTGAGATAGATTTAAGGTGTTAACTTTAGTGTGTTTTGTTTGGATTTTGTTTTCATTTACTAACACCGTACTAATCTCACCTTATTGCAGTCCTATGCTCACAAATGGCATGCCTTATGGGACCTAGCATCACAAATCTAGTCAAATAACACCTACAAGCAAACTACTAACCATTTTCATGCAGGATCTTGGAGTGTGGAAGCAAAGAAGGTAAAAATTTGAGCAAAATTCCATTTTATGGAAGTCACAGTTTTATCACTGTGGAGTCATGGTTTTGTCCTCTGGACTCTAATCCCACAACTCACACAGTCATATGATTTCCATTTAAACTCATTGTATTTCATTTAAATTGTGTTTTTGGACTAACCTTGAGTCTATCTACAACTATATTACAATATTGCTACTCGCAAGTAGTGATATTACAATCTCACTACTCGCAAGTAGTGATAATAGAAACTCATAATTTGCTAGTAACTATATTACAATACCATGACTCGATAGTCACAAGATTACCTATCTGAGTCATGATATTATCGATAAATCATTATCAATTAAGAAAAATACTATAACTCTCATAGTGGTAGAATGCACTGTAACTCATAGGATTATCAACCTGAGTAGCGAGATTGTCAACCTGAGTTGTGAGATTGTCAACCCAAGTTGAGGGATCATCAACTTGAGTAGTAGGATTATTAGCCTGAGTATTGATATTGTGATGTCTATTAAACTAACCTGAGTAGTGATATTGCATGTCTGATTCATAGTTTTGTAGAGTGATGGGATTGCATTGTGTGAAAGCTGAGAGATCATTTTACAAAGTTGTTTATCTCATTTGGAAAAGTGTTTCAAGGATAAAGGAAACTTTGAGTTTTTCCTTACAAGGCAAAATTGAAAAAGCATCTAAACAAGCTTAATTTAGTCTTTTTAAACTCTTTTTTAAGTGCTTAAAAATGATTAGGAACATTCATTTTGGTGCTTAAGGAAACACTTAGATGTTTGCTTGAATAGTTTGTAGTTGTTCTTTACAATTTTTTACATCTTAAAGCCAAGGGGATAAAGAACACCACCACACATTTCGTTAAATGTTTTAAATTTGAACACACTTCAAGTTTTTTACAAGTTTTTTTTATCTTTGTTTCTTTAGTCAGTTTTGATTAAACAAATAGGGAATTGTGCATGTATGCTCTCCTTCTGTCCCTTATAAGGAAATTGTGGGATCAAAATCACGAACTTCATTAAAAAATTTCTTATTCTAAAGGTGTAAAAGATAAGTTGTGAAGGCTCTCCCCAAGACTCGCATGGCTTGGGTGACTTAGAAACAACCTTTAAAGCTCTTTTACTTGTTTTTTTACTTTCATTGCATCTTGGTTTTTGAAGGTGATTTCATCACCTCGCATAAGTTCTATAGGGAAGCCTTGACCCAAGAATTTACCTCCTAACATTATCTTCAAACCCTCTCTATAAGGGGTATATAAATTTGGATTACCCCACTTGGATGATCATTTGAGTAGTTAAATCATCTCCTATCACTGGGGCTAAGCCTATGATGTTTGAGCATATTGGACATCATAATACACTAAGTGAATGATGGATGTAGTGGTTGTAAAAAGGGCAAGACCTTTTTACAACAAGCCAAGTACCATGGATCTAATAGACGTGTTGCTTCTCTTGCATTTTGACATGAAATTATTGTACATGAGATCCATCTAGAATGATAAAAAATAAATTATTTTTAGTCAACCCCACTTTTCCACACCCTTGATAGGAATTTGGATGATTTACTTGTATTTTGTCATTTTCTTGCTTGGTGTTTTGAGACTAAAAATAATGTGTTTGTTTATAAACCATGTCAAAACCAATTTGTTTATATACCACTATTTTATTTAAAGAGGCATTATATTGGCCATTTTACACCATACTTGTGCCTTGCAATTTTTTATTAAAATTGTTTGTGTGTGTGTTGATTTACTGATAAGGGTATTGTTATGCTACCTAAATTAGATATCGATTTTGTGCCTTTGATTCTTTAAAACATAACATTGATCACATCATTAGAGCATGCTTACACTATTACACTGCTTGAATTATTTCAAAACTTGTTTAATTTGTACTGAAACCATTGTTTAAAACCATGTCACATATACCATTTGGACCTTGTTTATGTATCGTCATGCTATCCAATCTTGTCTAGCTTGTTTTTTTAAATCCTAGTCTTCAACATTGAGTTTACAATTAACCTTCTCCAAGTTTGGATTCAAACATTGATTGATTTTTGTTTAGGTCTCAATTCATGGGGTTGATACACAGATCTTTCTCATTTGGGTTTCATGACTTCAGTTAATTAATTACTCAAACTTGATGACTATTTATTGTTTATTTATTCAGAGCCTATCCTCATCATTTTTTGTGCCTTTATTTTTGGGAACATAGTCCTTTTTCCAAGTTCCTTTTGCCTTATGGCCTATGCCAATTGATCATGTTTATGTTTGATTCCACGTGTTGGGTCTATGTCAAAGTTGTTCCAAACTTGTTAGATAAAATCAAATCAAGTCATCCTTTGTTTCAAGTCTAGATTTTGACACTGCATTAGGCCAAAAGTACTAGCATATCATGTTTGTTTGATCCTATGTTTTGACTCTGTGTTTGGACATAAGACCTAACAACTCAACATTTCCATTTCATAGTTTAGATCTTGTTTGGAACACTTTGGCCTAGACTTAGACATACTGGTTTTTATTCAAATGCTTGACCTTTTGTGTATATGGCATTTGACATTAGACATTAGATTTCTTATGCCAAGTTTTAGCACAAACCATTTTGGAGATATAGCTCCATTTTCATACCACATTAGAGATAAAACTCCACCTTTGACCAAGTTTGAACCTTTTGGCTTTTAGACATTGTCTTTTAGAGTTTGCATAACTCTAAGCCTTTTTGTTTTTTGATCTTTCATCATGTATCTAGATATGTCTATCTATACTTATGGTGGAGTCACGTAAAATCCAAGTTATGATAGAATGGCTACACAAATTGACTATAACCAAATTATTACTTACAATCCAACTTGAAACCTTGATTAGTATGAAGATGTTTGTGAGGATAACTTTGTTGAAGACCCAACTATAGATAATGTTGTTTGGGATATGGATCCATACCCTTTTTACAATAATAAATACATAAAACATAGTCAAGAACCAGATTATGATCCAAATTAAGATTGAGATGATATGGTTTATCAGGACTTGGATGCTTTGGCTTGTGCAAGCAACCAAGCTCCATGATGTCCTTTCTTTATCCAATCATCAGCTATCACTAATCCTCTTTCAGACTATACAAGATACCAAGCTCCATAGTATCCAAGGAATACCATTACCATTCCAGGACCTCATCTTTTAGCTTATGTGAACAATCAAGCTCCATGACACCCCAAGATTATCATATCAAGAACTCATCTTTTCACTTATGCAAACAACCAGGTTCCATATTGCCATACCATTTCTATTCCAATACCTTATCTTTTGGCTTGTGCAAGCAACCAAACTCCATAATGCCATTTTATTACCCAACCACTAACCATTGCTCATATAATGCCTATCATTCCCCATTAAAAAAAACCCCATCCAGTTAAACCCAAACCATGGGCCATTCCTCATCTAATACCAATCTTATCCAAACCACAACCAATCCAATCATTACCTATCCCACTGATCCAATTATTAACCTAATCAAGCCAATCATTCAAAGACCAAATTATGTTCAAAACTGGTATTTTCCAACTCATTGAAAACTAAATCCAAGAGAACCAACCAATCAAAGATGTTTTTGTTGAACCAACTGTTGGGGTTCTAAATGGCACCCTAGCTAAGCAAGGGGATTGTTCAGGTCCTATGCTCAAATCTAGACCAACATGGGACTGATCCTAGGTTGTAGGTATCCTAAAAGTGGATCAGACCTCTAAATAATGTTGGATTCCTTATGGATATATCACCTACACTAAACCTAAACTAGCACCTGCTTGGAAAAGGGAAAGAGAATTGACAAAACTAATAAAAGCATGTAAAAAAGTAGTGATGCACCAATGATTTGATCACTCCAACTCATACAAAACACACTATGAGACACTTTTTGAGACCAAAGAACATCAATCTCCAGTTATAAAATTAATAAGAGAGGGAAAATGTCTAGTTTCAGGCTAGATAATAAACTATAAATCACACTTATAATGACCTATGAGAACTATTATGCACTTATTGAAGGTGAGAAAAATGCTAGACATAAGCAAGGAACATACATTCACTTAACAATAGTACATGAATTCATAGAACACACTTTAATATGGATTTAAAAAGGATGAAATTCAATCTTTATTGCATCAAAAGGTGTTGTAGTAAAAATTTTGGCAGAGTCTGGTCATAGCAAAAGAGGGATCGATTTTTATTAAGGCTCAAAAAAGCCTCTATATATATTAAAGAGAAAGAGAGAGAGAACCATGCATTGGAAAAGGACCAAATACCTTTGATGGATTATCATCAATTCGAAGATGCTACGGAGTCAGGATCTTATCGACAAAGAACCAACTTTATAAAATAATTAAATGTCCATTGCCCTTATCCAACTACCAGATCTTTTCTTGGAATATGTTATTATTTATTGGATCTGTTGATGAGGATCATGTCTTGGAACTAGCTAAAAAGTGCCACATCTACATTAGGTGGCCATATAAATATGAATATGTGAACCATGATGAGGTGAGACATGAGCCCATGATATGTGAAAACCAATCTTAGACCATTGGTTTTCACACAGTCACTAGTCTATTTTCAACTTCTATATTAGACCCAAAGGATCTATTTTACCTATATGGAGCTTTGTTGATGATGCTTGGTCTCTGGAATGTGTCCCTAATTCAATTTTGGTCCACCTCCAAGATTGGTTCTTTGATATTTATTTTATCTGGGTCTGAAATAATCTTTTTGACTTTTGTCAAAAATGTCTTGAGCTTGCCTTTGCTTATTGGCTATCAAAAATTGACTAGTCTCATTGATATTGTGTCTAATAGTATTTATGCTTATTATCTCTATAGATCCTTTTGACTTATTAAATCCACTCATTTCATTGAATCTGGATGTATAAATGCACGTGAGTCTTTAATTTTATATCAATTGAATTCACTTATGCCATTTGTCCTTAACTCATTAGGTCTTTAGATGGTCCCACTTATGTCACCCTTGTCCTCACTTCATTAGATTTACCAAGTATGAATGAGCATGAGCCCTTGATCTATCTTTGAATTCTCAACTTTGTCCTTGTTGGTGCCACTTGGTAATCTAAAATTGATCTTTAGGATCTGATCAATCTACCAACTTACATGCTTATGCCATGTGTCAACTTCTTATGTCCTCTGACTATTTAACTCATCTCATGCAGTTGGATTGATATGGTAGGACCAAGCATGGACCGTTAGATCTTCTTTGGTTTGAAAACCAACAGCTATTTACCAAGTCTTAAAATTGACATTCATGTGAACATCTTATACTTTTTAACCAATTTTGGAGCCCTAGATATTGAAGCACAAAATTTTTGGAATCATGAAACTTGATGGAAAGGTTCTTGAGACTGAAAAGGATGAACCCATTTGACCCAAGGAATTTCAAGGCCTTATGAGCAAAGATATAAAATTTTAAAGTGAGCTGGTCTAAATCTAGTTTACATGAGCTCTTAGTGATGTTTGAGCTCAAACAATTAAGTATGGTAAACTTAGTGAAAATCGATTGAGGAACCAACTTTTCCCATGCATAAATTCTTTCATGCTTTGGAAAATGATCTAAAAATTTGTGAATAGCAACTTGGGATTAAAATGATCCAACCCCTATGATCATTTTCTCATGAGACTACCACAAGTACGAGATATGGCCTCTGTAAATCACCTATTTCCACTTTATACCACTAGACCCAAATGTCAAGATGGACTCAAAAGAACTGAATGAACACCTTACACTTTCATATCTATTCCAAGAATTTTTAACACCTCATGGGGGAATTTCAACTCATAGACTTGTTCCTTGTGACATTGGGTCACTCTTCAATCAAGATTCTACTTTTTCCATTAGATTCTTATTTTTAGTATGTGGACCAAAATTGGTCAACTCCAATCATCTATGATAATTCAACTTATGATGAATCACCTTCCAATCCTATACTTGTTATCAAGGAGTCTCAATTTGATGAGCTAGTCTCTACTAAGTCACTTCTTAATGATTATACCACCTTTGGGCAAATCATTACCTCGACCATATGCCTAATTTTCAAGAGCCTCCTTTCGACAAGCCAGTTTTTGAAGAGTTATTTCTTGACCTTTTTCTCACTATTGTGGAGTCTCACTTTGACAAACTAGTCTTTGTGGGTCCCATTCTAACATCATAGGCTATCTCTTATCCAATATCAAACATTCAACAAGACATCATTGTAATAGATTTCCCATTAGATGAAGAATTAACATTGTAGTCAGGTTCTATTTTTGGACCTACATAAGATTTAGAATTACAATTAGAATCAATGTCAATCTCAACATTAGATTCAGAGTCTATTGAGTTAGAATCAAATTCAGAAACATAGTATATTCATGGTTTTTACCATATTGGTTATGTGTGCCTTGTTGGTTAATTTGAATAAATTTATGGTCCTTTCATGGTTTTTGAGAATGATTACTTTAGTATCAACATAATCTCTCCTAGTCTCTTCTACAAGGATTGTGCTACGACCCCCCATTCTATTACCATTCCATATGCCATTATCACCAACCAACATAGACATTTAATTGACATTCCATATCCTGTAAGTGTTGATTGGGACCGATAGAATCACACTTTGTTAAACTAAATCCATGGTGACATATCATTTGAAAAAGAATAAGGAGGCCAAGACCACATTTATATATCAGAATAACACTCTCCTAGTGAAACCTTTTCAGAAGCTCTAGGGGACAATCAAAGTTCAAACTCAGCATCTTCTAGTGAAACTTTTTTGGAAGAGCTATAATAAAATCAAAGTCAAAAGAAAACATTCATTTGTGAAACCTTCTCGAAGGTACTATGGGACAATAAAGACACTTCATTGGTGAAAACCTTATTGAGGTACTGATAGCTGAGCACAAAATTTCTTCACTACTTAATGAAGACATTATTCAGGATCAAATCAAAATAGATTCAAATCTTCATCCTAATTAGATGGTAGATACTCTTAGGCCTAAACAACAAAAGAATCTACTTGTCTTATCAAGAAATATTTATAATTCTTCATCCCTGCCACATCCAAAGTTATGTCAAATCCAAAATCAACAACATTATGTGTGCCTTTAAATATTGATCTTCATTTATTTCCCAATCACCATCCATTCCATTATCCTCCACCATTCTATTTCCAAATCAAACCTATCATCCTACATTTAGCCCTATTTACCATCCATGGTCATGCTTTCCTTCATAGAGGATACAAAGATACCTTATCTTGATGCTTAAAGGAATCAAAATCAATGACCAACAAAGATCATAACAACATCATTTAGGTCTAAATCTACAACTAGTTCTTGAGAGAGCAACTATTTAGATTAGGTGCAGGGTAACAATTAACATGATTGATTATTTTATTTATATTATTTATTGATTAGGATGTGTATCTCTATTTCAATAGGAATAAGAAAGTCATATGCCATTTTACCATACCTAAGCCAAACACATCAAAAACCAACCATCACCCAAGCCAAAAACATGTACCATACCATTTCATTTACCATATCCATTTGCCATTGTCACATATCCCAGTTAATCACCTTCTCACTTTGGGGAAACCCTCTTTCCATTTTATCCAATTTATCAAAAAACATCATTATATTAAAGTAAAACCATGTCATCCCATCATTCCATTCTTATCTGGACCAAATATTATTATTAGTCATCCTCCCCAATCTTGTTTTGATATTGGTTCCTTTGGTTCTTCTCGTACTTTTTGTGGGAGGATTTTGATCAATTTTTAATAATCAATCAAATCTATGTTTACAATAATAATCTATGAAAGTAGTGTGATAGTTGATCTCAAAAGATATCTTTCATTTTCCATCCTATATCAAGTTTGTTTATATGAGCTTGATTATAACCACCTATGGGCAAACCAACTCTCCAGTCTTGTTGCTAATTATAAATGCCTATGGGAAAATTAGTATCATTAATCTGATCCATTTTATCCTAGTTATAATTGCCTATGGGCAAACTAGGGGTAACACTTGTTTATCATGCATTACCACATCACCTTGCCATTGTTATTTTCATTTGACTCACCATTTTCCACATTTGAGAACTTATTGGGACCTAGTTGGTTTTTCCTTGCCTTTTGTGTGGATAAAATTGTTGTCACTTGAGGTCATTTTGGGACTATGTGGGTTGTGTTCAATTCATGTTGAATTCACCTTAGTCCCCCTTCCATGCACTCTCATCATTTTACGAGCAACTTAAGCCAATGCTCTCTCCATTTTATGAGTAGGTATCTTATCAATCTCTTATGAGTTTAGAAACCTCAAAATGCCAAAAACATTTGTCCTATCTAAGCCTAGTCAATTATCCTCGATTCACCCTACTAAGGTATGGCCATTGTTAGGATGATTTATTTTTATTTTGTTTTCAAGATTTTTTGTTATTTGTTTATTTCAAGTTGTTTGTCTATTTGTGTGTTTTCTATGTGTTTCTTTGTTTGTTTGTCTACTTACCTATTTGTTTGCTTTCAACACGGTTACCTCAACTTAGTTTATATGCATTTATTGGGTGATTCCTTGTGCATTATTCTTAAGTTCATCCATATTCATATGTCATCATGGTTTTTATCATTGGTGCATTATTTTTAATTGTTTATTGGATTGGGAGTCAGTTATTATGCATATTTTGACCAAGTCCTCATGATTTTTTATCATGATGCCTATTGTTACATGCTACAAAAAAAATCAGCTTCAAGAAGGTCTACAAGTAATGGAACCACACAAGTTTATCCTTGGTACCTTGGCAAATCTTTTCATCCATCTTGATCAAATTAACCCATTGACCATTCTAGTTGTATCATTGTTAATAAGGACAAGCATCTCCTTATTGGCAGATACAACTAAATCATTTCCAATGATCAATTTTATTCTTCTATCCATCCTTTTCATCATTATTTGATCATCCTCGTATAATTGGTTGTTTGTGATTTCTTTAGTCATTAGACCATTGCATCTATGTTTGTGCCTAATGAGTGTCATTCAACTCCTCATTTAATTAATGTTTAATTGATGTCTTATCAACTAGGACTGGTATCTAAAACTATCTGAATTAAGCTGTAGGATGGTAGATCTAGAATTTTTCTTGTGGGGGTGTTTGATGGTCCTATTCTAACTTTGACTAATGAAAGAAATGTGTCTTAAACTACTTGATTCACTCTTTTGCTAAAAAGGAAAAGATGTAACTATTTAATCAAGTGAATATACTCTTTTGATTGAAAGTAAAATCACACTCCTATTTACGCTTGCATGGAAATGGAGATGTTTAACTTAAAAAAGAAATATGCTTCACATGTTTGCTGTAAAAGAAAACACACTTTGCTTAGAAAGGAAATGACTTTGGAATAAGGAAATGCCTTTTGAACTGTGAATTTGTTTTGATATTTTATGAATTAATGAAAACATTAGCAAGATTCTGATTAGTTATAACAAAGAGTTAATATAACATAACATAAGTATCGTACATAATTCCTAGTTTTAAGGAGAGCGGGCCCTTGCTCTTCTCAAACTCAGAAACAAAGATTAATCAATGTTGAAAACTGAAGTGATAATTCATAAAAGTAAAATGATTAAAATCTTTCTAAAACCTATAATATGCTTTTACGTATCTTTCATCTATCATATTTTTTAATAATAAAAGTCTTACATTTTATGCTAATACAATCAGCTCAAAATAGGATGCAAAAAGATAAGATTCCTTGGTCGATCCACTCATCAAAGATAGGAGATTGGATTTCTAAGAGATCCAATTATTATGATGAAATAGATATATTATCCTATAATAGTCTTAAGATCCAAATATATACAACTTTATCAAAAACAAATCCTAGAAAAAAGCAGGCAAGTATTTTCCTCATTTGACTCTAGTTGGGATGATTCTGTCTCATCTTATCTAGCCACTAGCTTCCCCATTTATAGCTTTGTCTTTATAGAATCCATGGAATTGACCCTATAGAGTTGGTAGGAATGATCTTGCAGAGTCTGTAGAAACAAGCCTGTGAAGTCCATAGAGATAAGCCTACAGAGTCTGTAGAAACAAGCCTACAGAGTTCATAGTTCTGTTGGATGGAGATCAAAATTGATCTTTCACTATACATCACCTGTGTCTTCTTGAGCATTTTTCACAACAAAAATCACTAAAACATGTTATGTATTATATATTAATGACAAAGTAAAGGTTTAATCTTTGGTTCAATATAAACAAGACAAATAACTACTTTCCATGTAATAGCTATCTAACAATCTATGATTTTCACAAAGTAATATCCTTAGAGAGATAAATTAAGGGAAATAACATGTCAATAATGAGTCATATTATGAGCTCATCATCTCCCCCAGGCTTTACCTTTTACAAGTCCCATTGTAAACATTCATTTGCATGACTCAAATCATAGTCATCAAATTTCTTGTAAACCCCTTATGTTCTTAAATAATTTGTTTCCATGTATTGAATTGCTCCTCTGGTTGTGGAGCCCAACTCTACCATCCTGGAATAGGTATGATCAACAAAGGGGGTCTATATCTCATCTCAATCCATTTATTTTCTCCCCCAGAGTTTATTACCTCTATTAAGATTTCCAAAATTGAGGTATCTCTCCTCATACTCCATCTTAAGTTATTTGGAGACATGACCTCTCATCTTCTAAGAGGCACTAAAATTTGGTCCTACCTTTTCACACTTGCAGTCATCACTGAATCAAAACTCTATCTTGAAAACAAGTCAAAAGAAACATCACAATCATATAACTATTGTAAATAATGAGTTTTAACTTCATCTCTTAAAAAAATAGTTAAAATTCTTTCTGATTAATCTGGGGATAGGAAAGGCTGGTATGATACACAATCTTGTATTCTTAACATGATTTGTATACTCTTCAAATCTGCTTTTCCATACTAGTTGATTTTTGAATGTAGAATACAATTTTCTTAGTTGAATTTCTCCTACATGAAGTTTTATCAAGAACATATTGTGATCATGGTCTCTTATGATCAAATCATGCAAATAAAACTCATAAAGCAAATCCTGTTGATTAGGTTCAGCACTATAGAAATTTTTTAGAAATGTTGTTGGCTGTAAAATCTTGTAAGGAAGATGACAAGAGATCCTCAAAAGTTACCATCTGTAAAATTGTTCAAATAAAAATAAACTATATGCAGGTGAAGGATTCCTACATGCCAAAAGAGATTCTCCTAATTTGCCTGCATCCTATAAATTTTCTTCTAAATCTTGGACCTTAGCTTCTAATTATTTATTTTTATTTTCCAATATTTTGTTTGAAGAAGTTAAAACTTTGTTTTTCTGTTTGAGTATGGAATATTCTTCTTCAATTTGATTTAACATTTGTAAGGTAGGAATACCTAGACAACTTGTTTGACAACTTCGGTCAACATATACCTTAGGAGGAGAAGGTGAAACATTAGAAATTGCTTTGGAAGAGTTTACCAAACTCTGTAATCTTCTATTCTCCTTATTTAGATTTTATACATATATCCAGAGGTCTATTTGTTCACTTTAATTTTTCTTTATTATTTCTTCTAATCTGTGAACTTCTACTGCATGATTGGTAGATGTTGTGTCCAATTTTTGCACCAACAATGAGTTGAAATGATCCTTATTCTATAATTGACTGATCAAGTCAGTAATGCCAATTGTTTGTTGTTGCTCTAGAGCTTGAGCTTGAGAAAGATTCAATGTTAACTATTTAACAATATCATTTAGATTAGATGACTCTCCTTTCTCATTTGTGCATATAGTTTTTCTTTTAGTTATTGCAGTTTCAACTAAAACATGTTGTTGTTCCACCATACTTGATTCCTCTACTGTGATTAGCTCTTCTCCTAGAATTGTCTCTTCTATTATGATTGGAGAGTTCTTTTCGAAAGGAGTTTCTTCAACATCTATAGTTTCAAGGATAATTTGATGTATGGGGAAATGAGATAGCTTTTTAAGACTATCCAAAATATCTATAGCTTCTTGTTCATCTTCATCTATCAGAATTAACCTTCTCCTTCTTTTGGTTACTCTCTGAGCTACACTTAGTTGTCTTTCCTTTTAAACCATCAAACCCTCGATCTTCTCAAGTTCTGTAGTAACCTTTTATTTCAATTTTTTTCTTCTTGACAAGGGAATTGGTTGCACTACAAATTCCTAAAGTTCTTATGGGGACCTTGAAACTACAGGGATTTGAGACCTTGTGATTCTTATTCTTGAAGAAGAAGGGATTTATTTTGGGACTACAGTTTGTGATTTCTTCTTTGGAGTTATTTTCTCAACTGATGCAGCAGGTGGAAACGAATGTTTCTATGGTAAATTTGAGGTTTTTTATGTAGGTAGATTTGAAATTTATTGTCTTACATTGTTCTTAAATTCTTCCCAGACCTCTTATCCTTGTTGAAGGAAGTGATGTTAGATAATTAGGTGAATAAGGCCATGGCGCCTAAGAGCAAAATTAGTAGTTGTAGTCATAATTTGAAGGGCACCATATAAGAAGGATGAGAGGTTAATCTTGTAATGAGGGTTTTGCCTCCTATACTTAAGGTGTATTAATTTTTTATGGCTTCTCCTCTTAAAAGACTGTTTTTCCCCTCACAAATGATATACTTGAGTACCCACTTGGCTACAAATTTATAGGGTTTAGGAAGTGAATTTCTATGAATCCCTTTTGATTTTACCTTAGAATCTATTAGACACAAATTCCCAGTCTACTCATTACCATTAAACTAAATAATTAAATCATTAAATAGAATTCTACTTGTCGCTCTCATTCTCTCTTCTGGAACTTGTATGATTTGACTTATAATTGAAGTTGAAATAGGAATAGCAATGCCTTTAACAACTGAAAACTTAGGAGGTGAGATTAGTGATGAAGTATCTTACCATTATTTCATGGAAACTCTAGAACTTTTAAATGAAAGGTAGCCAACCATTTGCTCTAAAACTACAACAAAAGCTTTGTCTTTATGAAGCTTTGCTGCATTCTTCAGATCTGATCTCAATTTTTATCCCATTTCTAATCAAATTTACAAACAACTCTATTTCTTTAACTCATATTAGGGTTTAGACCAGCTTTTGTTGAAATCTGTAGGAAAAAATCATTGAAGATCTATAAAAATTAGTGCCTCACATTTCTATGGAGTGTGCCAGTTGTTTTGTCAAATTATTACAAATTGAATGAAATTATGATGTGGCACTTTGACGATGATAGATATCTATCATTTCATTTAGAACGCCTTTATGATGTCCCATCATTATAATTATTCATGATGAAATTAATTGTACCAAAGCTACATAGGTCATCATGACATAGACATACACCTTTACCATCTCGTTTGCATGTTTATCCATTATAGTATGTGTCATGTCAGTCCATTTTAGAAGGCTTAAGTTTGGGTAATCTCCATAGATTAAATATTAATTAAATTAAAGATAATTAGTTAGCTAAACATAAATCATTAGAATATATGTCTCACTTACTTTTGACCTTAGATTTATCCTTTGCTCGCCATTTTTCCTACACAAATAAGTTTGCATCGATTAGTTAACAGGTGTTGAAAGAACAAATTTTATTGCATGGAGAAGACTAATCATAATCACATGATGAAATTCTCTTTTTATGTGTGTGTGTGTGTGTGTGTGTGTGTACATATATATATATATATATATATATATATATATATATATATGTTTTTTTTTTTTTTTTTTTTTTTGTTTTTACCCTTTGGCCAACCATTACTATTTTTCTAGCCAAAACCCTTTTTGCAATGTATAGCTAGCTAGCTAGCAAGCTAGTTTTTTGGGCATGCATTGTCAATAGTGTCCTTGGAAGGATTTTCACTCTTGATATTTTTATTATTATTATTATTATTATTATTATTATTATTATTATTATTATTATTATTATTATTATTTATTTTTATTGGATCATCAAGGAGTAGGTTCTCTAGAAGAAGCAGAGTCCTCCAGAAAGGCTACTTGATCTTTTACCTTTTAAACAAATTCTTCTTTATTGAGAGGTTTTTGATAAAACTTCAATCTATGTCCATTGACTAACAGAGCTCTTCTACTGTCATCAATAGGTATTAGCTTAACATAACCATTTTCAAAGACCTCCTCAATCTAATAAGGTCCCAACCACCTCATTTTTAGTTTTTCTTTAAACTGTTGAAATTTGGAATCAAACAACAGTGCCCAATCTCCTTTCTAAAACTCCCATTGCTTGATCTGTGAATCATGAAAAACTTTTCTTTGATGTTGTACTAATTCAGTTCTTTGTAGTGCTTCCATCCTCATCTCATCAAGTTGATTAAGTTTTAAGAGTCTTTCTTTTTGTATTTCTTTTAATTCAATCCCTACTTCTATAGTTATTTTCAAAGTTTGTAATTCAAATTCAAAAGAGAATAAGGGCTTCTTACAATAAACTAATTCATAAGGTGAAAATCTAGTTGTTGTTTTACAAGTAGTATTATAGGCCTAAATAGCTTTTGGTACCTTATCTACCCAATCCCTTCTACTGGAATTAACAACCTTAGTTAAAATGGTTTCCAATTCTCTGTTGGTGAATTCAAATTGCCCATTAGCTTTTGGATGGTATGGAGATATTTTTTTGTGTTGAGTTTGATATACTTACATGAAGTACTTTATCATGTTTGATATGAACTGTGGTCCTTGATTTGAGACTATCTCCCTTGAAGCACTAAATCTTTGCATGATTTTAAAATATAAGAAATCAGCTACCATCTCTTCTCTTACATGAGTTGATACTTCCACTTCCGCCCACTTGGTCACATAGTCTATACATACTAGGAGATATTTTTTTCTTTGGAAGGAGGATCTACATGACCTATAAAATCAATTCCCCTTTTCTTAAATGGTTCTAAAACCAATTGAGGATGAGGGTGCAGAGGCATCTCTATTGAAAGAGTAGGCTGTCTAATTCTCTGACAAGCATCACAATGTCTGACATATCTTTTTACTTGCTGATGAAGGTGAGATCAATAGTATCCTACTCCTAAGATTTTGTGTATGGTTATCTGAGTTAAGTAATGACTTCCTCCTAGTTCATCATGACAAGTTTTGATGATATCATAAGCTTTAACATTTGTCACACACCTATGAAACACATGGTCAGGTCCAAGGTTGAATAAAATTCTGTTAATCCATTTAAAAGAACTTTCTTTGATTAAATGTTTCTTTTCTTTTTATGAAAATTGTAAAGGAAACTTCTCTATGGTGAGTCAATTCGCTGCATCAGCAAACCATGGAGATTTTGATGAAATAGAAAATAGTTATTCATCTAGAAAGCCATTGTCCACTGATTTTTCCTCGCCTGTAGTGTTCATTCTTGACAAGAAATTATAAACCATATTAGACTTCCCTTGTTTATCTATAATAGTAACATAAAATTCTTGTAAGAGAAATAAACATCTAATAATCCCACCTCCCACAATTGGTTTGTTGGTAAGATATCTAATAACTGAATGGTCTGTATAAACAGATACCTTATAGCCTGTTATGTAGTGTCTAAATTTGTTAATTCCATAGGCTACAGCTAGGAATTCTCTCTCAATTATGGTGTAGTTTCTTTCAACAGGTTTCATGTTTTTGCTAATATAATATCTAGCATACATGTTATCCTCTTCATTTTTTTATCCAAAGACTTCTTCTATTGCTATATTAAAAACATCTATGTATATATGGAATGGCTGAGTCCAATTTGGTCCTCTCAATACTAGAGTAGTAACGAGTTTAGCTTTGATGGTCTTAAAGGCCCACTGACAACTATCACTCCATTTTAATATACTATCTTTTATAAGCAAGGCAAACATAGGGGTAGCTATTTGGCTAAAATTATCTATGAAGCATCTGTAGTAACCAACATGTCCCAAAAAACTCTTAATTTTAGTTTGTGTTTGTGGAATGGATAAGTTGGAGATTATTTCAACCTTCTTTGGATCTACTTGAATGCCTTTTGTAGAAATATGGTGTCCCAACACTATTCTTTCATCCATCATCAACAAATATTTCTCATGGCTCAAAGATAATTGATGTTCTTCACATCTAATCAATACTCTTTCCAATTTGGTAAGAGCCTCTTCATAAATTCCACCATGAATGATGAAATCATCCATATATACTTCAACACAATCATTTATAAGGTCAGAGAATATTGCCAAAATTGCTCTTTGGAAGGTTGTTGGAGCATTACAGAGTCCAAATGGAAGTACTTAATAAGTAAAATTCCCTAAGGGTAGGTATATATGGTTTTATCTTGATCTTCAACTACCACCATTTTCTGGTTATACCCATTAAACCCATTCAGGAAAGGAAAATATCTTTTTCCTACCAAGTTGTCAGGAACTTGATCAATGAAAGGTAGAAGAAAATAATCTCTTACTGTTGCCTTGTTCAGTTCTCTATAGTCTACACATACCCTTAATTTTCCATTTTTATTGGGCACAATTACCAGGGTTAAAACTCACTGGCTATCTAAGATGGAGTAAATAAACCCAACTTCCAATAATTTTTGGATCTCTATTTTGACTATCTCCTTTAATGTTGGGTTTATTCTTCTTTGTGGTTGTCTAACTAGTTAGATAGATTCCATGTAAATGTGATGAGTGTATATGCTAGGGTGAATTCCCTTCATGTCGGTATAATCCCAAGAAAAATTCTTGGTATGTCTTTCCAATACTTCAAAGAGTTGATCTTCCTCTTTAGTTGTTAACCAACTATTGATGTTCAAAATCTTTCCAAGTAATACCATGATTGGTTTTGTGCCTGGATAGTTGGATTCTATTTACTTGAATTCACTAATTAATGAGTTCAAAGGACATGGATGAGGAAGTAGCTTATGAAACATGGTTACATTATCAATAAAATCTTCTCTAGGAGGAATTAGTCTTCCTAAAGAACAATGGAATGCATCTAAAAAATGAGTTTGTTGTTGTTCTACAAATTTTCACACACTTTATTAAATCAATACATGATCATATGGTGAGAAAACAATATAAAAGGAAGAAGTGGAAGTTTCATAATATTCTATCTGCCTCAAGAATCTTAAACTAAGGTAATCCATAGATTCCAGACTAGCAGAGTTCATAGCTTTTGGACTGGCAAAGTCCATAGATTCTAGATATATGTCTCCATTCAATTCTTCTAAGTGTTTTTTAACTGTGATCATAGCTAAGGAATAAATTTTATTTTATGTGTTGTTTGATTCATCCACCCAAAGTTCTTATATGTGATTTGATGATAGTTTTGTAGGAGGATACAAAGAGATGTATTTAGATTTTAACCCATTAGAAATGGTCATGTCTCCTAACCTACAATCAATTAATGCTACTACAGTAGCCAACCATGGTCTACCTAGGATTATGGGATATCCTAGATTCTTTGTTTTAGGTTGCAAGACTATGAAATCTACTGGATATTCCCAAGACTCTATTAGTACTTCAATATTTTCTATAGTCCTTTTTGGTTTAGTTACAGATTAGTCCACCATTTGAAGAAAGGTATTTGTGGGTTGCATTCTCATACGAGATAATGTATGGAGAGTATCAATTGTCATAACATTAATTACTACTCCCAAATCTACCAAGATGTTAGGAATTTCTTTACCTCTGATTGTGACTATGATCACTGGGCTTCCTAGATCTGCATATTTTGGAACTAATAGTTTTCCTACTAATAAATCAAAAAAAATTCTATCAACATGAATGGTTCTTGGATATTTTTCTTTTCTCCCAGGTGTCTTGATACAAAGATTTTTAATGATCTTGTTTAATTCAGGTATATCCCTAATAGATTGTAGTAGGGGTACCTCAATATTAATTTTTTACAACTCATGGACCAAGTTTGATTTTGGTTTAATATCAATTTATTTTAATCTTGCAGGGAAAGGAACTATTAGTGTAGTAGTGTTTTCTTTGTTTCCTTTAGGGCTCATTTTGATTTCAACTTCTCTAGTGTTTAATTGAGATGATTCTATTTTTTTCATCAAGTATTTCAGAAATGAGAACTGGAGGTTTTTGTATAGTTTTCCCTGATCTTAAATGTATTTCCAAATAATCAATAGCTCCAACATTCATTGTCTCTTCCTGTTCATTAACATAAGCAGGTGCTAGTTGTTTATTTTTTAGATTTACTATTGGTTGTGTAGGCATTGAGGGTTGATTGATTTGTCCTTATTGCTGAATAAGTGGCGGCGGCATTATAGTTTGCTATTAAAGTGGTCTTCTTGGTTGGGTGAATTTTTGTTGTGGGTTCCACTAGGGATTCTATTGTTAATATTGTTGTGGCATCCATTGCTATTGTGGTACCCATTGTTTCTATGCTTTAGCTGTGGCACCATCCATGGGGGTGTTGGCATCCAATCTTGTCCTACCCATGGATTTTAGATTGATGGAATTTGGGGTTGATTCTAAAAAGGTGAAGGAACTGAAACATTCCATGGTGCCATCCATGGATTAACTGGGTTTCTTACATTAAACTGTCCTTGAGCCTATTGTTGTGGGGTAAAGTTTTATCTTTGGATATAATTTACGTCTTCAGTGGACTGGACTTGTGTTTTCATTTGATTTTTTAAAATAGGCAAAAGGGTGCAATTTTTGGTATCATGACCTATTGCATCACATATTCTACATGATGAAACATTGGTTTTATCTAGGGGGTAGTCTCTAAGGGCATGTTTCTATCTACACTTAGGACACTAGATTGATAAGGGTTCTATTGCATTTGCCTTAGCTTGAAGGCCATCCAATGTACTATTTAGTGTAACCAGAATATCCATATTTAGATTGGAAAATTCTTCCATTATCTTACCCACTTCATTAGATTTCCCAAACCTTCCTCTCCTAATTATAGGTTTGGTTCGAGAGTAGTTGGTACAAAGCTCAAAAATCTGACTGAAAGCCAACTTATTTATATCTCCACCTCCAATCAGATTTAAGGCATCTCTAGTATCTTCATCCAAGCCTTTTAAGAAAACCAATTTTTAAACTTCTTCAATGAGTAGATAATTACTTCTTTTATGAGTGAACATGAATCTATCCAAATAATCCTCTAAAGATTCATCCTCATTCTATTTGATTTTGAAAAAATCCTCTTATTTTTCTTGCACTTGACAGTAATCTTGATACTTATTTAAGAATTATATCTCCATATCATCCCATGTTCTAATAGAATCACCAAGTAAACACATGAACCATCTCATAGCTGCATCTTTAAGTGTAGAGGGAAATAGTTTTAATTTCTAGCTATCTGTTGTGTAATCATAGGTTAGACATAGGACCTTAAACTCAAAGGAATTGATCAAGATCTTCTTTAGATCTTCCCCAAAAGTTTGGAAGATTATCTGATGAAATATTTTTCATGGGGGTTTGTCATTAGGATTTGCAACAATAGGAAAATAAAAATTCCTTCCTGGTTGTGCAAGTTTTTGATTTTGTTAGAGAGTCATATTTTCTTCTTCTGATGATGTTTCAAAGCTGGGATGATCTTCCCACTGAATATTTGTGGTATCAGTTATGGTTTGTTCAAAGTTCTTAAAATTTTCTTCAGCCATGGATTTTTGAAATGCTTCTTTTAGGTCATTGGTAATTTCTAAATAATGTCTTCCTACAAGAGATTGATCTTGAGAAATTTGTCTTATGGGGCTTGCTTGTGGCAATGGCCTAGTTTCTATCCAAGTTTCTGAAGATTCTTGTAGATAGGTTTCACTCATAAATTTTGGTTCACTACTCAAAGATCTTGAAGGAGTTTTAAATTGTGTTCTTGGTGGGAATTTTGAGATGAATCATCTTTAGAGTCTCTAGGATGGTACATCAATTTATTGAATTTTTTTGAGATTTTATGGTTTTTACAAAAAAATTCTATTTTTCACTCTAGACTAATAATTATTACCTTACTAACACCTTATTTCCCTAGAAATGATGCCAAAAATGATGAGTGTCATTCAACTCCTCATTTAATCAATGTTCAATTGGTGTCTTATCAACCAGGGCTGGTGTCCAAAACTATCTGTAGTAAGGTGTAGGATGGTAGATTTAAAATTCTACTTGTGGGGGTGTTTGATGGTCTTAAACTATTTGATTCACTCTTTTACTAAAAAATAAAAGATGTAACTATTTAATCAAATGAATCCACTCTTTTGCTTGAAATTAAAATCACACTCCTATTTACGCTTGAATGGAAATGGAGATGTTTAACATAAAAAGGAAATTTGTTTCACATATTTGTTGTAAAAGAAAACACATTTTACTTAGAAAGGAAATGTCTTTTAAACTGTGAATTTTTGCTGATATTTTATGAATGAATGCAAACATTAGCAAGATTATGATTAGTAATAATGAGTTAATATAACATAACATAAGTACCGTACACAATTTATGATTCTAAGGAGAGTGGGCCCTTTCTCCTCCAGACTCAAGAACAAAGATTAATCAATGCTAGAAACTGAAGTGATAATTCATAAAACTAAAATAATTACAATCTACCTAAAACCTATAATATGCTTGTATGTATCTTTTATCTATCATATTTTTTAATAACAAAAGTCTTACATTTTATGCTAATATAATCAGCTCAAAATATGATGCAAAAAGATAGGATTCCTTGGTTGATCCACTCATCCAAAGATAGGAGATTGGATTTCCAAGAGATCCAATTATTCTAATGAAATAGATATACTATCTTAGAATAGTCCTAAGATCCAAATATATACAATTTTATCAAAATCAAATCCTATAAAATAGTAGGTGAGTATTTTCCTCATTTAACTCTAGCTGGAATGATTCTCTCTCATCTTATCTAGCTACCATCTTCCCCATTTGTAGCTGTCTTTATAGAATCCACATAATTGACCCTACAGAGTCGGTAGGAATGAGCCTAGAGTCCGTAGAAATAAGCCTATGGAATCCGTAGAGACAAGCCTACAGAGTCCATAGAAACAAGCCTACGGAGTTCGTAGTTATGTTGGATGGAGATCAAAATTGAACTTTCACTATACATCACCTATGTCTTCTTCTTGAGCATTCTTCACAACAAAAATCACTAAAACATGCTATGTATTAGACATTAATGACAAAGTAAAGGTTTAGTCTTTGGTTCAATATAAACAAGACAAATATCTACTTTCTATGTAATAGTTATCTAACAATCTATTATTTTCATAAGATAATATTCTTAGAGAGATAGAATTAAGGGAAATAACATGTCAATAATGAGCCATATTCTAAGCTCATCAGTGCCCACTCATATTTAATATGTCTTCTATGTTATATCCTTGAGCTATTCTTGCTAATCATCCCTAACTAGGGCATAACCATATCAAACATTATCTTTAGCCAATCTAGTTCCTCTTAATGATTATAACCACCTATGGGAAAATCATTATTTTGACTTTTATTCCTAATTATAAGCATCTTTGGGCAAATTAGTATCTTTTTTAAATCAATAAATGCAAGCATTATCTTATTTAGATTAATTTCAATCATGAGTTAATTCCACCTTTCTTCTTGATTATTTTTTAGGGACCATCTACCAACATATGTGATGGCCACTCCCTCGAGGGGGCATCATCATAGGCTTCCCAAGCACCATTTGGAGATTTTTCTTCACTCATCATCTTCTTTTTAGCATACAGGCCTTTACTCATTATTTGAGAAGACATTGATATGCCTATGATTTTCAACATCTTCCCAAATATGGGTAACCTATAGACACCTAAAACTAGCCACCAATGACTTCCAACCAAGCTTTTGACTAACTTCTATCAAATGTGTACAATTTATCCTAAAACATTAAAATGCATTAAAAGTTGTGAACCTGTCATATACAAGTACTAATTTTGGTTAGAGTATCATTAAATAAGGCAATGCATTTTATGAAGTAGCTAACTTTGATCAGATCATTTTGAATCCAAATGATATTTTCACATCCAAGTGCTCTGGATCGCTCTTTTTTACTAAATTTTTTGCACAAGATATGTGCCTTTGTTATTTAGTATTGGTAACATCCTAAATGGGATAACAGATCCAATGCATCTAATTTCATGTCGTAATTTTATTTTAATCAAAATTTGAGCTAATAATATGACATTTTGATCAATTTGACTAATTTGTGCACCAATTGCCAAGATTTGCACCAAAATTGACTAATCATGCTTAAATTTAATTAATTCAAATCAAGAGCCAAATTAAAAATACCATGAAACTTATTGAATATTTCTTTTTAGAAATTGATTTTGAATAACTACATCATCAAATGACATCTTTTCTTAAGAACACATCCCTAGGCCATGAATGCATAAAATATCAAGGTTAAGCCCTCCCATGCCTCGTTAATGCCTCTCTATCCCAAATATTTATGAGGGAATTTATTGAATATGGCCTCCAAAATTGAATGGATTCTCAGCCACACATATTCATCTTGAGATGGATGGCTCAGGTTCATTCTGATCATTTTGCAAAATCTATAAATAGGAGGCCTTGCTTATTGAATTTTAAGCTCTTTCAAGCCAAAGTTAGCATACCCAAATAGCTTCAAGCCACATCTTGATGTAGTGTTATAATGCCCAATATTGATCCAAATCTATCACAAGCCAAGAAAATGGTGCCAAGAGGAGATGAAGGTAGCCACACTCCATTGATGAAGACCTCTTAGGCACAATCCGAGCAAGCCAATTGAACAAGACTCTTCAAACATCAAGGAATGCAAAAAATGTAAGTTTTTTGAATTTTAGTTGTGTTCTATTAATTTTCATTCTTCATCATGCTCCTCCCTTGAGATAGGTTTAAGGTGTTATCTCTAAGGTGTTTTGTTTGGATTTAGTTTACATTCACTAACACCATAGTAATCTCCCCTTATTGGAATCCTATGTTCATAAATGACACGCCCGATGGGAACTAGCATCACAAATTTGGTCAAATAGCACTTATAAGTATATTAATAACCATTGTCATGTAGGATCTTGGAGTGTGAAAGCAAAAAAGGTAAAAATTTGAGGAAAAGTTCATTTTTCTAGAAGTCATAGTTTTGTCATTGTGGAGTCATGGTTTTGTCCTCTGGACTACAATCCCATAACTCATATAGTAGCAGGTTTTCCATTTAAAGTCATGGTATTGATTTTACATTATGTTTTTATACTAACCTTGAGTTTGTCTAAAACTATATTATAATACTACTACTTGTAAGTAGCGATATTGCAATCCTGCTACTCACAAGTAGCAATATTGCAAACCCACGATTTGCTAGTAGTGATATTTAAATACCGTGAATCGATAGTTATGGGATTGCCTATTTGAGTCATAGTATTGTTAGTAAATTGTTAGTGATTAAGTGATAATATCAAAAATCTCATAGTGATGGTATGCATTATAACTCATATGATTGTCAACCTAAATTTCAAGATTGTTAACCCAAGTAGTAGGATTGTCAACTTGAGTAGCAAGATTATTAACTCAAGTAGCGATATTATGATGTATGTTAAATTAACTCAAGTAGTGATATTGCTTGTCTAAGTCATAGTTTTATAGATTAGTGGGATTGCATTGAGGAGTAATGGGATTGCACTATGTGAAACTCGAGAGCTCATTTTACAACATTGTTTGTCTCATTTGGAAAAGTACTTCAAGGATAAATGAAACTCTAACTTTTTCTTTGAAAGTAAAAATTGAAAAAGGATATAAAAAATATTCATATAGTATTTTTAAACTCTTTTTTAAAGTGCTTAAAAAGGATTAGGAACATTCATTTTGGTGCTTAAGGAAACACTTAGATGTTTGATTGAATAGTTTGTAGTTGTTCTTTACAATTTTTTACATCTTAAAGCCAAGGGGTTAAAGAACACCACCACACATTTTGTTTAGTGTTTTAAAATTGAACACATCAAGTTTTTTATAAGTTGTTTATATTTGTTTCTTTAGTTAGTTTTGATTGAGAAAATAAGGAGTTGTGAATGTATGCTCTCCCCTATCCCCTAAAGGGAACTTATGGGATTAAAAGCACCAAATTCATTGTAAAATGCCTTAGTTCAAAGGCATAAAAGGAGAAGTTGTGAAGGCTTTATCCAAGACCCGCATGACTTGGATGACATAGAAACAACTTTTAAATATCTTTTACTTGGTTTTTAACTTTCATTGCATCTTGGCTTGTGAAGGCAATTTCATCACCTCCCATAAGTTCTATAAGGAAGCCTTGACCTAAGAATTCACCTCCAAACATTGTCTTTAATCCCTCTCCATTGGAGGGTATATAAATTGGAATCACCCCACTGGGAAGATGGTTTGAGTGGTTAAACCATATCTTATTATTGGGGTTAAGCCCATGATGTTTGAGCACATTAGACATTGTACTACACTGAGTGAGCGATGGATGTAGTGGTTGTAAAAAGAGCAAGACCTTTTTATAATAAGCCAAGTACCATGGACCCAATTGATGTATTGCTTCTCTTGAATTTTGATGTGAAAGTCTTGTACATGAGACCTATATATAATTATTTAAAACTAATTATTTTTATTCAACCCCACTTTGCCACACCCTTGATACGAATTTTGACTATTTACTTGTATTTTGTCATTTTCTTGCTTGGTTTTTTTAGACTAAAACTAATATGTTTGTTTATAAACCATGTCAAAATTAATTTATTTATATGCTACTATTTTGTCTAAAGAGGTGTTATTTTAGCCATTTTACACCACACTTATGTCTTGAAATATTTTACTAAACTTGTTTATGTGTGTGTTAATTGATTGATAAGCGTACTATTATGTTGCCCAAATTAGATGTCAAGTTTATGCCTTTGAGTATTTGAAACATAACATTGATCACATCATTAGAACATGATTACACCATTATGCTACTTAAATTATTTCAAAACTTATTTAATTTGTACTAAAACCATGTCATAAATGTTATTTGGACCTTGTTTATTCATCATTATGTTGTCCAATCTTGTCTAGCTTATTTTGTCAAATCCTAGTCTTTAACATTGAGTTTTCAATTAACCTTGTCAAGGTTTGGATTCAAACATTGATTGATTTTTGTTTAAGCCTTAATTCATAGGGCTGACACATATATCTATCTCCTTTAAATCACATAAATTCAATTAATTGATTACCCAAACTTGATGACTATTTATTATTTGTTTGTTCAGAGCCTATCCTCATCATTATTTGTGTCTTTACTTGGGAGAACACAATCCTTCTTCCAAGTTCCTTTTGCCTTATAACCTATGCAAATTGATTATGTTTGTGTTTGATTACGTGTGTCGAGTCTATGTCAAAGTTGTTCCAAACTTGTTAGATTAAATCAAATCAAGTACTGCTTTGTTTCAAGTCTAGATTTTGATGCCATGTTTAGCAAAAAGTCTTAGCATATCATATTTTTTTAAGCCTAGATTTTGACTCCATGTTTGGACAAAATACCTAACAACTCAAATTTTCCCTTTCCTAGTTTAGATCTTGTTTGGAAAACTTTGGCCTAGACTTGGACATATCAATTTTTATCCAGACACTTGACCTTTTGTGTGTATGACATTTGACATTAAACATTTGGTGTTAGACTGTTTATACCAAGTTTTAGCATAAACCATTTTAGAGATACAACTCCATTTTTAGACCACATTGTAGATAAAAATCCACCTTCAACCAAATTAGACCAAGTTTGAACCTTTTATCTTTTAGACATTATTTTTTAGAGTTTTCAAAACTCTAAGCCATTTTGTTTTTAGATATTTTGTCATTTATGTTGATATGTCTAGCTACATTTATGGTGGAGTCATGTATAATCTAAGTTATGATAGAATGGCCGCACAAATTGACTATAACCAAAGACTTGCTTATCATCCAAATTGAGGCCTTGATTGGTATGAAGAGGTTTGTGAGGAACACATATTTAAAGACCCAACTACAAATAATGTTGTTTGGGATACAAATCCATACCCTTTTTACAATAATCAGTACATGAAACATAATTAATAACCAAATTATGATCCAAATCAATATTGGGATGATATGGTTTATCAAGGGGACTTGGATGATTTAGATTGTGTGAACAACCAAACTCCATGACATCCTTTTGTTATTCAATCATTGGTTATCGCTAACCAAGCTACTAAGCTCCACACTATTCCTTCAGACTATTTGAGCTACCAAGCTCCACAGTATCCAATGGATACCATTACCATTCTAGGACCTCATCCTTTGGCTTATATGAGTAATAAAGCTCCATAATGCCCCAAGTATATCATATTATGATCTCATCCTTTCACTTATGTGAAAAACTAGGTTCCATAGTGCCATACCATTCCTATCCCAAGACTTCATCCTTTGGCTTATGTAAGCAACCAAGCTCCACAATGCCCTTTTGTTACCCAACCATCTACCATTCTTCATCCAGTGCCTATCATTCCCCACTTCAAAAAACCCAGCCAATTTAACCCAAACTAAGGGCCATTCCTCATCTAGTACCAATCGTATCCAAACCACAACTAATGTATGATCTAGGAATTTGACTCAAGAGAGGATGGTTAGTATGGTGTTAGTTCTAAAATGAAACTAAAATGAAATAAACACACTAATAGCATAACATATCTAGGCCTAGACACTAGGGAGCTCTTAGTTAACAAAAATAAATGATAAGCACAACTAAAAATCAAGGGATCAAATATAAGAGTTCCTTCACCTTTCTTGGATGCTCCAAATGCCTTTGTAGTGGTGGCTTGCTCATCTTATGCTCATAAAGTCCTTGGAAATAGAAGTTTGGATACCTCCATATTTCTTTGGTACCTTTGGATTATGGCTTAGCTTGGCTTAGAATCAATTTGGCATGGTAACACTATTTGCATGAAGATTTTGGAACCAATCATGCATTATAACTTTGCACAAATTAAGCTTAGAAATGATGTTGTGAGGCCTCCTATTTATAGAATTTTGAATTTGATTAGAATCAACATAAACCATCCATCTCAAGATTGAGATGTGTGGTTGAGGATTAATTAAAATATTTGGAATTAAGTTTTTAATTATCCTCATCATGACATTGAAAGAAGGGGAAAAATGGGTGTGGTGACCACAACCAAAATGAGATAAATCTCTCCTCTCAGCAAGGGGAGGTTCCCTATAATTTATAGGATATATATATATATATATATAAGCTGAAAATAGACATAGGGGTGAAATACTACCATCCATCTCTCTTTTTTCAGAGATGATGTTCACAAAACAGAAGAAAATTCTGGTGTAATTACTGAAGGCACTTCTCTTCTTTCAGAAATGATATTCAACAAACAACAGGAATTCTTCTTGGGTAGTAACAAATACCACAAGAAACCCATGAAAGCACAAAGTCTTTCATTGTTCTTCCCACTTATTAGGACAAAGGAACACGGTAGTTTGAAGCGTATCCCAAATTCTCTACTTCAACTACAACAGAGTGAAAGATTACAAAAGATAAGGAGAGCTCAAAGTCTCTCCAGTATCTTTTACATAAAACATAGACTAAAGACAATTATGGTAGCACAAAGTCTCCCACAGTTGGCTTCGAGACATCTTCTATCTTATTTCTACTTGTTTAACTTGTTTGATTAAATGGACAAGACTATATTTTGGAAAGAGACATACAATTTCCTAGATGACACAAGCTTATTCCAACACAAAGTCTAAAAGGTCACTTGCTTTCTCATTCATTTAACAAAATATGATTAATAGTTTGAGCTCAAAGTCTCAGAAATGACTTTCAATTTGGGTAGAGTTTCACTTCTGATAATAGAGAGATCTCCCTGATACAAAATGAGAGATTACAATATATAGCATCACAAGAAAGACTTGGGTGCTTGTTTTCATGAAATTGGCCCCATACTGAATTGAATGCATTGAATATCTATGAAAGGGCCATGCTAGAACAGGTCATAAGCTTTGACTTTGGCATTTTAAATCATCTCAAATGTCTCTTCCTAAGCATGGGTTGTCTAGTCTTTTTTATGACGCTTACACGACTGTCTATTTGCCTTAATGCATAAAAACAAGCCGTGCCTTTGAATGTTTGCTCTTTCTGATGTCCACCTTGTGGACTATTCCACCTACTAGAAATAACTCTCCTATATATATTTTTGGATTTTTTATAGTCATTCTCTCTTTCCTTGCCACATTTTGTCTCTTCTTATCAATCTGAGCTCTTAGGGCTATACCTCGCTTCCTCCATTTGCTTCTTTAGCTCCTTTTTGGGCTGATCACTGAGTTTGTTCTCAGGGCTTTTGAAAATCAATAGTTATTCCATCACCCTGAAATTGACGTCTATGGGGATGTCATTGGTTGCTTTGAACCTATTTGAACCTTTAACCTTGAACTCTTTTGGTTTAAAGGTTTAATGGTTCAAAGGTTCAATGTTCTGTAAAGGGATGCGTTCACTTTCTTTTTCTTCTTCAATTGAACCATCTTTTGAACCATCTAGTTGAACCTCTTTTTGGAATCTTCCTCTTCATCCATTCACTTGAAGCTTCCACTCAAACTTTGAACTCTTTGAACCTTTAAACCTTTGAATCATTTTGGTTCAAATTTCAACGGTTCAATGGTTCATTATTTTTCTCTAAATATTTTGAAGCTTTGGACTCTCTGGATCCTTTCATTTTCTATGTCTTTCAAACTTATTGAACTCGTTGAACCTTTGGACTTTTGAACTCTTTTTTGTTCAAAGTTCAATGGTTCAACGATTCAATCTTCACTCTTCAAATCCTTTTATTCTCTAAGTCTTTTGAACTTGTTGAACCCATTGACCTTTGAACTTTTGAACCTTTCAAAGTTCAAGGTTCAATGGTTCAATGATTCAATGTAAACTCTTCGAAGCCTTCTTTTCTTTAAGTCTGCCGAAGTCGTTGAACCTTTGAACTTTGTAGAGGTAGGGTTCAATTATTCAATGGTTCAAAGTGGTTCATTTTAATTGTTTAAAGCCCACCGTTAAGTCTTTTGATCAAACCTGGGCATTGAACCATCCTCAAAACACTAAGGAAAAGCCTTAAGTGTTTTGAAATTCCTTTGAAGAAAGCTCACATGTTAAACTTGTGACTTTCTTAGTTGAAAAGGCTTGAATATTTGAAAAACTTAACTGCTCAGAACATTTTTGAGAAAGAAAAGAGAGAGTTTTGGTCTACAAGACCAAAATGGTTGGTATGTTGTCTACAAAAGCAAGTGACATATTTTGGGAACAATAGCTGGCTCCAGCTAGGGAACTTCCATCAATTGAAGTTTTGAAATAATTGAAGGGAGTAGAATCTAGAATCTTAATGACTTCATCTATGCCATTGGGCTATGGATTCATGCTACCCAAAAAGAAAGGTGTCAAAAACCAAACAACACCAAAAACAAATGAAAAACACAAAACAAAAGGAAGACTATATAAAAATTATACATATGTATAACTAGACTTATTTGATACTTCAAAGATTAAAGTGCTTTAGATGCTACCCACTATGAAATAGAGCAAATGGCATTCCATCTTGATATTTCAGCAAGAAATTATTTTCACCATTTAGACGATGAATGGCAAATGGGCCTCTCCATAAGGAGTCCAATTTCAATGCATTCCTTTTGGTTCTCTCCTCTTGTCCCACAACAAGACTTGATCTTCAATCTGAAAATCAAGGATCATTATTTTCTGGTCGAAGAGTCTCTTTACCAGACTTTGATGTGCAACAATTCGGTCTACCATAATAGTTCATTGCTTATTTAGCTCAGTCAAGCATATGATACTCTTGTCGATAAAACTTTCAAAAGTTGAATCTTTCACTACCTTTGCTAACTTTAATGCTGGTAATTCCAGGGTGATTGGTATCTCTGCATTGAGACCCTACAAAATTTGGAATGGGGACATACCAATTGCCCTCTTGGGTGTAATTTTATCTGCCCATAAAGCATCAAGCAATGCTTTATGCCAGGTTCTTTGATTTTCATCTACCAACTTCTTGATAATAGTCACCATGTTGTTGTTTGATTCTGCTTGACCATTTCCTTGTAGATAATAGTCAAAAGAGTGGGAGAGAATAATCCCATAATAGTAGCAAAATTGGGTAATCTCATAAGAAGAGAAAAATACTACATTGTCTATTACAATCTTAGTTGGGACCCCAAACCTGGAAATGATGTTTTTCTTGAGGAAATTACATACTACTTTTGAAGTAGCATGCTTGACTAGAATGGCTTCCACCCATTTGGTAAAGTAGTCTATGGCTGAAAGAACATAGTCATGTCTAGCACTCGAGGACAAATTTACAATGCCAATGAAATCAATTTCTCATTGATGAAACATCTCTTCTATCACCACAGGCTTGAGAGGTAATGTAGCCAACTTGGGTTTGCCAATGAACTATTGACACAACTCGCATTTACGCACCCAAGCATATGAATCTTGAAACAGAGTAGGCTAATAGTACCTGGATCATAGAATCTTATGGCCAGTTATAGGCATAGAAAAAATTTCCTCCACAAGCCAAATTGTGGAAGGACTCCAAAATTTTGTTCTACTACATTTTATCTATGTAGCGAAGGAATACCCCATCAAGGTTTCTCTTATACAGACCATTTTCCCATAGGACAAAGTTGGCATCTTTCAATTTAACAATCCTCTTTTCTTTACGAGATAGGTGAGTATGACACTCATCATAGATAAGTAAATGAGTAATATTTGAATACCACTCATTCGTAGTGGTGACAAAGAGAACTGTTGGCATGTCTTTAACTTCTGGTGCTTCATGCCCTACTTCTTCTAGTATGTTATCAATAATTAATTGGTAGAGACCCCTTCCTCACATGAGTTTTGTAGGTTTGATAACAAGATCAAACTCCTAGATTTTAGAAATCCAATTACCTCTTTTAGTTCCAAACTCTTACTAAATCAAGATAGACTTTACTGTTATATCAAGAACCAAAGCAACAGTGTGTGAGTTTAAGATGTAAAAATAGAAGTGCTTTACCACCTTTACCATAGCATAAAAATGTTTCTCCATGTTTGAATACTTCAGCTCATGAGCTTTGAGAGGACAACTCATGAAAGATATGAGAGATTCCACACCTTCTTTATTCTGCTGAACCAAAATGGCTGAAAGCATATGTTTAGAAGCATATCTATACATCACAAAGTCTTTGATTTAATCAGGAAAAACCAAAATTGGGGCATGGGTGATAGCTTCCTTGATGTCTTGAAATGTTGATTTACCTTCTTCAGTCTAGTTGAAAGTGGCTTTGCTCTTCATCATATTGACAATGTGGCCAGTCTTCTCTGCAAATTCAGGAATGAACCTTCGCAAAAAATTTACCTTTCCAAAGAAAGAATTAACTATAATCTTACTGGTAGGAAGAACAAGCTCTTGGATGGATTTGACTCTTTTTGGGTCAATATTTATGCCTTCTTGGGACACAATGTGATCGAGAAGTTTACCTTATGTAACCCTAAAAATTAATTTCTTAAGATTAAGAGAAATACCATTTTGTTGACATCTTTCTAGCACTTGTAGATGATGCACATGATCAGGATGATGCTTAGAAAATACTATCAAGTCACTAAGGTATACCACAATGAATTTCCCCACTTCATTTCTGAAAGTAAGATCCATCACTCTTTAGAAAGTGGCGCCAGCATTGATCAAGCCAAAAGGCATTATGTGATATGGAAAGGTGCCCCAAGGTGTTGTGAAAGTAGTCTTATATTGGTCTACTTCACCAACTTCCACTTGATTATATCTCAAAAAACCATCTAGAATTGATAACATCTCAGTGCCAGTCACTATTTATAGCAACTGATCTATGATGGGCAGGGGATAGTTGTCCTTTAAAGATGACTGATTCAGATTTTTGAAATTGACACACAAGCAAATTTCTCCATTCTTTTTTCTCATAGGGACTATGTTCACAATCCAGGTGGAATAATGGTTTGGGAAAATAATTCTTGCATTCAACATTTTCTGTATTTCAAACAAAATCATGCCTGATTTCCTAGGGTTGTACTGCCTTTGCTTCTACTTGTGAGGCAACGACCCAATCTTGAGGGAGTTTCATGCTAGATTTCTTCAGGTTTGAGATATTTTAGATCATCATAAGAGTATGACAAAACATCAATGTCATGGTGAAGCAGATTGATAAATTTAAGTTTTTCATCAGGGGTACAATAATTTCCAATGTTGACCATTTTTGTATTGTCTTCTGTACTCAAATTAATTTGATAAAAATCCTTGGAGGATTTTGAATCCATTTGTTGTTCCTTGATAAACCTATCATGTTTGTCAAATAGTTTCTCAATAAACTCTTCATCAGCTGAAGGAACTCTTCATCAACTTTTGAATTTGTTTTAGGTGCTGATTCTTGTGGTGAAGATTCACTTCCTTCAAAATGAAGCTTTTTAAAGTTGTCCATCTATTCCAAAAAGTTAATGATTTAGTTTTTGCCATTGAATACTTGCTAATGGTCAATATTATTAGGTACACTTGGTTGAAAGATTAACTTGATAGTTTACTTGTTACCTTTAAAATCTACATGACTATTGAATTCTCTAAGCATGATAAAAATATTGAAAGCATCAAAGCTTTCAATGTAGTCTCACACCAAATTATGATAATGTCACAATCTCTCGTTCTTGGTTTGATATAGGTTTTTCACCTAACAAACCACCAGCTCAGCATCTCCTTTGGCATGAAGAAGTTTAACACCTTTATCTTGAGTAGCCTTCAACCTGAGCAGCAATGATTCATATTTAGTAGTGTTGTTAGTGTTGCTAAACTGCAACTTATATGCATAAGGAAAAATATCTCCTTGAGGAGATATTAAAACAACTCTAGCTCCAGAACCGGTAGAAGAGTTGCTGCCATCAAATTCTAGAATCCAAACATCATTAAGATCTGATCTTCTTTCAAATTTTTCTTCACCAAGAAGAGAAGATCCTTTTTTATCTATACTACACTCTACCAATTATTCTGATATCTTATCTAAATTTTTTGTATTGTCACCTATGGAAATTTCATCTACCAAAATAGGAACATCTTCAGTAGTCAAAATGTAATTACCCAAGCCTGAAGACTCAAACAAAATTTGAGCTTTAGAGGATGACATTTGGGTGACAATGTACTTTGCCTCCTTCTTAAGAAGTAGCCTTTGCATAACACCCTTAACAGGGATCCTCGCTTCAAATAGGTTCATGCTCAATTCTCCACCAACATCTTTGCAAAAATTTCACCCAAGAAGAATGTCGTAGGAGGTTGAGACGTCGGCCACTAGGGCTATCATTTTGATTCTCTTATTTGGGAAGGCCACATATGTAAATTGAACATCTTTGATTTGTCCTAGCAAAGGCACTTATTTATTTTCCATGGAGAAACATCTCCCAAAGGTCTTGGTCAGCATGAGACCAAAATATTCTGCCATTTTGGCAGGCACAACATTGTCAGAAGCTCCTGAGTCTATAATACAATTGTTTAGCTAATGATTGTTTATCAGCAGGGAGACATAAAATGGTTCTATCTTCCTAAGGGAAGTAGGAGTAATCACAAGATTATTTCAAGTAGGTGTGTTATTTGGGGGAATAGGAGTTACTTTTGAAATTTCTTGTCCTGCAAGGATGGTTTTATTCTTGACGCATTGAACTAACCTATCCAACTACTTAGGGTTGGATTTCAAGAATTCAAACTCAGACATTTGAATTTTGGTCTTCTTAATATGGTCAGTTATATCAAATAACTGAAAAAAATTGAAGTAGAGGAAAGTAGTCCATCAATCTAGGTTTTACTGGCTATGGGACTAGTCTGTGAATTTGAAATAGAAGGTGAAGAAATATTTGAGGTACTTTTTTGTTCCTCACCGGGTCCTTTGATTGGAAAGGTAGAGAAGCCCTTTGTTTAACAATTGAAATTATTGGTTGAGATTCTTCCCCTATTTTTCCTTTATCCACTTGTTGAGCTAACTAGTTTTGGGACCTAGTAAATACAACATATGATCCATCAAACACTTTTCCTTTACTTCTAGGTTCATCATGGTAATTCAAGAAACCGATGTTGGAGTCACCATCTGATTCTTATTGGCCTTCTGCAAAGAGATTAGTGTCATCTTCTTGGTTCAACTTAGGTTGGAAAGAAAAATTAGATTCAGTTTCAAGATAACCAACTACTGAGTTAGCTGGTGCTACTTCAATGACAAGCTTCCTTGGTGGGGGAGGAAGGCGATTTAGTTTCCCTTAATTTTTGGTAGCATTACCCTGATACGACTAGTTGGGAAATGTCCTCCTTGGTATATCTCGATAAGGAGTAGACATCCCTTGTGCCATTTTCCTTTTCAGAGCTAGTAATTCATTTGCTAGCTTTTGCACCATAGGATCAGTGGTGCCTATAAAAGAATATTTAGAAGATGAAGAATATTTACCTCTGTTATGATCTCTTCTTATCTTTCCTACTAAGATAAGATCATCTTCAACCTCAGTAGCCAAAATCTGAGCTATAGCAAGATCTATGTGGCCAGCCTCCTCAATAGGAAACTCACTTCAGGAAGCTGAGAATTGATGAAGAAGCATTTGAGATTCTCAAGTGTCGGTTGAGCAATTATGGGAATCCTATTCCTTATCTTGTCAAATTTAGCAATGAAATCTATCATGGGTTCATGAGGCTCCTTCTTCATTTGTGTAAGCTAGGCTAATAGGTCATGTGCATCTTTTATGGGTTTGAATCTAGCCTCAAATTTAGCCTTGAGAGTGTTCTAGTTAGTTACTGTTTGTGCTTGCAGATGATAAAACCAGTCTACAACATCACCTTGCAATGTTTCCACAAATAGGCTGACTATAATGTATTCATATTCAATGCCTATCACACCACAAGCTATGCAAAAGGCTGTAATATGTTCATCAGGATGAACCTTTCCATCACCATAGAACTTGGAAAAATTCTTTCTTGAACTATGGGGTAGTTCATGTAGAGATAGGGTTAGATTCAGAGGACCAAAAGTATTATCCCAGGGGCCTTGAGCTGCCATGATGTGGCTTTTAAAAGGAGGGATAATAAATCTCTGTGGGATATGTATAGACAAAGCTCTGCTAGCAGAGGAAAGAGAAGCTTTGCCTGGTATTAGGGACCTAATGTTTGTAGGAGGAAAACTTCTGGTTCACTGAAGGTGAGATGGTGAAAGAAAAAGATCAAAATTACTTAGCTTCACCAACTCAAATACAGGGTCAACAATACCTTGAGCTCTCTGGTTTTGTGTGTATAGTGGATTTACCAGATTGTAAAATTAAAATAGAAAGAACTGGAACTACTTCAATTTAAAGCTTGAGGCTTCAAGCTGCTTCTTCTTCCCCAGTAGAGTTGCCAAAAACTATTGGGTGAATATTTTGTCACTAGCTGACTGACGACAAAATGGTTACATCAACCACAACATAAGGAGATTTATGCGGTAAAATTGGTGTGGTGACCACAACTAGAATGAAATAAATCTCTCCTCTCAGCAAGGGGAGGTTCCCTATATATATACATATATATACATACACACACACACACACACACACACACACACACACACACACACATGCTGAAAATAGACATAGGGGTGAAATCATACCATCCATCTCTCTTTTTTTAGAGATGATGTTCACAAAATAGAGGAGAATTCTGGTGTATTTACTAAAGGCACTTCTCTTCTTTCAGAAAGATATTCAACAAACAACGAGAATTCTTCTTGGGTAGTAACAAAAACCACAAGAACCCATGAAAGCCCAAAGTCTCCACTTCAACTACAACAGAGTGAAAGATTACGAAAGATAAGGAGAGCTCAAAGTCTCTCCAGTATCTTTTACACAAAACACAAATTGAAGACAATTATGGTAGAACAAAGTCTCCCACAGTTGGCTTCAAGACATCTTCTATCTTATTTCCACTTGTTCTACTTGTTTGATTAAATAGATAAGATTGTATTTAGGAAAGAGACATAAGAATAATTTCCTAGATGACACAAGCTTATTCCAACACAAAGTCTGAAAGGTCACTTGCTTTCTCATTCATTTAACAAAATATGATTAATAGTCTGAGCTCAAAGTTTTAGGAATGCCTTTCAATTTGGATAGAGTTTCTATTTTGATAACAAAGAGATCTCCCTGATACAAAATGATAGATTACAATATATAGCATCACAAGAAAGACTTGGGTGCTTGTTTTCATGAACTTAACCCAAGCTAAATTTAATGCATTGAATATCTATGAAAGGGCCATGCTGGAATAGGTCATCAGCTTTGACTTGGGCATTCTGAATCATCTCAAATGTTTCTTCCTAAGCATGGGTTGTCTGGTTTTTTTTATGACGCTTATACGGCTGTCTATTCACCTTTACTTAATGCTAAAAAACAAGCCACACTTTTGAATGTTTTCTCTTTTTGATGTCCACTTGGTGGACTATTCCACCTACTAGAAATAACTCTTCTACAGATATTTCTTCATTTCCTATAGTCATTCTCTCTTTCCTTTCCACATTTTGTCTCTTCTTATCAATTTGAGCTCTCAGGGTTATCTTCTTGCTTCCTCCATTTAGTTCTTTAGCTCCTTTTTGGGATGGTCATTGAGTTTGTTCTCAAGGCTTTTAAAAATCAATGATTATTCCATCATCCTGAAATTGATGTCTGTAGAGACATCACTGGTCGCTTTAAACCTCTTTGAACCTTGAACCTTGAACTCTTTTGGTTCAAAGATTCAATGGTTCAAAGGTTCAATATTTTGTAAAGAGTCACATTTTCTTTCTTTTTCTTCTTCGATTGAACCATCCTTTGAAATATCTTGTTGAACCTGTTTCTAGAATCTTCTGCTTCATCCATTCGCTTGAAGCTTCTACTCAAACTTTGAAATCTTTGAACCTTTGAACCTTTAAACTATTTCATTTCAAATTTTAATGGTTCAATGGTTTATTCTCTTTCTCTAAATCCTTTGAAGCTTCAAAATCTCTGGATCCTTTCATTTTCTAAGTCTTTCAAACTTATTAAACTTGTTGAACCTTTAAATGTTTGAACTCTTTTTGGTTCAAAGTTCAACGGTTCAATCTTCACTCTTCGAATCCTTTTATTCTCTAAATCTTTTAAACTTGTTGAACCTATTGAACCTTTGAACTTTTGAACCTTTCAAAGTTCAAGGTTTAATGGTTCAACGATTCAATGTTAACTCTTCGAAGCCTTCTTTTCTTTAAGGCCGCCGAAGTCGTTTAACCTTTGAACCTGTTGAACCTTTAAACCTTGTGGAGGTAGGGTTCAATGGTTCAATGGTTCAAAGTGGTTCATTCTAATTGTTAGAAGCCTGTCATTAAGTCTTTTGATCGAACCTGGGTATTAAACCATGCTCAAAACACTAAGGAAAAGCCTTAAGTGTTTTAAACTTCCTTTGAAGAAAGCTCGCCTGTTGAACCTGTGACTTGTTTAGCTGAAAAGGCTTGAATATTTGAAAAACTTAACTGCTCAAAACATTTTTGAGAAAGAAAAGAGAGAGTTTTGGTCTGTAGGACCAAAATGGTCGATATATTGTCCATAAAAATAAGTGATGGATTTTGGGAACAACAAGCACCCAAGTGCAAATTTGGCATTTTGAATCATAATGATCTGATCAAAGTTAGCTAGCCCATAAATTCCATTACCCCATTTAGTGATACCCTAGCCAAAATTAGCATTTGAATATGTTAGTTTCACATAATTTAGCATGTTTTAATGTTTTTAGGCCAAATTGTGCATTTTGGGTGGAAATTGGCCAAAACCCTGATTGGGGGTTATTGATGGCTAGTTTTAGGTGTCTATAATTTACTTCATTTAGTGATGCCCTATTCAAAATTAGCATTTGAATATGTCAGTTTCACATAATTTATCATGTTTTAATGTTTTTAGGCCAAATTATGCATTTTGTGTGGAAATTAGCTAAAACCTTGATTGGGGGTTATCAATGGCCAATTTTAGGTGTCTACACAATCCAATCATTACCTATCTAACCGAGCCAATCATTCCCTCAACCATTCTAATCATTCTAAGATTAAATCATGTTCAAAACTAGTATTTTCCAACTCATTAAAAACCAAGGCCAAGAGAACCAACCAATCCAAGATGTTTTTGTTGAACCAACCATTTGTGATAAGTCAACATATGGTGAATCACCTTCCAATCCTATACTTGTTATTGAGGAGTCTCACTCTAATGAGTGAGTTTTTGCTAAGTAACTTCTTAATGATTATAACTACCTTTGGACAAATCATTACCTTGGCCATATGCCTATTTTTCAAGATCTACCTTCTAACAAGCTAATCTTTTAGGAGTTGTCTCTTGACCTTTTTCACACTATTATGGAGTCTCTCTTTGACAAACTAGTCTCTGTGGATCTCATTATGCCATCATAGGCTATCACTTATCCAATATCAAAAATTTAAAAAGACATAATTATAATAGAGTACCCATTGATGAAGAATTAACATTGGACTCATGTTCTATTTTTAGACCAACATCAGATTTAACATCAAAATTAGAATCAACATCAATCTCAACATTGGGTTTAGAGTCCATTGAGTTAGAATCAGATTTAAAAATAGACTATGTTCATGGTTGTTACAACATTGGTTATGCATGCCTTGCAGATCAATTTGAATACATTTGTGATCCTTTCATGCTTTTTAAGAATGATTACTTCAACATCAATACAAGTTCTCCTAGTATCTTTTCCAAGGATTATGCTAAGACCCCCCCCCCCCCCCCAATTACATTACCATTGCATATGCCATTATAACCAACTAACATAGAAATTTCATTGACATTCCATCTCCCAAAAGTGTTTATTGGGACTGACAGAATCACACTTTGTTGAACTACATCCATGGTGACATAGTAGTTGAAGAAGAGCAAGGAGGCCAAGACCACACTCATATATCAAAAGAACACTCTCTTAGTGAAGCCTTTTCAAAGGCGCTAGGGGATAATCAAAGTTCAAACTCAACATCTTCTAGTGAAACATTTTTGGAAGTGCTAGAATAAAATCAAAGTCAAAAGCCAACATTCATCGGTGAAACCTTCTCAGATGTACTATGGGACAATCAAGACAACTTCATTGGGGAAAACGTCATTGAGGCATTGATAGCTTAATAGAAAATTTCTTCATTTCTTAATGAAGACATTATTCAAGATCAAATCAAAATAGCTTCCAATCTATAGCCTAATCAGATAGTATCTACTATCAAGCATAAATAATAGAAGAATTTAGTGGTCTTATCATGAGAATATTCAGAAGTTTTCCACCCTACCACATCTAAAGTTATGTTAAATCTAAAATCAGCAACATTGTGTGTGCCTGAAAATCTTGATCTTCATTTATTTCCCAACCACCATCCATTCCATTATTCTCCACCATTACATTTCCAAATCAAACCTATCATCCAACATTTATCCCTATTTACCATTCATGGTCATACTTTCCTTTGTAGAGGATACAAAGGTACCTTATCTTGATGCTTGAAGGAATCAAAATATCATAACAACATCATTGTGTCCAAATCTATAATTAGTTCTTGATAGAGTAGCTATTCAGACAAGGTATGGGGTAGCAATTAACATGACTTATTATTCTGTTTGTATTATATCTTGATTAGGATGTGCATCTCCACTTCAGTAGGAACAATGATTTCATATGCCATTTTACCATACCTAGGCCAAATAGATCAAAAACCAACCATTACCTAGGTTAAAAACATGTACCATACCATTTCATTTGTCATATATTTTTTCCATTGTCACATATCGCAATTAATCACCTTCTCACTTGGGGGAAACCCTCTTACCATTTTATCTCATCTATCAAAAACCATCATTATCCTCAATCAAGAACATGCCATCCTATCATTCCATTCATATCTAGACCAAATCTTGTTTTTAGTCATCGTACCCAATCCTATTTTGATATTAGTTCCTTTGGTTCTTCCCACACTTTTCATTAGGGGATTTTGATCAAGTTTAAATAATTAATCAAATTTGTGTTTACAATGACAATCTATGAAAGTAGTGTGACAGTTGATCTTGCAAGATATCTTTCATTTTACATCCTATATCAATTTTGTTTATATGAGCCTAATATAACTACCTATGGGCAAAACAGTGTCTCGCCTATCTTGCTACTAATTATAACCACCTATGGCTAAATTAGTGTCATTGATCTAATCTATTGTATACTAGTTATAACCACCTATGGGTAAACTAGGGGCAATACTTGTTTATCATTCATTACCTCATCACTTTGCCATTGTTGTTTTCTGGTCATTTGTTATATTTGAGAACTTATTAGGACCTAGTTGGTGTTTCCTCACCTTTTAAGTGGATGGAATTATTTTGACTTGAGGTCATTTTAAGATTATGTGGGTTGTGCTCAATACATGTTGAGGTCACCTCAATCCCCTTTTCCATGCACTTTCACCATTTTTTGAGTAACCTAAGTGAACACTCTCACCATTTTTCAAGTAGGTATCTTGTCATTCTCTAAAGAGTTGAGATACCTCAAAATGCTAAAAATGTTTCTTCTATCTAAGCCTAGTTAGTTATCCTCGATGTGCCCTACTGGGGCATGGTCATTATTAATATACTTTCTTTTGCTTTTGTTTTCAATATTTTATGTTATTTATTTATTTTAGGTTGTTTGTTTGTTTGTGTGTTTTTTGTTTGCTTGCTTGACTTTTTATTTTCTTTCAACACTTTTACCTTGACTCATTATATATGCATTCATTAGGTGATTCTTCAAGCACATTATTCTTGAGTCTATCCATAATCATACATCAACATTGTCATCATGGTTTTTATCATTGGTACATTGTTTTCAAATTTTTATTAGAACAGGAGTTAGTCCTTATGCATATTTAAATATAGTCTTCATGGTGTTCTATCATGATGCTTACCATCACATGCTACAACAAAAATTAGCTTCAATAAGGCCTATAATCAATGGATCCATAGAAGTTTCTCCTTCAAACCTTGATAAATTCTTCCACCCATCTTGATCAAATTAACCCATTAACCATTCTATTTGTATCATTGCTAATTAAGATGAGCATCTCCTCATTTACAGGTATAACTAAATCATTTCTATAGATAAATCTTTATTCTTCTATCCATCCCTTTCATTACTTTGTGCATCGTCATATGCTTGGTTGTTTGTGGCTTCTTTAGTCATTAGACCATTGCATCTAAGTTTTTGCTGACTTATATTTAAATTGTGCAATAGGTTCTATCCTTGAGTTATGCTTGCTAATATACCCTAATTGGGGCACAACCATATCAAACATCATCTTTAACCAATCTAGGTCCTCTTAATGGTTATAACCTCTTATGGGAAAATCATTATTTTGACTTTTATTCCTGATTATAACTACCTTTGTACAAATTAGTATCCTTTTAAATCAATGTATGCAAGCATTTTATTGTTTAGATTAATCTCAACCATGGGTTAATTCCACATTTTTTCTTTCTTCTTTTTGAGAGACTGGCCATCCACATATGTGATGATCACTCCCTCAAAGGGGCATCATGCTAGGCTTTCCAAGCACCATTTAGAGCTTTTTATTCAATCATCATCTTATTTTTGGCATATAGGCCTTTACTCATTATTTGAGAATACATTATTATGCCTATAGTTTATAACATCTTCCCAAATAGGGGGAGACTATAGACACTTAAAACTGGCCACCAATGACCTCCAACCAAGATTTTGACCAACTTCTATCAAATGTTTACAATTTGGTCTAAAACATTAAAATGCATTAAAAGCTATGAACCTATCCTATAAAAGTACTGATTTTTATCAGAATATCATTAAATGAGGTAATGCATTTTATGAAGTAGCTAACTTTGATCAGATCATTTTGAGTCAAAATGACATTTTTGCACTTGGGTACTCTGGATTGCTCTTTTATACCAAATTTCTTGTACAATACATGTGCCTTTTTTATTTTGTGTTGGCAACAGCCTAAATGGGATAATGGATCCAACACATCTAACATCGCATCTTAATTCTAATCTAGTCAAAATTTAAGCCAATAATATGATATTTTGAATAATTTGATTAATTTGTGCACCAATTGCCAAGATTTGGACCAAAATTGACTAATAATGATCAAGGCTAATTAATTCAAATAAAGATCCTAATTAATAAATCCATGGAATTTGTTGAATATTTCTTTTTAGAAATTGATTTTGAATAACTACATCATCAAATGACATCATTTCTTGGGAAGACAGCCCTAGGTCATAAATGCATAAAATATCAAGATTAATCCCTCCCATGCCTCATTAATGCCTCTCTATACCAAATATTTATAATGGCATTTATTGAACATGGCCTAAACAATTGAATGGATTCTTAGCCACACATCTTCATCTTTGAGATGGATGGCTCAAGTTCATTCTGATCATTTTGCAAAATCTATATATAAGAGGCCTTGCCTATTTAATTTTAAGATCTTTCAAGCCAAAGTTACCATGCCCAAATAGATTCAAGCCACATCTTGATGTAGTTTTATTATGCCCAAATATTGATCCAAATCCATCATAAGCCAATAAAATGGTGCCAAGAGGAGATGAAGGTAGCCACACTCCATTGATGAAGACCTCTCAGATACAATCCAAGCAAACCAATCAAAAAAGACTCTTGGAGCATTAAGGAAGGTAAGAGATGTAAGTTTCTTGCATTTTAGTTATGATTTGTTCATTTGCATTATTCATCATGCTCCCCCCTTGAGATAGGCTTAAGGTGGTAGCTTTAGTGTGTTTTGTTTGGATTTTATTTTCATTCACTAACACCATACTAATCTCCCCTTATTGCAATCCTATGTTCACAATAAGTAGTATCATTTATCTGGTTGTTATATGCAAGAAACCTATAAGAATCTAGTGAGTGACTTCTCAGGGTCCTCCTCTATCAGTAGAAAAAGGGGCCCCTACTTAGGGATATGTGGGTAGTTTTACTATTATAGGTAGGTCACAGGTAGTATCATTTTTCAAATTATTGTATGTGGCAAAGCCTGTAAAAAACTTGTGAGAAACTTCTCAGGGTCCTCCTCCTTTGTGAGATGAAACGGGGGCATATATTTAGGTATTTTTGGGTATTCATATGTTCTAATATTAATAGCTATCCTACCCACCTTCATGGTATGAATTCTTTCCTTGAGTGCTGGTATGACCATGGGAGAAAAGACAGTCTAGTTGCCCATTGATAATCTTGGAATATAACAATAAATACAATTGGGTACATGCCAAATTTGTATGACCAACATCTCTAAGGGAGTAGACCCAATGGATCAATAACTCTATAAAATTGATATGACCCTATAATGGTGAGATTTATGAGCATACTTAGATGAGGTTTGAAAGTGACAAGGGTGGAACATAAAACATGAATCTCATCTATATGGATGAGCATTGGGTGATGGTGTTGATAGTTGTTGAAACAATTGTTGTGGGGTAGAATATCTTTATTCCTATATATTTATATCATGCAAAGGTCTAGTAGGCTATCTAAACCCTCTTGGGGATATTGGCCTTGAAGTATAGATAAATTTTAGGTCCCCACACCTCATGGGTAAAATGGGAGGATGAGGGGAGTGTCAACCTCCAAGAGGCTAATGATTTTGATTGTAGACATAGCAGAGATTGTTGAGTCAGTGAATGGTTCTAAATTTGTGGTCTTTTTAGCTATTATGACATCTTTTTCTTCTAATTTATCCTTTAATAGGGCATGGGGTATTTTTAGAACCTTCTTTAGGATGACCACTTTGGATTTTTTTGGTCTTGTAACATCAACCAATTATGGGGGTTTTGTGACCCCATTGGTGGGAAGATGGTAGTCAATGTGTTACCATGGTTGTTTATGTATGGTCACTTGTAACATGTCAAAGGGTTTGGGATCTCCCTAAAGCCACAAAGACCTTTCTTAGGTGTAAGAACTATATTTTCTTGAACAAGATTAAAGGGATGGCCTTCATCTTGTATATCAAAGGCCTTTCTATGATCATATTTTAATTAGTTCCTTGGTTTATAACGTAGTAACTCAATTAAAACCATCTTGGGGCTCAAAGTGACTGAGAGCACAATGATCCCTATGGAAGTTGACTTAAGGATGTCAACCTTTTAGGGTGTTATATGTTGTGGAATAATTTATTTCCCCATAACTCAATTTATGTAGGAAGGGAAAAAGGATGATGTGATGGTTGCTCCATAATCAGCCATGGTTTTATTCACATAGTTGTTGTAGAAACATACATATAAAAATAAGGGCATATATCCCCTCCCCACCATCTCAGCGTTAGATGAAAGGCTTCATAAATTTAATAAGTAGCCAATGTCCCCATGATTTTTGATTTGGTAGAAACATGTTCTTATCAATGTGGTTGATCTAAGCTTATGGAGGAGGAGTGACACTGGATAAATGCCCTAGTCTTAGGGTGTTGATCAAGGTCGACCAATGAGTGGGAGATTTATTCAGCATGTATATGAATGAAATATGGGAGAATGTTTTGGTTAAATAAAATATTAAATCATAGTTCAACATGGGTTTTGTAATGATATCTATTTCTAGAATCTTTGATGGATGGAGGGCCATAATATGATACTCTTTGGTACAAGTAATGGTTTTTTCCTTCTCTTCAACTTCTAATTCAATGATCCATATCATTCTAGTTTTGCCTTGCAGTCCCAACTAAGGAGCTACATTAGTGTTCATAGCCCAAGAGGTGGAGGCTTTGGCATTGTGGGTACATGCCATCATGGGTTGATTATGTTGAATAGGGTGATTTTATGGGCCACCCTACTGCTAACTTTGGGTGATGTGTGTTTGGTGATTAGGGAAGGGTTTCTAATAGATTTTAAGAATATGATTTTGAGGGGTAATAGGGCCACTCAAAAAGACCTAGGAGTTTGTCTTAGTGTTCCAAGGGAATATGTCTACAAATTTTTGTCTCTAATATTTTAGAAGTCTTTATATGAAATTTTTATATTCCATGAATTTTTGAGTGTCATGACTTATAACTTAGTGAAAAAGCAAATAAACATTGGGATCATAGTCCCTAGCTATCATAATTTACCCCTATTTCTTGAACCCTTATTGATTATTTCATGGGTAATATGTTTTGTTTTGAAACTAAGGGTATTGCTTTCTTGGATGGTACTAATTTTGGTTATGGTTCTAATGTTGTGTGTTTCATAGTGGTAATTAGTTGAAGATGACCGCATGAATAGTAAGAGGGGGATTCTAGTTTCTATCCCCCATGTTCTTGTGGACATTAAATTATTTGTAGGCTGATATTGGTTATTGTTCATAGGGTTTGGAATTTTTCTTTGGTTGGTGATGCCATCAGTAGCAGAGTTCTCATTTTAATTTATTATTTTGATACATTTGTTTTTATCATTGTTTGGAATCTCATTTTTAAGCCCCCCATTGCTCTGGTTTGGGGTGATAATGTGTCCATTGGTCTCATAAGTCTGATAACCACTATTAATAGCTGCCTAGTCAATTTGTAAGATACTCTTAAGGGATTATTAATTGGATAAAATGGGAACTTGTGCACATCCTCCCTCATCTCCTTATTAAGGGAATGTAGGAAGAGATTGAATAATTCCTATAGATGCATATTGGGTGCACTGGTAGAGGAATATAGGACCTACCACCATATCATGATGAAATGGGTAGCCAACTCATTGTGTTCTTGCTTAATGTGGAATATTTAATGTATGTTAGCCTTATGGAGCTTATTTATACTGAAATACTTGAAAAAATCATCCATGAGTTGGCAGAAAGAATGTATAGACCCCTTAAAGAGGTGGTAATACCAATCAAATGTAATCCCTTTTAGGGTTTTAGAGAATTTTTTTGCAACCACACCATCCCAAGGGAGGAGATACCTAATGGTTATAGTGTAGGCTTTGATATGCACATTGGGAATCCCTTCCCCTTTGAACTTGGAGAGATATATTAGGGGATGTGGGATAATAACCCATATATATTGGCATCAAGAGGTTCCTTAAGGTATTTAGTGTAAGTCCCCATGTTGTTAAAGTCTATCATTATCATAGTGAGATTGGAATGAAAAGGCAAGGTCATATAGGGGTTGGATTGGTAACCATTAAAATGCATAGAATAAAATTAATAAGGCAAGATGGAGTAGGTTGAAAAAATATTATCCAACGAAGTGGATTTTGAATACATGTGAAAATATGGGGAAATATTGTTAGATGTAGGAACTATGGTGATTTGTTATGGTAGGGTGTATATGGTTTGTCATGGTGGGTATATGTGGTTAGTTGTGGTGAGGTGTATATTGTTTATACATAACCCAAAGGTGAGATATAGCTTGCCTATATGGGGGGGATGTAACTCAAAGGTGTCAAGAACAATAGATTTTTAGCCCCTACATCATTTGATAATGGTGGAGTACAAGTGCATATGTTTCCCATTGGGGTTTGAATTGGTGATTGATAAGATGCATGGGTTTTAGGGGTGTTAGAGTTGGGGACCCTGTGAGTGATGTTTTACCCAAGGGGTTGGTGAGAGACATGGTTTTATGGGGGTATATGTTCCTATTGTAGTGGAATCATATAGGTTTGTTATTGTGTTGATGGATGGGTCATTGCCTACATGGGGGAGGGAGAGGGATGGGCTAGCATATAATAATTTGGTCCCATCCCCTAACCAAGAGTTTTTTGACTATTATATAGGTCTCAAATGTGACCCACCAGGGTGAAGATAAGTGGTTTTAGCCAGTGTTGGTACTATGTCTAAAGACCTCCTATACAATAGGGGTAGATACATAAGATGGGGTAGAAGGAATAGGTTGGCTTCGGGAATGAGCCTCTAGGGTTACATTTTTAATTTTTATTGGTGGGTTGGGTGCATCTTGAATTCTACTGAGAAAGTGCAAGGCAACTTGCATATGATTAACCTCATCCTCTAAGTGATAAATCCTTCCTAGATAATAATCATACTTGGATATACTTTCTTCATCTAAGATTTATAAGTTTATGGATGGCCTCTTGGCCATGCGAGTAGTGGTGTTTCCTCCCCTAATAAGGGTCATATCATTAGAGTTAGGGTGGTTACTTACAATTTCATATACATCTCATATTTCTTGAATGGAGATGCCATTCCTATTTTAGGTGTTTAGATGAGAGTAATCATAAAATGGGTAGTCTATATAGTTTCAAAGGTTGGGTTATTTTGACTCATCAATGAAGGTTCCCTAGAGTTGATTTGGCTTCCCTTATAGCCTTCTAGACCAAGAGATTTGCCCATGTTTTATTCAGATATATTATGGGGGTATATGAATACCCCTAAAATAAATAGAAGAAGGGAAGATGGATAAGAAATAAAATAAGAGGAAAAATGGATATTCAAAGGTTGAAGTCCTTCAAGTTGTGTTCACTAATTTATATGCACATGAATAACACATGCTAAAATGTGCACTCAACTCCCTGAGTTTAGGTTTAGGCATCTGACATAATGAATGGGTTGTGGATTTATTTGGTTATTAGGTGAATGGGATTTAGAATGGGTGGCAAAAAAATGTTTTCATAATAGAACCAAAGCACCTCAATAGTGTCTCGATGATCATTAATAGTGTCAAAATGAGATGAAATAGAATTCCACAGTCCTTTAGTTTCTTAGATCATAAGAAGGTGAATCTCCTAGTCAATGTTATGACTATGTAAATGGGGAAGATTAGGTTGAATGAATTGTAATAAAATGTCTTCTTTTTTAGGATGAATATGCCTAATCAATGTCATCCGTAAAATGTGAATGATATAAGATGATTCAAGACCCAAGGAGAAGAAGGAGGTATGAATGGGAAACTAGGCTTGAATGGCATTATATTGACATCCTCTATTTTGAGGAATGATGATGATGGGTGGATCAAGAATTATTTCTTATTCATCCAAGGCATTCAAGGAGTCAATAATAATATGAATAATCAGGTTCGAATAAAAAACCTCGCATCTTAGCTCAGTGTTAATATTGGAGTGTATGACAACTGTAGGATTAGGTGCTCTAACCCTAGGGAGTAAAATATGATAGAAAAAACCATGTGTCTTGATAAGTTTCATCTGAAGGAGGTTAGAAAAAATATAAGGAAAACAAATATGAGTTTGTTTAGGCAATGACTTATTATGTGTGCTTGATGTGATGTTTTAAGCAAGGATTTGTATAAAATGCTTGCATGGGTGATCAAGGCATAGGCAGAATATGGATGCTTGAAAGTATGAACAAGTTTTGGGTGGAATGTGGATGATATCATATGTTGGGAAGGATTCTAGTGAGATATAGGTGCTTTTATGTGTTAGCAAGGCATCTTGACACTATTTTTATTGATTTTTTGTTCTATATGGCTTCTTTTTGGGTTTTCTAAAATAAACGATTGCTTGCTGAAAATAAAATTTTGAAAGAAAATAAATGAAAAAGCTCAAATTAAATGAAAACAATTTTTTTTAATCTTCTTCCAATGATTCACAATTCATGCAAAAGAGAGAGGAAGAAACCTATAATATTATGCAAAGTGCTAATTTTCATAACTCTATTTAGATGGAAACTAGGTGTGATATTTTTATAATTTGTGTTTTAAGTATATGAGGTGAGATAAACATGAAAATTATGTCTTCTGATAATGCAATCAATGCAAAATAATTTTGATCTAAAACATAAATGTCACAACACTTTATACTAAGTTTTTGGGTCTACAAACAAGCTAAACTAGACTTTCAACTTTCCTATTTTGTTATAAACAAGATTTTCATTTGATTTTCTAAAAGAAAGATAAGAAATCCAAAATTCTAATTTTCTATTTTCAAGAGGAAGTAAAAACACTTTTGATTCATTTAAAATAAATAAAATCAAATATATTCTAGCTCTATTTGTGTGCCGAAGATTGTCTAAGTTCTTATGATTAGTTCACTGTTTGGAATGCAAGAATACTATGTTGGCTAGAAATATCTTTAGAATTCACTAAAATATTGTTATGAATGGTTTATGAAATGTTTTGATAATTGAAATAAAATAAATCTATTGAAATGCGAATGCAATAACTTTTTTGTTTATAGCAAAGATAATGAAAATAATTAGACCTATTTCCCTATCAAATTTGCTTCTTTTCTAAATAAATAAATTAATATAATACAATAAAAACTATACTAATATAATCTAAAAAATGAACAATAATTGAAATCAAAAAAATAAATCCAACCTAATCAAGGCATATATCAGTTAGAATGTATATGTTATGTTGATGAGAGAATCATTAGTATGCTAGCTCTTTTTATCTTTGTGTCAATTTTGTAAACTATTTAATTGTAGGATGCACAAGCTATGGAAAAATAGGGAAGGAGAGGAGACCCAACCATAAATGGAGAGTATTTGAACTGAGTCTAGTTAATTCTCTATCTTGAAATACTAAGACATTGGACCAATAACACTTCTTCACCTGTGAAAATGTAGTCAACGTGAAAACTATAGAGGTTATATCTTCAGGTAATTATAATAGGACTATGGTTGTAATAGCTTCAAAATAAACAAAATTATGGTAATTTTTGGATCTAAAATTAGACCAAAAATGGCCTTATTTTAGAAAGAGTTAGGAGTTTGGATGGGGGAGTTCAGCTAATTCCAAATAGAATTCAACTTGAGAGGAAATAAGAATGACTAAAAACAGAAGAGGGAGTGAGCTGGTCTTGATTGAAAGTGAACATGAGGTGATAAAATTAATAAATACAACACTAAACATGAAAATTATGTCAAGTTAGAATTTTGGGATCTAATTTTGAAAGGCATATAAATTATGATGGAACTACCCTAGTCTAAAACAGGGTTGAGAAAGGATTAGTTTCTTGGCCATTTCTTGGTTTGCCTACCTACACAAAGTTATTATTGACCAAATTTGAACTTTGGTAAAATTTGAGTCAACCCCTAAATTTATAAAAAAATTATAAGTCTATTCATGTCCTATAAGGGGTTTCATATTGTTTTAGATGTTTACTTATCTCTAGCCTAACCTTGGATCAAGTCTAGCCCTTTGTACTAGTCAAGTCAATGAAAGTCAACCCTTGTCAAATAGGGTCAAACATGGTTAAAGGCATAAATTATGTTATATTGGTACTAATTTGGTTTTAAATATGATTTAATATCTCTCTAGGTCATTTAATTATTCTTACCATGCTCAATATGTCAAAAATGCCTTGTGGGGCCACCTTTTAGCTAAAAAAGAGGACTTGTACGAATGGGATAAAGAGAAAAACTTGTCATCAAGATATTATTGACATGGGGAGGTCAGAATCAGTCTCTTGATAGTTAAATAATTAGTTATGCTCAGAGGAAGGTAGTTTCCCCTTGTTTTTAGGCCCTTTTGGGTAGTTATACATAATGGATCATCTCACTTTCAGGTGGAAACATTAGTTATGTGCCCTTTCACCTTATAAAATTTATTTACATGATTTGGTTTTAGATAATGCATAGAAAATTTCATTTCTTTCTCATTTTTCTTCCTTCTTGTCTTTTCAAGCAAATAAAGGGCAACTTCAAGCACTTGGTACAGACCATACAAGTGGAATTGGGAGGAGTGATTATACAATTGGATGTTGCTCTAAGTGCACTTCATTTTCATAATAATAACTTGAAATTTGATGACTCCTCCTTTATGAATAATAGTTAACACTCTAGGCAGCTTTTTATGGACTCACAATCATAAGGGGGTCTCCTTTTGAGCCTATTTTTGGTTTTCTTGTTTTTGAATGATGGGTTTAGGTGTTTTAGGTGTTTCTAAATGTTTTTAAAGACATACCCATGCTTTTTATTGTTCTTTAAATCTCAAGTACATGGGAGATCCCTTCTAGGTTTATACATGCTTGCAAAATGCCTAGTTTGCTTCAACAATCATCTCAGTTGCCTTGTAAATGATTTTTACATATTTGAAAAAGTGTTTTGATGTTTTTTTATGGATGTTCATAAAAAAAATTATGTATGGAAAAATTTAAATTTGTCTTGTGGTGCTTGGAAGGCCTTTCCTTGCATTTTCTTGCTTCCTCATGTTCTCCCTACATAACACAGTCACAAAACTTCACCTACAGGAGCATGCTAACGTCACTAATAAAATTTGGAGGTTTTGATATGGTAATTTAAAATTTTTGGAATTTTTGAATGCATTAAAGTTTTTTGGGAAGGAATATATGTGTTACAAATTAGCATACTTGGAATGTGGTCTTAGTTCTACCTGTGTTTAGAGAGCAATAATCTACAGTTAGTGTTATAGGATGCAAATATACCTTAAAGAGGTGTTTTGGTAATTTTTTATCTCAAAATTAAGCTTCCCTGTTATCTTATAGGTGTAAATACACCCCTTGATGGTGCTAGCTTGACAATAAAATGTCAAATCAATGAATGGAGAGTTAGACTATATTCAGGTTCTTTTGCTCCAAAATGACCAAAATAGAGGCCATAGGGGTTTTGACAGCCCTCTTAGATTGAATTTATAATTTATTTTGAACCCTATAATTAAATGATCATGTGGAACCTATATCAAGAAAATTCTCTACCAATTTTTGAGGATAAAGAGTGAAGGGAGACCTAGGTTCAAGAGGATCAAAATCATCTAAAAACACAATAAAACTAGTTAGTGAAGTCTACAGGATTTTGAAGGAGTTTTCACCTTGAAAAAACTATGGAGAGTCCTAAATTTTGAAAAGGGAGGGGAAACATGTCCAAATGGTCCAAAAAGTACCCTTGAGTAAATTGGTCATGAGGAAAGATGCATTTAGGTGTAATGACTCACTAGGTATGTACCCTGCCCATATAATAGGGTAAAGTTACACCTATAGTTAGGTTATTAGACAGTGATCATATTTTCAAGTTTTGAAATTATTTTAGATCCTTCAAGATGAATTAAATGGAATAATTATCAACCTATTTGATTTGGACAAGATATTCAATCCCCAAGGGAGTGTCAAGAATCCTATGGAGACTTACAACCCCTGTACGGACTAAGACAAAGGTCATAAGAAAATCAAGGATTGAGCTAGGACTATGATGGTTTTAACCATATAGGTTGGATTAAATATTATCATCATGTTGAGAGATTAAATGATAATATTAGGAAAGTTACATCTACCTTGTGGCCCTAACCAAACCTATAAAGTTGCACATATAGCCAAGCAAAGGAGATTGTGGAAGGTAGTGGGTAGTAATAAGCCTTAAAAGTGCTAGAAGGGTCTAAGATCCAAAGGGAATGGATTAAAAATAACCATGATAGAGATTTTATAATCTATATAAATTCATTTAAATATTTATAATTGTAATAAAGGAAAACATCTATAGGAAGGCACCCCTGTTCACTATGACAGTTAGGCAGGGTCCTAGTTTGTGAGGGCAAGGTATAAGTTGGACTCCCTAGGAAGGAATGGAGGATTACAAAAAATGTAACATAAATCCATAGAATAAATTAAATTTAATTATATGCCTAATATAATCCCAAGTTACCCAAATACCTTTCTCTCTTGGCAAAATGGACTCAATCCATACATGCAAGTTAAGAGAACACTTAGCTCAATGGGTAAACATAGGATTTCACTAACAAGAAAGGCTTTAGTTGATTCTAAGGGTTACATAAGCATTAAATGAGAATTGAGTTTTTAGATATTTATTTTTGGTATTTTAATTGATGTATAATAGGCATTATAAATGACAAAGTGATCTAGCAGGTCAGAGTGATGGAACATGGTGGCCTAGTGTGCTTGGAATAGTGTGATGCTTGCATGAGTGAGCATGGATGTCCTAGGTGAATGATGTATGATGGGTTGGAGATTTTTATGATGTTATTTTAAATTTTAATGATGTATTTTATGCTAAAGGGTTGACTTCATATCGTATTCATGATGTATATAGGCTTGACCTCTTCTTACCATGGCATACAATCCAAAGTACTCAAGATCCCTTAGGCAACCATACAAGGTAAAGCCTATAAGGCACAAGATTATGATTTGAATATGAATTTTTTACATCTATATGGTGATAAGAGGTAATATATATGGTTTTCATGAGGTGTCAAGAGGTCTGTAAGATAGTTTTCCCATTGGCATAGTTGGCCTAGATGGGCTTGTGAGGCCTAGTGAAGAGTCAATGAGTGATTTCAAGGTGTTTTACCCTATATATACATGAGATATGATTATATAGGTTTTTTAAAGTATATTTACAAAGTTAGAGGTTAGAGGATGAGATATAAATTTATAAATGCCTTCATGTGCTTTAGAGGGTGCTCGAATGGTGCATTTTGAGCTCGAGAGGAAAGTTCTCAGGTTATTCAGCTCATGTAGACTTTTCATGGGGAGATAAGCCTTTTTGAGATGTATGTTAAGGTATTAATAATGTTTCTAAAGAATATTTTCATGGATTAAGGGCTTATTATTTATGAATTATTACTAGGAAGGTAAGTAGGTTTTTATGTGTAAAAACCCTAGTCTTAGACCTGATGTTGAATATATTTCTTGTTGATGCTTAATAAGGTGGTGGATGGATAGAATGATGTTTTTAGGTTTGATAGGAATCATATAGGATTATTAGTATGGGCTTGGTTAGTCTTGACTATTTTGGTTCGCACAAAAAAGTGCTTCTTAACATTGATTTTAATTTTGAGAGAAATTTGTAAGAATGACCTAGGGAAAAAATGGATGTATGATGAAGCTTATAACTTGATTAAAACATTCATGAAAAGTTTTAGGAATATTCATTTATATATGTCAAATATCTAAGTCCTCAAAATTTTCTAATCGATATGAAGGAAAGGTGCCATGAGTGAGAAAAACTAGTCAGAGTGAGAAGTGGAATTAGAAGGCTAAATGAGTGAGTAGGGATGGGTATGAGCTATTAGAGGTGATTTATGGGATGTATTACCTCTATCAATGTAAGTGGTATTGTTCCTAGTCACTTGGATATGAGTGAATGGTTGACTCATATTTGACCATGATGTTTTTTGCTAGCAAAAGGAACCTATTTTGGATGATTGAGGTTGTTTGTATGGTAGTTGGTTAGATCAAGTGTTGCTAAGTATTGGAGAGTGTTGAATAATCCTTTAATTAATTATAAATAGATTTTTAGGGTTTGAATAATATCCTATTAGTCAAACATAGTCACACAAGTGGAGCTATGTTTCATTTGTGAGGTGTTTATGACATGAGGTCATGGTATAGACTAGAAAGCTTTTGAAAAGGTTCATGGATGACCTTGGGAGACATAAGTGATTCTTCCTAAAATTTTATAAAGTGATATGGCTGACCATAATTGATAATGGTATATATAAAATATGTTTTATGCCCTTTTTGGAGTGAATCAAGCTAGACAAGCAAGTGTTTATGAAGATATTTTTGAAAACCTTCTGCGAAGGTTGTTGAGGGTCCTGGAGACCAAAGTTCTTGAGGGTTTGAGTTGAGAAGGGTGTCATTAGACTCATCATATTTTTATAATTATATTTAAATTTTTTTTGAGATTTATGAGTGAATATTTACAAGTGTGAGCGAAGGGCTTGAGAAGGGGTTATTGCTTGTGTTGGTGAGATAGCTTGATGTTGGTGGCTTGTGTGAATTTTCAAAATAAAATAAGCATTTTTTTTAAAATATATTCATCAGAGGTTGAATAAAATCAGTATTTAAAATTTTTCTCTTTGTTAAGGTGCTTGATTGGGTGCTCATTTACCTTGGTCAGAAAGACTTGACCAATCAAATAGGTGTCTCACTAAAGGCCTATTATTTTCTCCATATTTATAAGATATTATTCCATTTATTTTCAGGCTTTAGGGGGGTTTTATTCCCCTTGATGGTTTCCCATAGAATTTTGGTGTAATCATTGCATGTATGATTATTCATTGTTACATCTTACTTTCAGTTTGCTTATACTGCTTGAGAGGTTTTGAAGAAAACTTTTAATTGGTTTATCAATAACTAACCTCCCCCATTATTTGATTTTACCCCATCATGGAGATAATGTATCAAAATATTATAATCTTAAATGAGGTTTTGGATAAGCATCTACAAGGAGGTTTGGTCAAAAGTATGCAAAAAATAGAGTTTTTACTCCCTTTTTTGAGGGGATTGAGATGGTTAGACCCCATAACCATGGAATTGGAAAAAATAATTTGGTAAATTTTTTCATTAGGACATTTTTAATCCTAAAAAATATTCAATTTTCACAAACAAATAGGGATAATACTCCCTATTTTGTCTCAGAGGTAAGGTACTCCCTGCATGCACAAGAACGGTAGTTTTGGGGAAAAGTGAGGAATGGTGAAAAAGAGATAAATTGGATCATTAAATAAGGTTTGAATATTTGGGTGACACATGGAGGAAAATTAAAAACAATCCTATAAACTTGGGATGCAAACAAGGTGGTCTGGAGAAGAAGGTTTGCAGGCAGACCTAGTAAAGGAACATGCAAATCTAGCCCCAAAGGCAATTTCATTCCAGATTGTAACACTTGAAAGAAATTATAGGGTTTTATATAATCAATATGGGATTTAAAATTATGTTTTAAATATATGATAATTATTTTTAAGTTTAAACAATAAATTTTTGGTTTAAAAAATGCAAGCAGGCTCATTAGCAAGGTATAAGCTTTGTCCTAAAACATGGGTCATTTCCATTTTTAGCTCTTATTGATCTATACAAGAGATTATAACATGTTTATAATTTAGATATATAGGTTTTAAAACCTTTGGTTAGTATGGAAAATCCACAAGAAACCATTTCTAACCTCAGATATGCTCAAACCCTCATAGGAAACATGAAGACAACTCGAAAGTCAACTTTAGTCATTCATATCTCTCATAACCCTTTGCATGGTAGGTTGAGATATTCAAGTAAGTTTAAGGGGGTAATTGAGAATCCATAAGTGTAATTTTATTATAACTTAAATGTTGAACCTTTATGAACAAAGGTGAAGAGTACAAACCACTCAAAACCCTTGCAAACCTTATATAAGGACCCAATTGGGAAGAGGATATAAATAAGGCATCCAGATGAAGGGGAAAGGCCATAAAACCATTTGGATGATTTATATGACTCTTATAATATTTTTCACATGTAACTTAGGTGTATAGAGCTATATGGAATAGGGTAAAATAGGGTTTCTTTTGACATTTTTATGTGTTTTGTAGGCTTGGGAAGGTATCAAAAGACAAAATCACTTTTGGAGGGAATATTAGTACTTTTTATAAGTTCTCATGGTAATTATATTATGTATATCAACTCCTAAGTGTGCTTACCATCTATCTCATTTCAGCCAATCTAGTGAGCTAGTTAGTGAATAGTTAGGGAAAGTGGTGAAAATCAACTAGGAAGGCATTTTAAAGCTTTTTTTATTGAAAATAATGATATGGAAACTTTGTAAAAGTGTCATCCCTCCTTTTTCATGGATTATTTTGCAAAATTATAAGGCTTTTTGGTGCCAAGTTTGGGAAATGCATGGAAAGGAGCCATTTTGATATTGCCAAGAATGATTGTGCATGGCCAAAGGGATAGGAATGGTTAGGGGCTAATCAAATTCATGTGAGGGATTTTTTGTAACCCAGACTACTTAGAAAAATCAATATACCTAACTATATGCAATGATAAGTTATTTTTGGAAAGCAAATCATGAAGGCAATTTTCTATGCCAAGTCTGAAGGTTTTGTGCCACTTTTCATAATTTGTATGACTTGTTTTGGACAAGTATACCTTCTAACATAGAATGGCTCACCCTACCCCTCTTCTACATGCAATTGTAATTGATTTACTCAAGTATACACATGTCCAAGTGACCTTTAGAGTTACCTTGCTTGATTCTCCTATCAAGGCTATAAATATGCATTCTCTTAGCTCTTTTGAGCAGCCTCCATTGGTTAATGGGGAAACTCTAGCCAAATTTATATTTTAAGGACTCTTGAAGAAATATAAAAGTGATTTTTTTGACTCACATATTATGCTATTGAGTATAGATTTTAATCTTATTGATATTGTCTAGTGAACGAGTTACTTTTCTAACATGTCAGTCTTGGTCATCTACCAATGTGCAAAAAGGAATTTTGTTGTAGGTCTTTGTTAGTATTCTTTTCTAAGTGTATAGGTATCTTAAAAGTGATTAATGTTTGTATTCCCTTCATATAATCATTCATCACCCTCCTAAGTGTCAATTACTTTCTTGTATCTAACTTATGAAATACTGATGTGATAACGCATTCTATGTTGTGAGTTTGACTGAGATAGTCTTGTTTGCCTTTAAGTAGTGGATTTTCAATCAAGTAGGAGGATAATACATACTGGTGCATCACCATTTTTTGTTTTATTATTTATTTTCCTAATCCCTTTTCATCTACAAATTGATAAATAAATAAAAGCTTCAAAGAGTGCATCAAGGGGAGTTAGCCCCTCATATAGAGATTCATTTCTCGATATTGCCACCCATAGCAAGAGAAATGTCTTCATGATTGCACTTGGATGAGGAGAATTAGGCATCTCCTCAGGGGTGAAAATAAAAGTGTCAATAGTTAAAAAATCCCAAATTTGGTAAGAAAAATGGTCACATATTCATAAAAGTGAATCACACACTTCTTAGATTTTTCACATGTGTGGGTATTATTTTGGGCCAAAACTCAGTTTATAAGCATGGATGCCTAATTGAGGCCTAACTAAGGAGAGATAATACCCTTAAAGTGTAATTAAACTTATTTTTAGGTCCTAAAATTTTATATGGAGCTATAAGGGGATGTTCAGCCCTCAAAAATACCTTTAGGTTTCCAAGATACTCTATACATTATTCTACAGAAAGAGGTTTGCATGTTTTTATGGCTACAAGGAATTGGGTGCTAGTGAGATATTTTGGTGCAAAATGAGGTCTTGGAGAGAGTTTTATTATTCCAAATGAATTTTTATAGGTATGTTATGATGTGAATAGGCCATCCATGGATATATACTTCTTTTATGAGGATAAACTCAAGATTTGACACTTGTAAGCAAGATTAGCATAGTAGGACAAGTGGGCTTCATGACACTTATGAGTTTTAATCATCATTGTAACATAAATTATGAAGACTCATAAACAAGTGAAAAGTGTAAAAGAGATATTCAAGAGATATTTCAAGGTGATTTAGTGATCAAGTGTGCCATTTTTCCATCACAAGCCAAGAGAAGGGGCAATTTTCAAGAACAAGATCAAGGTGTCAAGCAAGGTTTGAGACTTCCACACTACTTGGATCAAGAAAGCATCTTTAGGAGATCACATATGTCCTCCAATAATTTTTTAGGAAGTTTCATCCTATTTTCTTGTTGTAACTCTCTCTCTCTCTCTCTCTCTCTCTCTCTCTCTCTCTCTCTCTCTCTCTCTCTCTCTCTCTCTCTCTCTCTCTCTCTCTCTCTCTCCCCTACACACTTATCTCATCTTCTCTCTCAATTTTATATAAATTAAGCCTTGATAGGCTATGTTTGTATCCTCCACCTAGGTATGTCGAATCCCTACCCATTTTCAAGCCTTTGGTTAATGATAAAAGTTTGGTTTTACCTCCTCCTTTGACTAGTTTCAATGTGTGTGCATAAATATTTGATCTTACCAGGTGATTAGGTTTGTTTCCTTGGCATATTTTTCCTTTTCTTGCATTAATATTCAATTTGAAACTTCTTTATAGGTCTTGTGAAGTGTTAAAGTGAAGTGTGAAAGGTTTAGTGAGTTTTCTATTCATTAGTATCACTATATGACCTCTTAATTACTCCTCTTAACCCAAACATATTTCACAAACTTCATGTGAAATAATGATGTAGAAAGGTATATTAGGAGTAGTGTTTGTAGTAGATTAATATTATGGTTGAAGTGCAAGTGCAACTGGTTGGTATTGGTCAAGTATATTTAGTGAATCACCTCCATTAAAATAGGTTTCTCTCTCTTTTCCTAACAAGTTGGTAGAGTAGTTTGTGATCCTAATTTATTCATCAAGGGGAGCTAGCCATTTAACCTAGAGATTTAATCCAAAATTAGTCCACCCATAGCCTAGGATTGTCTCCATGTTATTCTAAATTTGGAAGGCTTGAACTACATTCCAAGGGGGCAAATTTGGTTGGTAATAGTTTTAGCATGCCTTGTGGGAATAAGGTATAGAGTAATTGAAGGGTTGTTGGTGTTTTCCTTCGACATATCATTCTTTGGAGGAATTTTAAAAATATCAATGGAAACTCCAAATGAAATACAACTAGCATAAGCAGTCCAAGTGCCTCAAAAATAAAAAAATGTTATGTATTATCAATATCCATTTGGTGAAAATGCACATCCCATACCTTCATATTATTTATATCAAACTAATGATGTTCATGGATTTTCATTAAGTATCCTTCCAATAACATATTAGTCTTTTTGTAACACTTATTCCCCTCCTCCTCCTATGCATACTTTTAATCAACCTTGGCAAGATCATTATCTTCCTAGTCAACCTAAACAAGGTGTTATAAATTCAATTCTTGATTTTAAGAATAAAATGGAAGAGAATCATATAATGATGTAATACCATAAGCAATAAGAAGATCTTCAATATCAGAACTTTATCTATCATCAAGAGTTAAAGTTTGAGGAAGAATCTAGAGATAGGCAAATTCAAGCTAGGAAAGAGCAAAACACTTAGCTACTCATGAAAATGGAAAATAATGAAATAGTAATGAGGAAGATGGATATAAGAATTGATATTGGCCATATTTTCCTAACCAAGCTCTTAAAAAAGCTAAGATACTCATTAAAGTTTGTAAAGGGGGAGTGGACATTGTTTGAAATAGAAAACTAACATGTCCTAAAAAGTGAAAGGCTATAAATAAGAGACATAATTTAATTCATGGAGAGTAGATTAGTGAGATGGGAAAAATAAAAGATCCAATCCAAGCAACCTTAGCCATCATCTCCTATCCCTAGTCAATCTCCTTTGATTTCAAGTCTCCATCAAGCTATACCCACCCTTCCTTAAGAACCCAAGATCACTTCATCTTGGAAGCCTTCTTGGATTATGACTCCCGATTACAACATGCTAACCTTTGTGAATGAATCTTATCCTATGCCCACCAAAGACCAAGAAAGAGAGAAGATTTTTAAGTCAATATAATGAACTCTTTCTCCCTTATTTAAGAGCATCTCCAAGAATATTCCAATAATTGTAAACCTAAAATCTTAAGTTATAAAGATACTTTATCGAGTTTCAAGTAGACCAAGGAGTTATTTTGCCCTCCCACACCCTTCTTCTGTTAAAAGGAGCCTATGGTTTTGAAGGTAGAGGATGATGTTACAACTAAAAAAGAGCATCAAGAATGAGGTGAAGAAGGTGTTATGAATAATTATGATGAGGATTTTACCATTGGTAATCTCTATTACAATACTAAATTAAACATTAGATAAGTTTGGCATGGTTTTGAGCTTGAAAAGAGTGTGGATGATAACATAGCAGCCATGAGTAAAGTTGTAACAGTTGTGAAGCATTTGGAAAATATTAAAGAATGTTCAAATGATCAAGAAAAAGTAAATATTTGAATTGAATTGCTTTTATTCATTCAATATGATGATCTTATCTCTTTTAGCAAAAAGGAGTTGAATAAGTTGAATGTAGAGGGACCATCAAAAAGTAGCCTTCACAAAAGCATACATGAGTAATTTACAACTCCAAGTTAGCATGAAATAGTAGTGACATCCCTTGAAAATAAAGATGAATATAACTCATGGAAATACTTGTACCATGACCTCATGGGAGATCTTGAATTGTTTAATAATAATGAATCTCTTGAAGATCAATATTAAAATACAAATAAGATGGAACATGAGGTACATATTAAAAGATTTGATGATGACATGGTAGTTTTGATTGAAATTTTAGCTTATGATGAGGTAAGATTTTATGAAGACAATTTGGTTACTATCCCTATTAATCACCATGAGCAAGTGATAGAGATTCAAGAAGCCAAAAATCAGCTAGACCATGGTTCAGTTGAATCATTTGATGATCCTAATGTCACTAAAGATAATGACATGAATGAGGTTGAGATTAACATCCTTTCAAATGACCAAGAGGAAGCTACCTTTTGGGAAGAGCTTGAAATTTTTTTCTTGAGTTTGGATGACAAACTAGTATTTTCAAGTAAACTTGCTCAAGAAGAAGCTGGTCAAAGTACACACATTGAAAAGCATGAGTCTAATGAGTCATCAAAGTTTGAGGTTAAAGATATAGACACATTGAAGATCTATCATAACATGGAACATCAATGTGAAGTAAAGGTTGAGAATCAAGATTAATTTATATTCATTGGGAACATGTTTGATGCTAATAATTCACTTCAAAGTCTACCAAGAGGATTTACAATCAAGAAACAACTAAGCTCAATAAATCAAAGGTCCAAGATGCAGCTTGTTTCACATCGTTACTTATCACATGAAGATGATGATCTCAAAATATTCCATTTTTATCCAAGAGTATCAATCTTAGTTGGTTAGTTTTTACACAGTAGTTTGCTTATGTTTGTTGTGTTCTCTAAGTGCTTTATAGCATAAGGGTGGTGTGTGTCTTGTTGGTGATTTGTCTTATGTGTATTGTTCTTGTTTTGTGTGTTTTGGAGGTAAACCAGTCATATTATCTTGTTTAAGAGTCTTGAAACCAAGGTCAAGGTCAAATTAGGTCTATAGTAGAGTGAAAGTGACTCCATTACCCAATAAAATAATAAGGCTACTAGTCTTTTACCATAAAAATCATGATACCCCTATGAATAATCAATTTATTGACCAATTTTGATCGACAAGGTTAAAATGTCAAATCCTATAGAAAAAGATTGATTATAATGCTTCCATACCTTTTTCATAGTCTCTTCCATGCCTTATGATGTCCTCAATTGGTCTTTTTGAAATCCTTATTAGCATTGTTTAAGGTTTCATTGTATGCACTAGGGATTACTTGAGGAATCATCATGTGATAGAGTGTTATGAGTCATTGGATGATGTATTAGGTTTTCATATGTTTTACTTGGGTGAGAGGAAGGGTATCAAGTGTATTTTAAAGCCTAAAGTTGGCCTATATCTTGTTTTGATGAAGTTAAGGTATTTTAGTAGATATTAAGGTATTTGGAAAAATTAAGGTTTCTTATTCTCACTATATTTATACTTATCTTAGCCACTTCTTGTGGGGGGGATTTTTTGGAAAGGTGTGGAGCATATCCAATTCATTTTTGAGTCTTGACATGAGGTCTAGTTGTATATCCACGGTCATCTTGTGTAGTCTATTTGTCAAATGTTTCAAAAGGAAATGAGTCTCTAATGCCATCAAATACCTTATAAACATGTCATATAAATTAACCTTATACTAGAATCCTTTGAGGGGGATGTATTTTGTATGTAATATTTAAATAAAGGTTTTTAATGGAATATTTTAATGCTAGCATATTTTTAAGATTGTGAATCCAAGATGAAAGTCAAATAGATGGTGAATACATTGAGGTACACTTGTCCAAATGGGTAGTTTTCCTACATATAGTCTTGAAAGTCAAAAATAAGGAGAATAGAAGATTTTTTTATGATACAAATACATATTTTGAGTTAGTGAGGCTCCATCATCCTTTGGTTTGAAGGTTTGGCATGATAACTTTATAGTAGAAGGCAACTTCTTCATGAAAACTAAACTATGTGCAGAGTAATCTAAGGAAGAGATGTAAAGAGTAGGTGTAATGTGGTCATAAATGATCATACATCACTCATAAAACTTACCTAAATCCTCTCATGGTTAGTTTTAGGTTTATAATGTAGTTACAGTGCTAAAAAAGGCTAAAACCTAGATAGATCCTCTATAAGGTTCTTGACAGAACTGAGAAGCTCTATTTGTGGATAATAATTCATAAATAAGGAAAACACCCTAAGATATATGTTTGTAGGAGTTGAATTCCCTCATTTTTATATTTAAATCCATGGCATTTATTTTTTGTAAAAAATCGCATGCTCTATGAATCATTGTTAACAAGACAAGCACCTTCAAGTAGCTATCAATGCCTACTGGTTCATTTTATTCCTTTTAAACACGCTTTGAAGCTGTATGAGATAAAATAGGATTTAAATACCATATAATGTATCCAAGGGACCTTCCAAATATCATAACTATTACATATGATCATGGTATAGGTCTGATCAGGATAGGAATGGTGTATGTTTTGTTAAGAGTAATAAGTCTTAGGAGTTTTTCTTGCAAAGTGAGATATTTTCACAAAAATAGGGAAAAATAAATAATTAATGAGGTATGGAGTATTATAAAGGATAAATTAATTCATACATACCATTTACAAGTATAAAATCTTAGACATATGGAGTATTATGCCTATGTATAGTGGAATACTTGATTCATGGCCAGCCGCTAAGAACCCTACTGTTGATGAAGTTTGGTATAAAGGGTGGTATTTTATGAATGCACAAAGTATTAGGATGAATACTTGGTTCTAATCCAACCTAAAAATCCCCACTTGATCATGAATGATCAAGATAATTTGAGAAAGATCTCTAGGCTATAAATAAACACCTACAAGCCTACTGAAAATAGTGACATAAGAATGCAATGTGTACAGACAAGTTGGAGTTTAGATGGATAGACATGGGCAAGATATTCATTAGAGGAAAAATAATAAAAAAATATCTATACTATAACAAATATCCTTTAAGTATTATATATTTTTAAATAAACTCTAAACTTCATACTTAGTCATGTCGCAGAAATAACCACCTACAGGTTGATCTAGACAACTCAAGTGGTCTACAAACTTGAGAAAATGGCATAATGCTTACATTAGGTTTTTAATTTCAGATGAATGAAAAATTGAAAATATTAATTTGATGTCATAAATACTCAAAATAGGAACATATCAAATGACCCAAATAGGATTCACCTAAATCTTGCATACACATAGTCAACATGTCACTTAAAGGCATGCCTACCTAATCAAGTGAAGGTGCTTATTTGGTGTCAAGAGAGGAGGTTTGAAAGGAATTAAATCACTTGAAAGAGATTTCATAGTGATATAATTACCATATAAGATCATCATAATCAATAAAAAAATGTTGAAATGTAGATAGGTTGTGTTTAGGCATGTATAGCCTAAGTCCAAGCACATAATATATATAGTGGTGAGAAAAGAAGCCTATTTGGGGGTAAAATGAGAGTTGAATACATAAAAAATTTGGGTAATGTTGATAGAGACACTAAGTATGAATCCAAAGGTAGATAAAGAAAAGAAAGTGGCCATGTTGGCTTGTGAGACCTTCTTGAACTCTTCAGGTGAATGACTGCATTTCAAACCAGACCTTTTTTCATTTGGTGTGACCTTGACACTATGAATGGGACCCAGTGGATTTCATGGATGGTAAAGAGGTATCCATGCTTAATTTTCTTATAATTAGTTTTTGGTTTAGATCCCTGACATATATGAATAAAGGTTAATACTACTAATCACTCCCATACTACATAGTTATAACTTGAAGATCAACTTCTTGTGCTTGGATTTGTAAGGACATGATGCATGGGAGCCTAAACACTTAAGAATAGTTGAGTGGGTTAGTGTTATAGGTACAATCACTAAGATTTGGGGTGAATTAGTGAGCTTAGATAATCCAAATTTAATTTCAAACCTTTCAAAAACTCTTTTTCAATTGCCACAAACATTCATGAAGCAAACACATCATTCACAGAAATGAACAAGAGAGACAATGCAAGATCAAGAACATACCACATGACATATGCAGGAAACCATATTGGGGGATAAAACCCATCAAAACCTACAATTGGATTACTATATTATAATAAAAAAACTAATTTAGACAAGCTACAATTGATCAAGGAACTACCATCCCTTCCACACTTGTCTAGCTAAGCTACCATAAAAACTAGACCTTTAGAAAGTTTCACCTTGTAAGGAGGATAAAATCCCTAGATGTTTAGCTATAAAAATAACATCTATGAACACAACATCTCCTAAACACTAATTTCTTACCATTCTGATGGAGATACAAATTATATCAGCTTTCTTCAACTCTATACACTCAATTCATCCAAATCCACTTTTTGGATCACTCTTCACTCTTCACTCATCCTCAACATGTAAGATCACTATTATAACATCAAAAACATGACCCATAATTCATACACATAGTCCTAAATTTTCTCTACTCATTAACTCATCTACTGGGCACTCTACCTCTCCTTCACTCCACAACTCTCACATACACACACCTCTTACAAGTATTTCACAAGTCTAGAAACCATCACACTTGGTTTCACTATTTATAGAGTATTCAAGAATTATTAAGTCCATAATCTTATTTTTCAGCCACAATACATGCCTTCACTCTTAAGGCATCTACATGGGTCACCTTAAAGCATAAGCCTCTTTCAAATAGGCCTATGCCATATTTTAGGTCCTATGAAGATCCATTCACCTCTTTGACACTTCTCTGAGCAACCTAAGAACACAAGACCACTTCAAAATGCATGGACCCATTCCACATAACCCCTTTAACATCTTCAAATGATCATAGTCACCAAAACACTCTTCTGCTAAAGAAAAATTTGCTCAAACAACATTCTGTGCACATGATCACCTTAAACAAACACATAGTCACCTTTTAAGCCTTTGTTCATAATGATTATGGATTGGTCAAACCTCCAAAATCCATACAAATGGTCCTCGTGAAATCTACAATTTACTCCAATAGCTAGTTCACCTTTAAACATAGAGATACCAACAAGCACAACTCAAATACCCTTTTTGGGTTACTTGTACAACATTAAAAAACACACAATAAACTTTAAACCTCAATATATTTTATTTTACACACTTTCAAATCTTCAAATATATATTTCTAGATGTGCCTTAGAGTCCTCTATAAATTCTCTTTTTACATCATAAGAAAATTATACATGGATTGAAAAATATAGCATAAAAACTAAGCACTAGTTTTTACTTTGTTAAATTCAAATATTTGAATTCAAACGATCACAGTTAGACCTCGAACACAATGATATCATCTCATGTCCTCGTTACTTAGATCAAATACACACCATCGATCTTTTTCAAATTTCAACTCAACTATAATGTTAAATAAAGAACATGTTGACCTAAATCTCATGCAATCTTGTAATATTGATTTAATGCACATCATCAATCTCTGTGGATCAGCCAAGTCTTTATCTTATAGCGCTCACTATTTGATCTTGTTCAAAACCCCCATGATCATGATAGTTGGCACCCTCACATTCCTTCTAAGAACTTTTACTATTAAACATCGAGTACTTGTCATCATCTCGATCGATATGAATCATTGATATGTATTTATAAAATATCCTATGAACCATTAGATATTCATTTGGTCCTGATATTTGTCTCTTGCAAAAATGACTATGGGAACCATTTCAATCTGCCTAGAAGGCCAACTTTGGACCTCAATAACTTTTGTTTCATTTAGATGCATGATCTAAAATTTGAACCATATGATCTCCTCATATAGGATAATCCAACCATATATAATTTTATCCTATGAACCTTGTACATGAAAGATATAACACCATTAATATGCTCACTTAGATTTTTTTGCCACAGAGCTAACTATGTCAAGAACTGTCTAGAAGGCCAACTTTACACATGCATATATTTTGATGCACTTATTTGCATGACCTAAAATTTAGCACAAATTAACTAGGAATAAAAACAAACAAAGCCATATTATCAACTCATTTTAAAACTACCACACGTGATAAATTTGACTACATCAAAATGCATACTCAGTGTTTCTTACCACATGCAAATTTAGCTAAGTATGGGAAAATACTGTCAAACTGCCTAGGAGTCCAACTTTACACTTGAATATATTTTGTTGTGATTAGTCACATGATCTAATATTTAGTGCATAATATATTATCTCATAGGGTAATTAATACGTATAACAAGTTTTTATTTAAAATTTAATACATATGAGATATGACATCACCAAACTGCTTACTCAGCTCTATTTGAACATCAAAAACACTATTGAAATCCCTGGGAACCCAAATTTGAACACACATATATTTTGTATTAATTCATTAAATGACCTAACATCTAGGAAATATCAAATAGGGACTAATTTTATCACACATAATGACCAATTCCCCTTGAATCATCCATACATGGCAATTATGACATCAACAAACTACCTACTCAGATTTTCTGCCACTGGACCCAAAAAGTGTAGATGAAAACTATGGAAAAATAGATGAAAAAACTCATGAACAAAAGAACTCAAATCATATCAAAATTATTATATGAAATCTTACACATTATCAATACTTTATACTCATCCCTAATCATTTCAAACTATGTCAAAATTGAAGATCATCCAAGCTTTCTTCAAGCATACCAAGGCAAGCACATTACACACTTTATCATTATCACTTAGACTATCAAGGAACTTCATATAATAAATTATATACTTATATGACATCAATAAAAACTCTCCAATACAAAGTGTAATATATTTTTTGGCGTTGGTTTAGGATTTGAGGGGCTAGGATTTATGAACAATCATTAAGAACCAAAATAGGTCTAAACCCTCCTAAAACCCTTATAATGACCAGTTGAGAGATTTGGCCCTATAAAGTACATGAAATAAATTTTATTTATCCTAAGACCTATTATACATTATTATTCACTCTAATTAAATCCTCAACATGTGATTGTATTGTACCTACAACTATATGGATGCAATAAATGTTGTACTTCAATGAGGTTTTGAGCTCTAAAAAGGGTATAAAAGATCATAAATAGTTTAAAATTGTTGGATATTATGCCTTATGTTGTATTACACCTATATAAGTATAAAAATACATACAATTCACCCTAAAATTTCTCAAACAAATGTGGTTTTTAAAGGTGGTCTGAAATAAGCTTGAGAAAAGGCTAGTTTCTTGGCCATTTCTTGGTTTGCCTACCTGCACAAGGTTATATAATCCCAAATATGGTATGAAACATGAGAAAATGTTCTTAAAACTAAATCACACACTTCCTATATTTTTCACATGTGTGGGAGTGATTTTGGGCCAAAACTCAATTTTTAAGCATTGAGACCTAATTGAGGCCTAATTAAAGAGAGAGAACAACATAAAAAGTGTACTTATACTTGGTCTCAGGTCCTAGAATATGACATGGAGTTGTAAATGAATATTGGGTCCTCATAAATACATTTATTTTTCTAAGAAAATCTATACATTCTTATACATAAGGAGCTTTACACATTTTTAGGGCTACAAGGAATTAGGTGCTAGTGAGAGATTTTGGTGCAAAATGAGGTCTTAAAGAGAGTTTGATAACTATAAATTAGTTTTTATAGGTTTGATATGATGTTAATACACCATAAATAGAGATATATTAAATTTATGAGGACAAACTCAAGATTTGACACTTCTAAGCAAGATTGGCATACTAGGACAAGTGGGCTTCAAGACACTTAGGGGTTTTAATCATCATTGTAGCATTAGTTATGAAGACTCTTAAACAAGTGAAAAGTGTCAAAGAGTGGGTAAAGAGATATTTAAATATGAGTTAGTGATCAAGTGTGCCATTTGTCTATCATAGGAGATTGTTGGAAATATTGTCATTGATGTCAAAGGTTTAGTATTATTGGTGATAAAGGCCCCATTGCATTTAATATTGTTTATCTTGGCTAATATGAGTTAATATTTATTTAATATTAACGAATATATTTTTGGTTGCATATGAGACAAAAGAAGGGCCCATGGAGAAGTAGAAGAGTCACAAAATAAAGACAAAAGAAGGATGGGACACATTTTCCCATGACGAGTCATCTTGGGGAATACCAAGAGTCACCAAGTGAAGACAAAAGAGTAAAGGGTGAATTTCTCATGAAGGGACACTTAAAGGAATATGAAAAGTCACCAAAGATAAGGACAAAAGTGGGAAATATGTTTTTGGTCATGAAGGGTCAGCACATGACTTTTCAAATGCTTGGATATGAAGGGTCATCCAAGATTGGTGCCATTTTCCATGAGGATGGAAAGGTCACAAAGGGGGAAGGCCAAAGGTCATCTGGAAAGCTATAAATAAAGGCTTGAGTAGCCATTTGTAATTGTGGAGAAGAGAGGTTGATTTGATATTGTAATATCTAGCTTAGAAGAGTAATTGTGAGAGATGATTTGTATTTGTTATATCTAGCTTAGAAGAGCAAAAGTGAGAGAGAGGAAGGAGATGTTGTATTGATCTATCATTTGTTGAGATAACAACATTGAGAGATAGGTGTGTGGTATACACAAAGGGGTTGGTGCTCCTGTGGGTTGGTGCTCATGAATTGTTGCTGAGTTGGTGCTTGGCAAATGGGTTGGTGCTCCTGTGGGTTGGTGCTCACAAATTGTTGCTGAGTTGGTGCTCGACAAAGGAGTTGGTGCTACTGTGGGTTGGTGCTCATGAATAGCAGCTGGGTTGGTGCTCGAAAAAGGGGTTTGAAGCTCCTGTGGGGTGGTGCTCATGAATTAAAGCTGAGGTTTGTACTTGGCAAAGGGGAATGGTGCTCCTATGGGGTTGTTCTCATGAATATATTTGAGATTGATTCTCCATGGTTTTTCCCACATTGGGTTTTCACGTTATATCTGGTGTCTCTCTCTGTCTTGTGTGATGTTTATTGTTTAAGTTTTATTGCATATCTTGAATGATTGATTAAGTGGAATTTGGTTAAAGGAAAGATTTATAATATATATAATATACTGATTCACCCCCCCTCTCAGTATATTATGTGCTTAACAATTGGTATTAGAGCAGGTTCCTTTAGAAAGGGTTTAACAGTTTGAAGGTAGATCAAAGGAAAAGCACAGATGGCTAAGTAGCTAAAGAAAGAGAATGAAGAGTTGAAATATATGGTTGAGGCTCTTGAGGAAAAGGTGTGTATCTTGGATTCTAAGTTGGCTATAGAAGTAAAACAAAATAAGATATTTATTCAGGATCTTAAAAATCAGTTAGAGGTTGCAACTTCAATTTTAACATCAAAAGAAGAAGAGTGTAAATAGTTGAAGGTTGAGTTAGATTCTTTAAAGGATAATCATGAGAAGTTTATAATCAAGGTTGAGAAAGATCATGAAATATTAGTCCAAGGAAAGAAGGATGCAGGTTCTGAAGGCAAATCAAATAAGTCGATCAGGCAGCCCAATGCTTTCAAGTTTTCAAATTCTTTTCATGGCCATTGTTTTGTATGTCATCATGTTGGTCATAAGGCAAGAGATTGTATGAGGAGAAGCAATCAGTCAAAGGGAGATCTCAGTCACATTCAATAAAAAGGTATGAGAAATATTGTTTGCTTTTGTTGTCATGAGGTTGGACATATTGCTAGATTATGCCAAAATAAAGTAAAGAGATATTCAAAGTATGTCAAAGGTTATAGAGACCCTAGAAAATATGAGAAAAGAAAAATTAAGGTTTGGAAAACTAAAATAATAAAGGTTGATTAGGTTGAGTTCAAGAATGAAAATGAGTCACTTGTTATAGTAGATAAAGAATCAGATAAGAAGGATTGTAAAGAATCTATTATTACATTTGAGCATGAGCTTTGTCAAAATAAGAAAGCTGCAAAAGTTGAGAAGATGAAAAACATCATAAATGATAAGGTCAGTAAGGCAAAAAGGTTAGATATGCTTAAATTGATTCTAAAAGAAAAACACAAACAGAGGAGATGTGGGAATCTCCTGAGATTTATTTCTAGAACCCTTCTGTGTGGGGGTGTCTCTTCTAAGGCTTTAAGGAGACACTTTTAAGAAAATTGAAGCATGGTGGGTGCTATTGGGTCTTGGATATGTTGCATGATAGGAAGGTGAGCTGGAAAATTAATTTGTATATTTTGTTGAGGGAATATATTTTTAAAGAAAAGTTTGCATCAGTATTATGGTTTGAGTCTATTAGAATGATTCTTGCATATGCAGTGTTTCAAATGATTATGGTCATAAGAAATTAGAATGTTGAAAAAGAGCTAATAGTTTCAGTGAGAAAGAAAAGGGTACTCATGCAGATTCAATCAATAAGGATCAAAGTTTCAAAGCTCCATTCATCAGGAAGAAGGTTCAGTTGTGTTCATGGCAGAAGAAACAACTTGAAGATTCTATATTGGTGCAAACAACTTTGCATGTAAGAGATAAAGATTAGCCACGGTTCGTTGATAGTGGATGTTCATGGCATATGATAGGAGAAAATATTAAAGAAGATCAATGGTGGTACAGTGAGATTAAGAGATAAAACCACTACCAAGATAGCCAAAAAAGGTATTTTATTTTTGAATAATGGTAGAACCAAGACTAAAAATGTTTTATAAGCATAATCTATTAAGTGTAAGGCAAATATGTGATCAAGGATACACCTTAAAGTTTCATATGGAAGGTTGTGAGATTATAATAAAATATTCAAATGAGTTGATTGCAAATTCTCAAAGGACAGGTAAAATCAGATATCTTCTCAAAGATCGGCGAGAGGAGTTGGGAGAATAATAGGTATAGGTACAGGTGTAAAAAATAGGTATAGGGAACAGGTACATGTTGCTACAAAAAGGGGGAGTTACTATATGTTTTCAAATGATGGTATGTGCAGGTGACAGGATGTGGAAGCTTCAAGATTGAGATTGCCATCAATGACAAAGGGGGAGATTGTTGGAAATATTGTCATTGATGTCAAAGGTTTAGTATTATTGGTGATAAAGGCCCCATTGCATTTAATATTGTTTATCTTGGCTAATATGAGTTAATATTTATTTAATATTAACGAATATATTTTTGGTTGCATATGAGACAAAAGAAGGGCCCATGGAGAAGTCCAAGAGTCACGAGATAAAGACAAAAGAAGGATGGGATGCATTTTCCCATGAAGAGTCATCTTGGGGAATACCAAGAGTCACCAAGTGAAGACAAAAGAGTAAAGGGCAAATTTCTCATGAAGGGACACTTAAAGGAATACAAAAAGTCACCAAAGATAAGGACAAAAGTGGGAAAGATGTTTTTGGTCATGAAGGGTCACCACATGACTTTTCAAATGCTTGGATATGAAGGGTCATCCAAGATTGGTGCCATTTTCCATGAGGATGGAAAGGTCACAAAGGGGGAAGGCCAAAGGTCATTTAGAAAGCTATAAATAAAGGCTTGAGTAGCCATTTGTAAATGTGGAGAAGAGAGGTTGATTTGATATTGTAATATCTAGCTTAGAAGAGCAATTGTGAGAGATGATTTGTATATGTTATATCTAGCTTAGAAGAGCAAAAGTGAGAGAGAGGAAGGAGATGTATTGATCTATCATTTTTTGAGATAGCAACATTGAGAGATAGGTGTGTGGTATACACAAAGGGTTTGGTGTTCCTATGGGTTGGTGCTCACGAATTGTTGTTGAGTTGGTGCTTGGCAAAGGGGTTGGTGCTCATGTGGGTTGGTGCTCATGAATTGTTGTTGGGTTGGTGCTCAGAAAAGGGGTTGGTGCTCCTGTGGGTTGGTGCTCACAAATAGCGGCTGGGTTGGTGCTCGGCAAAGGGGTTTAAAGCTCTTGTGGGGTGGTGCTCACGAATTAAAGCTGAGGATTATACTTGGCAAAGGGGTATGGTGCTCCTGTGGGGTTTTTTTAAATGAATATATTTGAGATTGATTCTCCATGGTTTTTCCCACATTGGGTTTCCATGTTATATCTGGTGTCTCTCTTTGTCTTGTGTGATGTTTATTGTTTAAGTTTTATTGCATATCTTGAATGATTGATTAAGTGGAATTTGGTTAAAGGAAAGATTTATAAGATATAATATACTGATTCACCCCCCCTCTCAGTATATTCTGTGCTTAACAAGCCGAAAAAGGGGCAATTTTCAAGAACAAGATCAAGGTGTCAAGCAAGGTTTGAGACTTCCATGCCACTTCAAGCAAGAATGTATCTTCAAGAGATAACACATGTACTATAATACATATTTATATAGTTTAATACCTAATTTATTATTGTATATTTCTTTTGTACACTTATCACTCTCTCTCTTATGCCCTTCTCTCTTTTTCTCTCACTTTTATATAAATTAAGCCTTGATAGCTTATATGTGTATCCTCCACCTGGTATGGTGAAGCCCTCCCAATTTTACATCCTTTGATCAATGAGAAAATTCTAGTCTTATCTCATTATTTTATTGGTTTCAATGTGTGTTCATGACTAGTATATCTTCTCAAGTGATTATATTTTCTTCCTTGGCATATTTTTCCTTTTCTTACATTCATATTCAATTTGAAACTACTTTGTAGGTATTATGAAGTGTTAAAGTGATGTGTGAAATTTTTATTGAGTTATCTATTCACTAGTGTCACTATATGACCTCTTGACTAGTCCTCCTAGCCCAAACATATTTCACAACCTTCATGTGAAATGTTAATGTAGAGAGGTAGATTAGGAGTTGTATGTGTAGTAGATTAGTCTTATGGTTGAAGTGAAAATGTAGTTGGTTGGTAGTGGTATAGTATGTTTGGTGCATAACCTCCATTATAATAGGTTGCTCTCTCTTTTTATATCAAGTTGGTAGATTAGCTTGTGAGATTAAGTGATTCATCAAGGGGAGGTAGCCCTTTAACCTAGAGATTCAATCTAACATTACACCACCCACAACCTAGGATTGTCTCCATGTTATTCCAAATTTGGAAGGATTGAACTACCTTGTAAGTGTGAAAATTTGGTTGATAACACCTAAGTCTTAGAACCATCATGAACACTATATTTATTTTTTTCTCTTATGCTATAGACTAATCTTGTTATCTCATAATGTGTATACCCATAATCTTTTCAAACTTTTATCAATTATTGATGCTCTCTATCTTGTAAGAACCCATCAAGTCTCAATCTCTCTAATTTCATGCCTTAAGGGGTACACTAGGAAATGGGTGGGAAGACCATTGGTGCTTTATAGGATAGTTGTCCCTTATTGCCACTTATTACCAATCAACCAACTCCTAAAAACATTTCCCTATGCTTGGCCTCTTTTTTTGCACACTCCTCTAGTATTTTGCCACCTTCAATAGCCATTTTTATAGCCTACAACCTCTTTTGATAGTTTACATGACTATGTATATTATGTCAACCTTGTACCCATATTGACAAAACTTATTTATGATCTAGGTCGGCTCTTGGCTGACCCAGTCCATGACCTAGTGAGTTTTTACCAATAATGACTATAGTTTAACCCTGTCAGCTAAAACTTTTGGAAGGGTTTAGGGTTATATCCACCTATACAAATACATAAATTTTTCCATTATTTTAGAATAGGCAAGATTTATTATTCATTTGTGCTTCTTTAAAATCTATTCTTCCACCTTTCTACTTGAGGAGTTTTAGCTTAGGGTTTTTTGCTTGGAGAAGAATCTAGTCTTGTGGAGAAGTCTTGGATGGTTTGGTATTTCTTAGTGATCCTTAAAAACCATAAAAGCCTCTTTTGAATAAAATTTTTCCAAGGGAGATATTGAGTCTTGATGGGTTCTGTATACACCTAAAATTGCTCACTTCATTATTGTTGACTAATATTCCTATTAGTCGACACTAATTCTGCTTAACCTATTTTATTCCACTAACTAATCCCCCATTCCTAGATATTTATTAAAAATCCCACTTAAATTATCCTACATTCATTAACCTTATTTATGTAACTTATTTAATTAATTCTTATAAATCCTCCATTATCCTGATCTAATCCTAATTATCCATTATATAGAAATTTCTAAATTCCTATAACCCCACCTACCCACCTATTAGCCTACACCCTAGCCTTCCCTATATCCTTATGTACCTAATCCCCCATATAATACCCACATAATCCTCTATTATCCCTAAGCTAATCTCTAAGCCTATATAATTGGAGAAGCTCCTCCAAGACTCTAGAAGCCTCTAAACTAGAGACTTCTAAGGAATTTAATATTCCTTAAAGAATCCATAGCCATTGATCTCATCCCTTCAACTTTGAATATCAACCTTTGATCTTCCCTCCATAATATATATAAGCAACACTTCTCCTCCTTGAAATTCCATCTTATGAATGCATCAAATCTATGTCAAATTGGTCATTGAATACTTCATCCATTATCAAGCCATCATGTTGTCTAAATTTTGAGTCAAGGTAATATCCATCTCAATCTCTTTATCCTTTAGTCTAATATTGGTTTAAACATTTAGGATCCAAGATTTAAATGTAGGAATAAATAGTTATTTCATATAATTCCATTTAAATCTTATTGGCTTTAGATTTTAACTAGTGGTTTAAGATTTGGGTAGATTGAATTTCATAGTTTAATCTCATAAGCCCAAATTTTGAGCTAAAGTTTCATCTTCCAGATAAGTATCTATAAATTTTTTCCTCTCTTTATTAGATAGAAGTAGCATAAGTAATGATTTTGAATAATACTACTTTTCCTCTCCATGCATTAGAGTTTTACATATAAATAGATTAATTAGGATTATCTTATGAATGTTTACTTTTGTTTGTTTACTAACCCCTACTTTGTGACATAAGCTTTGGTGAGCACTAGATTAGAATTTTGATTTACTTGTTATTAGTATAGTGAATATGAAATCATATTACTCATTTAGGGTTACTGTGTAGTTTAGATTGATTGAAGGCTTTGGAACCCTCCCTAGTGATATTATTGTGATAAGAGAACCCCTCATTAGGTCTAGCAGATCCATATTTATCATGTTTTCAATTATCTAATGTATCCCCAATCAGAAGTGTAAGTAGGATCTATCTTCTCTGAGCTAAGATTGATTTATGGATCTAATGCATTTTTTATTGCATACATTCTCATGAACTCAATGTGAATTTAACCTTTATAGGTTTTCTTTCACACTTTTTATTTCTATCATTTTATTATTTTTCTATATTTATGATACTAGTTTGACTAGGTTGGTATAGTTTCTAACTTTTGTGTGCATGTTTAACACATAATGGCATCAAAATGACTATGTTCTTTCTATGCAAATCTTCATCAGATATAGGTACTAGATTGAATAGGTCAACATAGTACTTTTATTTAGTTTTAGATAATAGACTATGTCAAATAGGTCAACTTAGTCTCTTATTCAGATCTAGAAAAACAAACTAAGTTATGAGGTCAACTTAGTATCATAGTCAGCTTCCAAATAATAAGCCAAGTTAACTAGGTTAACTCAGTCATCTTAAACATGCTTTAAAAAATAGGGAAACACAAAACTAGGTTAACCCAATCGACATAGTTAGAAGAACTTAAAAGTATCATTCAAGTCACTTTAATAGAAATTTCACAGTCCTCAACATCTTCCAACCCACCAAGGCTCCTTTATTTCTCTCTTTCAATTCAATTCTTCATTACAATTTTTTTACACAAGTTTTGAGTCTTCAAAATTGTAATCCTACATCAAACTAGGTCGACTGGTTAACCTAGTTCTGTAGTTTGTCTTCTATTTGAAAGATTAGGTTGACCTGGTCAAATTAGTTTTTAAGGACTCCTACTTCTATAGTACAATAACAACCTAGTAGACTCTGTTCTATAATGTTTGCATATAGTGTCATCTAAACTAACTTTCTATCATGCTTAAATTAATAATTAACAACTATATGCTAGTAATTATTTCATACTTTCATTTTTAACTGTTTTCATGCTTAGAGTATCTCACATAATATAATTAGGAGGTTTTTCAATATACCATTTAGTTTCACTATTTTTATCTTTTTGCACACACTACTAAATTATATAATTTCAAATTGCATTTAAACATTTGTTTACCCAAGGCCCACCTACTTGGAGTTCATCACCAAGGGGGAAGCTAACTTGCTTTTTTGGCCAAGTATAGACATGTGGTTAATGGTATATATTGGCAAAGAACCTGACACCCTTATTACTATGGGATTGTGAAGTGAGGGGGTAGGCCCCAATACCAAGATAGTACCATTGCCAACATATATCACTTTTATCATAAACATCCTAAAACCATCCATAGATTTCTTTTTAGTTCCCTAATTTTAGTCAACTTCCCTATCACACTTAAATTAACACTTTATAATAATATAACAACATTCATGATGAACCCTTAGTTAACATTTACTTTTCCTTTTATTGCTTGCTCTTTTCTCATTGTATGTTGTATTGCAAAAACTTGATTGGCTAGTGTTGATGAAAGGTTTTTTGTTGTGTGCCTCAATTGGATCATTCTCATTGATCCAATTTTTTGTGTGTTTACTTTCACTTCTTGCTTCAATTACATTTCAAAAAAAATCCCTATTTTTAGTACATTGTCATTATATTAGACACACTCTCTTATAGACTATATTTTTCCCTACCTATAGTACTAAGTTAACCTAGTCAACTTTGTATCCCTTTTACTAGATTATAGTACTAAGTTGACTTGGTCAACATTGTATCCTTATCATACCATGTTTTTCCTAGTTTGTAGTATTAGGTCAACCTAGTTGACTTTGTACTCTTATTGTTGACCTTGATTCCAACTTAGTTCTTTGTCTTTCTTTCTTTATCAATTTTTTTCATTTCCTCAAATCATCTTGAACTTCCTTATTAGAATTTTCCTGGACAACCTAAATCCATTTAGACACTATATGAGATATTCATATTCCCTCTCTTATCTTTCAAAGATAACCCTCACTCTTGGATCACCTCTTCCCCTAATTCATATGTGGATTGTGACATGGTTCAAATCACACCTCAAGATGAAGTAGGTGGATATAATCCTTTTTTTACCTATCAAGACAATTCTCATCTTCAATATTTTTAACATAATGTGGGATCGATTTACACAAGTCTATTCAACAATCCCACTGGTAATCCACCTTCCAATAACCCTCCCCCTAATACCAATTTAGGGAGTTATCTTACAAATACCAACTCGCTAATTGATATGACTCAACTTCTTGCACAAGTTGACAGGACCTAAGTTCCCCAAAGCTCTGACACAACTTGTCAGAATTAAGAGCACACATGATTACCATTGTATAAGCAATTAAACATGTGGAATTACACAGAAGTACAAGTAACTATCAATGAGAAAACACACAAAATGTGAGAGGCAATACACAATTGTATTCAACTCAGTTAGAAAGAAATTACAACAAAGAGATCACAATCTTTCTTCCACCTCGTGGGCTTACAGTAATCTTCTCTCACTAGGTCACAACTAACAACTCAAACACAGAGCTATTGTTCACCTCATTGTACATCCAGTACAATCGAGTACGAATCAATACTCCAAGTAGATCTCACCATGATCCTGCTCCTTGATGTATTGTTGTCACCTTGGATCTTGCTCCCCCGCCGATCTCCTTTTGACCCTCACATATACACACCCCTGTAGACCAACCTGATCTTACTTATCACATGTAGATCTCCTCCATGATCTTGCAACACCCTATAGACCAAACTTGATCTTACATACATGAAGAATCCTACTTGATTCTACCATGGGAAGAACTCTCCAAGTTCTACACTTGAGTACTACACTTTACAATACAGCCCATGAGCCTATTATATAGATCTCATGCATACAATGATTAGACTTGTGGCTCAAGACTCGACTCAGTCTTTATCATGCAAACTACCTATTCACTTAACTGACTGTTCATCAATAGTAGTTCTGGAATCGCACAGGTGACCGACATCGGTCCCTGTCTGACTGGAGGTGACCGATGTTGGCCGACTGCTGCTGAGGTCAGTTTCCTTCTGCACTATCCACTGACCGACGTCGGTGATCCTACCGACGCCGGTGACTACATACTCAGCAACCTCCTTCTGTTTGCATCAAGGTGAAGCTTTTAGCTTCACACCCTAACAATCTCCCACTTGGAGATAAACAGATGCACCTATACCTATACCAGTACTTTGTCTAATCTACATCCTGGCTTGTATTCCTCTTCAAGCTCAATCTTGAAGACTACCCACCACACTCCTTATGGTGTTAATCCTATGCCTAAATTTCTTCATTCTCAGCTTACCTTCTTCTGCCATTGCTATACTCCCACTCAAATGAAAACCCCTGTAACCTATAATAAAAAAACCACTAACCAGATCTGGGCCATCTGTTATTCAAACTTGCTCTGAGAACATCCAACCTCACTCTGATACCATTTGACAGGACCTAAGTTCCCCAAAGATCTGACACAACTTGTCAAAATTAAGAGCACACATGATTACCATTGTATAAGCAATTAAACATGTGGAATTACACAGAAGTACAAGTAACTATCAATGAGAAAACACATAGAATGTGAGAGGCAATACACAATTGTATTCAACTCAATTAGAAGGAAATTACAACAAAGAAATCACACTCTTTCTTCCACTTCGTGGGCTTACAGTAATCTTCTTTCAAGAGTAATCTTCTCTCACTAGGTCACAACTAACAACTCAAACACAGAGCTATTGTTCACCTCATTATACGTCCAGTACAATCGAGTACGAACTGGTACTCCAAGTAGATCTCACCATGATCTTGCTCCTTGATGTATTGCTGTCACCTTAGATCTTACTCCCCCGCCAATCTCCTTTTGACCCTTGCATATACACACCCCTGCAGACCAACCTGATCTTACTTATCACATGTAGATCTCCTCCATGATCTTGCAACACCTTGTAGACCAACCATGATCTTAAATACATGAAGAATCCTACTTGATTCTACCATGGGAAGAACTCTCCAAGTTCTACACTTGAGTTATACACTTTACAATACAGCCCATGAGTCTATTATATAGATCTCATGCATACAATGATTAGACTTGTGGCTCAAGACTCGACTCAATCTTTATCATGCAAACTACCCGTTCACTTAACTGACTATTCGTCAATAGTAGTTCTAGAACCGCACAGGCAACTGACGTTGGTCCCTGTCTAACTGGAGGTGACTGACATCAGCTGACTGTTGCCAAGGTCGATTTCCTTCTACACTATCCACTGACTGATGTCGATGATCCTACTGACGCTGGAAACTGCATACTCAGCAACGTCCTTCTATTTGCATCAAGGTGAAGCTTTTAGCTCCACACCCTAACACAAGTCATATAATAAATTAACTTAATGTAAACTTTTAACACCTCTGAAATGATGCAATTACAATGTCATTTTATCAATATGGCTAATCAAGCTATGACTATTATAATCCTCAAGCCAATCTAAATTTTATTCATCCACCTCTTAGAGATAACTTAGGAAATGTTATTCCTCAACCTATAATGAATAAGAAAATGCTTCAAAATATCCAAAATGATCCTTTAGCTCCTATCATCATATATATTGATATTGGTAATATATCTCCAACTATCAAGTATGATGGGACTAAAGACCCAAAATCCTTTCTAAAATCATTTGGCAATATTTATAAAGAGTGGATATAAACTAATACATTCACCACAACTAAACTTATAGTAAAAACATTCACTAGTGATGTATTAGAATGGTATAATAAGCTTCCCCAACATTCCATTTGGAAACTTGAGGATTTAGTCAATCCTCTAGTTAAAGAGTTTCAACATAATGACCTTCCAAAAAATTTCATTAGCATTTTATTAATGCTAAGCAATATCTTACCGAATCAACTCATGATTTTATCAAAAGATAGAAATCATTGACCCATAAAGCTGAACATAACATGACTAATGAAAATTTGTTTTAACTCTTTATAACTTCTTTAACTCCTTTTTGTTTAATAAAGGTTCACACTTTTACTCCTCAAACACTTAATGAAGCTCTTGACCAAGCTAAACATCAAATTTTTTCATGAAGAAATTCTAACTTAATAGAATATTCCTTAAAGGATCTTTTCAAACTTCTACTAATGTCATCATTGATAATACTCCTTAAACTAAACCAAAAATTTCCATAGCTAACACTCCCCCACCTTTTCACATATGACTAACTATATTACAAATGAAACAATTATAACCACCCTCTAAACCCTTTACTTATCCTTATAAACCTCCTAAATGGTATGACCCTAATCAATTTTGTTGGTTCCAAACCAACATTGGTCACTCCCATGAAACTTGTTAAGGGCTTACTAAATTTGATGTCTCCTACATGCTTGGTAATTACTTCAATCACAAAGCCATGATATAACTTTTTCATCAAGAGTATAATACCACTTGTCAAAAATGATAAGCTTCCAAAGCTTCTTCTTCTAGTAACCAAAAATATTTTTCCACATCTAATCCTTAATAAAATACCAAGGATGTTTATCTCATTGATGCTAATTATGACCAATATTACAATAATTCATAATATGTTAACACAGATAAGTTCAATTATCATTAACAAATAGCTCACAAAGATCCTACCACCAAAACTAAGAAACCATCCTTGGAGGAATAAATTCTCAAAGATACTACAACCACTCATTTAGCTTCAGAAGCCCCTGAGGAACCACTTCCTTCTTCTAAACCCCTAACAACTTCCATTCTTTCAAAATCTACCTTAGCCTCTAAAACTCACACTAGTTCTTCTTCTAAATCCCATTGGAAATTTTTTGAAGAACTTAATTCCATGCCTTACAAGATTCCACTTATGGAGTTAGTTTTTACTTACACTTATCATCACAAGTTCCTTATGCAACAATTACAATAAATTTAAGATCCATCCTCTATAGATGAAGAACCATCCTCTATTGAGCCTCAACCTACCAACATGTACACCATTAAAACTTTTTCTCCTTATTCTAAACCATCTATTAAATTTCTTGAAGAGGACATGCTTAATGATGAAATATTTTTTCATGTCGATGATCCACCACTATTCATTAAAATATCCATTAATATTACCCTTATTCATAAGTTTTTAGTTGATGAAGGGTCTAGTTTATTGTGACATTTTTTTGGCTCATCTAAAAACTTGGATATAATAAGTATCATCTCAAGAAAACCCACCTTACCTATCATGGATTTTATAAAACTAATCAAAAGCCACTTAGTTGTATTTAGATTCCCTTAACAATCAAAACCATGACCATTCGAACCAAACTCATGTTCCTTAATTTTCCTTTATCTTATAACATACTCCTCAATCACCCTTGGACTCATATAATGAGGTCCATCTCTTCTTCTGGTATCCAATGCAATAAATTATTACATAATGGCAAATAGTATAAACATAAAGGTAATCCCAACCCTTTGAGTATTCACCTTCCTAATCCAAAATCTCTATATTGAATCCCTACCATTCCTACCATCAATAGTGCTCCCTTATCAAAGTTCATTAACATCAATCCAAACTTACAAGTTACTCTTGTTGAATTGGATGATGATGAACCTAATGACTTACAACATATTTTAAACACTACTCAGCTACCTCCTTATATATCGAATTGGATTCCTCCTTCTTTATTACCTCGTGAGTACACTATTCCTCTCATTGATGAGATCACTGATTTTCCCCTTCATGTAATGCTGAGGGACATTATTTACCAGAAGATGCCTTCACCTGTAATGATTATAGCATGGAAAAATTATTCCAAGATCCTTTAATCATGTCTCCACATAAATTTAGTAACCTCAAATTTTCACCTTCTAAAACTCCCCTGAATCTCAAGCATGTACCATTTATCCAACACACAATGATAACTACATCATGGCCCAAGATCAATATTGAGACTTGGATGTTTAATGTTATCATAAAACTTTAGCTCAAATACATTATTTCAACTAGGATGTTCACACCATTTCTATGTATTTTGAATTAGCTCCTAAAGGTCATGTACCTCATGTTAATTCTCTACTTCTTGATACTCCTTGGGTGGTAGAACATCTTCTATCTTCCAAAACTTTGAAAATTATTGCATCTTCCCTACCACCTATAGATCCCATCATTTCATTTAATTCTTTCCCTATCAAAGAAATTAATGACACACCAATCTCATCTGATCAATCTACTCCTCTGACTCTTGAGATTAAATTAGATACCAAGGCCATAAATTTCCATTAGATACATTCTGAATATGATAGCCATGGTAATAAAATTCTTGATCTCAAAGTATATGTTGAGTATTATGGTCCTCTTCCCACTTTTTCTAATGATTAAGCTATTCTTGAATTACTTCATGCCCAAGAACCTCAACTTCCTCAACAACATCACAAACTAGGGAATTTCAAAAACAAAGCCACTTGTTTCCACCTTATGTCATAAAGAAATTATCAAACTTCTTGATGATAAGTTTATCAAACTAGTGGACTACTCTAAATGGGTGTATAACATAGTCCTTGTTAGGAAAAAGGTCACCATGGTCATTCACATTTGTATTGATTTCCATAATCTTAATCTTTTTTGTCTTAAGGACAATTTCCCTCTACCTTCAATAGATTCCATTGTTGATTCCACCACTGGTTATGAAATGTTATCTCTTATGTATTTATTCTTGGGTTATAACCAAATTCACATTACCCCCAAAGACCATCATAAAACCACTTTCACCATGGAATGGGGCACCTATTTCTATGTTAAAATTTACTTCAGCCTAAAAAATTACAGAACCACTTATCAATTAGCCATGGCTCATATCTTTCATGATCGTATTAAAAAAAATCTACAAACCTATGTGGCTGACCTCATTACTAAATTTAAATGTCTTAGGTATCATTGGTCTAATCTTGCCATCATCTTTGATTGCCTTCTTAAATACAAAGTTAGACTCAATCCTTATAAATGTGTCTTTAGTCTCACATCTAGAAAACTATTATGATTCTTAGTCTCTCTTCATGGCATTGATGTTGACCCTTCTAATATTAAAGCTATCATCAACATGCTCATCCCTCAATCTATTCTAGATATTTTCACTTATCTCGATAAACTTGGGGAAATTAGATGATTCATCCCTAAGATGGATTATCATATCCACTCCATAAATTCTCTTCTTGAGAAAGGTAATGATTTAGAATGGATGAATCCTTATAAAAAAGCATATGATAATATGAAAGAATCATTGTTTCACCCACCCACTCATTATCTTCATTTCAATGATTGACCTATCCTCTTATACACTTCTTCCACACCCATATTAGTTGGGGTAATGCTTGCCCAACAAGATGATACTAGAAGAGAGTATGCCATCTAATTTATTAGTTGAGGCCTCATTTATTATGATAAACATTACATAAAAGTCAAATGTGACTACCCCACCATATATTTTACAATTGAAAAACTTTGACATTATATGTTTATTAGACCACTTATGTTATCATACATTCCAATCCCCATCATCATTTCTCTCCAAATCATTTCTTCCTCAAGATATAATTGGGAAGTGGATGGTCCTTCTCATGGAATTTGATCTTTGAATTATTACTCAAAATTTTGTGAAAGGAAAAATCATAGATGATTAACTCATTGTAGCTCCCATGCCTGCTACCGACCACCTTCAAGATAGTCTTCTTGTTGACAATATCCTCTATATTGAAAGTCTCAATCAAGCCATATCCATTAAAGATTACTTCCATAACTTCACTACCAATCTTAAAGTAAGTAATCTCAACAAAATGACTTTTCTCCCTAATACTACTAAACCAAAAGTAGTTATCGAATAACTTCCTGAAATTAATGTCGACATACATGAGGATACTTGGACCTTTCACTTTGATGGTGATAAATGCCTTCAAGAAGCTAGGTCAGGTTGTATTCTTAAAATCCCTCTTATAAAAATAATCCCTTTAGATTTTCACTTAACATTTGACATCACTAACAATATGGTAAAGTATGAAGCTTTATTCTTAGGTATGAGAGTTGCTCTTGATTTAGATATCCAATAATTGCATGCTTTAGGTGATTCCCAGCTCATTTTCTACCAAGTAAATGGTAATTACCAATGTAAAAGTGAGAATATAATTTTTTATCATCAAATTGAAACTACTCTTACCAAATATTTCATTTCTTTCACCATCGACCCTATCCCTTGATATCAAAATTCTATTGTTTATTTTATTGCTTCTTCAACATCTCTTTTTCATTTGTGTTAAGTTATTATCGATCCCTCTTTTCTTATCCAAATATAAAATATTCATCCTTTATTTAACCACATGATTCACTAATCTTCCACATTGAGGCCATCACCATTCGACAAAGCCCATAGTATAAAGACATCATTCAGTTTCTAGAACACCAAACTTATCCTCCCAACCTAGATTCCTATGAAAAGACTCACATTCACAAACAAGCTTTTAAGTATGTATTTTGATATAACATCCTATATTATCATAATGATAAAGGTACCTTACTTTGCTATGTTATGAAATATGAGGTTCATCCTCTTCTTCAACAAGCATATGGGGGCATTTTCGGTGGCCACTATAGCAGACATGCTACAACCCACAAATGCCTACATATGGGATACTTTTGTCCCACTCTTGAAAAATATGCCATTGAATTTTATAAAATGAGTAATACTTACTAGCTTCATGATTATTTAATTTTTTCACATTTAGCTGAGATTCAAACTGTAGAATCTCCTTGGCCATTTCACATGTGGGGATTAGATCACATAGGTAAATTAAATCTATCTCAAGATGGGCATGTCTTTATAATCATAGCCATAAAATATTTCACCAAGTGGGTTGAGGTTATTCCCCTTGTTAATGTCATAGGCACCTCCATATCAAAATTTATCCTTAATCAAATTATTTGTTAGTTTGGTGTCCCTCATACTATCATTTTAGAAAATGGTGGTAATTTTAAAAATAAACATGTCAAATAGCTTTATGATAAATTTAAAATCAATTATAAATTTTCTACACCATATCATCCACAATTTAATGGCCAAGCTAAGACCACCAAAAAAATTCTTAATAAAATTATCCAAAAGACAATTCATAAAACCCACATGGATTGGCACCTTCATCTCTATCCTACTCTTTGGGCCTACCATAATAGCATATGTACTACCACTGGGGAAATGCCATTCTCTCTAGTCTATGGTTCTAAATCAGTCCTTACATTAGAAGTTGAGCTTCCCTCTCTCTGTATATCTCTTCATGGCATCATAATCAATGAAGAATTATGTGAAGCTCACCTTCATGCTCTTGATATTCTTAATGAATGCCATCTTTTTTCTTTACAACATAATCACTAATACAAGGCTTGTATTGCCAAACAAAATAAAAAACAAGTTAAAGTTTGCATATTTAATGTTGGTGATCTTGTCTTTAAATTAGACTACACTCATGACAAAGAAAGTAAATATGCCCAAAAATGGTGGGGCCCATATTTAGTCAAAGATATTCTTGATCCAAGTACTTATCACTTTTAAACTAATGGTCATGTTTTCAAAGAGCCCACCAATGCACAATTACTCAAGAAGTATTTTTCCTAATCCTTCCCTTATTTTCATGCTTTCTATATGCTATCTTTCTAAAAAAATTTGTAGGATAATTGCAATGGGCCTCACCCTCTACAACAATTATCTTTTTTCACAAACCTCAATCCTTCCTTTTGATATTTTGGTTTCCTTTTTTTATCATGAGTTGCATTGTAAAACCATGGATAGGACTCGATCTTCCTCATGATGTAATTTTATCCTCTTTGTTTTCATACTTTTTATACACTTATTTTTTCACCCCTTGGATTTCTCTTCTATGAGTTGTAGTGTAAGACCATGGATAGGACATATCCTTCCTCACAAATACTATCTTTTTTTTATCGCACTTATTTTTTACATGCTTTTGGCACCCTCGTGAGTTTCTATTTTATGAGTTACAGTGTAAGACCATGGATAGGACCTGGAATTCCTAAAATAATCACCATCTTGTCATTCCTTTGTTTATAATGTGTTTTGCAATGGTTACAATTTCTTGGTCATTGTTCTTAGCTTTAGATTTTACTTCTTTTAAAGATGAAATTTGCATAACAACCTATGTTAGCATGTTTTCTTACATTTCCTTCATTATTATGATAAGGAATCACACTTTACTGTCATTGTATCCCTTTTTTTCCCTTTGGCACATTTTTTGTGATTTAAAGTAATTCAAATTGTTTCATGTTTCATTCCTATTGATTTTCTTTCCTCTCACTCCACATTGGATAAAACAAGGTCAAAGCACTTTTCTTTCACCTGACTTTACAAGACTCTTAGACACCATGCTCTTTGAGTTCTCTCTCTTAGCAACCAAGTTCAAAGTATTCAAAAGTAAGTCATATTCAGCACCCATGTTTGGTTTTTTTAATCCATATGGAGGAGGAATAAAAAAATTCATCAATAAATTTAAAATCCAAATCTTTTAAAACAAAAGAAAATGATATACACTAGGCAATTTACATATTTCAAAAGTCACAATCACATCAAAAGATGTGATTACAAGCATATATCCTATCTCTATTCAAAGCTCAAACTCTACAGTTAGCCTCATAATAGAGCTGAGGTCTATTGGGGTACGGTAGGCCAGTAGATTGGAATAAGATAATTCAACAAACTATATGGTGCTACCTAATTTCTCATGAAGGTACCCAATCATCACAATAGACTGATTCCTCTATAATGGGTCCTAAGGAATGGGAAACATGTTGTGGGAAGGTAGGTCCTTTTTAATTTTCATGCATATAGCCTTCATGAGATGATCTACATACTTCATTTTTTGACCTAAGACTTGTGTGGCTAGGAGAAGTTCTTCAAAATCCTTAATGTTGATAGTCCTTTTATTTTGACAAACTTAATTTGAGTGTCTTGACTTCAATAAAGAGTTTTTTTACTTTGGTTTTTCCTTCATTGTTCCCTCCACCCATTTCATTTCCCCCCTTGACAAGCATGTGCGATTCTAAATCTATTTTTCCTCTTCTATATTTCATTCTTCTTCACATCTTAAAAACATGATAACACTACTTTGTTTCAATTTCATTTATCATTAAATCAAAATAATATGCTTGAGAAACTATGAATTACTTTATTTACACCATGACTTTACATGTTTAGATATGCCTTGATTTCTTTCTATAGTTTGTTATTTTTGTACCACCCCTTTTTTGTGGATAACTGAGTCCATTTCTAATTTCATGTACTTTTTCCATTGTTAAGTGAGGTTGGCTTGTTACTTCTCACTCACCAATGATGTTTTACCTTTTATGCACCTTTTTACATTGATTATTGATTAAGGATTGTTACTTCTCACTAGTCAATGTTATTTTACCATTTTTTCTTGCCCATCTTTGTTTAAGTAAGGATTATTAATAATTTCACATTGATGTTTGATTACCATATTTTTGACATGTGTCCTTGGATAGACTTGATGAGTTTGTCTTTATTACTTAAGGTTTACTTGTTTGAGTTTGTCAGTCTTTAGTAGCCTTCACTTTTTGGTTACCCGATTTACTCTAAATTTTGATTTGGTCTTCTGGTCTAACATATCACTTGTCATCTCATCTTATAAAATTTCCAAGTATGTCCCATCCACACAGCACCAATTATCTTAGATTTCCTATGTTTGTTTATTTTTTCTCTTTAGTTTTGTATTATTGGGTTTGTCAAAATCAATATCTATGCCCTCCATAATCAAAACTAAAAACACAAAAAACAACCATCCAATGATAAAGGTAAGTCAAAGTATGCATACATTTAATTTTTTAGTTACCTCCCTTTATTTCATTTAATTTTAGTTATTTTATGCATTAAATTACTACAACATTTTTTTTAAGCCTCAACATCATGTGTTACTATGTTCTTTTTTTGAATAACTATCCCCTATTGTACCTAAGTGACACATGATGAGCTTCAAGTAAGGCATATGTATACACATAATATTTTTAAACTTTTATTAATTACTAATGTTCTTGATCTTATAGAAACCCATCAAGTCTCAATATCTCTTAATGCACACCCTAAGGGGTGCATCGAGAAAGGGGAGGGTAGAACATTGGTGTTTCATAGGATTTTTGTCCCTTATTACCACTTTTTACCAATCCAAACAGTTCTTAAAAACATTTCACTAAGCTTGGCCTCCTCTTTTGCACACTCTTCTAATATTTTACCAACTAAACCCTATTTTGATAGTTTACTAGACTATGTTGGTTGTGTTGACCTTGTACTCTTATTAATAATAATTATTTAGGGTCTAGGTCAGCTCTTTTTTGACTTAGTTCGTGACCTAGTGAGTTTTTTCCAATAGCAATACTAGGTTGATCGGGTCAACCCTGTCAGCCAATTTTTTTGAAAGGGTTTAGGGTTAGATCCACCTATATAAACATATCCATTTTTTAATTATTTGAGAATAGGCAAGATTTATTACTAATTTTCACTTATTTACAATCTATTTTTCCACCATTCTACTTGAGGAGTCTTAGCTTGGGGTTTTATACTTGGAAAATATTCTAGTCTTATGGAGAAGTATTAGATGCTTTAGCCTTTCTTAGTGATCCTTACAAACCACAACAACCTATTATGAATCACCTTTGGCAAAGGGAGAGATTGAGTCTCAACAGCTTCATTTTCTAGGTAAGTATCTCTAACTTTGCTCCTCTCTTTAGTAGATAGAAGTAGCATAAGTAATTGATTTTGAATAAGATTTCTCTTCCTTTCCATGCATTAGATTTTTACCTATAAATAGCTTAATTAGGATTATCTTATGCATGTTTACATTCATTTTTTACTAACACACACTTTGTGCGACAAGCTTTGGTGAGCACTAGATTAGACTTTTGTTTTACTTGTTATTAGTATAGTGAATATGAAAACATAGGACTTAGTTAAGGTTATTGCATAGTTTTGCTTGGCTAAAGGCTTTGGAACCCTCCCTAGTGATATTATTATGGTATTATATCCCCTCATTATGTCTAGTGGATCCATATTGGTCATGTTCCTGATTATCTAATGTATCCCCAATCGGAAGTCTAAGTGGGATCTATCTTCTCCAAACTAGGATTGATTTGTGGATCTGATGTATTTATGATTACATACACAAAGCACCTCTTGTGAACTTATTTTGACTTCACTCTTAGTCAAATAATCAAATAATTTACTTCCACCCTTATCCATAACATGTGATTTAGTTACCTTGTTTTATTGAATCAAAGAAATTTGGGTCATCTAGATTCAACTCTTCTTCAAAATAGGCCCATTTATCTAGCATACCTTGTATATTTTTTGTGATGCTTGTTATCAACATGCCCAATTAATTTAATGTTGTAGGTTGTTCTTAAATTTATTTGGCTTGCTACTTCATATGAATTATCTTATTAGTAGCTTATCTTATAATCTCCTCAAAGAAACTTTCCTTATCAATCATTTTAAATTGTATCTCTAAGAATCATTGCTCGAACTCCTTATTATTCATGCTTATTATTTTTCCCATTTACTCAATCACATTCAATAACTTTTTGCAATCCTCCTTGGTTTTATTTATATAAATACAGGTAGATAATGTGTTATGATCAACTTATTCTTTGTGGAGGCACATGTTTATTATGGTTATTTATTGGGAGAAATGAAAAAATAGGCACTTTTTTGTTATCATACTTTATGAGATCTTATTCAATGTGTCTTCACCATTTTTCATTTACTCGACAAGTTCAATGTTTGATTTATTGACCTCCTCATGTATTTTTGAGACTAATTCCTCTCTTCAAGAGTTTATTGATTACTATATATGACTTTTCCATTTGTTCAGCTTAGATGATGTCAATTATATCAAGTATGATCATATGATCCTTCAGGATCCATTCACATAGATTTAGATCCTTGAGTTTCATGGTAGCTACCTTATGCTTTGTTGTCTTATGGTTTTCTTTATCTTCCTTGAGTGTGCTCTATACTTAGGAACATTTATTTTCTTCTTCAAGCACTTGAGCACTTTAGTCATTATGTGCCTCTATTGTCTATAGGTTGTGTTGTTCAACAAGTTCTACCTAGAAACCTCTCCAGCTAAATTTAACATCACATTCCATGCTTACACATAAATTATGCTCATAGGGTTGATGAAAATCAAGTTTCATCTCTCAATGAAATTTTTTGAAGGATTTAATCCCACTGTCATGGGGACTTCAAACCATGGCTCATCCACATATATGTCTAAAGTAAAGGACATCTTCCTATGAGTTGATATTAAGGCATGGTTAGGCTTCATCACTATCCACATAAATATTTATTTATCTTTTAGGCAACTTTGTGATCTAGTGCAAATAGTGTCTTCTTCATCTTCTTCTATCTAGGAGGGGCTCCCTTTTACCCATATTATTTTCCCTTTGTTCACCTCTTTTCTTTCCTCTCTTTTGCCCTCTATATGTGGATGTTATAACCTTTATTTGATGATTTTATTTCTTTGGGGCTTTGTTGTGTATTCTAAGACCTTAGCATGTTAAATAACTATTTCCACTCATGTGTCCATTACTACATCCAAGTCTTGATCCCTATATATTTTCAATTCAAGATATTCTTCTATGCTTGGCTTTAGTTTTGTGACCCCTTCTTTTTTGTTTCTTTCTTATTTTTCATAGCATGTGGAGAGTTTTGTGCTACCTCTTATAATATAATTTGTTTTTCACTCATATGTGGAGAAATATGGACTGCTATTTTTATTATTTCCCTTATAGTTATATCCTTGGCTTAGTATGAGCCATTGATTTAGGGGCCTTATGTGGATCATGCCTTGCTCCAAATTTTTTTGATCAACTCTTATGATAACCATTTTTTATATAAAAATATAGTTTATTCTTATGTTGAGGTTCTTCTTTTGAATCTGTCTACTATTAGTATTATTGCGTAAGAGAAAGAGGCATGAAATCCATTTTCTTCATCTTATTATTTTTGGAGGGGGAGGTGTGTGAAATGTTCATCTTCAAATCAATAGTTATATATCACCTTGACCTTTCACTCATGTGTCAATATTATTTTTCTTAGTCTTCAACATATAGAAGAGTTTGTGTAACCAAACCTCTATGTTAACATTTTGTATTGGGTTGATGGCACACCTAATAATATCTTCCTCATCCTCATCTTTTTATGCAACCTCTCCAAGGTGCACATATTTTTAATAGAGGCTGTGGACATATACATCTATTATTTAAACATCCATAATTATATTTTACACATTAGATATACCATTCACCACATCAAAAAATTATTGTGTAATCAATCCATAATGCAAATTCAACCATCTAGTCATATTGCCATTGACCAGTTTGATCTTTGCTAGTGAGTAGTGTTTCATTAAAAGAAACTTGGGTTGGCCCTCCATCACCTCTAGTAATAGTATGGGTATGTGTCATTCATCTCTTATGGCTTCTTTTCGCTACATGAACCACTTATCCACCCTAGCCTCATATGTGGTGGAGGCTAACCCATGGTAAGTTTATATATGATACTTGTGTGTTAGGGATTTATCATGGATGGGGTATGTCCATTGGTCTCATGTGATGTCCTATGGTACACCAATATCATCAAAGAGTATGATTGTCATAATTTATTTGTATTTTAATTTCTCTCCCAAGCTATGTGCTTTCTCTACACCTTGAATAACTAAATCTTACAAGAACTTGGATATGTTGAATGGTGTTCCTTTAGCCATTTCATGTGTTATATAAAGGAAGTTATTATTAATTTCTCTACAACACCCTAATCCATGCAACTTGGTGATTACCAAGTTAATTTCTACTATTTTGGACCTATCCTTAATTTTAACAATAGGGAAGTTGAACCCTTGCTTCTTATATTCTAGTTCATTTTCCACATGTTTGACCTCCTTGGTGTTAGTCAATACTTCCTTGATAAAAACCACTATCCTTATGAATATGTGTAGGTTTGATTTTAATTCTTTTCCCAATGAATTATAATCTATCCTCATGCACATTAAAGATCAAAATGCACATCAGAGGAGCTCGTAAAGTTGTAAAAACCCAATTCTATCTATTTTTTATCTAAGAGAGTAGTTAAAGATTTTGTTACCCTTAGGGGTCTTCCTTCCCATGCTAACCATGTAGTCATTTCATAATTTAGCATTGTTACATCTCCCATGGTCATTTTAGTCTTATACCTTACATTTCTTCACCTTCAACTCCATTCTTTTGAATTTTTCACACATTTAGTGTACTAAATATCTATGAAAATTGTTCTCTCTATCCTAGGTTTACTTACTTCCCATGGTACACTTGGAGCAACCTTCTTTACCTCAACCTTGGGCATGCTGTTTCTTCCAATTATCTCTTTTACCACTACTTCTTTCCCACTTGATATTCTAACCACTCCTTCCTCTACTACTTCTCAAATGATGGTTGACTATACCTTAGAGTGTGTTCTACTTTATGCTTCTTCTAATTCTTCTACAATGGGTTTTGTGGTACATGCACTCAAATAAAAGATGAAACATACCTTCTTTGATTTGAGATATTTATTCATAATCGACCTAAAATCCCTCTAGTTCACCCTTAGATTACCTACTTGGCATAATCCTTGAATCTTGGTAAGTGCTTGTAAACTCCAGGTTTAGAGTTGTGATACTTTGATATGAGCTTCCTTTCTCAATAATGGTGACTAACAACCTTTGCAACCTAAAACTTATTGAATTCCTCCTTTCTAATCATGAAAACAATTTAATTCTAGTTCATTCTAGTTTTAATTTCATAATGGACTCATTTATTCTCATCAAATGTTATTTCATAGTTGTTCTTAGCTTAAATTCATAGGTGATTTCACTATTCTTATTTATTCAGGCTCGTGGGATCACTCAATATCTCTTGATAGGGAAGTGGTAATAATGATATGTATCTCTCCTTTTATACTACTTAGTGTATTTATCTAAAAATGTTTTTAATGATTTGGATGTGCTTTCAATGGTATATTAGCTTCTCATGTTCAAGGATTTAATGGTGTCACATTTTCATCAACTACTATTGTGTGCCAAATGTTAAACATAAACATTTTAAATTTTATAATTTATAGAGTGACATCATTTTGGGTGACTTATCAATTTTTGGTAGAATATTCATTGCATAAATTCTTCCCTTTTGCATTATTTTTGATTCCTCTTATGTGATTTCTTGACCCATAGTTATATTTATGCATTCTTGGATGCAACATTCTACACAACTTGATTTGTTGCTCCACATGTTTTATTCATGTATTTGGATATTTTCATTCCCAAGCAAAACACTCTACTTAGCTCACTTTATTTCACCACAATACCTTTCTATCAAATAAATCCATTGTCACTATTTACATTCATTTCCATGCTTGTATAAACAAATTATCTTTTCACCACTCTGTATCCCCCTACTCGACACTATATTTTGAGCCTAGTCCTATAGTATAACAAGTATCTTTCGATCAAGTTACCTATTGTGTCATATGTACAAATCTTAGTGAATTTTATGTGAACAAAAGCATGAGTAAAATAAGGTTAAAATCACAAATATCTTCATATCTACCATTGTAATGGTCATCAAGCTACAGATAAACTTTCAAGCTTCGTAGCATTATGCACTTGGCAAGATACCAAGTCTATCAAGATGAATTTCACTAAGAGAGTTTATTAAAAAAATTGCATAGCAATACTCACCCATAAATTTAAATTTCTATAATAAAGTTTCCCAAATAAAACTCTTGCTTGACTCAACCAATTGGGCTTACTAGGTGGCACATATTATTATAAATTATTAACTTTAGTGTAGAGTAACCTTGTGACATGGAGAAACCCCTAAGATATTAACTTTAGTTTTGGAAGATAGGGAAGTTACCTCTGTGTTGTATCAAATAGAGGGCACTCCCTTGGTGCACAAAGATTACATCTTGAAGAGAAAGTGATAAAGAGTGAACCAAAAGGTAAAAGGAGAATTAAGGAGTATTTTGAGAGTTTAGTCACACCTAAATAATCATGAAAAGTACCTCAAAAATTAATGTAACTCAATAAGATGCTTTAGATTTCCTAAGGTTACAGTCAAACCCATGTAGGTAAGGTCTAGACCTTATGGCCAAATGAGGAGTCAGTCACATTTATGTCTATAGGTGGCATTAGCATTGGCAGAGGACTGAGAACACTTGCATGGAGAAGGTGAGAACAAAGGATAAAACTCATTAATGGAATTTTAATATAAATAAAGGTATATGACAAACCTATTGAGGGACTAAGTTGACAAATTGAGGAGAATCCTATCTTCAATGAGAGATGATTGTGTTCTGGAATGTAATCCATAAAACAAGGAAACAAAGGCCTATGAGTTTTTGGAGATAGTGTAAAACATAGTTGAAATGCATTCCAATCACTCCAAGTGACTTGGTCTTCTATCCATTACATATAATTATCACTTTTAAAAACATATAATATTTAGGATCAATGGAAGACACCTATTAAGAAGCCCAAATATGCTCATAGACACATTAAAATCAAGAAGTGAGGTATACAAGTCTGAGCCTACAAGTATCTTTTCTTCACAAAGTTACAAATGAAGTCTATGTTTAATATATGGATGGCTCCATATGATCTAGGTGAACATCCATGACATCATATCCTATGAAAAAGGAAGACATAATTATATTCTCCATCTCATGGACTTTCCCTGTCTGTACACATCCATAATGTGTACCTACAGCTAGCATAGAACTCACGCTTGAAAAGTGTTCTTTCCTTGTAATACATGAATGTTAGAGATGTTTGATGTTTTAAGATGATTAAATGTTTATTAAAAGGTTAAAATAGATAGGTGATGACTTTCATAGCTTACCCACATCCACAATGTGTTCCTACAACAATTATAAATGACTGGGACAAGTAGTGAACAGAGAGAATTAGTTTGTTAAGCCAAGTATGCATGAGGAGAAAGCATATAGAAACACTATTATTATGTTTAAATAAGTTCTCATGTTTCATGAAGATTTTATATATATATATATATATATAAAATCAAACCTAGCCAACCACTAAAATAAACCTATCAGGATTTTGAACATAAAGTAGCTCAGCCCAAAATAGAGCCTTGAGGAGAAGTGTCTCAGTCCTAAAAAATAGGCATTGTTTGAGCTCTAATGAAATATGTAGGTAATTTATAGATGGATTATGATTTATATGACCCTAAGGGAGGTTTAAATAATGGATAAACATTAGGATAAGAAGGAGGGGACTCCTGTATTCACCTAAAGTTAAAGTTACATGCAAGACACCTCAACCTAGGTAATGTTTTGCAAAGAAGAAAAATCAAGGGTGTCTTAAAGGATCCTAATATGGGAGGTTATTTGGATAAGAATTTTTTAAATAAAATAAAATATAAAGGGATCTCCCCACACTAAAAATAAATTCAAAACAACCCAAAGGTCACCTACAGTAAGAGCTTTTAGGGAAGTTGCTCAATCAAGCAGAAAATCTCAATTTATGATCTCAAAATTGCATAGAAATAGGATTGGAAAGGTTCAAAGGTATCAATTAATTATATAAGGGTCCAAATTAGTTGTAAATTCTATGTTTTAATGTCAAACCAAACACAAGAAACCTATAGGCATAGTCAAAAAAATGTGTCTCGATCTTGACAGTGAGATGATAAAGATCCTTGGTTGACTAGTATCTCTAAGTATGAATGCAATAAAAACAATTTATAATGACCTATAAAGGTTTAAAAAGGTTATTTATGATGTTTCAAAACTTAGTTCAAACCACAAACACCTACAGGACCTCCTAAATCAAGAAGCACAAGTAGGATACAATCAATGCCAAAACTCAATTTAGGAATTCAAGAGCATAAGGGATTCTTGGAGAGATCAAATGCTAGAATGGTGGTTAGAGCCACTATATCATGAACCTAAAAAACAATATGAAATTACTATAGTGATCCATTAATCAAATATAAATCACGTTTCAAAGGTTAAACATAGTCCAAAGCACAAACCCTACAAAACGTGCCCTCACTCATCTCTTTTAGAGGTTTTGGTCAATTGAGGGGCGTATGTTTAGATTCAGGGGATAAAATTTTGTGTAGAGTAACCTTGTGACATGGAGAAACCCCTAAGATATTAACTTTAGTTTTGGAAGATAGGGAAGTTCCCTCTGTGTTGTATCAAATAGAGGGCACTCCCTTGGTGCACAAAGATTACATCTTGAAGAGAAAGTGATAAAGAGTGAACCAAAAGGTAAAAGGACAATTAAGGAGTATTTTGAGAGTTTAGTCACACCTAAATAATCATGGAAAGTACCTCAAAAATTAATGTAACTCAATAAGATGCTTTAGACTTCCCAAGGTTGCAGTCAAACCCATGTAGGTAAGGTCTAGACCTTATGGCCAAATGAGGAGTCAGTCACATTTATGACATAAGGTGAGCATTATAAATTATTGGATCATGTATATGGAATGGATACAAGTTTTATCAATATATGTGGATGCAAGAAAGCCAATGAGAAGATCCAAAGAACCAGATGTTGCAGTTAGGCCTACTTGTTAAGACTAATCTTAATGAGCAAATGTGTAGCCATTCACACTTGTGACATGAAACCTAATTTATATACTATGGAGACATGTACAAGAGATAAAAATAGATGTGTTAAATCTCTTTGAGGTTAGATAAACCATAAAAAATGTCATTTTAGCTCAAGAATCAACTCAAAATTGTAAAATGAGGAAAACAAGAAAGATAGGCCATTTTCCAATGCTGACATCTTTCATGAGACTATGCATGGGAGCCAAAGGAGTTAGGGGATGTTATCAGGGGTAATATAGGCCACATTGTTGTATTTTTTTTTCATCTTGGACATAAATATTTTATGAATCATCTTTAAGACCCAAAACTACTCTAAAACCCTTACAAACCCTTAGCCAGGACCAATCTTGAGAAATTGAGTTTTAAAGCTAATCTAAGGGAATAGTTTGATAATAAAACCTATTGGAAGTTGAAAATAACTAATCCAAGCTCCTTCCAATTATAGATATATGTATGTAATTATATGGATAGGGGAATAAACATGCTTTTTATCACTATTTTGTGTGTTGTGTAGGCTACAGGATGAATTAGGAAATTAAACAAAGATTGGGTAGAATATTTACACTTAATATAACTCAAAATATTAATTTAATTTCATGAATAAATCTCTATGTTCCCTAACTAGGTCCTTAATTTCAGCTAGTTAAAATTGGCCTATTGACCAAGCTAGAGAGGAGAGAGGAAATCTTCACTTGAAGTGATTTTAAGGTGCCCCTGATGCTTAAAAGGTCATGGAGGGTCTTTAAACTTGTCATTGACCCCCTCCCATGGATTTTTATGGATAATTGATGCCAATTTTGAATCCACATGTGCAGGTGTCATGAAAAGGTAGTTCTCAAGATAACAAATGATGATGGCTCCTTTTCAATTGATTCCAAAAGTATAGACATATAACCAATGCATATAAAAGCATGTATAAGAGCCTAAAATTTAAATCCAGTCATTTGACCTGCCCTAAATTAGTTACAAGACATTCAAATAGGCATAATCATGAAGGTAATTTCTCTATGCACAAGAATGAGTTTTGTGCCACTTGCATAACTTTGATTACTTATATGGACACTTGGACTTCTAGACCTTGAATGATTCATCCCACATATCTATCACATGAACAAGTAACTCCTTTTATTTGATTGAAAATTGTCTTAGTGACCCTTGGAATTATCTCTCTCTCAAACTCTATAAGAGTTGGCCATTTTGGCATTATATTCCATCCTCCACCTGGGTATGCAAAATCCCTACCACTTTATACTACCTTTGATAAATAATGACTTATTTGTACCTCATTTAATGGCTTCATGTAGTGATAAGTTTCAATTATTTGATTTAGTCAAGTGTAGATGTGCATCACCTTGACTTGTTATCCTTGTCTTACCTCATGTAGTTTTGTTCACTATTTTAGGTTGTAGTTGGTGTCATTAATAACATTTGATGAGTTGGAAAGTGAAATAGTATTCCTCTTCAATCTCACTATGATTTAACCTTCTATGAAACATTGATGCAATATGCTCTTATGAGATTAGTGTATGTTCATGTTGTCTTGTTGTCTTTAGTGCACTAGTCAATGTGTGTGTGAGTGATCAACTAGTTTGGTGCATCATCATAGTAGTTATATTCATTTCAGTTCCTTCTAATTCTTTTCATAAAAATAATTATATTGGGTGATAAAAATATAAATAATAATATAGGGATCTATCCCTCATAAACTATAGATTCATCTCTCTTACAAGTTCTCCACAACTTGAGAGATGATTCAATGTTGCATCAAATTATAGGATGTTGAGCAGAGTGTCCTAGGGTGCACAATTTGATGTCAATAGTTATGGCATGCCCAGTGGGATAGCTAAATTCAAGTTAATGAATTCTTTATGTTATCCTTCAAATCATCAACCTCTAAAGGTAATAAAAGTACCAATGGTGACTCTAAATGATTTCAACTAATGTAAGCAGTCTTAGTGCTTCAAAACATTAATTCTAGTAGGTGCATTTCATCTTCCAATCAACATGTACCTCCATATCAAGATGATCCTAATTTTGGTGTTTATGGCTTCTCCACAAGATGCCCTAAAGAGACTTGTTTTTCCCAAAATCCCTCACTTGCTTTTGTGGATAACATATTGACCATTTTGGTCATGCAGACCAAAAATCTCTCTTTTATTTCTCAAAAATGGTCTGAGTAGTTAAGTTTTTCAAATATTCAAGCCTTTTCAGCTAAGGAAGTCACAGGTTCAATAAGCAAGCTTTCTCAAAGGGAAGTTCAAAACACTTAAGGCATTTCCTTAGTGTTTTGAGAATGTTTCAACACTGAGGTTCAATCAAAAGACTTAACAGAAGGCTTCAAACAATTGGAATGAACCAATGAACCATTGAACCCCACCTCTGTAAAGTTCAAAGGTTCAATGACTTCAGCAGACTTAGAGAAAAGAAGGCTTTGAAGAGTTAACATTGAATCGTTGAACCATTGAACCTTGAACTTCTAAAGGTTAAAAAGTTCAAAGGTTCAATGGGTTCAATAAAGCTCAAAAGAATTAGAGAATAAAAGGCTTCGAATAATGAAGATTGAACCATTGAACCTTGAACCTTGAACCAAAATGGTTCAAAGGTTCAACAAGTTCTATGACTTCAAAGGACTTAAAGAAAAAGAAAGTATCTAGGAAGTTTGAAGCTTAAAAGGATTCAAAGAAAGAGAATGAACCATTAAACTTTGAACTGAAATGTTTCAAAAGTTCAAAGGTTCAAAGGATTCAAAGGTTCAAAGTTCAAAAGGAACCTTTGAGTGAATGAAGGAAGCAGAAGATTCTAGAATGAAGTTCAACCAAATGGTTCAAAGAAATGGTTCAACCAAAGAATAAAAAAAGAACAAACGTGGCACTTTATAAAACATTAAATCAATGAACCATTAAACTATTCAACCATTGAACCTTCAAACCAAAAGAGTTCAAGGTTCAAGGTTTAAAGAGGTTCAAAGCGATCAATGATGTCCTTGTGGATGTCAATTTTAGGGTAATGGAATAACTGTTGGTTTCCAAAAGACCTGAGAACAAGCTCAATGACCAGCCTAAAAAGGAGTTGAAAGACCAATAAAAAGTGAGAAGGTAGCCCTAAGAGCTTATATTGCTTAGGAAGAGACAAAAAATGGCAACGAAAGAGAGAACAACTATAAGAAATCTAGAAATATCTGTAGGAGAGTTATTTCTAGTAGGTGGAACAATCTACCAAGTAGACATCAGAGAACACAAACATTCAAGGATGTGGCCTATTTTTTTGCATTAAGTAAACGTGAATGGATAGCCGTGTAAGCATCATAAAGAAGACTAGACAACCCATGCTTAGGAGGAGACATTTGAGATAATTCAAAATGCTAAAGTCAAGGCCGATTTCCTGTTCCAAAATGGCCCTTTCATAGATATTCAATGCATTCAATTTAGCATGGGCCATTTTTATGAAAACAAGTGCCCAAGTCTTTCTTATGATGCTATATATTGTAATCTCTCATTTTGTATAAGATGGATTTCTCTGTTATCAAAAGCAAAGCTCTGCCCAAATTGAAAGGTAATCTTGAGACTTTGAGCTTAGACTGTTAATCATATTTTGTTAAATGAATGAGAAAGCAAGTGACCTTTCAAACTTTGTGTTGGAATAAGCTTGTGTCATCTAGGAAATTGTTCTTATGTCTATTTCCTAAATACAATCTTGTCTATTTAATCAAAAAAATAGAACAAGTAGAAGTAAGCTAGAAGATGTCTTGAAGCCGACTATGGGAGACTTTGTGCTACCATAATTGCCTTCAGTTTAAGTTTTGTGTAAAGGATATTGGAGAGACTTTGAGCTCCCCTCATCTTTCGTAACCTTTTACTTTGTTGTAGTTGAAGTGGAGACTTTGATCTATGCTTCAAACTACTATATTCCATTGTCCTAATCAGTAGGAGAGACAACAAAAGACTTTATGCTTTCGTTGGTTTCTTATAGTTTCTATTACTACCCAAGAAGAATCATGTTGTTTGTTGAATATCACTTTTGAAAGAAGAGAAGTGCCTTTTTAGGAATTACACCAGAATTCTCCTCTATTCTGTGGACATCATCTCTAAAAAAAGAGAGATGGATGTTATGATTTCACCCCTGAGTGTATTTTCAGCTTATATATATATATATATATATATATATATATATATATATATATATATATATATATATATATATATATATATATATATATATATATATATATATATATATATATATATATATACACTATTGTATAATGTATAATTATAGGTAACCTCCCCTTGTTGAGAGGAGAGATTTATCTCATTCTAGTTATGGTCATTGTTGTCCCCAAAAAATGTCACTCATTTTTGGGACAACCTACAGACTATTTTGGCCCTGCACAGACCAAAATCCTCTCTCCCATTTTCAAAAATTGTTCTGAGCATTCAGGTTCTTCATTTCTCAAAGCTTTTTCAGAAATCTATGAACTCTGTAGGCTTGAATCTATGGACTCTGCAGGCTTGGAACTATGAACTTCATAGATGGTTTCTACGAACTCTGCAAATAAATGTCTACAGACTCTTTCAAAGTTAGAGAAAACTATGAACTTGGCTTCTACGGACTCTGTAGGTAGGTTCAAATCTATGGACTATCAAGGTTGGTTTCTACAAACTCTGCAGGAAAGAAACGGGTTCAACACTTAGCTGAATAACAAAGAATGAATTGATTAAACCATTGAATCATTGAACCAACGTTGGTTCAATTGGTTGGTTCAATCGGTAGGTTCAAGGGGTTGCCCTAAAGACAAAGGAACAAGTGCCCTTACGAATGGCAGTGAGTAAAAGCGAACAAAAATTGGAAATCCCTCGAGAGAATGGCTAAGTGCAAAAGGTCGAAAGAATTCTTTCAGGAAGATTTTCCTCAAAAAAATGTTTAAGGCAAAATTCCTTCAGACTTTTTGTCTAAAGGAATTCACTTGGAGAGAAAGCCTAAAGAAATGTAAAAGAACAAATGGATAAGTCATAGACACTTTCCTTTAGACATTTTGTCTGAAGGAATTATTTCGGGCTTTTTGCCCGATGAAAAAAGCCCACCATGGAAGTCAAATCCTGAAGTCCACCCAAATATCCTGAAGGATAAGTACCCTTGCGGGGGGGGCACTTGATGTCAGAAAAAGGACCTTTTCCAAGGACCCAAAGGGACACCTTCCCTTCAGGACATTCCAAAGACTAAACAAAGACGTAGAAAGGAATCACCAAAGACTTGAAAAAAGAGGGCTTCAAAGGATGAACTGAATGAACCAATTGAAACATTGAACCGTTGAACCAAAAAGTTCAATGAGTTCATAGGTTCAAAGGTCAACTAGAGCTTAGAAAGATAAAGGAAGCAATGATTGAGTGAGACACATAATGAACCAATGAATTGATTAAACCTTAAATCGAAAGAGTTCAAAGTTTAATGGTTCATCGGTTCAAAGGTTCAAAGGTAGCCTCTGTCAAAGAGAGAAGCAGCACACAGGTGGTTCAACAGATGGTTTAACCAAGGAGTGGGAAAGTGATTGAACCAGGAAGCGATGGAACAAAAATGATAGAATAAACCAATGAACTTTCAGGTTCATAGGTTCAAGGTTCAACATGGTTCAAGTAGCAGAATGGCAGGCCTACGAACATCAAATTCAGAGTGACTGGCTAGCCATTAACCTTCAAACAAGGAAAGACCTGTGAACGCCAAATTGGCTACAATTGTCTGTTGATTTTTGTAGACTCAAAAGGTGAACCCAGATGCATCTAAAGAGCCTAAGGTTGGGACATAGAGAAGGAAGAGACAAAGAGGGAAACTTGGTAGGAGTTATTTCCAGTAGGTGAAGCAGTTCACTGGGTAAATATTTGGGGCCTCCAAACATTGAAAATGCCATTTAATTGTCCCCTTTGAGATAAAGGCAGAAGAGATAATTACATGGCTAGTAGGTGATGGAATGAGTAATTCAAGCTAAGGAGTAGACAAAAGAGATGAACTAGCACACCACAGTTAAAGCAGCCACCCTATTCTGGCATGACAAAATCAAGAATGCATCCAAGGCATTAATGCACCGAATGGATCACCCCATGGGAAAAGGTGTCAGGCCTCTCTCTACCTCTATATAATGTAATCTTTCATATCTTTGAAAGGGACTTTTTAATTTTAAAAAAAGTGAAACTCTACCCATTTTGAAAGAAGAAGACTGAAACTTTGAGCGTAGATTGTAATTTCATTTCATTTTATCTGAATGAGAAAGCAAGTTTTTTACAGACTTTTTGTTGTTTTGACTTGTGCTACGTTAGGAAATTTTTCTAATGTCTATTTCCTAGAAGCATTCTTATTTATTTAATTTTACAATCAAAATTAGTGAAGGTAAAAAGGGAGGTGTCTTGAAAACAACTGTGAGAAGACTTTGTGCTTTCACAATTGTTTTCAACATGTGTTTTTCCTTTCTTTCTGTGTTGAGGATTTTGGGATGACTTTGTGCCCCCATTATCCTTTATGTTATACTCTTTGGGTAGTTGAGGTGGGAACTTTGTGTTCTATTTCATTCTACTAGTTACTACACTCTTTGTCACCAGTTACTTTCATTACCTAAAAGAAACTCCTACTGTTTCTGACAAGAACACTTCTAAAAGAAGAGAAGTGCCGTCAGTGTTTCCACCAAGATTTTCTCCTTTGTCTATGAGCATCATCTCTGAAAGAAGAGAGATGGATGGTTTATTTTTCCCCCCATGTGTTATTTTCTACTTATTTATATTGTATACAGCTCCTACATATCTATTGGGAACCTCCCCTTGATGAGAGGATAGATTTGTCCCCTGTTGATGTAGTAAAACTACACAACTAGCCAACCAATCTTCTTGTTGTGGTTGATTAGACTTATTTTGTTTATCAGTATGTTAATTGAAAAAATATTCATCCAACAGTTTTTGGTGACTCTGCTAGGGAGGGACAAGTAGTTTGAAGCCTCAAGCTTCAAATTGAAGCAAGACTATAGTCCTTTTCCATTTTTGTTTCACAATCTAGAAATTCTACGCTATACCAGAGACCAAAAATCCCAAGGTGTTGTTGACCCTACTTTTAAGTTGGTGTAGCAGAGTAATTTTGAGTTGTTTCCTCCACAAACTCACCTTAGACGAACTAGGAGTCTTCCTCCTAGCCCTATCAGGTCACCACTACAAGGTAGAGCTTCTTTTTCTACTGCTAGCTGAGCTTTGCCTATCCATGCTCCACCTAGATTAGTGATCCCACTTTTACATAATCAAATCATGGCTCAAGGCCCCTAGGGTAACTCTTTCAGTCCATTGAATTTGACTCCACCTCTACATGAGCTTCCACATAGTTCAAGGAAGAATTTCTCCAAATTCTTTGTTGATAGGAAAGTTCATCCTGATGAACACATTACAGCTTTCAGCTTAGCCTGTGGTATAATAGGGGTGGAATTTGAAGACATGGCAGTCAGGGTATTCATGGAGACACTACAAGGCACTGTTGTAGACTAGTTCTACCACTTGTAGGCTAGATTAGTGACTAATTGGGACACTCTGAAAGACAAATTTGAAGCCAAGTTTAAGCCTATAAAAGATGCACATGCCTTGCTAGCCCAACTCACTTAGATGTAGAAAGAGCCTCATGAGCCTATGAGGGATTTTATTGCCAGGTTCAACAAGCTGAAGCACAGGATTCCCATGGTCACCTAGTTGACACCTCAGAACCTCAAATGCTTTTTCATCAACTCACAACTACCTGAAGTGAGTTTCTTGCTGAGATGGGCCAGACACATAGACCTTGCTGCTGCTCAGGACTTGGCTACTAAGGTAGAAGATAACCTTATCTTGGCAGGAAGGATAAGGAGAGACCCTAATAAAGGTAAATCCTCTTCATCTTCTGAATACTCACCTACAGCCACCACTGACCCAATGGTGCAAAAGTTAGCAAATGAAATGCTAGCTCTTAGAAATCAAGTGTCACAAGGGATGTCATCTGCTCCTGCATATAGAGATATGCCCAGGAGGACATTTTAGAATCAGGCATACCAAGGCAATGTTACTAGGAATCAGGGACAACAAAATCGCCTTCCTCCTCCATAGAGGAACCTCACCCTTGAAGCACCTCCAACTAGCTTAGTAGTTGGATATCTTGAAGCTGAATTAGATTTCTCATTCTAGCCTGAATTAAATCCTAAAGATGATGCTAATCTCTTCACTGAGGAAGAAGAAGAATTACCTGGTGACTCCCATATTAGTTTCCTGAACTATTAGGATGAACCTAGAAGTGAAGGCAATGCAAATGAGAGGTCACATGTTGTATTCACCTGGTCCAAGAATCAATCAACTTGACAAGTTGATAAGGAGAATGCAAAGGAGTGACCTCAACCAGCAGTTTTAATTGCTAAGCGGGGCTCCACTCTTCCTTTCTAGCCAAAGGACCCAGTGATTTCAAGAAAGGTAAGTACCCCAAATGCCCCTACACCTTCTACTTAAAATTTGCGGTCCAACCCTCCTCCTTTCAAAAATCAAAAGGATGAACTCCCATCCTCTACTCCTAGCTCATTCCAGACTTTCGATATCATTGACCATATTAACAGAACCAAAATTCAAATGTCTGAATTTGAGTTTCTGCAGTCTCATCATGAGCAATTAGATGGATTGATTCAATGTGTTAAAAACTAGAACATCCCTATTAAACAAGCAATTCCCAAAGTAACACATGATCCTGCCAGGAATGCACCCACCAGGAACAACCTTGTCACCGCTCCCCCTACTGCTCATGGCAGGACTAAACCTTTTTATGTCTCATTGTTGATAAATGGAAATCAGATGAATAATTACATCATTGATTATGGAGCTTCAAATAATGTCATGCATGTTAAAGTGGTCGAATCCCTTGAGCTCACATTGACCAAGAGTTTTGGTAGATGCTTCTCCATGGAGAACAAGCAAGTGCCTTTGCTGGGACAAATTAAAGATGCCCAAATTTACATTTTCTACCTTTCCAAACAAAAGAATCAAGATGACTATCTTGGTAGCAGATGTCCCAACATCATATGGCATCCTTCTTGGGCAAAATTTTTGTAGGGATGTTGGAGGTGAATTGAGCATGGATTTATTAGAGGCAAGGATTTCGGTCAAAGGTGTTATGAAGAGGCTGCTCCCTGAGAAGGAAGCAAAATATGTGGTTACCCAGACCTCAGAACCTAAAGCTGAAATTCAATTTGAGTCTTCAAGCATGGGTAACTACTTTCTATACATGGATGGAGTTCAAAAGACATTTGATGAAGCTCTTGTAGATGACAGCCTGGAAATGCATTTAGCTAGAATAGTAGAGGAATTGGCTAAGCACAAGGCAAGTGTGGAAGTATCTCCACCCCCGGATGAAGAAGAATCCAAAAGAAAATTAGTATCAAATGAGGTATGGATTCTTGAATTTGATGGCAGTTGCTCTTCCACTAGTTTAGGAGCCAAGTTTGTGTTAATATCTCCTCAAGGAGATATTTTTCCCTCATCTTATACATTGTAATTCAGCAACACGAATAACACAGCGGAATATGAGTCTCTATTTTTTGGATTGAGAACCACTCGAGACAAAGGCATTAAGCTCTTTCATGCTAAAATGGATGTCAAACTAGTGGTTTGTTAGGTGAGGAACCTGTATCAAACCAAGAATGAAAGATTTCATCATTACCAAAATCTAGTCTGAGACCAGCTTGAAGACTTTGATGCTTTTAGCATCTCTACAGTTCCCAGAGAATTCAATGGCTGGGTGGATGCATTAGATGTTTCAGCTACTCTCTTGGTCCCTCACCCAGATTTCAAAGGAGATAAGTACATGATTGATTTGGTCTTTTGGCCAAGTGTACCTGATAATTCTAGTCATTGGTAGGTATTTAATAATGACAACCAAATCATTACCTTCCTAGAACAAAAAGACAGCTTTGAATGGCTGAATTTTGAAGGTAGTGAACCTCAAAAGTGTGAAATAGCTCCTAAATCAAATGTAGACATAGGTGAGTTCTTGAAACTCAAAGGGAATAAGATTCCCAAAGGCTTGGTTTACCTTGAGAAGCTATTTGATAAGCATGAAGATTCATCAGATAGCAGCTAATGGATTCAAGCTCATCTCAATAGTTTGATCAAGTAAATCTGGGAACCAAGGAAGACCCCGAGATGGTGAACATTGAGAAATGTTGTACTCCTAAAGAGAATTTCAAGTTCACCTCTTTGCTCAATGAATACAGGGATGTCCTGGCGTACTCCTATGCTGACCTAAAATCACTTCGGCCTGACAAAATTTGACACAACATCCCTCTCAAGGCTGACTCAACACCTTCTAGGAAAAAGTCCAGGCATTATAATCCAAAAATATCAAGTACTATTTTATCTAAGATACAAAAAATGCTAAATTCTAAGATAATCTTTCCAATCCATCATTCCATATGGATTGCAATATAATACCTATAAGGAAGAAGAATGGTGAAATTCACCTTTGTGTGGATTTTAGAAATTTGAATCAGGCATCCTTGAAGGATAATTATCCTTTACCAATCATAGATCAAGTGCTGCAGATAGTGATGAGATTAGAGATGTTATCAATGCTAGATGGCTTCTCAAGATATAATTACGTCAAAGTTGGTGAAGCAGACTAGCATAAGACCACTTTCACCACACCCTGGGGCACGTTTGCATGTAGAAGAATGCATTTTGGCTTGATAAATGATGGTGCCACCTTCTAAAGAGCAATGGACCTTGCCTTCAAGGATGAGATGGGTAAGTTCATTGTATTTTATCTTGATGACTTAATTGTCTTCTCTAAGCATCACCTAGATCATGTGAGCCATTTACAACAAGTGCTAGAATGCTGCCACCAAAATGGCATTTCCTTAAACTCCAAGAAGTCATTTTTTGGAGTAACAGAGGGGAAACTTATCAGACACATTGCGTCCAAAGGAGGCATAAAAATTGACTCAGATAGAGTCAAGTCTATCCAAGAACATTCCTTGCCCACAAGCAAGACTGTCGTTCACTCTTTATTTGGAAAGGTGAATTTCTTACGAAGGTTCATCCCCAAGTTTGTCGAGAAGACTAGGCACATTGTAAACATGATAAAAGGAAAATCCACCTTTAGCTATACTAAAGAAGGTAAGTCGGCATTTGAGGATATCAAGATTGCCATTGCCCATGCTCCAATTTTGGCTTGTCCAGACTCTAGCAAAGAGTTCACCATTTACAGCTATGCTTCAGAACATACGCTTTTAATAATTTTGGTTTAATAGAATAAATAAGGTATGGAATCCCCATTTCCTTCATGAGTTGTCCTTCATTCCCTTACCACAAGGAAATGCTTGATTCTGCCTAATAACTCTTCTGCTTACTTTCCACAAGGGAACGGATAGGCATAATCAAGCAATAAGAACCTGGTGACTATCATCAAGAAGCTGGTGGATGACAACCAAAGGACTTCACATAAGGCATTGGTTGATGCTCTATGGGTAGACAGAATTAAACCCAAGAGGGCAATTGGTATGTCTCCCTTCCAACTTCTTTATGGTGTCAATGCTGAGATACCAATCACCTTGGAATTGCCAGCATTGAAATTGGATAAGGCGATTGAGGATCAAACGTATGAGAGCTCACTTGAGAAGAGGATCATATGCCCTGTTGAGCTGAATGAGTAGAGAACTGCACTGTTGGACCGAATTATTGCCCATCAAAGTCTGGTGAAGAAGCTCTTCAACCAAAAAGCAAAGAATCATGATTTCCAGATTGGAGATCAAGTCCTATTATGGGACAAGAGAAGAGAACCAAAGGGGATGCACGAAAAGTTTGATTCCCTATGGAGGGGACCTTTTAATATTCATCATCTCAATGGTAAAAATAGTTTCTTATTAAAGTATTAAAATGGCACTCTCTTTTCTCTACCTCATAATGGGCAACATCTGAAGCACTTCAACTCTTGAAGTATTGGATGAGTTCCCTTGTACATATGTATATTTGTTTAGTCTTTTATTTCTATTTTGTTCTTTTGTTTTCATTTTTTGGAGCCTTTCTTATTGGGTAGCATGACTCCATAGCCCAATGGCACACTTCAAGGCACTGGAGATTCTAGTTTCTACTCCACTTAGCTGTGTTTCAAGCTTCCAACTGAAGGTAGTTCCCCAACTGGAGCCAACTTTTGTCCCCAAAAATGTCACTCATTTTTGGGATAACCTATAGACTATTTTGGCCTTGCACAAACAAAAATCCTCTCTCCCCTTTTCAAAAAAATTTCTAAGCATTTAGGTTCTTCATTTCTCAAAGCTTTTTCAAAAATTTATGAACTCTGTAGGCTTGGAACTACAAATTTCATAGATGGTTTCTACAGAATTCACAAATAGATGTCTACGGACTCTTTCAAAGTTAGAGAAAACTATGAACTTGTCTTCTATGGACTCTGCATGCAGGCTCAAATCTACGGACTCTCAAGGTTGGTTTCTACAGACTCTACAGGAAAGAAATGGGTTCAACACTTAGCTGAATAACAAAGAATGAATCGATTGGACCATTGAATTGTTGAACCAAAGTTGGTTCAATTAGTTGGTTCAATTGGTAGGTTTAAGGGGCTACCCCACAGCCAAAGGAACAAGTGCCCTTACGAAGGGTGGTGAGCAAAAGCAGACAAAAATTGGAAATCCCTTGGGAGAATGGCTAAGTGTAAAAGGTTGAAATAATTCTTTCAGGTAGATTTTCCTCAAAAAAATGTTTAAGGCAAAATTCCTTCAGACTTTTTGTTTGAAGGAATTCACTCAGAGAGAAAGCTTGAAGAAATGGAAAAGAATAAATGGCTAAGTCACAGACACTTTCCTTCAGACATTTTATCTAAAGGAATTCTTTCGGGCTTTTTGCCCGATGGAAAAAGCCCACCAAGGAAGTCAAAGCTTGAAGTCCACCCAAACATCTCAAAGGATAAGTACCCTTGCAAGGGATCACTTGATGTCAAAAAAAGGACCTTTTCCAAGGACCTGAAGGGACACCTTCCCTTCAAGACATTCCAAAGACTGAATAAAGATGCAAAAAGGAATCTTCAAAGACTTGGACAAAAAGGGCTTCAAAGGATGAACTGAATGAACTGATTGAACCATTGAACTATTGAACCAAAAATTTTAATGAGTTCACAGGTTCAAAGGTTCAACCAGATCTTAGAAAGATAAAGGAAGCAATGATTGAGTGAGACATAGAATGAACCAATGAACCGATTGAACCTTAAACTGAAAGAGTTCAAAGTTCAATGGTTCATGGGTTCAAAGGTTCAAAGGTAGACTCTATCAAAGAGAGAAGCAACACACAGGTGGTTCAATAGATGGTTCAACCAAGGAGTAGGAAAGCGATTGAACTAGGAAGCGATGGAACAAAAGAGACAAAATGAACCAATGAACCAATGAAAATTCATAGGTTCAGAGGTTCAAGGTTCAACAAGGTTCAATTAGTAGAATGACAAACTCGTGAATGTCAAATTCAGAGTGACTGGCTAGCTGTTAACCTTCAATCGAGGAAAGACCCACAAATGCCAAATTGGCTACAATTATCTGTTGATTTTTGCAAACTCAAAAGGTGAACCTAGATGAATCTAAAGAGCCTAAGGTTGGGACATAGAGAAGGAAGAGACAAAGATGGAAACATGGTAGGAGTTATTTCCAGTAGGTGAAGTAGTTCACCAAGTAAATATTTGGGGCCTCCAAACATTGAAAGCACTGTCTGATTGTCCCCTTTGAGATAAAGGCAAAATAGACAATTACACAGCTAGCAGGTGATGGAATGAGCGATTTAGGCTAAGGAGTAGACAAAAGAGATGAACTAGCACACCATAGTTAAAGTAACTGCACTATTCCAGCATGACAAAATCAAGAATGCATCCAAGGCATTAATGTGCCAAATGGATCACCCCATGGGAAAAGGTGTCAGGCCTCTCTCTGCCTCTATATAATGCAATATTTTGTATCTTTGAAAGGGACTTTTTCATTTTTACAAGAGCAAAACTTTTCCCATTTTGAAAGAAGAAGACTAAGACTTTGAGCTCAGATTGTAATTTCATTTCATTTTATCTGAATGAGAAAGCAAGTTGTTTGCAGACTTTATGTTATTTTGACTGTGCTACTTTAGGAAATTGTTCTTATGTCTATTTCCTAGAAGCATTCTTATTTATTTAATTTGACAAGCAAAATTAGTGAAGGCAAAAAGGGAGGTGTCTTGAAAACCATTGTGAGAAGACTTTTTGCTTTCACAATTGTTTTCAGCATGTGTTTTTCCTTTCTTTCTGTGTTGAGGATTCTGGGATGACTTTGTGCCCCCATTATCCTTTGTGTTATACTCTTTGGGCAGTTGAGGTGGAAACTTTGTGTTCTATTTCATCCTACTAGATATTGCACTCTTTGTCACCAGTTACTTTCACTACCTAAAAGAAACTCCTGTTATTTCCTACAAGAACACTTCTGAAAGAAGAAAAGTGCCTTTAGTGTTTCCACCAAGATTTTCTCCTTTGTCTGTGAGCATCATTTCTAAAAGAAAAGAGATGGATGGTTTATTCTTCCCCCCATGTGTTATTTTCTACTTATTTATATTGTATATAGCTTGTACGTATCTATAGGGAACCTCCCCTTGATGAGAGGAGAGACTTGTCCCCTGTTGATGTAGTAAACTTACACAACTGGTTGACCAATCTTCCTTATGTGGTTGATCAGACCTATTTTGTTTATTAGTATGCTGATTGATAAAATATTCACCCAACAGTCACCACACCCATTTTTCCACATAAATCTCCTTATGCTATGGTTGATGTAACCTATTTTGTCCTCAGTCAGCTGGTGACAAAATATTCACCCCACAAGACTACACTTCATGAAGGTTTATATCAACCATTTTACTCTCTTCTAACATCAAATCACACCTATTACCAGCCTGTTGTTCTTAATGATTAATTTGAGCAAGATGAGAATGAGTTGAACATTGATTTGGAGGGTTTAAAAATTAAATTGAGGGAGTTTAAAATACTTTTGAAATAGCATCAAGCAATGCAACATCAATCTCATGTTCCTTAACAAGTCAAGAAGGTTTTTCCTTCTCCTTTAATTACCATCATGATCATTGTTAATGTCTTGATTCATAATTGTGATTTTAGTACTACTAAAACTCATTATTTTATTCCTAAAGAAATAGATGATGAGTTGAACTTGCAGTATGAGTTTGATCTTAGAGTTGAATTGTAATTATAAGGAAGATATGTAAACACTCTTGGCATTTCAAGAAACATAAAGGTGTCTTTTGATTTTCCTTCTTATCCTAATGTTAGAATCCCATAAGATATAATAGTTGCAGATGTGCAACCATAATTTTATCTATTCTAAGCTAATAACTTCATGTATAAGATCAGGGGAAGAGTGTCTAATGATATGTCTTAATTTATCTTCAAGTTTAACCCTGGTTGGAAAGGTCAAATTGAGTCAAAGATGTGTAAAAGTTTCATTTGTAGCTCCTCCCTCCAAGAAAACCAAACATTGATCATTCTCATCCTTCTACTCCTAAGTCTCGTCCCAAGATTACTAATCCTACTCAAGATCCTTCCATAGATTTATATTACAGTCCATATTGGACCAAAAACCTGAACTATGTCCTACCTAACCTTGATTGGAAGGAAAGTCTTATGCTTAGGTAGATTATGAAGAAGGATAATTGTGTTGAGAGAAATTCAAAAGGTCTTATAGGTTATTTCAATTATACATCTACCCTTCATGCTATAGCTTCTCATAAATTTCAAGATATACCAAAATTTGACAAGGTACTTGAAGGATTGCCATTTAGTACTTCTTCTCTATTGCCTTCACAACTCGAAAATTAGCTGATTGTTCTTAAGACCCTTCAAGAGTTAGAGAATGATGTTGCCATAGATGGGTTCCTTAGAAATATTAAAGATGATACCTCAAGCAAATATGATGAATATATTTTCATTATCACACCTCTTCACCCTAGTAGATCAGTTTTTGAGCTTGAGGAAGGAGCTGATGACATGAAGTAACAAATAGAGGTTTTGGGAGAAGAAGACACTTCAGCTGTAAGACAAAAAGAAGTAGACCCTGAGTGGATTGATGAATTTCCATGCTTCATGGAAGATTATTAAGATCAACTTGTAACTCAAGATGAAGAAGAGGTACTCATTATCCAACATGATGTTCCATAATACATTGGTAATAATGTTGATTAACTTCAAGTCCTTTCTATTGATCATGAAGAGTTGGAATTTTAGGATGACCTTGAGAAATTTTGCTTAATCTTGGATGATACATATTCACTTCATGAAGAGCTTGAGAAAATTTTAAAATAATATGTTACAACTAAACCTATTTAAATTCATGAAGCACCTCAACAAGAAGACAACGTCATATGGCAGTCTTATTTACACATGTTTGAAGAGTTCAAAGAGTAAGGTAAGCGTGGTTCATCTCAAGAAAATAAAATGCATATGATAGATGAATAATATAAGGTACTAAGAGAGGTAGTAATTTTTGAAGAACCTCTCCCATGCACTTAGTTGCTAGGATCACCAAAGTTTGATGGAGACCTTACTTTTCAAAATGAGCTTTATATTGATGAGATTGTAGCCTTTGATGCATTGATGGAATACACTAGCATGAAGGACCAAAATGAGACATGATGAAAGGAGAAAGATGAGTAAATGTATGTTGGAGACATGTTTTAATCTGATCCACTTGGATACATGCCAATCAAGGTGGCAAACAAGAAGGATGAGTCACCAAGTTCTTATTTTAACAAACCACTTGTTTGGCATCATGAGGTTTCTAATCATGGAAGAGACCTAAGAAGATTCCCCTTTGATCTGGGAGGGAGAATGACACATTAGGTTAGATGTACATAAGTAGTTTACTCCCTATTTTTTTGTGTTTCCTAAGTTCTTAGAGTACATGTGTGTGTCTTGTGTGTCTGCTTTGTTATTGTGTATGTCCTTTTCCTTTGTGTGATGGAGTTAGTCATCAATGTCTTGTTGATCAAAGGTTTGAGTCAATGGTCAAAGTATCTTATTTATATTATTCCTTAGATGACTCCATAAGCCCAATGGACTGATAAGGCTACTGGTCTAGTTAGTATAGCAGGCATACTACCCCCATGAGTCACCAATTTATTGACCAATTTTGACTTTTAGGTCAAAATAGGGCACCCATAGTTAAAAAACCTTCACTTTTAGGCATATAAATGGGTATAATATGTTTTAATAAGGTGTTTCATATGTCAATTAGTGTTAATTGATGTTGTACTAGCTTTGGTTAAGTGTTCTCTAGGTTTGTTTATAATTCTAAGTCTTTTTAAGGGGTCAAAATGGTACATTTAATGTTTTGCACGGGTTTATTGGGAAATTTACATGTGTAAAATAGTTTTATCATGTGACATGTGTCCTAAGATGTCTATATTAAGTGTCACTAACTGAAAATTTTAGGTTGTTTAGACAAAAAATAGTTTTCTTGGCCAAAGAGAGAGAAATGGGCACTTATATGACTTCCTTGAGAAGTGTGCCACTTGGAAAATGTGAAAATATGACTATTCACATTAATAAATCTCATTTACATGTTTTTTAAAATTTTTAAATTCAAATTTGAATCCAAAACCATGCATCTCTCTTTTTCTCCTTCTTGGCATAGTGAAGTCACTTGTAGGTTCTTGTTTAGTACAACTAACACAAAAGGCTTCAGGAAAAATGATTTTGGGGTCATATTATAAGCTATGAGGCCTTAAAATTAATATAATAATTTAAATAATTGGTTAAGTTTTATTCATGAACCATCCCTTCAAATTGGCTTATGCAAAACTAGTTATCAATTTGTGCATCCTCCATGTTTTCCTTTATTCTGAACAAGTCCATCCAATTAGTTGTTGAGATTGCTTCCAGATAATTTTGGTTTAATCCTATAATTAATTATACACTTTTTTTCATGTTTCAAGTGGTTTTTATGAGCTAACTAACTCAATTTTTAGGAAGATACACCAGTTTGTATTTTGAAGATTCTTCACCATTTGCAAGAATTGTGTGCATTGTTTTGGCTTCAGGAGATTGTGTTAGTGTATTTAACTTGTTTTTGTAGTAATATTTCTCTCCTATTAACCTTTACTCTTTATTATCTAATGCATTTTCATGATTTTTAAGCTCACATACCACACAACCAGTCATTCAACATGTTGACTGCCTTGTTCCAAGTGCTTGGAGGATAGATTCACATTGAGTGGGATGTTTCAATTCTTGTTTTATGCCTTAATAGGCTATAGGATATTAATTAAAACATTTTAAGTAGGTATGATGCCAAATTAAGTACTTATACAACACACATATTTCTCTATTTCTATCTACTGCCATGTACTCAATTTGTATACACCACAGGGGGTTTCCATGATCATATTATGTGATCCTAAGGACATTATTGGTGGTGTCAAATTCCCCAAGTAGATAAGAGTGAATTTTTAAATGTGAAGATAGGTTTTTAAATCATAAAAGGATCCAAGATAGTGTATATTTCCTACATTCTTCTTACTACCTATATAATAAAATGAGTGTCTACAGGTGGCATTAGCATTGGTAGAGGATTGAGAACACTTGCATGGAGAAGGTGGGAATGAATGATAATACTCATTCTTGGGTTTTTAATACAAAAAAATGTCTAAGAAAAAAATCTTGAGGGACTTAGTTGACAAATTGAGGAGAAGCCTATCTTCAAATAGAGATGACTGTGCTTTGGGATGTAATCCCTAAAACAATGAAACAGAGGCCTATGAGTTTTTAGAGTCAGTGAAAAATATAACTGAAATGAATTATAATGACTCCAAGTGATTTGGTATTGCATCCCTTACATAGAAATATCACTTTGAAAAACATATAATATTTAGTACCAATGGAAGACACCTATTGAGAGGCCCAAATATGCTCATAGATGCACTAGAATCAAGAAGTGAGGTTTACAAGTTTGAGCCTAAAAGTAGATTTTCTTCACAAAGTTACAAATGAAGTCTATGTTTCATATAGGTATGGATCCATATGATCCAATTGAAAATCCATGACATCATATCCTATGAATAAGGAAGACATGATATTATTATCCATCTCATGGACTTTCCCTATCCATACACATCCACAATGTGTACCTACAGCTAGCATAGAACTCAAGCTTGAAAAGTGTTATTTCCTTGTAATACGAGAATGGTAGAGGTTTTTGATTTTTAAGATGATGAAATTTTTATTCAAAGGTTAAAATAGATAGGTGATGACTTTCATATATTACCCACATCCACAATGTGGGCCTACAACCATTCTAAATGACTGGGACAAGTAGTGACATATAGAATCAGTTTGATAAGCCAAGTATGCATGAGGAAAAAGCCTCTAGAAACACTATTATTATGTTTAAATAATTTATCATGTTTCATATATATATATATATATATATATATATATATATAGACACACACACACACACACACACACACACACACACACACACACACACACACACACACACACACACACACACACACACACACACACATCATACCTAGCCAACCACTAAATGAAACCTATCAATCTTTTGAAGATAAAGTAGCTCAGTCCAAAATAGAGCCTCGAGGAGAAGTGTCTCAGTCCTAAAAATAGGCATTGTTTGAGCTCTAAATAAATATGTAGGTAATATATATATGGATTATACATTATATGACCCCAAAGGAGGTTTTAATAATGGATAAACATCATGATAAAATGGAGGGGACCCCTGTATTCACCTACAGGTAAAGTTACAGGTAGGGAACCTCAACCTAGGTATGGTTTTACAAAGAAGAGAAATCAGGTGTGTTTTAAAGGCTCCTAATAGGTGAGGTTGTTTAAATAATAATTGTGTAAATTTAATAAAATATCAAGGGATCTCCCCATACTGAAAATAAATTTAAAACAACCCTAAGGTCACCTATAACAAGAGATTTTAGGGAAGTTGGTTAATCAAGTAGAAAAGCTCAATTTATGAGCTCAAAAGTGCATAAAAATAGGATTGGAAAGGTTTAAATGTATAAATTAATTCTATGAGGGTATAAATGAGTTTTAAATTCTATTTTTTAATGTCAAACTAAACACAAGAAACCTACAAGCATAGTCAGAGAAAGGTGTCTCAGTCTTGATAATGAGATGAGAAAGATCCTTGGTTGACTAGTATCTCCAAGTATGAATGCAATCCAAACACTTTATAATGAACTATAAAGGTTTAAAAAGGTATATTATGATGTTTCAAAACTAAGTTAAAACCAAAAACACCTAAAGGACCTAAGGGAATTCAAGAGCATAAGGGATTCTTGGAGAGATAAAATAATAGAATGGTGGTTGGAGAAACCATATCATGAAATTTAAAAAGTATATGAACTTCCTATAGTGATCCATTAAGCAAAGGGAAAGCACCTTTCAAAGGCTAAACATAGTCCAAAACACAAACCCTATAAAATGTGCCTTCACTCATCTCTTTTAGAGGTGTTAGTTAGTTAAGGGGCCTATGGTTAGATTCAAGGGATAAAATTTTGTTTATATTACCCTTGTGACATGGATAAACACCTCATATATTCACTTTATCCTAGGAATATAGGATAGTGCCCTTTGTTTTATCTCAGACAGAGGGCACTCCCTTGGTGCATGAAGATTGCATCTTGAAGAGAAAGTGATAAAGAGTGAACCAAAAGGTAAAAGGAGAATTAAGGAGGTTTTTAGAGTTGAGTCACACCTAAATAATCATCAAAAATACCTTACAAATGAATGGATCTCAATGGGATGCTTTAGACTTCCCAAGGTTGTAGTCAACCCCATGTAGGCAAGGTCTAGACCTTGTGGCCAAATGAGGAGTCAGTCACATTTATGGCATGAGGTGAGAATTATAAATTATTGGATCATTTTTATGGATAAAATAAATCTAACAAGAAGATCCAAATCACTAGATGTTGCAGTCAGGCCTACTTACTAAGACTAAACCTAATAAGCAAAGGTGTAGCCATTCACACTTCCAACATGAAACCTAATTTATATCCTATGGATACATGTCCATGAGATCACGAAAGATGTTTTAAATCCTGTGGAGGTTAGGTAAACCATAAAAAAGTTCATTTTTAACTCAATAATCAACTCAAACTTACAAAATGAGGAAAACAAATGAGATAGGCCATTTTCCAATGCTCACATCTTTCATGAGATTATGCATGGGAGACAGATGAGTTAGTGGATGTTATTATGGGTCATATAGGCCACATTATTGGAATTTTTTCTCAACTTGGATGTCAATATTTTATGAATCATCTTTAATACCCAAAACTACTCTAAAACCCTTACAAACCCTTAGATAGGACCAGCCTTGAGAAATTAAAATATAAAGCTAATATAAGGGCATAGTCTGATTAGGAAAGTTATTTTAAGTTGAAAATAAATCACCTAATATCCTTCCCATGCTAGCTATATGTATAGAATTATATAGACAAGGGTAGAAATAAGTTTTTTCTCACTATTTTACGTGTTGTACAAGATACAAGATGAATTAGGAGATGAAAAAAAGTTTGGGTTGAATATTTACACTTTAGATAACTCCCAATATTAATTTAATTTCATGAATAAATTCATAAGTGCCCCAAATAGGTCCTTACATTTAGATAGTCAAATATAGCCTATTGAGCAAGCTAGAGAAGAGAGAGGAAAGCTTCACTTGAAGTGATTTTAAGGTGCCCTTGATGATTCCAAGGTCATGGAGGGTATTTAAAATTTTCACTCACTCCCTCCCATGGATTTTCATGGATAACTGAAGCCAAGTGTGCAGGGTTTCTGAAAAGGCAGTTTTCAGGACAACAGATGATGATGGCTCCTTTTAAGTTGATTCCAAAAGGATAGGCATGAAAAAAATACATGAAAAATCATTTCTAAGAGTGTATCCTTTCATTACAATCATTATACCTCCCTAGATTAGTTACAATATGTTCAAATAAGCCTAATCATGAAGGTAGTTTTTTTGTGCACAAGGAGTCTTGTGCCACTTGCATAACTTTGATGACTTGTATGGACACTTGGACTTCTATAACTTGCATGGTTAATCCCACATCTATATCACATGCACAAGTAACTCCTTGGATCAGATTGACAAGTTTCCTAGTAACCCTTATACTTCTCTCTTTCTCTCTCTCTCTTAAACTCTTTAAGAGTTGGCCATTTTGGCATTGTATTCCATCCTCCACCTAGGTATGGTGAAGCCCTACCACTTTATGATACCTTTGATAAATAATATGACTGAGTTATACCTCATTTCATGGCTTCATGTAGTGCTAAGTTTCAATTAGTTAATCTAGTCAAGTGTAGATATGCATCACCTTGACTTATTGTCCTTCTTGTCTTGCCTCATGTAGTTTTGCTCACTATTTCAGGCTATAGTTGGTGTCATTAATAGAATTTGATGAGTTGGAAAGTGAACTAGTATTCCTCTTCAATCTCACTATGATTTACCCTTCTATGAAACATTTATGCAATAGACCCTTATGAGATTAGTGTATGTTCATTTTGTCTTGTTGTCTTTAGTGCACTAGTCAATATGTGTGTGAGTGATCAACTAGTTTGGTGCATCACCATATTAGTTATATTCATTTTAGTTCCTTATAAATCTTTTCATAAAAATAATTAAATTAGGTGATAAGCCTTTAAAGAAGAATCTAGGGAGCTAGCCCTAATAAACTAGAGATTCATCTCTCTTACAAGTTCCCCACAACTTAAGAGATGATTCAAAGTTGTATCAAATTGTAGGATGTTGAACAGAGTGTCCTAGGGTGCACAATTTGATGCCAATAGTTACCACCCTTCCTCTTGATATCTCTAACCCACTAACCACCACTTCATTCCAAATCTTGGTGGTTTCCATACTTTCTACAGTTCCACCAATTAGTACCAAAGTTACCTCCTATCCTCTACCTACCAACCCAACCATACCTCCAACCTAACCTATGTTAATCCTTCAATAGGTGCCCATTGGACCAAACCTAAGCTACATACCTAAACCCTAAGGGTATTTACCTCTACATTCCACCCAACCAGTTATTTCCACATATCCATATGCGGCATCATCCCAACCACCCATGTCTACATACCAATATATGGTAGCTTCTCAACCTCCCACTAGTTATCCATATGTTGAACATACCTAACCTTAGCAAAATACACCTTACAACTTTGGAGGTGTAAAAGCATAGACCGATCTAGTAAAGATGTTGATGGACAAAATTACTACTTTAGAGTCATCTATTTTTAGTTCCCATAACCTCTTATCATACAACTAAATATACAACAAACCAATTCATCCATTTGTACCCATTTGACCTTATCTTCCTCAATGGGAATTTCTAAAATTTTCAAAATTTTAGCGCAAGGAAGACCCTAAAAAAATTTGAGAGCATTTAGGCATTCTTGTTATTTTATTGCCTATGATGATGCTCTCCTTCTCACATTTCCCATATCTCTATCAGGTCTAACACTTGATTGATACAGTGTTATTATAAAGCATTCCCTCTTTTCTTTTTCCCAATTGACTCAAACTTTCTTAGACCAATTTTCCATAAACATATCTAGGAAGGTTTCCATCACTAATCTCTATTTCATTCAGAAATTTGATGATGAGTCCTATGCTAACTTCGTATCCTATTAGATAAGTTTGATAAACCAACTGTGTTTATCTCTACCCCAGCTTGATTTAATTGAGCTTTTCACTTAGGTATGTACCAAAAACATTTCATCTACTTTATGGGTTCAGAGCTTCAGGACCTTTGATGAGGCTTTCACCATGGTATGAAAACTAGAGAATAAAGCCTCATATGAGGGAAAACTAAAATTGATAAAAAAGAATTCCACCTTTAAATCAAATGAGGCTTCCTCCTCCAAACCCAACAATCAAACCAACACTAACACCAAAAACAAGGGAACCATAAATGCAATTGTCCTCAAAACCACTCCCCCACTAGTTGTTACCAACCCAACTCTTCCATTTCCTCTAATTAAAACACTAGAAACCCAAACCACAAAAACCAAAAGCAATTTACTCCACTAGGGGAGTCATATGTTTCAGTTTTGGAGAATTTTTTGAAAGCAAATATCATACAACTTCCTCTGATCAAACCTCTATAGTAATTTGATTCCTCTCATCCTATACTTGGTTGGTCTAAGGAGAATAAATTGTGTGCCTTCCACTATGTTATTAGACATGATGTTAGTAGGTGCAATACCTTTAATAATGTCATCCAAAATCTCATTGACAAGGGGGAACTTGTACTGGATAAACCTAATGCACCCCCAAACTAATCACTTGACATATTTAGAAAACCATTTCACAAACATGATCTATTTGTAAACAATAAAAATAGTAAAATAAAATCCTCTCACACCCATGAGGTCCATACTGTCAATATGGTTCTTGGTGTGCTCATTGTTGAAGCACCCATTACCCAAACCACTCCTTTTCCCCATCCACATGTCGAGTTAGTGGATTCTCCAACCTATCCTTTGATATACACTAGAGAAGGCAACCATTACCCACTCTACCTTTCTCCTCTATCATACAACAATCCACTCTTCCTTCAAAGATAATTCCTAAGGAAGAAACCACCTTGCCTACACTTCCCATCAAGGAATCACCTTCCTAGATGTTTGAACCTTTTAATGAGGAAAAGGATAAGGTAATCAATCCCCTCTCTCAACCTATGGGATTATTATTTGAGTCCACTGCTAAGGGAACCAAACCCATCTATAAACCTTTCTCTAGACTAGTTTAAAACTTGGAGTTCATATCCCAACCTAATTTGGATTAGGCCACATTTTGGCAATAACTTATGCTTCCTTATTTAACCAAGTAAGATTCCTCAACCATAACTTTGCCAAAACAACATACCACCTTCATTATTGAACCCACCATCATCACAACTGACCCATTGGAAATTTATACCAACCAAACCCACCCAGAATAACCAAGTTACCTCTTACCATTCCTACCAAGACCACCAAAAGTCTTGGCATTCTTCCTAATCAGAACCTTACTTACCCATCATTAAAGTTGGATTTAAGCCCAATAATTACACCAAATAAATCCCAAACTAAACCAACAAAGAGGGTTAAACCACCCAAGATCCCAAAACCTAAATCTTTACCTCCCCTCTCCACTTTACCTTCTATTTCGGGACCTCACCCTTCTACCTTTGTAAGGAAACCAACCATCCTAGACAAAACCCAAATCCAGCCACCATTTTTGGTTACACCATCACTCCTACTTTCATCCTCACCTATTTTCACCAAACCTTCTATAACCAAACCTCCTACTTATTAGGCATCTACCCCAACACCTTTTACCTCTAAGCCATCCACTCTAAGTGATCTATACCAAAACCATCCACCAAGAATTCCCCTTCACCCAAATCTCATACCATCAAGCCTAATCATAAAAGGGCTTCCACATAAACTACCAAACCTAAGACCTCCACACCCTTATCACCTTTACTTGAGTCCTACTTAACCATCCTATAAAGGTTGTTGCAAGCATCTTGCTTAACCTAGCCACCTATCAAACCATTTAACCCACATAGTCCTAAACCATCCTAGTATAATGACAAATTAGTATGCTCATACCATAGAACCCTTGGCATGATATGGAGAAATGTAAGGCTCTCTAAGTATTAATCCATTGACTATATCATGAAGATGACTTATTGTCAGATGAACCTCTTATGAGTGCACCATTGATCCAAAAACCAAGAGCCATAAACCAACACTTACCTACTCCCCCACTCTCACCTCAAAGTGAATAAGAATTAAAGGAATCCTATAACTTGGATCTTTCCCAAATCCATAACATCCATGTGGTCACATGATCATAAGCTCAAGAAAAAGATAAGGGAAGACAAAGGTGTCCATTCCATGGATATATCCCTCTTCCACCACCCAATCACCCAACCAACACCAAGAACCTTTACCTTCAACAGAACCCAAGGTGTCCATCTTGGGTACCTCCCAATCTATCCCTTCTGAGTCAATGTAATGAGTAGTTATGAATCAACTTAACCAAATTCTAGTGAAGATGAGTTTATATGAACTAATCAGTACTCACCCCATCACTACCAAGCAATGATAGAGGCTATGTAATCCATAGAGGTTTGACTAGAAGACCCACAACATTTAGCAACCTTTGTCAAAGCTCTTCAACTTTCCAACCTTGTTACCTTTAAGGATTCAAAAATACCCTACATCCATCCAAATGATCCATATTCTCCCCTCTTCATTACCATATAATTAATCAAACCTACATCAAGAGGGTTATGATTTACGGAAGATCTAGCATCAACATTATCTCCTCCCATGTATATGACCAGATCAAATTACTAGAGAACATTATGTCATAAACCTTAGCGGTACTCCAATTATTCAATGACACAATGGCCACAACTTTAGTAACTATTGTCCTTCACATTCATCTAGGACCCCACATGCTTCCTAAGCTCTTCTACATAGTATAAGGTGAGTTCAAATACAATGTTTTGTTGGAATGCCCTTGGATTCATTCCATGGGATATGTGTCATCCACCCTAAACCAATGCATCAAATTTGAAAATGAAGGTCAAGTTGTTACCATACAATTTGAATTGATTCCTTTTACATCATGTAACATGATGTATCAATCCAATGGTGTTCTCCTTACTCCATCCAATAATCCTTAATCAATAAAAGATGAATCCCCATCTTATTCTACCAATGAAGCATCCACTAGTTCATCTATCCCTTCCACACAAATCCCCACAACATACCATTTGGAATCAACCTTCCAACATCTTTTATTGGGGGAGTATTTCCTTTTGACACTAGATGTTTTTCCTACTCCCCAAGAGTATGGGAATATTGACCAACCTAGTTATGACCCTAATATTGGAGCCATTATTTCTTTCAAGCCCTCAACTTGTCAAACCAATATTGTCTATGGGGGACTTGATAAACCCCTTGACACTTTTTCCACCTCTTTTTCACCTCGAGCATTCACCTCTAGTTTCTCATATTTGGACAAACTAGAGTTTCCCAAGACATACCTCTATAGGTGTGCTTGAAAGGGATTTCATCTAGGTTGGTATGAACATGGACCACATGAGTTACTTCCAATCAAGACCCAAAATCTTCATGAAAATCATGGCCTCAGTTTCACACCACCTAAAAAGCAAACCAACCTACCTCCCATCACCATTGTTAAGGAAGATGTCCAATCCTCACCAACCCCTTCTCCATTAGAATGTGAGGAGTTTTATTTCATCCCAAATAATTTTTTTCATCAACATGATTATCCGCAGACCCTTGACTTATCAAAAGAATAGGGCAACCATGACTATTCCTTTGACTCATCTTGAGATGGTATCAAATAACTCTCTTATCATTAATACCATTTAATGTCAAGATGATGATTCTATTCTCACCTATTTTGGTGCAAAATATTACTCTATCCACAAATATCTCCCTCGTAAGACTTTAAATATGTTGAATGAATCCACCATGGATTTCAACTTAGGCACTTAGGATAACCTGTGAATTATCAAAATTGGACAATCTCTAGACTCCATAGAGTGTCTAAAATTCTCTTCTTTTCTACAAGACAATAACATAGCATTTGGTTGGTCTTACAATGACATGCCAAGAATCAACCCTACCATCACCACCCATAACATAGTCACTATCTGTGATGCTAAACCTATTCGGCAAAAGATTTTGTCGAATGTACCCTCACATATCCCTTATTGTTAAAGAAGAACTCTAGCATCTCCTTTTAGTCAATTTCATCCAACCCATTGATTATCCACAATGGGTCTCTAATGTCATCCCTATCACCAAAGCAACAGGGGGAATTCACATTTGCATAGATTTCCATGACCATAATCTAGCTTGTCTAAAGGATGACTTCCCTTTGACAAGCATTGAATAGCTTATTTATCTTACATCTAGCCATGATATGTTATCTCTTATGGATGGTTTATTGGGCTAAAACTAGATCCTAATCACCATTGAAGATAAGCATAAAACTACCTTTATCACTCTTTGGGGAACTTTTTGTTATAGGGTCATGCCTTTTGGTCTGAATAATATTGGTGTAATATACTCGCACACTATAACCTACATATTCCATGATCTTATTCACAAAATCATAGAGGACTATGTGGAAAACCTCCTTGGGAAGTCCAAATATCATAAAGATCATTTGGCCATTCTTAAGATTATCTTTAAACTCCTCATCCATTACCATATCCACCTGAACCCCAAAAAGTGTATTTTTAGGGTCTTGTTAGGAAAAATTCTTAGATTAATTATCTCTCTTTATGAAATCAAAGTCAATCCCACCAAATTCAAATCAATTATTGACATGCCACCTATCAAGCTCAAGCAACTCTGCAACTTGTAAGGGAAGCTTCAATCTATATGTCGCTTCATCTCTTAGTTATCTGATAGATGCCAACCTTTTCACCACTTTTTGAAGAAAGATATATATTTTAAATGAAACCAAGATTATCAAAAGTAATTTTATTTACTTAAGGACTAATTTATTTCTCCACCCATTCTCATTCCTTCAAAAGAGGATCAACATTTTTTCCTATATATATCTGCCACTGACCACTCTTTAGGGGCAATGCTTATGCACCATGATGATAAGCATAAATACTAAGACATCTACTACATAATCTGAATGCTTATAGATTATGATACACAACATACTCATACTAATAAAATTTTGATCACCTTGATACTTATGGCCACCAAACTCCATCATTACATTCTTAACCACAAGACCTTTGTCATCACTAACACCAACCCACTCAAGTACATGCACTCCAAGCCATACTAAAATTAGTGTATAGATAAGTGGCTCATGACTTTAGCTAAGTTTGACCTTAAATTCCTCCAACAAAATTCAATTAAAGGATAAGTCATTGCTAACCAATTGGCCGATGCACCTTTAGCAGACAATCAACCTTATCCTCTCAAGTTTCTTAATGAATCCATCACAACCCTTTCTCAAGTAGACTTTACCTATCAAGTGAACATGATATTAGATGGATCAAAGTGTCAACATGGTGGGGGAGATGGCATCATCCTTATCCCCCTTCATTTTGAACCTCTTCCTTTATCCTTCAAGCTATATTTTGAATGTACTAATAATATGGCTGAGTATGAAGCCCTAGTGATAGGTCTCTAGACTGCTTTAGCCTTAAGAGTCAAAATAATTAGCATATTTGGTGACTCCCAAATCATGGTCAATCAAATAAATGGTTCTTAATAGTGTAATAATGATTTTTACAATATTATAAATAAGTAGTGGAGGTGTTATTAATTTCATTTGATCACTACCTTATCTAAGCCACTCCATGATCTACAAACAAGTTTGCCGATACAATAGCTTCTCTCACTTCCTAGATCCCATCTATACCCTCTAAATATAATATATCTATCATTATCCATTTACTTATATATATTTATTATATCAAATTAGACTCTCCTACTGTGATTTAGGAATTTGACTTAAGAGAGTATGGTTAGTATCGTGTTAGTGTCAAAATGAAAACAAAATGAAAGAAACAAAGTAACTAGCATAACATCTCTAGACCTAGACACTATTGAGACATTAGTTAACAAAAATGAATAAAAAACACAACTAAAATTCAAAATAAACCTTATTTTACCTTTCTTGGATGCTCCAAAATTCTTATTGTAGTGCCTTGCTCAGCTTGTGCTCATGAAGTCTTCATCAAAGGAGGCTTGGCTATCTCCTCTTCTCCTTGGCACCTTGTGGCTTTGGATTGGCTTGGCTTGGAATAAATTTGGCATGGTAAAACTAATTGAAATGGATTTTTGAATCATTTTTGAATTATAAATTTTCATTCTCAAGACTTAAAAATGACATTCATAGCCTCTCTATTTATAGGTTTTGAAAAATGGCTAGAATCAACTTGAACCATCCATCTCAAGATTGAGATGTGTGGCTAAGGATTAATATAATTTTGAAATTAAAATTAATAAATAGGCTCATAAATATTTGGGATAGAGGAGAAATTAAGAGGCATGGAGGGCATTGATGAGGCATGGGAGGCATGAATCTTGCTATTTGTGGCGTTTATGGCCTAGGGATGTCTTCCCAAGAAAAGAGGTCACCTAATGATGTAGATATTCAATATTCATTTCAAAAAGTAAGTATTCAAAAAATTTCCATGGAATTATTAATTAGGATCTAATTTCATTTTATTATCTCTTGAGAATTATTAAGCACTTTGTGCACAAATTACTCAAATTGACCAGAATGCCTTGTTATTGGTCTAAAATTTGACTGGATTGGAATTGGAAGTTGATGTCAGATGAATTGGATCCATTATCTCATTTAGGATGTTACCAATATAGAATAAAAAAGTCACATGTCTCATTCAATATATTTAATGGGAAAGAGAAATCTAGAGCACTCAGGTGCAAAATTGGCATTTTGACTCTAAATGATCTGATCAAAGTTAGCTGGCCCATAAATTGCATTGCCCCATTTAGGGATACCCTGGCTAAAATTGGCACTTGAATATGTTAGTTTCACATAATTTAGCATGTTTTAGTATTTTTAGGCCAAATTGTGCATTTTGGTAAGAATAAATCAAAATCCTTGTTGGAGGTCATTGGTGGCCAGATTTAGGTGTCTACACCTACCATCTTCAATGTGGAGGAGACCTAACCCAACCTTTGAATATATTAACCTTGCCATCATCCCTTCCAACATTTCTAGTAATGCTCTAATAAATTTTATTCATATCACCTCACATTATACCATACTGGGGAGAATTATTTATAAACTTAGCTTTGATGGTCTCCTCTTTTATTTCCTACACAGTCATGAAGCCTATCATGCTATCATGGAAATGCATGATGGGATTTGTGGAGAACACTTTAATGGTATAGTTATTGTTAAATGTATCCTTTGCCTTGGATACTACTATCCTAATCTCAACCAAGATTATTGTGATTATGTGAATAAGTGTTTTAAATGTCAACAACATGTTAATTTACATCATGCCCCTAGCCATAGTCTCCAAGTATCCAAGTATTTATAGCCCTTATTGTAATGGGGTCTAGATATTATTAGAGAAATTAACCCCCATTCCTCATAGTAACATCATTCTATCATCACTAGAATAAAATATTTCACCAAATGGGTAGATTTTGCCCCTCTCATTTTAACCAAGACCAAAAATATCATCGACTTTATTAACCATAAAATTATCTACCATTTTGGTGTCCCATAAAAAATTATCACTGATAATGGTAAATATTTTAAGAAGAAGAAAGTATAAGGTCTTTGTGATGCATTTTACATTAAGTTAAGTTTATCATCACCTTATCATCCACAAGTTAATGGATAGGTCAAAGCTTTTAATAAGACTTTTAACAACATGCTAACTAAAACGGTTAATGTATTTGGTTGGGATTAGAATTTACACATTCCCTTTTCCTTATGGGCATATCGTACTAGCATTCTAACCCCTACAGGTGCTACCCCTTTCTCTCTTAGTTTACAACAGAGGTTGTCTTACCTCTCAAAGTCTAAATTCCCTCTCTTTACATATCCCTATAAGATATCATTCCTGAGGGTGATTATCATCAAGAGTGTTTATCCCAACTCAAGTTTCATCTTGAATGCCATTTATCCACACTTACCCATCTTTTTGTCTATCAAGAGTGAATCAAGCATGCTTATAACAAACACCTCAAAGTGAAAGAATTCAACATCATAGACCTCATCCTAAAGGAAAATCAACATGTTACCAATATGGAGAAAAGAAAGTGGGGAAATTTTTCTTTCAATTTACTTGGACCTTATATCATAATGCACAAGTATAGATCATTATCTTACCAGTTATCCTGTCTTGAGGGGAATCTAGAACTTGATCCCTTCAATGCTTTGCATCTACATCATTTATTTTGTTAAACAAGATAAAACTCACCTTTTGTCCAACTTAAGCTTGTCCTTTATTTTCTTTCCACCTTCATCTCCTTATTTTTAAAGACAATTGATTAAATTAGAATCATGTGATTATTCATCATAACCTTAGCTTGATCTTGAACATGGGTACCATGGATCTACCCATATCATGATTATCGTGGTACTTTTTATCTCTTTATAGGACATATTTCTATGGTCATTATCACTTAAATCTCCTTTACCCACTCATTAACCTTCTTGTGATTTAGGTCTACCTTTATAAAGGTAAACCTTTAAGCTCATATAAGCAATTCTATGTCATCAAAAAAAAAAGGGAACAATAATATCCTATGGGTCATTTGTAACATTCATAGACTACTCCTTTGAAGGACAGATGCCAAAACATATCAAAATTGATCAAATAAGGTATATTAATCCTTTGAAGGACAAATATAAAGAGCCTTAAATATATCTCATAAACTTAGACCACCTCTTGGAAGGATGGCTGAGTAAATCATTTATCAAAAAAATCAAGATCTTGGAAGCTTCTTGAATCGAACAGCTTCCCCAAACCTATCAAATTATCAATAGACCTATTATCAAAATAAAAATAAAAATAAAAAGCAAAAATAATTTTGGAAGCTTAAATTGGATTTCATAATTATACTTCTTACATCGATCAGTCTACACCTTATATGACATGGACTTGTTTATATTGGCTCTTTGGTAACCTACACAAGAGGCATGCTAGTCTCATAAGAAGGTTCCATCATCAATCACCTCCAAATTATACCCTCTATAAGTAAGCGATTTTTGAGATTACTTGACACTGGGTGGTCAAGAAAGTTTTTAATCGACTAATGAATGCTAATGCGAAGCATTTAAAGGGATTATATTCATAAGATGATCTAACTTAAGTTTGTCTCAGTCCTTGCCAATGAATAAGCATCGTGCCTTCTTCTTATTTCTCTCATACTTACTTGTTGATACATTAATTAAGACATTTATATTTTGATTGTATTATCTTTTTTCACATTTTGTTTTGTTATCCAACTTACTCTTTTTGTTTTAAGATTACTTCACCTTCATCTAAACAAATGCAATTCATTAAAAACATTTAATTGTTAACCATATGTTTTATTTAGTGATTGTCTTCTTACCTTATTTGTTTAAGTGTTTTTAATTATAAGAACATTTTAATGAATTAAACTTATCATACATAAAACATCATCTAGCGATCAATCACATAACATAACCATCTATCATATCTACCACAATTTAATCATACATGAAAAATGAATGAGTCATTCACATATGTTGTCCACCACATGTCTAATCTAGATGAGGAAGTGTAGAATCATTAATCTAAAAAATGAGCATAATCATCATGAACATAATCATATCAACATCATAACATCATAACCATAACCACAACATGAACATAGTCATCCATAACCATGACAATAATCGCAAACATTATAGCCATGTCCAACAAAACATAACATGCTAATCATCATCACATAAATAATAACCATAAAATATCAACATCATAATGAGCATAGATCATAAAAATAGTCAAAAATAAACCATAACCACATCATAATCATCATCATATCATAAAAAACATCCATCAATATTGAATATCATCATGAGCATAAATTAAATAGCCACATCATCACATGCCTAGCTAGGTGAGCACACATAAACCATAACAGCATAATCATCATAACATCACATAAAAAACATCACATCCATAGCCATCCACACAAACCATAAACCATGATCACCTCTATATATCATGATCTCATAATCAAAATAATGATGATATATATAATAATGTACATGTCTCTCAACAAGGTATATACATCTCACTACATTGGATTGCAGGCCAGTATCAAATTCATATAATAAATCAAAATAAAATGTATCATATAAGTCTAAGACCCTAGATCACCACTACCTCTTGGAACCTACCCACCTCTTGAGCCTACCTATCCACCTATAGATGCAGCCCACTAACTTGGTGTTACACTGTTTGCCCCTCTGATGATCCCTACTTTATACTCACCCCATCTAGTCTCATCTAGAAGACATGTGAAAAATAAGGCCTCATAATAACTCAACTCCTCCATTATCACTACATATCTCACCATATAAATAGCCCCTGGTGGTCTTTCAAGTGCTTGTACTCACCCTCCTACCTATCTAAGAGAATATCTCTTCTATATAACCATGGTTAACTGAGATCTAGATTGATCCCTCTCTAATAAGAATGGCCACTTGGCCCTATGCTGCATCCATCTCTTGGGTCATAATTGGTAAGGATGAATGCGATACATCTAGTGTCACATGTGCTTAGTCCCTCTCAGTGATTAGTGACTATCTATCCAGGGCATCCTCATCTCTCTGATCACTACCCCCACCTCTGTATCCACATCCATGTCCTAATGCCCATCATCACCTCCAAAAATAGTTAAATCATAATGTGCCTGAAACCATGTGGGATATTCCTCTATGATTATTACATCATCAATATCTACCCTTAATGGTAGAAGCTCATGATCAATGAACACATCCTCTAGATCTATAGTGGGTAGTGTATATTCTACATCCTCCCACTAGTATCTTAGAAACTCACTTGCAGTATCCTGCATGAGTCTAAACTACCTCTTCACCCTATCAAATGGGATAGGCTCAACCTTATGATCTCTCCTCCTGTTAATCAACTGGTTGCTCTATAATGATAAAGTGTGTCTGGCATAGCTCACCCATGTTATGAATCTAACATATGGGCACCAAATCACATCTCCCACAACCAGTGCCTCTAGATTGTCTCAGTAATAGTCCCTCCTTTTCATCCTATGAGAGTGTAATTACCTCTCCACCTTGTACAAATGACTTTGAATTCAATATGCACAAAACCATGCCATGACACTCTGACTGGTTGAAGTACCCTAATGTGCTCATAGGCATAATAATGTAACACAACACCAACGTTGATCCCATATCTCCTGTGGGTATGGTTTCCCCATACCTCCTAATAGATTTGAACTAATAATGTAGGTTCCCACATAAATACCATATGATCTAACCATATATCTCCAATAACCCCCAAAAATAAGTAAAAAAATTGCCCACTTATCGAATCTGGTAGTGCATAACATGTAACAATGATCATCATCATCATTAAAAACCAATAGTGTCCCTATCTCAATGATACAAAGGTGTGTGGTGAAATATTATTGAATCAACTTGAAATAATGAGGTCCTCTCTATACAGGTGATCTATATGCCCATCCTACTCATTAGTTCTAATATGGTATATCGGCTCACCCTATATACGTAGTTGTACTATCTAGTGGATGCACTCTAGCATAATAGTGATCTCACAAGTTGTAAGCATGAATTTGTTAGTGTAAGGGTCCCATCTTTTGATGAGTTCCACTAACATGGATACATCCTAGGACACATGATTATAGTACCTCATGCCTTCAAGGCCCACATCCATCATATAATCTAAATCCATGTTAGTCATGCCTCAACATACCTTGTCGAGTATCTAGGGCACTTGATTATACATCTAAGAATGTACTGGTACATTAGTTTACATATTCCATCAAACATTGCCTATGAATTCAACCTTTTACCTCTACCTCCTACATTCACCTAGTCTGATCTAAATTCAAGACTCATCTTAAACCAAATCCTACCTACAACACATTAAACCTTCTACCCTAACTTCACCCCATATAAAAATCCTACCCCTAACCTAAAATCTTAACTCATACCCTTAACCGTTACCTTCTACCACAACATTACCCTATTTCTAAACCTTTTCATAACCACCAATATTCAAGGGTTGATTGATGATTGTTCTTTTTGAAACTCTCACTGATCCACCATCAATCATCAATGATTAGGTGGATGACCATCGATGGTCTACATAGTGATCATTTGGTGGTTTCTTATTGACCATCACCAATTGATAGCAACTACTAATGGTCACTGTGTAGTGACTGTCAGTTATCTTCAAGTCCTAGGGCTTGACAAAACTACTTACAAACAGTAAAAAATGCTAATAATTCCTAACTTATCTACACTAACTACCCTTTTTCATCATTCACAACACCATTCTACCCACCTACTATTAAATATCTTACTTGATTCTCAAAAATAACAAAAAAAACCCTAAACTTAACCTTGGGTATAAACAAACAACACAAATTTCAACCAAACAAGGAAATAATTGCAAATTAAAATCTAAACTACCAATTCAATGACAATTCCTACCTCATTCTTTGACCATCAATGTGAAGGCTCCCTCATAACTACTACCACTTGGCCTTATACTCTACCTTAACCTTTCCACATCCTCAATCGACCTTAGTCAACCTTGGTCAACATAACCACTCACCCAACACTCACTCACAATCTAACCGTCACCATTAATCTTTACTCAGAGAAACTTTATATTTTTGTAGGTCACGAATGCACAAATGAGCAAATAAAAATCCTTAGTGGACCTTTTACCATCACCCTTTATGGGCTGATGCATGACCACTTAAGGTCACTTGGTGACTTCCAATAGTCAACCTTGACCATCGATGGTCAACCCACCTTGGTTTTTTTTAACCCTACCCTACCCCATCATCACAACCCATACTCAATATATTTTCTACAACCTTACCCCAACCCTATATACCATTGGAGATTACCTTTTCCACCAACCACACAACCATATAACCTCATAATTAGTCATTTTGGCTTGACTTTCACATGTTTTGTAATGACCTTGCTTTAGTCATTTTAACCACAATGACTAAATTGCCATGCTAAACATTCTGAACTTGCACTACTTTTTGTGTGTCAACCATTTATGTCTTCCCAAGATCACTTCCTACTTTGGATACCTACGACTACAATGACCTTGTCTAGGGGACTTATGTTTATAATTACATCCAAACTACCATACCTAAATATGATCAGTTGGTCTAATTGTCACGTATCCTTCTAATGCCACCTTATTTTACTACCTCAACTATGGTAACCTAATCTATGCATGATCTATGCTATCACATTTTGTGCACCTATTTTCACTTCAATTCCTGACCTCACACTAACTTTATCACCTACTTAACTGATTATCATACCTGTACCCAATTCCATTTTACCTCATCACTTCCTAGTTTGAGGGGGAAAACCTCCTCCCATACTCGAGGCAACCAAACCTTTGAAAGACCTTCCATTTTTTATTTTATATCTTGTTGATAGAAACTACATAACAAAAAGGGGAAAATGTAGACACTATAAATCCATACACTATGGTTCTAGACGTCACACTGACCCTTGGATCACCCTTAGACCCCCTTGGGACCATTTCAAAACTTTTCAACTACCAAACCTAAGTCACAATGGCTAAGCTTAGTCATTTTACCTTTGTCCTCTCGATCATCAAAGATTGACCCATAACTATTGATGGTTAGCCTTGACTATCGATGGTTAACCTTTAACCAACTCAAGGGTTAACTTTCACTCAAATACAACTTGTTTTTTTTATTTTTACATATTTGATCTATGTGCATAATCAATGCATGTTAAGGCTAAAGTTAGATATCTTGTTGAACCTACTATTTGAACCTATTTTTTCACTACGCCATTTCTTATATATAAAGAGAGGAAGAGGTGAAAGGAGAGAAATAATCAGCTTCTTTCACTAGAGATCAAAACTTTTTGTGCAAGTATCCTTAATTCTTTGATGAATCCAAGAAAGCTTCCAGCAAACCATTGACCATGACAAAGATCAAAAGTATTGATCATCAATCAAAAGCTAAGCTTTCATTATTTTTCCAAAATTGCTCCAAGGTCTACAATAAGTTTTTAGCCACTCACCTCAACATTCTTCAGATAAACAAAAACAAAGCTAAGTATTTGTTCCTTACCTAGGCCAGTAATTAGTTTATTTGTTTCTCCTCCAACCCACCTTCCCAACCAAACTCCTTTCCTAAACCACATCCCAAAATAACTACCAATGATTACCTAACCATTGATGGTTTGCCCCTAACCTCCAATAGTCACTTAATCACCAAAAATCACCTAACCACCAACTATCTTACCCAACCACTAATGGTTATTATGTGTCAATTAATAATAGCAAGATAATTCCACCTCTCAGACCCTAACCAAATCCCACTTTTTCACTGTTTGCCTTATCACATAGGATTACCCTATTTCTTGAACCACATCTAATTTATTTAGCATTAATATCTAATCATTTATTTCTACGATTAGTCAAATTCATCTCTTTTCAAGCACTTGTATTTTATTTCAGTATATTCTATTATTTATACAAGTAATTTATCTTTCCCTTTTAGAACTTAACTATTTAAAAGTATGGATTGACAACCTCTTAGGAAGCTTGTGATTCTTGGATCTATCTCACGCTAGGCAATCCACCATACTACCCAACTAATCAACCATTTATTTAGTGTTTTCTTATCTACAGGTCATTCCTCCCCAAATAAAAAGGAGTATCTACAACCATTTGGATCAATGTGCACATAACATATTAGACTCTACCAACCTCACCCTTATTTCAAGTTTTATAACATTATTTTTAAAAGAAAACAAGCAAAATTTACATAAAACACATATCATTGTAGTTAGATTACATTATCTAGTTGGTATAGCTTTTGATCACCTAGTGAAATAATCAATTTTTGTGATAATGTAGTAGACTCTAGTCTTACAAGTAATTACAAAGATAGGCCCCAGAAAATCTATGGCCTATTTTTCAAAATGTACTTGTGTGAGAATTGGAATTAGGGGCATCTCCTCCCTATAATTTTTTTCCCACTCCTTTGTCACACATCACATTTCTATTCATATTCCATTGTATCCTTAAATAAGGTAGGCCACTAAAATCCAAATAACAATATTTTACAGTGGTGGCTTCTTTAGTGAAATAACCACCAACTATGCCTATTTGTCCCTCATGTAACACATTGATGTGCTCATGTTATAAAATGCATCCGTATAAGACTTCATCGTGCCCCAACTCATATATCTCCTTGCTAAAAAATTGATATATGGTGGCATAAATAGCCAGTTGTTTCATTTATTTAGTAGAGTAATTATTAGGTGTGACATTAGAGGTGAGGAATGTAACAATCTCAACCAGATCATATAGGACACATTTCAATTTATATAGCTAAGCATTTGACATATCATAATCAATAGGATATTCATCCTTCCTAAAGTTGAGGCATGATAAATGGCTAGGGTCCAAATTTTGCTTGCCTGGATTTATGACCAATTAAAAATGTAACTCTTAAAACTAGATAATCCATCAAAAAATGCACCACAGAGATTTGGCTTACTCAACAAGTACTTGAAAGCTTCATGATCTCTGAAGAACACCAAAGGAGTGGATAACAAGTACTACATAAAAATATGGAATGTATATACCATTATAAGTGATTCATGCTAATTAATTGTATAATTCTATCTTCCTACTCAAAAAGTATATGGGATGGTCCTTCTTGTTCTCACATGGTTAACCTAGAATGATACCTATTTTTGTCCATGACACATCAACATGTACATAAAAGGGGGACATCTAGTGTGTAAACTAAATAATTAGTGTGCTTGATAGTTTATTATTCAATGTCTTAAATTCATCCTCTTATGCCTCACTCCATATAAATGGATCATTCTTACATATAAGCTCTTCCACTGGCAGAAAAATATTGGCATAATGATGAATGAACTTTTAATAGTAGTCTATATGCACTAAGAATATGTGCACATCCCATTGAGTGGTGTGTGATTATAATTGAAGAATAATGGCCACCTTATCAAGGCCAACAAGGAGGCCATATTTAAATATCACATGGAAAAGTAATGTGCCAAAGGTGTTATAAAAATACACTTATTTAAATTGAGAGATATTTGAAGTTGGCCATAATGCTCGAACATGAGTCATAAATTATCATGGTGATCCTTTAATAATCCATAAACTATCCAACCTTCTATATGCACTTGAATGAATTAGTGGAAAAATCCTTGAAGGTTGTAATGATGATGAATGAGAAGACATTAGGTGCATTCTTTAGGGCAAATGACATGACATTATATGCAAATAAACCCCACTCAATTGTAAAGGTGGTATTAGGTTTGTTCTCCTCCTCAATCTACACTTGGTGATAGCCTTAAAAAACATCAATGAGGGTTTAAATATTGAAACTTGCTACTCCTTCAATAATTTCCTCATTGAAGGGAGTGGGAAAAATATTGGTGACACATGTTGCATCGAGCAATTGGTAGTTGGCACATGCACATGCATATGCATCCATCCATTTTTATGTTGATCACCATTAGGATCACCCACTATTGTCACCAAATATTTCAACCTAAATATGGTTTTCAAGCCTACTCAAATATTTAGGCAACATTAGATTACCTCTAGGCTTGTGTGTTGCCTATAGTAGAGGTAAACCTCTAGGTCTAAGGGCTATCTCCCTAGATTTTGTTTTGCTTGTTTATCACCTACACTACTTGTTTGCTTGGATGAAAAGGGATATAAGTAACATGGAAAATAACCTAGTATAATGAGGTAATACACTATAAATATCTCCATTATATTACCATATAAGTGCACTATGAAACATGACTCATAACACTAGTCTCAAAATCTTGAATTGCTCTAACATTAATATTTCAAGCATGAAGGTGATATGCATTTAAATACTCAAGGTGAGTGAAAAAGAGGTTAGATTTCAAACACTAAGGATACTCCTTACACTTTAAAATATAAAAATGCACTTGGATACACTTTAGGTGACATGTTAGAGTGGAAACTACTTGCATCAAATATGGAAGAGTTGAGAGGAAGCAAGGATAGATACTAATCACTTGAACTTTCACTATACACCACTTCAAAAAATTAGAAAAGATAGAATATGAACTCAAATCCAGATTGAAAAATTAATTTCAAAGTTAAAATATAGTATCAAACCAATAGGGATTCACCATATTAGGTGTGGATTCCTTTACAAGAGCCAAAATGGCTTGCATTTATAGAACATGTGAGAAGAGAGAGAGATAAGAAGTGGAGCTCAAGGGTTACAAGAATAAGTGTCAAGTGATGAGGACTAGTTACATTATATGAGAATGAAGTGTAGAATAGACCATGAAAGGTATTCATGGACAAGTGTCTATATGGAGCACGAAAAACTCCTCAAACTGGTGTAGGGTCCTCAAATGGGCTTCTTGAAAACTACCTTCATGATGAAGCATCTCTTGACTGCTCAAAACTGAACTACGGAGATTTAAGCCATGCATTATATTAGGGGGGTTGAAAATAAGGTGTAATAGTAATTATATGCTTCCCTAACTACTATCATTATTCATGACACTTGTGTTCACTACTTGTAGTCATTCATTAGTCTTCTAGGCCTCATTCTTCACATTTGTCATCCAAGTAGCCTTTAGTTGCTCAACCAAATCCATGAAAGAGGTGTTTAGACACTTTTATAATTTATCTTTTCCTTCCAATCCATCAGATGAACCTCAAAATGATTCACAATTGGACATATCATCTTCTCACTAGGAAGTCACTTGTCATCTTCACTCTCTATCCAAGACTACCTATGATGAACTATGTAGAAGAGATGTTTTTATGCTTTTATGTGGAGAGAGATGGATATAGTGGGTTATAATTAAGTCTCTATAGACCTCCCCAAATGATTTTTTTAGAGGTAGATTCATTGGGAGGGGGTGAATCAATGATGCAAGCATTTCAATTCCAATTCCAAAACTTTAAACTCTCAACCACTCAACACAAGCATTCGTGAAGCATATAAACTCGTTATTGAAATGAACAAAGGAAACTATGCAAGATTAAAAAACTCATGACACATGGATTATGTGTAAAACCCTCATGGGTAATAAAACCAAATATCAAGTCAAACAATAAGTGGACTATAGCCCTATAAAATATTTAAAAATTAGAGACTTTATTGAAGCACCCACTTCATAAGGAGCACCAACCCCTATGCATGAATAAGCACCCACTTATCCTAGATGTTGAGCACCCATACAACACCTTATGATATAAACAACTTAATAGCTCTGATTGCCTTCCAATATTATGGAGAAATAGTTCATATCAACTCTCTTTAACATTTCACACTCTCTGAAGCCTTCTCATATAATAAATGCATCCAAAACAACCTTTTGTATCACTCTACACCTCTTTGCTCAAATTTAATATTCAACCCTATAAGAACATTATTATAATATCATAAATATGACCTATAGGTCATGCACATATTCCTCACATTGATCTGATCTTTAATTGATCCACTAAGCACACATAAACTTATTTTTTCTTCTCATATCAATTTTAGAAACCTTCATCTTTGATTATGCTCTTTATAGAGCCTTCATGAACATCACATTATTGGTTGGCCATAAGACATGCCTTCACCCTTAAGGATTATATTAAAATTATAATAAGATCAACATCATACACATAAGTCATCTGTAGCTTAGATAGATCACCCTTAAGCATCGACACCATTTAATTAGTCCTAAGAATCCCTTTTAGGTCTATGGAGACGTTATTCACCCTATTAGCACCTCACCAAGCAAAACTAGGAACACAAGACCACTTAAAAGCACATAGGTCCATGAAACATGACCCATAATCCATCCTCAAATTATTTCATTCATCCCTACACACCTATGTATATGTAAAACCTATCAATCATTTACCTTGTACATGAAAACACCATGAACAAACCAAAAGTCAACTTGTAGTCAATTGTTCATACTAAAGATGGATTGGTCAAACCTCCAAAATCCATATAAATGATCCTCTAAGAGTATAAAACACTCTCCAAAAGATAATTTACATTAAATAATTCAAACACTATCAATAAAAACTCAAACATCTTTCTTGGGTCCTTTTCAGAAGAAGGTCAAACCCTCAGCCAACTTTGGACCACAATAAATGTAAGTGTATAACTAGTCAAACCTCCAAATCATTTTTCCTAGATTTCCTTGAATTTATATACCAATTTTATTTTTATACCACCATAAAAGTCATTCATCATCAAAATTTATAGGCAAAACAATGAGGACTATTTTTCCTTTGTAAATTTAAATATTTGAATTCCAACGGTCACTTTTTAATGCAAATTTGACTATGGAAACTAGTGAAATCTGCTTGAGAGACCAACTTTAAACTAGGATAACTTTTGTTAGATATAATTTCAAGAAATGAAAATTTAAAGGCATGATCTAGGAAAAAATATCAACAAACCCATGTGACCACTTACTTTTGACACCTTCACACATGTGAATGTTGATGTTATCAATTTACTTACTCAAGAAGATCTGCCAAGATCTCTAAGATAACATAGAACTTCACAAGACTACTCAAATTAATTCATTTCAATTCAAAAATTACCCCAATCACTATTTACCACTCATATTACCCTTAAAATATGGTTAAAACATCACCAACATCCATCATTTTGCCTAACCAAGCAAACACTTCAAGGTCCATGCATGCTCACTAAGGCACACTTTGTCATTGAGAACCATGCATACAAATCAACTCATGAACAATCTTGGCCACCTTAAGTACATAATTTATAAAACCTCAACAATCTCCCCCTTTTTCATTTATATCAACACTTTTAAATGTTTTCAATTCCAACAATAAGCTTATGTGCATGATCTTTTCCCTTTACAAACACTTTCTCCACCTTTGACACAATGACAAAGTGCACTTACCTGATAATCTTGAGAACTTGAAAATATTTTCAAATTCAACATCAATAAGGTATATTCTATGAGAGATTATATAAACTCCCCCTTTCACTATATATACCAATCCTTACCATGACTACCTTAAGCCTGCTCATTGAAAACATTTTATTTTGACCATGCATTGCTCTATGAACAAGAAATGAATAATATTAAAAAAATAAAAGTGATCACACCTTCAGAAAAATGATATGGACTCCCCCTAAGTCACATGAACTTGGGCACCCCTTGATCACCTTCAGACCATCTCCAACTATGAAAAGATTCCATAGTTGCCTTTAAAATTTTCACTCACAAAGCCCCTCATAGAATGAAGAGTGGACATTCAAGATCTTTATCAAACATATATGATGCATAAATAAAACTAAGTAACATATTCAAGAATAATTGTACCTTTGTATTTTGAATCAAATGACTAAAAATCACTATTCTTCACACTAGCTTTACCTAGAGGCCTAATAACCCTACATGAACCTTATAGAGCCCATACATTTTTGTGTATGCATATTTATGGATTTTAATTTTATATCTATATTACACTCATATTCCAACTCATTCATTCCAAGAATCATCACCCAAATCTTCCTCTACACAATAGCTCCTTCACAAATGGACCTGCCAATTAGCCCTTCATTTACACAAAAGCTCAATCATAGGTCAAACCTTACACTTATAGATGATTTTGAAACACTTTTTGTGCACCTTTTTGTAAATTTAAATATATGAATTATCCTTATACCTCAACTCCTTTGGGAAGGTCACTAACCCATATGGTGCAAAAAAATACGGCATCAAAGAGAAACAAGGTCAACTTACCACATTTCAGTCAACATTAGCTTCTAAAACCTTGCTCACATCTGTAGGTCAACAATATACACTTTTGGACCAATTTTTGAGGTTTGAATCCTTTGGTAACCCATAGAACCATGAATTTTTTTTGACCTACTAGCCCTTAAGCAAGGACTATTATACCTGAGAACCTTAAAAAATATTCAAATTAACCTCAAAATATATTCAAACCCTAAAACCACATAGATCACACATGTATTAGGTTAACACACCTTTCTATGTCACAATCAGCTTGACCACTCACCAATATTCATTTATCACTTGGAACCAATCAAACTATGCATGCAGACCATGTGTACACAATAGTCACTATACCAAAACACCTTAGAATGAACATGGAAGCTTTGTGACATCTATTCAACACCTTTTGAAAATGGACACATCAAATCCAACTTACCTCCATACTTGGTTGGCTTCATAGACCTCAAAAACACCAAATTTCCAAGATGAGTTCACACTTGGCAGTGAATATTGAGCAAAATGGTCAATTTGAACAAATGGTCCTAAATGACCCCTTTGACCAATTAAGCACATATAAACCCATGGAGCACATATAAACCCATGGAATACACTTGTACAAGTCCTATCCACACTCCATATCAACCTTACCTTCAATATTCAATTTTTTACCTTCTAAACCAAGCATCAAAATTTGACAAAAACTTGTTTTTAGGACCAATGTCCCTAAACAAAACTCTTAAAGCTTTTCATCACACACCTATGGAGTAGGCTCATGAAATTGTTGATCCCCCTTAACTAATGACCTTCTATGATCAATACAAGTCTTGTTAACATAATATCATCTATTATATACCAAAATGGCATTAGTCTTAAAGATCGATCAATAAATCTACATACCTTTGTATTGATTGGCATCTTATACATCACCTAGAGCGCACACACTTGCTTCTACACATGAAATATGTCTCTTAAGAAGCATAGGTAGAGACATCCACATGCCATAGAGAGACTAAATGTCCCAAAACTCAATATACTCCCACATCTCCATGCCTTCACTTGACTTGCAACCCTACCTCATCATTAAATTGATTTTGATTAGGTTCTTAACTTCATTCTTACATTTTGAATCAGAAGCTTACTTGATCTTCTTGTCCCCTTGGGTAGATAAGGCTTGATCTTTGACACTTAAACTTGTACCTTATTCTGTCATGAAAAATAATCCATTTTGAACCTATTTTTTATTCACCTCCTTGACTCTCCATTCATTATGGCTTCTTTTCTTCATGTTAAGATTGACAATCTTTGAAGTGGAGTTTTGATCATTCCTATAGAATCTTTCTATGTGACCTCTCTTTTGACACTTGAAATAAATGAATCTTATCTTATTTTACATACCTTATGTATGGGCTATATCATGTCTTCTTGAATTTTCATTATCTCATTCATACATCTGATCATTTGGTCTTTTGATGAAGGCATTGCAAAACCTTTCAATATGACCAATACCTTAACACCTATAGCACAAGATGTCATGCTTTCTTTGTGGACCTATTGACTATCTTGAGTGATTATGTTCTTCATGCATATCATTATCTTGCTCATAATTCCATGAAAATATCTTACTAGAATATTTTCTCTTGCAATCAATGATCCTATGTCCAAACTAATGACAAGAATAAAAGTAACCATCGAAGGAGTTGTCATACCTTAATGCATTGGGTTTCTTGATTTGATTTAAACTTTTTTATATTTTGAAGTTATCCATCTTATGCATAATATCATTTTTCTTGTCTTTACTTGTACTTTCCTTAGCATGATTAGTCTCCTAATCTATCATCATTGTAATCTTACTCTTCTTATCCTATTGAACATATTCATGGATCCCTAGGCCTAATTTTTCATTAATATCAATTGTACTTTTCTCAAATGTATGACATGTTTCAAGCTTGCTCATAGCTTGATCTAGTTTCACTTTTAAATCCTCCATATTTAATTTGTATGTGACAAATTCTTCATCCTTAATCTTTATCTCTTTGGCAATAGTATAAACCTAAGTTTCAATTTGTTGAGTGAGTCATCATGCTCTTTGACTTCATTGCTCAACCTTTCTTCAAATAATCCAATTTTCTCCTCATAGGACTTGATCAAGGATGTTTTATTTTTATTCTTTTCTTGTAGTAGATTCATCTTTTCTAGGGTATTCAGATATTTATATTTAAGAGTTAATTTCTCATCTTCTTCTTCTAAGTTATCTACAACAAAGGGATCTCTAATTAAAGAACATTCACCTTCATCATCATCAAGAGCCATGAATAGTGTCTCACTATTATCATCATGAGATGAATCATCACTAACAGATGTGTTTCCTTCTTCTCCAGCAAATAAGTTACTATCTTCTTCATGGTAAAGAATCTTAATACCTTTGTATGTCTCCTTTCCATTTATCATATTAAATAACTTTATGTGCTTGTTAGGACCCTCAAATTTATTGTACTCATCCTCATGATATTCCTTATTAGTTTCCTTATGTTCAGACTTGCCTCTATTTGGACACTTAGCTAAAAAATGACCAACTTTACCACATGAAAAACATTTAAAAGGAAGATTCCCTTCCTACTCAAATGATATTGCATTGAATTTTCTTACAATCATGGCTTCAATTTTATCTTCATTAAGATCAAAGTATTCAAGACTTAACTTGCTCTTCTTGTCTTTTGTCTCCTTGATCACCTTGAAGGTTGCTTCCTTATTTGGTGGTTTGTCTTCATTAACTCTCATGTCATATGCAGTAAGAATTCCATGTAATTCATCCATCTTCATCTTAGTGAGATCATGACTTTATTATACAGTAGAAATTTTTGAGTCAAAATTGAGACTGAGAGACCTTAATACCTTTTTAACTACAGTAGTTTCTTCAATCTCCTCTTAGAGACCTATAATCATCTTCACCACCTCATCAACCTTTAGAAGATAGGATTCCATAGTATTTTATTCCTTCATTTTTAGACCCTTAAATTACCTTCTATAGGTCTATAATTTAGCCAATTTGACCTTTGAATCTCCTTCATAGATGATCTATAATTTTTCCCATATTTCTTTATAAGACTTGTAATGGATTACCTTGGTGAACTCAACCTCTGATAGTCCACAAATGATAGAATTCATATATCTAAAATTTTCTCACTAAAATTCTTATCAATTGCACTAGTTGGAGGAGTAGGAGGTGTAGAATACCCATCCAAAATAGATTACCAAATATCAAAACCTAGATACATGATGTATGTCTTCATACTTGCACTCCAAAAATCATAGTTGGAACCATTGAATAGATGTGCTTGCTTAGAAGAGAAACCACCTTGAATGTGATGACTACCCTTTATACCTTTGATCACCTTCAAGTGGTTAAACTTGAAAAGAAGGTATGGATCTGATTCCAATTTTTAGAGGTATAGTCACTAAGAGGGGGGTGAATCACTAATGCAGTAAATTCAATTCCAATTCTAAATATTAAAACTCTCAACCACTCAACACAAGCATTCATGAAGAGTATAAACTCATTATTGTAATGAACAAAGGAAACTATGAAAGATAAAAAAAACTCATGACACATGGACTATGTGGGAAACCCTCATAGGGAATAAAACTCACACTTAAGTCTATAAACAAGTGTATTATAATCCTATAAAATATTTATAAACAAGAGACTTTAGTGAAGCACCCACTTCATAAGGAGTACCAACCCCTATGCATGAACAAGCACCCACTTGTCCTAGATGTTGAACACCCACAAAACACCTTATGATATAAAAACCTCCAAATCTCTGATTTCCTTCCAATATGATGGATAAATAGTGAATATCAACTCTATTTAACCCTTTACTCTACACCTCTTCACTCATATTCAATCTTCAACCCTATAATAACATTGTTATAACATCAAAAATATGACCTATAGGTCATGAAAATATTCCTCACATTTTTATTATCTTCAATCCATCCACTAAGCACACTCACATTTCTCTTTTCTTTATATATAAACTCTCGAAACCTTCATCTTTGATTATGCTCTTTATAGAGCCTTTATGAACATTACATTCTTGGTCGGCCATTAGACATTAATTCAGCCTTAAGGATTATATTAAAATTATCTTAGGATAAACATCATCCAAATAGGTCATCCATAGCTTATATCGATCACCCTTAAGCATCAACACCTTTCAATTAGGCCTAAGAAGCCCTTTTAGGTCCATGGAGACATTATTCACCCTTTTAGCACTTCATTGATCAAAAATAGGAACACAAGACCACTTAAAAGAACATATTTACATGCCAAATTACCCCTAATACATCATAAAGTTATTATATTCATCTCTACACACCTTTTCATATGCAAAACATATCAATTATTTGCCTTGTACATGAAAACACCATGAACAAACCAAATTTCAACTTGTATGCAATTGTTCTTACTGAAGATGGATTGTTCAAAAGTCCAAAATTCATATATATGATTCCAAATGAGTCTAAAGCACTATCTAATATATAATTTACCTTAAAATTTCCACACATTATCAATAAAAACTCAAACATCCTTCTCAGGTTATTTACAGAAGAAGGTCAAACCCTCAATCAACTTTGGATGATAATAAATGTAGGTGTACAACCAATAAAACCTATAAATCATTTTTCATGGATTTTCATTGAATTTATATAATAATATTATTTTTATAACACCATAAAATTCATTTTTCATATAAATTTATGGGCAAAACAATGAGGACTAATTTTCCTTTATAAATTCAAATATTTGAATTCCAACGAACACTTTTTAATACAAACTTGACTATGGAAACTAGTGAAATTTTCACTGCTATAACTTCACATGATATAAGCATAAATATAAATAAACCCATGTGGCCACTTACTTATAACACCTTCACACGTGTGGATGTTGATGTCATCAATTTGCTTACTTAGGAAGATCTACCAAGATGACTAGGATAACCTAGACCTTCACAAGACTACTCAAATGAATTCCTTTAACTTTCACAAGTACCAAAATAACTCTTGACCCCTCATATGACCCTTTGAATATGGTCAACACATCACCAACATCCATTATCTTTCCTAACCAAGAAAACACTTCAAGGTCCATGCATGCTCACTAAGGCACACTTTGTCATTGAGAACTATGAATACAAATCAGCTTATGAAAACTCTTGGCCACCTTAGAGACATCATTGAAAAAACCTCAACATGATTCTCATTGATAAAATATCCTTTGTACCTATAGAATAATTCAAATCTTTGGAAAAAAAATCTTATTTTTACCTTGTCCATACAAGTAGGGTACAAACCAATTAGGTGGGAAGGAGCATGGGAGAGTATTAAACAAGTTTAAAACAATTTTTATGACATATTACTCCCTCTTAGTGAATCTCTAATTGTATTTACTCCATCACATCTTAGACAAGGGTTTAGGAGGTTTTTAGCTTGTTTGGATTGTTAAGGATTGTTCATAAAATCTTGATGTCTAAACTCTAAACAAATGCCACTAAAACCAAGTGTAGGACCCTACTCAACCAACCCTATCTCCTTGGGGCACCATGCAATTTTTCCATATAGGTATGAGTGTTTTAAGTTGGCCTAATGAGCTATTCCTTTGCATTTTGTGTTCCCTTGTGATGTAATTAGGTCAAAATGACCAATTTGGTACAACTCCTTACAAATTGATTATTGTGATCAACCTTATGTATCCCATTGAAATATCTCAAGTGGCTTATGAATATTATGTGGTCATTTGAGTCAAGTTATAGGCCATTAGGGTTTAGGCCTAGTCCTAGGCATAATATGCCTAACTACATCCAATTTCCAATGACTTTTTATGAATGGCTTGCATTATTTGTGATTGATTCAACACCTTTCTTCCCTCATTCTAATTCTTCACACCTTTATTAAATGCTCAAATACTACTCATGTCATCTATCTCTCATTCACATACCCTGCCTGCAGTCTTGCCTTGATTGGGAGTGCCCTCTATTTGAGACAAAATAAATGGAATATCCCCTATTTTCCTTGCAAATCTGAAGATATGGGAGGTTATAATAGGTCTTGATGACATTCTATACCAAATATCATAGCTAGATTACCTTTCTAAAGCCCTCAAACTCCCAAATCCTTCAATAATAGCTCATAAGACTTGACTGTGTAGGGACTTTGAAATGATTTTAGGTTGAAGTTTGAAAACTTAGTATCTATCATGTTTCCTTATTCTGATCATCACATGATATGGACATCACCATTGTGATGGTGATCTCAGTCATCTTAAACATCCTACATCAAATGAGGCCACTTAAGCTACAAGTTATGCTTTCATATTTGATATTGTGTTGTAAGTCCATTTATTCTTCAAGATTACTATATATTTTTTAAAGTCTATAGTGAAATATTTCTTAAATGGAATCATATTTACACTACACTCTCATGACGAAACAATCACTCTCTATGTTAAGAAATTTCTTGTAGACTTGGGCTATAAGATAGAAGATGTTTAGACTAGCACAGACCTCCAATTTCTCATCATAAGATGGCACTGAATATATAAAATACCTTTACTTGGATAAATTAAGGTAAGTTTTTCCAAATTGTAACTTTTCAAACTTGTAGACATGGTTCTAGGTTTGTATGCATATGATGGTCTCACTATTTTCACCTTGATGCTTTATATGTTACTAGACCTCAATGAAGGTCTCATACTTTCTATACTACTAGACCTCAATGAAGGTCTCAAATGTGTTCCAAAACCTCCATTCCAACTCCCTAAACCTCTATCAAAAATACTTGTAATTTTTATTATTAAATATTATTTGTAAGTGTAGATATATAAGACTGTGTGTAGCATATTGGATCTTACAACCAATATTTACCTATTTGAAAGGCTCAATCCTATTGTTTCCATCTTGGGAGTCTTCTCACCATGTTTAAAACCTCATTTTGTCATGAATATGACTGATCAAGGCTCCTTTACACTTGATTATAGGTGACAATCATAATGAAAACTTTATATACAATGTTTATAGACCTCTTCAATCCATAAAATTATACTCTTTGAGATTCAATATCCAAAATAAGATACTGATCATCATACTCTTATATTTTGAAATCAAACATTTTATCTTTATCCTTAATCCACTCTCATGTAAACAACTCTGCAATGGGTGAAACACTAGTCTGTAACCTCAATAGTGTCCTTAACTAGCAAACTGAGATAGCCTTTCTCATAATTTCACCTTCACACATGAAATAAATACTAAATCCATTATTAGGAATAAGGTCATGATTCTCAAGATCATGTACACAACTTTAATTTCACATAATATTGTAAACATAGAAGAAACCTGAAGTGTTGGGGATAGGCAAGTAAAAAAGAGTCACATACCTTCTTAATAATGGTTCATGAAGCATAGTACACCAATAATTTGAATATTTACATGAAATTTGAGTATAAAAATATTACTATCATCCCTAAAAATCATTTTATATGAGTCAAATACTCTTGGCCATACCAAGCAGAGACTGGTTGACCATTTCTACTTGTTTGGGAGAGAGATAAAAAAATAGAATGGTTTTTGCCATTTTTAAGTGTGTAAAATCTACTTGATCATGGAAATGGACTTAGGGAACCTAAAGAGACACTTTTTAAGTCCTCCCATGTTCCAAATATATTATATAGGTCGTACAATAACTAAAAACTACCACTTTTCTCATTGATCTTCTTGTTTAGACATTGCACCTATAATTTTAATTCGAAACCACCATCTCTAACATGATCTTAGCATATAATATGTTGAATATACCTTTGGAAAACTTATCCTCTATGGGAAACTTTTACAAGTTTAATTAATTACTCAAAAGTGACCTTTTATGACATAAAATGACACTAAGGACTAATGACCAATATGACTAATGTTAAAGACACATTAAATGACCTCACTAGGACTATGAGACACATGTTTCACCCTAGAAGACCCTATGACAATTTTAAACTACATAAGGGGTCAAACTAATTTGACTTGTGGTCAAATTAGTCAATATTTTGGTGATTTCCTAGGGTGGTAAGCCAACTATGCCAAAGACTAGTAACCTAATCCTATCCATTATGATATGGAGTCACCTATACACTGTATAAACACTGAATTGCCTCTAAAATAAAACAAAACACACAAAAAAATAGATAACAACACACAAAACAAGACACCACACTAAAGTAAACACTATTATGTTCTCAAGAACACTCAGGGAAAAGACACAAAACATAATCAAATCACACCTATCCTAGTATTTACAAGACGTCAAACACTTGAGGTGAAGAACCATCACCATGATTCAACTAGGGTTAAAGATAGTACCTCTTGCATTATTTATGCTCCATGAAAGAAATCCACCACATGAAGCATACTTGTCAATAAATACTTTCTTGTGTTGATGGTTAAATGACTTACCATCCTTAGTTCTTCTACTGGTTTCAATTATGTCATTTGGAAATCTAAAGAATGCTCCATACTAACCTCTAAGGGGATTGCTTGGCCTTGCAACTTTCTTGACTTATGCCATGTCCAATTGACACTCCCCAAACTGAAACTTAGGAGTGATCAAAGTTACTTAAACTTTGCCCACTTCTAGGACATGATTGAATTTATGTATAGGAGCCTCAAACTTGTCTTCTTTCTACTCCAATACATCTGAAAGTGGTTCAACCTTAGGTTGAGGTTGATATTTCTCTTCAAACATAATTTTTTTTATTTGGCTTCACTAGGATCCTATATGAGTGTAGCTTTCTTAGTAGTAGTTATACATTCATTTTTATGTTTAATAGGGCACTCTCCTTTATGTTTGTTATGATCATCAATAACCTTATCATCAGATTCACACTTCCTAAGAAAGGAAGTTAGCATGCTAAACTATTTAAACTCTTAACTTATGGCATATAACCTTTGCCATAGATCATTTTCCTCTTCATGATTGCCACTTTTAAGGACTCCTGCATCATATGTAAGAAAAATGACAGTGTCCTTCTCAATGTCTCATTCTACTATACTTTGAAGAAACAAATCATCATGAAAATTAATAAGGTAATTACCTTCAACAACTTGTGTAAAATGACTATCAATGCTTACCTTAGATTGCCCATCACCTACCTCATGAATGATTTATGTGCCAAGATCAACCTACTCAATGAAAGTGTATGTATCATATCCAAAAGTTTTTGAACCATACTCATCTAGGAAAAGATCAAATATTCCTTTGAGCTTAGAGGATGATCCATCATCCATAACATGTTCTTATTGATCATTGATGACATAATTGATTTTATAGCTTAATTCCACATAGGGCTCAATATGAAACTTAGCCAATGGTTTAGTTCTAATGGTTACCTTTATTTCATACCTTGTCTTGAAGGCCAAGAAGGACCAATTAGATGAGAGGTAGCCCCTATATTGGCTGTGAAATCTTGGGAGGTAGATAGAAAAGTGAGTAGGCAAATCAATCACTAATATGTCATGAAGTATAGGGAAGCTAGGACAATCATTCAATAAATATCTCAACCCTTTGATAAGTCCCATTGACTTAGCTAGTGTCCCATCAAGTTAAACACTCCCTTATTATATGGTTCATATTTCAAACCCAATTTATTTTCCACAAGTTTAGGCATAACTAAGGTACTAGCCCCACTATCTACTATGTAGTTATGAACAAGTTTGTCTCCAACAATGAGAGTGAGGTAGAAGGGTGGAGGCTTTTTAGATTTTGAAGAGAGTTCAACAATGTGTATGAGATCATTACTGAGAGAAAAATTACTACCATATATGTATGGTTGAGGATTGAGGTGGATTTGAGACAATTACTCTTAAAAAATATTTTTTTGATTGGGAAAGTGAAGTATTTCTCAAAGAGACAGACTAGCTTTAAAATTATTTAATAATCGAAAATATTTAAAATGAGAGCATTCACCTTTTCTTGTGTCCTTGAAGGAAAATAAGTGCCTTGAGATTGAGGCATTAGATCACTTTAATTCACTCTTCGAACATTCTAATTTTGAGAAGATGCAAAACTTGTAGGTACTATAACACTTGGACTCACACCTTATTGCTTTATAGAAGGGTTTCTTGAACTTGTATCAATAACATGATCATATCCTGAATTCCTCATTTTGGATCTAGTATTATCTATAACTAAACTATTATAATTGAGAACAAAGGTGCCTTCCACTAGAAAGTTTACAAGGTTCACTTTTTGGGGCTTCCATCCTTCATTTGCTTGTGTGTAATTCTCATCTTCTACTAATAGTTGAGGAGTAACTCCTCCTTGAGCAAATAGGGATTGTTCCCCAACTTCATTTGCATTCATGAATTATCATTATTACCATTCTTCTCATGGGACCAAATTACTATGAATAGGGACCATGGCTCTTGTGTTGGAGGTGAATGTTGGATTGTATGAATTGGCTAGCTTATTGAAGTTAGGCTATCCTTAAAATCTACCTTGACCATATTACTAAGGTGGGAACCTATTCCCTTGTTTAGGATAGGGGCATGGGTTTTTATTAAATCCATACAACATATTGAGTTTCCTAACTTGATCCTCTAAGGCCTTATATCTTGCATCCTAAATAATAGTATCTTCTACCTTCTTAAGAGCAGTTTTAGACTTGGTATTTTCATGTGGGACTTGATCAAGCCTTGGAGTAGAAACAAACATGTTGGGTAACATAGGCATGGATACTTTTTGAGGCAATTTTCTATCTTTTATAAGTCCATTCTCATCTCTACTTGCAAAGTCATAAGCTTCAGGTAAGGTGTAACCACCCATGGACTACAACATTATGGCTATGTCAATTCTAATAGCCCTTAGATATGTAGGAAACACAAATCTTGCATGTGGTCTCATGGGAGGAAGCAACCTATGCCAATTTCTTTCTAATATCTCATTCAAATCATGCATAGTCTCCTTAGACCCCTTTCAATTGCATTGAGTTGATGAATGAGTGATGTGTGATCACTTTTGTTTTCAAATATTGAGGTTAGAAAATCTTAAAAATCATCTTAAGTTGTGATACACCCTCAGGGAAATGTTTTATACCAGTCAAGTGTTTTCCCTCTAAGGGACATGGCAAATATTCTAATGGAAATGTTGACCTTAGTAGCATTATGAAAACTATAGAAGCTAGAGATGTCCAAAATATGCTCACTAGGGGTGACATGACCTTCACCATTGAAAGTGGGAATATTATTGGTAGCATTAGGATGTATATCATAATATGCATTAAGGTGTATGGGATTTTCATTGTTAAATGTTGGGAAGGCATGCTACCTAGCCATATTGTCCTTAATTTCCTCTTCACTCTCTTGATCTTTTTGAATTGCAAAGACCTCTTGTTCTTCAAAGGTCAAGATAGGCTGAGTATGTTGAACTTCAAGAGGAAGTTGAGGTTGAAGGAGTGGGTTTATGGGGTTGATACCTATAAAGAGGATTATAAAGTAAGTTAGTCAACTATTAGTCCATAAACCATGAAACATGCATAAAGAACTAACTAACCAAGCCTATCTATTCCTATAGGAATTACAAAGGATAGCAAGAAATAAATGAAAGAAAGCAACACCATATTACCTTCAAAAATAGATTCACCATACCCATGTGGCTCAAAAACATGTTCTCCCTTGATCAAGCATCCTTTTCTTTATCAACAATGGTGGTAAGCTCCTCCAATGCCTCAAGAACACTCCATAAGACCTAGGCTCTTGGTTGTAAATCGCTAAACTAGCCTATCAATGAAGTTTTATGTAAACAATTCAACGTTATAAATTTTCAATATTCAAGCTTTGAAGATATTTGAGCATAATAACCTTGAATGAAAAAATACCTTAGAAATGATGTCCATGGCCTCTCTATTTATAGATTTTTGAGATTGGTCAAGATCAACCTCAACCATCCATCTCAAGATTGAGATGTGTGGTTGAGGATAATCCTAATATTTGGAATTAAATCCATAATTATCCTCAAGATGACCTTGAAATAAGGGGAATTGAAGAGGCATGGGTGACCCATAATCTTGATATTTTATGCATTTATGGCTTGATGGATGCCACCCCATAGATGATGTCACTAGGTGATGTAGATAATAAGAAACAATTTTCAAAAAGAAATATTCAACAGCTCTCATGTAAAATCTACTTAAGCTCTTGATTTAGATTAATTAGCCTTAAACAAGGTTAATAAACATTGTGTAATTATTTGAAAATTGGCCCTTAATTAATCAAAATGTTCAAAAATTCATATTACTGGGTTATAATTTGACTTGAGAAGAATTAGAAGGTGACGTTAGATGTATTGGATTTGTATTCCCATTTAGGATGTTGCCAAAAACAAATAACAAAGGTACGTGATGTGTACTAATGAATTATAAGAAAAGAGTGATCTAGAGCACTAAATGGTGAAATGGTCATTTTGACTCGAAATGATCTGATCAAAGTTAGCTAGCCCATAAAATACATTGCCTGATTTAGGGATACTTTAACCTAAATTGGCACTTGTAAATGACAAGTTTGAACCATTTAGTATGCTTTATAGATTTTAACCTAAAATGTGCATTTGAGTAAGATTGACAATTTTAACACAAATGGTGTTATGAATTGGATGTCTATATTTTGCCCCTATTTGAGAAGGCGTATCAAGACATTCAAGTGAAGCAATGTATTTTTAAATAAAAGAGTTATCAATAAGAAATTAGAATAGACCCATGATGCCCCCTTGAGAGGACATAATAGGATGGAAGAAAAGGATGGACTCTCGAAAAGAGAGAGAAAGTGAGAAATTAACCTAGGGAATAAATCGCATCCAAATGAGTTAATGTTTGAACACGTGCTTACCATAAATGATAAAAATATAATTAGAGGTATAATAAGCCCTAGAGATGGGGGGAATGTTAAATATATAATCCATAAATTTAAAGGACACACTTTAAACATACCTAATTTGAGAGTACAAGCTACACACTTACGGCATTGATCAATCCTGAGAGATTGAAATTAGAGGAAAAGGGAGAAAATTATACTTTAGGAAGGGAATCGCCACTAGAATTGGGTCTCTAAAGAGAAGATAATAAGAAGTGCCCCAGTAGAGCAAATTTGATTGTGATAAAATAGTTGTGCCCTAGTAGGGAAAATCTTGATCATTGATAAAGAATAAATAATTATTTTCCCCTATAGAGCTAATTTGATTCTAACATGGTTCATATTTTTTTCCCCAGCATGGGCAATTGGCAAGTAAAATAGATCAAGGATATAACCAAAAAGATAGGTTAAAGTAAGTGGGTGAAAATGTACATGAGATGGTGTAAGGGCTTACAAAAGCATATAAAACCAAGCATATGAGAATGCACAAAGTGATGAGATAGATGAAAAGAATAATGGAGATAGCCGATCTGACTTTAATATAAATTGAGTGTTGCCTACATAGTTTCATGGAATCATGTTCCATCATGAACTTCAGGCCAATGTAGTTCACCCAAGTTTGGGAGAGAATGGAATGAAGAATGATGAAATGTGACTAAGAATTGATTAAACTCACAATGTATGCAAAGAGATGCACATCAAAGCATAGAAAAAGAAGCATAAAATGCAAGATACCTAAAATCCTAATTCTATAACATGAGCCTAGGTTTTGTAAAGTGTTTTTGAGAATCATTCATTGAAGTTGATGTTGACGTTAAACGTTGAAACCTGAGCATAAAGTGCTTGCTATAGAAAAAGAAATTAGGCATCATAAGTATGAATAACTTAGACTGACATAAGATTCCAATTATGCTGAGCTAGTTCAAATGTGAATATCTATAACTAAGGATAATGGTAAAACAATGACCAAAACCAGAGTTATAGTGATTTACATTTAAACAAAAAAGCAAAAACAAAGAAAAAGATAAACATAAATGAACCTAACTTGAAATCAAGATATGATCTGTCAAGACTTAAATAGGAACAAAAATGTTTAAAAAAAAAGGTAAGAACATCTTAACGACATGAGACCAAGATATGAATAATCAAGATCCATGTGGACCATCAAGGCATTCTTGAACACAAAAGAGAAAAGCAAAATCAAACAAAAAAACAAGACAAAGAAACACAAGACCAAGAATGAGACAAGAAGGAATAAAAATTGAAAAGGAGAAGAAATAAAAGGAGAGGTGCAAAATCACAACAAAACACTAAGAAAACCCAAATAAACACACACAAACAAAAAACCAAGTTAGTGAAGTTTAAAGACAAATGTTCATGCATGTGTGGTAGAGGCATTACTTTCCACCACATGATAACAAATAACAATGATATAATAATTGTTCCCTAATTAAAGAGGAACAATGACAAAATAAATGGGGGAAGAGAAGAAAATGAAGGTGTTGGCTGAGGTGACTCCAAATGTATAAGACAAGTGGACACTGCCTACATAGTTCCATGGATGCATGTTCCAACATGAACTTTAGGCCAAATGTATTTCTCTTAGGAAATGGGATAGAAGGAAAATGATGATCAAACTAGCATATAGAAGAATATGGAATATATGATAAAAAATTAGAATGGTCTAGAAAATAAGAAACTGATGAGATGAAAAAGAATGATCTTGTGAAATGGCAATTGTGTGGGAAAAGATGAGATGAACTGGTGTTCTTATGCATGCAAAATGGCAAGAGTGTTCAAACTTAATAGTTTCTCATAAAATGGTGAGAGAATTCAAACTTAACAGTTGCTCACAAAATGGCAAGAGCATTCAAACTTAATAGTTTCTCATAAAATGGTGAAAGTGTTCAAACTTAACAGTGGCTCAAAAAATGGGGAAAGAGTGGGATGGTAGAATAGGAATGTACAAATGTATAGAAGCATGAGACAATGTTTTTATTCTTTTGTGGATCATGTTCTAATTTTTTTGGTATTTTATAAGTATTTCTAATGTTTTTGGTGTTTTTGGGATAAAATATGTATAAGGTGGAACCATGTAGTCGAGGAGATGCACGTCTTGAGAGTAGAGGTTCCAATAAAAAAAATTAAGCTAGCTAAAATGGCCCATGCTCATAAATCAAAAAGAGTGAGGTTCTTGATAAAATAAGAAAGCAAAAAAATACTTGTACTGAGAAGATGCAGTTGTTCACCTATTAGAAGCTACACAAGATTGTCCTAGCTGAACTACTTTGTAGAACCATTGTTGAAGATGTTCATAATGCTTATGAGACATAATCGAGATCATAATTGGTGAAGGGACAAAAAGTGTTCAAGTTTATAACATGTCCTAGACATAACAAATAATATGCATCTTTAAGAGAGAAATCTAGAATGGGATGAAGAATGTGTTTAGAGTGCCAAGAGTTAAAAGCCTTTACCATTGGGATTCATGAAAAGTGGACCAGGGTAGTATAAAATGCGTTCAAAGTGGGATAAAAAAGTGGGATAAAATTATGACATCACAAGTTACCCCCAAGTTAGGGGTCTTATAAACAATGGTTCAAATTTTTTCATTCATATAATCTCTTAAGGCATATGATGTTCATGGGCTCTAAAAGTTCTTCACCATTAGGTTTAGCCAATCAATATGCTCCTGATCCATGGTTTTTCATGACAATGTATGGTCCTAACCAATTAGGTTGAAACTTCCCTTTTTGGTTCTCTTTCAAAACTAAGTCACCAATCTCAAATTCTCAAGGGATAATGCATTTGTTTTAGCTTTTCCACAATCTATTCGGATAGGCCTACAAGTTTTCAAGGCCAACCAAATTCTTACCATCAAGAATTTCTAGTTCTTGCAGTGATGAGGCTCTATAGTCTTCATTATCTTTGATGTGCTCCAATGGCATTCTTAATGATAGGATCTCAATCTCGATTGGGATGATAGCTTCAGTGCCAAAAACAAGGGAGTATGGAATATCTCTAGTTAGGGTGCGATGATTGGTTCTATAATCCAAGAGGGTAGGAAAGAGTTGTAAGTGCCAATTACATCCATCATCATTGATAATCTTTTTTAAGATAGCTAAAATAATTTTATTTGATGCCTTAGCTTGTCCATTAGCTTGCGGGTTATATGGATTGGATTCTTGTGATTGATCTTGAATTATGCATAAAGAGCTTTCACATCTTGGTTTACAAAGGATCCACCATTATCAGATATAATACGAGTTGGGATGCCATATCGACAAATGATATGGTAATGAATGAATTTGGCTATTTGTTTCCCAATAACATAAGTGATATGAATTGCCTCAATCCATTTTTTAAAGTACTCGATTGCAGTCAAAATATGCTTATGGACATCTAAAGATGTTGGGTTAGTTTTCCCAATTATATCAAGACCCCATGTTGAGAATGTCCATGGCATTGTAATTGGCTACAATAGTAAAGAAGGTGCATGTATCAAGTTGCCATGCTACTGACAAGGAACACACTTCTTACATAATTATAAGCATCTGTCTCCATTTTGGGCCAATAATAGCCTATTCTGAGAAGTTTTTTTTCTAGGACTACACCATTGGTATGGGCTCCACACATTCCTTCATGAACCTCCTTTAGTGACAGCTTGGATTCTCCCAAAGATAAACAATGAAGAAGCATTCCATCATAGCCTTTTTGATAAAGCATGTTTTCAAGGAGGATATAATGTGTTAGGTGATGAAGGAAAAGTTTTTTTTGGTTATTAGAAAGGTTGGTAGTAAAGACATGGCTATGGAAATAGTTATAAAAATCTTGGTACCATGGTAGCTCAGGTGAGAGATTAGGATCAAGAATGGTGCATATCCTCTCTAAATTTGATAAAATATGTGCTAGCTGAAGAAGATTTTCAATCAGGAATTGATACTCTTTAGCACTATCATGCATTTGAATCATTTAAACCAATTATTGGCATGGCATCTACAGACCTGTTGTTGACTCATGGAACTTACTCAAACTATAGATATTTAAAATATATTTTAAGGTTATCAACAATTTGCTTGTAAGGGACAAGCTTATCATATCTTATTTGATACTGATTAGTTGTCTAATTTAAGATTAGTTATGAATCTCCATAGACAATTAAGATTTGAATATCCCATTGTATGGCAAGATAGATCCCTGTAACTAATGCCTCATATTTGGCCATATTATTTATGCACTAAAATTATATATGAAAGGCTTTGGGGATCAAATCCCCTTAGGAAGTTATCAACAATATGCCAGCTCTAGATCCTTGGGATGTGAAGGATCCATCAAAATAGAGTATCCACTATTCAGGATCTTGTGATGCTTGTTCTATCATCATGATATAATCATTTGGAAGGTCAAATTTGAGAGGTTGAGTGGCTATAATAGGAGCTTCTGCAAGTTGGTCTACAAGAATCTGCCCTTTGATTACCTTCTAATTCTAGTATTCAATATCAAGCTCACTAAGGAGCATAATCCATTTAGCCATGCATCCTTGGAGAGCTAATTTAGATAAGAGGAACTTGAGAGGATCTACCTTGGTGATAACAAAAGTTTTATTATTTAGCATATAATGTCACACTTTATGAGTGGTAAACACCATAGATAAACATGCCTTCTCAATAGGCATATAATTATGTTCATAGGCTACCAATGTGTGCCTTAAATAATAAACCATGTGTTCCTTACCATGATCATCATGCTAAGCCAAAAGTGCCCCCAGTGCATATTCCATGGCCAATATGTAAAGAAGCAGTGACTTTATTTATGTTGGAGGGCATAAGATTGATGGATTGGCCAAGTATGTTTTAAGCTTTGTAAATGCTATTTGACAATCTTCATCCCACTAAAATTTCACCCCTTTCTTTAAGAGATGGGTAAATGGGTGGCACTTATCTACCAGTTGAGAAATGAACCTACGTATAGACTAGATCTTGCCTTGTAGACCCTAAAACTATTTAAGATTGCTGGGTGGAGGCATTTCCATAATAGCAGTAACCTTCACAGGGTCGACTTCAATCCCTCATTGTGATACAATGAACCCTAGAAATTTTCTTGATGTGACTCCAATGACACATTTATTTTGATTTAAATGAACTTTATATGCACAAAGCCTCTCAAATATTTTTCATAGAATGTCAAGGTGTCTAGCTCTTGTTATTGATTTTGATAGTATATCATCAACATAGTCCTCGATAATGTCATTCATCATGTCATGGAAGATGATAGTCATTACATGTTGATATGTGGGTCCATCATTATTTAAACCAAATGCCATGACTTGGTAATATAATTTCCCCCATAGAGTGGTGATTATAGTCTTATACTGATCTTCAGGGGCTATCTTAATCTAATTATAACTAGAAAATCCATTCATTAAGGATAACATCTCATACCTAGTAGTTGAGTCAATAATCATGTCAATGTTGGGTAGAGGAAAATCATCTTTGGGACATGCCTTGTTGATATCATGAAAATTATTACAAACACATATGCTTGGGGTATTTTTACTTACTAGCATTATGTTATAAATCCATTCAGAGTAGTCCAGTGGTCTGATAAAATTGGCTCCTAGAAACTTCTCCAACTTGACCTTAACCAAAAGGGTGATGCGAGGATGCATATTTATTAACTTTTGCTTGACTGGTTTAGCATCAAGGTGAACAACTAGATGATGCACAACTAAATATGGATCCATGTTTGGCATGTCAGAATATGCCCATGCAAAGATGTCTATATAATCCTTAAGAATTGATATAATATGTTCACATTCTACTTCAATAAGGGAAGCTCAAAGATAAACATTTTTGGGATCCTCATGGGTTACCAAATTTAATTCTATTGTGCTCTCCATAAGGAGTGTGGATCCATCTTCTATAATTGTAGGTAATATATGGTCATGATCATCTTTTTCTACTATATCTTCTTTTTGTTCCTCCCAAAGATCTGGATAATAAGAAGAATCAGAATTTGCCTTCTCAGGTAAAGGCTAATTGGCAAAGACCTCTAGAAACTCAAGAGAAAGATGTTAAAATATTTGATGTTGTTCTAAAGAGATGCTTGTACTAGATATGGAACTTGGGCTAGATGGACTTTCTATATCCTAAGGGGATGAGCAAACTTTCTCGCTTGGGAGTGCCTAAAATAGTATTTCGATCAAAGGCTTGTCTTTTTCTTTACTTTTTCATTGATCAACGAGTGTCTCAAAGAGTTTGTCACCTTAAGATCTTGATTTTTTTTCTTTATTATGACCAAGAACGTTTTCTTATTCTCCAAAGTAGGTAGAATGATTTAATGAAAAATCAACAACCTATTTATGATCACCAATGGGGAATGCATCTCATAGGCCCATGTATTCTACAATTAATTCTTCCTTTTAAAACTCATCGAGGCATATGGCCAAAAAAATTTGATCCCAATCTATGAGTTCATGATGGAAAAGGCATAGGTTACAATGAGGGTTTGTTTTAGGATGGGAAGCATCAATGGTAAAGATATAATGTCCTACTTCAGGAATGGAAGCACCACTAGGATAGGTTTCTGCTTCAGGTTGGGAAACTCCAATAGGTTTATGGTCAATATGGCATTTGAATCAAACAAATCTAAATCAACAAGCTCATTGAAAAGGCTATAATGCGATATTACATTGTTGCTAGGAGTCTCGTTACTAGTCACCTTGGAAGAATCACTACCAAATATTATGAGGTCATCCTCTGGTGGTTTAAATTTGAGACCATGATTCCCATTAACAACTCTAGGTAATAAGGGCTCTAAAATTCCTTGTGCCTAAGGGCCAAGGCCTTTCCCTATATAGTCAAGATGTTCCATTATCCTATTAGGGATAGGATACTTTGGATTCTAAAAACAATCTACAAGGACCTCAAAATATAACCAATCTCCCTCAGTAAAAGCCTCTCAATCTTTCTTTGGTGCAATTGCAGGTACAAAAACCACAAGAGGTTTTGGTTGCTTCTTCTTTGGTTGCCAAATCTAATCAGGTTTACTAGGAGTCTGGGAGTTTTAGGATTACCAAATATTTTAAGGGATTTTGGTAATTTTTCAATATGGAGGACATTCTTCAAATGATACGTGGAAATACCTATGTCTTTAATAATCACCTACTTGGCTAGAGCTATAAGAAATGGATCAATTGAGGTGGAGGCTAGATCACTAGGGTCTATATAATTAGATGGAGATGGATGAGAAATGTTGGCTTTGTTCTTCTTTGTAATGAATTTAGAACCTAGGAAATAGTTATAAATTCAAAACTCTACTTTGAGATGTTTACAATATTGGTATGGCTACTGATTAGTGGCAATAGTAACCTCAATCACATCATGGGGAAACTCAAGGCATTGGTGAGGAGTAGATGGAACTACCTATACTTCACGGATCCAAGGATGACCAAGAAGTATGTTACAAGAAAGATCGATATCCACAATATGGAATAACATGTGATGAGAAATAGCCCCAACCATGACTGGAAACTAAACTGTATCGAATGACTCCCTCTCAGCATTATCATAAGCCTTGATTTTAATAGTCTCTAGATGAATGTCTTTGTCCATATAACCCAATCGTTGCACCAATTTTAGAGATATGATGTTCAGCCCTCAACCATTAACTAGAAGAACATGCTTGATCTTGTGAACCGTAATGATTATCTCAATGTATAGTGGGTTATTATGGTTTGGGCCAATGGTGGACATGTCATTTTGATCAAACATGATTTGCCAAAATGAAGATAAATTTCCAATTAGGTTTTATAACTGATCAAGGTTTATATCATTAGGCACAATAGACTCTTGTAAAAGTTTGTTGAGGATGGTTCTATGGACACAAGATGTCTGTAAGAGTTATAATATAGAAATTTGTGTAGGGGTTTTATCTAATAGGTCCATTATACTTAAGGCCTTTGAATTGTGGATTGAACTAGTTTAGTCTTTGTTGGGATAGCATTCAGCTTTGGAACCATTGGCACAATGCTCTCATTGGGTTGATGGAAAGAAGTGGGTGAAGGGCCGTGGATGGTAACTCATAGGCGTCTATTTGTAGCTACACAACCTAGAGGTGGAAATGAGTATTTATAATTAGAAGGACTAGTCAAAGGGCCTTAGATGGTGATTTTTGGGTGATTAATGGCATTAATATAATTTGGGGTCAGTGAGGAGCCTCTATAAGAATGGTACTATTATTCAGGATTAGTAACCCATGCAAATCAAGTAGAAACATGAAGATGTAAACTCAACATGGTATTACTAAGGGGAGAGGGTGCTGACCTTATAATGAAGGGTCTCATTTTGTGAGGAACATGATATTGGCCACACAATATCACAATAATAGTGGTAATGTGGGTTGAAAAAATGCATCCCATAGTGTTATTATAGTCATAAGGCACATTGTTATAAGCCACATTATTAGTGTGGGGATCATGATCTCAATTAGGATCATTATGAATCTAACATAGTTGTTGCTTCTGACTCTGTCTCTATCCTTGATTGTGATCATTTTTGATTATTTCTTGTTGGTGGTAGATTATGTTGAGGAAAGGGGTCTTTATAGATTCCCATATCTTGATTTGTGTCCTAATTAGGGGCCAACTTAATTTCCATCTCACCATTTTCAATAAAATCCTCAATAATATGTCACAATTGAATGCAATGATATGCACCATGACCAGAAACATGATGAAAGTTATACCATTTGTTCTCTTTGTACCAATCTAGTTTTGGTTGATCTTGAGGAAATGGCCTTGGTACTAGCCACATAATTAAGTTACCTGTAATGAGCTTTTGTAATACTACTTCAACTGATTCTCCTAACTTGTTAAAGACTCTAAAATTGTTATTAAACATCCTTCGTGGAGGTTGTCTTTGCAAAGTAGGAAGCATATTTGAGGGAGTTATTTATACATTTAGAGGCGGCATAGTTTGTACCATTTATACATGTCTTGTTTTTGTCACACCATTTACAACCATGTTATTATTTTTTTGAAATCCCTTAGACTTATCCTAAGTAACTGTTTGAGGATCTGATGATTTAGTCTGATTAGATGCTTGTCCTTATGCAAAGATTTTAACAAGGCCCCTAGTAATAAGAGCCTTTTCAATCTACACTGCTTTATCAATAATTTATTCAAATGAGTTAGCATAAGCTAATTGTAGATTATGCATAACTTTGGGATGCAAATTTTGTGAAAATATATCAGCCAGCTATTTGTCTAGTAAATTGTGTTGAAAGCAGCTTACCAATTCTCTCCACCTTTATAGATATTGAACAAAACTTTCACCATCACATTATTTGGCTTTGCATAAGTCAACAATGGTCAATTCATGTTCTAAGTTGTATGAGAAATGGTTAACAAACTTGTATGATAAGTTATTCCAATCCACAACTAATCCCTTGGGTAGTTTAAGTAGCTAATCAAGAGCTTGTCCCATTAAACTTCAAAGAAATAGTTGTAATAAGTACTCGCTACTATAAGTAACCTCTTGACACAAGATGAAGAATGCTTATATGTTTTCATGTGGTTCTCCTTTCCCTTTGTATTTGTCAAATTTGGGTGCCTCAAAGTGAGGGGGAAATGGGTTTTGGAGAATAGATAAGTCAAATGGATATGGGCATATCTCATCAAATTTATACTTTTTGACTCTATTGTTTGTCTCCAATCTTTGGATAGGATCCTTCATAGAATTCCATTCTTACATGATTGGTGCATTTGTGGATTGGATAATATGTTGTTGGGGTGGAATGTGCCCCTGGTTCTATCATTGTTGGGGTTGAATGTGCCCCTAGTTCTATTGTTGTTGGGGTGGAATGTGACCCTGATTTTGTTGTTGTTGGGGTGGAATGTGCCCCTAATTTTATTATTTTTGGGGTGGAATGTGCCTATGATTTTTTTTCTTTTTGGGGTGGAATTTGCCCAGTAATTTTGTTGATGTTGGGGTGGAATGTGCCCCTAATTTTGTCTGGATCTATAGGGATCATATACCTTTCGATCCATGATTTGGTTTTGATTTGCTGCTTGAGTTAAGAATATAGGCCATTGATTTTTGGATTGTAAAACATTCCCTAAATTTGGATGTTTCATTTTTTGTTGATTTCGGAAATGTCTATGTTTATTTACCAATATTCGGTTTGTTTGAGGGATTTCCTCAATTCAAACTGAATGTTTGGGTTTCTAAGTTTGTAAAGTAACAAGCCGTTCTTAATGATTGAAGAATGTATGTTCCATGTCAAATGGAACATATTATAAGGTCTCTTGTGACTTTAATTGTTCATTAATATTACCTTAATCCACTATGGTAATGTTCTCATCCAATATTTATTGCGTAGTGTCCACCATATCGTCATGTTATTTTGAAGCTTTATTGTGAATTGAAGTGGCAATTAGGGAGTCAGTTAAGTCTATGACAAGTTGATCTACATATCATTGACTTATTATCTTGATCTTAGCTCGAATATATAGAGTTGTGGGTTTTGACTCTATTTGTATTTCCTTTCCTTTGTTAGAAGAAGAAGGTATGTCTATTTGTGCAAAATCTTGCTCTTATCATCATTGTTCTCCTTCTCTAACCAAGGTATGCAATTGTTTCGTAGGAAAGTCAGAAAGTAGTCTGGCACCTAATTCTATCAATCTAAGAAGGGCTTCATCTTGATCTTCTTGGGGTTGATATTAATTGTAATCATCTTCAAATCCTACTATTGTGGGGATATCATCAAAAACAATGGGACTATCTTGACCATCATAAAATTGCTCATCCTCATAACTAAGGCCATAAGAGGCCCCACTACAAGTGAACCTTTGAATCATGTATAAAAAGAGTTGCTTTGTGTGTTTGACTAGATTTGAACCAATGTTAGATAACCAATCAAAGTATGCTTTGGCTCTCTTTTTTTAAATAAATAACCAAGGTACTAATGAGACTATAAAAGGAAGGTGGTTTGAAACCATGCACAATTTAGAACATTTGGTTCACAAAATTACTCAACCTTTGGCAAAGTTTAAATCTCATAGATCATAAGAGAGTAAGGTAACTCAAATACCCAAGGTGAAAACTAGTACACCAAAGCCTAGATATTTGTGATACACCCACACTACAAAAGCTAGTTTCAATTTTGACAAGTTGACCCTAGAAGTTTAGAGGAAAGCTCTTTGGATTATGAAAAAGACAAAATGAACTAAGAAACTCAAGATGTAAAAACATATGTGAATCACTAAGTATAAATCTAGGACCAAATGGGTAGCACAACATTGCCACATGATTCTAGTAGGATAAAATATGTTCTAGGACCTAAAGCATGAGCAATACATAAGATTACTTGAGTCTACAAAGATGATAATGTAATTTTGAGTCTTAGTAAATGAACTTCAATCCAAATAGAAAATTGAACCCAAATTAAAAAAATATTAGTGCAAAAATGGCGAACCCACTTTGTCGCACCAACCCTTAGAACTCAAAAAGGTTTAATTTCAAATGTGGATTATAAATGAAGGAATTAAACAAATTGGGTAAAACTTCTAGACTCAATTGGGCAGCATGACTATGCTAAAGTGGATGTCATGACACAAAGCTTTTGATAACAAATTGAACAAGGAAAAGATGAATTTTCCATTTGGATAGTGTAATGACTCCCTTACTCAAGAAAATTGGGGAAAATGTGTTTTGGTTAAGTTCATTGAGTTAACAAGTAGTTTAGACACAAATCAAGACCAAGTAAGATACTAACAAAAAACAAACATCTTAAGTCTAAATTGATAAGGTATGGCAAAGTGGGGTCTACTAAACTATCAAGTTTTGAACATTTCTAGGGGAATCAATTGCATAATGACTATCATGCCAAACAATACAAAATAAAAGCATGAATTTTGGGTTTGAATCACTTGGCTTGTTTCATAAAGGTCTAGTCCTTTATGTAACCACTACATCCTATTGTTTGCTCAATGTAGTGAGATGTCAAAAGTTCCATTATGTCCCGTGTGTAACTTTAAAAAGAGTCAAATAAAGTCAATGTTGAGAGGTGAAACCCTAGGTCAAAGCTTCCCTAAAGAACTTGAGGGAGGTGATGAAGTCCCCCTCATAATCAAAGTTGCATAAAAACAAATAAAGCATGAAAATAGAAAGACTTTAGGGTCATTTTCAAGATCACCCAAACTTTAGCAATTTTTTGGGGAGTGCTTTAGGCGACATTATTTCTAAGCCTTCGACTAGGATATTTGTAATAGGAATGGTGCTTTTGATTCCAAGGGTTCCCTATAGGGGACAAATGGAAGAGCATACATGCAACATTCATATTTTTTCCAAACAAGATTAATCTAATCAACTATTGCAAATAATAATTAACAAGTGTGTTCAATTTTAAACCCAAATAAAATGTTTGGTGGTGTTCATTTGAGCCCTTGGTCTTAGTTCTAAACTTTGAAAATATTTACCAAAAACACTTAAATTTTTTGTTAAGCACCAAAACGAGGTTCCTAATCAAATTTTTAAGCATGCAAAGGTGATTTAAACATGTTTTAAGAAAATTTTAAACTTGATCCTACAACAAATTGTTAGCATGTCCTTTAGCTTTGAAGCCCTTTTGAATTTGAAACAAGAAACTTTGGAAAAGTAGGTCTTGGGTCTGTGTTTTTGGAAAAAACACAGTGACTGATGTCGGTCAATACCATTGACATTAGCTATGGCCAACCAAGATCTGACCAATGTCATTTATACTAACTGACGTTGGTTAAGCCAAGTCACTGATGTTGGTATTTATGCCGACATCGGTTACTGTGTATAAACCATGGCAACCAAAAATGGCAAAATAATGTTAGAAAACTAATTTGCAAGAGTTTTAAAAGATTAAATAAGTTTTTTTAAGGTTGTAAAAGGATATCCTTCAGGTGTAGGATGAATCTTGTCCCACCAGGCATGCCACGATGTAGAGGATTACAAATCAAGTTAGTCAAGCATTAGTCCATAAACCATGAAACATGCATAAATAACTAACTAACCAAGCCTATCTATTCCTATGGGAATTACAAAAGATAGAAAGAAAAAAATGAAAGAAAGCAACACCATATTACCTTCCCAAATGGATTCACCGTACCCATGTGGCTCAAAAACATGTTCTCCCTTGATCAAGAATCCTTGTCTTTGTCAAAAATGGTGGTAAGCTCCTCCAATACCTCAAGAACACTCCATAAAACCTAGGTTCTTGGTTTTAAATCACTAAACTAGCCTATCAATGAGGCTTTGTGGAAACAATTTAGCATTATAACTTTGCAATATTCAAGCTTTGAATATATTTGAGCATAATAACCTTGCACCAAAAAATAGTTTAAAAATGATGTCCATGGCCTCTGTATTTATAGATTTTTGAGATTTGTCAGGATCAACCTAAACCATCAATCTCAAGATTGAGATGTGTGGTTGAGGATAATCCTAATATTTGTAATTAAATCCATAATTATCCTTAAGATGACCTTGGAATAAGGGGCATTGAAGAGGCATGGAGGCATTAACTAGGCATGACTAACCCATAACCTTGATATTTTATGCATTTATGGCTTGATGGATGCCACCCCATGGATGATGTCACTAGGTGATGCAAATAATAATAATAAATTTTCAAAAAGAAATATTCAACAACTCTCATGAAAAATCTACTTAAACTCTTGATTTGGATTAATTAGACTTAAAAAAGGTAAATCAACATTGTGTAATTATTTACAAATTGGCCCTCAATTAATCAAAATGGTTAGAAAGTCATATTACTTGGTCATAATTTGACTCGAGAAGAATTATAACGTGATGTTAGATGCATTGGAACCATATTCCCATTTAGAATGTTTACAACAACAAATAACAAAGGTATGTGATGTGTACTAATGAATTACAAGAAAAGAGTGATCTAGAGCACTAAATGGTGAAATGGTCATTTCGACTCAAAATGATCTGTTCAAAGTTAGTTGGCCCATAAAATGCATTACCCTATATAGGGATACTTTGACCTAAATTATCACTTGTAAATGACAATTTTGAACCATTTAGGATGCTTTATAGATTTTAACCTAAAATGTGCATTTGAGTGCAATTCAAGTAAGATTGACAATTTCAACACAAATGGTGTTAGGAATTGGATGTCTACAGATACCTCTACTAGTAGATGAGCTAGTAAGGACCATGAAGTATGAACAAATAACTGATAAAAATTGGTCTATAACTAGATATTACCTTAAATAGAGCCACCAAATGTTGAGTAGAATATCATATGCAATTTTGATGTTGTCAAAATAAATATTCACCTTGATAATATGTCTTTAAGATAATGGTCCCACTAGGCATGCTAGAAATGTTGTCACCAAATATTGCACTTTAGAGATGGTTTTTCATTCTTACTCTAATATTTGGGAAACATTGGATTACCTCTAGGCCTATGGGTTTCCTATAGTAGAGGAAAACCTCTAGGTTTAAGGGATAACTCCCTATATATAACTTTGTTTTCTTATCACCTACACTAATAGTTTTCTTGGATGAAAGGGATAGGAAGAAATTTAAAAATAAACTACTCTAATGAGGTGATAAAATAAAATTATCTCCACTATACTACCATACCCTTTCACTAAGAAACATAACTCACAATAATAGTCCCAAAATCCTAAATTTCTCTAGCATTAGTATTTCAAACATGAAGGTGATATGAATTGAATTAATCAAGGTGAGTGAACTAAAGATTAGATTGCAGACACTAAGGCTACACCTTACACTTAAATATAAACAAATGTACTTAGCTACACTTCATGTGACCTTCTATATTGGCAACTAATTGCATCAAACATGGAAGAGTAGAGAGTAAGCATGGATAGATACTAATCACTTGACCTTTCACTATACACCACTTCACACACTTAGACAAGATAACTTGTGAACTCAAAATAAGATTGCAAAATTTATTTCAAAGGCAAATTATAGAATCAAACTATCAAGGATTTTCCATATCATATGTGGATTCCTTTACAAGAGCCAAAATGGATTGCATTTATAGAATATATGACAAGAGAGAGAAGAAGTGGAGCTAAAAGGTCACAATAAAAATTGTCAAGTGATGAGGAATACTTATATTGTAGGAGAATGAAGTGTATAATAGACCATGAAAGTTCTTCTTGGACAAGTTTCCATATGGAGAATGAAAAATTCCTCAAACTAGTATAGGATCCTCAAATGGCCTTCTTGAAAATTGCCTTCATGATGATGCATCTCTTGACTACTCAAAACTAAACTAGGGAGAGTTGACACATATGCACTATCTTAGGGGGGTTGGAAACAAGATTTTATAGTCATCAGATGTTTCCCTAACCACTAGCTTTCTTTATGACACTTGTGTTCACTACCTGCAGTCAATCTTGCATGCCATTATTTATCAAAGGAAATTGGTTTCTTATTTGTTTAAAAGGGTTTAGGGTTTCTCAGAGGAAATCATTTTCTTATTTTTAAAAAGGAAGTATGTCATGAAAAGTATCCTTTAGTTGTCAAACCAAATATCTCAAGTGGCTTAGGAAGAATGTGTGGTAATTTGAGTTAAGGTATAGGCCATTCAGGTATAGGCCTAGTCCTAGGCCTAATAGTCATGAATTCATCCAATTTCCCATGTTAATGTTATGAAGCAGCTATGAGTGATTCAACACCTCTATCTACCCTCATTCCAACTTTGCACACCTTTATTCAATGCTCTTGTATACACCTAAATCTACTCGCTTTATTCATTGTCACTAATATTCCTATTAGTTGACATTAATTTCATTTATCCCATCTAATTTAATTTATCTTGCTAATTTAACCCCTTTTATCTAATATTCCCCTTCATTATTTTGCATTTACTAACCTTATTCCTATCTCACTTCTTCATTAATCTCCTAAATATCCATTAATCATGTCCTAATCACACTTACACATTATTTGGGAATTTTAAATTCCCAAAGCCCACCTACATACCTATTCCTAGGCTTTTTTTCAAGCCTACCCTCATAGATTCTCTAGAATCTCCTAGTCACCTATATAATTTATGTTTAATCATGCTTAACCCTCCCAAATATATTCTAGAGGTTTATACCTCTAGAACATTCTGTCCTCTAGAATCATCTAAGGAATTTTAAATTCCTTGGATAATCCTCAACCATTGATCTTCACAATCCAACTATGAATTCTAACCATTGATCCTTCCCTCTATATTCTATATAAACAAGAACACTCTTCCATTGAAACCAACTCATGAATCCATAAATTCTTCATTTCCACATAATCAACTAGCAATCATAAGCATCCATTGAATCCATGCCAATTTAAGTCTTTGAATACATCATCAACATCCATGATCAAGCCAACATAATGTCAAAATTTTGAGTCTAAGGTAATCTCAATCCAATCTTCTTATTTTTGTATCTATTTAATCATGATTTAGAGTAATTAGGTTTAGAATTAGAGTGTTGGTTTGAATTGTGTATTCATCTATCTATATTTGATTCTAATGGATCTAGATCTTACTTAGGTAGTTTGATGTTTTTAGTGGTTTAATTTACATAGTTTAATCTAATAATTTAAAAATTCTTGCTATATTTTGGTGACCATAGTGCCACTTGAAACTACTATTTTTTTTCTTGCAGTCCTCCTATCAAAGACTCCTTTTGCCATTTTGAACATCATTTTGTAATTTTTAATCACCTTGTTTAAATCATATTGTATGCTACGGTGGTGTATGCTCTTTTCCTCACATCTTTGCGATAATTCATAGAGAATTTAAAACCATGAATAAACCCTCCCCAATTTTTTTCTAGGGTTCATTGACATGGATTTGATCACCATGCATTTGACTGCACTCCATGTTCTGATAGAGTATAAATATCAGGACAACTATCATTAGGTGTTAAAGCATAATTCCCCATAAAGGGTTCCATAGAGTGATGGGAATTTTGGATCTAATAAAAAAATTGGTTAGATATAATCCTACATGAACTTGGGACTCATCATTCCTACTGATTAAGATCTCATTTAGCCTAGCATAGGACCTCTCAGCTGTAACAGGTAACTCGCTCCCAGATTTAGTATCAACTCCCAAGTAACTATCATGTGTAGATAGGGTTGAGAGGGTTTAGGAGACTCCATAATGGGTCATCAGCCTAAAAACTCACTTGTAAATTTTTTAGATGGTGTGTTCATTAGGTTACACACCCTTGAGTTTACCAATCATAGTTTTATGGTCTGCTTGATTTGGGTGTGTGGCATGTTAGACATGTGTTGTTTGTGAGCCAATTTAGCCTTTACCCAAACCTGTACACCTATCTAGGTCTTGTACATATATCCTCATCTTGTTTATCTTTATCTTATAATCATATCATCCTCTTATATCCTTTTCATTATCCTATCCCACCTCCCACCTTGTCTTCATCTCATCCTTGTCTAGTCATATCCACTCATCATTGATCATACCCCACCACTCAGATATCCTAATCAAATTTTGTCATCCACATCGTTTCATAAGTCTAATATATCCATAATCAACCCTTTATCTTGACCTTCCCTTTACCTAGTCACCTCATCTTTGATCTAGCCTAAGCACATCCTATATTATCCTAGTTGGCTCCTTAGGTCACATATGTGTCCAAACCATCCACATATCATTTACATTACCCCTTATTCTTTAATCATCATCCTTATATGATTTTCCTTGTCTTAATCCCATCACTTCATCACATAATCCTATCCCATCCCATCTTGAGAAAATTAGTCTAAGGATTTAGCTAGTCCTTGTGTCTTTTCATATTATCTTATCATTTTAGTCCACTATCACTCATCATTTGGTAAGATCGCATACCTAGTCAGTATCCTACTAGAATTTTATCACTTATTAATTTTCAATCAACATCCAATCATATTTCCTACTCATAAATAGCACCCATCCAACCATCATCTTGCTAGTTTGAACCTAGGCACCTATCAAATTCCTAATCCTTTTACTAGATTGAAAAGTAGGCATTGTTGATAGATCACTAGCACTTATTATAATATCGGTCTAAAATATGATCCTAGTCCTATATCATCTCAATCACATTCCATCCACCTCGTACTCATCATTACCTATCATACTAGCTCAATCATTTAGACCTATTGCTGTTCAAGAGACCATAATTAATCCTTAGTCTACCTCCACATTGGCACCCTTCATCATCCATCTTTTATCATCCATCCCCATGAAGTTAGACCCCATTCTCATACAATATTACAAACAAGGATGAGATCCTCTCATGACTTCATAATATGGGTGTCCTACTTCCTGAAGGCCTTGATCCCATTCAACTCATTTCACCTTAGCTCCAAACTCATTCATGTGAATGCCATTCAAATCCTTCTCCCACTAGTCATAGCCCATTGTCTACCCCTTCTTACACTAGCACTAAGAAACCTATCATGGCCACTTCATCTACTACTAGTCCATCCACCCAATCACATCAACAACCATTTGATCTAAATTTCAATGCTTCCATATATAAGTCAAAAATTGAAGTGGGTCCTTATACTTTCCTACTTATGTCCTTAGAATCCCTTTTTCAACAATTAGTCACCATTAACATGATGGTATATCCACTCGTAAAACATCTTGATCCCACCAAGCCTAAGCCATCTAGGTATAAAGCTAATCAATATTGTGTATATCATCAAACTTGGGGGCATACCACTAGTCGATGTCAAAATTTCTAAGATTATGTCCAAGTCCTCATCGACCATGGTGACATAAAAATGAGGATGAACTAGATGCATCTATATCCTTGGGTGAACAATAAGAATAGTTACAAGAGTCCATTCTTGATTATGATCAAGCCCTTCTTTATTTGAGTCAAGGTCAATACACCACATACATATTCCATGGTCCCCCTATCTTTGATAAGTTCTCCATCAATGATGAGTCTATTCCTCATGAGCATAGTCCTCCCTTCCCTCACGAGTCTTTCTATGGCCTATCTTTGTTGAATCCATTGTTCCTCCATCATCCTCCCCCTCATCCATCATACTAAAGTCCCAATGTTGATAGGTTAATCATGGACAATGAATCTTATACTAGCAGTATTACATCTTGTACATTAGAGTTAACATAAGTCTTTTTTACATCAGGATCATGTTCAATACCAATATCTGAGTCAGATTCCTCATCAAAAATGTCATCCCTCATCAATATTATAGTAGATGTTGATAATGCATGTATTTTTAAAGATATCTCTAATCTAGATACCTCTAATATGTCACCAAGAATACCTTTGGATCCCAATTAGGATGATAAAGTCATAATATATTTATTCCAAGATTCATCTATTTAAGATTGTTAGAGTGAATTTGATCTTACTTTGGATGCATATACTACAGTTAGTCTTAGTGATATTTTTTCTAATCTTGAGGATATTTTCTCCAATTTCAAAATTGGGTCTCCTAGGAACCCATATTAGGACCATGATTCTCCATCACCACTCATTGACATCATCACATCATCTCCCCCACGTTCATCTATCACATGTCCCTTTTTTCCTATCAATGATTATTTGATTACCTCCCTCCATAGGGAAAAACAATAACATATATCATCAAACTCTTCCTTGTTCAATGTAACAAGTTCCATAAATGTAAAGATCTAGATCATATTAAATAAGTCATAAATGATCAAATAAAGTTAAATCGTTGGCCTAGTCAAAAACTATATTCCCCTAGTGAAGCCCAAAATCAAGCAATAAAGGACTACCAAGTTCAAAATAATGATAATATATAAAGTCAAAAATCAATATACCCTATTGAATCCCAAAATTAGGCACCAAGGGGTAGTCAAAGTCAAATCCAATCTGAAAATCACAATGATGTCAAAAGCACTATCAGTATGGTCGTTCATCCTTCAAATAATCATATCAAAGAAGAATCATGCAGTCCAAAAGTCTTGGATCTCTTTAAAAAATTTGTCACAAGGACCCAATTGAATACAGAATGTCCAATGTCTCCAATGATGTGCGTGACTTCTAATCCTACTCCTCCAACACCCATCACATCCTCCTATCAAGCTTCCACTAGCCCATCAAGTCCTACCATCCATTCTAGTTCATTACACCCCCATCAGCATCTAGACCTAATCCAATCCATGACTCACATCGCCCATCAGGAAATATTGTCTCTTATAGGGGTGATGAAGGCACCTGTTCTAGATATCTAGATGAATCTCCATCCAGAATCACCAAAGGTCACATAGACATTAATACATCTAGTGGCAACAACATGTTCCTAGCATCACACATCTCCAAAATAGGTGTTGGCTAAAAATTAAACCAATGTTATAATTCATGCATCTCATACCCATATCTAATAAATCAAGATGCCCACATGTCAAATAAATTATAAAAAAGTATAAAAAACAATCAAATAAAAAATCATTTGACTAATGGTGAAAACCAGTCTTTTAGTACCTTAGGCAAGTATCATGATGAAAATTGGTTTTTGATGTCATGGTAAAATAATATATCATCCACATTATACCTCAACACTTGGGGGAAAAATATATCCATTTCATATCCCTTATCAAACTATCCCTTCCATATCCCCTCCATCCATTGTTCCTACCCATCATATTATTATCTATCCTATTATGTCTCTCCTTTCTTCTCATCTTAAACTTCATAAAGAAGAGGAAGGTGTACTAAGAAATGTGATAGAATCATCTAATGGACATTCATTTAACTAAACATCTGATTCCTTCATGATGTGGTCATTAGCAATCCCTATTCCATTCTTCCTTGGTCTTTATCTTCTTTTCAACATCATCCTCATACTTTTGTCATCCCATCCATTATTCCAACCATCTATCCTTATCTTTGTTGCTAGGATTTGTGTTCCCTTTACTATTAATCCCATTCATATAGTGTATATACATTTTCCAAAAATCCAATAAATTATAAAATCCATATAATCCAAAAACATTTAAGTTGGATTGTCCTGTGTCATATTGTCATATTTCCTATGTATTCTAATGTCCTAAGTTTTTCACATCATCTTATCTTATCTTATGCCTTAGTCATCTTTCCTTATCTTATCTAATAATCATCTTATCCTCTTAGTCCTCTTATCCTATTATATTTAGTAGCCTTTTACTAATCTTAGTCCCTTGAATAGTCCACATCTATATCCTTCTCCACATTCTTATCCTCATCCAAATCATTAATTTATATCCACATCCATATCCTTACCTAAGTCCTTATCATGATCATCCTATCCAAATCCAAGTCTATCCTGAGTCCACAATCACATCATGATCATCCTAGTCCAATCAATCACCCAATCACTCATCCCATCATTAGACAAGACACCATGACACTACATGTAGATACTAATATCACTTACATACATGATGCAAACAAGTCAAACAACATAGAGCATACATTGTCTACTAGCATCATTGTCACTAATGTCACTTCAAATAACTTTATATACTTTCATTCATTCATGAAATGGTATTTATTTGAAACACCATTACTCCTTCCACTTTGATCCACTCACAATGCCCTTTCAAAGAGGGGGAAAATGTATACACCTAAATCTACCTGCTTCCTTCATTGTCACTAATATTCCTATTAGTCGATACTAATTTCATTTATCCCATATAATCTAATTTATCCCTATTAATTTATCCCCTTTTATGTAATATCCCCCTTCATTATTCTTCATTTATTAACCTTAGTCCTATCCTACTTCATTGATTCTCCTAAAAAACCATTAATCATATACTAATCCCACTTACATTTTATTTGGGAATTTTAAATTCCCAAATCCACCTACCTACCTATTCCTAGGATTTCCTACAATCCTATCCCCTAGATTTTCTATAATATCCTAATCACCTATCTAATATATCCTTAATCATGATTTACCCTCTCAAAGATATTCTATAGGTTTCTACCTATAGAACCTTTTATCCTCTAGAATCCTCCAAGGAATTTGAAATTCCTTGGATAAACTTAAACCATTGATATCCATAAGCCAACTTTGAATTCTAACCATCTATCCTTCCCTCTATATTATATATAAATAAGACCACTCCTCCATTTAAACCAACTCATGAATCCATAAAGTCTTCATTACCACATAATCAGATTGCAATCTCAATCATCCATTGAATCCATTCCAATCTAAGTCTTTGAATCCATAATAAACATCCATGATCAAACCAACATAATGTCAAATTTTTGAATCTAAGGTAATCTTAATCCAATCTTCTTATTTTTGTTTCCATTTAATCATGATTTAGATAAATTAGGTTTAGGATTAGAGTGTTATTTTGAATTGTGTATTCATATATCTACATTTGATTCTAATGGCTCTAGATCTTACTTAGGTAGTTTAATGTTTTGAGTGGTTTAAATTTCATAGTTTAATCCAATAAGATAAAAAAAATCCTACTACATATCCAATACTGTTTATGTCATCTATCTCTCACTCACATGCCTTGCCTATAGTCTTTTATTGACTAGGAGTGCCTTTTGTCTGAGATAAAAAAGAGGGCATATCCCCTTTTTGTCTTACCAATTTGAAGCTATGGAAGGTTATAATAGGTCTTGATGACCTTCTGTAACAAATATCATGGCTATATTTCCTTTTTAATTCCTTCAAACTCCCAAATCCTTCAATATTGGCTCATAAGACTTGACTATGTAGAGACTTTGAAATGACTATAGGTTAAAGTTTTAAAACTTAGTCTATGTCCTATTTACTTGATCTAAGCATCACATGAGATGGATATCACCATTATAAGGGTGATATCAGTCATCTTCAACATCCTACATCAACCTCTACCAACTCTCCTAACTCACATATCTCCTTTTCTAGAACTGGTGTGTCTACTATAACAAACTATAGGTGGTACTTCTTAGATAGATGAGACCCATGTAGGTGATATTCAAAATTTTGAATTTATATTCCATGACCTAAGATCCTCTTGAAGTCTCTAAAGTAATTTCATATTTGAACATATTCATATCATGTCTTAAGGCCATGACAACATCCAAACTGCCTACTCCCAATGTGCTTTCAATCTACAGTCAAACTGTAGGTGACATTTTGAGAGAAAAAGGGACTCCTTTAGGTGGTGACCTAAGTCAAACCATTGTGCCTCAACTATCTTTGACTACTACTAAATTTATAGTATCATATTTTACTCAAATGAGGCCACTTTGTCTATAGTCTATGCTTTCATATGTGATATTATGTTGTAAGGTCATTTAGGCTTCAAGAGTACTATAAATTGATGAAATTCTATAGTGAAATATTTATTAAAAGGGAATCATATTTACACTACCTTCTCGTGACCAAACAACCACTCTCTGTGTCAAGACATTTTCCTTAGACTTGGGCTATGAGATATTAGACATTTAGACTAGCACAAACCTCCAATTTTTCATCATAAGATGGCATTGAATATGGATAAAACCCTGATTCAGATAAATTAAGTAAGTTGTCCCCAAATATAACTTTCTAAACTTGTAGACATGGTTCTAGGTCTATATGTATATGATGGTCTCACTATTGTCACATTCATGTTTTCTATGTTCCTAGACCTCAATGAAGGTCTCAAATGAATTCTAAAACCTCTATTCTAACTCAAAAATCTATCAAAGCTACTTGTAGGTGTCACTATTAAAGACTATTTGTAGGTGTAAATATATAGGACTGTGTAATGTATTAGATATTACAACCAATATTTATCTATTTAGAATTTTCAATCCTATTGTTTCCATATTAGTATTCTTCTTACCATGTTGAAAATCTCCTTATGTCATGATATGACTGATCAAGGCTCCTTTACACTTGATTGTAGGTGACAGTCTCAAAGGAAACTAACTATGTAATGTTTCTAGACCTCTTCAATCCATCAAATGCTACTCTTTGAGATTCAATATTCCAAAGAAGATACTAATCATCATACTCTCATATGTTGAAATCAAATATTTTATCCTTATCCTGAAGCCACTCTCATGGAAACAAATCTGTAATAGGTGAAACATTGGTCTGCAACCTCAATGGTGTCCTCAACTAATAAACTGAGATATCCTTACTCATAAATTAACCTTCACACATGAAATAAATACTAAAAATATTGTGATGAGTAATTTCATGCTTCTCAATATCATGTACACAAATTTAATTTCATAAAATAATGTAAACAAAGAAAAACCCCTAAAGTATCTGGGAAAGACAGGCAAAAAAGAGTCATAGACCTTCTTTAAAATGGTTCATGAAGCATAGAACACCAATATTATAAATATTTCCATGAATTTTTAGTATACAAATATTAATATCATCCCTCAAAACAATTTGATCTAACTCAACTCTTCCTGGCTATACAAAGTAGAGATCGGTTGACCATTTCTGCTTGTCTAGGAGAGTGATAAGAAAAATAGAATATTTTTTTTCCATTTTCAAGTTTATCAAAGCTAATTAATCATGTAAATGTATTTAGGGGATTTGAAGAGACAATTTTTAAGTCCTTCCATGTGCTAAATCTATTATATAGGTCATACAACAACTAAAAACTATGACTTTCCCATTCATCTTCTTGTTTAGATGTTGCACTTGTAGTTGTTAGTTCAAAACTGACATCTCTAACATGATCCTAACATATAATATGTTTAATATGCCTTTGGAACACTTTTTATCTATGGTAAACCTATACAAGTTCAATTAATGACTCAAAAGTGACCTTATATGACATAAAATGACACTAAGGACTAATGACCAATATGATCAAGTTTAAAGACACATTAGATGACCTCACTAGGACCATGAGACACATTTTTCACCCAATAACACCCTATGATAAATTTAAAATACATAGGGGTTGACCTAATTTGACTTTTGGTCAAATTAGTCATCACCCACTTAGACTTATCCACTAAGTAGATCACATTTGCAACCAACATATTATCAATATCTACGTTTATCTTGGTTTGTATGTGCAATCTCATCTGAAATGGCCACTTATTCATAGGCCTCATTCCATCTACCAGGGTGATCTTCATTTTTCCCAAAGATGAGTGTACACACTAAATTTCTATGTATCTCCTTTGTAAAATGTCTTAGAACTCCCAAACTAGTTCTATGATGTGCGCTAATTTTAAATTAAACCAATAATCTCCTATGGTGGTTATCTCAAGTTTTTATTTTGAGCTAGTATTTACTTTAGTAGTCTATTGGTCATCTATCTTAATAATGAAACAAAAACATTAGTAGTCTAATGGTCATCTAAGTACTAGTCCCAACACTTATTATTTATATCCCATCATATCATGTGAGTTGTTCTCACACACTCACCTAAGGCACAAAGAGATAAAATTGGGAAGACAGGGATTAGTAGGTAATGGTAGAAAACACAAGATCTTGTGCATTATCTTGTGTGTGCATGAGTACTAAAGTAGAACCTTATACTACCATAACAACACACAACGTCAAACAACTATTTAAAATTAACATTGATGTAGAAAATCTACATTTATCCAATTATTCATCATTGAAATAAGCAAGACTTCATTACTATTAACAACAACATTAGTTTTAACCTATTAAAATCATTTTAAACATATAAACAAAGATAAAAATAGCATTATCCACTACACAACAAATCATGATTACATTGGATACACGGTGAATAAAGGCAATAAGTAATATCATAATTATTTAACTATTCATGTCCTCAATCAACAAGAATTCATCTTATTTCATTGTAGATCGATCAATCATTTGGCAACACTTCCTTATGTCTAACTCTCTTTCCACATTTAGGCAACATTTCCTTACTATTTTTCCACACTCTTTTACCTCTCATAGGACATTATTTTATGAGTTTTTAAATGCTTTTATGCATCATCAAGTATCTCCACTTTCACTAATACTTAGTTTTAAGTGTTTTACATCCACTTGGTAGCTAAGATGACATTTCTCTTGAGATCAGATTCCTTTCCATTTGTCATCACTTATCACCTACTTGACTGGAGCTAATGCATGTAATAAATTACACCCTTTCTCCAAAAATCATGCTGATTTAGAAATCTCTAAATTTGACTCACAATCACCTCAACCATTTCTCTAACTAATTTATTAAGTGCACGTATATAGAATGTTTTTATCGATACGTGCTGGTGTCTGGATGCTATGTATGTCAGGTGTACACACATGGATTAGTTTATTTGCATGTGTCATGCCCTACATCCTTGATGTTGGTCTCTTGAAAAATTTAGGGTCAACATGGGGGCTTAATAATAATGTAGGGATAACACATGCCTGCCATTGACTCGCTCATTTTTTTATTAGTCTGTGATGATTTTCTAGAGTTACATAGAACGAGATTTGTTTACTAAATATCTACATGGAATTGAATAAAAGTGAATGAGGTTATTAAAGCCTTGGAATATATTAAAAAATATTATGAAATTAGTTTATATAAATTTGTAATTGGGCATAAATGACTTGACATTCTTGATAACAACTACATACTTCTATTAGAGTGCACTCCCAAAAATTATGTATTATTATCCTAATTCTAGGTTTTGTTTGCCTCGTTCTCTTGAACTACTTTTCACTATCTCTAGTTTTGTAAAAAATCAAATATTATTATGAAACTCTCTTTTAAAATTTAATGTTTGTTTTTAAATATTTATTTTTATAAATTAGCTCTGATTTATTTTTTATTTGATTAAACCCAATTAAACCTTACTTGCATTATCTATACATAGATGTATTACATTTTGATGTAAACCCACTTTCTCTTACCACATACAAAATAGAAAATGATTCGAGAATCATGAAACCTCACTAATTTTTTAATAAGTATCTAAATATTTTTCCTATTTGGTTTAGGTAAGGACGTGTAAGTGTTTTAACATTAAGCAAAAGTATACAAGTATAATTTAAGTGGGATTTATGGTGAAGGGTTTAGGTATTCCAAAGGGGATCTAGATTCAAATACAGAGGGGGTAGAGGGGGAAGTTTGTGTGTGAGAGAAACTATAAAACCAATTACACACACACACACACACACACACACACACACACACACACACACACACACACACACACACACACACACACATATGGATAAAAATTGAAACTGGTGTAAGACATTTCCAATTGTTTATTTTTTAACATTATATTTATAAGGTAGTGAAAGTGATATTTACACTTACAACACTTCTCTTGAGGCTACGATTATTTCATTTTTTTTGAGTTGATGTAGGAGTTCAAAATTATATATAATGAATTATAATTGTTGAGTAAGCGTACATTTAAATATAAGTATTATTTTCACTAAGTTGTCATGGTTATCACTAATTTTTTCACCCTTAGAGAGGAAGTTAAAGTCTTCTCCAAATTGAGTGTAACATGGGATTACCCCTAGACCTATGGGCTATCTATAGCAGGGATAAACCTCTAGAATGAAGGGCTAGCGCCCTAGATTTGTCTTAATTACTCACTTACTAACTAATTGGTGTATGAAAAAGGATAAGAAACTATCTAACTATAATAAAACTAAAAAAAGAGTTGATACACCAAAATATTTGATCCAAAACTATCATATTCTTGGACTTAAAATAGGTACAACTACAATCTAGACTATGCTTCAAGAGAATGTTTCTCACATAAGTATTTCAACCTAGAGACTATATAAGTATAATAGACAAGGTGAGAGCTTAAAACGATTGATAAGACACTAATTAAAACACAAACACTCATCTACCATGCCACACTTCAATGTACTCCAAGTGACATGTAAGAAGATAATATATACATACCTAGGTGCACACAAGTAGGACAAGATGCAAGGATACGCAATTTTATTATTAGAATATATCAATAACTCTTTCAACACACTAAAATATGAAATTTGAAAGATTTAAATAGTTTTAATTTATTTTATCAAGTCAAATATGAGTAAAAAAAATAGTAGGGCTTTACCTACCTTTCTTTTGGATAGATTACAATGCCAAAACTAGGCATACTTATAACACCAATGTGAGAGAGAGAAGTCCCATGCCAAGGATGGAATCTTGGGGGGTTAAAATAATGAATAAATATTATTAGTATTTATAATATTTATGAGGAATAATCTTAAGTATTGAAAAATTGTCATTTGATCTCCAAGTCCTTTGTAAACTGCCTTCAAGTTAAAAGGACTCAGTTTTGAGGATTTCATAAATCTTCTTGAAAACTAGTCTAATATCTTGCAATAAACCTCTTAATTTGCCTTGAAAAGTCATATATATCTATGTATAAGGATGGTTTGACACCTCACCAAGGTTTATGCATCATTACTTGCTCTTGAAACAAGCCTTATTAAAAGAGGGAGTTAGCCTAACCCTTGGAGTACAGTCCATGATCTTGGGTAATGAAGAGATCATCTAATTATTATTACAGATATTTTAATTGATCACTCTAAACTTGAAATATTTCATCACCATATATTTATGTCTCTTAAGGCTTTAATTAACACCTTGAAATGTTTACCATGCCTCTCAAATATTCACTTTAATGTTGGCTATCTACACTAGTTGATAATTAGGAATACTTGCACCTATTAGTACATTTGAAAGACCAAAAAATATGAATGAAAACCTTAAAAAAGGACTAATATCATGTTACCATAACCAATAAACACTTCACATATGAATTATTTTTTCAAAGCACCATAACCATGCTATTCTTGTAAATCTAGATGATTAGGTCTCTCAATCCTAGTACATCTCAAGATGCCTTCCTTGTGTAGACCTGTAAAAATAGTTTCATGAATGGATGAAAATAATTTGTGCCCTAAGGAGTTAGGAAACATATCATAGTACCTCCTACAATGCTTTTCAAGTGTTCATCCATGTTTATACCCTTAAATATCATCAAAATTAACAAAAGAAAGGGTATTTAAGGTGTTCGTATAGGTGACATCAGCATCAAATTTCATGGTGAGGAGATATTTAAAATATTAAAAAATTTATATATCCTAAAAAATTCATTTGGATTTATCAGGAGACAAATCTCTCACAGTGCATTCATCTAAATGTTTTAGTAGGGTTTACAACCTATTTGGGGTCTTAACAATCATTTATAAAGTATCAACCATAAATTGGGCTCATTATAATTTGAAAATCTTATTTAATAACCTCATCATCTATCCCAAATGGTTATGCTTCCCATGAAAAGTGTGATCTATGATGTGAGCATATGAAATTGATCCTCGGGTAGCAGGCCTAGTGTTCTTGAGCTTGACATAGGTCTAATCTAGATTTTAGCCCTCCAAACTCAATTATACTACTGGTAAAGATCGATAAACATTAAAAAAACCCTATTAATTATTATATATTCTTTATTAATGTTTATCACTCTATTGTGTGCATTTGGTGCATTAGTTAGAAAACCTGATGTTCTAGGTCTATCACCTCCTTGCTAGGCGTCAAGGGTAATTGGGTTGAAAATTAGGATTTTATGCATCTTGAGAGTATTTTTATACCTATTATATGTTTATGAATTTTCTCAAGGTCACTCCATGGAATTTGGCATGATTATTTTGTGTTTTAGGTCCAAAACATACCTCTAGTCTCAATATTGTCTCTTGTCATTAGAGTGGGCAAGGTCTGAGACAAAAAAATGAATATGCATAATTATTATATGGATTTGGGGTGACCATGGATGTATTGGTCCACTAATTACCATATTTTTTACCAATTTTCAAAGAATGAATATGCCTATAGAGGCCTCAAAACATCAATCTTTCTAATGACTGGCTGTAGGTAGTGACTATGTGTAAGAATTAGGCTCTCCATGAGGTTTGACAAAGTTTCACCAACATTTCATATTTCTCAATGGAGTTTGAGGGTTTAAATGAAGTATTTATTTCACTTTTAATCTCTCCAAAATTTCCTTTCCTTCTCTTATACCTATTCACAATCCTCACTCATTCTTCAAATCAAGTAAAAGGTCTCCTAAGTAGGTAGACCTGTAGGTTGCCTTTTTGACTGTGTGACCTTTGAAATCAATTTGATCCATCATCTACATCATATTATTTGGTCTCAAAATGACTTTATGACCATTTTTTTGACTGAAAAGACCTCAGAACCTTTCTTATACCTCTATCCTTCCTTTTAGGTTTGAGACTAGCCTAATCTTGGAGTAACCTATAGGTAGCCTTTAGCGTACTTGACTACATTATTTGGTCTCATGATCTTCAACTTTCAATTCAAATATCATCTCAATGGTTATTTTAATTTATTTTTAGATCCCAAATTAGGCTTAAAGTAGATCCCTTGATTATACTCTACCTTCTCCCTTAGGCCTAAAAATGGAATGATCTTTCAAATAGGCATGTAGGTGCATTCTGTAGACACCTAAAAATGGCCATTGATAACTTTCAACTAGGGTTTTGACCAATTTCTACCAACGTGCATAATTTGGCTTTAAAAAACTAAAATGCATTAAAAGAGTTGAAATTTTTATATTCAAGTGTTGATTTTTGCTAGGGTATCATTAAATAGGACAATGTAATTTATGAAGTAGCTAAATTTCATCAAGTCATTTCGAGTCAAAATGACATTTCTGCACCTGGGTGCTCTAGATTTCTCTTTTCTATAAACATTTATTGTATGAGATGCATGCCTTTGTTATTTTGTGTTGGAAACATCCTAAATGGGATAATTAAACCAATGCATCTAACATCAGCTTCCAATTCTAATCCAGTCAAAATTTTAGCCAATAATATGACATTTTGACTAATTTGATTAATTTGTGCACAAATTGCCAAGATTTTGCATCAAATTTGACTAATAATGTTTAAGGCTAATTAAACCAAATCAAGAGCTTAAGTTAATTTTTTGTATAGATTTTTGAATATTTCTTTTTAGAAATTGATATTGAATAACTGCATCATCAAGTGACATCATTTCTTGAAAAGACATCCTTAGGCCATAAATGCATAAAATATCTCATCAAGCCACCCCATGCCTCTTTATTGACTCTCTATCCCAAATATTTATGAGGCATTTATTGATTTTTGTCTCAAAAAATGAATTTTTATTAGCCACACATCTTTATCTTGAGATGGACGGTTCATATTCATTCTAACCATTTTGAAAAATCTATAAATAAGAGGCCTTGCCTATTGAATTTTAATCTATCTTTATGAAAAATTATAATGATAAATTGATTCCAAAATCCATTGCAATAAGTTTTATAATTCCAAATTTTTGAGCCAAGCCAAACCCAAAGCCATCACAAAGGTGCCAAGGAGAAGAGGAGATAACCAAGCCTCCTTTGATGAAGACTCATTGAGCACAAGCCAAGCAAGCCACTCTATAAACCATTAGAAATCTCAAAAGAAGGTGAAGGAGGTTTTATTTCATGTTTTAGTTGTTTTTTTCATATGTATGTTATTATGCTCCTCCTTAGTGTCTAGGCCTAGAGATGTATGCTTTTTAGTGTGTTTCTTTTAATTTGATTTTATTTTGAAAGTAACACAGTACTAACCACCTCTCTTAAGTCAAATTATTAGTCTACATAATGGCATGCATGGTGGGACTTAGTCTCAAAAATTTGGTCAAATTACACCTAAAAGTAACTTACTAACCATTAACATATAGGATTTTGGAGTGTAGAAGCAAACAAGGTAAACATTTGAGCAAAAATCCATTTTTTGTAAGCCACAATTTTATTCTCAGGACTATGTAACTTGACTTGATTGTGTGCCCAACTCACCCTTAATCACCTTAACTCAATTCTAACTCACCCCAATATGGCCTTAACTCAGCCCCAAATTAGCCCAACTCAGCCCCAACTTAACCCCATCTCAACCCAACTCAACCCTAACTCAGCCCAGCTCAGCCCAACTCGACCCAAACTCACCCTAACTCAACCCCAAATCCCCATAACTTTCCCCAACTCACCCCTAGATCAAACCCAACTTGGTCCAACTTGACCCTAACATAGTCAAATTAGGCCTTACTCAACCCTAACTCAACCCCAACTCACCTTGACTCTTTTTGACTCACCCCAATTCAACCCCAACTCATCCCAACTCAACCCCAACTTTCCCCAACTCACTCTAACTCAACCGAAACTCACTTGTGTAACCCAACTTGACTATGTGAAACCTGAGAGTTCATTTTTCAAAAATCTTTATCTCATCCTCTAAAGTGCTTCAAAGCAAGCAATCCTAATCTTGTTTTTGCATGTTGAAAGGATGGTTTGGAAGTTAATTTAGGTATTTTAATAATTATACACTTTAATTTATATTTTTTTAAAATAACTTGGTTAAAATTATACACACTTCAAATTTGGTGCCTAAAATGAATCTTTAGCATGCTAAGTCTTGAACACTTCAAACTTTGGATTTAAAATGAATGTAGGTTGCTATTGTTTCATTTAGTCTTTTTGTTGTAATATTTACATGTTTTTACAAATTAAGAACAAGGGGTCAAAATAACATCACCATACTTTTCATTTAGTTTTTAAAATTGAACTCATTTGTCAAAATTTGTATTCAATAGTTACTTAAATAGAATTTGATTGGCAAAAAGAAAGACATTGCATGTATGCTCTCCCATGCATCCCTTTTAGGAAAATTTTGGGGTTAAAAGCACTATCTTTATTTCAAAGTGCATTAGTAAAAGGCATGAAAGAGAAGTTGTTAACGATCTTCTCAAGGACCTACATGGCTTGAGTGACCTAAACACAACCTCTAAAGCTCTTTCACTTAGTCATTTATTTCATTGCATCTTGGATTGTGAGGGGGTCTTCATTACCTCCCACAAATTCTACAGGGAAGATTTGACTTGGGTTTTCATCTCCCAGTATTGACTTCATCACCTCCACTAGAATTGGAGGTTTTAATGGTTAAACCACCTTTTAGTGTTGGGGTTAAGCACCATGATGTATCTGCACATTGGAAATCACACTACACTGAGTAAATGATGGATGTACTGGTTAAAAAAAGGGTAAGACTTTTTTGCAACAAGCCAAGTGCCACAAACACCCAATTAAAGTGAACTTCTTTTGAATCATTTGATATTAAATTCAATTTGTAATTGATGGATCTAGAACATTAAAAACCAATTAATTTAGTTAACCCCACTTTTCCATACCTTGTCAGTTTAAGATTTAATATGATTAGCTAGTTGTTTTGTCTTGGTCTTAGATTACTTGGTCTTGTTTGAGATTCAAAACTTCATGTTAACAAAATGACATAACTAAACACATTGTCCCCAAATATATTTTAACAAAGGAGGCATTATGTTGCCTAAGTGAAAACATCTTTTTCCTTCTTCAAATTCATCATCATACACTTTGTGTCATATCTTCCAAATTTGTGCAGTTATGCTACCCATTTGAGTCTAGACATTTTTCAACATTTTATTTAAATCCCTCATTGATACTTTACATTCTAAATTGTATTATTCTAAGTTTTAAAGGTTGATGTGTTAAATTAGGTTCGCCACTTTGCACTTGACTTGTTTTAACTTGAGTTCAAATTTCAATTGGAATTGAGGGACATTTTTAGATTCAACATCATTATCATCATTTGTTAAGACTCAATTAATCTTGCATGTTTACTACTGCTTTGAGTCCTAGACATTGACTACCCATCCTATTTTGTCATTTATCCATTTGATAGAACACTTGTCCCTTATATAAATTTGTCTAACTTGAGTTGAGGAGGATAGTGTTACACTGCCAAAATTGTGTTGGAATCATTTTACGTTAGATTTTTTGAGACAAGAATTTTCCACATCTTTTATGTAGTTTAGCATTGTTACATTGTTCAAATTATTTTGAGACTTGTTTCATATACCTCTTTGCATAGAGTTCAAGTCTTTTCAAATTCTAGCCAATCTGAGTGTCCTTTGTAAATCTTTGTCTAGCATAGTTACATTGTTCACCTTTGTCTAGATTATTTGTTAGAATAACCTAGTTTTGTGTCATTATTTGGGAGAAAATAAACTATATCCAAGTGCCTTTTGTTTCATACCTCGTACTTATTGATCAAGTTTTACGACAAAGTGTCAAATGCCTAGTTTTTGTTAGAAGTGTTTCAAATCTATTAGATTAAATATATCATCTTTTAAAGTCTATATTTTGATGTTGTTTGGACAAAATTCCTATCACACGCACTTTTTTTAGCCTATATTTTGACTTTATGTTTGGCCAAAAGACCTAGCAACTTTTTTTTCTAGATTAGACTTATTTGACACAGTATGACCTAGAATTTGGCATTTCAATTTATGGTCCTTTTACTCAACATTTTTGTGTGAGACATGTAGTTTTTGACACTTGACATTAGATTATTTTGTCACAAATCATTCCATCAACCTTTTTGGATATACTTATCCATCCTTTTGACCAAGTTAGACCTAGTTTGAACTCTATCTTTTTGTTTGAAAACATTCACTATGGATCACAACATGTCTTCCTACACTTTTAGTGGCTTCATGTACAATCCAAGATTTATTAATGTGGTTTCAAAAGAATAAATGGTTCAAGACCCTTAAGCGGATAATGTTTCTTATGAGCCAGATGCCTATGTCTCTTGTAATGCTCAAACAGGGGCACAAACCCAAGACCCATTAGCCCATTACTTGGTAAACACATCTCCTTAATTGGAGCAAGATCAAGCAAAAATATATTAATACCTAGCTATGGTACCTTTTGTAGAAGAACCTTTTCCTCAACAACTATACTATGTTACTACATCATCCACGTATGATCCTTATTTATTTGAGCATCACTTATTAGAGAATAAAGATGAGATTTTGTTAGATCCATAGAGGTAGGGGCCAATTTTTTAGTAGACCGCCCCCATGCGAATTTACCAAGTCTAGTAAGAATGCCTCATAACATATTGTATAATCAACAAGCTTATTCTAGAAATCCTTTAGCTCTAGTCCAAATAACATATCAGAACCCTAGTATGCTTGTCAAAGGCAAGGACCCCATGGAGGATCACTTTGTACATATGCAGATAGCATACTAAACCTACTTAAACCAAGCACACAATTTTAACTAGATGACCATGTCAAATAGGCCTCTTATAGATTTATTTCCCTCAATTAGAGTGTTAATAGAGTTAACTAGTCAAGATAATCAGGGTCCAAACCCATTCATGTAGAACACTTTGGTTGACAATTTATTTCATATGCCAACCATTGAAGAATTATCTTCTGCTTCTACATATAACAATGGCCAAAATGTAGTGGATAATGCGTAAACAATGTCCAATCCAAACCAAAGTGGTGTAAGTACATATACAACTAACACACAAGTAAGTATACCTTTAGTTAACACCATGAATAGTTCTCAAAATTAGGTAGTAGGTTTTTCTACATCCCAACCTCACCAACTAATACCCCTAATCCTCAACCAACTACTTCTTCAAGTGCTTAACCAATAGAATTAGGTAGCCAACCAATAACTAATGTCATGCCTCAACAATAAAATGTGATAAATCCTACTCCTCCCTAACAAGTAATGAGTAGTATTCCACAATAGTAGGAATAATCTAATATACTGATGTAACAAAGGTTGAATATGTTGCCACCTCAATAGGGGCAACTAATGTTCCACCTCACTAAGTAGTAGTGAACATACCTCTTTCCTCATAGACCAATGTGCCACTTCAAAGCCAGACAATTTCTAATCAACAATGTATGACTATTGGTCAACAAATTTTGAATCTCCAACATGCACCCACTTGCCAACTAGGATTTATGTAACAAAGAAGTTCTAATGCTCCTTAAGTACCAATTAGGAAACCTTTGCCTTTTGTGTAGAATGTGCCACTAGTTCAAAGACAAGGTCTTGGTTCACAAGTAACCCCTCAACAATAAGGTTTGATTATTTGGGAACATGTCCCTCTTCAACCTCAATAGGCTTAGTATAGTTACATCCCTCCATCTTAGCTTTAAAATCCCCAAAACCAAGTCTACACATCCAACCCTAACTAGAGTATTACACAACCATAAATATAATTCCAATAATCAAACCCTAATCCATGCATGTGTATTCTTGGTTCATTTCCCAACCAAACCAACATACCCAAAAAAACAACTCCATTATACCCTAGTCAAAGTGATCCACTTGTGATTGCTCAACCATCTACCCAAGCCAGTATTCCCCCTCAAGATAATATTCCCTCTAGTTTTCTATCTCAAGAATTGCAATAGATGAAGGATGTGATTACTGCCATCCAAGCTAGGAAACAGATTAAAAAGTTTAAGTTATATGACGTGTGTTCTTATTTGTTCAACATAGATTATTTGAAGATACCATTTCCTCCAGGATATGAACCACCGAAATTTGATAAATATAAAGGAAAAGGTGACCCTAAAGTTCATTTAACTGAGTTCTTTGTTGCATGCCATCAAGTGGCATATAGTGACATATACCTTTTATTTTTGTTTCTAAGGAGTCTAGTAGGACAAGCCTTGGAGTGGTTTTTGAAGTTGCCCAAGAATTTTGTATCTAATTTTGATGATCTTTTAGACAAGTTTGTGTAGCACTTTTTATACAATTTCAATCATGAGATTTCTTTAGTTGACTTAACACAAGCCAAGCAAAAGGTTGGTGAGAGATTTACAAGTTATCTATAGTGATGGAGAGCCCTTACAAGTGAATTCACCCATAGTTTACTAGATAAACAAATATATATTGTGTTCACCAAAAATTTGCATAATGAGATATCCTATCATCTAGAACTGTAGTGTGTACATACCTTTAAGGAGATCATTGATAAAGGTTTTTTGATCGATTGAGCCCTTATTAATAATGGAATAATAAATCTTACATTTATTAATCATAATCAAGGTACCAATCAAGGAAATGGTCAAAACCAACATCTAATACAATTGTAAACATCATAACCAACACAAGCCAATAACTAAGATAGACCAAATCAATTCAACCACAATAATAATGTTGTGGGAAATGGATTAACTAAGTCAAATCATGTCCAAATAGTAAAAACACCATCTACTCAACCAACACTACCTTTTCATATCACTTCTACCACCCAACCTCTTTAATAGCGATAGCATGTGCCATAAATTCAATAGCCTAGGCTCCCACAACAGACATAACCACCTTTTCCATTGTAAGTCCCTCCTCCAAGGAGAATAGTGCCTCCTCACCATGTTTTTAGTGACTTTGGAGAGCCTATTAAATCTATGTTTCATAAACTCGCCACCACTAGTTTGATTAGTTGGCCTATACCAAAAAATTATCCTCAGGGCATTTCTATTTTGATTAGTACCATGAAAATGAAATCTATGAATATCATTGGGTCAATGGGCACAATTTAAAAATATGTGTGTGAATTAAACATTTGATTCAAAAAATGTTGGAGAATGGGGAGATAACATTAGATAATGGTGCTTCCACTTCCAATCAAACCCTTGGAATCTATCAAAACCCCTTTCCCCAACATAATATCTAGCCCTAATAGAAACAACAATAACAACAATGATAACAACATCAACTAATGTAACAACAAAATTGATAGTATCAAAATCAAAGGCCAAACTAACTAACCAAAAACACTAGAATAATGGATAGAACCAAGGCCAAAATGGTAACAACCAATAAACCTACCATGAATTTGTACATGACTATAATAGAGTTGTAAGCCATATTATAGGAGGTAGCATTAATACCACCTCCATTAACCCTAGACCAAATTCTAATTAGATGAGACCATTGTTAACCATACCAAACCCATCCAATCACTTTAGCAATCATTCCTTGACTTGGGACCACACACAGGCAAACCAACAAATAGGGATTCCCATTTTTGGACCTTATATCGATAACTCATCCTTGCCCCATGACCACACAAGTGCATCAAAAACTAAGATTTATCCTATTTGGTCCCACACCATCACCATCATTTATTAAGAATCATGGTCTTATATTTAATCCTGATTGTGAAATCATAAATTAGAGGACAAATATTACCATCCTAGGCCTACAACCATTTGCCACTTTGACCATTATCCAACCAACCATTTAACCTTAGAATTATCCATTTAACACTAACCAAGAGAAAAAAATTGACATTGTGGAACAATGGCAAAAGATGCCTGCACAAATCTCCATTTTAGATTTGTTGCATAGATCAACAATCCAAAAAAAACATTTTAAACAACTTCTTGAGATAATCCACTATTTCAAGTGACATATTACTTGATAAATTCCAATCTTTGGTTGGACACCTAGCTCTAACCCAACAAGTCACTTTCAACCAAAGCGATATGTCATCCCTTAGCCCACTGCATAATAACCCATTATATATTAAAGTTTACATAAAGTGGGATAAAATGAATGTGTCCTTATAGACAATGGATTAGGAATAAACATAGTGTCTCTTAATCTCATAAAGCTTCTCAGGTACATAATGGTAGATCTTCAAGTAGAGACAATAACCATCAAAGCATACAATAATGAGGAAAGAGAATCATAGGGAACCATTTATTTACTAGTTATCCTTGGGTCTTTGACCCATGATACACTTTTCCATGTGCTTGATCTCAATTTGTCATACAATATGATTTTGGGAAGACCTTAGTTACATGTAATTTGTCTAGTCCCATCAATGTTGCACCAATGTATCAATTTCTCCCATTTAAGGATGAAAGTTTGTATATTAGGAGATTTTCATCCATACAAGCACCGAAAGCACTTAGAGGCTAAGTTTAATAGTTATAACTATCATTTCAACATGAATTTGAAATGAATCTAATGGCCAAGTAGGATAAGGGAAAAGCAATACTCCTTGACCCATTAGAGGATAATTACACTGGTCCTAATACCCTTTATTCCCTTTCCCACATGTCGCTTCCTAAAGTATTCAATCATTTTACTATCTCGTCTAATGGCCTAGGAGAGTATGTGACCCATGATACCTTTCATATTGCAAACCTTCCATAGAATCTAAATTCCTTTGGAAGACCTAAAACTAAGCCACTTCACCCAAAATGGCAAAAAAAGAGCAAAGGTAAGACACTTGTCACATTTGTACGAGCATCTAGCCTAGAACCAGACCCTTTTGAAGAGGATGAATCATGGTTGTACAATGATAACCAAGTTGATTGTTATGAGAATGTAAATTATCATATTCCTAATAGGATCATGAAGAATCAAGACTATTAAGGAGGAGGCCTCGAACCTAATCAACAAAGAACACTTGAGCCAATCTCCATGACCAAATACAAAGGACCCTATATACTTGGATTTAAACCTCTTGGGGGTGACTCCATATACCTTACTCATGTTTCATCACCATTGACTAGTGATGAAGATGCTGACAATGAAGCAAAGTCTGATCATAATCCTTTTAATGACCTAGTCGAGACCCATTTGTTTGACATCCATTCCATTTGCATCCTTACCCCAGTCATTTATCACAACCCACTACCATTATATTATCCCCAACTGATAAACTGGGAATAGTAAGAGTCCAACATACTGATTGATGCATTTCAAAATGATGAGGCTTTCTATGATTTTCTCATCCTTAGAGATAATGTTCAGTTGGGGGACCATAAATTAGGGCTCTCAATCAAGTTAGATCCTATAGCATATTTTAGACAGTGGGTGAACACCCTTAGCCAAAAGTAAATAATTAAAAAATTGAGGTCCCAAAGTGAAAACCTCTTTGAGAAACTTTCTAACTAGTGTAAAATTAAATAAAAAGGCCATTTTAGTGGTGAAAACCTATTTTAGGTGGCATTAGATGGGGGTGTTCAACCTTCTTCAACCATAACTTAGGAGACCACCAAAAACAAAATTATCTAAGAGTTTGAGTTCAATTTTGAAGAATAACAAGATTTTGATCAAATCATTCAAGAGTTTCTAATATTTGTTTTACATGGCCAAACCTTCCATTAGGGGACTCTGATTCATCATGTCTAGGGGAACTTGAAGAGCTAGTCCTAGCAGGGGACTCTAATGTTGCTAACCAATTCAAATATTTACCCACTATCCTTGAAGATGGTTTGTTCCTTCTAGTGGAAGATATGATAGAGGTTAACATAGGGTCCCCAAATGACCCAAAGTGGATCAAGCTAGGTGCTTCCATTACTGAGAAGGAGCGTGAAGCCTTTACAACCCTTTTGAGGGAGTTTGTAGATATTTTGCATGGGCATATTCTAACATGCCAGGTTTGAACCCTACCTTGGTTCAGCACCACTTTGTGGTCAATCCTGATGCCAAACTAATAAAATAAAAAATGCGTAAGATGCATCCTAACATTGTTGTATTAGTAAAGAAAGAGTTGGAAAAACTCTTAGAAGTAAGATGTATTTGATCCATTGAATACTCAAAGTGGATATCTAATATTGTACTAGTTAGTAAAAATCCATAAGGAATTAGAATTTGTACTAATTTCCATGATATAAGCAAAGCTTTCCCTAAGGATTACTTTCCATTTCCAAACATTGACATGATCATCAACTCCATAGTGGATTATGAAATGCTTTCATTAATGGATAGCTTTTCAGGATACAACCAAATTAGAATAGCACCAAAAGACCAACATAAAATAGCATTCACCACTCCATGGGGAACATTTTATTATCAGGTTCTGCCATTTGGTTTTAAAAATGTAGGAGCTACCTACCAAAGAGCCATGACCATCATATTTCATGATATGATGCATGATATTATTGAAGACTATGTCAATGACATTCTTGGCAAATCAAAGACTAGGGCCAATCACCTCATAGTGCCATACAAAATATTTAAAAGATTACGTGATTATAAATTTAGAATTAATCTTAAGAAGTGTGTCTTTGGAGTCACATCAGGTAAATTTCTAGGCTTCATTATGTCTCATCGAGGTATTTAAATTGATTCAGCTAAAGTTTAAGCTATAACAGAGATGAAACCATCGACTACTTTGAAGTAGCTCTATAGTTTTTAAGGCAAGATCCAGTCTATCTAATGCTTCATATCAAAATTGGATGACAAATGTCATCCTTTTACATATCTTCTAAAGAAGGCAATCACATTTCACTAAGATGATCATTGTCAAATAGCTTTTCAACAACTCAAAGACTATCTTCCAAATCCACCTATTCTATTGTCTCTTGTGCTGGGAAAGCCATTCTTATTGTATCTATCATCTACAAATAATGCCTTGGGGCACTTTTGGCTCAGCATGATGACAATGGAAAAGAGCATGTCATCTACTATTTAATTCATACACTGGTTGTATATAAACATAATTATATGCCCATAGAAAAATCTTGTTTATCCATGGTCTTCATAGCTTAAAAACTATGACATTACATGTTAAATAATAAGACCATGGTTATTTTAAAATTAGATCCAATCAAGTATCTACTATCTAAAATAGATTTACAAGGCCACATGGACAAGTGGATCATGCTTCTAAGTGATTTTGACATGGAATATGTCAATCAAATATCCATTAAGGGGAAAGTTCTTGCAGATCAGCTTGTTGAATCACCCCTTACTGATACAGAGCCACTCACATTCCAATTTTCTTGTGAATCCATAATGACCATCATTGACACACCTCTTGAGGAACATCACTAAAAGTTGTATTTTGATGGATCATCCACAACACATAGATTGATGGAAAGCCTTTTATTTATTACACTATAGGGGGATCTAATCCCTAAATCATTTAGGATCAGTTTTCCTTGTATTGACAACATGGTTGAATATGAAGCACTTATTGTAGAGTTTTGCCAAGCTATACAATGGAACATATCTCATCTCAAGGTTTATGGTGATTTTTAGCTAATCATCAATTAGGTTACAGACCATTTTCAAACTAAAGATGACAAGTTGGTTCAATATAAGGCCATGGTCAACACTCTCAAATGATATATTACTAATATTTAGTTTGATCATATACCAAGGGAAAGTAATAGAACTACAGATGTTATGGCCACTATTGGATCTCTAATTCAAGAAATAGACACAACTAAAGAGTATCAATAACTTTCTAGCACCAACTCATAAAAATTCAATCGTCATGATGATTTATGATATTTTTGGTCCTAGTTCTATTTGGTATCTAGACCTTTATAACTACCTCCATGACCAATTTTTACCACCTGATCTATCCCAAAAACATTCCAAAGCCTTCATCCACCAAACCACTCATTATACCTTACTTAGATTAACCTTTTACCACTGTAGTTTTGATGGAACTATGATTCATTATTTAACTTCAGTAGAATCTACACTAACATTATGGGAAGTTCACGAAGGCGTATGTGGAGCCCACAGTAGCAGGGCCATCCTATCTAAAAAACTCTTACGTACTAGTTATTATTAGCCCATGATGGATGTATATATAGCTACATATGTAAATGAATGTGACAAGTGTCAATGATATGCCAATATGATTCACGCCCCAGCCAAGACCAATGTTGACACCATGGCCATTTGCTACATGGGGCTTTGACCTCATTGGGAAGATCAATCCCATCTCATTCAATGGCCATAAATATATCCTTACTGCCACTGAATATTTCACTAGGTGGGTTAGAGTTATACCCCTCACTTATGTGACTGGAAAGCAAATTTCCAAGTTCATCTTAAACTATCTCATTTGCCACTATGGTATTCCCTTCGACATTATATATGATAATGAAGGATCATTCAAGAACAAGGATGTCAACAAGCTTTGTGCCAAATACAACATCACATAATACTTTTCTATGGCATATTACCCTCAAGGTAATGGTCAAACTGAAGCATCAAACAAAACCATTGTCAACATTCTCAAAAAGATTGTCAATGATGATGGTCATGATTGACACCTTTAGATATTTTGTGCCCTTTGGGGATATCATACCAATCACCACAAACACACATGAGCCACTCCATATTCATTTGTTTATGGTGTAGAATCCATCCTTCCCATTGAGGTTGAGTTTCCATCTCTACGCATCTCTTTTAAGCATGCCCTGGATGATAATGACTATCAAGTAGCTCACCTGTAAGAATTAGAGTTACTTGATGAGAAATAATGTGGTGAATAATCTCCAAGCCTATCAAAATTGACTTTGAGGCTACTAGAATCATCACATGAAACATAGATAATTTGAGCTTGGTGATCTTGTCCTTAAAGAAAACTAAAAGAATACCACAGCTGAAAAGAAGCATAAAGGTAAGTTCAAACCCAACTAGGTTGGTCCTTTCATCATTATAGAAAAATTTAGAACAAAAGCATACAGGGTTTCCATTCTAAATAACCATGAACTTGATGAACTGATGAACATTATCCACCTCAAGTGGTACTATGCTTGAGTGACTTAGTGTATTGTCTATAACGACCATTTCAAGTTGTATCATTTTATCAATCTTCTTTGTAATAATACCATTTTATCATCCTACCAACCTATCACTTTTCATATCACATGTATATTTTACCATACCTTCCCAATCAATCGAGTTCATCTCTCCCTCCCTACCTAGCCATGTGACCTTGGTTCCATTCTATTTGGTTCCTTCACCGCTTTCAACAAGAGGAATTATATTTAGTTTCAATAGTTGTTTCACACATTCCAAATAGAGGTAATATTTTGGAGTAGTCAGACAGATGTTTGGTAGTTACATCCTTAATTTCTTGTTTCATTCTCTCTCATTGTCTTGATCCTAATTATAACCACCTATGGGAAATTAGTATCTTTGACCTATGTCGTTGTATCCTAGTTATAATTTCCTATGGGCAAACTATGGGTAACATTTGTTTATTGTGCCTTGACCATACCAACTAGCCATTCTCTATGCATTACTATGCCATCATACCAACTGTGCCTATTTTATTTGAATTGGCTACTACATTAGTTCAATTTCTCTATTGTAAGGTGGAACTACAGTGACTTGAAGTCCTACTTTGGGACTATGCAGGCATCACTCGATACTTGTCGAGGTTATCTCGATCACCCTTTCCACCATGATCTCACCATTTTATGAGTAACCTAAGCCACACTCTCACCATTTTGCAAGCAACCTAAGCCACACTCTCACCATTTTGAAATCAACCTAAGCCATGTTCTCACTATTTTATGAGCAACCTAAGTAACACTATCACCATTTTTTAAGCTTGAACCATCTCGTGTCTCTTCATTCTTGATCAAGTTGAGATACTCCAAAAGTTATATAAACATTTATAAAATCATTAGAAAAACCTAAAAACATTGACCACTTCTTTGTCTTAAGGATTATGGGAACCCTTACTAAGTCATAAGTAAATAACTTGTCACTTAGTTTCCTCATCCTTTTTAGCCCTTTTTTTCATGCACTTGCCATTTGACAAGACCATTCCTATTCTTCTATCTCATCCATCATGTTTGTTTTCATCAGTTATCACTTTCTTCCCATTTCCTATGAGAAGTAAATTTGGCCTGAAGTTTTTGTTGGATATTACATCCATGGAACTATGTAGACAGTGTCCACTTGCCTAGTGCATATGGAGATAGCTTAACGACCCCCTTACTTTTATTCTATTCTCCCATCATGTTTGTTTGCTAAGTTTTCACCTATTTTTTAGGAGAAATATGTGTCTTGTTTAAGTCATGTTGTTTGTGCTAACATTAAGACTAACTCTTAATTATTTATTTACTTGTTTGTTTATTGTTTATGTGTCTATTTGTTTGATTTTAGCACTATTGCCTTAATTTATTCTATGTGCATTCATTGGGTGATTCCTTGTGCATTTATTATTTAATCCATCCATATTCATATGTTTACATTGTCATCATGGTTTTTATCATTGGTGCATTATTTTCTATTGAGTCTTGAATCTTGGGAGTCAGTCCCTATGCATATTTTAGCATAGTCCTCATGATGCTTGCCATCAAAATCTATAACAAAAATCAGATTCAAGAAGTCTACTCATCAAGGGTGGCATCAACATCTCCTCAGCACTAGCATCCCAATCATATCCCAAATAGAGTACTTAACAATGCAATAATTTCAACCTTTGTTAGTTTAGATGAGCATCTCCCTACTAGCAGGTTATTCCAATTCATCATTAGTATGTGTGTTAAGTTACCATCATCATCATCCAAACAATCATGTTTTCCATAATCGGGTTCCAAAGATTATAACTGCATATGGGCAAATCATTGTAAACCATTCCACCTATATTTTTCAATGATTATAGCCACCTTTAGGCAAATCATTATGTTCTCATCAAATTTACTTTCTTTTTGCCCAAATAGGGGCATGTTGTTATCTTATTTATTTGTCTTAACTGGGATAGCTCCATCTTCTCAATGATTATAACCACCTTTGGTCAAATCATTATGTTATCATACTAGGTTGCCACTATTGAGGTACAATACCTATAACCACCTTTGGACAAACCATTGTACACCATCCTACTTGCATTTTCAATGATTTTGACTACTTTTTCAAACTCATTATGTTTTCAACCCTTCATCTTCCTTTCTTTGGTCCCCTCATTTAACTTCTTTCTTTTTGAGGGACCATTTACTGACCTCCTCATGCCAACCATTCCCTCAAGGGGGCATCATACAGTTAGTTCATCATCATTACAGTTGTAGTCATATATGACCTTTTCATTATTTTATAAGACGTTATTATGCCTATATCTTTCAAATCCTTCCCAAACAAAGGTAAACTGTAGACACCTAAAACTGGCTACTGATAATCTTCAACTAAAGTTTTGACTAATTTCTACCAAAGTGCACAATTTGACTAAAAAACACTAAAATGCATTAAAAGAGTTGAAATTTTTATATTCAAGTGCTAATTTTTGCCAGGGTATCGTTAAATGGGGAAATGCAATTTATGAATCAACTAACTTTGACCAAATCATTTTGAGTCAAAATGGCATTTTCGCACTTGGGTGCTCTAGATTGCTCTTTTCTATCAAATTTATTGTATGAGACACATGTCTTTGTTATTTTATGTTGGTAACATTCTAAATGGGATAACAAATCCAATGTATCTAACATCAAAATCCAATTCTAATCTAGTCAAATTTCAATCCAATAATATGACATTTTGACCAATTTGATTAATTTGTGCACAAATTGCCAAGGTTTTACATCAAAGTTGACTAATCATGCTTAAGGCTAATTAAACCAAATCAAGAGCTTTAATTAATTTTCCATGGATATTTTTGAATATTTATTTTTTGAAATTGATATTGAATAACTTCATCATCAAGTGACATAATTTTTTGGAAATACATCCCTAGGCCATAAATGCATAAAATATCTCATCAAGCCACCCCATGCCTCTCTATCCCAAATATTTATGAAACCAATTATTGAATTTTACCTCAAAATTTGCATGGATTCTTAGCCACACATCTTCATCTTGAGATGGATGGTTCAGGTTCATTCTGACCATTTTGCAAAATCTATAAATAAGAGGCCTTGCCTATTAAATTTTAAGCTATCTTGGTGCAAAATTATAATGCTAAATTTATTCCAAAATCCATTTAAATTAGTGTTATAATTCTAAATTTTTTATCCAAGCCAAATCCAAAGCCATCACAAAGGTGTGCCAAGGAGAAGAGGAGATAGCCAAGCCTCCTTTGATGAAGACTCATTGAGCACAAGCCGATTAAACCACTCTACAAAACATTTGGAAGCTCCAAGGAAGGTGAATGAGGTTTTTTTTTCATGTTTTAGTTATTTTTTTCATATGTATGTTTGTTATTATGCTCCTCCTTAGAGTCTAGGCCTAGAAATGTATGTTTGTTGGTGTGTTTCTTTTAATTTGAATTCATTTTAGAACTACCACAATACTAACCACCTCTCTTGAGTCAAATTCATAGTCTACACATTCTCCTTACGACCACTAAGTCATTAGGAATTACATCATCATGAGACTTTATTGAAACCTTATATAGATTATTTGGGAGGTCTATTCATGCCACAGGACCATAGAGAGTTTGAAAGTGTTCACTAGTCATTTTGAAGGCTCCAACTAATGAGGTAGACCTGTATCTTGAAGAAACTTGAAGGTCTTTGCATTTTCATATACTAGATGAATTGGCATAATGACACTATAGGACCCCTCAGACCCTTTACAAGATGATAAAACATTTTTTGTGCAACAATGAGTTCAAATTTGTAATAAGATTGCCCAAAAGTCAACGTGGTGGGGTTTAAAGCCTTCTCCAAACAGTTAACTTTATTAACATTTGTTCATAGATAATAGGAGCTTTCCCTAAAGACCAATTCCATTAATCTCAATCCCATTAGGTTCACCATTCCTGGTAAAAATCTCAAGAGTTATCTTTCCATATTTTAAATGGAACAAGCATTCACATGACCCTTGCAAAGCTACCAAAGGACCCGATGAAGTGGAAATTGAGTATTTTATCATTTTTGAACCTATGAAACCTCTATGAAAATTGAAAATGCCTAAGGGAGTTGGATAATCATTGTTCATATGTTTACGCTTGAATATGCCCATATAAACGATCAAAAATACCCTTTTTAGCTTGATTTATCCTTCTTTGAGCATTGAACCTATAAGGGTTGACTATCTTCTAATTTGTTTTGATATTAAGATTGTTATTAAACCTTTTTACATACTTTAAAAGTACCATTTGTATGTACCAAACTTTTATATCTATCTTGAAAATGACTTTAGAACTCTTAAGAAGCAGTTTCAAATGTAGAGAAAATTAGTGAAACTAAATTGACCTCATGGAATTGACATTTCATTTGACCAAGACCCAAAAAGACTTATATGGACTCTAGTTCACCCACTTTGATAGCTTGTGTAAGAATAATCTTGTAAAAGACCCCCATTGGTTACAATAGAAACCTTAACATCCCCAAAAAACCTTAATTTATGCTAAAGAACCTTAATATCCCCAAGGTGACTAAAAATGGGTTTAAACTCATGATTTAGCAATGTAAAGGCATAGATGAGTTATGGAAACCTATATACACTTCTAGGAGAAGGAGAAAATGAAACAAACTTAGACTCATAGAGGTCAAAATGTTATCACATTTTGATAATATTCATGATTAGGGAGCATCCAATCCATCAAAGCCATCTAGGGAATTATCCTAGCCCTATTTGATTGATTCTCTATGTTAGATATGTAAAATGATTTATACTTTGGTGGATGGCCTACAAATCATCATCCTCACCAATTAAACTACAACCCTTCCATAATTTCTTCATTTTGATATCGCTAACAATAATATTTTATTTTATGTTCTATTTTTTTCATAATTTTTAAGTTAATTTGAGTTTCTCTATAAAAATAGAATCCTCCTATGATGATAAAGGATTACATATTATTCAAGGTGTCATTCACTCCCAACTATGGGAAAAAAAGTGTGTGCTTTTCTAAAGTGAACAAAACCATGTTTATGATATGCCTCGATAGTTATGTAGTAATTTGAAATTTTAATACCTTGAATCTTCTACAAAATTATATTTTAGAAATATTGATTCACCGGATATGTAATCCTTTAGCTAATTTTGGTCTAAGTATTAAAAAACTATATTCTTATAGGTAACTTTTACAAGAATTAAGGATTGATAGAGTAATTAAACATCATATTTATACAAGGGTTAATTTATTGGTCTTTATCTTAGGTAGTAAATACCAAGATTGAACCCAATCATTAAAAACATGGACTATCTCCCAAAATAATTTTTTTTATATGTTTATCCTTCATAAATATAGCATGGTTATAGGGGGAGCTCACTTGTAAAATTAGAGTTGAAAAAATTTTGGGTTGCTGGGCTAAGCCTCGATTCCTCATGATATAAAAAAGAGGGAGTAATATATACAAAGAAGTGTTGTATTTGATCTATGACTATATAATTATGACATAGACGACTTTAAAAAAAACATTATTTTTGTGCACATATGCATACAAACGGATCTTAACCAATTGTTATTAAAAAATGATACATTTTAAAGAGATTCTTTTAGTTGAAATAAATTATTGAATCATGATCATGTTAATTTTAAGTGCCATTTGTGCCACCAACATAGATATTTATTCTAAAATTTTCCATGACACTAATGCAGATAGCAGTGCACCTATAAATTTTATATAAAATATCCCTTTAAATCCAAAAATTATAGATGATAAGGGGTTCCAATCATTGAAGGTAACAAATCCATATATAAATGAAATCATTAAATGGAAAACCTTGTTAGATTCATTGAAGATCTTAGAAACATGAGATAGACCACGATTTTGAGTCTATTCCAAAAACATATACCACTTATAAAGCCATAATAAAAACAGAGTAAATATTTATAGAATTATAAGATTGTTCATGAATATATCCATATAATTATTGATTTTATGGATTTGGTGCTTATTGATACTCCCATCCTGATCAAATGGTAAACTATATTGAACATCAACATAAAGATGAGGTCTCACATAAAATTATAATGAAGACCTATATTGATTCAACTTAGATGGTGACATTGTTTTTGAAGAAATTTATTCTATTTCATCCCTTAAATAGTAAAGCATTTTAATTACAAGACCTATAATTTTTGCTAATAAAAATATAAAAAAGAATAAAAAATATAATATACAAAAATTAATAAAGGTATTTTTTTATAGTTTGAATCTAGAGATGTTATCACTTTAGTAAATTCTTCTCTTAAATAATGATGGTAGTTTTATATAAATTTTTACACAATATATAGACAATTTAGTTAAAATATCTACCTACTATAATAAAATATTAAGTTTTAGTCTCAATGATATCGTAAATGTATATAGAACCCTTCTCTAACAACTATAAAGGGACCATTATGCATCTTAGAATTATATTTATTTCAAAAAATAGGTAATGCAATAAATCAATAAATATGAATATAATTAATTGTTTGGAGTATTTGTTACATTTGTCACATCATATGGTTTTTTATCTTGTTATCACACCACCTTTTTTTTATTTATCTTTGTAAAAACAATTCTTAACTTTGATTAACATTTAATTACTCATAGTTTTGATATCTTCTCTTTGGGCAATCTTCATTTTATATAATGAGTTCCCTATAGGAACTTGCATCATTAGCTATGTATTATTGTGGAGGATGAAAAAAAGACACTAAAAAAACTTGAAAGTGTGTGCCTAAAGTGTTCAATGAGGTAATGTACCCCCTTCTCATAAAAATCTTCCTAATGTTTTGTTACATGTTCATAAATTTGATAAACATGCTATTGGATTTAATCTCATACCCTTTTTGGATATTTATTGAATCATATACTCTCTAAGCCTATGTTGTAAATATGAGTCTAGAATTAGTGGCATCTTCATGATATCAAGATCATAGGGGTGCAAACAATGACTAAGGATTTCTTCTTCCTCTTTAGGTTTGAAACCCTTGAACATTATGTCACCACTCACAAGCATAGCCATTGCTATATTATTATCTCATTACTTATTTTCTCTCCTTGGACCCAAATCTTATTTATCTTTAAGAAATCCAAGCTCAAAATCCCAATATGGGTAGTTTTTCTCAGCCTACCTATTCCTCTCTAACCATTTTTGGAATAATTGGTTAAACCCTTGTGTAATTTTATTTTCTTTGAAATTTATAGGTTATACTCTATAAGAAATCAATGACATGTCTATGTCAACGTTGACCTCACATAATACCTTTGTAAAACCATAGCCATACATATTGGAGGCAATGCTTCACTCAATGGGGGATTTACATTAAATTTCCTAATACATGTTTCTATTATCAATAATTGGACCAAAATATTATGGAAAACACTCTTGTGGCCTCCATAAAACACCAATTAAGGACATACATATTGGAGGTTATGCTTCACCCAATGGGTGATTTACATTAAACTTTCCAATGCATGTTTCTGTAAAAGCAAGCATTGGACCAAAATATTAAGGACAACATTCTTATGGCTTCCATAAATCCACTAGATAAGGATATGGTTTAGAAAATAAACCACAAACAAGATTTAATGATGTTTGGAAAATATGGTAGACAAAATAATTATAAAAATAGGACCCTTACCACTAACCCTAACCTGAACATGGCCGTTGTAGTGGCAAATCCTAATGAATTTATCCCATATCAGGCTAGATCTGAAGGCTCATACACATAATTTAATCAATCAATCAACCAACATATTTTATTCAACTACAATATTATATAAAAATGGTTCGAATAACCATTTACTCTATAATAAGTTAGTTGTTTTAACAACTAACTTATCCCTAAAAATAGTCCTTATAAATAACTACGTGATCTATATTAAAAAATCACTAATAATAATATGTTCACATTATGATTTTCCTCAAACTTACCTCTCCTAATGTGAACTCATGGATGTCAGTTTCAACAGATAATGCATCCATTACAAAAAATCCCATTTTATTAAAAATTGCCTTTCATGACTTATTAAGGATTATATAAAACTCATAATTTAAAAAATAATTGACACAAAAAACTAAAGATGATTCTAGATTCTAACACCTTTGAAATAGGGCTATGACTCTCTTAAAAATACGACTCAAAAAATGACACATTTGTCTTTTAAATGAAAACTATATAAATTAAACAAAACTAAACTAACAATTAAAAAACAAAACTTATATCTCCTAATAAACTTAAAATGACCATTGAAGAAATGCTAATTGGACTTATAATAGAAAGCATGAATTACCTAAATGACACGATTCACCTTTGATGATTTATAAGCAATGAATTAAATCTTAAAATAAAATATAAAAACCATTGAATGTAATTAACTTATATTAATAAACTAATAATAAAATTACATACTAACTAAACAAAAAAACTTAATTAAAAAACTATTAAAAGAAAACTTTAAAATACCAAAAACTAAAACTTAATAAAAAAACATCATAAAATATCTAAAATCAAACTAATAAATAGATAAAAACTAAACTGACCTAAATCTAAAAAATAATTTAAAAAAAATGAAATACAAAAACCTAAAAAAATATCTTCCATTGCCATCGTATATGGAGAGATTGAGATTGACATTTGGAAGGGAGGTTGAAAATGAGAGGACTATCATAGACATCAGGGAAGACACAAAAATAATATATATTACTACTTATCTGAATTGTGTGGCTAAGATAGAGATCTATGGTTTGAGCCAAGAAATAACTAGTTATATGTGTTTACTATGAACTTAGAGATAGTTAAAGCAACTAATGTTTATTGAGCTATAGATCTAGAGTCATTTAGTGTATAATGATGAGGCCATCGATTGAATCTTTGGAGGTTCATATCAGGGTCGAGGTTGATTCCCAACATGATAGGACTTGGTTGAGAAGCTCACTAATAAGTCCAATGTGGAAAGGTTGAGTATATCCATTACCATAGTGTTGAATGTCATGTGGGATGAAGGATCTAGATGTTGTGGTTGATTTCAGTGGGTAAGAATAGAAGACCTGTAGTCTAATATCTCAAGAGATTTTAAAGGGGAAGATTGAGCTCAAATCCTTTATTTAACTTGTGTAACATAGAGAGAGACATGAATTGGATCTGCATATGGTAGGATGCCTTTTACTATTGAGAGTTACTAGATAGATCTCTTCATATAAATATGAGACTGAAAACAAGAGGAGCTCATTGAATAGGAGTTCACTAAGAGAGATCAATGGAAAAGAAGACTCAAAGCTTTAGATTGTATGGCTCTGTGTAAAAATATTATATAGCCATGTATACATATCTACAAAAAATGTATGTCTATATATATATATATATATCCTTTTCTTAGGATATATCATTTTTTTTTGCTTTTTGAAAATTCAAAATGCACACAGTGAAAAATAATGATTGGACAAACTATGGAAATAATGAGAAAGGTGGAAGAGAGGAAAATGCAGATGTGTGGTGGAGCCAATAAATTCTCATATGGTCAACACTAAGAATTGATTGCCAATTTTCAAGAAGAGTGGATGAATGTATGAATACTAGTTGCATGTGGTCTGCACAATAATACTACTCAAAAATCATTTTGATGAAAATTAAAAGTGAATGTAATGTATAGAGAGGTCCCATCAGGGTGCCTACTTTGATACCACATAATGAAGGTATCCCATATCAGATCAAAGCTAAAGGCTCATACACATAATTTAATCAGTCAATCAACCAACATATTTTATTCAACTACAACATTATATTATATAAAAATGATTTGAATAACCATTTACTCTATAATAAATTAGTTGTTCTAAAAACTAACTATTACAACTAACTTATCCCTATAAATCACTATGTGATTTATATTAACAAATCACTAATAATAATAATATGTTCACATTATGATTTTACTCAACAAATCCACCCCCACTTATTCAAATTCAAGCTACATAAACCCCTATGTCTTCTCAAGAAAACCCTAAACTAATCATGGTAATTATTCCACAAGCAATTGATATGATCTTCAAAATGCAGGAGTCTTCATCTTCCAATTTTCTCATTTTTCAATCATAAGTGTTTTTTTACTCTAATGGTCACCATATTTAGATCCAAAGCTTCATGAAACTCTTTTTTCTCCTTGTTGATAGGAAATGAAATGTTTTAGGATCCCTTAATTGGGTTGAAACAAGGAGGATTTATTTCAAATTGAGTGATAACTTGTGTTTCTTATTGAATTTCTCACTAAAGATCAGTAAAAAAAAAAATTTGAACAACCACTTTGTAACACTTAAAAAAAAAACTTGGTGAAACTATCCACCTCAATAGTTTCTAATGAATGTTCATTCATGGAATATATTTAATTTAACTAACCTGGACCATAAGTACATGGTAAGGGATAGTTTTTAAATCTTTTTAGATCTACATATTATTTATTTAAAAGAAGCAAAAATTATTGGTTTATCCCTTCATAGGGAAACCAAATGATTTTGCTTATCATTACTTATCCCCAGTTCAGCCCTAATGTGGGATGTGGAAGAGTAATCTCTTTGATAAGACCAAGTTTTAATTTTTTTGTAATGGATTAGGGAGTGGATGCATCTAAAAATGCACTTTGAAAGGTTTTTTATTTTGACAAGGAGTCCCTTGGTTTTCTATATGCAAAAAAGTTAGCACTTTTTTATTGTAATTAACATTGCAAAACCTCTCTTGCTACCTATTCATTCACTTGGTAAAATTTTTTCTAAGGAATTTATAGAGTACTTAAGATATTGGATAGAAGTATCCTATCAAAATAAAACATATTTTCCTTTTCCTAGTGTTTTGACAGGCCAATCAAACCACCAAATCATATATTTTTTAATTTAATGGTTAGTCCCTCCATTTAGGACATTCAACAACCAATTTTATCTCAACACCATACATCTACAACATGAAAGAAATCTCAAAAATATTATAAGGGTTTAGAGTTTAGTTACTCACCCTAATGGTGTTTCTATTTATATTGATTGGTGGGAAATGGCCCCATTATCTGCACCACCACATTCATATGGGTGTTTGGTAAACAATTAGACATGTTCAGAAAATGGGCCAACTCTAATCAATAGAAGGGAATTCAAAAAAAATTATGAGTATTTATGACTATCTCCTTTGAATGAGACTCTAAAAAATTAAACTATTGAGCTGAAACAAAAAAAAAAAGTTAGCTAAGATTCATTATGCTTGAGATATTTAAATTCAGGGTCAAATCCATTGGCTAAAGTTTCAAAGGATTTTTCCCATAAGCTAAGATCTATAAAGAGTGATATGAAAATTAAGGACATCAAGGAATCTAGATACCATCTCATTAGGCTTCCATACATTTTGCAAGCCATTCTTTAACATGATAAACAAACATTTCAAGCTCAAGCCACCTCAAAAGAAAGGGACTTATCTTTGTGAAAATGCATTGGTGTTGTTTATTATAAGTTCACTCTAGGAAAATGAATGTTTTATAATAGGTCTATTTAAATTGAATAAATCCATAATGTAGTGATTTTTATGGCTCATTACAAATACTTAAACATCAATGGCTTTCCGTAAGAGTTATACCAAACTCAGTAGGATTGTGTTGGCCTAGATTTGCACAAAGTCTACCTTGAAGCTATGAACAATGGATTTTTTGGAAATCTCATCAACATAATAAATATCAAGTTCATCCCATAGTATGAAATCCATAATCTCATCACCAATGTGAGGACTGTAACCATCTTGAATGTATCTTATAAAATTATTCCCAAGGCTCTAGCTTTAAAAGATTTGGTGTTCCTTCCCTTGGTGGTTAGGCCATAAAAAATGAGATTAATTCAAGGTAAATCTATACTTGAAAACATAATTATGGATTTGGATGGGATGGAGTGGTCTCACACTTCCCAAAAAAAAGATCTATTTATTAAAATTTATTTTTAAAAGGCCTATGAAAGGATTGACTAGCCATTAATTCTTGCCATGTTTTAGGTCCTTGACTTTGTTATTTTCCTTCCTCATCTTGTGGTTAGGGAAGGGAGATAGCTAAATTTAGTGAAGATAAATTTTATTTCCTTTTTTATCACCTAAGAACATGACTGCCAGTGTGCAGTGATGGCCAACCTACATGGCCACCTAATATGAAACCTTGTTATGAGGAGAGTTAAACTAGAAAACAATGATCATTGTGAGAATTGTGACATACTCTCACACATTCCATGTGTGATCTAGGAACTTGAATCAAGAGAGGATGGTTAACATGGTGTTAGTTCCAAAATGAAAATAAAATGAAATAAACACACTAATAGCATAACATCTCTAGGCCTAGACACTAGGGAGAGCTTAGTTTAATAAAAAATGGCAAGCAAAACTAAAAAGCAAGGAATGAAAACACAATAACTCCTTTCACCCTCCTTGTATACTCCAAATTCCTTCATAATTGTGGCTTGCTCAGCTTGTCATTTAAGATCTCTTATTCAATGGAGTGTGGCTACTTTCATCTCCTCTTGGCACCTTTGGCTTATGTCTTAGCTTGGCTTGGAATCAATTTAGAATTATAACACTATTTGCTTGAACCTTTTAGAACCAATCATGTATTATAACATTTCATAAATTAAAATTAGAAATGATTTTGTGAGGCCTATTATTTATAGATTTTTGGATTTGATCAAAATCAACCTCAACCATCCATCTCAAGATTGAGATGTGTGGTTGAGGATTAATTCAATTTTTAAAATTAAATTTGTAATTATCCTCATCATAGCATTGGAAGAAGGGGAAATTAAGAGGCATAGAGATCATCATGGAAGGCATTGATGAGGCATGGAGGGCATGAATCCCAATATTTGTGGCATTTATGGCCTAGGGATGTCTTCCTAAGAAATGAGGTCACTTGATGATGCAAATATTCAATATTGATTTATAAAAACAAATATTCAACAAGTTTCTATGGAATTATTAATTAGGCCTTGATTTGGGTTAATTAGCTCTTAATCATGATTAATCACATTATTCAAAAATTACCCAAATTGATCACAATGTCTTATTATTGGTCCTAAATTTGACTGGATTGGAATTGAAAGTCCACGTTAGATGCATTGGAACAATATTCTCATTTAGGATTTTGCCAACAATAAATAACAAAGGCACGCATCTTGTGCAAAAGATTTGATAGGAAAGAGCAGTCCAGAGCATGTAGGTGCAAATTTGGCATTTTGACTCGAAATGAATTGATCAAAGTTAGCTAACCCATAAATTACATTGCCCTATTTAGGGATACCCTAGCCAAAATCAACACTTGAATTTGTTAGTTTCATATCATTTAGCATGTTTTAGTGTTTTTAGGCCAAATTATGCATTTTAGGTAGAAATTGGTCAAAATCCTAGTTGGAGGTTATCGACAGCTAGTTTTAGGTGTCTACAGTTTGCCCCTATTTCGAAAGGCATTGTAAGATATAATCACAGTAACATCTTCTCAAATAATGAAAAGGTCCTGTATGTTTATAATTTTAATGATGATAAACTAAGTATATGATGCCCCCTTGAGGGAATGGTTGGCACAAGTGGGTCGGTAAACGGTCCCTCGATAAGAATCAAAATGAGAAGACCAAAGAAAGGAAATATGATGGGGTGAAAACATAAATATAGTGAAAAATTATTAAAAATAATTGAGAATATAATTGGGATGGTGTACAATGGTTTGCCCATAGGTGGTTATAAGTATTGTACCCCAATAATGGCAATGTGGTATGATAACACAATGATTTTTCTATCCTAACTAGGGTAGCTCTATCTTCTCAATGATTATATAATGGTTTGCCCAAAGGCAATTATTAATCATTGAGAAGTTGGATCTGCCCCAGTTAGGACAAACAAACAAGATAATAGCATGCCCTTATATAGGTAGAAATAGTAAAGTGATGACAACACAATGATTTGCCCAAAGGTGGTTATAATCATTGAGAAATATAAGTGGGATGGTGTGTAATGATTTGCCCATAGGCAGTTATAAGCATTAGACCCTAATTATGGCAAACATGATAAAATTGGCCGAGGATGATGATAACTTAAGATAAAAGGTAATGATGAATTGAAACAACCTACTAGTAGGGAGATGCTCATCTGAACTAATAAAGGTTGAAATTCTTTGGTGGTCAATTACTCTATTTGGGATATGATTAGGAGTGAATTAGGATGTCAGTTTTAAAAAGATGTCACCATTGTTGAATAAACTTCTTGAAGCTGAGGTATGGTGTAGTATGTGATGATAGGATTTATGATAAAACACCATAAAGAATTGGCCAAAATATGCATAAAGACTGACTCCTACAATCCAATAGTCAATAGAAAACAATGCACCAATGATAAAAAACATGATGATAATGTAAACATATGAATATGGATGGATTCAAGTGTAAGTGTGGGCAAGGAATCACCTAATGAACACACATAAATTAAATCAAGGTAATAGTGCTGAAATTAAACAAAATAGGTAGACAAATAAACAAAATAAGTAGAAACAAAAAAATAAATAAAGCAATAAAAACCCTACAAATATTGCCCCTAGAAAATAGGTGACAACTTAACAAATCAACTAAATGGGGGAATAGAAGAAAAGGAAGGGGGTAGCTGAGTTATCTCCATATGCACTAGGCAATTGGATGTTGCCTACATAGTTTCATGAATGTAATATCCAACAAAAAACTTCAAGCCAACTGTAGTTCTCCCAGGGAATGAGAAGAATGTGATAACTGGGGAAAACAAACAAATTGGATGTCATAGAAAAAGAAGAATGGTCTTAAAAAATGGCAAGTGTATGAGAGAAAAAGGCCAAAAAGTATGGGGAAACTAAGTGACAAGTGATTTGTTTGTAACTTAGTAAGGGTTCCCAAAATCCTTAAGGCAAGGAAGTGGTCAATGTTTTTGTTCTTTTCTAATGATTTTAAACAAATTTTTGGAAGTGTTTTAGAGTCTCTCAACTCAATCGAGAATGATGAGACACGAAATGATTCAAGCTCACAAAATGATGAGAGCATTCAAACTAAATTTTCTCACAAAATGGAAAGAGTGTGGCTTTGATTGCTCATAAAATGGTGAGTGCATGGCTTAGGTTACTCACAAAATGGTGAGAGCATAGCTTAGGTTACTCATAAAATAGTGATAGTGTGGCTTATGTTGCTCACAAAATGGTGAGAGCATTGGGAAAAGGGTGACTGAGCTGACCTCAATAAGTATTAAGAACTACCTATATAGTCCCAGAGTAGGACCTCAAGTCACTATAGTTTTGCCATTTTAGTGAAATAATTTGACTAGTGCAACAACCAATTCAAATAAAATAGGCATAGTTGGTAAAAAGACATAGTATGGCATAGGAAGTGGCAAGTTGGTATGTCAAGGCTTAATATTTCCCCTAGTTTTCCCATAGGTAGTTATAACTAGGACACAATGGCATAGATCAACGGTATTAATTTTCCCAAAGGTAGTTATAATTAACAATAAGACCAGTGGTAAGAAAGAATAAAAAATGAAGGATGCAACTATCAAAACTTCTGTCACACTATCCCAAAATATGATATCTATCTAAAGTTCTTGAATAAACTAATAAACTGATCAGATACTTTGATGCTGAAGCTACATAATAAATGATAAAAACTAAGGTCAAATGGGCTAGGCTTTTAGAACACACTGGGTTGATAATTCAGAAGCAAAAAGTGGATATGGCAAAGAGGACGGATAAGAATGGTATGTGTACAAAGAAGAATAGTGCCAAAAATGCATTAATGAAATAGTCCTTACAGACAATACAACTTAACATTCAAGCATAGTACCGCTTGAGATGAATAATATTCATTGGCTCTAGAAGTTTATTTCCATCTAGTATGGCAAGCTTGTATGCTCTTGATCCTTAATCTACAGTGATGATGAAAGGCCCTATCTAGTTTGGTTTAAATTTTCATTTATTTTTCTTCTCATCCATGGTATTCTTTTGGTTTTCTTTTAGAACGAGATCACCAAGTTCAAACATTCGATACTTCACATGCTGATTGTAGTGGCCTTTGAATCAATTATGGTATGCTTGAATATTATTGAGCATAGCTATGCATTTTTCATCAAGTAGATCTAGCTCCTACAGGCAAGCTACTCGATAGTCATGATCATCTAAGACATGCTTGAAAGAGATACGTAGTGAAGGAAATTCGAACTCAATGGGAAGGATGGATTTAGTACTATAAACAAGTGAGTATGGAGTGGCTCCTATAGGGGTATGATGATTAGTACGATATGCCCAAAGGGTAGGGAATATTTGGAGGTGCCAATCATGATTGGCAACATTAACAATCTTTTTTAGAATGTTGACAATAGTTTTGTTGGATGCCTCAACCTAGCCATTACCTTAAGGGTAATATGTTGTAGGAAAGTGTTGTCTGATGTTTTATTTAGTACATAACTGATCACATCTTTGTTCTTGAATGATCCTTCACTTTTAGATATAATGTCAGAGGGGATATCATAGTGGCAGATGAGATGATTGAAGATGAATTTATAAATTTACTTTCGAGTCACGTAAGTGAGGGGTATAGCTTCAACCCACTTAGTGAAATATTTAGTGGTGTTAAGGATATGTTTATGGCCATCAGATGAAGCGGGTTTAATCTTCCTAATGAGGTCAAGTCCCCATGTATAAAATGGCCATGGTGTCAACATTAGTTTCAAATTTTTTATTGGGGCATGAATCAAATTAGCATGCCACTGACATTTGTCACATTTCTTTATATATGTAATGGCATCTGCATCCATTATGGGCCAATAATAACTAGTACGCAAGAGCTTTTTGGATAGGACTGCCCTAATAGAATGGGATCCACATACTCCTTCATGAACTTCTCTTAATGCTAATGTATACTTTGCCAAAGTTAAAAAATGAAGCAGAGTTCCATCAAAACTATGAGGGTAAAGAGTGGATCCAAGTAAAGTATAATGAGTGGAAAAATGAATGAAGTCTCTCGTTTATTTTTGAGATAAGTTAGGTGGAAGAAATTGGTCATGAAGGTAGTTGTAAAGGTCTGAGTACCAGATATGAATGAGGACCAACAATATCACAAATCATGGCAATGATTGAAGGTTCATGAGCTGGTGCTGACAAATTCTTGATGAGGAACTGATACTCTCTAGCTTTATTTGTTTTTTGAATTAGTGAGCCAATAGTATCCATGGTATCTATAGTTCTGTTACTATCCCTTGGTATGTGCTCAAATTGAATGTTGGAAATTTAATTTTTAAGAGCGTCAACCATGGCTTTATATGGAACCAACTTGTCATCTTTGGTCTAAAAATGATTTGTGACCTAATTGATGATTAACTAAGAATCACCATAAACTTGAAGATGATATATATTCCACTGTACTGCTTGTCAAAGTCCTACAACAAGTGCTTCATATTTAGCCATGTTGTTTGTACAAGGAAAGTTAATTCTGAATGATTTAAGGATCAGATCCCCCTATGGTTAATAAACAATAAGCATGCCCCTGATCCATGTGTAGCAAATGAAGCATCAAAGTATAGTTTCTAAGGTTGATCCTCAAGGGGTGTGTCCATGATGGTCATGATGGATTCATTAGGAAATTGAAATGTGAGTGGTTGGGTGTCCATGAGAGGTGCTTCAACAAGTTGATTTGTAAGAACTTGTCCCTTGATTACTTTTTGATTGACATACTATATGTCAAACTCACTAAGAAGCATGATCTATTTAGCCATTATACCTTGTAAAGTTATTTTAGATAGCAGATACTTGAGTGGATCTACTTTTAAAATGACCATAGTTTTATTAATTAACATGTAATGATGCAATTTTTGAGCTATAAAAACCATGGCTAAAAAAGCTTTTTCAGTAGGTGCATAGTTATGTTCATAGGTAACCAAGATATGGCTTAATTAGTATACAACATGATCCTTTCCATTGTCATCATGTTGAGCTAAGAGTGCTCCCAAAGCATAATAAATAGCTGATAGGTATAACAAGAATGGCTCTCTTGGCATAGGAGGTAACAAAACAAGTGGATTGACAAGATAATCTTTGAGTTGTTGAAGATTTGTTTGGTAGTGATCATCCCAGTGGAATGCAACTCCTTTCTTTAAAAGATGCATAAATAGATGGCACTTATTTGATAACTAAGATGAAGTATCAGATTGACTTGATCTTACCCTGCAAACTACATAGTTGCTTTAAATTGGTTGGCAGTAGCATCTCAGTTATAGCATGGAATTTAGCTAGATCAACTTTAATACCTCTATAAGATATTATGAATCCCATTAATTTACCTGAAGTTACACCAAACACACATTTCTTCAGATTGAGTCTGACATTGTTCTCTCGTAGTCTTTCAAATATCTTACATAGCACTGTTGGATGGTTAGCTCTGGTCTTAGATTTTCCTAATATATCATCGATATAGTCTTCAATAATATTGTGCATCATATCATGGAATATGATAGTCATGCTCTTTGATATGTAGCTCTTGCATTATCAAATCTAAATGGCATCACTTGATAATAAAATGTTCCCCATGGAGTGCTGAGCATTATTTTATGCTGATCTCCTAGTGTTATTTTGATCTGATTGTATCCTAAAAAGACATCCATGAGTGAAAGCATTTCATAACCTATCGTGGAGTCAACAATCATGTTGATATTAGGAAATGAAAATTATATTTAGGACAATCTTTATTGATGTCTTAAAAATCAATACAAATTATGATTCCTTCAAGATTTTTGCTAATAGGCACTACATTAGAGATCTATTCTGAGCAGTCAATGGATCGGATACATTGTGCTTCTAAAGGTTTTTCCAACTCTTTCTTTACTAATATAGAAATGTGAGGATGCATCTTATGGAGCTTTTGTTTTACCAATTTGGCATGAGGATTAACCACAAGGTGGTGTAGAACTAAGGTGGGATCTAATCCTAGCATGTTAGAATAGGCCCACATAAATATATCCATAAACTCTCTCAAAAAAACTATAAAAATGTCACATTCCTCCTAAACGAGGGATGCACCTAATTTTATACATTTTATGTCTGATAGAGTCCCAATGTTTACCTCTATTGTATCTTCAACTAGAAGGGTTGAACCATCTTCTAGGATAGTAGGCAATGACTTGAACTGTTGGACTATGTTAGGGTCCTCTGTTAGGAGTTGCTCTTCAACTTCTCTTAAGCATGATGAATCTGAGTCTCTTAATGGTAGATTTGGCCATGTAATAAAAATATTCAAAAATTCTTAGAAATTTTGATCAAATACTTGTTGCTCAAATTTTAAACTTAGATCCACAAGCAAGTTCATTGTTAGTGGTTGCCTGGTCTAAATTCAAAGAAGAATGAACACCCTCATCTAATGGCACCTGAAAGAAGTTTTCACCAATAGACTAGCCTTTATCTTTACTTTTTCCCTAGTTAAAAAGTGCCTCAATGAGGTTTTCACTTTGGGACCTCAATGTTTTTTTTTTGGCTAGGGGTGTTCACTCACTCTCCAAAATAGGCTGTAAGATTTAATGTGATTGAGAATCTTGATTTGTGATCTCCCAATGAAACATTGTCTCTAAGGTGTAATTAATCACATAATGCCTCATCATTCTAGAACTCATCAATTAATAGAATATATTCTTATTGATCCCAATCTATCAGTTGGGGATGATATAATGGCAATAGATTAAAATGAACGGCTTGGGTAATGGTACAAATTGCATTGTTATCAAATAAATTGGTTTCAGCTAGGTCATCAAAAGTGAGGCTATGATCAGACTTTGCTTCACTATTGGCATCATCATCACTAGTCACTCGTGATGGAGTTTGAATAAGATATTTGGGGTCATCCCTAGGTGGTTTAAATCCAAGTCTATAAGGTCTTTCATACTTAGTCATGGAAATTAGCTCGATAGTTCCTAACTAATTCAATTTGAGGCCTCTTCCTTCATAATTGTGACACTTTATGATCCTATTGAGAATAAGATACTTTGAATTTTTATAAAAATCAACTTGGTCATTAGTGTATAACCATGATTCATTTCCTTCAAGAGGGTCAAGTCCTAGGCCAAATGTTGGTACAAATATGACAGGTCCCTTATATTTATTCTTTCATTTCCAATTCTTATGTGGGATGGCCTTAGGTCACCCAAAGGTTTTTGGATTCTGAGGAAGGTTGGTGATATGAAATATGTCATGGCTCACATATTCTCCTAGTCCATTATCTGAAATGGTAAAATGATTAGAAGCTTTAGGAGGCAGCATGTGGGAAAGGGAATCTAAGGTATTAGGATCTATGCAATTATCTAATGAAGGATCAATAAGTATAGCCTTTCCTTTATCTTGCTTAGAACTTGGATTCATGTCATACTGATAATTATAGCTTTGAAACTCAGACTCAAGATGCTTGCGGTGTTCATACAGGTGTAAATATCCTAGAATATTCACCTCCGTCCCTGAGTGGGAAAACTTGATACATTGGTGCAGTGTTGATGGGACTACATGAATCTCATGTAACCAAGGCCTGCCTAGAAGCATGTTGTATGATAACTCAAGATCTAACACATGGAAAAGTGTATCATGGGTCAAAGGCCCAATCATAACTGACAAACTAATGGTGCCCTATGATTCTCATCCTTGATTATCATAAGCTTTGACAGTCATTATTTCTAGCTAGAGATCTATCATTGTGTACCCAAGAAGCTTGATGAGCTTGAGAGACACTATATTGAGGCCAAATCCATTATTGATAAGGACATCTTTCACTTTATGTCATATGATACAAAATTTTATGTACAATAGGTTATTATGCAGTGGGCCAAGGGAAGACATATCGCTTTGGTTGATTGTGACTTGTTGGGTTGGAGCTAGGTTTCCAACCAAAGCTTGAAAGTTATCAGGTAATATGTCGCTAGCAATAGTAGATTGGATCAAAAACTCATTCAAGATGTTCTTGTGGATTATTGACATTTGTTGTAAATCTAAATTATAAATTTGTGCTGATTTCTTCTATAATTGTTCCATAATATCAAACTTCTTATCTTGGTCAGTAGTGAATGGTTTATTTCAAGGCTAAATAGTTGGTTGAATGATAGGCAAAGTGGTGGATGGTTGTGGGTTTGGGATAGTAATCTTTGACCTCTGAGTTTTGATTACACAATCAAGATTAAATATCAGACCATTATTGCTAACTAATGTTGGAAATGGTATGGGACCAAATAAGATAAGTCTCGATTGTTGATGCACTTTCATGTGGTCACGTGGCAAGAATGAGTTATTGCTATAATATTTAAAAGTGGGAGTCTTAGTTTACTAATTTGCCTATATAGACTCCCAAGTCAAAGAAGGATGATCCATTTGATTTGGATAAATAGTGTTATTTAGAATTGGTCTAGGATTAATGGAGATGGTATTAACACTACCCTGTACAATATGACCTACAACCCTATTATAGTCATGTGTAACTGCATGGTAGGTTTGTTGGTTATTACCATTTTGACCTTGCTTTTGTCCATTGTTCTATCATTGTGGGTTTTGCTATTGATTTTGTTGGTTTTACTGGTTCAACCTTTGATTTTGATACTGCTGATTTTGTTGTTGCACTGGCCGTTGTTGTTGTTAATTGTTCTATTGTTATTGATTATTATGTCAAGGAAAGGGGTTTTAATAAATCTCAATAGTTTGATTGGAAGTGGAATCACCATTATCCAATTTTCTCTCCCCATTATGTAACATATTTTCAATTAAATTCTTGATTTGGACACATCTTCATAGATTATGCCTGTTGACTCGATGATAGTCACAAAATTCATTCTCATGGTATCAATCGGTGTAAGGAATGCCTTGCGGATAATGTTTTGGTATGAGCCAACTAATCATATTAACGATAGAAAACTTGTGAAATACAAACTCAATAGGTTCTCCTAGGTCACTAAAGACACGATGTGTAAGGATAGTTATTCTAGGATGAGGGGTTTGTAATGGTAAAGGTTGTTGTATTTGTTATGCAAGTTTTGGTTGTTGCACTTGTGACATTGGTTAGAGAGGTTGTGAGGCAGGAGTAAGCTAAGGTGGTGAAAATCATGTCTACATAGTTTGGACATGATGAGATTTAGTTATTCCATTTCCCACAACATTCCTATTGTGATTGAATTGCTTCATTCTTTCTTGATTATTACCTTGTGTCGGTTGTGATGCTTAAATTTGATAGGGATGTTGGTTGTTTACATGATTGGTACCTTGATTTTGATTATTTTAATTAAGATTTATGACCCCTTTATTGATGAGTGCCCTCTTGATCAATAAACCTTTATCAATGATCTCTTTGAATATATGTGCACATTATAGTTCTAGATGATAGGCTATCTCACTATGAAAATTTTTAGTAAACACATCAGCTAATTGTTTATCGAATAGACTATGGGTGAAATGGCTTGCAAGGGCTCTCCATCTCTATAAATAACTTGCAAAACTCTACGCAACTTTTTGCTTTGCTTGTGTTAGGTCCACTAAAATCTCATGCTCAAGATTATAGGAAAAGTGTTGCACAAATTTATCAGAAATATCATCAAAGTTTATTACTAAATTCTTGAGTAACTTTAAAAACCACTCCAAGGCTTGTCCACCTAGGCTCCGTGGAAACAACAAAAAAATGTATATGTCACTATATGCCACTGGTTAACATGAAACAAAGAATTCAATCAAATGGGCCTTAGGGTCACCTTTCCCTTTGTACTTATCAAGTTTGGGTGGATTGTATCTTAGAGGAAATGGTATCTTAAAATACTCCATGTTGAATGGAAAGGAACACACATCATCCAATTTGAACTTCTTAGTCTACTTCCCCATCTAAATAGAAGCAATCGCATCCTTCAATTGTTGTAATTCTTAGGATAGGCAAATGGAAGGGATATTAGTTTGAGGGAGAATTTGAGTTTGGATAGATGGTTGGCAGGTCACAAGTGGAACACTTTGACTAGGGTATGATGGAAACACATGTGGGGGTACATTGGCTTGGTTGGAGAATGGACCAGGAATATGCATATATGGATTGGGATGTACTTAAAATTGCACATTTAGCTGCATGATATTATGGTTTGGGTTGGCGATAAAGGTTTGAACTAATGGATTTTGTGATTGGGATGAAGGTATATAACTATATTATGCTTGTTGTGGTTGAAAAAGGACATGTTTCTGACTAATCGAACCCTACTGTTGAGTGAAAACTTGTGGACCAAAACCCTGTCCCTAGATTTGTGGCACATTTTAAACCAACATTTGTCTAGTAAGTACTTGAGAAACATGGGGACCTCCTTGTTGCATGAATCCTTGTGAGGAAGTGAAATCATGTTGTAGATTAGGCATTTGTCACTGACCAATATTTACATATTTTTGACTAGTCATTACATGGTTTTGGATTGGCATATTAGTCTATGACTGAAGAGGTATGTTCATCATTACTTGGTGAGGTGGTACATTTATTGCCCCTAATTGAGGTGGTAATGTATTCATCCTTTGTTGCATTGATACACTAGACTTTGTCTGCTATTTTGGAATACCACTCACTACTTGTTGACGAGTAGGATTCATCACATTTTATCATTGAGGCATAACATTAGCCATTGTTTGATTATCTAATCCTAGAGTTTGTACACTTGAGGAAGTGGTTGGTTGAGGCTAGGGTGAAAAAAATCCTATTCCTTGGTATGATGATCTGCTCATGGGATTCACTATAGGCACATGTCATTGGCTAGTTATTTGTGTGTTAGTACCACTTTGATCAAGATTGGATGCTATTTGCACATTATCTACTATGTTTGGCTCACTATTCAATGTAGAAGCTGAACATACTTCTTCAATAACTGGCATATGTATCAAGTTATATATCAAAGAGTTTATTAAAAATGGGTTGGAACTCAGATTCTCTTATCTAGTTAATTCCATCAACACTCTTATTGAAGGTACTCAGTCAATGAGGATCTTACTCACCATGTTCATCTGATTGAAATCACATGCTAAATTTAGGTAGGTTTGGTATGTTATTTACATTTGGTTAAAGTGGTCTTCCATGATGTTTTTTCCTTGATTAGATATATTGGGTTCTTGATATGTTGTTTGGACTAGAGCCATAGGATTACTAGAAGAAGCCTGTTGATCGTAAATGATATTATGGGACACTCTTACTAAACTTGGTAAATTTTCATGGGGGAAGTCTATTGGAAACTTAGCCCCTACCTCTATGGCCCTTACCAAAATCTCATTTTGTTCTCTCACAAATGTTTCTCAAACAAAAATGGATCATACATGGAAGCCAAATTAATAGAATATGGTTTTTGAAGTACTAGCTCATCCACCATGGGTATTGTAGCTAAGTATTGTGTGGTTTGTTCTTATTCTTGTTCTGTGTAAGGTGGTGTGTTAAAAAAATAGTTAGCCAATGGATCTTGTCTTTGTGCCCCTAATTGAGTGTTATAAGAGGGATAAGAATCCACCTCATAAGCAATGTTATCTGCATAGGGGTCTTGTACCATTTCTTCCTGCGTAACTACATTACTAATCCCTAGATTGTATATGAGTCCACTACGAGTGTAGGAATACATGTTGGGATCCATAGTTAATGCTTTGTGATAAAAGTTCAAAGAGTTATACAAACTCTAAAAAGGATATAATCTAAAATAAATGATGCCTTCAACTTGGTCTAGATTTGTCAAAAGGATCAAAAGGTTTATGCAAATATTTGTGAGGGAACAAGCTAATGTAAAATATCTAATGTTTCACTATTCACACAAAGATGAGCAAGTAAATAGACCAAAAAATTGAAATGCCAAACTCTAAGATCGAAGTGTTTCAAATCAGTCTAATCTAGGAAATTAAAAGTTGCTATGTCTTTTGGCCAAACACGACGTCAAAAGCTAGGCTCAAACAAGGCATGTGCTAAGACTCTTAGCCAAATGGCATCAAAATCTAGACTTTTAAAAAATAGATGAAATTTTTAATCTGACGGATTTGAAACACTTCTAAAAAACACTAGGCATTCGATTCTTAGACATGAACTTGATCAACTAGGTATAAGGTATGAAACAAAAGGCACTTTTAGCAATAGTTTATTTTCTCACAAATAGTGGTATAAGACTTGGTTCTTTTGACAAATAGGCTAGACAAAGGTGAATAGTATAATTGTGCTTTAGATAAAGGATCAAAAGAGTACACTTAGATTGGTCTGGTTTTGTAGGAACAAATTTGGAATTTTATGCAAAATGGGCTATGAAACAAAGTTTGAAATTATTTGGGCAACATAATGATGCTATACTACCTAAAAGGTATGATAAACAAGTTTGTTTCAAAGACTTTCTAAGGCAAAGACATTTTTCCACAATTTTGATAGCATAACAGTACCTTTCTTAACTCAAAATGTTGTGGTACATAGACTTAAAGTGCAAGTGTTTAGCACAAAATGGCTTAAGTTTATCAAGTGAGGACAATGATTATGAGTCTTAAACGACCTTCAACCTAAATTGGAAATTAAACCTAAAGTCCCTAGAGTTTAGTGCAAATGGCAAACCCACTTAACACATCAACATTATGAACTTGTAAAGGTGTAATTTTGAATTTAAATTATAAGTGAAGGACTTAAACAACTTTGGTAAAGGTTTAGACTCAATTGGGCTGCATAACTGTGCCAAAGTGGATGATATGACTCTCAAGCTTTTGATGAACTTTGAACAAGGCAAATGGATAATTTCACATGGATATCATAACGCCTCTTTGTTCAAAGAGGAATTTGGACTATGTGTTTGGTTTGGGATTGTTTGTTTACACCAAGTTTTGACTCCAAACAAGACTTTAATCTAGGACAAGACCAAATAATTAATCACCCTTAGATTCTAAACTAACAAGGTTGATTGGTATTATTATAATACGTCAATATATATTATTTGAGAGGATTTTAAGTGTTCATTCAAAAGTAAATGTGCATTATATAGTAGGGTTTTTATACCCCCCTTCTCTCAAATGATAGTATTATGACATGGAATTTGAGGTTCACCTTACACCAACAATAATTCCATGGCAAGTGGGGATTTGTCTAAAATCTAACAAGTTTATAAATGATCTAGGGGAATCAATTTCACAATGACTTTCATGCCAAATAATGAAAAATAAAAGCATGGATTTTGGGTCTGTATCACTTAGCTTGTTTCAAAAATGTCTAGTCCTTTTTACAACCACTACAACCTATTGTTTTCTAAATGTAGTGCAATGTCCAAAGTGCCACTACGTCTCCTATGCAACTCCAAAAGAGCCAAATGAAATCAATGCTGGGAGATGAAACCCCAGGTCAAAGCTTCCCTAAAGAACTTATGGGAGGTGATGAAGTCCCCCTCACAAGCCAAGATGCATAAATAAATAAAGCATAAAAACAGAAGGACTTTAGGGTTGTTTTGAAGATCACCCAAACTTTGATGAGTTTTTGGGGAGTGCTTTATATGACTTTCTTTCTAAGCCTTGGACTAGGATACTTGCAATAAGAATGGCACTTTTGATTCCAAGGGTTTCCTCTAGGGGACAAATGGAAGAGCATACATGCAACATTCCTCTTTTTTCCAAACAAGATTCAACTAAACAACTATTGAAAGCAAAAATTGACAAGTGTGTTCAATTTTAAAACCCAAATGAAATGTTTGGTGGTGTTCATTTCACCCCTTGGTCTTAGTTGCAAAATTTGAAAACATTCACCAAAAAACATCTAAAAACTCTTTTTTAAACACCAAAACAAAGTTCCTAATCAAATTTTAAGCATGAAAAAGTGAATTAAACATCTTTTGATCAAATATCATGCTTAGTCCTACAACAAAATTATTAGCATGTTCCTTATCTTTGAAGCCCTTTTGAATTTGAAACAAGAAACTTAGGAAAAGTAGCTCTCAGGTCTATGTTTTTGGAAAAAACATAGTGATCGATGTCAGTTATAGGACATCAAGATCTAATCGATGTCAGTTAAGTCAAGTAAATGATGTCAATATTTTTGTCGATGTTAGTTTCTATGTAAAAATTGTGGCAACCAAAAACAACATAGTGATCAATTTACAAGAGTTTTAAGAGCTCAAATAAATATTGTAAAGCTGAAAAAGGATCTTCTTCATGTGTATGATGCGTCTAGTCCCACTAGGTGTGCCATTATGTGATCTAGGAACTTAATCAAGAGAGGATGGTTAGTATGGTGTTAGTTCCAAAATGAAATAAACACACTAATAACAAAACATCTCTAGGCCTAGACACTAAGGAGAGCTTAGTTAACAAAATCAAATGACAAGCACAACTAAAAAGCAAGAAATGAAAACATAATAATTCCTTTCACCTTCTTTGAATGCTCTAAATGTCTTTGTAATGTTGGCTTACTCAACTTGTGCTTCAAGAGGTCTTCTTCAATGGAGTGTGGCTACCTTCATCTCCTCTTGGCACCTTTGGCTTGTGGCTTGGCTTGGATTGGAATCAATTTGGCATTATAAAAATAGTTGCTTGAAGCTTTTGGAACCAATCCTACATTATAACTTTGCATAAATTAAGCTTAGAAATGATGTTGTGAGGCCTCTTATTTATAGATTTTTGAATTTGATCAGAATCAACCTCAACCATCCATCTCAAGATTGAGATGTGTGGTTGAGGATTAATTCAATTTTTAGAATTAAATTTGTAGTTATCCTCATCATGTCATTGGAAGAAGGGTAAATTAAGAGGCATGGAGGGCATCATAGAAGGCATTGATGAGGCATGGAGAGCAGAATATCTGTGGTATTTGTGGCCTAGGGATGTCTTCCCAAGAAATGAGGTCACTTGATGATGTAGATATTCAATATTCATTTCTAAAAAAAATATTTAACAAGTTTCTATGGAATTATTAATTAAACCTTGATTTGGGTTAATTATCTCTTAAGCATGATTAAGCACATTATGCACAAAATACCTAAATTGATCAGAATGTCTTTTTATTGGTCCTAAATTTGACTAGATTGGAATTCAAAGTCTATGTCAGATGTGTTTCAACCATATTCTCATTTAGGATTTTCTAATAACAAATAACAAAGGCACACATCTTGTGCAAAAGATTTGATAGAAAAGAGCAGTCTAGAGCAAACAGGTGCAAATTTAGCATTTTGACTTGAAATAAACTAATCAAAGTTAGCTAGCCCATAAATTACATTACCCCATTTACGGATACCCTAGCCAAAATTGGCACTTGAATATGTTGATTTCACATCATTTAGCATGTTTTAGTGTTTTTAGGCCAAATTATGCATTATGGGTAAAAATTGGTCAAAATCCTAGTTAGAGGTTATTGACTGCCAATTTTAGGTGTCTACACAATGTGGGTAAGTGAAAAAAATTGGGGGATAAAAAGGGGCTACTTGTGGAAATGATTTTCGTAAAATTTTATAAAACTAAACTTGTGTAGATAATTTGAAATAGCTACACTCAAATTTGAATATGTTATAACAACATGAATTGTATCACTTCAAGTCTAGTTTCCAAAACACTATTTTTTTCTAAAAAAATATTAAGTATAACTAGTTAAACATCTAAAATTTGAATAGGAGCTCTTATTTTTTTCAAGAAAACAAAGTTGATAGATGGGCATGTGGCCCACCATTTTCTAAGCATCATTTAATATTATTTGAAACCCTTTGGTGAATATTTAGATAAAATCTTCTAGTTTATGACCTATATTTTTTAAAATTTTATCAACGAATATTTTTTAATTAATTTTTTAAATGAATATATCCAGAAAACTAATAAAAAAATGGATAGTCGATCATGTGGCCTCCATAACCACCTCAAAAAAAATGAAAATGGATTTTTTTTTTTAATGTGTGTAGAATTAGGCCTAGTTTGTGACCATATAATTTGTTTTGCACTTGGATGAATGTAAAATACATTACATTAGCATGTATAAGCATGTATATTTGTGGCATGTGGTGGACTAAAAAAACTATAGTTAAAAAATCAACATAGTTTTTAATTTAAAATAGTCCAAAATTTATAAAAATCATATATTTGAAAAGAGGAGATTGTGCTTGTCATCATTATAATAATTTTTTAAATTTTGTTGTTGAAATTCCTAATGTTTTTGTTGATGGAATTTTAAAGTTATTGTTTTCTATGAAAAATCTTAGACTTGGCAATAGATTGATAGGTCCAATCCTTTGGCTCAAGAATCCATGCCATTTCTGATCCAAAAGTCTTCAATTTTGAATTCAAACCTATAACATGTACACCTTCAGTAATGCATATGCATTATACCATAACATGTATGCATTTTTCCATAATGTGTACACATTATATCATAACATGTACATGCTATGATGAAATGTGTACACATTATAGTAATGCGTACATGTTATACCATAATGAATACATGTTATAGTTAGTATAGATAAAAACTTACTTTTCAATAGAAATTTTTCACCTAGTTGAGAAATCTATCCCCATAGACATTATACGTGCTCTTATAAAATACTTGTAAGTTGAGAACAAGATCTATCAAGTACTTTTTTGGACCCTACCTTTGAAAAGCTATCAATTGTCTTGTGGGTGATGGATCATGGTCAAGAAAGATAAAGAGTTTGAATAAAAAAACACTTGAACAAATATAAGAGGTGAGAGAAAAAACAAGGTATGAATGCAAGTACTTCATTTACAACAAGGTAAAAAAACTCTCTGATGAGCCAAATTCTATAAACAATGATGTAATTGACAATAATGAATTAAATAATGATAAAATTGAAAACAATAAATTCAATAATGATGGAATTGATAATAATCAATTTAATAATGATGAAATTGATAATAACGAATTAGATAATGTTTTCATCTCACATTTAAAGTGTAGTGTTTTTTATTTTGTTGATGATGATTGTATTCATGATGCCTTACCCCCTACCAATGAAGAAATTTTCATGGAAAGAAATAATTCTGAAATTAGTAGTGAATAAAATTTCATGGAAGCATATAATGAAGAAATAAATAATGAATAAAATGTTGTCACATCATTAATCAATGAAAGTAATGATGATTTTGAAACACCCTCTCAACAAGTTCCACTAGTAACAAAACCTCCAAAAATTGTGTGTAGAAAAGGTAAGTACTTAATTAAAGTCAATGAAAATATTTTGAAACCAATGCCTAACAAAATGTCTAACTATCATTCAAGAAGATTGGCTCAATAAATTTGGAGTAGTTTCTTTCATAATTTTATTAATGATACTAAAATATTTCAAATGTTCATTTCATTAATGAAATTGATTAAGGCTAGACCTACCATGTACACATTGAGGCTAAGACCATCTAATATGGATGATGAAAACACAAAAATTGTTGACAAATTACATGATGCATATCATATTGTAGGCCCTAAATCACACAACGAAGATTGTAATGATTCCCAATGTATAATCATAGCTTGTGCGGTAAGTAGTCAAATAGGTAAAAATTAATTGATTTCAAAAACAAGTCGAACACTTGATATAAACAAAAAAAACATTAATGAAAAAAATTTCAAGATGCAAAAGACTTAATTAACCTAATACCAATGAGATTTGGGCATTATATGGTCAACTTAAATGAAAGGAAAAGGCTATAGCCAATGATATGAAAGAGTTACTTTCACACTTTTAAAAGGATAATACTAGAGTTTTTCCCAATGCAAGACATGTAGTCAAAAAAAAATAATTGGTTCTCATAACCATGAACTACATCTGAAACATTTCTTGGATATGACTCAAACACAATTTTACTCCAAGTTTTTGAAAAAACATCTACAAATTTTTATTAGTCAAATATATTTTGAGATGGCTAAACCTTTTTATGTAAAAATAAATCATATACACACACCACTTGTTGTAGGCCACATGTTGAGTTTGTAATGCACTATGATGTTTTATGCCATATTCATTATACTTTACATAATAAAAATATTTTATAAGTGTGTAGCCTAGAATTTCCACTAGAATTAGCTAATAAATTTCTTCCAACCATTTTTTGTGAAGATTGGATGCATAGCTCTTTTATAACAAAGCATGTTTGCATAGAAATTGCAGTGTTTAGGGTGGATTGCTAAAACTAAAAAACTATATCCATAAAGATGAAACAAGTGAAATTGGACAAGAATTAGTTGGTTTTAGAAAATAAAAATATATGACTCATCAAGTAAAATATGGTAAAAAATTTAAAAGGTGTGAGCTTGTTACAAAATAAATAATCATTTTAGAATTTATGGTCAAATTCTAGGAAAATTTTGTTTAAGGCACACACACAGGGCTTGATAGTTAGATGAACATATAAATATAAGCAAGGACACATTCCCACTTGGTTCTATTGTTTTATTAGTTTACTTTACTAAAAATTACACATTCATACCAAAAATAGAAGTTCAGTCACAATATTACAACTCATCACAAGTTGTCATATTCATGTATATAACATTCATGCATGCACCTAATAGTACCAAGAAAGATTAAAATATATTAAGGGAGTACCATTTATTTATTATATATGATTTATCACATTATACATAGTACATGCATAATTTTTTTGAGAATTTATATGGATACCTAACTAAGAGGAACATTCATTTCAATCAACATTACATTTGGTTAGACAATTGCACATTGTAGTTTAAGAATGCACATATGTTTTATTGGTTGCGTATGATGCACATTACCATTAGTGTAGAACATATTTGGAGTTTCATTGAGTCTTTCCATGAGGGAGCATGACGGTGCTAGATCATGTATAAAAAAATTCATTCTAAGGGATGAGTTGAAATTTGATGAGGGTGTTGATTTGATTGATGCATAAAGTGTGGTTGAATGGTGTAATGAGAACATGTTCCATGGTGCTCAACCAAATTCTATTGTTCATAGAAATTTTTGGTTAATGGAGGAATAAAACTTAGCAAAGTATGATGATTATATGACTGTAAAAGATTCAAGTGAGATCCACTCATTTTTTAGCTCAAATGTAAGCTCTTAGACTATTCATACGAGAAAATTGGCATGCTTTTATTCTACATGCATGGAATCTATTTGGAATGAGTTTGATTCATAATAATGGGTGGATTATTGGAGTCTAGACATCTAATTATAATCAATACATATGAAGTTCCATGAACATTTTGATTTACATATATGGCATAGTCACATGACTTTGACCATATATCTAATCTAGTGTATCTAGGTAGAATATTATTCATTATGTATTATTTAATACCATTATCTTGATATAGTGTCATTAAATTTTTTTTAATACAAGGCATGTTTTAGTAGTTATTGTAAATAAGGATAATGAAGAGTGGATAAACTACTACTTATGTTGGTGTGTAGAGGAAAAGAAAATTTGACTTCCACATATGGATAAAACATTGAGTATTCAAATGGGTCTGTGGTAGGAATTGTAACTTGGCTTCAATGACATTCACTCAAAAAATAAGATATATGGCTGTCTGAAGACATTGAAATAGATAGGAATATACTGCACTATTCAAATTTGGTTCTTGTAATGAATTTTCAATTGAAAAAATATCATGGGAGGCCATTAAATAAGAATCTATAGAATGATCATGAGTCAAACCATGAAGCTATTCTTGATACTATAAATATTAGAGTAGATCCTATTGGTTCAATGGATTTGTATGCATAGGTATGTTGACTTCTAAAATTTAGATATAATCAATTTTACCAAATATTTTTGATTTTGTAGGTAGTACATATAAATTTCATTTTTAATTACTTACTAACAATTTTTTGTAGGTTAGTAGTGCCATATAAGATTCCAACTTCATGTAGTTGGAACTAGTAGTAAATAATTTCATATTCTTTAAGTTAAGAGAAAATTACTTAAAAGTAATTAACATTTTTCCTTGAAATAAGGTTGCCTTGAATGAAGGAAAGTGAAGAAGGAGCATCATGGTTGTTTGAAGTGTTTGATGTGGTTGAATGCCTTCATGAGTTGACCTATATTTGGGGATGGCGGTGTCCTTGATTCAATTTTTATATTAACTCACCATGTCCTTTCCTTAAATGTTTCACTTCTTATTCAACCAACTTATTTTCAACTCCTGTGAAGTAGTTCCATTATTATATGTTAGTTTGAAAGACCTTCAATACTTCTTCAACTCCATCAAATGACTATTTAATTTCTCAAGGCATATAAGTAGCATGTTTGACATTATTGAAATCATATTTCCTAGAATATCATGGTCAAACTACTTCCCCATTCAACATTTATTCCTTCTTGCCTACATGTAATTGATTTTCAACTCCCAAGTTGCCACTCTCTCATTGCATTCACTAGCATCTTCATGATATTGCATGATTTTCAATGTAGGATCCCCACATACGGCCATTAATACATATTAATCATGTGAATAAAATTTATGAATATTTCTAAGTCTTATTACATCTTAAAATATGATAAAAAAAAAACCCTCAAATTAGAGACCCCTTTCTGTGGAGAGGCAAACTAGCTCCTATTGATTCTTGCTTACACCAATACACCTCATTAGTGTAGCCAATGTGGATAGTGTATAGATAAATATTAATATTAAAAACATGATTTATTCCATTTGAAAATAATATTATTCATAGTTTGAATCATGCCAACCTCTCACGTTGGGTCATTATCACTTTGCTTCCAAGAATGTTTACTAGGCCACTAGCTTACTAGGCCTATTTGGAGGCGGATGAAGAGTAAGATTGGAGAAATAAGCTGAAAATCATATTTTAAACCTATAAATACAATTTTTATACTCTTTGACATCTTCCATCTCCATTATAATATCTAATACCTTTACAAAATGACTACTTACTACTCAACCTAACTCTTTTAGGCTTACAAATAAGGCCATGTTTGTGAACAGTCATGTCAAACATCATTATGATTAGATTTTAAGGTTTGATAACAACTAAAAAATATTAAATACATAATAAATAACCTTAAAATAAAATTTTAGAGCATTTGGAGTAATATAATTTGACTCATAGCACTTTTGGTCCTCTTTACGTCTGATTTTCCTTCATTTTTTCATGTGCAAGCCTATGTTTTTGTGTTTTATCTCTCCTACGGTATATTAAAAAAATTATACCACTTTAAAAAAATTTAAAATGGAAAGGTAAACATTAAATCCAAATTTCAATTCATTTGGAGCTATAAACCCTAAGTTATGGCCCTTTGTGCAAACTAGGATCTACATGGTAGCATGCAGGCCATTTTAGAATTTTTTTTGTGTATTCATTTATTTAGGGTATCAAGATTTAATTATTTTTTTATAGGTCTATGACAACCCATTATATAACATATAATTTTTTATGTTCAGTTCTAATCAAGGATAAATCACCATAATCATATAATTTTAAGTATGCAGACCCTCTTTGTGGTTGTGTGCATGTATTTGGGCTATGGAATTAACTTTAGAGGGATAAATAACATGGAATTGATATTTTTATAGATATTATTATTATTTTATGAATTTTATATGACCTTAAAAGAGGTATGAATCACCTTGGAGTGCTCCCAAAGACTCAATATCTCCAACCATGCACAAACCTATTGACAACTTTCACTTTTTCACCTTTTGTATAGGCATGTGATTGATCATTTCAAATTTGTTCATGGTGATCACTTATTTAGATTATTATTTGGACATATCAAATAACTCTAAAATATTTCAAATACCTAAACATACTTTTATCAATCATAAACACCCAAGCTTGTCTCTTTTTAATTAACTGCAAACCTCTTCATGCAAGCTCATATGCATGACAAACTATCTTGTAGGCCATCCATGTAAGTGTTTAAAATTTTATAGGTATTATGGCTTGGTAATAATCTCAAGATAGCATCTTCATTGTGTCTTGATCATCTTTAATCTCTTCCAAGCTTGGTATGCTCTAATGTGAGTACTTTATAATCCACATCAAAATATGTAGTGGGTTTGTCAATTGGGCATGACAAGTGGCCAAGAACATGGTCCTAAACATTATTTTCCAATATGGACATGTTGCAAGTGATATTTTTTAGTGAATAATCACCATAAATAAAGTTATCAAACAACTCAAATTATGATAATATTTGTTGTCATTGTTTCTGCACTACTAAATAGTAATGAAAATGTATTTAGGTGGACTTGGATATTAAGGTCATGAAAATATGTATAATTTGCCTATCTAGATGTTATTTATGTGATATTTTAACTTATGGGTCCCAAAGGTAAAAATTCCTATTAGATCTCAAGAAGTTGTCTCTTCACTACCAAAAAGTTATATTTTAGGACCCGTTACTACAATTTATTCCACAAACTGCTCTCGAAGGTTAGGCCAAAGTTCTCTAGTGTAAAAGAAGAATTTTCAGATAGATATATAAGTGATCTTACGGTTCATCAAAATGACTTATAGCTTTTGTTCTATACATGTATGAAGTTAATCTAAAATTATGCATTTTTATTGTATTAGGAAGGGCATTATTAAGGTCGAAATGGGTGGTGGCTTTGTCAAATGGGCATGAAGGGATGCCAAGAACATGGTCCTAGATTTTATCCAACCATACAAATTGTTGGTAGTGCCATTTTTCAATGAATAACTAGAAATGGATTTATCGAACATCTACTTGAATATTGACAACATTTGTTGTCAGTTTTTCCACATTCTTGAACGGTAGTGAAAATGTATTTTCAGGTGGAATTAGACATCAAAGTGGTGTAAACACATAAATTTTACCTATATATATGTGTTATAAGTAATATATTTTCACCTAGGGGTCTTGGAACTAAAAATTCCTATTAGAGTTTGAGAAGTTATCTCTTCAATGCCAAAAATTTACATTTTATGACCTGTTACTATAACTGATGCCACAAATTTCTCTCAAAGGTTCAGACAAAGTGAGCTATGATGAAAGACCAATTTTTTCAAAAACCTAGAGGAAGTATCTTATGGTTTGTGATAATGATTTATAGTTTTTGTTCTATGCATGTTTAAAGTTAGGCTAAAATTTTACATTTTTCTTGTATTAGGAAGGGTGTTCTTGAGGCTAGAATAGGTGGTGGGTTTGTTGACCATACATTATGGGAGGCCAATAATGTGGTGCTAGACATTATATACCCATATAAATGTGTTGGAATTTTTATTTTATAGTGAATAAACACTAAAAATGGAGTTCTCAAATAACAGCTCAAACTTTAACAACATTTGTTGTTAGTGCTTCTGTGTTCTTGAACAATAGTGAAAATGTATTTCTGGGTGGACTTAGAAGTTAGGATCATGAAAACACATATAATATTCCTATCTACAGGTGTTTTAAATGACATATTTTCTGTTGGGGGTCCCAAAGGTAAAAATGCTAGTTGGAGTTTGAGAAGTTATCTCTTCATTGCCAAAAAGTTGCATTTTAGGGACACGTTGTTGTAACTTATGCCATAAATTACTCTTGATATTTTATATAAAGTTCTTTGAGATGCAATAATATTTTTTAGACACGCGTAAGAAGGATCATAGGCTAAAATTTTGCATTTTTCTTGTATTGGAAAGGGCATTCTTGATGCCAAAATGGGTGGTGGGTTTGTTGACCGAGCATGACATAAGGATAATAACTTGGTCCTAGATATTATAAACCCATCTATATGTGTTTTTAGTTCCAATTCTTAGTGAATAAACACCAAAAATGGATTTTTTGAATAACAACTCAAACTTTGATAACATTTGTTGTCAATGTTTCCACCCTCCTGAATAGTAGTGAAAATGTACTTGTGAGTGGACTTAGATGTCAAGGTAATTGAAACACATGTAATTTACCTATTTGTATGTGATCCAAGTGATAGGTTTTCACTCGGGCATCCTAGAGGTAAAAATGCTTGTTAGAACTCAAGAAGTTATCTTTTCACTGCCAAAAGTTGTATTTTAGGACCCATTACTGTAACTGAACCATAAATTTATATCAAATGTTTGGATAAATTAATCTGGGGTACAAGAATATTTTTAGACATGTAGAGGAAGGATATTATGGTCTATTAAATGACCTATAGTTTTCATTATATGCATCTATGAAGTTAGGCTAAAATTTTATATTTTTATTGTATTGGAAAGGGCATTCTTGAGGCCAGAATGGGTGGTAGGTGTATGCAATCCAAAACACATCATGTCTATAAATTAATCCTAACTTGAAGAAGATAGATCATACTTACACTTCAGATTGGGGATATATTAAATAATCGAGAACATGACCAATGTGTGGATTCGCTAGACCCAATTAGGAGATCTCTTATCATAATAAATAATGATAGGGAGGGTTCCAAAGCCTCCAGTCAAACACAATCATGCAATAACCCTAACTAGGCCCTATGTTTTCTTATTCACTAAACTAATAATAAGTAAATTAAAGTCTAATCTAGTTCTCACCAAATCTTGTGGCACAAAGTGGGGGTAATAACCACTAAAAGTAAACATGCATATAAGAAATATACTCACATCAATGTATACAAAATATTAATGCATAGAAGAGAAGTACAAATACATATCTATATACTCTTACAAAGGAGTAAAAAAGTTACGAATACTTACCTTTGAAGACAAACCCACCGAGTCTCAATCTCTCCCTTGGCCAAGGTGCTTTGAAAGAGGTTGTTGTGGTATGTAAGGATCATAAGGATAAATCGACTCTAGGATACACAACCTATCAATGCATCCAAAATACTTCTCCATAAGACAAGATACATATCTCTAAATTAATTATGAAACCCTAATCTTACTCCTCAAGTAGAATGGTGGATAAGCAAATGTGTATTAGCTCTTATTTCTTCTTCTCTTCTCTAAATAATGATCAAATGATCTTATATATAGGTGGATTTGACCCTAAGCCCTTTCAAAAGTTTCAGTTGATAGGGTCGACCCAGTCGACCTAGTATTGATATTGAAAAAAAATACTAGATAATGAACTAAGTCAGCCATGACTAACTTAGTTCTTAGTAAGCTTTGTTAACAACAATACAAGGTTGACACACCTAACATAGTCAAAAAGGGGTTTTAGGTTAGGAAAAGGGGAAATGAAGGTGGTAAAAGATTTCAAGAGTGTACAATAGAGAAGAAAAAGATTAGGGGAATGGTTTTCAGGAGACAAGTGAGTAGATAACAAGTGGCAAAAGGGACAACAATCCTACAAAGCACCAATGGTCTGCCCACCCCTTTCTCAATGTAACCTTTAGGGCATGCACTCAGAGAGATTAAGACTTGATGGGTTTCTACAATATAAAGATCATTATTAATTGATAAAATTTTGAAAATATTGTGTGTATATATATGCCCCACTCGAATCTCATCATGTGCCACGTAATTGTAACACGAGATGGCAATTCAGGAATAAAACATGATGACACGTAAAATTGATGCTAAATAAAATGTAGTAAGGAAAAAATAAGATAAATAAAAGGATAGAATTGAAAAACATAATACATTTACTTACCTTAGTGTTATATATAAAGAACTAGAATGTGAGAGATGTGAAGGTGTCCAATGTGAGGAACGCTAGGTGAACCTATAGAGATTAGTGCAAAAAAAGTAAAAAAACAAAAAAAAAATATAATATAGGCATATACTAGTGGAAAATATTCTCTATAAAGTCAGGATTCTAGAATATTTTATTATTTAAAAAAAGAGTTAGTAGAGATAAAGATATGAGGGACTTAGGAAAATAGGAAAATTAGGATTGTTAAGGCAAGGTTAGAACAAAAAGATTGAGGGAAAATGAATGACAAATGATGGTAAAATAAAATAAATCACATGGAAAGCATGTAAATCATAAATGGCAAAAAGGAATGTAGACCATACTAAATCACATTAGGAATCATTTAAAACATAAATGGCAAAAAGAAATGTCAATGCAAGAAAACTCTAACAAAGATACAGAAGTAAGTGAAAAGTAACCCCATGTAAGATAGGCATGTTGAATCAAACATAAATAAAAGCATGAATGATTGAAAATGAAATGTAAGTCAAGATGGATGACAAATATGAAGAAGTCCATATAAAGAGAAACATGTAAGAATGTCAAATGTCATATGTAAGATAAGTGAAGTCCATGAAAATCAAACAAGAACATGATAAATAGATGAAAATCAAAATATATAAGGGATGAAAACTCAAACTTAGTGCTTGTTCTAACATACAATGTAAGAAAAAACAACAACCTAATGACATGAGTAGTATGATAATGAGATGGTGTGGTAAAAAAATGGTGAAAGGGTATTTGTGAGGAAGGCTTGGTCTTATCTAAGGTCTTACAATGCAACTCATAAACTATAAACCAAGAAGCATAATAATGTATATGTGATCAAGGATGTGATCAGCTAAAGGCAATATCCAATAAGGGTAATATAAGGAAAATATGATGTAAATAAGGACTGTGAGGTACCACATGGGTGATGTGAACATCCTTAGCAAGAATGAGACATATTAGGCAAGTGAGAAACGCTATGAATTATCAACACCAAGGACTTAGGACATTTTGACTAATGAACATAAAGCTTGGACTAACAATTGAAATACATAGATAAACCCATGAAGGCTATATGCATGAAAATTAAAATAGACCTACCTTCCCATAACATGTTCCCCATCCCTCAGGACCCCTTATAGAGTTGTTGATTTACTACAAAGATTAGGTACTTGTGTGATAAAATAGGTAGCACTAAAATATTTGTTTTATTTTTTTATTCTCCTTTTTTAATCTACTGGCCTACTTCACCCCAATAGACCTCATCTCTATCATGAGGCTAACTATGGAGTTTTAGATTCAACTAGAAAAAGGAGATGTGCTTAGAATCACATCTTTTAGTGTGATTTGACTTTTGATAATTTTGAATGTTGCCTTTTAGATCATTGCCTTTCGTTTGTATTTTATGATTGGATTTTAACTTGTTTTGTCTTTTTCTATTCTTCCTACTTCATATGGATTTAGAGAACCAAACATGAGTGAAATAGGTGACAAACACAAGAGAGATTACACTTGGTCACTAGAGAAAAGGACCTAAAGACCAAGGTGTCTAAAGACTCCTAGACTTGCCCATAGTTAAGTGTGCAATATCAAAATTGACCAATGTGAGCCTCAAATGAAAGTAAATAAGATAAATATGGGGATCATGAGAGATCCATCTATGTAATAAATGATACAATGATTTATATGCTCGTAAATGATCACAAGGAGGTAAAATAGTGATATAAAATGGACAAGGCTATGCTTATGATAATAATGTTACTAAAGAATCCATATTAACCTACAATAGATCTAGCACAAGTACCAATAAAAGTAGTAGTCATCCCAAACAGTGATTTAAAGATGTTTTAATGTGGTAATTTATGAGGAAGGCCAGGTCCTATCCATGGTCTTACACAACTCACAAGGTGAACACCAATGAGGTGATGCTAAATAAAGGGGAAAATAATCATAAAGCTACTAAGGAAAAGAATGACATAAAAAGAAAAAAATTAAAGAGACATAAGAATAAAAATAAAAATAAAAATAAAAATAAATGCCAAATGTAATGTGTAATAAAACCAAAGAACATAAAGGAAAATAATGATGCTAGTAAAGTGAAACTAAAAGAAGTAAAATACAAAAAAAAAAAAACATGAGATAAAAAATAACAAGTAAGATCTATTCTAACATTTGTATCAAAGATGAGCATATGAAATACAAGTTTATAACTTTTGGAAGGTTTTTTGAAGTTGAATTTGTTTGGTGTTATGCATTTAAAAATAAGAGAGGGCATCATAATATGCCCTAATGGGTAACTGGATCTAGGGATGGGCATCACAAGATGCCTCAAAATTTGAAGAGACATTTGGATGGGCATAGCAAGATGACCCAACATGTGAGGTGAAGTGAGGTAATATTGAACCATTAAAATGATTTGCATTGGGTTGGTAGGTGCATTTGGAGATAGGTAAATGTGTTGGTTTGTTATATTTTAAGGATGTTGAATGTGACATAGGATATGTAGGAGAGGTATGAAGAGATAAAGGAGGTAAAGGAGGACCATCTATGATATGCTTTGGATTAGGCATTTGAACCAAGTACGATTTTAGTTCATGTGACCTAAGAGTTTCAGGTTCAATGGATGCAATGATATGTTTAAAGTTTTTCATGCTAGCTATCCTTTCCTTATTAGTATATCAACAAGGATCAAGTATGGTTTGAAAAACATTAGTGGGTAAGGTTTAGGTATGGGATAATTGTTTTTCATTAGGTAGATGATGTTGATGTGATTGTGGTTCTTGAAATTGAATTTGAGAAGCTTGAAGATAGTCTTTATAATGTTTTTTATGAGATTATCAAGATTGAAATGTGAACCAAACAAGGAAGAAATAAGAAATAAGTGAAGATAATGACAAGACTCATGAGAATGAAATATAGTATCATGCCACAAAAAAAAAATATCAAGATTTTACCATTTTTCAAAAGGTTTGGGAGGATCAAATCTCATGGATTTAGAGAGTAGAAATTTATTTTTAAGTTGTTTTAGACTCAAGGAATGGTGGATCATGTTAAAATTGTTTGAATTGGATGCTCCATTTTGAGGTTGAGGAGGATTATATGAATCAATGTTATGAGAAAATGATTGGAAAGGTTCTTTAGTAGTTGTTTGAGGTGTTTCAAATTGGGTCATAAGAAAGTCTTGCCTTTTTGCTTGGTCTAAGGCTTCTTCTAAAGTTTTAGGGGAAAGATTTGAAATTTGTATTGAAGGGGAGATTTAAGAGTAGTAACAAATAGTTTTAAAAGAGTATCATCATTCATGTTATGGTCCACTTTGTGAGATAGATACTTCCATCATTTGATGAAAGTATAAGCAGATTCATTAGTAAGTTACTTGGAATTGATGAAATGGCTAAGGTAATTTGTAGGAAGGTCATCATGTTGAAATTACTTCACTATAACATTGTCTAAATCCTCTATTTGTGAGATGGAATGTCTATAAATTTTTTTGTACCATTCAAGTGCATCACCAACAAAAGTTTTGGCTAAGAGCTTGGTGGTATAAAAGGTATTAGTTTGGACCCATTCCTTATAGACATTACCAAAAGAATTAATAAATATAGTAGGGTCCTTAGTCTCATCATATGTGATAGTTGGAAAAATGTTTCAAATATATATGGATGCAATGAATGGGGCTAAAGGTTCACTTTGAAGATGTTGAAGTATTTTGTTATTCATTGGAAGTTGAGGGATGATATTCCCATAGGCATATCTAAGAGGAGAAGGACAAGATTTGGATTTGGTTGAGACATGATGACTCAAGGTAGTTGACTAATCATGTGTAATAAGTGTTATTGCATGTGCATCATTTGAGAATGATTAGTTTTTTTCATGATGTTCATTTGTTGAACTATTTGAGAAAAAAATTGAGTTATGTCAATTTGTGCATTAGTATTTGAAGGTGAGGTATTAGTGTTGTTAGGAGGAGGATTGGTAGAGTTAGTGGGAGGAGGGTTATTTTTAGGTGGACGATTCCCAACATTGGTTTCAACCATGTTACTTTGGAAAGTAATAAGGCTTTGTGCATTGGTTATGTGTGTAACAAGAGGATTATGATCAATGGTTGTAAGAGGTGGAACATAATGTGAGGTTCCAACATTTGATGTAGATGAGGTGATGAGTTTATGAGTTCTAGGTTTAAAAAGTGTAAAATTTGTATATAAGGTATATAATTGTCATAGTTTGGGATTTGTCTATTAGGATTCTCTAGATTGATTATACAATATGGGTACATCGAGATTTAGAAGATTTAAAACCATGTGCTAAAAATTTGCACCATAAAGAGTTGTCTTCTATGGTTGATAGGTGAGGTAGAAGATAATAACCCATGTAAATTTGGAATGGGTTTAGATTATGAAGAAAAACTTTGATAAGTGGATTCATGATGCTAAATAGGATCAAAGATCAAGAAGCTAGGAGGAAAAATAGGGTTAAAATTGGCCAAAAAGAGGTATAGGGTTGGCTTAGAAGGTACTATATTGACCCAGTCAACTTAGTATGCTAGGGAGATAGTTATGAATGATTTTAAGTTGAAACAATCAACTTATAATGATAAGGAGATAATCATGAATGTTATTAAGTCAACACAGTCAACTTAGTATGCTTGGGAGGAAGGTGAATCAATCTATAAGAGATTGTGTCAATAGAGACGATAGTGTTCTAAAAATAGGAAAATTTTTGCAATGTACTTTAAAGTAAGAATATGAGAGTAAACATACAATAAATTGGGTCAATGATAAAGATCCAACTGATGGACACAATACAAAACCTTGCACCAATGCTAGTCAATGCAAGTTTTTTCAATACAACATTCAATGAGCAAAGAGAAAGTAGTCAACTTGAAAAGTAAATGCTAACTAAGTGGTCATCTTGAATATTTTTATATTATTATAAATTTTTAATTTAAGTGTGATAGAGAAGTTAGCTAAAAGTAGGGAATTAGAAATAAATCTATGGATGGTTTTAGGATATTTAGGATGAAAGGGATCTGCATTGGCAATGGCACTAACTTGGTATTGGGGCCTACCCCCTCACTTCACAAAACTATAACGTTAATGGTGTTAGGTGCTTTACCAATATATACCATTAACCACATTTTTATATTTATCTAAAAAACCAAGTTGACTTCCCCATTGGTGATGAAATCCAAGTAGGTAGGCCTTGGGTAAACAATTATTTAAATGCATTTTAAGATTATGTGATTTGGTAGTGTGTGAAAGAAAGAGAAAAATAGTGCAACAAAATGGTATATTGAAAAACCACCTAATTAGACTATGTGATATATTCTAAGCATGCAAAAAACTAAACGTGAAAGTATGAAGTAATTACCAGCATATAATTGTTAAATCTAATTTGAAACATAGTACATTGTCAGTTCAGATGACAGTGTATGCAAATATTATAGTACAAAGTCAAAAATTTCTCTACTATATCGTTGAAGCAAGGGTCTATAAGAACTCTATCGATAGTGTCAACCTAATATTTCATATATAAGACATAATACAAAACTAGGTCGACCAAGTCGACCTAGTTGGCTAAATAAGGGTAGTTTTAAACACTACAAAATATAAAAAATAGAACTATAATGAATAATAGAAATGATAGTTAAAGAGAAAGAGGAACCTTGCTGGGTTGGAAGATGTAGAGGAATGTGATATTGTTGTTGAAGTGCCCTGAATATGATTTGTAAATTTTCAAATTGTGTTGACTGGGTCAACCTAGTTCTATAGTTTCCTATTTTTTGAAACTTGTGAAGATGATGATACTAGCCTGGTTGACTTAGTATACTTTCTAGAAGCCTAAAAAAGAGTACTATGTCAACTTGTTTGACCTAGTATCCTGTCTAGAAGTGAAAACTTGTACTATGTCAACTTGTTTGATTCAGTCTCCTATATTTGATGAAGACCTGTACAAAAATAATAGTTTTTTTTTTATGTGATTGTGTGTTAAACCTGCACACAAAAGTTATAAACTATACTAGCCCTATTGACCTAGTGTCATAAATATAGAAAAATAATAAATAAAATGATAAAATAATGAAAAACATGAAATAAAATGTGTAAGGGTTAGATTCACATCAGGTTCACTAGAATGTATGCAATTAGAAATGCATCATGTCTATAAATCAATCCCAACTTGGAGAATATAGATCATACTTACACTTCTGATTGGGGGTACATTACATAATCAGGAACATGACCAATATGTGGATCCTCTAGAACTAATTAGAGGATCTCTTATCACAATAAATAATGTGCTCTAAAACTCAAAATTTCTTGTTAATAAATATCTCAATAGCATAGAAATAACACAGTAACAATGAATTCTCTGAGAAGAGATGTAGTATTACTCAAGATCGCAATATAAATATATGTTTATCTCTGGCAAGAGATGTCTACCTTCACATTTCGGGTTACCTCTTCATTTATACAAATTTTTAAAGCATGGGGAGGATGTGGAAGGTCACCAATATTGAGGGAGATTAAGTGGTTTGGCTTCCAAGATTTAAAACAATACAAAATTCAAATAATTACTATTTTTAGAAACTTACTATTTTTAGACTGCACTATTAAAATTGAAATTTGAGGCACTTTCGTTGGGTTCTCTGGGGTCAAACTTTATCCAATAAAGCTTGATGACATTTCATGATTTTCTCCTCATTCTTAGCTTTCCAACAGTTCAAACGGTGAGTCAATTGGAGCTACGGTGCAAAAGTTATGTCTCCTGGAAGTTCCGTCATCAATTGGGGAGGAACTGTCACCCGAATTGTCGCCTAAATTGTTGCCTAGATCACAATGCTAGGGAGGGTTCCAAAGCCTCCAATCAAGCATAATAATTCAATAACCCTAACTAGGTCCTATGTTTTCATATTCACTAAACTAATAAAAAGTAAACAAAAGTCTAATCTAATGCTCACCAAAGCTTGTAGCACAAAGTGGGGGTAATAGACACTAAAAGTAAACATGCATAGAAGACATATACTCATGTCAATTTATACGAAATCCTAATGCATAAAATAGAAGTAAAAATACATACCTATCTACTCTTACAAAGGAGGAACAAAGTTATGAATACTTACTTTTAAAGATGAACCCACTGAGCCTCAATCTATCCCTTAGACAAGGTGTTTTGTAAAAGGTTGTTATGTTATTTAAGGATGATAAGGATAAATCAGCTTTAGGCTAAAAAACCTATCAATGCATCCAAAAAACTTCTTCACAAGATAAAATCCATATCTCTAAAGAAAGTATGAAACCCTAAGCTTGCTCCTCAAGTAGAATGGTGGATAAAGAGATGCGCAATAGCTCTTAATTCTTCTTCTCTTCTCTAAATAATGATGAAATTATCTTGTATATATAGGTGGATTTAAACCTAAGCGCTTTTGAAAGTTTCACCCGATAGGGTCAACCTAGTTGAATAGTACTGATATTGACAGAAAACATACTAGATAATGAATTAAGTCAGCCATGTCTGACTTAGTTATTAGTAAGCTTTGTTATTAACAATACAAGGTCGACATAGCCAACATAATCATGTAAATCATCGAAAGGGGTTTTAGGTTAGGAAAAGGGGAAATGAAGGTGGTAAAATCCTTGAGGTATAAAAGAGAGAATAATAAGCTTAGGGGAATGATTTTTAAGAGATAAGTGTGTAGATAGCAAGTGGAAACAGGGAAAATAATCATGTGAAGCACCAATGGTTTGCCCACCCCTTTTTCAATGCACCCATTAGGGCATGCACTCAGAGAGATTGAGACTCAATAGGTTCCTATAAGATAAAGAGCATCAGTAATTGATAAAATTTTGAAAATATTATTTGTATATAGTAGGTTTGTTGACAAGGCATGAAAATATGCCCATAAAGTGGCTCTATATGTTATCCATCCATATAAATGTGTTGGTAGTGCCAATTTGTAGTGAATAAGCACTAGAAATGGAATTCATGAACAATAGTTTGAACTTTGACAACATTTGTTGTTAGTGTTTATGGCATCATGAACAGTAATTAAAATGTATTTGTGGGTGGACTTGGATATTAGGGTCATGGAAACACATGTCATTTGCCTATCTAGGTGATAAATTTTCACTTAGGCATGATATGATACAGTCATACAGATTCCATTAAAACTACATTTGAAGGTTTACAATAGCTCAATTACACTATTGATAAAGTGAGATAATGTTGTTTACCTTGACTTAAAGGTGTTATGAAGATTCAATAGCCTTTAAACTATATGAATAACTTCTGAGAATAGGTCTCATGAAACTATATAAACCCTAAGATAGACATAATGAAGATAAATTAGTTTTAGAAGGAAAATTATTGGGAGAAAAGGTCTAGAATTTGATATGTACTTGTTTTAAGACTCTATTCTTATGATCAAGTGGGGTCCATGTTTTAAATAGCATCTATAAGTCTAATATAATAGTTTGAATATTACAAAACTTGTAAGGGTTAAGGTAATCAAGTTTTAGTATAAATAAAAAGGGTCATATCTATATTTTTGATCATAGTGATTGATGCTAAATTTGTCATTGATGTCTAAGGTGCATGATGTCATGATGCATTAATTAAAAAGAGGCTAGTTTTATGAATTAGAGGATATATGGCATGAGTGAAGAGCATTGAGGACCAAGAGGATGTTGTGAGGGGTTCATAAATCCTTTGGTGAGATATTGGAGATCCAATTTGTCCTTTGGAGAGAGGAAAATGCACATTTATGGCTTAGAATAATTAGACCATCACTACATGTCATCAAGGTCAATGATAAAGGTGTTGACTATGGTAAAAATCATAAAACATAGTGAGCTATGAAGATCCGTAGTCTAGCTCTAAAGATCTACATCAAGCTATAGAAAGCAACTTTAAATACTTCATTGACCTATAAAGATGTTCTAATGAAGCTCTATAGACCTATCCAACCATGCTCTGAAGATTCCCAACTATACTCTATAGATTAATATAGCAACTCCAAAGATATCTAATGTACATATATAGATTTTCCCTTTTTATATATCTTATTTTAGACTTTACTATTCATAGTAATATTCTAAAATGATCTGATAATGTCTCTTTATTAAGAGAGAGTTTGAATGCAACCTAATGATTCGTCTAAGGTTGATGTCAAGTTTTAGGTCAAGGTAAGCATGTTTTGAAGTACTAGTCTTTGAATACAAGGTATCTTAAGAAACATAGTCATATCATGAGCATGTGCAAGGTGAGAATGAAGCAATTTTCATAGAGGTATGATATTGTTTAAAGAGCATGAAAGGAATGTGAGCAAGGTGTGAAATCATCAAAGAGTGTTTCAAGATTAGTAGCTAAAGTTGACAAGTGTTTGAACCTATCAAGAGAATTGATAAGGCTTTTGCATAGGATGCCTAATCTTGTACATGAAGGAACATGGTGGCCTAGTGATATGGATGCATAGAGGAATAATAGGTTGTATAGAGTTGATTGAGTATGAATATGAGGCATTAGAACACTTAGGTGAGTTTTAAGGTGAGCCTATAGGGGTAGGACCTACAGACCTAACATGCAACTAGACTAGTTCTAAACCCTACCTAACCTAATGAGGTGTCATGAGGTATTATCAAGACATATGAAGTATGTATGGAAGTGATTAAATAGGTTGTGTGGCATGTACAAGAGGTTTTGAGCGCTAGGATAGTGGTTGGAAGGATATATTCAAGAGACCTATTGTAGCTTGCAAGTCAAGGTCTAGAGAGCAAAGAGAGAGATGGTGGCCAAATTAGGTATGAGATCCAGATTTCAAGATAAGAATGAGAATGTGATAATTTTAAGTGGTGTGATAGGTTTTCCTAGGTAAGTTTACTAACTCTGAGGTCAAGTTTTACAATAAAAGACATGAAAATAAGTTTTGAGCTCTCTCATGTGCATAAAATAAAGGGTTCTCAACCTGAAAAGAACTTTCAAGTGTTCATTCGCACATGTAACCTATATATAATAACCTAAGATATTAATTATAGATGGAGAAGGGTCATATCTCAAAGTTCTAAGCATTAGTTTATGTAATAAGGGGCTAAGCTTTATGAATGATCGTTAGAACTATAATATGGTTTAAACCCTCAAAGAGCCCTAATAGTGACCTAATATTAAAGAATTTGATCAAAAGTGCACATAATAGTTTGGTATAGATAGAAAAGTGATTATAGGTTGAATTCAATTCTCTCAAGTACCTCCAGGTATGATTTTTTTTTAGGTGAGTGAGTGGACCCTACAAAAAAGACCTTGTTTTTCAAAAATTTGTTGTAGCAGACAAAGTTGACCAAGTTAAAGTATGAAAATCATTGGAGGACAAATTTTATGTTAGCAAAGGTTCTTGATTTAATATAACATGCTAAGGGCAAGGATAACTAAGTTTTATTAGTCTACATAGGATAGTGCAGTGAATTCATGTTTATGATAAGCATGACATGAATGAATGACTGTGCAATAAGAAGAAACTAAGATTAACCAAGAGTTATTTAAGTGTAGATAGCATTCAAATTACATCAAGATAGATAAGACCAAAACATTAAACATGATAACACAAATAAGGATTAACATAAGAAATTTGATAGGTAATCATGAACCAAAAAGTCTATATTGATCTTAGTAAAAGGTCATCAACTTCTTCATATAAGTGTACATATTTATAGTCATTACAGTTCCTGACTATTCATATTATTCTTCATACATTAGCACCAAAATGAGGAGACTATTCACCTTCTATCCTTTAACAAGCTGAGAGGATAGGACAAAATACATTAGTCAACAACTTAATATATAACACACGAATATTCAAAGAATATCTTGCACAACTTTCTTATCTAATTTTCTTCTCCCAACACTTTCCCTGACTTAAAGTGTTATCTTGTCATGAGACAACATCATAGGTTCATATGTCTATGTGTTGAGGTCATAAGAGGAAAATATGGGTAGACCAGCAAGAGTTGTAGTAATCACTCAAGGCATTATTTTTGGTTTTCACCTCTTGTGCAATACTTATCCTCCTTTTTGGGTTTTCAACTAAGTAGCATACCATCTTACCACCCTTTTGGATTTTTAATAGGCTGGTGTAACTAGGGGGCTACCCTTTATGGGTTTTCAACCATCCTAGCTTTGCTTGTCTCACTAGTCATCCCCAATGCAAAAAGTTGTTCAAAATTATATAATTGTTTTCAAAAACTTATGCATTATGCAGTACTCAACTGGTAGAAGGTGGTGTTTTTGAAGAAGAAGTCTGGTCAGAAAGATCCTTGACCTCTATCTAAGCAACTATGCATTATGCAATTGCTTATTAAATTTTATAAGGTGGCATGTAAATAGGAACATTAAGCATCAAGTCACCTCACTACATATTGGATCCAAGTTAGTCTTGAATACATCCCAATCAAGCATGAATTCTTAGACCATGCAAATCAAGATGTGCATTGGTTCATAAATCCTGATGAGTTCTTTCAAGTCCTCATTATACGTAGTACTTAAGTTGGCCCTTGTATTACTGACCTTTAATTAGATCTCTATGCTCAGCTATTCCAACTTTTCTATGTGTCTCTCTACCTATTCCCCTATAAATGCACTGCATCACAGGTCCTATCACCAGTTGAGTAGTCGATCATGTACATTATCCCAAGAATTGAATGATTACTAGAGATCAAGTTAAGTTTCATCAATTGATGTAATTAGGTTGTGCATGGTTGTGTATGCTACAATAACTACATTGAAGTTTATAATGGAGCTAGTCAAAGAATTATCAAGCTACTACTTCCAATCTAAAAGACTATGTGCAAGTTGATGTGATTGAAGGGCTATGATGTCTAGCATACTTTGACACACCTCCAGTAGAGTAATCAAATTCATTGTATCATTATTCACATTTTAGCCCAAGTTGTCAATTACATGGATTTGTTATATTTCACACTAGTCTTTTGTAAGCTTCATTGCCAATGTCATTAGCCTACGATTATCTAACATGATTTGTTCTTTGATGACTAAAGAAGCCAAATATGGGCAAGTGTCTTCAATTGCCTTTGCTACTTTGTGTAATTGATCTTGAAGTTCTATGTTTTTAACCTTTGCTTTGTCCCACTCTTACTCTAGGGAGGCTACCTATTGTGCGATAGATTCTTAAAACATTATGGTTCCCTCCAATCATTTCTTCAAAGGCAGGTGAGAGACATTATGATTACTTTTGGAACATCCTAGATCCATACACCTCCTAGTAGAAGTTGTGGTAACTAAGTCTATGCTTTCATTATGGTGGGTTCTTGATACTATGTTGTGGCCTCTACAACCAAATTAGCTTGCTACATATCATCCTCAACCATCTTCTATTTAGCCTCTTCTTCATGTTGCTTATTCTTGGCTTCTTCCTCCATCTTCATTTTCTCCTCTTCTTCTTTCTTGTTTCTTCTTCTTCTCTACTTCTTTCCTTCTCTAGTCCTCTTCCTCTCTCTTGGTATTCTCTTCCTCTTAATTTTTCTATTTCTCTTTGTTTTCCTCTCTCTTTATTCTCTCTCCTCTTTTTATTCCCTTTGATTCCTTTCTTGTTCTTGCTTCTTCCTCCATTCATCTTCCTTGTTCTTCTTTAGTTCATGTTCTTGCATAGCTTGGGTTAACACCTAAGTTTGTGCTTGTGCATGTGCTTATTTCTATCATAGTGATTCATCATGGTAGTGGTGCACAAGATTTTAGGGTAGGTTGTGTTTCTTACTCAGTAGTTGGCTAGCTAAATGTGAATTCTTTGAGTGTGAGTGAAACTCTGGTCTCCTATCTCATTCATGGAGTGTGAGTGAAACTCTCTAACAAGGGTGTGAAGACAAAATTAGGTGCAAACATTGGAGTAGTTGTTGGTAAGAAGAATTCCTTTTTTCATTATAGTTACTCCACCTCTTCTTTGACTATATCCACAATGATGAAAGGTGGATAGGTGTGGAGTTCCACCCATAGTTCCGATAGAACCTGATTACATATTTGCATTGTGCACACTACCTTCTAAAAAAATAATTATTTTTCTTATTCCTTGTCATAATATTCTCTATCCATGTCTACCAACATGACTTGCTAGACCTCCTATGCATTAGTTCTCATTTCCATGAGATTGTAGGAACCAACCATATTAGGCACCTTTGGGTCATCCTTCCATGTTGTCATGTTGCATGTTGTGTGATTTATAGGAGGTGACACCAAATGAGGGTCTACTTTGTGCTTCCCCTTCTTCTATTATGAACTGGATGTTGGTTCTGATGGTTACATAGCAGGAATGTCTACACTTGGTGGTATTGATTACAAGGGGTTTGGTCTCCTTATTATAATTTATTTTTGCTTGGCCACCTTTGCCTATACCATATCCATCATAATGAAAAATAGAAGTGTTTGAAACGTGAGCATGGTAGTTCATGGTTTTTTTATGAAAACTCCCTTAGGTAGCAATGTGACATTAGCATGTTGTCCCAAATACTAGAGGACGCCTGGTGGAACTCCAAGGTGAGTGGTAATGAGATCCAAGCACTCCTCCCACCATGATTTTAACTTACCCTAATGTGTGAGGTCTCCCCATTCCTATGTCCATATGATGTTTTAGAACTATTGCATTAGCTAGTAGTTTGTATCTAGGTGCACTTCCCCCTCAGGTGATCAAGAACTGGTACTAGAAGATCTGCCTTGGAGTGTTATGACACTTGTTAATATTGGTGAGAAATTATTTTACATAGTATTCTCACCAATTGAATTGTGATCCTTAGTGGATCATCCTATGGGAGATGTCCACAACTCCCTTAGGTATCTATTTGGTAGATTTGGTCATCTACCAAAATTACCTGGTAATGCACTAGATGAGGATGCGCATAGGTTCATCTATGATCTCATCAATTTGGATTCATCAGTTCTATCACATATAGAGGTCTTAGAATTCTTGTAAAATAGGTGGCATCTTGGTCTTATATGACAGTAGCAAGTCTCCATGTACATTCATGCCCAATGCTTAGGCCATGGCTTGTGTATTGATGATGATCATCTCATTTAGACCCAAATAGATAGCTCCATTGTTATATTATCCAAGAAATATTTGAATGATTTCTCCCATGATGTTAAAGTTTGGTGTTCAGAGTAGGTGTTCAACATCTATATCATGGAATCTATGGGGAACTATGAGGGTGAGAAGTTATATAGCATCAATAGGGTCTAAACGTAAGATCTTATGCTCAGCTTCACATAGGTGTTTAAATGGCTTTTGATCACTATATTTTGTCTACTGAAGCACCATGTCAACACACATGGCTTCCTTGTATGCTTCAGAGAGGAGTTATAATAGTGGTATGGTGTTTATAATTGCATGAGAAGAAATTTGAATGCATTTGAGTACTCTATGCAAAATAAAGGGTTGACTCTTGATAGATTCAACTCTCAAAAATATAATAAAGATGAAATGCGAACATGAATTTTGAACTTAGCTTTTATAGATTTAATGCCTCTTAGCTTTTGCATCAAGGCTATGCCTAGATTTCCACTCATCTTGAATGTAATGGTGGATGTGGTGAATTAATTTCCTATCTAACCATTAAAGTAGTTAGTCATTGGCTCATGTGTGGAATTACACTATTATTCCCTTAGGTGTGTGTACAAGGGGTACGAATAACTGATATTGACTAACCACCAATTTGTTAAAGATCGCATCCATTGAGCCTTGGCTCTTGCATTTATTTTTGGTGGTTGACCATTATCTGATGGATATCTTGCTAATGTGATGTTTCAGCTTCTTTTTTGAACTTAATATTTTTTATTCACTCCTCTTTGAATTTTCTAGATATACACATGGATCTGCACACTCGATGTTTGGCCTATGTACTTCATAACTATCATTACTGAGATCATCTACCAACAAACAAAAGAGAAAAAAACCACACATAGAAAACTTGTAAAATATAAAAATCCTAATCAATATGGTGCTACTCAGCACCCATCATCTTATGGAATGATATCAATAAACTATTGGTATTAGGGCTTAAGCCTATAATCATTTACTCACCATGGAAATATGGTTCCCTATAGATCCCTTAAAACTACCATTCATTGTTGTGTTAAGTCATGTATAATGTAAGGCCCTTTCTATCTTATTTGCAATTTGTTTAGGAATGCTTTGAACCGACTATCATACAACAAAACTAGCTAATCTTTGTGAAATTCCCTATGATGTAGGTTCCTATCATGCCATTCTTTCTGAATTTGCTTATGCACTTCCTATGTCCATTTTTCTCTTCATTTAAACTCATCAATCCTAATTAGTTCTAGAAACTGATTAGAAATATATTCTCGCTCTCCTAAGCCCATAACCATTGTGATGCATAAGTTGGGTACTATATATTATATTGGCATGACAGATTCCAGACCATACACCAACTGAAATAGTGTAAATCCTATAGCCCTTTTATAATTTTTCTGTTATGCCCATAGGTCATAGGAATAAGATCTTCCTAGTTATCCCACTTAACATTGCATATTTTGTGAGCATTTTCCCTAGTACCTTATTTGAAGCTTCAACCTAGCCATTCACCTACAGATGATAGGCAGTGCTTTTATGATGGTGAATCATAAACCCTTCAGTTAAGGCCTCTATGGTATTATTGAATAAGTGCATTAATTTTTTGATGACTAGTTTAATCAGACATATAAAATTGGTAATGATATTTTCATATAAGAACTTTGTTGCATCCTTTGTACCGCAGCTAGGTGTGGCAGTAGCTTCAACCCATTTAGTGAAATAATCTATCGTAGTAATGATGTATCTAGCTTTGATCTAATTTTTTGGTGGGTTTATTGGTACTACAAAATCAATACCTCACTTTTCAAATGGCTTCTCTGCTAATAGGGGTTGCAATGACATCTCATCTTTTTCTAGTGGTTTTCCAATACATTGGCAGACATCGCAATGCTATGTAACTCTATGTGCATCTTGGAATAATTTTTGCCACCATAGTCTACTCTGTATAATATTTCTAGTTTTATCCTCTCTTATGAAATATCCTTGTACGACTCCTTGATGAGCTTCCTCCAAGATTTGAGGGCTTTCATGTTCGAAGACAACCCTACGTAGGAATTCATCCTTTCTCAAGTGATATAACAGTCCATTAATGATAGTGTATGGTAGTGCTCTGGTCACAAATTGATTTTTATCCCATTCTTAAAAGTGCACAAGGAAGATTCCTTTCTTGAGAAAGATGTAAATAGCTTCAAATTTTTTAGGAATCACAAAGACACAAAAGAGGTGTGCATTAGGTGAGTTTTCTTGTAGTTCTTCTGGATATTCACCATTTAGAAAACAACTAAGGTGGTTAGGTCCCACATTTTATCTACCTAGTTTTACATTTATATGGAATTGAAATTATTAAAAAAACATAGCGAGATATTCATCCTCCTAACATTGGTTTGTTGATCAGATACTACAGGGCTTGATGGTTAGTGAAAACTTTGAATGGTGTCACCAAAAGATAGTGCTAAATTTTTTGAAGTGCAAACACAATGGCCAATGCTTCTTATTTTTTTATAATTTTTATCTACATCAGATAATTTTCAGCCAGCAAAGTGGATGGGATGATCAAGTGCACCATATTTGGGTTGTACGAGTACATCACCAACTGCAATGCCCAAAGCATCTACAAGTACATAAAATGACTTAGTCCAATCTGGGAAAATAGGTATGGGCACAATGACCAATCATTATTTTAGCTCAATGAAATCTGTTTGGCATTTAGATGTCTATACAAACTTAGCATTCTTGCATAGTAAGGATTCTAGTGGAGATGATATCACTGCATAGCCTTTGATAAATTTTTGGTAGTATCCTATATGTCTAAGAAAGGAGTACACTTCAGTACAATTAAAAATTGGTGGCATACTCAATATTACTTTGATTTTATCTTGAGCCACTAATATGTCATCACTAAAAACAATATGTCCAAGTAAAACACCAAAAGATGTAAAAAAACAAGCATTTCTTCAAATTTTAAGATATGCACAAAGATCAACATAATTCTAACATCAAACATAGCTTGGACAAATGTTTTTTTAATAGAGAGAAGATTTCCCAATCATCCAAGTATACCTCTAAGAAATCATGGAAGAAATCCTTGATCTTGTAACTACTGCGCATGAGAACACCGCAAGTGCATTTTTTAGGATAAATGTTATGACATTATATATAAAAAAAACATCAAACACAAATTGGAAAAATGTTGTTTGAATAGAGAGAATATTGCCCAATCATCCAAGTATACCTCTAAGAAATCATGGATGAAATCCTTGATGTTGTAACTACTATGTACGATAATACCGCAAGTACATTCTTTAGGATAAATGGTATGACATTATATATGAAAGAACCCCACTCTATTGCAAATGTTGTTTTGGCTCAATCCTCCTTTGTGATCAAAATTTTATGGTATCCATTGAACCCATCTGTAAAATAATATACCGCATGTCTTATGATAGACTCTAAAACTTTACCTGTAAATGGTATTGGAAAAGGATCATTTATGCAGGCATCATTTAGAATGCGATAGTCTCCACATACTTGGATTTCTCATGTTTTCTTGGGATGAAATACCATTAGGCTTACCCAATTGTCTTATTTTATTGGATATATTATCCCTACATCCTACATTCTATCTAATTCTACCTTTAGCTTTAGCTTCATATTGGGGTTAAGTTTATATGGCCTCTTCTTGATAGGTCATGTGCACTCCTTCAATTCAATGTGCATCTCCACAAGAGAGGGTTCAAATCCTCAAACCTCTAAGAATTTGGTGGTAAAAACATCTTGGTAATCCCTCATAATTTGTAGGACTTTTGAAATTTGAGTCTCCATCCAATAGCCACCAATGCTTGCCAGTTTTGGAACTTCCTTTATTCCAATGTTATCAACATTCTTCTTGAGAGGCTATTGATAAATATTTCATTTTCCATCATCCACAGACTCATGTATCTTACTTTGTCCTTCCTACTCTATAATTTGGATGTTTCATAGCTTATCTTCTTTAGTTAGCACTACATTGGTGTCCTTGAGTGGTTACTTAGGCTACTCAGATCCAAATAAATCATTCAAATATAAATTAGCTTCAGAATCAGAGTCTTCCCTATCTTCTACCTCATAATTGATTTGGTGACATGGCTACATCAAAGCTTGTTCTTTAGTCTTATCAACTTTATACTTTTGAAGTGTCAAATTAAGATCAGAGGCTATATTTTTATACATAGTTGATTCTATTATGGTGCTCACATCTTTTGCACACCCATGGCATAGAAAGTACTTGAGTTTATATAGTGCATTATGATATAAAGTATTTTCATATTCAAATAAAAAAGTTTGTATGAAATCACTCTACACTTATGCACAGTGTTTGGTTTATCTCTTGTGCTCCTAATGGATGTACCATGTTACAGGTAGTAGAGTAAGTGTATAGTGGAAAATGTGAACCCAATACTTGGGTGCCACACGTTCCTTATTCCAAACTTCAACACATTTATGCATATGCATCTTAGGGCACTCACCTTCTTGAAATAATGGCTAGTTATTGCCAATGAATTATGGCAGCTAAAATCTATTGATCATGAGTTCACAAGCATCATCTCACTCAATTTGATTATCTCGATGAGTTGCCCACTAGGTTGCAGCAACTCCTTTTAAATCATAGTTTAGTATGTTAACCCTTTTATTAATAATTATAATATGTACTTATAGACATAGAATAAAATCATCGATGTTCTATGTTGCATAGTATACAAGTAGTTGGCATTCATGTGTAAACACCATACTTATAGATCAGAGTTCATGATCACCATAGGACCAGTTAAAGCTATGAGTTTCTGAATTGCCACTGATAGATGAAGTTGTTTCCTAAGGAAAAGTTCCTTCCCTTGTTAGTCCTATGTAATCTTGCATGTGATCGTCAACTTGATACAAGAAATCAACTTCTGAGAAAGTGGTATATTTTGTAGACATGGAGACATAGTCCTTAATGATAGATTTATTTACAATTGATTGTATATTTAGTAGTTTTGGTCTCTATTGTTTTGATGTGTTCAATTTTTGTGTGAGAAATGACTATAGTTAAGGTTTGGCCTATTGGTATAGGAAGTTTCATTATGTCACATGCAGAGCATTTGGATTTTCCTCATTATTGACCTTCATCCAGCTAGTTTCTTCAGAAACATGTGGAGAGTCTAGTTTAGTAGGAATTATATATATTTTATGCACTCTATTGAGGGGAATGAACACAACCTTATCACCTTGATGTGCCTCAATCTGGTTGTGTATTATATTGATAGTCATCCGACCATCATACACCCATTTTTTCATATCAACGCATGGTAGTGTATTGTCACAGTCTTCATGTCTATGACTTCAAAATATCCTTTTAGAGACAAGTTTATGACTTTGATCTCAACATCCTCCAACCTACTAATAAGTTCAACTTTTCATAGTCAGCCAAGCTTAGAGTTATTGGGTTGTAGCTAAGATATGGTCATCTAATCACTTCCAATGTTAATCTAGGAATCATATTTATTATGTTGTCGATATCAAAGATAACATTTGGGATCTCGAATCCAACAACCTAAATATTAATCCATGCATCAACATCCCATGGCATCTTTTTCTTGACATACAAGACTAGTTTTTTTGTTTTTTACTAGCCATGCTATGCACATTCAAAAATATTATGTAATAGATTTGTGATGTTATATGATATGTCTTCATTACATAGAGTACTTAAAAGTTTCATTAGATCTTTTAATGTATCGAAAACTCCATCTTGTCATATGATGCACAAAATTTGACCATACAATTGTGTATTGATTATTTCAACATCCTCATCAGTAGTTTCCTATTGTTAATTTTTTTTTAGCAACTATGTAGCTTCATTCATAAGACTCTTTTCTATAGCTAGATCTAGGTATTTGTCTTGTCTAACCTTTATGATGCTCTGATCTTGATGCATCTCAAGTGGAGCTAGTCCTTTTTTTCATGTTGTTTTCATGTCACAACATTTAGAAATGCATTTTATTTATTTGCCACACTTACCATGTTTACATTTTGGATAGCTTTGTCCATCCTCTGCTTCTCTAGAATAGAGAAATCTTATATATCATGCTAATTGGAGACTCTATAATGTACACAATATGATTATCTCTGTGGATTCATTGGGTAATTTATTTGGACATGATTGTACTCTTTGCATAGTTAGCATTGCAAGGGAGGTCACTGATAGTTGTTTCCTCTACTACCTTGGTAACCTCCTTTGTAACCACCTCGACCTCCTCATCTATTAGATTGATATCCCCCTCAATATCCTCCTTGTGGCTGTACTAAATTCTAATGTTGATATTATTGATTGTTATCTCCCATATTGAATTTTTGTTGCATAGATGGAGGAGTCCAAGTTGATTATTTTGGTTGTGTTATGGGTGAGGTGTTGCATACTGGTATTGAGGGTACAAGGGTGTCCATCTTGGTGAAGAAGGGGTCCATCCAGCCAAGCCATGAGGTTGGTACTATAGTGAACTAAAAATCCAATTTAGACCCATTTGGGTCACACAATTATTATCAACCTCTGGGCCTAGAATTATTTACTTCATCAAGGAGATTTGCTACATTGCAATGACAAACACATTTTCCTACAAAGATCTAAAATTATTCTCATCATGGTTAGTTGATTTTCAAAAATTACACTATAGATTCTGAGGATTTTTGATATATTATTGCAGCAGATGGCATTATGTCATGGCATGACCTACTACTCGGCATAGTTCACAAAATTTTGTCTTCACTTTAGGACAATCATTTTAGTGGTTTACTTATTTTTTGCACTCTATACACCATAGGTTAAATTTGGGTTTTTATATTTCATGATACTACTCCATTATTTTCGTGAAAGAATACAATGTGTTTTCAAATTTAGAGTTAGCATCAGGGGCTTCTCCTTAATCTTCAATCTATTCTACAAACAGTGTAACAGCTTTGGCATTTGATTTTTTCTCATATTATGATTATGGAGTCGCAAACCAAATCCTTCCTCATAGTCCTTCAACAAACCATGATGACTTATCTTTATCTATCAAAGTGAATTCTACTTTGTTAATTACATCATAAAATATAAAATCATGGTCATAAACTAACTCTCTAGACTTTTTCCTTATCTCTTTCAGGCCCTATATTATCTAGCAAATACATTTCTTAATCTTAAATTCTATGATTATTCAATATTGAATTTCTTTAAGACTTTCTTATTGTATATATAATGCATATATGAACTCCAATTCTCTCCCAACTAGAGCCCCTATAAATTTGCACTTCTGTAAATTTTCATCGGTGACACCCTTAACTTGCCATTTCATTTTACAAGTTAGAAGGTATTGTTCAGGGTTTATAGACCCATCATAAATGGAAAATTTTAATAATCTTCCTAACTAATTTATCATAATTATATGGAATATTCTGCATAACTATCATTTGAGGTGACTATGTCCTAAGTGTTCCTACCTATGTACTATTCTACACACCAGAGGAATGTTCATGTGCACCCTACTTGTCTGTACTTCCTTCTTGTTATTGTTCAACTTCAACAAATCCTATATACTTTAAAGCCTTGCTAATTTATTTTTTTTGAATCTCCATGCCCCAACATTTCATGTGCTTTGAAAATGGTTTTTTCCAACTCTTTTCCTTCTACTTGGCTGGTTGAAAACTTCTACTAGGATATATAAGATTGGGCTACAAGATGTGTACACTTTTGGTGAATAATCCTTTCCTATGACTTCTTTCTCTATTTCACTTGAGCCTATGAAAAACCTATGACTAATTTATGTTTCTCTTTGTAATTATTCTTCTTCTATAAATACCCTTTCCTATAGCTATGCACTACTTCTATCTTCTATCTATTCTACTCTTAAATGACTCTCATCTTCCTTATCACACGTCTCTTCTTCTACTCGCTCTTCATCTTCTCATTCTTTTTACCAACATCCAACATCATCCTCTTTCTTCTTCCTTCACTCATCATCTCTCTCATCACTTCAATGCACTCTATCATCAATTACTCTACTACTATTCTTACTTCTATTCATAACTACTTGGGTATTCATCTGTTTGTTTCATATGTTATGTTATTGCAATTCCCTTTCTGAATCTAGAGTTTTCTTCTAACTCTTATTCCTTCATGTCTCCATTCTATATTTAATATCAAGATCTAGTCACTCATCTATCCATCATTCACCATCATGCACACACATCCCCATACACTTGAAGTGACTAATCCATATTGGCATGATGTCTAAGGTGCATGATGTGATGATGTATTAATGATAAAGAGGTCAATTTTATGGGTTAAATTATGTATGGCATGAGTGCAGAGCATTGAGGACCAAGAGGATGTTATGATGGGTTCATATATCCTTTGGTCATATTTTGGAGATCTAATTTACCCTTTGGAGAGAGGAAAATGCACATTCCTATCTTAGAATAACTAGATTGTCACTGCAAGTCATCAAAGTCAAAGTCAAAGGTGTTGACTATGATAAAAACCATAGAACACAGTGATCTATGAAGATCCTTAGTCAAGATCTAAATATCTGCATAAAGCAACTCTGAAGATGGTCTATCAAACTATGAAGATGTTCCAATGAAGCTCCAAAGACCTATCCAGTCATACTCCAAAGATGCCCAATTGTACTCTGCATATTAATATAGCAACTCCAAAGATATATACTATACATATATAGATTTTCCCTCTTAGGATATGTTATTTTAAACATTAATATTCATAATAATAGTCTAAATGATCTAATAATGTCTCCCTATTAAGAGATAATTTGAAGGCAACCTAATGATTCTTCTGAGGTTGATGTCAAGTTTCAGGTCAAGGTGAGCATGTTTTGAAGTACTAATCTTTGAATACAAGGTGTCTTGAAAAACATAGTCATATCATGAGAATGTACATAGTGAGCATGAATTAATATGTATAGAGATATGATATTGTCTAAGGGTCATGAAAATCATGTGATCAAGGTGTAGAATCATCAAAGAGTGTTTCAAGATCAGTTACCAAAGTTGACAAGTATTTGAACCTAGCAAGAGACTTGAGAAGGCTTGTGCATAGGATGCCTAGTCTTGTACATGAAGGAGTATGGTAGCCTAGTGAGATGGACACATAGAGGCATAATAGGTTGTGTATAGCTTCTTGAGTATTCATATGATGCATTGAAGCACTTAGGTGAGTTTTAAGGTGAGCCTACAAGGGTAGAACCTATAGACCTAGAATGCAACTATACTAGTTCTAGACCCTACCTGACCTAACGAGGTGTCATGAGGTATTTTCAAGACATATGAATTGTGTGTGGTAGTGGTTGAGCATGGTAAGACGTTTTGTGTCATGTACATGAGGTTTTGAGATCTTGAACAGTGGTTAGAAGGATAACTTCAAGACCTATTGTAGTTTGCAGGTCAAGGTCTAAAGAGAAAAAAGAGAGATGGTGGTCAAATGACATATGGGATCTAGATTTCAAGATAAGAATGAGCATGTGAAAATTTTAAGTGGTGTGATATATTTTCATAGGTGTGTTGACCAAGTCTAAGGTCAAGGTTTTCAATAAAATGCATGAAAATATGTTTTGAGTTCTCTCATGTGCATAGAATAAAGGGTTCTCAACCCGAGAAGAACTTTCAAGTGTTCATTGGAATGTGTAACCTTTGAATGAGAAACTAATATATTCATGTTAGATTGGTAATGTTCCTAGATTATATTTCCAAGCATTTAATTCTAAAATAAGGGGCTAAGCTTTATGAATGATCGTTAAGACTGTAAGATGGTTTAAACCCTCAAAGAACCCTACTAATGACTCAATATGAAATAAGTTGATAAAAAGTGCCTAGAATAGTTTGGTATGGATATAAAATTTATTTTAAGTTTAATACAACTCTCTCATTCACCTCCAAGTATGATTGGTTTGTCATGTGAGTGAGTGGACCCTACAGAAAAGACCTTATTTATCATAAATTTGTTATAGTAGAAAATGTTGACCAAGTCAAAGTATTAAAATCATTAGAGGATAAAGTTTTAGAATTTTATTTTATTTTCATAGTGGTTTATAATAATATTATATCCCTCAAGGGTGTTAAAATGGTCATTTTCCCTATCGCTAATAGACCTAATGACACAAACAGTGACAAAACTAAGCAGAAGTGAGAAATTGATTAGGGATGTGTTGTCATGAATTAGGGTTGAATCCAAATGAATTAATATGTTTTTAAAAAAATTTAATACATGATCATGATGAATATTATTTTTTATATCTTTTTTCATAGCAAAAAGTTGCTCTCAGAGTTGATTTGTCTAGCTCAGTGAGGTTTATGTCTAGAAAGGTCTAGAGATTGGTCTATATATCTAATATTTGCCATTAGACATTAGTTTTTTTGTGTTTGTAAATATTAATAATATATATAATTATAATATTTATTAATCATAATTATTTAAATGTGTCGACATAGGTGTTGTAATTCAAAGTCACCTTGACGGGTCTTTGAAGAAAAATGGCAATTCTGAGTAAACAAGGTATAGTGATGAGTTTGAAGCATTATCTTATGAATTTTAGTGTATAATGAATATGGATATGTTTTTTGGGGCATATATTACCTATTAATACTTTATAAAAGGTTTTATATTCATATAAATAGGTTGTAACATTAAATCCAAAATGGCTTGTATGGTTGAGTGAAGTTTGTGAAAGAGAAAGTCAACAGATTGGTCTACAAGACTAATAGTTTCCATTAGATATTTTTATCTGTTTGTTTTAGGTTGTTATAATAATGTTACAAGATCATTTTCATGAATTTAAATCCTTTAATTATGTTCAATTAGGTGTTAGAATTTTATATTTCCTTGACTAGGTTTTGAAGCCAGTTAGTAATTCAAAGTGAGCATCTTGTAAAGAAGAGTTTGAGTCTGTATACCCTAATTTGAATAATATAATTAAGTTTATGATGAAACTAAGGTCATTATTTTATTTTATTTTAATTTTTTTTGTAGTTTTTTTTTAAATTTATGCTTATGCTTTAGTTATTCAAGACATATTTTGCATGTATATATAGGCCTAGTGTGAACAATGTTTTGAGAAGGAGTTCAAATGGTGGTTGGACCTAAAAGGTGTTGTGGACCTAAAGTGAAGTTGGATAATGTATATTTTAATGATATTATAAGTTTTAAGTCTATGTATAGAGTTTGGAATCATTTCAAGAAAGATAAGTGTAACGTGCTCTAATGAAGTCCTAAACGAATTAGGTCTCCTTAAGGCCTAAAAGGGAAATTGGTCTATTAAGCTATGTCAAACCTAGTTTATTGTTTGATTCATGTTTTAAATATGTTATATGACCTATAAAAATATTAATTTAAGTGTGAAAAGGTATATGTCTGACTAAAGTGTGTGAGAGTAAGTAACTTGTATAAATACAAGGCAATTTTAGGCCTATTTGTGCATATTAGAGGAATATGTGTGAAAGCAAATAAAAGATCAAATAGAGGATCAAGAGGAGTTCATGTTGGCCATCATAGGTATGTCATTAATATCATATAGGAGGTATACGTATGAATATCATTGTCTATATGAACTAATCAAGGTGGTAGAGGGCTTATTGAGCAATGATAGATTTGTTTGGGTGAGAGGTAGGTTTGCATGTGATCATGAGTGTCAAGGAGTACACCATTAGGTAATATTGTGATTAAGAGAATATTAATAAGGAGAAGAGAAGAGCATAAGTCTATGAGGTTGTCATATATGAAAATATGTGTATTAGAGACCTAAATATGTTGATAAGGTCATGATGAGGTAGATGATGTGTAGAGAGAATAGATAGAAGTTTGAGTATGACATTGATGTCATAGAGAGAGAGAGAGAGAGAGAGAGAGAGAGGGAGAGAGAGAGAGAGAGAGAGAGAGAGAGAGAGAGAGAGAGAGAGAGAAGAATAAGACCATCATCAAGTGTTGATAAGCATCAAATAAAGTGTGTACAAATCATTGGTGGTTGAGTGAGTGTTGATTTTTCATAGTGTTGATTAAGTGGGTGCTTGATCAACAAGGGGGTTGGTGCCTCCTAGCAAGTTAGTGCTTTCTAAAGCCAAGTGGGTGCTTGGTAAATTAGGGGTTGGTGATCCTTGCTAGGTTGGTGCTCAGCTAAAGATTGATTCATTGATTTATCCATAACTATTTGTCCAAGCTTTTTTTCAGTGTATTTTATCCCCCATGAGGGTTTCCCACTTATATGATTTGTTATGGTTATTTATTCATTGCTTTGGTTGATTAATGCTTTATTCATGCTTATGTACATTGGGTTGATATTGTTTAATTAATGGTAATGAATGAATGATGAAGTGAAAGTAAAAGTGTATTAAGTACACTGATTCACCCCTCTCTCCCCCACCCTCTCAATGATTTTGCTTCCAACATATACATCTGATATATATACTCTTACATGTGTAAGAGTATAAAGGAGTGTGATATATGATTTAAGAAAGAGTAATAGTATTGTTAAGGTAAAAATATCTTGATATGAGGATAAGTCTCATTGGTCTCAAAGAGACCAATATAAGTGGACTTATAAGAGAGGATAAAAAGATCTAGTAGAGGCCATAAATACTGTACTATTAGTGGTGAATGTTTAAGCAATCTGAGAACTCAAAATTAGTTTTTTCAAACAAATTGTTAAGGGTATGGGCCTAGTTTCATGAATTAGTGATAGAGATTTTTGGAGAATACCATTTGATACAATCTCATACCTTTTAAGCATTATCCTAGGATACTTTGACTCATTACCTTTTTAATTTACTTGGATTTACCATTCAAGAATAATTTACACTCCATTAGACCCATCCTGATGATAGATAGTCCATTACCCACTCTAATTATATATTTATAGTCTCTTATAATTTACTTATGGTTGATTCTTAACCATTCTAATTCAACTTAGACTTTTATCCATTTTAGGTCTACATTTCCATTATATTAGTCCTCTAAGATCAATCTATTTATACTATTAATGAAGGTTTCTTATGTATATCAATACCCTATGTTTAATTGAATTTTATCTCATTCATCAATTTGATCCTTCAGTATGGATCCCTTGGTTACCAAAATTTCATGTCAAGAAGGATCTTGTAATTCACTCAATCTTCTAGTGGATTTGCTTAGAAGTCTACCACTTTAAAAAATCTGCAATTTAACCCTATTATTATTAACTCAATCACCTCACAAGGCCTGTGAAATTATCAAGACAATGATATTGAGCTTATTGAGGATTTTATGAAAGTTTAAAACACCAATTAGGTCTCTAAATGACCATGAAAACTCGACTCAATCTTAAAAAATCATTACATGACTGTGTGTAGGCCTTTTAGTTCTTAAGAAAGATGTTTATTAATATAATTTCCTCTTAATATCCCATTGAATGGAATATTTAATATATACATATTTCCTATAAAGGTGATAAAGCAATCTTTGCTCTATTGGTTTCTTAAAAGATTCACTTAATAACAACTCTGCTCTTTTAGGTCTATGTAGGCCTAGTTTTGCCTTATTGAAGGAACATGGACTTGATTCGACTACCTATTGATTTTGATTGTATATTAAAATCTTTTGTATTGATCACACAACCTTAAAAAACATTAATATGAATTTTGGATCCAAAGAACAAGACAAAACAATTGAATTATTCCCTTTTGGAAACTTCTCGGTGACTACCTATAAGCAATCTTGCACATAGTCAAGTATAACTGAGTTTATACAAGTCCATTCAACTTTAAAACACCTATAGTATTTCCCATACTCCTTATATCAAATTTATACAAATTTTGGTAAGGTTTCATAGGTTAAATATCTAGTTATGGTCTTTGTCTCCAGGAAATTCTTGTCGAGGGTTTTCAAAGTTCATACAGAACCAAGTGCTTGTTAATGATGGTTCATAAATATCATTAATTTTTAGGTCAAAATAAAACCTATAGAAACTACTTAACAACCTCTTCTTACCTTCCCAAACTGATAACCAATCTCATGCAGTTGTTTTCATGTGATTCTATATGATTGTGTACACACAAACATAGGTGTTTGAAGGGGTTTTAATACAAGAACATTGAATTGGTTATCAAATCCTTATATAAACAATGAAACCTTACTTTAAGCTTTTAAATAAACTAAAACAAGTATCTAAACCATAATCCTTTGTATCCATGTAAGAAAATGATGACATTTACATATAGACCTCAAAACTCTTAATGACACACTATCAATAATTCAAATCTTGCAAACCCTTGAAATATATAATAAAAATTAGGACATGAAATCTTTCACTTACTCATTTTACAAGATGAATATCTTTTTTAAACATAGTATCCTCATTTTATTAATCAGTCTTCATACATGCACTTAAAGTCATATACACTGCCAAGATAATATAGGCCTAAAGGCCTTATTCCCTCTTAGTCTCATCTTCTATCTTCTGAGATTTCATGCTTCAAAATTTATACATGTTTTACTTAATTTATTAATCTATTTTATTTAGTGTTGATCTTCTTATAACAACCATTATAAACATAGTTTCTTATCCAAGATATTTTCCTCTTAGCCTTACATGATAACAAAGGTCTTCAACATAGGATATAGCTTCTAGATGAGGTTCATAGAATGATTTACATTAACCTAGAGGGAATATATATTTTTAATGAGATAATAGTCCTTTAGGATCATGATTTGTAATTGCATGTATTCTACAATGAATTATACCCCTTCCAAGCTTACACAATATTTCAAATATTCAAATATTTCCTTTTTTGGAGGGAAAACCAAAACTATTGTTAAAGTGACATATGAAAAGACAATTGAAGCATCTAAGTATTCTTATTAGCTTTGTAAAGACCCCTAGTATCTACAAGACTATGAGCAAGTAAAAATTTAATATATTTACATTATTGAAATTGTTCATATTCTAATGCTCTTGTATCACCATCAAAATTTAATTGGGATAATTTAAAAAATATTTTTATGAAAAAATATGGGTGTAATTTAAACTAAGTTGTTTAAATGAGGATGTTCTCAATTTATGTATGGATAGAGAATCATACTTCAAAAATAATGAATTAATGTTTAATTTTGAATAAATCCATTTCAAATAAGATATATTTTGGAAATAGAATTCAAGGGAGAATTGGTTAAATGAAGGAGATAAGAATGATTTTTTTTTCCACAATCCACTCAAATAAATATAAAACTCAAAAGTCATACAATATTCATAGTGAAAAATCTCATTATTAGAATTTTACATATAATATGACCAATTATATTATTCCCACTATCACATGACTTTCAATTATCTAAAATTATTAAATCAACTAAAATTATCAAATGTGGATCAATGGTCAAACATTACACTTCATTGTTGATAATGGAAGTAAAAAAAACTCATTTCTCATAAATTAGTTTTAAAATATAATAATAAAATCCATAAATGCTTACATAATAAAAATGTAATAGAATATCAGGTGAATGCCATATAGGCACATGTACAATATCAATAATACATAGATTGCCACATAGACATACAAAAAATGTGTACATTGTCATAAAGGCATACAAAAAAGTACATCATGTAAGACGTGATCTAATCATAAAATAGTCTCCCTCCCTTTTCTTTCCTTGAAGAAGACCCTCCTAGGGATGCCCTGCTAGTAGATGGAGATCCTTCGAATGCCTTGGATTGACCCAAGGTCCGACTGCATGCTCATAGTTCACTTACAGCTAAACCTAGTCAAATACAAGTATTATTATAAAATTAACATAAAATACATGCAACCAAGTTAATAAATTAATTTTAAAATAGAATTTAAAAAAATTAAATATGCACTTACTACAATCTCATGGTCCCACTTAATCTGATTTTGACACTCGATTGGGTCAATGGTAGGTTGAGTTGCATGAATAGGTGCCTAAAATGAAGAAGAAACATGAATTGTTTCCTTACTAATCACCTAAATGGGACTATCAGATGTCATGGGACAACCCTGCATACATAATACATTCACATAAGTTATATTTGTTGGTAAAGTATGTAGTAAAATTATTAAAAAAATCTATTTTACAAATCAAAATTATAAGTTAATATGTACCTCTGTGAGGGCCTATGCAGATGACATTACTACAAAAATTCCTACATCTATCTACACTCACAGTGATGGAGGAGTGTCTACTTGATACATCAATTGTATAAATAAAGTCTCACTTAATTTTCTATTAAGTATAAAAAATATATGGCAATTTTTTCTCCTTTATTAAACCAAGAGTGTAGTATTAACTCAAAATTTTACCTGTATATAAGTAAAAGGTGTCGTGCTAACACATGCAAATGTAATAGTGAATGGGACAACAACTGTCTCCACTAACAGTGATGGAGGAGTGTTTACTCAAGACATCAAATGAATAAACAAGGTCTCACTTAGTTTTCTATAAATTATCAAAGATATATGGTAATTTTTTCTCTTTTACTAAACCAAGAGTGTAATTTTAACTCAAAATTTTACCTCTGTATAAGTAAAATGTGTTGTGCTAACACAAACATATGCGATATGGATGGGCCAACAACTGGCTCTATATATGTTAACAATGGTTGCATAAGATCAAATCCTGCAAATGTGGACTGTGATGATGAAGTCACCATCTCCTCTTCGAACATAAAAAAATACATATATATTATTCATTTTCTATATACATTAATTGTTAGATTTTAAATTTGTAAATATAACGTAAATTTGACATGATATTTATATAAAAGATAGCTACATCCATGTAGTGACCGATGACTACAAAATAAATGTGCATGACAAAAACTATTCACTCAAGAATATATCATATAACCCCTCTAAACCACTAGCACCGTCATCATCATAAGGTCGAGTACATATAGCTCCACAAGATATATAAGGATGGGGTCAGGTATGCACACGAGGTAGTGTATCTCTAGCATCAATCACTTAAACCCTACTCATATGTTGAACGAATGTATCAGTAAGTGCATCAAGCACATGCAAAATGTCGATCTCCATGACCTCCTTCACCATAGAGGGGATCTCCGAATGAAGTGGATTTTGGGTAGAGTTCCTTGCAGGTCAATTAAGCACATGATGTGCACCTGATCAATTCTACATAGAGTCTTTCCCTCGGCCTTAAAACTTATCATAATCAAAATAATTTAGAATCTCATTGAATATAAACTCACAGTAGAGTTTTTTCAAAAAATACAATGGGGCCTCATGGTTGTTACACGGTGGATAATCAAACACCATCCACCATCGGTCATAAAAAAATGACTTTGATCAAATAGTGTTGGCATTTATGGATTGGAAACGTTTAATAGTTACTAAAAATGGTGCATTGGTTGGTGGGTCAATGAATAATGCATAAATGGTTACTTTTGATATTTATTTATTTTTAACCTCATGTGTTGATAATTTGTCGGCATAATAAACCCTACAATTATCCTGATATGATGCCCATCTGTTAACTTGATTTGTTATCGAGTCAATTTGACCCAATAATGACTTTAGGTTATTGGCTAGATAGGTGCAGTGGGTGTTGGTGGATGTGGGATTCCTCATTCTCCTAATTACTTGCTCAATTTCAATTTTGTTTTCCACAATGTGTACAGCTAGATACTCCTTGTTGCTTGGACGATCTTGTGGAATTGTAGGAGGGTTAGGTGAAGGAATATAAGGGTTAGGAGGGTTAGGTGGAGGGTTAGCCAGAGGATTAGGAGGTTAAGTGAAGGGTTATTCAGAGAATTAGGAGGGTCAGGTGGGGGTTACCCACAAAAATAGTAGGGTTAAGTGGAGGGTTAGGAGGATGGTTATGGTATCTTGCAGTAGATTGGTCTGTTTCAAATAAAAAATTTACAAATTAAACAATGTAAAAAACAAAAAAATGGTAAAATACAAGGTTAATGGGTGTAGTTTTTAATCACTTACCTCGTCTATGTGGTGACATTGTGAAGGTCAGGTCGTGTCAAGATTTCTAATGGATTTTTGACAAGTTTTGAGGTCTTTGGAGGAGAAATGCAATCGTAGAATAGCACTTGGAAGTTGGAAAAATGGTAAGTGGCAGTGTTAAGCTGTGGGTTTTTAAAATAAAAAAAAATAAGTAGGTAACACATACGTGTTACCATAACTCGTACGCATTGTTGTAATGTGTACGCATTATGGCTCAACAATTGCCGAACTATATTATTAATAATGCATCTGCATTAAAGGGTATGTCCACATAATTGTCCTCCAACTTCGTACATATACCCATGTGTCCTTGGTCTCTCTCAAGAGACTCTTATTTTGGGGGAGCTAGGGGGAACTCTACTAACAGTACATTGAACATTTCCCCAATGGCTAATAAGGATATGGAGGTGTTGTGCCTCCAAGACCACTTTTTCTATTTGCATTTGAATCTGCAACATCATGTTAGATATAGGAAAAAGTGGCTAATAAGCGAACATGTTCTAATAATTGAAATAGGTTTTGAACACATAATGTGCTATAGTTAGCATAACAATCCCTCTCATAATATTATCTAATAGTTATCTAGCGTTAACTTCATAATAACCAATCACATTATGACATGTAAGATTCACATTGTATTCAAATATTAGGCAACAATTTTTTAAATGTATTTAAAACTTCTTATTTTAAATCAATTCAAAATATAGTTTTCTCTTCCTTTCTTATTTTAAATAAATTCAAAATATAATTTTCCCTCCATTTAACCATGTACATTAAAATTTTGAATGAATTAATTTTAACATTCCTCCATAACACCTACGTGGAAGTATGCCCTCAAATTTAAGTGTTTTAGTATTGGGCATGTGCCCTACTTTGTAAATTGCATTCAAATTTAGAGTAGCATTTATTTATGTTGTCCAACGGGCATGTGCAATAGGTCCCCACAAATTTGCAGTAGACAAAATCCACAAGCCCTTTTGTCTTGATTAGAGGTCTTGTTACCACTCCCAGCAAGGCAATGAATTGTCATTTTCCATGGACACAATTATTTCTTCCTTCAGAATTACCGCATTTAACCATTTCACATGCAATGCAATACTACCCAGTGCCCGCTGGACTGTTATATAAACTTGGGCTTGAGCAGTTCGATGATATATTGATTTGAGAGAAATGTTGAGAATGAAAAGATACGGGAGGCTGCAGGATAGTAGAGTTCACAGACATGGTAGCGCTGCAGGAACACCCACCTCCTTCAATGATAATACAGAAATGTTTCCTGCTTGTAAAGGAGGAAGTTGCAGTGGGAGGTTGGGCGCTGCAGTGCAAAGAGCCATGGCTATCAGGGAGCGCACTCATTCTTCCTCCACAGCAGAGGATATAAGAGGCATTGGTGGCATGAGAGACGTCTACATCTCATGGATAAACCACTCTAGTCCTCCCAACGACAATAACAGTAGTGATAATACCATTACAGCGAGTGGCAAATGCTGGAGCTGTGGCAGGTATTGTTCTGACCTAACAGTAGTCCATAAGGAGACGTCACTGTGTGGAATTGGAACACAGTCTATGAGATACGCTCGCTTTTGTCTGGATAAGGATGGGTTTAGCACAGCTGAAGATGAAGATGAAGATGCAGATGCTGGATACTTCACTTTTTCTCCTCCTGTGGGTGTTGTTTCAAATGGTGCACAGAGCCCTCGTCTGTGTGGAAAATGCAGGCTTGTTGAAGGTCGGGGTATAAATACTGATACCAAGAAGAAGAAGGGCTTTTTAAAATATGTTTGCAGGCAGCTCTTTCGACTTGGAAAAAAATCTTCTATTAAGTTAGAAGATCTCGCAATGAGTGGTTAAAGCATCGCTGCTAATTTATCTGAAAGTATTGCTATTTTAAGATTGTTGATTGTATCAAAGGCTGTGGTTATTTAAAAAAAAAAATGGTTTGGATTTTCATAATTATATAGATATCCGCATCTCTGTTTTTAAGTAGTTGATTGTAAGAATTCGAGTATGTATAGACTTAAATTAATATCACTTTCCATTAAATTGTTTTGATTAGAAGTTTCATTCCATTAAAATTATTTGAAATTTTTGAAATTCTCTAAAATAGAATTGGATTTTCTTATACTTTTATAAATATCTCTAAAAATTTATATTATCTACGTAAATAATATTATAAACCATCATCTTCACCATTGCACTCCATTATTTCATAGAAAAAGAGTTAAAAAAAATCTTAATAGAGATGGTGTCAGAAGACAACCCTCTCTCTTAGCTGCTTCAATAATATGAACAGCATTCATAATCACATCATGGCCAGGCCCTGTACTGATCATTTTCAACAATATATTTCCCTTGAGACGTGGTGGTATCCCAATTACTGGCATTTGTACTTTTCATTTTTTTAATTAGATTTCAGTCACAGCTAGTTTGTGATATGACTTAAAGTCTTTTCTGACTGATCATTATGTGCTGGTTAATCTCTCTGTGATTCCTCCTTTGCTGTGGTACAATAATTGCCGGAAAAAAAAAAAAAATCACTCCACAAAAAGTGGATTGTATTTTGGTTTTTCTGACATTAATTTGAAATACTTCTAATTGAAAAAAAATTGTGGATTGTAATTAGATCTTCCGGAGTTGAATGTTTGGAAATTTGGAGCCAAGTAACGTATGGATATGTATGAAATGTGACTGCACATTTAAAAAAGTTAATTTAGATTAAAAATTAAAAATTAAAAAATTAAAAATAAATTTATAATGATTAGAGTTTTTAAATGTAAAATAAAAATTATATATATATATATAATTAATAAAATTGTAAAATTTGGTGATGGATATAGAGGTTCTAACACTCACATTTTCTCAATTATAAGTTATTTTTATATTCAATTTTTTTTTGTGATTCATTTAACTTTTCTAATTTAAAGAAGTTTGGGTTTATTGTTTGTGATCTCAAACATCTAATTTTATTTTATAAATAAAAAATATTTTGTTTTAACAAAATGAAAATATAATTATTGATGAGATGTGGGTGAATTGGTAAAGTGACTTGGTTGCTTTAAGCACCACTTAAATTCAAGTCTCAATTTGATATGGAGGTCGATTGTAACCCATGATCACTTAAAAATCAGGTCCCCAATAATAATAATAATAATAATATTTAATTCACTCTATTTAATAATCTTAATATTCATAAAACATTTAAATTAAAAATTTATAATAAATATATAAATAATAAAAAATTATTAAATTAATAATTATTTATAAAAATTATCTTAAACTAAAATTAAAATTGAATGTCTAACAAGATGGTATTGTAAAATCTAAAATATATATTAATTTGCTTTGAATTTGTAGGCATATAAATGCATATTTGATCATTTGATTTAATGAGTTATCTCAGTCGGGCAGATTTGATCGTTGATCGGTCTGAATGGTTTGCCCCAGTATGGTAGATTTTCATTCTGAAAAATGATGATTAGGCACGTGATGAATCGGTTGGAGGATAGTAGACAAGGAGACCTCTTGCTGCAGCATTGTCGATTATACTTCCAAAGTCTTGATTTTTGATATAGGACTAAAATGGTATGCACCATGATATAAATGACTATGATGACCAATCGGTAACGTGTGTTGGAGCCCAAATCTACACCAAGTAATTTGTGCCTTGTTCAACGTCAAAAGATTTAGAAATTTTTTGCTTAGTCCTTTGTCTTGTCTTTGCTTGATGAAAATGGTCCTTCCCTTAGACTTTTCGAGCCTTTTGCACAAACAGGATATCTGACAGAAATAAGTCTTTGGGATTTTTATCTCAAAGAAAAAGTCCAAAGAACTATTTTCTTCAGACATTTTGTCCACTACAAAAGTTATGGAAGAATTCCATATATTGTCTTTTCAGTCTTAAGTGTTTTTGGGTCATTTGTTTTGGGATTTTTGTCCACGGCAAAAAGTCCGAAGGGAACTTGCCCTTCGGGCATTTTATGCACATAAAAAACCTGAAGGAATTTTAAGGTCATTTGTTTCAGCCAAAGGTACTTTCCAAAAGTCCCAAAGGGTCATTTTACCCTTGCAAAAGCTCCGAATGATCATTTCCTTCGAGCATTTTTCCTTTGCAAAATTCCTGAAGGGCACTTTCAAATGGCGAAGGACATTTGCAAAAACTTGAAGGACACTTTCAGAGGGTCATTTTGCCTTTGCAAAATATTTGAAGGATTATTTCATTCGGGCATTTTGCCCTTGCAAAATTCTCGAAGGGTGTCTACAAAATATTCGAAGGATAATTATGGATTCAGAGGACACTTACACAAATCCCAAAGGGCACTTTCATAAGGTGGAGGGCACTTTCAATAGTTCTGAAAGACACTTTCAAGAGTTCAAAGGACCATTCCTAAAGTTCGAAGGGCATTTTTGTAAATCTATTGTGTTCAGATATCTCTATTTGGGGTTTCATGGCAAGAAGATTCACTGTGAAAAGATAGAAATGTATCCAAGTCTCTTTACATACATTGAATCTTTGCCTTGTGCTTGAAGAAGAAAAGTCGAGTTTACAAGATCTAATGGCTCTTGCTTCATCGCACCCCTTGATCAGATGACACGAGAAAAGACTGAAGATCCTAAAGCCTTCACCTGATGAACCAATCCCGTGCCATCACAAAGATCATGATCAATAGCTTGCGAGTACTCACCCAAATTAATTCGACAAATCGAGGACAATGTTGAAATGTTAAAAGGCCAAAGAAGTCCCATGAGGATGACAAGTGTCATCATCTTGGAGACTCCAACAGAGATCAACGACCCACAGGTCAGCAAGGTCAAACCCTGAAAGCCCTACAAAACTACCACGTGGCCGAAGGATAAAAGTTCTATGGCCCTATTGACCAAATTTTGCCCACAGGTAAAATTTTGGTACCCTTCCCCCCTTGCTATTCATGTCGGTTATTTCTCAGGTTGTTCAGGTTTAGCATTTTTCGTTTCATGGCCTGATTCAATTCCGAGTTCAGTCTCTTGGTGCAAAGGTTCAATTTCGAGTTTGGTTTCTTGGTTCAACGGGTTCAGTTCAGCAACTTGGTTCAAAGCGTCAGGCTTGGCTTTGAGAATTTGGCGCGCTTGATTGAACCTTTGAACTGTTGAACCTTTTTGGTTCAACGTCCCGGTTCAAAGGTATGCCCCAAGCCAAAAGGGTAGTTCAGAGCAATAAAGGGACTTCCAGCCGAGTCCAAGGACTTTTCAGAGGGACAGGTGCTAGGAGATTTTCAAGACAGAGAAGTGCCCGAGAGGATGCCACGTGGACCCGACTGACGTGGCAATGGACATATGACATTTTAGTAGGACCCGATGATGTCCCGGTGGACGTCAAATTTAGCAGAACGGTTTAGCTGTTGGATCTCAAGCAATGACGCTCGAGAAGTCGTCAATTTCAAGAGGATGGAATATCTGTTGGTTTTCAAAGCTTGATGGCCGGATGAGAATCAAATTTAGCAGAATAGAATGGATTTTGTTTCCAACTGAGAAAGTATTGCCAAGGAGCCCAAAATGCAGCAACCTGCTGAAAGTTCACCCCTGGGGGGCCGAACAAGCCAGATAGAGACAAATTCGATAGAAGACAAGAGGACATACACGGAATGAGCAAACAGTTAAGTCCAAGTGATGCCAATTTGAAGAGGTGACTCTAGTAGGTGAAACAGTTCCTTCGAATTGACCATGAGAAGACGCAACAGCTAAGTAATGTAACCGATTTCTTCATTTTACATTTAATGGGTGGACAAACCGTGTTTTGACATTAAAAATGTAGACTTCGAGCAGGCAAAGCACATAGCTCATTAATATTTTGAGCGGCTTGTTTCTTTTCATGAACAGATGCAATAGGCCACTTGTAACAAAAGAGCGCCAAATGAGCCTCTTGGACTTTCCATATATATTTGATACTTGTCATTTTTGTAAGGATATCTTTTTCATAATTTTAGAAGGTGCAGCCCTGCTAAAATTTCTACCTAAATTTATAAAGATAGTTTTACCTCTTCTTGGATGGATATTCTGTGTATGTTCTGAGTGTTTGAGTTGTGTCTAGTCATTGTCCTTTGATGCTCTCATAGGTTCAGCACCAACATGCCAGTTATCTACAAGGTGCCATTGTCTGTAGCTGACAGGAGAAAAGTTGCATTTGGAGATATAGAACAGAGGAAGTCATTTACAATATGTATTTCATAGCATCTTGGTGAGTCCCTATTTTTGTGTTTTCATAAGAACCTCCCTGCCATTTTCTTGCAGCCTGGTCTTCTTGCCAAGTCTGAGTGTATCTTTGTTGTCTTTGTCCAATTCTGAGAGTGGGTGTGAGAGGGTCATCTTGTTTTGGTTTATCACCTCCTTAGAGTAGGTTTTTTTTTTTGTACCTTTCTTCCCTTTCTATCCCCCCCAGTTTATATAGCTATATATATACCTATATGTATTTGCACTTGCTGAAACAAACATGATACATCAAAGGGAGCTATCCCTTATCTAGAGACTCTCCTCTCTAGCTTCACCGTCCCACAGGCGAGAGAGGAGTTTCCATGTTGCGTGGAGAGGGTAAGAACTTGTTTTGCTACGACTGGGTGCACTTTCCTGTGTCAACAATTTTGGCACGCCCTGTGGGACACATAGTTTGATAACTCAATAAGGTTTCAGGACTGATGCTGGTCCTGTCACAGCAAATTTCAAGTTTTTTAGCATCTGGAAACTCCACTGGTAAGAGCTTCAGTTTTCATATTAAGACCAGTGTCTTAACTTTCTATGCCTAAAGTCACCATAAGGTCTACTTCAAAAGGGGTTCCCTTCAAATTCGTTGAATTACCTTTAAATTCTATTAAAAGATTAAGATTTGAGAGAACCCGCCCTTATCCAACAAGCAATCCTCCTAGACCTGTTATAAGAAACACATTCACAGTATAACCTCAGTTAAGTCCCATCCCAGCTATGGCATTACCCTTTACAGCCTTTCATGGTGGAAGCCCCTTGAATCTCCCACAGTATGACCCAATTCTGGGAACAACTCTAAAAAATGTGCCTTCTTTCGATGGATTGGGGCCCATTACAGTCGTCGAGCACATCAGGAGCATTTCTAATCTTGTCAATATTCACAATGTAACAGAGGAAAATGTCGCAGTCAGATTGCTAGCTTTGTCTCTTAAGGGCAAGGCTCTTGACTAGTACGGGACTTTGCCTGTGAATTCAATCCATTACTGGAATGAATTGGGTATTCAACTAACAGACCATTTTGGGGAAAAGAGTGATGACCTCTCACTTGTTGAGCAGCTGATGACCATAAAGAGGGCTCCGCACGAGGATATGCAGGACTTTAACACATGGTTTCAAAAGACTTGGGATAGAATTCCCATCCTGGTAAGGCCGACTCCCAGCTACGCTTTTTTGTACTATTTAAAAGTATTAAACAGCAACATTACAATCATGATACAATCTATGGGAGGGCATATACTGCCTAATGCTTATGATATAGCCATAGCAACTAAAAATTGTTTAGTTCAGGCTGCGAAAATAGCCCCTAGGCCTCACATGCCACTTTTCCCAGCAATGCTGCCCCCAGCTCAGACCGTTGCTCCCACATTGGCTCCTCTGCCTTCCATCAAAAAACCAACTGTTGTCCCATCAAATGAGCTTCATGAGGTTTAGAGTATGTTGCAGATCATGTCCAACGAACTTGTTACCATTAAAAGGCAGCAAGCTCAAGGCAACAGACCAAATCAAGGGTACCAGAATTATGGTCAAGCCCCTAGACCCCCTTTTTAGAATTATAATCAAGGTCAGGGGTAGCTCACTACAACCAAGCTATTTCAAAATTACAACACAGGTCCCTCCTCATCATCTAAGGCCATGGTGCCTACTCAGAACAATCTTGTACAGGAACAACCAAGCTGTTCAACCATGGGATACGGCCAAGAACAGGTTGTTCACACAAATGAGATGATGAATTATTTCTAGAATACAAAAAATTAGGTTGCCGTTCATTCCTAGTTTTTTGAGGCTCCAGCTCAACCCAGCACGAGTAGCAATCAGGCCCAACTGGATTCTACTCTTATGAATCACCTAGAGGGCGAGTTTTGTGTAATCAATCATGGGGGCGCTGCAGACAATCAAGCTGATTGTGTTGCAGCCAACACAAGATTTAAGAGAAAAGCAATGGGAGAGGTGCAGGCTACCACTCAGGCGGCAGCAGCACCTCCTCCATCACGCTCATTTCAAAAGGCCCCAATTTTCAAATAGCCACTTGTACCTTCAGTGCCTCAGCCTACAGCTCCGATTGGGATCAGCCAAAAAGAAAACGTGAAGGGAAGCAGTCCCCAAGTCAATATAGTGGACCAGATGAAGAAGTTGCATGTGAGCATCTCTTTATGGGATTCATTGTCTCTTCTAGGATAGAAGGACATATTAAAGAAAGAATTGCATGAGCTGGATCAACAAGCTATTCCAGCAAACATTGATAATGTCTTGATGACAAATGGATAGCCTTCCACTCCAGGACAGGAAAAGAAGGAAGAGAAGACTCCCCCTTTCTACATATCCTTGATCATTGGGGACTTCTTGGTACACAACTGCATAATTGACAGTGGGGCCAGTACATCAGTGATGCCTAAGTGCATTGCTGATAAGATGGGACTAAAGTATGAAGAAATAAAAAAGGGAGTCCTACATCTAGATGGGACACCTGTAACAATAGTCAAAATTTTGAAGGGTTTAAGCTTGACGTTGCATGCTTGCCCAACCTTCTCAATTCCCCATGATATAGTAGTAGTGGATGTTCCTCCATTTTTTGCAAGTTGCCTGTCTAGGGACTTCACGTCCAAAATAGGTGGCTATCTAGTAGCGAATTGGTCATACCTGGTTTTCAGAACCAAGTATGGGACCAAGGTGAAAATCGAGTATGAGCCACTCTAAAAGGACCATCTAGAACCATACACTCCCAAGGTAGTGAATGTCAGTTACACAATCATCGACCTAGAGGAGTCCCAGACAGACCAAGCTCCGTCCTATGCCCTTGAAGGAGTCACAGACCTACTCTTGGATGAGTGGGGAAATGATAACTTCGAACATGATACATACAAGTTTATAGAGGAGATAGACCTTGGAGTCTATTTCATGCATGAAGAGGGTGCCTTCATGCCAAATTTGATGAAGGCAGACTAAGAAGACCTTGGCCTATGGCAGCTGTATTTTAACGGATCCAAAAGTAAGCTAGGCGCTGGAGGTGGGACGATGCTAGTCTCCCCTTCAAAGGAAAGGTACTTTTCAGCCTTCCAGTTCTAATTCTCTTGCACAAGTAATGTTTTAGAATATGAGTCTTTGATCCATGGGCTAGAATGGGCAAGAAGAAGAGGGATTAAGGAGTTGCAGATCTTGGGGGACAGTGAGCTGATTGTGAATCAGGTGAAGGGTTGGAGTCTAACAAAGAACTCCTTGCTGAAGTCTTACAAGCATAGGGTCTGGGACCTGATGGAATATTTCCTTGCCTTCAACATTGCCTCGATTCCTAGGGAGCAGAACAAACACGCAGACAGGCTGGCAGCAATTGGTGCTCAGTTTGACATTTTAAAGGAAATAAGTCGAGATTGTGGTTCGTGCCACTTAAAAGTGGTAGTTTGACCCTCTATCCCAGACAACATTGCAAATTGGCAAGTTTTTGAAAGTGACCAGCAGATAGCTTTCTTCCTACAAGAAGAAGTTGAGTTCACAATACACAACCAGGGGAAGTTGCAGTAACAATATGGAAATTAGATTGTTCAGTTGAAGAACAATAAACTCCCTAAAGGTTTGGTCACACTTGAAAGCATTTTCAACAGAGACGACCAACTAAGAAATGACAAGGCACGCATCATGACCAAAGAGTAGAATTACGAAAAGGTCAAAATCTTCAAGGACAAGCTGCTAGCACTTGGCAAGGTCTGCACGTTTCAAGAAAGGCAAGCTTTTATTCTGTTGTGTCAAGAGTTCGCTGATGTGTTTGCATGGGATTACAGCAACTTGAAGGGCTTTGACCCAAGACTTGCCTAGTACACCATTGAATTAGAATAAGGCACCAAACTAGTCACACAAAAGTAAAGGCCTGTCAATCCTACAATTGAGCCCCTCATGCAGAGGGAATTGGCCAAATTGATAGAGTCCAGAATTATATTTCCAATCAAACATTCCTCATGGCTGGCAAACCTTGTTCTTGTTAGAAAGAAAAATGGGGAGATGAGGCTATGTGTCGACTTCAGAGACCTTAATAAAGTCTCTTTAAAAGATCATTATCCCCTCCCCAGCATGGAGCGGATCCTCCAAAAAGTAACTGGTAGCGAGCATTTCTCTCTCTTGGATGGCTATTTAGGGTATAATCAGATTTTGTTGCAAGGCTGTGACCAGTATAAAACAACCTTCACCACCAAATGGGGCACATTTGCCTACAAGAAGATGCCATTCGGGCCATCCAATGTTGGTGCTAACTTTCAGCGAGCCATGGACATGGCTTTAGGTGGCTTGATAAATAACAATGTGTTGGTATACCTTGATGATATAACGGTATTCTCCAAGGAAGCGAGCCAACACATAGAACACCTCAGGCAGATTTTTGAGAGGTGCAGGGAATTTGGCATCTCTCTTAATCCAAAGAAATGTGTGTTTGTTTTTCATGAGGGGAAACTTCATGGCCACATCATTTCTAAAGAAGGCTTGTCCATTGACCCTAAGAGAGTTCACTCCATTCTAGAGATGTTCCTACCAAAGCACAAGAAAGGCTTGCAGAGTTTCTTTGGCAGGATAAATTTTATTCAAAGATTCATTTTGAATTTCGTTGAGATAGTTAAGCCCTTGACCTCTATGTTGAGGAAAGGTGAGGAATTCAAGTGGACAACGCAAAGAAAAGATAGCTTCAAAGCCGTCAAGCAGGCTTTAGCCCAGGCGCTTGCTCTGATTAGCTCTGACTTCAGTAAAGACTTCAACCTCTATACATTCAGCAATGAAGAAGTGATATCTGCCATGCTTACCCAAGCAAATGGTGAAGACCTCGAGCAACCATTTACCTTCTTCAGCCAAGGGTTAGAGGACTTCAAATTTAGGTACACGTATGTAGAAAAGCAAGTCTTGGTAGTAGTGTAGAGCCTAAAGAAATTCAAGTATATGTTGTCTAACAGCAGGATTCATCTTATGGTCCCACATCCTGGCGTCAAGGATTTCTTGACCAATCAAGATTTAAACAAGAAAAGGGTGGTATGGATCACCAAAGTGATGGAATATGATGTAGACATTAAAATCACCAAGCTGGTGAGGGGCATAGGCCTGTACGAACAGCTGGCTGCAGGTTTCAAACAAAAGGGGGAAAACAACTTGCTAATCCATGATGCAGCCACTACAGAGGAACTAGCTGTCATAAAGGATTGGACGTTGGACATGAGGCATTTCCTTCTCACGGGTGAGTGTCCATAGGGTCTTGATAAAACTGCAAGAAGGTATTTTAAACTCCAGTCCCTTCCTTACATTCTGGTTGATGAAGTATTATTTAGGAAGGATCTCTCTGGGGTTCTTTTAAGATGCATTGACCCCAATCAGGCTGATAAGGTACTAGCTGAGTTTCATGATGGGCTAGTTGGTGGTCATTTCACTCTTAGAGCTACAGCAGCAAAGATAATGAGAGCTGGCTATTTTTGGCCTACTCTTTTCAAGGACACCCATGCATGGGTAAGAAAGTGTCAAAAGTGTGCACTTTTTGATGGAAACCAGTGATTAGCTGCCATGCCTCTATAGCCCATTCAAGTTGAGCAACCATTCATGCAGTGGGGCCTAGATTTTATAGGGATGATTAATCCTCCCTCTAGTGTTGGGTACAAGTGGGTACTAACTACCACGAATTATTTCACCAAGTGGGTGGAGGCCATTGCTTTGAAGGAGGTGAATGAGAGCACAGTCCCAAAGTTTTATGAAGACCTGGTAACAAGATTTGGGGTCCCAGCCACCATAATCTCAAATAATGCCTTGGCTTTTCTAGGAATCAAAACTAGTGAATGGGTGTTGAAGTATGGCATATACCTCAGCACTTCATCAAACTATTATCCACAAGGGAATAGGCTGGCTGAGTCCACCAACAAAAATTTGATCAAAATTATAAAGAGGACTATGGAAGAAAATCAGAGGACTTGGCATGCCAAGCTAAAGACAGATCTATGGGCTAACCGAATTACTCCAAAGAGGGCAATTGGAAATTCTCCATATACACTCGTATATGGAAGGGAAGCTAGGCCCCCCATCTCGCTGGAATTGCTAGCATTGTATCTCTCCCACCAACTGCAACTAGAAGAAGGAACCAGCATGGAGGTCAAGCTGTGTGAGCTAATGGAGCTCCAAGAGGTAAGGGATCGGGATATGGCTTCTATGACAAGTTGCCAACAACAAGTAAAAAGGCACTTCAACAATAAATATTTGTCAAGAGATTTCTTTGAGGAGACATTGTCCTAAAATGGGATGAAGATCGAGCTAACCCCAAAAAACATGCAAAGTTTGATGCCCTATGGAACAGTCCTTACGTGATTACTCAGTGCAAGCAGCATAATGCATTCCAACTTTCCAAGTTGGACGGTGAAGAACTGCGTATCCCAATAAATGGGATACATCTGAAGTGTTGCCACTAATTTTTGGGTTCTCCTGTACATATTTTTCCTTGTTTTCTTTCCTATTTTTCCCTAAGTGTTGTTGCACAAGTAGTAGTTTTCTTAGTCTTGCGTGTGTTTTCATTTCATGGAGGTAGATCCGTGTGGGTGGTCCTAAGTTTTGAAAGAGCTCTTGTTGGTTTTCAAAGTTATCATCTGACTCCATGCCCAATGGATTGCAAGGCAACTAGTCTCTAAGCATAGTAGGCATGCTTCCCCTGGGAGTTGCCAATTTGTTGACCAAATTTTGCCCACAGGTAAAATTTTGGTCCCCTTCCTCCCTTGCTATTCATGCCGGTTATTTTTAAGGTTGTTCAGGTTCAGCATTTTCCATTTCATGGCCTGATTCAATTTCGAGTTTAGTCTCTTGGTGCAAAGGTTCAATTTTGAGTTTGGTTTCTTGGTTCAACGAGTTCAGTTCAGCGGCTTAGTTCAAAGCGTCGGGCTTGGCTTTGAGAATTTGGCATGCTTGATTGAACCTTTGAACTTTTGAACCTTTTTGGTTTAGTGGCCCGGTTCAAAGGTATGCCCCAAGCTGGAAGGGCAGTTCAGAGCAATAAAGGGACTTTTGGTCGAGTCCAAGGACTTTTCAAAGGGATAGGTGTCGGGAGATTTTCAAGATAGAGAAGTGCTCGAGAGGATGCCACGTGGACCCGACTGACGTGGTAATGGACCTGATGACATTTTAGTAGGACCTGATGACGTCCCGGTGGATGTCAAATTTAGCAAAATGATTTAGCTATTAGATCTCAAGCAATGACGCTCGAGACGCTGTCAATTTCAGTAGGATGGAATATCTGTTGGTTTTTAAAGCTTGACGGCCAGATGAGCGTCAAATTTATCAGAATAGAATGGATTTTGTTTCCAACTGAGAAAGTATTGCCAAGGAGCCCAGAATGCAGCAACCTACTGAAAGTTCACCCCTGGGAGGCCAAACAAGCTAGATAGAGACAAATTTAATAAAAGACAAGAGGACATACACGAAATGAGAAAATAGTTAAGTCCAAGCGGTGCCAATTTGAAGAGGTGAAATAGTTCCTTCGAATTGACCATGAGAAGATACAACAGCTAAGTAATGTAACCGGTTTCTTCATTTTACATTTAATGGGTGGACAAACCACATTTTGACATTAAAAATGTAGACTTCGAGCAGGCAAAGCACACGGCTCATTAATATTTTGAGTGACTTGTTTCTTTTCATGAACAGACGCAATAGGCCACTTGTAACAAAAGAGTGCCAAATGAGCCTCTTGGACTTTCCATATATATTTGATACTTGTCATTTTTGTAAGGATATCTTTTTCACAATTTTAGAAGGTGCAGCCCTGCTAAAATTTCTACCTAAATTTATAAAGATAGTTTTACCTCTTCTTGGATGGATATTTTGTGTATGTTCTGAGTGTTTGAGTTGTGTCTAGTCATTGTCCTTTGATGCTCTCACAGGTTCAGCACCAACACGCCAGTTATCTACAAGGTGCCATTGTCTACAACTGACAGGAGAAGAGTTCCATTTGGAGATATAGAACAGAGGAAGTCATTTATAGTATGTATTTCACAGCATCTTGGTGAGTCCCTATTTTTGTGTTTTCATAAGAACCTCCCTGCCATTTTCTTGCAGCCTGGTCTTCCTACCAAGTCTGAGTGTATCTTTGTTGTCTTTGTCCGATTCTGAGAGTGGGTGTCAAAAGGTCATCTTGTTTTGGTGTATCACCTCCTTAGAGTAGTTTGTTTTCTTGTACCTTTCTTCCCTTTCCATCCCCCCCAGTTTATATAGCTATATATATATACCTGTATGTATTTGCACTTGTTAAAACAAACATGATACATCAAAGGGAGCTAGCCCTTATCTAGAGACTCTCCTCTCCAGCTTCACCATCCCACAGGTGAGAGAGGAGTTTCCATGTTGCGTGGAGAGGATAGGAACTTGTTTTCCTGCCACTGGGTGCACTTTCCTGCGTCAACAGGCCCTAGATAAAATTGTTGTGTTGTACCTTCAATGTGTTTTGGTGACTAAGATGAGGAATTACCCGATGAGCCGAATGAAATACTTGTGGTTATCTCATAGGACTCCTACTGTTTTATTTCATGAAAATGCCTAGGTAAAATTTGTCAAAGTTACAAGGTAATGATGTGTTCATTTCCTTTTATAAGTAATAAATGCATTTTCAAGGATCGAAAGGATCTTGCACCCTTCCCCATATCAAGAAGGATGGTCCAAAGGTGAAAAGTTGGCCGAGATTCTGAGCTCGCATCTAAGTTGGACATGTGGTAGGTCCTCCAAGTTTTATAATTTTTGGACCCTTTTCGAAGATTGCCTCACTTACCTTTTGGTGGGCAAGGGGCAAAAAGTCTTTAAGGGTCGAATACCCAGATTTGTAAAGAAAAGTAATGACACGTGGTAGACCTTAGGTTTCTTTTAGCCCCAGTTCCTTTTTGAAGATTGTCTCACTTACTTTTTGGTCGGCAAGGTGCAAAAAGTCTCCAGGGCCTAAACACCTAGATTTGTAAAGAAAAGTAATGACACGTGGTAGGTCCTCAAGTTTTTTCCAGCTCTGCACCCTTTTTGAAGATTGCCTCACTTACCTTTTGGTGGGCAAGGAGAAAAAAGTTCTCGAAGGCCCGAAAAGCACCAAAATAAAACATTTGTTTATATGGATCCACGTGTCTCAAGGAGGATTGCCCAACGTAAAGGAAACATTTGCACCTTCTCCTTCATCTTTCAAAAGTATTTTAATTGACTAAAGGGGGTAGTTGGTAGTTAGTTGTTATGTTTCAAAGCATTAATGGAAACCCTAATTTGAAATGCAAAGGATTATAACTAAGGTATTTTCCTTCATTCACATTTACTTTTTGCATTCAAATCTTCTATTTGCATCTTCAAGCTATTTGTGCACCCTAGCTACATGCAATATGAAAGAGTGATTACGACAAATTATTTAAAGGTTTCCAGCTTCAATTGTGTACATCCCTCTAGATTATTAGTAAGTGTTCTTCTATTTCCTTGTATTGTGTTCTTTGAAGGAATTTGAAGATATTTTGAGGGTGATTTAAATGAAAAATTTATTCAAGTTCAAAGTATTGTAGTAGAAGCTAGGGAACAATGGTGACTTATTCAACATCTGTGAAGAACAATATCATTTCTATTTTGGATGGAATCAAGGATACAAATGTTTAGGGGTTAGACTTTATAGCCTTATTGAATGTCTTGCAGTAGCCAAACCCTCATCTAGTAGTTTTAAATCTAGTCATGAGTTATATTGCCCCTGCAGTAGCATTTCAGTTGGCTTTCCCATACCCAGAATCAGTGATTGCATGTGCTCAAGGATATCAACTATATACTAAGACTATCATTGATAGAAGCCAATCATTTGTTTTCTCTTTCACTCCTTCGGCCCTCATCACCATGCTTGGGATTCCTCCCCAAACTGAAAGTATCACACTCTCCCTAGAGGAATGCCAAGAGTATACAAATAAGAACAAAAAAATAATATGGGACATTGTCAACTCCTTCTGGCTAGTCAAAAAAAGGCAAAAGGTCTCAAGAATATCTAAGAGTCTAAAACTAGTCAAATTCAAGGAATTGCCCCAGTATGTGATTTCCATGGTAGTGAAAATTTATGGGATGCCCACTATAGAGAATTTTGAGCCTTGGATGTTCATAATCTTAATCTATGTGTTAAAGCAATAATAAAAGTTGGACTAGGCTACCATTTTAAGTGACAACCTACACATGAAGATGATGTAGCTTTAGCTTATAATCCACTTGAATGAGGTGTTTACATGTACATTTTACATGTCCTCCTACCTGATGTATAACCTAGTATATAATAGGATATTCCATGGGCTCATCAGGAATCCCAGTTGAATGAGAATATATGAGACTTATTCAAAAAATGCCCTGTATGGCTTTAGGGAGAATTTTTGTAAGGTTTATAATTATTTACTCAATACTATGATGAGTGTCTTCTTTCCTTTGAGGAACCTCAATAGGATGTCTAAGACGGCCAGAGAAATAATTGATAAGTATGGTACCTCATATATTCAATTTAGAGCATTCACTTATACCAAAATAAGTGGCTACTCAAGATCTCCATATAAGCTTCCAAGATACCTAGATGATAAAATAGAAATGATGGAGTTGACCTGGTAGATGGTGCCCCCACATGAGATGATAGCAACAAAGAAGGTGAACAATCCCTTCAAATTTCCAGTTGAAACTAGACAATATTCATGTCCTTCTATTGCCAAAGCCAAGGGATTAGAGCAAGAGATGGGCCAATATTTGATTGACAAGATGCCACCCAAGCTAAACTATGATATCAAATAGTGGGTGAACATAGAAATAGGTGTTATTCTACATCAATCACATTATGAAGACATTTAGTCCAATTTCATTGCCGAGGAGGACATCAAAAAGTTAGATGTTATAAGGCTAACAGTGCAAGAGGTTATTGCTTACAATATTGCTCCCATCCTAAAAGACATGGAGGATGATAAGAAGAAACTATCTATAGTATATAATTAGTCTAATATTGAAACCCAAGCCATCTCACAGGTGGACTTCATTACTAAGAAAAATGATTTCATTCCATGGAGAGCCATAGCAATCATGAGAAGAACCTTCAGGTGGTTGAAGGAACATGGGGTTGATCTTAGTGTTTATGATACCCCTACCCTTTAAGAGCTTAGATAAGTTTAGGAGTTATAGGGTTTCCTCCCATATTATAGTGGTGTTTCGTTGGCTCCACCACCAGTAGCAAAGGGCAAAGGGAAGAGCAAGGTTGGTGATGTTGACTTCACCAAGCCAATTGATGTGGAGTCCATATTTGCATCATATTCCAAGGTGGGATTATCTTTCTCAAAGTTAACAAGTTTGGCTGAGAATTAGGATAAGATTACCACTAGGAATGTTACATTGGCCAATGCCACCCCAATATCCATTACATTAGAGGGAGCCCTAATGGTACCAGCCATCCTAGAGGTCAATCTAGTTGTTGCTCCACCCATGGCTCCACTAGCACAACAACCAGCAGTTGTCCTTCCTCTAGTAACTTACTTAAGGAAGAGGGGAAATGAAGAAGAGGTAGAATATCCCAAGCAAAATAGGGTCAAGAGGGCTTTACAGCTTCCAATTGGGATTCATAATAAAAGGAAGGAGGTTGTATTCAAGGACCTACCTTCTAAGGAATCTCCCATGAAAACGAAAAATGATCAATACTCATATGCTCAAAGGTTGAGACATATGAGTGAAGAATAAGACTCAGATGAATGTAGGCCCATTGTTGAGGTAATGAAGAAGCAATGAGCATTCACTCCTTCATAAGTAAAAACTAGACAAAGAACTCTAACGAAAAGACCCCAGACCCCAATGAAGGTCCCGATGGTTGGTTTATTTTCAAAAGGGGGTCCTTCAGGAGTAAAAAGTAAGGGTAATGAGGAAGAAGTTTTGGCCTTAAATGATCCTCTTTCTTTTGAAAATGTTATGTAGGTTGGGGTTGAGGTGGCCACTCAAGTTCAAGCCCCTCAGGAAAAGGAAATGATCTCATTAGATATAGAGACATTTGTTGAAAATGTCATCACCCAACCACGGGCGAAGGTGATCAATGTGAAGTTGAAGAGATGAATAAATATGATGAAAAAGTTTAGGTGGAGTCAGATCAGAATGTTCAAGTAACCACTTATCTTGAAGGGGCGGTTGAACAAGGACTACAAGCAGTTCCAGAGGTATCACAAGTTGTCCCTTCCCCTCCAAAGGTGTCAAGTTTAACACTAGAAGAGAAGGTAAAGATAGAGGAAAGTGGGGGAGCAAACCTACAAATGGGCACCCCCACTCATAATGAGATAAATAATGAATTAGACCAATCCAATAAAGATGTTGAAGAGGGTACTTCAGGTAGTGTTGCCTCAATTGAAGTACCTTGAGGTCTCCTTCCTCACATCAAGGTCCATGATTCAATCCATAATAAAGGTCCATAGGCCATGATTGGTGAAGAGTTATCTAAAGGCAACACAAGAAAGTCACCATAGCCTCATATATACTTGATGCTTAGGTAAATAAAGAAGGTGAAGCAATTATAAAACCTTCCAGTCACTCCACATGACAAGGGATCTCCATTGATAAATTGCTTAAGGAGTCTCACCAGTTCAGGTCAGATTTTTAAGTTTTGGAGCAGATACAGCCAAACCTTGAAGGGGGATCTAGAGCAAACAAAAAAAGTGGTGAAGAGATGGAGAGTGATGAAGAGATCAAACAGTTTGTGTTGAGCCCACAACCCATTCTTGTGGCACTTCCCACATCAAGTACTCTGATGACACCACCTTTCACTATCTCAAGGAATGCATCAATGTCAATTACATCAATGGGATTTTAGACTATACCCCTTCTCTGGGTTGAATAACATGTCAAACAAAAGAAATACATTATGAGAAAAATTGGGGAGATCAATGTAGTGAAGATCACTCAAGCATATAAGGCCAAACCCCCCAAGAAGGCTAAGACACACTCTAGGACCACATTCACTGCTATAGGAGAAATAAATGTGTAAATAGCCATTCCCCCACAATATTCTTTGAATAAAGATGTTCCCCTTGAGAGTTACACTGTTTATAGTTATAATCTAGGGGAGCCATCAAGAAATGAGCTAAAGCATAGCTCATAGGTTTTGGCAAACATGGTGGCTCACCGAATGGACCAGGATAAAGCCACCATGGAGGAGTTGAAGGCATAAAATTAGGCTATGATCTAGTACGTATAAAATTTACTGAGTGAGCCTAAGGCAGTAACTCCAATTACAAATAGAGCTTTGAACTATTCATTCTTCTCATTAGAGTCATTTGATTTCGACTGAATTGATGACTTAAAATCCAGATGAAGAGCAACTAGAAAAATGGCAAGAATATTTGCACACCAGGGCCAAAGAAATAATCTACTCATCATTGAAATGCTTGAATAATATAGTGGATAATAAGAGGGAGTGTGATGATCAAATGTTTATTTTCGAGGCAAACACTAATAATTAAGGAGTCCAACAAAAAAATTATGAAATCTACAAGATGGGCACCAATAATTTGATAGCTGAGATGATCATTTCTCCAAATGATCATAGGAGGCCTAGAAAATATCAATTGGAAATCAAGCATCGATTGGTGATGCTCAAAGATAGCATCTTCAATTTGAAAGGAAAAGAGAAGTCTCTCAAGAGTGCAACAAGAGAAATAGATGATTCACTTAGGAAGATGGTAATCCTTGATGGTGCAAGTGATTTGGAGGAAGAGACAATACTCACTGCTCTAAAAAACCCCATTGATGCACCAAAAGAGTCTTTTAATATTGATAAAATAAAGTAGTTAGTGTCACTTGAGAAGTTTTATGACTAGCTTAAAGATCTCATTAGATGAAATCAAACCATACTTCATAAGATTTCCATCTGGCTTGAAGAATACCAAGTAAAATTCAAATATCAATCAAGCCTAGACTGAGGGAATTTTAACCCTATGCTGGAAGGATACACAAGGTATAAGAACATTTGGTGAAATATTCCATCATCCAAATCGACTCCAAAGTGTAATCAGATATTTTGGTTTTTTCTGAGCTAGCACCACTTCTTTCTTCTCTTCCCTCCCTTCATCTTTTTTCTCATTTCTTATTGGGAAACTATTTTACTCAGCCTGTTAGTGGCATGTCCCTTTCAATTAGTTTTTGTATAATCATGAGGATAGGAAAGGGAAATTTTTGTCTATTGTACAAGTGGACAAAGGTTTTATTTTGTCCCTTGCGAGATCTTCCTCCATGTAGCTAACTAAAAAATATTCTACTGAGGTGGAGGATCAATCTTACAATCATTATGGGAGCATGAGCATATCTAAGGAATCATGTTTGTTACAAGGTTTAACATACTCCAGGCCCATGAAAGAATTTTTTAGTTAAAGCATCTTTAGGAATATACTAGGCTTAGCTCAATTGTATAAGTAAAGGGGGTATGTCCCTTTACAATGATCAATTAATTTTTTTAGTCAGGAGCTATAGCCATGAAGAATTCTCTCTGTGTAATCTTTCTAGTACCAAATTTATTTCTATTGTAAATCATTGGCAAGATTTGAGATCCTTAGATATGTCTCCCTTGTCATAGAATTGTCTTGCATAGTGTTAAGTTGTATGTTATTTGAAACACATTGTATTTAGTTTCCATTCAATTGATTAATGAGATCTATTCATGGTTTACATTCTCTTCCTATTGTTAGTTCTCTTTTTTACATGCTTAGTAGATTGGTTATCTGGTGTATTCATCTTTATGGTAGTCATTTAGAGATTACATATAGGTTGTAAAATCCATTTTTCTCTAAGATTTGGGAATAGGGTGTTGATAGTATTTTAAAGGGTGGTCCTCGGCTCATGGATTCAGTTAGAAGGGGTTCTTGAAGGATACATTTGTGTATGATTTCATTTCATTTATTTCTGATCTACAATGCATTTGTTGGTTACGATGATCTAGCAGTTTAGTGAATTTCTTTGTGTTCATTTGTTAACCCTCCACTTTCTTTTCTATTAATTTAAAAATCTTGTCCTACCTTGTCTTACCCTTCATATAACATGCCCATTGCATATATGAAGTGTTATTTGCCTACAGATGCATAAACATTGAATCAGTATCATGTGTCTATGTTTTTTGCGTTAAATATCAGCATTACAATCTCTTATTCAACCCCTCTATCATTGAATATTATTTATAATGAAAGTTAAAATCACATTCATATATGTCTTTAGTATCTTGTGTCTGACCTAGAACATTTTCTCATTCCATGTGATAACCCTTCTCAGGTGGATTAAGCAAGCTTGATTGTGTTCTAGTTAGATTTGTGTCTCTTTGTGTCAATAATCCCCATGGAGATTGAATTGTAGAATCTCTCCATGTGAGAAAGCTGCCCCTTAGGTCCTCTCACCTTGGTTCAGAAAGAGCCAGAAGTAGCAGGAAACTGACCATACCCTTTTCAGGTGCCTCTTAATCATTTTCTCTATTCGGTACTTTCCTAATATCAAACCCTTCCTTGGATACAATGACATATCAAGCAGGTTTCTCATCTTTACTTACATTTTCTTCAAGTGTGCAAGGCCAAGAAAAAGAGGTGTACAACTGGGAACCAACAACATGCATAAGAACTGAACCCCAATCCACTAGACAAATGACAACATATGATGATCGATACACTCCAGTATAATTATGTAACATGAAGCACCATGATGATGCCCCTTTAACACTGTGTACTAAGTCTAGGTAACAACATAAAAATTAAACAAATAACATTTAATGAAATAAACAAACACAAAATAAAATAAAAACAATAGAAAGTGTCCATTTGCTTTAATAAATGCACCAAGAACAACAAAAATGCCCCAAACATTGTTTGGGAGACCCATGATGCCTTCTCAAGGGGAGAACAAAAAAATTATATTTGATATATGGGTCTACGAACATAATAAATATGTGTTTCACTATAAGAGGCTAAAAACAAAGTAGTTAAAAGAAATGACTTGAAAAACAAGTAAATGAGGTAAAAATGAGCCTCTTAGGAAGAAAAAAGGATCACAAATAGGTCTCGGGTAAAAATTTAAAATTTTGGTTGTAAATTCATTCCTAGGGGGTGGAAAATATTTATTTTTACCCTCCACCATTACAACTCAATGTCTACTTTTTATGCACGAAAGAGACAAAGAAAATGATGAATATCCCTTACTAGATATACCTTGGGGAATGTGTTTGAAATTACCATAGACCATCGGGGAGTAGGACATCGGTAAGTGCCTTTTTATTTATCTAAATACGTATTTATTGTATTTATTAATCCTAAAAGTAGGTGAAAATGTATTTTCATCAATCTCAAAAAATCAAAATGGTGAAATCACCAATGCAAATGGTGGGAATGCCACCCAAATGGTGATCTTGCATAGAAAATGGCAAGATCACCAACATATATGAAAACACCAAAATAGCAAAATTAAATATTTCATAAAAAATCACATAAACGGTGATATAAACAAAATAATGGTGAAAATGTGAGTCGAATGGTGATATCACCCATCAAATAGCAAAATTTCCTAACAAACACATAGGGCACAAAAATAGTGAATTCATTAGAAACAATGAGGTCATCCTGCCAAATAGAAGGATCAACCTATAAAATAGTGAAGTCATGGACCTGAGAAGGAAAACAATGGGATCACCCTTGCAGAGTGGTAAAGATACTTTGTAAAATGATGAATTCACTAAGGAAAATTGTGAGGTTGCCAAAAATGGAATATGATGCAGGAGAAAGGAGAATATAGATTAGAAGAATAGAATTCTAAGTCCAAAACTAAAAGAAAGTGGTAAATTGATCAACTAAAATAAAAATAGATAAGTGACTAACTTGATGCTATTTGGTGTGTGATATGCAAGGGCAATTAAGGGTCATGGCAACATGTCATGAGCACTATATCAACATGAGATCATGAGAGATGAGATAGTGGGACTCTTGGAGATAGTGGATTTATGGCATATAGCCTAGCTACCTATTATTCGAATAGATCATGCTTATTTGTCAGTGTTAGTGGAACACTGGCATTTAGAGACTTTTACATTTCACCTACTTACGATCATACTCATAGGATTGGTCAAAGACATGCTTGATTACACCACTCACTTTGCATAGGGTCTATGATATTATCTCAACTCTACCATCACTTACGCATGATCACATATCAGAGGGGCTATAGTATTATACATAACACTTTACTTCAGCTCTAGGATTGGGATCACATCGCTATAGAGTGATCATTTATTCAGTGGTTCCAGAGGAGACTTGAGTATCATGTGGTGTATGGTTGGGTCTAAATAAGAGTAAGGCTATGAGGCCATTGAGGATACTTATACTTTTACAATCAATCCATCAATGAGATGGTAGATGGTGACTTTATTTGGTAGCCATACATGGTGATGTAGTTTGGCTAGATAGAGGACAACTTTATGTTCTAGTATATGTTGATGCCTTGCTACAATAAGGCCAACACAAATTTATTACTGATAGGCACAAGTTAGATTACATAAATTGACATTTCATCTTCTAGCAAGATGTGCTAGAGGCCCCCCAATTTTTTTTACATGTCACATAAGAGATTAGAGTGGGGATACCAGTACCAAGACATCATATATTTTGATATGGTACAGTCTATAGTGTAGGCTTATGTAGGTAGGGTTGAGGATGTTAGTGTGACAAATGCTTATATAACATTGTGAGCAGGCTTCTAACCCATCTGATTGATGAGACCTCAATCCCAATAACTAGGGTAACATAGGAGAGTGTGATAGATGAGGGTTATAGGTCAAACATACGTACATGCATAGATATAGGGACAAGTTCCCCATTAGTAAGTAATACCTTAGTCTATCCTATTATAGATTGTTTAGGTTCTAGTGTAACAAATGATATAATAGGCTCTTCAGATCCTTATGCAACATATAACACAACAATATTTACAGCTCCCATTTAGACATGGTGGTGATGGAGATGGAGATGGGGATGGATATGGAGATGGGGGATAGGGTCCTCTAATAGATATAGACATAATTGAGGTAACAGGTAGTTCCTCAAGACAAAATACATATATAAGAGAAGTGAGGACATTTGGTACAAGTGATGGTATAGGTAGAGGGGGGGTTGGGACCTCTGACACAAGAATAGGTGAGGATGAGACCTCTAACATAGGGATATACATATAGAGGATTAGGCACTTATTTATAGGTTGTAATGTGAGATCACAACACGTTTATCAGAGATTATAGGCCTAGATCAAGATGTGTCTAAGCTACGATCTAAGTTAAATAAAACTTAGGGAGAGACCACCAAGTTATAGGGCATCATAACAATGTAAGATTCATATATTTATGCATTAAGAGGGTAGGTTGCCTAGTTAATAGGTGTCTAGGCTCATTTATGGGATTTAGGTGTAGTTAACAGTGCAGGATACATAGCAACTAACAGTCACAAGTGAGTAGGATAGAACTCATGCAGTCTAAGATAAGGCCATTGGTGATGTTCAGAGACTATATGGGGAGATGGATGAGACTCGATAGGTGGTATCTAATCAAAGGATGTCTAGGGCAATGTCCAATATGATTGCAACCAAGAATGATGCCTTACGTATGAAGGATGATGTGCTACATGTGAAGGATGAGATTACTTTAATCAAAATTTATATGAGGCAAATTATGGTAGGGGATAGGGAACCCACCTACAAAGAGTATTCATGGAGCCAACTAACTAGAAGGACATTTAGGTCTCAGCACACTACAGCTTTAGAGTGATCCATGGCACAGTCAGCTCTATAGTGAGTAGTGATCAGTCCACCACCACCACGACCACCACCATCACCAGCACTAGGCATAGGCTAGATCTTCGATCAAAGTCCCCCTAGAGATAGGGTGAGTTAGAGTCGATATTGTATCTTTTAGCTTCACAATTTTTTTATGTATATGAGATGTATATATTTTTTCAATGTACAAAACTATTTGTTTTGAGATATATGTATGTATGTATGCATGACATTAATTTTGGCTCATGAATTATTGTATATGGACTTTTAATATTATTTTGTGATGATCTATGTTTTTTGTATCACTATAATGTTAGATGTAGATAAGTTGATCATAACATGGATATTGATGTATATTTGTTTTCCATGATTTTGTTGTCTTCTATATTACTATTTCATTTTGCACTTGTGTTTATCTCATAGATGTACACACATTATGACTATATGGTATATGCCTACTTCTGGAGATGCACATCCTTAGGTAGTCTAGAGATAGACATGTTGTGTTTATGGTATGTCATTGTGATCTTGTATTGGATAAGTGGATAATAATTTTGGAGATGTATTTCAGCTTCACATTAATATGTATGATCTTGAGCACTTGGATTTTAAATTTACAAATGAGATTATGTATCATAAGTATAGATAATGTATTATAACATTGTATGTCAATTTCACATGGATCCATTTTAAATGTGAATATTTAAAATTTAATATAATTATTAAATATCAAAACCTAAGTTAAAAACATAACACATTTTAAACACAAAACACAAAGTAGAAAAATAAAAGAGTTAAAATACAAGATATGAAATATCAAGACTTAAGTTGTGGTATTACATGGTAGAGGACTTTTATTATCATCATATATCAAAGTAATGGTCCTGTCTCATAGTAGAAGAGATGGAGAAAGCCATTTTTCTATATAAGGTAGTAATCTAATGGTATTATATATAATTTTTAACTCATTGGGTTCATAATCGTCTAATTTTGCAAGAGTGACTTATAAATCAGAGTTCATGTTAACAAATTCAGGGAGAGGTGGAATATTAATATGAGGAACAATGGGTATACGATATTTTTTTTTAGGATTAGGTAGCTTGAGACCCCATGGGTTGGGATCTACTTCATGTTTGTAATGTTTCCCTTCATGGTTGGACTTAATGCATTGGCTACTAGAAGATGTGATGTCCCACATGTGATGAGTCAAAGGACATCATAAAATGATATTGTTAGAGAGTTGAATATCTAAAATCATCAACTTTTTACGTATTATTTTAGATCCTAGTGTGAGAAGAAGTCAAATGCAACCAAGAGATTTTTCTTGGTTTTGTCAAATCCATAACAAGTAATATGAGTTTCCTTGATTTCATCTTTGGAATATCCAAGTTTTTGTATTAACCAATGGAAATTAAGGTTAAAGTTTAAGCCTTTATCTACTAAAGCCCTTCTTTTTAAGTTATTTTTTATCACAATCTTAATGAAGAGGGATGGGTCATTAGCTCAAAAAAGGATTTCATCATTAATCATGTCTTCTTCAGGAAGCTCTGTGGAGAGCTTCTTATATGGATAAGGTTGTCAAATTATTTTGATGGTATGAACTTACATAGGTATTTGACCTTCAAAAGGTTGGTTAGGTAATTTAGATTCACTAGATGGGATTCTTCAATGTCTTGTAATTGTTTCATGAGGAACTAATGATGACATGGTGATGTTATAATAAGTTCCATTAAAGGAATTTTACAATGCACGGAACTAATTTCCTCTAGGAAATTTTATTTGGATTTAGGGTTGTATCCATATGGATATTTATCTTGAATACTAATGATGATTTTATGAGGAATAGAAGTGGAAGTATTATGAGCACTAGGTTGAGGCTTCGATGGATGGCAGGAGGGAAGGTTTTTATCTATTTTAGATGCTCCCACTTTGATTTTTGAGAAGTATTAATGATTGTAATATCGGTTGTATTTTTAGAAGACTATTTTTGGGGGATTTGGGAAGGTTCAAATTGATCCACATAGAAATATTATCATTTTGCTTGGTCTAAAGCCTCTTTTAAGGTTTGGGGAGAGAATATCCTAACATGATATTGAAGAGGGCCTTTAAGAGTGGTAATAAATAGTTTGAAAATTTTATCATCACTCATGTTATGGTCTACTTTATGTGTTAAATAATTCCATCGTTTGGTTAAATTAAGGGTGGGTTCATTATGAAATTTATTAACATTAATGAAGTTGTTAAGGGTATTTTTAGGAAGTTCATTATGATGTAATTCCTTAACTAGAACATTGACTAAATCCTCAAGTTGTGTAATGATATCTTTTAGAATTTGGCTATACCACTCTAGTACATCTCCAATAAAGGTTTAGACTAGAATTTTGTGGGTAGCATAAGTGTTCATTTGAACCCATATCTTATAGATAATTCCAAAGTTTATTATATGTAAAACATGATCTTTAGTCCCATCATATGTGAAATTTGAATAAATATTTCCAATATATATAGACACAATGAAGGGAGCTAAATAGTCTCTATGAAGGTTTTGAAGCATCTGGTTATGAATTGGTGGTTGAGGAATGACATTTCCATTGGCATATATAAGAGGAGGGGGTATATAATTTTGATTTGGTTGTTTCATAATGACTTAATGAGGTTGACTATCCAGTTTCAAAATTTGGTTTTGTATTTGGATAATTTGACTGCTAGTAGAGACTTGCATAAGGGTTATGTGTTGGACCATTTTTTAAAGGACTTATGAGGATTTAAAGGTGATTTTTTATTAGAATTATTTGGAAGAGGGTTGAAAGGTGGGGGATTACCAACATTAATGTTGGTTTCCACAACTTTCATAGTAAATGAATGAATTTTATTAATACCACCACTCTTGTTAGGAGTGTAGATAATGTGGTCATCAAAGTTATTAATTAGATATATAGGGTCTTGTAGATTATCAGAGTGGCTGATTTCAACTATGTTACATTTGATAGATCTAAAGTCATATAGAGAGAAAATTCATCATGAAGATTTGTCTTCAATAGTGAGTAAAGAAGGAAGAAAGGAACAACCCATGTAAAATCTGAATGGGTTGAGGCTTGCTAGGAAAATTCAAAGAGGTGACATCATGATGATAAATAGGTTATAAATTTGATGTGGGATAAAAAAATTGGTTACATAAAATAGATGATATCGATTAAGCCAATACAATGGGTTTTTAAATCTGATAAAAAACTATATTAGCTTGGTTGATATAGTTTAGGAAAGGAATACACTATAAATTTGGTTGAAATAGTTATGAAAAAAAGGTGACACTCTAAGGGTTTTAAAAACAACTGTATCAAACTAGTCGATATAATAGAGAGAATATAATGTAAATTGGTTGATGTAGTTTGATTATAGTTTAATATTGTATCAAGTTGATTGATGTAGTAGACAAATCACATAAAAATATATCATTTTGGTTGATGCAGTAGATAGAGCACACAAAAGTGTATCGAGTTGGTTGATAAAGTACACAAAAATAACAAACTATATTGAGTTAGTCGATGTAGTTCATAAACACAACACAAAATGGTATCAGGTTGGTCGATACAGTCTTTAAAGTAGGAAAAGTGAAATTTAGCTAAGTACTTCACAAAAATAAGATAGGGAGGTATATTAAAAAGATTTGATTATTTTGTAGGCTCTTAGATATACTAATTGTAGTCATAATATAGTGAATATGGTCATAAAAGATAACCTCGTCCTTGGGATCATACACTCTAAACACAAATCGCTCTAATACCACTAATCCAAAACTTGAAATCTTTGGTTGAAATATAACTCAAAAAATAAGAACAACATAAATCAAATAATGCTATCTCTGAGAAGAGATGTTTTATTGATCAAATTTACAGACCCAAACATATGCCTATCTCTGAGAAGAGATGTCTAATTTCCATTTTGAGTTACATCTTCATTTATACATGTTTTGAAGGTGTGAGGAGGATGTGGAAGGTCACTAATCTTGAGGGATATTAAGTGGTTTGACTTCCATGATTTACAAAAATATAAAATTTGAGGAATTACTATTTTTAGAAACTTACTATTTTTAGATTACACTACTAAAATTAAAATTTGGGGAAATTAAATTTGGTTTTAAGGGGTAAACCTTCATCAAATATAGATCCATGTCATCTCATGATGTTCCCCTCATTAATATCTTTCCAACAGTTCAAACGGTGAGTCAATTAGAGCTACGGTGCAAAAGTTATGGCTCCCGAAAGTTTCATCATTAATTGGGGTAGACCCATCACCCGAATTGTCACCTAAATTGTTACCCAGATCATTCCTCCCTCCTTGAAAAGTAGTGGTCCCCATTGCATCAATATTTTTCATCAAGTGTGTTAGTTTTACTTTGATCTGATTCTCGATTCATAGTTTGAAGGGACTGAGATTTATGGAACTGTGCAGGGCTCGATTTTTCTCCATTTCTATCTGACCATCAGTCTATGGATGGGAGGCCATGAACTTCTTCATCTCAGTATCTATTTGCTTTTGTTTTTGTGATGTTTGTGTAGTCAGAGCTGTAACATCAGCCCTTTTGGATTCTTGTGGCCTGACCACCATGAAAACAAGTTTCATGGCACTAATCAGAGAGACAGATGTAGAAGGTGGTACCTCTAGTACCCTGTAGCGTCATGTTCCAAGAGTGAGAGTGATCCTTTAAGTTCTTGATTCATAGATGCCATGTCGATCATAATGAATGGCTGACCAAAGAGTACATCACAAACTTCTAGATTGACCACATCATATAAGACCTCATCTTGGAAAGGTTTTATTGCATATGAGAGAAGACATTGGTGGGTGGCACAGAGGTTTCTTCCTAGACTCAACCATCTAATATTGTATGGCTTTGGGTGAGGCTTCATAGATTAATTTAGGTTTTCCACAACATTAGTAGAGATTAAATTCTTTTGACTTCCACTATCAAGAATGAAATGCAAAGGCTTACCTCTCACCCATAACTTATAGTGAAACAACCTGTTCTTGTCATCTAGCCTCTCCTCGTGGGTCTGTGATGAAGCAACAATAGTTTCAGGATCAAGATCTATAATTTCTTCTTCAACCTCTTTGATTGTAGGGTATGTATGAGGAGGAGAAGTAGATTTTGAGGATTATGACTTAGAAATCAGGGACGTAATGGCTCGACATTCTTCATTGGAGTGAGTTCCAGATTTATGATAATCACATCACTTCCCAGTCTTTCCTTCCTTTTGTTTCCAATTTTGGCCTCATGTTTGACCTTCTTTGCCACCTTTCCATTTTTAAGGTTGCTTCTTCATATTCATTCTTCCATGCTTCTACTCAATCTTCACTGTGAACTTGTATGCCTCACCGATGGTTTCCAAATTGAAGAGTTCCATTTCTCCCCATATTTACCATTGTAGTCTGCCATAATATTTTAGAACCTTGTGTTTCTCACTTTCTTGGATGCCCAATTTTGCAGATAGAGAATGAAAAATGTAAGTGTAATCTTGAACAAACTATTCTTTACCTTGGCAAAGTTGTTGCCATTCTATATACGGATCGTCATCTGCTCAATGTGGTAGTATTCTTCCTTTACATCTTCTATGAAATCATCCCATGTAAGTTCCATCTCAAGGCCAATATCATCTGCACCGAATCTCTTTTTGTACACTTCCCACCAATTTCTGACAGGCAATGATGCTTTCAGAAGAGCAAAACTAATTTTCTCTTTATTGGTGAATTTGTTTAAAGAAAAATAAGATGACAATTGATCCAACCAATTTTATATTGCATCAACATTGATTTTTCCTTCAAATGTATGGATATCAAAATTCACTTGAACTTTGAAGGGTGTTGGGGAACTGAAAGAATGTGGGCGTGCAAATGAGAAGCCAAAATTTCCCATTGAAATTTGTTGGAGAATTTGAGTGAATTGTTGTAGCATCTATATTTGTTGCTGTTGTAAGGATTCATTCACTAATTCCTTGAAAGGATCAGATGTCTTAGTGTTTTCTACCATTTGAATTTGTTTGGAGCGAATAGGTGGATAGTCTATTGGTTCTATTTTCCATGCAAGCTTCTTGTAATCTGACCTCATCCTTGGGATCATACACTCTAAAGATAAACTACTCTGATAAAACTGATCCAAAACTCAAAATCTTTAGTTGAAAGATAATTCAAGAAATAAGAACAAAGCAAATCAAATAATGCTATCTCTGAGAAGAGATGTTTTATTGACCAAATTTGTACACCCAAACATATGCCTATCTCTGAGAAGAGATGTTTAATTTCCATTTCAAGTTAAATCTTCATTTATACATGTTTTGAAGGTGTGAGGAGGATGTGGAAGGTCACCAATCTCAAGGGATATTAAGTGGTTTGAATTCCATGATTTACAATAATACAAAATTTGAGGAATTACTATTTTTAGACTGTACTACTAAAATTAAAATTTGGGGAACTTCCATTAGGTTTTTGGGGGTCAAACTTTATCAAACAGAACTCCATGCCATCTAAAAATGTTCCCCTCATTATTAGCTTTTCAATGGTTCAAACGGTGAGTCAATTAGAGCTACGGTGCAAAAGTTATGGCTCCCAGAAGTTTCATCATTAATTAGGGTGGACCCATCACCCGAATTGTCATCTGAATAATTACCCGTATCATTCCTCCCTCCTTGAGAAGCAATGGTCCCCATTTCATTAAGATTTGTCATCAAGAGTGGTAGTTGTACTTAAATCTCATTATCAATGCATACTTGGAAGGGACTATGATTTATGAAACTATGTAGGGCCCGATTGTTCACCATTTCTATTTCACCATCAGTTTGGGGATGGAAGGCCATGAACTTCTTCAGCTCGATATCTATTTTCTTTTGTTGTTGTTTTTTTTATGTATTCAGGGTTGTAACATCCATCCTTTTGGATTCTTATGGTTTGACCACCATGAGAACAAATTTTTTGGCACTAATCAGAGAGGCAGATGTACAAGGTGGTACCTCTGATACCTTGTAGTGTCATGTTCCAAGATTGAGAATGATCCTTAAAGTTATTGATTCATAGATGCCATGTCAATCATACATGAATGGCTGACCAAAGAGTACACTAAAATCTAGATTGACTACATCACATAAGACCTCATCTTGGAAAGGTTTTATTGCATACGAGAGAAGACATTGGTGGGTGACACGGAGGTTTCTCACTAAACTCAACCATCCAATACTGTATGGCTTTAGGTGAGGCTTCATGGATAGATTTAGGATTTTCAAAATATTAGCAGAGATTAAATTCTTTTGACTTCCACTATCAAGAATGAAATGCAGAGGCTTACCTCTCACCCATAACATAGAGTGTAACAACCTTTCCTTATCATCTAGCCTCTCCTCATGGGTCTGTGATGAAGCAATAATGGCATCAGGATCAGCATCTACAATTTCTTCTTCAACCTCTTTGACTACAGGGTCTGTATCAGGTAAAGTAGTAGATATTGAGGATTATCACTCAAAAAGGAGGGACTTGATGGCTCGACATTCTTTTTTAGAGTGAATTATAGATTTGTGATAATCACACCACTTACCAGTCTTTCTTTCCTTTTGTTTCCAATTTTGGCCTCCTATTTGACATTCTTTGTCACTTTTCCATTTTAAAGGTTGATTCTTCATATTCATTCTTCCATGCTTCTGCTCAATCTGTACTATGAACTTGTATGCATCTCCGATGGTTTCCAAATTGAAGAGTTTCATTTCTCCCCGTATGTACCATTGTAGTCCACCACAATATTTGACCTTGTGTTTCTCACTTTCTTGGATCCCCAATCTTGAAGATAGAGAATGAAAAATGTCAATGTAATCTTGAAAAGACTATTCCTTACCTTGGCAAAGTTGTTTCCACTCTATATATAGATCGTCATATGCTCCATAGGGTAGTATTCTTCCTTTACAGCTTTTATGAAATCAACCCATGTAGGTTCCATCTCAAGGACAATATCATCTGCACTAAATCACTTTTTCTACACTCCCCACCTATTTTTGATAGGGAATGACGCTTTCAAAAGAGAAAAACTAATTTTCTCTTTATTGGTGAATTTTTTTACAGAAAAATAAAATGACAATTGATCCAACCAATTTTCTACTACATCAGATTGATTTTTCCTTCAAATGTAGGGATATCAAAATTCACCTAAACCTTGAAGGGTGTTGGGGCACTGAAAGGATGTGGGGGTGCAGATGAGGAGACAGAATTTCCCTTCGAGTTTTCTTGGAGAATTTAAGCAAATTGTTGTATCATCTGTGCTTGCTACTATTCGAGGCCTTCATTCACCATTTCCTTGAAAGGAACGGACGTCTCGATGTTGTCCACCATTTGAAGTCATTTAGAGTGAATAGGTGGATAGTCTGCTGGTTCTATTTTCCACCCAAGCTTCTTATAATCTGACCTCGTCCTTCGGATCATACACTCTAAAGACAAACTCCTTTGATACCACTGATCCAAAACTCAAAATATTTGGTTGAAAGATAATTCAATAAATAAGAACAACACAAATTAAATAATGTTATCTCTGAGAAGAGATGTTTTATTGATCAAATTTACAGACCTAAACATATGCCTATCTCTGAGAAGAGATGTCTGATTTTCATTTCAGGTTACATCTTCATTTATACATGTTTTGAAGGTGTGAGGAGGATGTGGAAGGTCACTAATCTCGAGGGATATTAAGTGGTTTTACTTCCATGATTTACAACAATACAAAATTTGAGGAACTACTATTTTTAGAAATTTATGATTTTTAGATGGCACTACTAAAATTAAAATTTGGGGCACTTTCATTGGGTTTTTTGGGGTCAAAATGCATCTATCAAAGATTCATGCCATCTCATGACATTCCCCTCATTATTATCTTTTCAATGGTTCAAACGGTGAGTCAATTGAAGCTAAGGTGCAAAAGTTATGGCTCCCAGAAGTTTCATCAATAATTGGGGTGGGCACATCACCTGAATTATTGCCTGAATCATTCCTCCCTCCTTGAGAACCAATAGTCCCCATTTCATCAAGAGTTCTCATCAAGTGTGGTAGTTGTACTTTGATCTGATTCCCAATGCATACTTGCAAGGGACTTTGATTTATGGAACTGTGTAGGGCCTAATTGTTCACCATTTCTTTCTGACCATTAGTCTATGGATGGGAGGTCATGAACTTCCTCAACATGATATCTATGTGCTTCTATTTTTGTGTTTTTTGTGCAGTCAAGGCTATAACATTGACTCTTTTGGATTCTTATGGCTTGACCACCATGAGAACAAATTTCTTGGCACTAATCAAAGAGACAGATGTACATGGTGGTACCTCTGGTACCCTATAGCAATGTGTTCTAAGAGTGAGAGTGATCCTTTGATTTCTTGATCCATAGATGCCATGTCGATCATACATGAATAGTTGACCAAAGATTACATCACAAACATCTAGATTGACCACATCACATAAGACCACATCTTGGAAAGGTTTTATTGCATATGATAGAAGACATTGGTAGGTGACACAGAGGTTTCTTCCTAGACTCAACCATCTAATACTGTATGGCTTTGGGTGAGGCTTCATGGACAGATTTAGGCTTTTCACAACATTATCAGAGATTAAAATCTTTTGACTTCAACTATAAAGATTAAAATACAGAGGCTTACCTCTCACCGATAACTTAGAGTGAAAAAACCTTTCCTTGTCATCTAGCCTCTCCTCATGGGTCTGTGATGAAGCAACAATGGCTTCAGGATCAACATCTACAATTTATTCTTCAACCTCTTTGACTGCAGGGTCTGTATGAGGTAAAGCAATAGATGTTGAGGATTGTGACTCAGAAAATAGGGACTTGATGGCTTGACATTCTTCTTTGGAGTGAGTTCCAAATTTGTGATAATCACACCACTTCCCAGTCTTTCCTTCCTTTTATTTCTAATGTTGGCCTCCTATTTTACCTTCTTTGTCACTTTTCCATTTTGAAGGTTGATTTTTCATATTCATTCTTCCATGCTTCTACTCAATCTTCACTATAAACATGTATGCCTCACAGATGGTTTCCAAATTGAAGAGTTCCATTTCTCCCCGTATGTACCATTGTAGTCTGCCATGATATTTTAGAACCTTGTGTTTCTCACTTTCTTGGATGCCCAATATTACAGATAGAGAATGAAAAATGTCAGTGTAATCTTGAATAGACTATTCCTTAGCTTGGTGAAGTTGTTGCCACTCTATATACAGATCGCCATATGCTTCATGGGGTAGTATTCTTCCTTTACAGCTTTTATGAAATCATCCCATGTAGGTTCCATCTCAAGGCCAATATCATCTGTATTGAATCTCTTTTTCTACACTTCCCACCAATTTTTGATAGGTAATGATGCTTTCAGAAGAGCAAAACTAATTTTATCTTATTGGTGAATTTGTTTACAGAAAAATAAGATGACAATTGATCCAACCAATTTTTTACTACATCATCATTGATTTTTCCTTCAAATATAGGGATATCAAAATTCACCTAAACCTTGAATGGTGTTGGGACACTAAAAGGATGTGGGGGTGAAAATGAGGAGCCAGAATTTCTCATTGAGATTTATTGTAGAATTTAAGTGAATTATTGTAGCATCTACGCTTTTTGTTTTTGGAGGGCTTCATTCACCATTTCCTTGAAAGGATCAGATGTCTCCGTGTTGTCCACCATTTGAAGTCGTTTGGAGCGAATAGGTGGATAGTCTGTTGGTTCTATTTTCCACGCAAGCTTCTTGTAATCTAACCTCATCCTTGGGATCATACACTCTAAAGACAAACTAATCTGATAACACTAATCCAAAACTCGAAAGCTTTGGTTGATATATAATTCAAGAAATAGGAACAAAACAAATCAAATAATGTTATCTCTGAGAAGAGATGTTTTATTGATCAAATTTGTAGACCCAAATATATGCCTATCTCTGAGAAGAGATGTCTGATTTCCATTTTAGGTTAAATCTTCATTTATACATGTTTTGAAGGTGTGAGGAGGATGTGGAAGGTCACCAATATCGAGGGATATTAAGTGGTTTGACTTCCAGGATTTACAACAATACAAAATTTGAGGAATTAATATTTTTAGAAACTTACTATTTTTAGACTGCACTACTAAAATTGAAATTTGGGGAACTTCCATTGAGTTTTTAGGGGTCAAACTTCATCAATAAAATATCCATGCCATATTTTGATGTTTCCCTCATTATTATTTTTCCAACGGTTCAAACGGTGAGTCAATTGGAGCTACGGTGCAAAAGTTATGGCTCCCAAAAGTTTCATCATTAATTAGTGTAGACCCATCACTCAAATTGTCACATGAATTACTGCTCGGATAATTCCTCCCTCTATGAGAAGAAATGGTCCCCATCTCATCAATATTTGTCATCAAGTGTGGTAGTTGTACTTTGATCTTATTCCCAATGCATACTTGGAAGGGACTATGATTTATGGAACTGTGCAGGGCCCGATTGTTTACCATTTCTGTCTAACCATCAGTCTATGGATGGAAGGCCATGAACTTCTTCAACTCGGTATCTATTTGTTTCTATTGTTGTGTTTTTTGTGTATTCAAGGCTATAACATTCACCCTTTTAGATTCTTTTGGCTTGACCACCATGAGAACAAATTTATTGGCACTAATCAGAGACACAGATGTAGAAGGTGGTACCTCTGGTACCCTATTGCATCATGTTCCAAGAGTGAGAGTGATCCTTCGAGTTCTTAATTCATAGATGCCATGTCGATCATACATGAATGGCTAACTAAAGAGTACATCAAAAACATCTAGATTGACCACATCACATAAGACCTCATCTTGGAAAGGTTTCATTGCATATGAGAGAAGACATTGGTGGTTGACACAGAGGTTTCTCCCTAAACTCAACCATCTAATACTGTATGGCTTTGGGTGAGGGTTCATGGACAGATTTAAGCTTTTCAAAACATTAACAAAGATTAAATTTTTTTGACTTCCATTATCAAGAATGAAATGCAAAGGCTTACCTCTCACCCATAACTTAGAGTGAAACAACATTTCCTTATCATCTAGCCTCTTCTCATGGGTCTGTGATGCAGCAACAAAGGCTTCAGGATCAGCATCTATAATTTCTTCTTCAACCTCTTTGACTATAAGGTCTATATGAGGTAAATCAATAGATGTTGAGGATTGTGACTTAGAAAGCAGGGACTTGATGGCTCAACATTCTTCTTTGGAGTGAGTTCCAGATTTGTGATAATCACACCACTTCCTAGTCTTTCCTTCCTTTTGTTTCAAATTTTGGCCTCGTGTTTGACCTTCTTTGTCACTTTTCCATTTTGAATGTTGATTCTTCATATTCATTCTTCCATGCTTCTGCTCAATCTTCACTGTGAACTTGTATGCCTCACTGATGGTTTCCAAATTAAAGAGTTCCATTTTTCCCCGTATGTACCATTGTAGTCCACCATGATATTTGAGAACCTTCTGTTTCTCACTTTATTGGATGCCTAATTTTGTAGATAGAGAATGAAAAAATTTAGTGTAAGTTAACCAAACTGTTCCTTACCTTGATGAAGTTGTTTCCACTCTATATACAGATCGCCATATGCTCCATGGGGTAGTATTCTTCCTTTACAGCTTCTATGAAATCATCCTGTTGACCATTTTTTTCCCAACAGGCCAAAAATCGGTCCCCTTCTATCCCTACTATTCTAGTCCATTTCATTTTTTAATTTTGCATGAATTTTTTCATTTTTAATGACTCTGTAGAATTTCTACGGACTCTAAAGGTCTAAATCTATGAACTCTACAGGTTAGTCCTTTGGCGCATGAAGGATCAATTCAGAGAGTGCTGGGTTTTACAAGGCTTCTTCGAGTTTTGGTCTGGATAAAATGAAGAATTTTGGCATCATTGAACCATTGAACTTGGTTCAATGCCTGGTTTAATCGCTTGGTTCAATCGGCCTTGGTTCAAGCTTTGTTTCAATCGACAGTTCAATCACTCCATTTCAAAGCCTGGTTCATCGCTTCAAGTCCATCGCTTCATTTTTTAGTCTTGGTACAATGCCTTTACTTTAGTGGATTTGGTTCAATGTGGGTTTAATGTTTAAATTTCATCAACAAAGTTCAAGGCCTTGGTTCAGTGATTAAAGTTCAACGCATTTTAGTTCATCGATGCGTAGCTTTGAATCGTTGAACTGATTCAGAATCGGTTCAAAGGCTTGGTTCAACGGCAACTACAGAGGACTTCAACATGATTTTTAAGAGTAGAAAAACATGCCACATGTCCCCTATAGGGCTCAATGGAAGCCAATAGGTGGCAACATCCATGGGTTTCTCTTGTTGGCTTCAAGAAGACTATGGTGGGCTCAAATGAGTTGCTAAGAATTACATAGAGCATAAGTGTCAGTGTCTATGATTACCAAAAAAGGGCCCAAAAGTTTTCTAAGGCAGCTAAAGGCTCTCTTGAAGCAACCACATGTCAACTTTGGTTCAACAAGGAGGTTCAACGAATCAGTTCAAAGGCTTGGTTCAACAGGTTCGACGCACATTGATTGAACCGATTAAACCAATTAAACCGTTGAACCAATTTTGGTTCAATGGGTTGGTTCAACAGCTTGGTTCAAGGGTCTTCCCTATAGATGGAGGGAAGTGATGGTTTCAAAAGCCCTTGCGAAAGGCAGAGAAAGATTCAAAGAGCCCATAGAAAAGTCAAAGTGGCCAATTCCCGCAGACTTTTTTTCTACAGGAAAAAGCCTAAAACAAAAAACTTGTAGGGAAAAAGCCCAAAACAAAAGACCCGATGACTTTTTTTGAGGACAGTGACGTCATAAAAGCCATCAAATTTAAGAAGATGAACTAGTCGTTGGATGACGGTTGTGTGAACATCAAATTTAATGATGTAAAATAGTCATTTGCTTTTGAATTAAAAGAGTGCCAACCATGTGAAGAGAGCACAAGGAATGTAGCGACCCACCAGAAGATCGCCCCCAAGGGCTAAAAGAATAGGAAGAAGACAAGGAGCAAAAATGACAAAGCATTCAAGTGGCGAAGAGATGGAGAGTTATTGCAGATGAGTGGTGCGACATGCTTTTCTCCAAGTTGGCATTGATGAGGGGACAAATTGCAGTTTGTTTGCAGAAAAGAGGTGTGACCATGCTCTTACATTAATGCTTGAATGCTAAAGTCAATTTTTGTGATGGAACAACATGGTTCCAGCAGGCCTCTTCTAAAGGATAACATTAGTGACAGTGGCTTTCCTCTTCTTGATGTGTTCAACACACATGGGCCACTTGCATAAAAGAGCACCAAAATATTTCTCAAGAACCACCAAGTTGCTCTTCCTTTTTCTATAAATTGTAAACTTCTCTTTTGAGAAACAATCCGCTCTCAGCTTTAAGGCAAAACTCTGCCCAAAAATCTCTCGGGCTTGTAAGGTAGAGCTCTGCTAGAAATTTACCTTGAATCAAAACACAAAATTTTTACCTCCATTTTGAGTTTTTGCATCTTTAGTATGTGTCTATGCCTTGACCTTGTGTTAAGTCATTTTCTTAATGCTTTTGCAGAATGATTTCAGCACATCTGGTGCATTTTTGAGTTTTCCTTTTACGGGTCTGTCAGAAGTGTCCCTAGAGGAGTATAGGTGAAGTGGATAGGTTACTGCAGCGTGTCTCAGAATGCCTCTAGCAATTATTTCCTCCCTATATCTCCATGGACCCCTGACCCACTTATGCAGAAGGTTTTCTCATGACAGATGAATTGTATGGGAGCTGGTTCTTTATGAAAAGTGTATGTTTGGGCCTGAGTGGATCACTTTTTTTGGTGTATCACCTTTTCTTTTTTAGGCTTAGGCTTTGTTTTCAGCATCTCTCTCTCCCTTTTCATCCCCCCTTTTTACATTTTATTTGTTAGCAGTAGGAGAAACCAGGGCCTAAATGATACATCGAGGGAGCTAGCTCTCATCTAGAGACTCTCCCCTCCAACTTCACTGGTCCCATAGGCAAGAGGGGAGTTTCCATTGTTGCGTGAAGAAGGCAGGAGCTCAGACTCCTGCCAAGGGTGAAATCTTCTACATCAATAGTTTCTAGCATGCTTGGTGGGACCAACTAGGACAAGTTGTGTCCAAAGAGTTGAAGAATTTTTGGTGTGTTCTTCAACCGACTAGCCTTTGGAGGCTTTTGCATCAACACCAATGGTGACTCTGAGTTGAATCAGCTAGTTAAGCAGCCCTAGTGCCATTAAGAAATCACTTTTGTATGTATAATCCCTCTACACAAAATCATGGACCTTGTTGTCCTTCCTATAATTTTGATCAAGCTCAACCTTTTTATGGCATTTCCCCAAGCAGCCCTCCTAGTTGCCCTTCAACCAAAAGGGCAAATTCCAATTCTGAGATCTTTTGCCATGATGGCAACCTCCTGACCTGGGGGGAAATAGTGGAATCATGGGGCAAGAAAGAGGAGAAGAAAGGTTTTGCTCAAAACCTTAAAGAAGATAAAGCTATTCCTACCCATGATTCCTATAATATCCAAGAAAGGCTCTTCCAAGAAGATCTAGCCAGGAGAATTGTAGAGCTGGAATCTAAAGAGAGATCCCTCAGCTAGTGTGTGATGGATGGTTCAAACCCAATGGCACATTCCATCTCTAAACACACCTCACCTACACATTTCCAAGAGAGATATCAGGCCGCACCTGATATTGATGAAGTGCTAGCTAAGAGGAAGGAGGAAAATCATTTGATTCTAGGTCAAGGACTGCCTCCTCTTCCACATGGTTTTCCCACTTCACCCCTTTTCAAGGAAGAACCTATTCTACAGGAGTCGAGTGAGAAGCAGAAGATCCAAGATGCATTTTCCCAAGGGGCTATCATGAGTGAAAGTGAAGAATAAATCATCATTGAGGCTTTTTGTGAAGGCATCATCAGTAATGGAGAAGACTCAGGTCACGCATACATGCAGATGTTCCAGCAATATGAGGAGGAACAAAAGCATGGTGAACTCTCTCCCCCCTATTCGATGAACTTCCTTATTGCTTTGATGAGGAGGACAACTATGGTAACGAGCCTGAGTTAGAGGAGGATCAGGAGGATATCTTTGAACATTTAGAGATCCTAATCATCGAGGAGGAAAAAGAGAGATCTGTCTTCTTGGAGGAAGGCCTTGAAGAAAAAATCTTTGAATAAAGAGGCGATGTTCCATGGGATGAGAAATCATTTTGTGAGTCCATTTCAGACATCACCACAGTCACTCTTCTTAAAGAAGGCCAAGAGGAAGTAGAGGATGAGTCTGACAAAGTCTTCAATGAGGTAGAAGGAAACAAGTTAGACCATGATACATTACAGAGGAGTTATACACATCAAAGGGCTTATGTGATGAGCCAATAGCCATTGATTTCTTGGTGAAGAGAACCAGTATGAGGGACCAGCATTCAACAAGATTCCAAGGACAATCAAAGTATATATATGTCGAAAGCATGTTCAATTCTGATCCACTCGGATACAAGCCAATCCAGGTGATAGGCAAGAGGAGCAAGTCACCAAATCTCCTTTTCATTCAGCCATTTGTTTGGCACCATAAGTCTTCTTGCCAGGAAGGGGACTTAAGAAATTTTCCCTTTGATCCAGGAGGGAGGTGAACATTCATAGTTAGTTGTATATAATAGTTTGCTTTCAGTTTCTTTTCTTGTTTTTCCTAAGTGCAGTTTACACAGGTAGTGTTTTTTAGCCTTGTGTATTTCCCTTTGCGTGTGGGGTAAGAAGTTTCATGTTTTGATTCTCAAATATTTTGGGGCTATCGCTAACTTTATTCAAAGTTGCATTTGACTTTGTGCCCAATGGACTGCAAGGCAACTGGTCTTTAAGCATAGCAGGCATGCTTCCCCTGGGAGTAGCCAATTTGTTGACCATTTTTTGCCCAACAGGCCAAAAATTAGTCCCCTTTTGTCCCTGTTATTCTAGGCCATTTAATTTTTTAATTTTGCATGAATCTGTTCATTTCTACAGACTCTGCAAAATTTGTACAAACTCTGTAGGTCTAAATCTACAGACTCTGCAGGTTAGTCCTTTGGTGCATGAAGGATCAGTTTAGAGAGTGTTGGGTTTTACAAGGCTTCTTTAGGCTCTGGTCTGAATAAAATGAAGAAGTTTGGCATCGTTTAACCATTGAACCCAGTTCAATGCCTTGGTTCAATGCCTGGTTCAATTGTTTGGTTCAATCAGCCTTAGTTCAAGCTTTGTTTCAATCGGCAGTTCAATCACTCCATTTCAAAGCCTAGTTCATCACTTCAAGTCCATCACTTCATTTTTTAGGCTTGTTTCAATGCCTTTGGTTCAGCAACTTTGGTTCAATGTGGGTTTAATGTTTAAAGTTCATCAGCAAAGTTTAAGGCCTTGGTTCAGTGGTTAAATTTCAACGCATTTTGGTTCATCAGCACGCATCTTTAAACAGTTGAACTGGTTCAAAATCATAGAGGAATTCAACATGCTTTTTTAGGAGCAACAGAATGTGCCATGAGTCCCCTATAGGGCTCATCAAAAGCTGACAGGTGGCAACATCTATGGGTTTCTCCTGTTAGCTTCAAGAAGACTATGGTGGGCTCGAATGAGTTGCTAAGAATTACACGAAGCATGCCAAGTGTCAGTGTCTGTGATTACCAAAAAAGGGCCTAAAATTTTTCTAAGGTAGCTAAAGGCTCTATAGAAGTGGCCATGTGTCAACTTTGGTTCAACAAGGAGGTTCAATGAATCAGTTCAAAGGCTTGGTTCAATGGGCTTAGCGCGCAGTGATTGAACCAATTGAACCATTAAACCAATTTTGGTTCAATGGGTTGGTTCAACAGCTTGGTTCAAGGGTCTACCCTATAGCCAAAAGGCAGTGATGGGTTTAAAAGCCCTTGTGAAGGTCAGAAAAAGAGTCAAAGAGCTCGTAGAAAAGTCAAAGCGGCTAATTCTCGCAAACTTTTTATTCGTGGGAAAAAGCCCAAAATAGAAAACCCGTGGGGAAAAATCCCAAAACAAAAGAACTGATGACTTTTGTCGATGACGATGATGTCTCAAAATCCATCAAATTTAAGTAGACAAACTAACCGTTGGATGACCGCTATGCGAACATCAAATTTAACATTGTAAAACAGTCGTTTGCTTTTGAATTAAAAGAGCACCAATCATGTGAAGAGAGCCCAAGGAATGTAGTGACCCGCCAGAAGATCACCCCCAAGGGTTGAAAGAGCAGGAAGAAGACAAGGAGCAGAAATGGCAAAGCATTCAAGTGGTGAAGAGATGGAGAGTTATTGCAGATGAGCAGCGCAACCTACTTTTCTCCAAGTTGGCATTGATGAGGGGACAAACTACAGTCTATTTGCAAAAAAGAGGCACAGCCATGCCCTTACATTAATGCTTGAATGCCAAAGTCAATTTTGGTGAATGGTATAGCATGGTTCCAGTAGGCCTCTTCTGAAGAATGACATCAGTAACAGTGGCTTTCCTCTTCCCGATGTGTTCAACACACATGGGCCACTTGCCGAAAAGGGTGCCAAAATATTTCCCAAGAAGTGCCAAGTTGCTCTTCCTCTTTCTATAAATTGTAAATTTCTCTTTTGAGAAACAATCTGCTCTCAGCTTTAAGGCAAAACCCTGCCCAAAAATCTCTCAGGCTTGTAAGGCAGAGCTCTACCAGAAATTTACCTTAAATCGAAACACAACATTTTTACCTCCATTTTGAGTTTTTTCATCTTTAGTATGTGTTTATGCCTTGATTATATGTTAAGTCATTTTCTTAACGCTTTTGCAGAATGATTTTAGCACATCTGGTGCATTTTTGAGTTTTCCTTTTACGGGTCTATCAGAAGTGTCCCTAGAGGAGTATAGGTGAAGTGGATAGGCTATTGCAGCGTGTCTCAGAATGCCTCTAGTAGTTATTTCCTCCCTGTATCTCCATGGACCCTGACCCACTTATGCAGAAGGTTTTCTCATGACAGATGAAGTGTATGGGAGCTGGTTCTCAGTGAAAAGTGTATGTTCAGGACTGAGTGGGTCACATTTTTCTGGTGTATCACCTTTTCTTTTTTAGGCTTAGGCTTTATTTTCAGCATCTCTCTCTCCCTTTTCATCCCCCCTTTTTACATTTTATTTTTTATCAGTAGGAGAAACCAGGGCCTAAATGATACATCAGAGGGATCTATCCCTCATCTAGAGACTCTCACCTCTAGCTTTATCGGTCCCACAGGTGAGAGGGGAGTTTCCATTGTTGCGTGAAGAAGGTTGGAGATCGGCCTCTTGGAAAGGGTGTAATCTTCTATGTCAACACATCCCATGTAGGTTCCATCTCAATGCCAATATCATATTCATTGAATCTCTTTTTGTACACTTCCCACCAATTTTTGGTAGGCAATGATGCTTTCAGAAAAGCAAAAGTAATTTTCTCTTTATTGGTGAATTTGTTTATAGAAAAATAAGATGAAAATTGATCTAACCAATTTTTTACTGCATCGGCATTGATTTTTCCTTCAAATGTATGGATATCAAAATTAACCTGAACTTTGAAGGGTGTTGGGGCACTAAAAGGATGAGGGGGTATGGATGAGGAGCCAAAATTTTCCATCGAGATTTGTTGGAAATTTTGAGTGAATTGTTGTAGCATTTGCACATGCTACTATTAGAGGGCTCCATTCACCATTTCCTTGAAAGGATCAGATGTCTCAGTGTTCTCTACCATTTGAAGTCATTTGGAGTGAATAGGTGGATAGTTTGTTGGTTCTATTTTCCACCCAAGCTTCCTGTAATCTAACCTCGTCCTTGGGATCATACACTCTAAAGACAAACCACTCTGATACCACTGACCCAAAACTCAAAAGCTTTGGTTCAAAGATAATTAAATAAAAAATAACAACACAAATCAAATAATGCTATGTCTGAGAAGAGATGTTTTATTGATCAAATTTGCAGACCTAAACATATGCCTATCTCTGAGAAGAGATATTTGATTTCCATTTTTGATTACATCTTCATTTATACATGTTTTTAAGGTTTGAGGAGGATTTAGAAGGTCACCAATCTTGAGGTATATTAAGTGGTTTGACTTCCACGATTTACAACAATATAAAATTCGAGGAATTACTATTTTTAGAAATTTATTATTTTTAGATTGCACTACTAAAATTGAAATTTGGGGCACTTCCATTGGGTTTTTTAGTGTCAAAATTTATTTATAAAATCTCCATTCTATCTCACAATGTTCCCCTCATTATTATCTTTCCAATGGATCAAATGGTGAGTCAATTTGAGCTACGGTGCAAAAGTTATGGCTCCCAGAAGTTTTGTCATTAATTGGGGTGGACCCATCACCTAAATTATCACTTGAATTGTTGCCCAAATAATTCCTCCCTCATTGAGAAGCAATGGTCCTCATTGCATCAATATTTGTCATCAAGTTTTGTATTTGTACTTCTATCTTATTCTTGATGCATATTTGGAAGGAACTGTGATTTATAGAACTGTACAGGGCCTGATTGTTCATCATTTTTGTCTGACCATCAGTCTATGGATGAAATGCCATGAAATTCTTGAGCTCGGTATCTATTTGCTTTTGTTGTTGTTTTATTTGTGTATTCAACATTGTAACATCAGATCTTTTGGATTCTTGTGGCTTGACCACCATGAGAACAAATTTCTTGGCACTAATCAGAGAGATAGATGTAGAAGGTGGTACCTCTGGTACCCTATAGCGTCATGTTCCAAGAGTGAGAGTGATCCTTCGAGTTCTTGATTCATATATGCCATGTCGATCATACATGAATGGCTGACCAAAGAGTACATCACAAACATCTAGATTGACCACATCACATAAGACCTCATCTTGGAAAAGTTTTATTACATATGAGAAAAGACATTGGTGGGTGACACAGAGGTTTCTCCCTAGACTCAACCATCCAATACTGTATAGCTTTGGGTGAGGCTTCATGGATATATTTAAGATTTTCACAAAATTAGCAGAGATTAAATTCTTTTGACTTCCACTATCAAGAATGAAATGCAGAGGCTTACCTCTCACCCATAACTTAGAGTGAAACAACCTTTCCTTGTCATCTAGCCTCTCCTCATGGGTCTATGATGAAGCAACAATGGCTTCAGGATCATCATCTACAATTTCTTCTTCAACCTCTTCAATTGCAGGGTCTGTATGAGGTAAAGCAGTAGATGTTGAGGATTGTGACTCAGAAAGTAGGGACTTGATGGCTTGACATTCTTCTTTGGAGTGAGTTCCAAATTTGTGATAATCACACCACTTCCCAGTCTTTCCTTCCTTTTGTTTTCAATTTTGGCCTCCTATTTGACCTTATTTGTCACTTTTCCATTTTGAAGGCTGATTCTTCATATTCATTCTTCTATGCTTCTACTCAATATTCACTGTGAACTTGTATGCCTCACTGATGGTTTCCAAATTTAAGAGTTCCATTTCTTCCCATATTTACCATTGTAGTCTGCCATAATATTTTAGAACCTTGTGTTTCTCACTTTCTTGGATGCCCAATCTTGTAGATAGATAATGAAAAATGTCAGTGTAATCTTGAACAGACTGTTCCTTACCTTGGTGAAGTTGTTACCACTCTATATACAGATCGTCATATGCTCCATGGGGTAGTATTCTTCCTTTATAGCTTCTATGAAATCATCCCATGTAACTTCCATCTCAAGGCCAATATCATTTGCACTGAATCTCCTTTTGTACACTTCCCACCAATTTTTGACAGGCAATGATGCTTTCAGAAGAGTAAAAGTAATTTTGTCTATATTGGTGAATTTGTTTATGTAAAAATAAGATGATAATTGATCCAACCAATTTTATACTACATCAACATTTATTTTTCCTTCAAATGTAGGGATATCAAAATTTGCCTAAACCTTGAAGGTTGTTGGGGCACTGAAAGGATGTGGGGGTGCGGATGAGGAGCCAAAATTTTCCATCGAGATTTGTTGGATAATTTGAGTGAATTGTTGTAGAATTTGCACTTTTTACTGTTGGAGGGCTTCATTCACCATTTCATTGAAAGGATCAGATGTCTTGATGTTGTCTACCATTTGAAGTCATTTGGAGCGAATAGGTGGATAGTCTACTAGTTTTATTTTCCACCTAAGCTTACTGTAATCTAACCTTGTCCTTGGGATCATACACTCTAAAGACAAACCATTCTGATACCACTGATCCAAAACTTGAAAGCTTTGGTTGAAAGATAATTTAAGAAATAAGAACAACACAAATCAAATAATGTTATCTTCCAGAAGAGATGTTTTATTGATCAAATTTGTAGACCCAAACATATGCCTATCTCTGAGAAGAGATGTCTGATTTCCATTTCATGTTATATATTCATTTATACATGTTTTGAAGGTGTGATGAGTATGTTAAAGGTCACCAATATTGAGGGATATTAAGTGGTTCGACTTCTACGATTTATAACAATACAAAATTTGAGGAATTACTATTTTTAGAAACTTACTATTTTTAGATTGCACTACTAAAAGTGAAATTTGGGGCACTTCCATTGGGTTTTCAAGGGTCAAACTTCATCGATCAAATCTCTATGCCATCTCACGACATTCTCCTCATTATTAGATTTTCAATGTTTCAAATGATGAGTTAATTGGAGCTATGGTACAAAATATATGGCTCCCACAAGTTTTGTCATTAATTGGGGTGGACCCATCACCTAAATTAATGCCTGAATTGTTGCCTGGATCATTCCTCCCTCCTTGAGAAGCAACGGTCCCCATTGCATAAATACATGTCATAAAGTGTGGTAGTTGTACTTTGATTTGATTCTTAATGCATATTTGGAAGGGACTGATTTATGGAACTATGTAAGGCCCGATTGTTCACCATTTCTGTCTGACCATTAGTCTATGGATAGAAGGTCGTGAACTTCCTCAACTTGGTATCTATTTTCTTCTATTATTGTGTTTTTTATATAGTTAGGGTTGTAACATCGGCCCTTTTACATTCGTATGGTTTGACCACCATGAGAACAAATTTCTTGGCATTAATCAGAGAGACAGATGTAGAAGGTGGTACCTCTAGTACCCTGTAGCATCATGTTTAAAGAGTAAGAGTGATCCTTTGAGTTCTTCATTCATAGATGCCATGTCGATCATACATGAATGGCTGACCAAAGAGTACATCATAAACATCTAGATTGACCACATCAGATAAGACCTCATCTTGGAAAGGTTTTATTGCATATGAGAGATGACATTGGTGGGTGACACGGAGGTTTCTCCCTGGACTCAACCATCCAATACTATATGGCTTTGGGTGAGGCTTCATGGATAGATTTAGGATTTTCAAAACATTAGTAGAGATTAAATTCTTTTGACTTCCACAATCAAGAATGAAATGCAAAGGATTACCTCTCACCCATAACTTAGAGTGAAACAACCTTTCCTTGTCATCTAGCCTCTCCTCATGGGTCTGTGATGAAGCAACAATGGCCTCAGGATCAACATCTATAATTTCATCTTCAACCTCTTCAACTATAGGGTCTATATGAGGTAAAGCAGTAGTTATTGAGGATTATGACTCAAAAAGCAGGGACTTGATGGCTCGACATTCATTTTTAGAGTGAGTTCCATATTTGTGATAATCACACCACTTCCTAGTCTTTCTTTCCTTTTGTTTCTAATTTTTGCCTCATGTTTAACCTTCTTTGTGGCTTTTCCATTTTGAAGGTTGATTCTTCATATTCATTCTTCCATGCTTCTACTCAATCTTCACTGTAAACATGTATGCCTCACTGATGGTTTCCAAATTGAAGAGTTCCATTTCTCCCTGTATGTACCATTATAGTCTGCCATGATATTTTAGAACCTTGTGTTTCTCACTTTCTTGGATGCCCAATCTTACAGATAGAGAATGAAAAATGTCAATGTAATATTAAACAGACTATTCCTTAGCTTGGTCAAGTTGTTGCCACTCTATATACAGATCGTCATATGCTTCATGGGGTAGTATTCTTCCTTTACAGCTTTTATGAAATCATCCCATGTAGGTTCCATCTCAAGGCCAATATCATCTGTACTGAATCTCTTTTTCTACACTTCTCACCAATTTTTGATAGGTAATGATGCTTTCAAAAGAGCAAAACTAATTTTCTCTTTATTAGTGAATTTGTTTATAGAAAAATAAGATGACAATTGATCCAACCAATTTTTTACTACATCATCATTGATTTTTACTTCAAATATAGGGATATCAAAATTCACCTAAACCTTGAATGGTGTTGGGGCACTAAAAGGATGTGGGGGTGCAGATGAGGAGCCGAAATTTCTCATCGAGATTTATTACAAAATTTAAGTGAATTATTGTAGCATCTATGCTTTTTTCTATTGGAGGTCTTCATTCACCATTTCCTTGAAAGGATCAGATGTCTCCGTGTTGTCCACCATTTGAAGTCATTTGGATTTAATAGGTGGATAGTCTGTTGGTTCTATTTTCCACCCAACCTTCCTGTAATCTAACCTCATCCTTGAGATCATACAATCTAAAAACAAACCACTCTGATACCACTGATCTAAAACTCAAAAGCTTTGGTTGAAAGATAATTCAAGAAATAAGAACAACACAAATCAACTAATGTTATCTCTGAGAAGAGATGTTTTATTGATCAAATTTATAGACCCAAACATATGCCTATCTCTGAGAAAAGATGTCTGATTTTTATTTTGAGTTACATCTTTATTTATACATGTTTTTAAGGTGTGGGGAGGATGTGAAAGGTCACCAATCTTGAGGGATATTAAGTGGTTCTACCTCCATGATTTACAACAATACAAAATTCAAATAATTACTATTTTTAGAAACTTATTATTTTTAGATTGCACTACTAAAATTGAAATTTGGGACACTTCTATTGAGTTTTCAAGGGTCAAACTTCACCAATAAAATCTCCATGCCATCTCATGACATTTCCCTCATTATTATCTTTCCAACAGTTCAAACGGTGTGTCAATTGGAGCTACAGTGCAAAAGTTATAGCTCCCAAAAGTTTCATCATTAATCGGGGTGGACCCATCAGCCAAATTATCACCTGAATTATTGCCCGGATCATTCCTCCTACCTTGAGAAGTAATGGTCCCCATTACATCAAGATTTGTCATCAAGTGTGGTAGTTGTACTTTGATCTGATTCTCGATGCATGCTTGGAAGGGACTGTGATTTATGGAACTGTACAGGGCCTGATTATTCACCATTTCTGTCTGACCATCAGTCTTTGGATGGAAGGCCATGAACTTCTTCAAATCAGTATCTATTTTTTTCTATTGTTGTGTTGTTTGTGTAGTTAGGGTTGTAACATCGGCCCTTTTGGATTCTTGTGGCTTGACCACCATGAGAACAAATTTCTTGGCACTAATCACTGAGATAGATGTAGAAGGTGGTACCTCTGGTACCCTATAGCATCATGTTCCAAGAGTGAGAGTGATCCTTCGAGTTGTTGATTCATAGATGCCATGTCGATCATACATGAATGGCTGACCAAAGAGTACATCACAAACATCTAGATTGACCACATCACATAAGACCTCATCTTGAAAATGTTTTATTGCATATGAGAGAAGACATTGGTGGGTGACACGGAGGTTTCTCCCCAAACTCAACCATCCAATACTGTATGGCTTTAGGTGAGGCTTCATGGACAGATTTAGGCTTTCCACAACATTAGCAGAGATTAAATTATTTTGACTTCCACTATTAAGAATGAAATGCAGAGCCTTACCTCTCACCCATAACTTCATCTAGCCTCTCCTCGTGGGTTTATGATGAAGCAACAATGGCTTTAGGATCAGCGTCTACAATTTATTATTCAACCTCTTCGACTACAAAGTCTATATGAGGTAAAGTAGTAGATGTTGAGGATTGTGACTCAAAAAGTAGGGACTTGATGGCTCGACATTCTTCTTTGGAGTGAGTTCATATTTGTGATAATCACACCACTTCCCAGTCTTTCCTTCCTTTTGTTTCTAATTTTGGCGTCGTGTTTGATATTCTTTGTCACTTTTCTATTTTGAAGGTTGATTCTTAATATTCATTCTTCCATGCTTCTACTCAATCTTCACTGTGAATTTGTATGCCTCACCGATGGTTTCCAAATTGAAGAGTTCCATTTCTCCTCGTATGTACCATTATACTCCACCACTATATTTGAGAACCTTGTGTTTCTAACTTTCTTGGATGCCCAAACTTGCACATAAAGAATGAAAAATGTCAGTGTACTCTTGAACAGACTATTCCTTACCTTGGTGAAGTTATTGCCACTCTATATACAGATCGTCATATGTTCCATGGGGTAGTATTCTTCCTTTACAACTTCTATGAAATCATCCCATGTAGGTTCCATCTCAAGGCCAATATCATCTACACTGAATCTCTTTTTATACACTTCCCACCAATTTTTGACAGGTAATGATGCTTTCAGAAGAGCAAAAGTAATTTTCTCTTTATTTATGAATTTTTTTACAGAAAAATAAGATGACAATTGTTCTAACCAATTTTCTACTGCATCAGCATAGATTTTTCCTTCAAATGTAGGGATATCAAAATTCACCTAAACCTTAAAGGGTGTTGGGGCACTGAAAGGATGTGGGGGGTGTGAATGAGGAGCCAAAATTTCCCATCAAAATTTGTTGGAGAATTTGAGTGAATTGTTGTAGCATCTACATTTGCTACTATTGGAGGGCTTCATTTAGCATTTCCTTGAAAGGATCAGATGCCTCAGTATTGTCCTCTATTTGAAGTCATTTGGAGTGAATAGGTGGATAGTCTATTGGTTTTATTTTCCACCCAAGCTTCTTGTAATCTGACCTTGTCCTTGGGATCATACACTCTAAAGACAAACCACTCTGATACCTCTGATCCAAAACTCAAAAGCTTTGGTTGAAATATAATTCAAGAAATAAGAATAACACAAATCAAGTAATGCTATCTCTAAGAAGAGATGTTTTATTGATCAAATTTGCAGACCTAAACATATGCCTATCTCTGAGAAGAGATGTCTGATTTCTATTTCAAGTTACATCTTCATTTATACATGTTTTGAAGGTGTGAGGAGGATATGGAAGGTCACCAATATCGAGGGATATTAAGTGGTTTGACTTCCACGATTTACAACAATACAAAATTTGAAGAATTACTATTTCTAGAAACTTACTATTTTTAGACTACACTACTAAAATTTAAATTTGGGGCACTTCCAATGGGTTTTCAAGTGTCAATCCTCATTGCATGGAGCTCCATGCCATCTCATGATGTTCCCCTTATTATTAGATTTCCAATAGTTCAAACATCGAGTCAATTGGAGCTACGTTGCAAATGTTATAGCTCCCAAAAGTTTCATCATTAATTGGGGTGGACCCATCACCCGAATTGTCACCTGAATTGTTGCCCAGATCATTCCTCCCTCCTTGAGAAACAATGGTCCCCATTGCATCAATATTTGTCATCAAGTGTGGTATTTTTACTTCGATCTGATTCTCGATGCATACTTGGAAGGGACTGTGATTTATGGAACTATGCAGGGCCCAATTGTTCACCATTTCTGTCTGACCATCAGTCTGTGGATGGAAGGCCATGAACTTCTTCAGCTCAGTATCTATTTACTTTTATTATTGTGTTGTTTGTGTAGTCAGGGCTGTAACATCGGCCCTTTTGGATTCTTATGGCTTAACCACCATGAGAACAAATTTCTTGGCACTAATTAGAGAGACAGATGTAGAAGGTGGTACCTTTAGTACCTTGTAGCATCATGTTCTAAGAGTGAGAGTGATCCTTTGAGTTCTTGATTCATAGATTCCATGTCGATCATACATGAATGGCTGATAAAAGAGTACATCACAAACATCTAGATTGACCACATCACATAAGACCTCATCTTGGAAAGGTTTTATTACATATGAGAGAAGATATTGGTGGGTGACACAGAGATTTATACTTGGACTCAACCATCCAATAATGTATGGCTTTGGGTGATGCTTCATGGATAGATTTAAGCTTTTCACAACATTAGTAGAGATTAAATTCTTCTGACTTCCACTATCAAGAATGAAATGTAGAGGCTTACCTATCACCCATAACTTAGAGTGAAACAACATTTCCTTATCATCTAGCCTCTCCTTGTGGGTCTGTGATGAAGTAACAATGGCTTCAGGATCAACATCTATAATTTCTTCTTCAACCTCTTCGACTACAAGGTCTGTATGAGGTAAATCAGTAGATGTTGAGGATTGTGACTCAGAAAGCAGAGACTTGATGGCTCGACATTCTTCTTTGGAGTGAGTTCCAAATTTGTGATAATCATACCACTTCCCACTCTTTCCTTCCTTTTGTTTCCAATTTTGGCCTCGTGTTTGACCTTCTTTGTCACTTTTCCATTTTGAAGGTTGATTCTTCATATTCATTCTTCCATGCTTCTGCACAATCCTCACTACAAACTTGTATGCCTCACCAATGGTTTTTAAATTGAAGAGTTCCATTTCTCCCCATATGTACCATTGTAGTCTGCCACGATATTTTAGAACCTTGTGTTTCTCACTTTCTTGGATGCCCAATCTTACAGATAGAGAATGAAAAATGTCAGTGTAATCTTGAACAGACTGTACCTTACCTTGATGAAGTTGTTGCCACTCTATATACAGATCATCATATGCTCCATGGGGAAGTACTCTTCCTTTACAGCTTTTATGAAAGCATCCCATGTAGGTTCCATCTCAAAGCCAATATCATCTGCACTTAATCTCTTTTTGTACACTTCCCACCAATTTTTGACAAGCAATGATGCTTTCAGAAGAGAAAAAGTAATTTTATCTTTATTGGTGAATTTGTTTATAGAAAAATAAGATGACAATTGATCCAACCAAATTTTCTACTGCATCAGAATTGATTTTTCCTTCAAATGTAGGGATATCAAAATTCACCTGAACCTTGAAGGGTGTTGGGGCACTGAAAGGATGTGGGGGTATGGATGAGGAGACAAAATTTCCCATCAAGATTTGTTGGAGAATTCAAATGAATTGTTGTAGCATCTGTGCTTGCTGCTATTGGAGGGATTCATTCACCATTTCTTTGAAAGGATCAGATGCCTCAGTGTTGTCCACCATCTGAAGTCATTTGGAGCGAATAGGTGGATAGTCTACTGGTTCTATTTTCCACCCAAGCTTCTTATAATCTGACCTCATCCTTGGGATCATACACTCTAAATACAAACCGCTCTGATACCACTGATCCAAAACTCAAAATATTTAGTTGAAAGATAATTCAAGAAATAAGAACACAAATCAAATAATGCTATCTCTGAGAAGAGATGTTTTATTGATCAAATTTGTAGGCCCAAACATATGCCTATCTCTGAGAAGAGATGTATGATTTCTATTTTGGGCTACATCTTCATTTATACATGTTTTGAAGGTGTGAGGAGGATCTAGAAGGTCACTAATCTCGAGGGATATTAAGTGGTTTGACTTGCACGATTTACAACAATACAAAATTTGAGAAATTACTATTTTTAGATTGCACTACTAAACTTAAAATTTGGGGAACTTCCATTGGGTTTTTAGAGGTCAAAATTAATCAAGTAGATCTCAATTCCATCTCATGATTTTCTCCTCCTTATTATGTTTCCAACAGTTCAAATGGTGAGTCGATTGGAGCTACGATGCAAAAGTTATCTCTCCCGAAAGTTTTGTCATCAATTGGGGTAGACCCATCACCCGAATGGTCACTTGAATTATTTCCCAGATCAAAGGAACTAATCAAAGGGGATTCAACTATACTTGTAATCACACTATCCCATATCTGAGATATGTTGAGAGTAACTTCTCAAGGTTAATTGTTTATCGATGCACTATATAATTAAATAAATAGTCAACTTCCTATAGTAAAATAAAAATAGGTAAACCCTTGGCATTTCTAAGATACTTACATGGAAACCAAATTTTGTGCATGGTGTTGTCTAATGGCTTGAGTATTGGTGAGGTACCCTTCACACCATGGTGTTGGTAAAATAGATCACTGCTTAGCCTATAACAATAGCTCCTATATGGTTTTAAAATTATTAGAACAAAGTTTCTAGGTGAAATAAAAAAATAAAGGTGGAAAGCTATATTTTTAGCGTGTAATGAAATTAAATAAGCAAACATAATGGTATCAAGTTGTCTGATACAATTATAACAGATATAAACTAAAATTAAACACATAATTATTTAGGGTGAGTTGATACAATTGTAAGAATACATAATTGTGTCAAGTCAGCCAATATAGTCAAGAAAATATAAAAAGATGTTGCACTAGCTAATATTGTTCATGGACATGAAGAAAATTATATTGAGTTGCCCAATACAGTTAGGCTAATGGTTTGGAAATTTTTTCTAATAAACTATAAGGAAAAATATGAAAAAAATCAAACCAAAGGTATAATCTAATATTTACATCAGGTTCACCAAAATGTATGCACGAGATAGGATGAGCTAAAACTATCCTCTTTCTCTAAATATATTAGGACTCAAATAAGGTCAATAAAATAGAACCTGTGATACTTGGACAATTAGGTAAGGACCAATGAATTTTGTAGATATGGCAAAGGGTTACCTACAAAAAAAATAAAGGGTTATAAAGCCTAAGCCTCTGGCACAAGGATGTAGCTATCAATAGACCTCAACAAAGATATACTATGTTTTTACAACAAATGATTGTAAATATATTAAACTAAGGATGTGTTTGAATGATTTTAAAAGTTAAAGTGCCATGGTCAACTAAATGGGAGTCTAGGAAACCTAAAGTGATTTATATAAAGTCTAAGCATTCCTGTAACCATGCCAACTTATTCAGTGTAGATAAGGTCTAAATAAGGATACACACCCACACACCCACACACACACACAAAGTTATAAGAAACATATAATCTACTAAGTAAATAAATGAAAGAGTATATAGATATAATATAATTACCTTGGGGTGGATCCATTGATGCTTCAATCTCCCCTTAGCTCAAGGGGATCTTTTCAATAGAATATTTTAGGTTTAAGACATAAAATGAATGGTTGAAGACCTAAAATATCCTCAAATAGGAACTCTCAATGACTCCTCTTATTGAACTTCATTGACATCATAAGACAAGACTCCTCAAGATAAGATTATAATCCATTAACTCTCCCAAATTTACTTAGGATAGAAGTGTGAGAGAAAGCAGAGAAAATATATTGTATATGATATGATATGAATGAAATATGACCCCTATATATATTGATCCAATACCCAAACCCAACCCTAAAATATAATCTGACATTATTAGCCTGACCAATATAGTTTAAATAAGTTAGATAATAAATGAAATAGTATCATCTAGGCCAATATAGTACAAATGTCAAATGACAAGCTCAAACTTTATTGGGTTGGCTAATACACTATAAGAAGGGTGAAGGCACAAAAAATATGGTATCAACCAAGCCAATACCATATAATATAGGGAAGCTACAAATCTAGGCAAGAGACATATAAAAGTGGTAAATGAATAAGGCATTTGGAGGAGGTCACCTAATAATAACCATGGTGTAATAAAGATAGAATAGTAACATCTCTCTCAAAGCACCACAAGCCTTTCCCACCCCATTCTTGGTGCATCCTTTAAGGCATGCACTCAAGTAAATTGATGCATACACGAGCCACTATAAGAAAAAGTGTCATTAAATGATAAAGTGAAAATTATTATGTGTATACACATGGATTCTTGTTCTAGTATCATCATGGAGTTTCATAGTGTCATCCATGATGCTTGTACCAATTCTAAGTAGCATAGGCTTTCTATTTTTTTCCAAGACGTAGGAGCTAGAGTCTAAGACAAAGTAACTTCTCTTATCCTTTTGACTTTTAGATCATTATAATTTCCTATATTAAATTAAATAAATCTTATAGGTTTGGGCATAACGTCTTCTTAAATCACTCTAAGGTACACTTGTTTATTTTATTTTGATATGTATGTGTACACACCCATCAAAGAAGAGCATTATGTCAACACCTTAGTTTGTCCAAGGGAAATTTTAGATATTATTTTGAATTGATTTAAGGTAATTTTGTGTCTATTTATTATTGATTCATATTATGTTATTATTGGAGTGTTTTTCGTGTGTTCTAGGTCATGTTTGCCTCTTATACTATGTTGTTATTTATCTCTTCCATGTTTTTCATATTTTTTGCATATTTTTATGGGTGCATTTAGTTTGTTTAAATGAGTATTTGTACACTTATATTCCCCTATTTTTAGTGTGCCATGTTTACCCTTCTGTTTGCTTCTTTGGTCTTAATGTTTCATTTTGTTTTTTTTCCATCCATTTGTTGTCTTGTGCACCAATAGGGATATGCTTTGAATTTGAGAAGTCTATATATACACAAGTGAATTAGTGCATATAGGTCAAGGCATTGAATTAAATTAAGAGTTCCAATAAAATATTAAGATTGATAGGCATAATTTTAAGGGTATATTTAAAGAACTTAGTATGTATTTCTATTCCAAGTCTTCATATTGCATCATTGCCAATAGTTTATGTAATGAAATATCATACAATATTTAGGACTTGCATCATGCAATTAGTTCTTGAATTACATGGAGTGTTGGTTTCTAAATTTTCCAAGGACAAGGGTCAAACTAAATTAGGCCCCCTAGTTGATTACTCCTTTTTAGATCTTGGAAGGTTTTGGGAGATAGATTAAGGTTTCAAGGAAGGAAAATGATTTTCCAAAAAAAAATCTAATAAATTAAGTGATTTTTTTTGAAACACAGGAACAAAGAAACATAGTCATAAAATTTATTGTAGAAAATGATGTAATTTTTAGGATCATGTGGTCCTTCTTATGGACCTACCATGTGTGTATTGGGCCAATCTTATTGTAATTTTCAATGTTTTCAAATTTTAGAACATTTTTTGGTTTTGTCTACCTCAGTTGTTACACCTATTTTTAGCATCGTAAAGTGTGTGTGTGTGTGTGTGTGTGTGTGTGTGTGTGTGTGTGTGTGTGTCTACACACTTTAAGATGCTAAAAATAGATGACAATTCAATACTCTTCTTAGAACCCTAGCTCTATACACTTCAATTGTTTAAAAATTTTCCTTTACTGCAATTAGGTATATTTTTAATGTTTATTTTGGTAAAACTTTTCCAATATGAATTGCATATTGTTTATGGTTTGGTGCGGTGCATTGTTAGTGTAGAACTACTTTAACATATCACACAATCAAATAAAATTGTTAAATGTAACTACTTCATGTTTATAATTTATATTTTTTAGTTGTGTCTTTAAAGTCTCGTGTGTGATATGTCCAAACAAATGGAAAAAAATTTGAGATATGTACACAATGTAAAGTAGTGAGCAGTCATTTCTTATAGACCATAATTCTTCCCTCAGATAAACCATCGATCAGATAAACTTATTTTATTTAACCCCTTCATTTGTATCATTTTTTCAATAGGTCATTGCATTTTCATTTGTGATATGTGCCCAAAAATTGGACAAAAATTCTATGAAATACACACAAAGTAAGGAAATGGATAATGATTATCCATTAGCCACAATTCTTCCCTCAAATAAACCATTGATCATATAAAATTGATAGATTTAAACACTACACATGTATTTACTATATTTTTTAGATTGATCATCAAAGTATCATGTGTTATATATCCTAACTAATGGATAATTTTTTTTTGAAATACACAAAAACTACGATAGTGAATAGTCATTTTCTATGGACCAAAATTCTTCCCTTGATTGAACCATCAATGAGATATTTTTTTTGAATTTAACCACTTCATGTGTAGCAACTAGCATTTTTGGATAGGTCATCAAAGTGTCAAAAGAAACACAAAGTAAGGCAATGAATAGTCATTGTTCATGGACCATAATTCTCCCCTCTTATAGACCATTGGTGAGATAAAATTGCCAGATTTAACCACTTCACGTGTATCTAATAGCATTTTTAGTTAATTCATCAAAGTGTCATAAGCAGTACATCCCAACAAATGGATAAAATTTCCGTGACATACACATAAAGTACTTGGTAATTTATTTTCATCATTCATGGACCTAAATTCTTCTCTTAGATAAATCATCAATTAAATAAATTTTATAGAATCAACCACTTCATGTATATCTACAATAAATTTTAGGTAGGTCATCAAAATATTCTGTGTGACATGTCCCAACAAATGGACAAAACTTCCATAAAACACACATAAAATGTTAATGCAATGAATAGTCACTATCCATGGACCAAACTTCTTCCCTCACATAAACCATTGATTAGATAAAATTGTCGAGTTTAACCACTTCATGTATATTTGTAACTAGGATTGTGTAGTTAATTTGTTGAATTTTCATGTGCAATATGCCCCTAAAATGGATGAAAAGTTCTATGAAATACACAAGGAAGGCCGATTGTATAGTTAGTTTGTTGAATTTTCATGTGCAATATGCCCCCAAAATGGATGAAAAGTTCTATGAAATACACAAGTAAGGCCATGAAAGTCATTGTCCATACATTGCAATTCTTCCATTTGATAAACCGTTGATTGAATAAATCATTGGATGTAAGTACTTTGTGTGTATGTACTATCATTTTTAATGAGGTTAGCAAAGTGTTATGTGTAATATGTACTGAAAAATGGGCAAAACTTCCATGAAATGCACACAAAATAAGGTAGTGAATAGCATTTTTCCATGGACCGTAATCCTTCCCTTAAATAAATTAGTAAAGTGGATAAAATTCCCAGATTCAATCACTTCATGTGTATCTACTAGCATCTTTGGTTAGGTCATCTAAGTGTCATGTGTGATATATGACAAAAACTGGACAAAACATCTATGAAATACATACAAAGTAAGGTTGTGAATAGTCATTATCCATGGACCACAATTATTCCTTCAAATAAAGATTTGATAGTAAAAATTGTCAGATTTATCCACTTCATATTTTGTTTCATATTTTTCTTAGCATTTTTAGTTGGGTTATCTATCTTTGTGTGATGGTCCCAATAAATGGACAAATTTTTCATGAAATACACAAAAATTAAGGCATTGAATAGTTATTATCAATGGTCCACAATTCTTCCCTCATTTAAGCCACTATAAAGATTTTTAAAAAAGTTAGATGTAACCACTTCATGTGTATCTACTAGTATTTTTAACTAGGTTGTCGTGTCATATGCAATATGTTCCAATAAAATTTCCATGAAATACACACAAAGTAAGGAAATAAATAGTAATTTTTAATAGACTGCAATTCTTCGTGAGATAAGCCATCAATCAAATAAATTATTAAATTTAACCAATTAATATCTATTGACTAACATTTTTTGTTAGGTCATTGAAGTTTCATGTGCTAAATTTTCCAACAAATGAACAAATTTTTTGTGAAATATAGACAAAATAAGACAATAGACCACAATTCTTCCCTCTGATAAAAATTGATCAAATAAACTTACAAGATTTAACCACTTCATATGTATCTATTAGCATTTTCAATTAAATCTGCAAATTGTCATTGCGATATATGTTCCAATAAATGAACAACACTTCTTTAAAATAAAATAAAGAAATAAATAATAATTATCCATGAACCACTATTCTTCTTTAAAATTGTAAGATTTAGCCACTTAATCTGTATCTAAGTAGCATCATGAGTTAAGTCATTAAATCTCATGTGCAACATATCCCAACAAATGTAAAAAATCATGAAATATATACATACAGGACAATAAATAATCATTTTCCATGGACCACAATTATTCCCTTATAGACCATCCATCAAATGAAATGGTATCTTTCAGGTTTTTTTCGTTTTGTTCCAACAAATAAACATAACTTCCGTAAAAGGCAAACAAAGTAAGACAGTGAATAGTCATTGTCCATGGACCCCAATATCTGTGAAATGCACAGAAAATAAAGCAATGAATAATCATTTGACGATGGACGACAATTCTTCGCTTTCATGAGTATCTACTGACAAATTTAGTTAGGTCATCAAACTGTTACTATTATTTATTTGTAACCCTAATACCTATCATGTACATGACAGCGTACCTTATGGCAGTATGGGCCAGGGTTTCATTTCATTAAAAGAAAATCGCCATGCAAATCAGTATGGGCCAGGGTCTCATTTGATTTGAAGAATACAACCTGTAAATCAACAGGAAAATTCCACCTGTAAATCAAACTACTGGGAAATGACAGTTTTCCTGAGTTGTCTGCACATATTTCTTTAAAAACCCTTCATGTATCCATTCGAAGGAACATCCGACATATAATAAGTGCAGCATCCACCATCAAAATCTTGAGATTCCTTCCTCTCAAGGAATGAAACCTCCTTACATGGTAGGCTTTTATGTTAGGGTTAGCTAATTATTTTTAAAACAGTATTGTTGATAAATTATAAAATCTTAATTTTAAATTTTAAATTAGAAACCTTAAATTATTATATGTGAATTTATATTTTTTTAAATTAAAGAAAAAATTTAGATGTTAAATATTTTGAACAAAATACTTGAAATATAAAGTCATTTTCAAAACAGTTCTTAATCTAAAATATGAAAAAGCAATAATAATACATTTCCAATTCCATGAAACAACATTTATCATAAATAATGATCCAGCGTGAATTCCCTACCTAATTGTCAGGGATCCAACATTTTATTGCCAGTATTGTGATTGTTAAGAGGAGCGTGATTTATCCATCACATCTAAACTGCATCTGTCATAGCGTTGATGCCTTTCCGATCTTATGGACCACACCCTGAAAGCCATGATTGTTTGCACTAGTACAGCACTAAACTGTTGAGTGTTTGATTTAATATAAAAATATCACTAAAAATGTTAAAGATTCATCTTTTTGACTATTGACTGCTTCCATGTACAGGTAAAATGATGTCTATGGAACTCGCCCAAATTAACATAAATACCAGTAAAAATTAACGCACCAACTCTCTTAAGATCCACCATCATATAATATCATGTATCTTTTCATTTTTAACAATCATTTACTGCAAAGAAATTCATAATTGTATCATAAATGTTTTTAAAAAAATACAACATAGCAAAGAAACTCACATGTATATAAATCATTTAACTCCGAATTAATATAACAATCTCCATTACATATGAAGTTGTTAGATCTAACAATTTTATTTATTTTGAGGGAAGAATTGTGGTCCATAAACAATGATCTTTCAGTATTTTGAAATTCACATGTACATAAATCATTCAACTCTGTATTAATATAGCAATCTACATTGCATATGGAATGGTTAGACGGTTAGATTTGACAATTTTATCTATCATGATTTATTCGAAAGAAGAATTATAGTCCATGAATAATAACCATTCAGTGTTTAAAACTCACATATATATAAATCATTCAACTCTGAATTAATACAACAATCTGCATTGCACATGGAGTGGTTAAATAATTAGATCTGACAATTTTATCTATCGATAATTTATCTCAAAGAAGAATTATGGTCCATGAATAATGACCATTCAATGTTTTGATTTCTCTGTGTTTTATGTATGTTCCATTTGTTGGTACATATTTGGCATGGTATTTCATTATTAATATGTAACAAGATTTTTAAATTAGATGTTTATCTAAATTTTGTTTAATTTAAATTATTGTATGTTTTTTTTAAATAATTTTAAATACATTTATGAATATATGAAATAATTTAAATAAATGGATTTAAATTTAAAAAATTAATAACTTTATTAATAATATAGATTATTTAGAACAAAACATTTAAATTGTTTTGAATGTGTTGTTTTCTACTTTTATGGTGATTAACCTCCCTCATATAATGTAAGGTATAATATTTTTTTTAATAAATCATCTTTGATGTAAATAATGAAATAAAATACAAAAAATATGTTTATCAAAATATTTAAATGGTTCCCTTATAAGGGGTTTGTGTTAGTTGGGTCAAACAAGAATCAAGATTATCCCCAATCATTGTTGGAGACCCCCTAACTATAGTAAGATAAAGCTAAATTTTGATGGGGCCTTGAACAGTAACTTGAGGTTGGTTGGTGGTGGTATTTTCAGGGATCATGATGGTCAAACCCTTCTCATTTTTTCTCTCAATCTTGGAGTTGAGGCAATAAGGCATTCATATTGCCTTTATTCTTGAAAGGTTAAATCTGATAATCGAAGGTGATTTGTAAGTCATCATCAATGCTCTTATGTTTGGGAAGGCCAAAACATGTAAAATCTAGATTATCTTGGATGAAGTCAATGGTGTGAGAGACTCTTTTGAGCACTTGGAGTTTCATCACACAAAATGTAAAGGTAATACTACTGTAAATTGGGTTTCAAATATAGGGGTTAATCTACTAGCTATCCAAAAGTTTGGATATATGGAGTGCGATCCCCCTTATCCTAACACTTTGCAAAAGTTATTAACTAAAGATGTCAAGTGGGGGAGAGGACAAAGGTAACATTTTTTATCTTCTAAGTTTTGATGTCGTTGTAGCGACATTCATTTTGGAAGATGTCTCCTACTAAGTTTCTGGAGTCGCTTGTGCCTTTGATTGGTGCAATAATGAGGGAGGATGTTTTAATGTATTTTATTTATGTAGCCCTAGAAGCCATTCCTAGCCTAGATTGGTCTCTAGTTTTTTGGTTGGGGCATGTGTTTCTTGCATGTGGAAGGCATGGATAAAGGAAAAGGTGTTAAGGAGGAACCTGCAGTCCACCCTAAGATGTGTGCTAGACAAAGGGGGCCTATTGGTTTGGATGACTGGGAATTATGCCTCTTCTCATTTTGCTAAGCATATTGATATGGAAATCAAGAATCCTCTAATGCATGTGTGGTTGAATAAAATGTGGCATGCCATAACTATAATTGATGAAGTTGAAGAACAATAAATTGCTAAAGTTCTAAAATCATTCATGGTTGACCCAAAGCAGTTTGTAGGTAGGAGGAATGTGTTTGATGCTGCACAGGCAATCGGTGGGTCTAACCTTTTATCCAATGTGGCAAGTTTTTTCACTTTCTATCAAGATCATCTAAACTTGAAAACCTTGGTTCACTTTGTGGGTCTCAAACCAGCTAACCATAGTTATGTTATTTTGGATAGCATTCTCAAACTCCAAAGAGCTTGTAATTTATTTTAGCCAAGCTAGGATCAAAACTGCCTCAAGATTACCTATTTTCTCCCCCTCTCTGCTATGATGCAGATGAAGAAGGGATGTAGGAGAACTTGACTAGGATGGTGACTGAAACAAGCGAAGGACTGCATGTTGGTAGCAACTTTCTACCTGGTATTGACATCATCAAACTGGAATAGATAGAAGTACTTATTTTTATTTTAGCAAGGGCCAATGTTTTTTCTCATTTGGGCCTAAGTTTGTAGCCTTAGTTTATACAGTTTAGTATACTTGCGGATACTTTTGTAATACAAATTTTTTCCATTGATAAATAAGATAATGTTTATATGTTCATGAACTTTTTTCCTTGTTGGTCTGATTCTAGTGGTCTTGCCTTTGATAAGAGAGGTTTCTTTCTTCTTTCTTGAGTCTACTGGACTCGGTCTATGCTTTCGATCCCCATAGAATAGTTAGTGCCTTAACAACCTTTTTTTATATGTCTGAATCAGCTTTGTCTTTCTTTTGGCCCATTGGGAGGTTTTTCCCAGGCGGTTCTTCATATTTTTATTTTTTTTGCTCTAGGATGGTATCCTAGTTACCTTAGCTAAAAAATAATATATTTAAATGGTGAGAGGTGGATTTTTTTCTATTATTCTCTCTTCCTTTTCTTCTTTCTATGTCTTTTTTGTGGAGGTTTATAAATAAATCTTCTTTTTTTTGCTCTATGCATATTTTAAGAATGATTTTTTAATAAAAAAATAAAACCTAGTATCTTTGATTATTTATCTATTATAATATTTATTTTTTATTATTCCATTACATTTAATTTTCACATGAAAATGAATTATTGGGTGTATATAAATAAAACTATTATTTCCATAAGTTTTTACTTTGTTTATTTTAATTTTACCATTTTTTAATGAAGAGAGTTGTAAGCCCAATAAACACGCATTAGGGCTTAATTACTTCAATTTATGCATTTAATTAAATCAATCAAGTAATTAGTTCAATAGGATCCACAAATAGGTATAACCAAACCCAACATAGCTATTTTTGATCAATTAGTGTACATTAGGGCTTAATTATCCCTAATTACACATTTGATTATACCAATCAAGTAATTGATTCACTTTAGTGCATAATTGGGGATAATCAAACATTATGGATCTAAGTGCAGCCAACTTCTGCGCATTCATGCTCAATTAGCCCCAATTACACATATTATTGAGCCAATCAAGTGTGAAATTGCGGTTAATCAATCTCCACAAAGCATTTATAATAAATAAAATTCATTTGGGCTTGATTAACCACAATTGTGCACCTTTTCAACCAATCTAATAATTAGTTCAATCGGGTGCACAATCAAAGATAATCAAGCCCCATGAACCAATTTTTAACTAAATAGTACATATTAACATTTTTTATTCCCACTTACATGTGTTATTAAAAAATCAAGATATAGTTTAATTGTATGTGTAATTGGGACTAATCAAACCCTGAAAATTCAATTACAACCCGATTTAACCTTTTAGGGTCTTACAATGAAAATCCTATGTTTAGATTAAAGGGTTGAGATGCCTAAATCAGTTAAATAAATATGCAATAATTAAGTATTGATTTGTTATGACCTTTGAATTTGTTTCACTTTCTAAATATAGCAACAAATAGGCATAAATATAGACTTATTTGAAAACTGATTGTCGTGGATAATCTAGGTTTTAAAAGTTGAGATCTAAGCAATTTTGAGTGTTGCCAATAGGATTCTAGTGTTCGTCTATTCACTAAACACTAGCACCTAGTATGGGAAGTAATGTTATCCATGTAGTGTCCTTAATGTAGTGCTAATGTCCCCTTTGTATGGCTATTCCTATTTTTTGGGAGCACCTGCACCTATGTCTTGTTCCTCTGTGCACAAAACCTAGAACTCTATGTTGTACCTGAAAAACTTGATTTAATATGAAAACGCTAGTCCTCCTTGTATGTATGGCATGAGCAATAATTTTATGTGTGTTATTAGGATGGACTGGACATTCTCAACACCCCATTGTGTAGATATTTGCCTACATATTAATACTCTAAAGAGGGATCAAGCTTGATGTAGTTCTCCCACCTAGTGCTTGATACAAATGTAAGTGAATGCTAGAATGAGAGTGGCCTTGGATGCCTTGAATATGCTTGAGCTTTGAAATGTTTGAAAACTAGGCTTAGGGTTATTTTGGATGGTAGTATGCATAATTAGGGTAGAATATGGATCAAATACCTTGATTTTACTCAACTTTTTCTTTGGTTTGAATAACTTTTTGCACTTACTTTCCATCTACTAAATAGAGATGAATTATACTTGTATTTATAGGGTTTTGTTGCTTGTGAAAATAATAAAATATACTTAGGCCGACCTTAGGAGGGGTACAAATTTGAAAAAGTATCTATTAGGAAGAGCCAAGGCTAAAGACAATAGTGCCCAGTTGGGGACACTAGCACCATGTGGTTGTAGTGTCCCAAATGTGGCACTAATGTCATATTTGTGGACTACTAAGCAATTTGGATTAGGGTCTAAGATGACAGTTCTAAGACTATGTTTTGACTAGCTATAGGTGATTATGGTCTGTTGAATGATTGAAAAAGTAAGTCTAATGCTCAAACATAGGTCTATGGCTAGCGTAGGGATAGGATAACTCAAGCGACACTCTTAGCATCTAATTACCACTTTTAGGTGATTGCATTTGCTCCTCCTTTATGCTAGTAATGCATCTTGAAGTAAAATGACTCGTATAAAGGAAAAATAAGAGTATCTGGAGTTACTTTAGAAGTGAAGACCATGTAGCTAAGTTTGAGTATGTCGATCTAGGTCTGTGTATGTGGAATATGATCCAAAATAATGTCTTACAATGAAACATGCAAAAGTCAATCCTTACTTAAGAGATGATCAAAAGCAAAATACTATGCTAAAATGAAATAACTGAGTAAAGAGAGAGAAAATGAATGAATACACCTCATTGGACATGTGAACCAAGGCATGAACCTAGTGACAACTTATGTGTGTGAGTGTTCATAGTGATCATATCATTGAATATCATGGACTGAGTTGATGGCTTGCTCAATCGTCATTTAGATGGCTCAAGAACTCAAGTTGGTTTTGACTTCATCATTGCCCAACCCTACTCTATAGATCCTGATCTTTATGAATAGTTTAGATAAAACTATAAGTGTGTCTAATCCTCTCGTGTAGGTGGCTCAAGAACTCAATTAGGCCATGACTCCATCATTTCCCACCTGTGTGAAGTAGATGAATCTATAACTATATTGTGCAAAGTGTTGAAAGTATCTAACTAAGTAAATCTAACTTTGTATTTAGCTCTATAGCCACTCTGGTATATTAGGTATCTCTAGGACACTTGGAAATGCCAACCACTATAGATAGAGTAAGGCATGAAACTGGTGATAACCTAGAATGTGATAGCAAGTGTATACAACTTAGAGAATGACATGGACTTTATAATTCCATCTGATCAATCTATATATAGTTGAGTATATGGAAAATATGTTCCATGCACATGCCACCAATATGGTATTTGAGTATACTGAATCTAAATTGAGTATGTAATAGTTGAATTATGTAACTAAACTAAATGTGTGATTGATCATGTCACATATGATGGCCCCAAATCTAAGCAACTGGTATGAATCTGAGCTAAAATGAATGTATCTAAGCTAAATTTGAACATAACTACCTAACTTTTGACTGTATTTGTGTAAATTTGTATTTTACCTAGTGTACTAGTCTGAATTATCCAAACTATCATGAAGCTGGGGCTACTGGACAATAGCACCCTATAGTGGACATTAACACCTTATGGTGTTAATGTCCCAATTTAGGCACTAATTTCTACCTAGTTTGATTTATATGTGATATAAACTAATTTTTGAGTCTACGTTATATTTTGTGTTTGTCCTGTGTCTAATTTCTAAAACTGACCTTGTGTGCTAAAATGTATCTATGAAAATTAAAGTAGGAGCCTGATCTCTGTGACAAACCCCTGTAAATGCCCCTCTTTTGAAGGGAGTTGTGAAACATGTGTAAAAAATTCCCTCTAACGATTTAGCTCTATAAAATGTGTTAGCCAAAACATGTGCGTGATATTTCAATATAATGTAAAAACATAACATTGAAATGTAAATGAATTTGAGCATAAATAGGTAATGTAAGATGTATGTTATAATCTAACATTACACAAGGGTGTCAAGATAAATGTAAATAATGTATACAATACAAAAATCTAAGTAAATACCTAGCAGATGGGGTATGGTGTCCATCATAACACCTAAGTAGATTGGGTAGATGCATGAGATCTCTCATGGCATCAAAAACTGTGTGTGTGTGTGTGTGTGTGTGTGTGTGTGTGTGTGTGTGTGTGTGTGTGTGTGTGTGTGTGTGTGTGTGTGTGTGTGTGTGTGTGTGTGTGTGTGTGTGTGTGTGTGTGTGTGTGTGTGAGAGAGAGAGAGAGAGAGAGAGAGAGAGAGAGAGAGAGAGAGAGAGAGAGAATCAAATACAAGTGTCATGGTGTATAAGCATACAAGGAGGAAAACATACAAGCATATGAGGCACACAAAAGATAGACCAATGGGCCACAATGTAAAGGACATGGGCACATGTCACTAAATCTAAGAATGAAAACATATAAAGACATGTTCAAATGCCCACGTATGCAAACAAAAAGCAATTTGGCATAGATCCACATAGAATGACATGTTCAAATGTCCACATATAGAAGCAAGAAACACACACAAGGGAAATCGGCACAAATCCAAGACATAAAACTAGATAAGTGGCATAGATCCAAAGAACAATAGAATATTCAAATGCCCTTAAAGATGGAATAAGCATAAGAAAACAATTAAGTCTAATCTAGGAACTATAAATGAAAGCATTTACAATTGTGTAATACAAATCTATGTAGATGCTAGGATGCATATATACTGAGTCCAAATAGTGATAGTCAGCAAAAAAACTTGAGCAATGAGGAGCAATGATCAATATCAAGATAAATTAATGCATAAATTAAAATGTATAGTATGTAATATAGAACCTGGTTATAGAAACTATGTATGAGATGCCCCCAAGTGGGCATATGTATCAATGTATAAACTTGGATTGGTGGAAATGCCCCAATGGGTAGATGATAGTTGGTCTAGGTTAGTGTAAGGGACTGGATTCCTTCGAGAATCTGTAAACACTTGACAAGAACAAGTGAAGCATATGTGTATGACAAAACTAGTTGTACTAAGAGAGCTAACAATATGTAATATCTGGAAAGTAGTAGAAATGTAAACATATAAATTCATACAATCTGTTAAAAAAAATTATATTTTCGAAATATTTGAATGTTTTTGTATTTTAACATGTTATATTGTTTTTGTGTTTTATGTGTATAAGCTATGTACAAGCAAATATAAATAAACTATGTATATGGATCAAGAGAGAGAAGGAAGTATGTACAAGGGTAGGAACCATAATAACCAATGAGTCTCATATGAGGCTCACCACCACCATGACCTACTTTAAATAGGGGAACCATGATTATGTGTATGGTGTGAAAGGGGAACTATGAACCCATGATCTATTTTGTTGTATAATCTGAGTCTGAAGCTACTTACGAAGTACTACTATGATGTTGTGGAACTAACTATGATGCCCTATAAACTGTAGGGTGCTTAGGGACCCATCTAGTAAAAGTACAATCTATAGGTCATGTAGGTGCCCTATGTTGAGAACTCCTAGAGCTCAATATAAAAAATCTCAATTTAAATTGAGTAGAGGAAGGTACTCTAGAATATGTGATGTATCTCTAATGTAATGGTCTCTCTAGTAATGGTCTCCATAGGAGAGTATGCATGTGTGTAGACACTGTAGAGGTAGACCTGACCTACTCTAAGGACTCTGCTAAACCCTATGATGTATGCATAAGATTTTTACTCTCTATTATAATTGATAACCATGCAATATCTGGAAATGTTGTTAGAATTGTAACTACTATCTGTGTTGGAACTATAGCTAGAAACTATGTTGGAATTGCCTGTGGGATGGGAAGAGGATACTCATATGGGACACCCTCAATCTTAACCACTTGGTTAGAATGTATATACTTGAGGCATTTATGTACTATAGATGGGATGGATCAGAGTTATTGTAACCATGGCCTGCCCAATAATATATTGAATACACCCACACTAGGTACTACTAGGAACTAAATGGCTATGTGTGCTAGTCTAACCTATAATGGAAGCCCAATATCCCCAATAGAGCTCTGAATGTGCACATTGAAAACACTAATGACTATATCTATAGGTTATATATCCTGATATATGTATCACAAGTGTTGTATAAGTGTCATTGTGTACATGCTTATGCTTGATCTATTATCAACCATAAAATTATGAATAGGATGGTGGTCAATGTATGCTCGTATGAAGAGTTCATGTAAATATGTGTCATCATCCATAATCTCCTGCTCTAAAAATGTGATAGTTGTCTAGGTGGCACTGTAGTGTAACACATTTCAATAATTTTATGCAAAAGATGTGTCTCCTCTGTAATTGTGTGATACAAAGTTGGTGGTGGATGAGCCTGGTATGTATAGGGAATACCTAATGTGCCCTCAACCTCATTAGTTGTATGCTTCAAGAAAGGATCTAAAAGTATATTTAAGTTCCTTAGCCTTTGTCTACTATTGTTTCAGTGCCTCTATGAGGGTGCCCACATTAATAATGTTGGCCTCAATGAGATCTTGTATCTTGTGCTTTAGGTTAATGCATCTATTTGTCATTTGGCTTGGTGCCCTATGATACTCATAGAATGCATTTGAATCATAACTATTTGTAAGAAGTTGTGTCATATCAGCATCTTTAATGGGATGGAGAGATATGACATTGCATTCCAATATACTTGTGTCGGTGACTCTAGAAGATTAGTGAATACTTTATGTTGAGGAAAAGATAAAACCAATCTAAGAGAAGGCTCTAAAGTTGCGTTGACTATGGCCTTTTGATCACTTTCATTTTCTTTAGCCCTGACCTTGTATTTAGGTTTTTTTTTCCTCTTAATGTTTGATTTTGATCCATTTTTATACTTGAGTTTGCCCATTGCTAAGAGTTTAACCTCTCTTTCCTTGACTGTATGGCACATATCAGTTAATGTGGGAAACTTATTGAATATGATAACTTCATGAAGTGCTAGTAATAATCTTTATTTAAATATATCTTGAAGCTGTCTGTTTGCCATGGGGCTAATCAATTTTGATAGCATTGTATTGTATCATAAGACATAATCGGTGATAAGCTCATTTGATTTTTTCTCTAATTATGCCACTTGTGCATATGATATCTTATCAATGATGTTGGTAGAGAAATGTGCTATGAATATATCGGCTAAAGGATTGAATGCTATGATAGATTGATTTAGAAAATCATAGAACCACTATAGGTCATAATCCTTAAAACTGCATGGAAATAGCTTCATAAGAAGCCAATTTTTGGACACATAGTCTAAACATGCTACATGAAAGGCTCTGAGATGATGCTCTGGGTCACCCTTTCCATCATATAATGTGAGCTTGGGTGTCATGAAACTGGATGGCAAAGGAGTTATCGCTATGTGATGTGATAAAGGTGTATGCAATAGAATATTAGAATCCAAGGCATGTGATGGCGTAGCTACTCCTTGCTCAAGATGTAACACCTTAAACTATAGAGTAACTCCTGCATAAGGGATTGTATATTTGGAGTAAAATAACTAGACATAATTTGTGTAGCTGTCATTGATGGTTGAATAACAATATTGGGTTATGTTATCTGAGTTGGTTGAGTTGGCTTCACTAAAGGTGTAACAACATTGTCAACTGGAGGGCTTGAAGATTGACCATTATTTATCTGTTGGAATTCCTCTTGAAGAATGTTTATGAAATCATCTTATATATCCTTATGTTTGGACACAAAGTATTCTAACTATTGCTTATTGGTTTCATCAAATTAATTGTTAAATTTTGCATTTGTAGGTTGAAAGGTAGGAAAACAAATTTTATATATTTTGAAGTGTTTTAAGAATAAGAATCTATGAAATATTTTAAAATTTGAATATAGAAGTAAATTTGATATTTTTAGAATTAAAATCTAAGTATAGATAAAAAGGATATAAACCCTAGGTGTGTCTAGTGTTAGGATTTTTAGAATCTAGGGTTTCTTTATAACAATTTAAATTAGATCTGAAAAAAATTGAAAGCCTAATATAAAATGATTTAATTTAACTAGGTTGTCTAAAAAAATTAGAAAATCAAAAGTATTCAACTCTAAATTTATTGCACAAAATATGAATGATTGCAGGTTAGGCTTTCAATTTATGTAAAACAAATTAAAAGCCTAATATAAAATGATTTAATTTAGCTAGGTTGTCCAAAAAATTAGAAAATCAAAATAAATTTATTGAACAAAGTTTGGATGAATGCAAGCTAGGGTTTGAAGCAATATTCGAAGTAAGTCGGGTTTACCAAATGATTTAACCTTTTAGGGTTTTATAATGAAAATCCTATGTTTAGATTAAAGGGTTGAGATGCCTAAATCAGTTAAATAAATATGAAATAATTAATTGTTATTTTTTAATGACCTTTGACTTTGTTTGACTTTCTAAAAATAGAAATAAATAGGCATAAATATAGGCTTATCTAAAAACTAACTGTCATGGATGATCTAGGCTCTAAAAGTTGAGAGCTAAGTAGTTCTAAGTGTCGTCAATAGGATTTTGGTATTCATCTTCTCACTGGACAGTAGTGCCTAGTATGGACAGTAACACCATATGTGTGTAATACCCTCAATTTGGCACTAACATCCCCTTTGTGAGACTATTCTTATTTTTTGCGAGCATTATGCCTATGTTTTTATGTCATGATCCTATGTGTACAAAACCTGTAACTCTATGTTATGCATAGAAAACTTGATTTAATATGCAAACCCTAGTCCTCCTTATAAGTATGGCATAAACAATAAGTGTATGTGTGTTATTAGGATGGACTAGACATCTTCAAGACCCTGATATGTAGATATTTACCTACTTACCAATACTCTAAAGAGGGATCAAGCCCGATGTAGTTCTCCCACTTATTACTTGATGCAAGTGCAAGTGAATGCTAGAATGAGAGTGACTTTGGATTTCTTGAATATGATTGATCTTTGAAATGTTTGAAAACTAGGCTTAGGGATGTTGTAGATGGTAGTATGTAGAAGTAAGGTAGAATATGGATCAAATACCTCAATTTTGCTCAACTTTGTCTTTGGTTTGAATATATTTTTGCATCTATTTTTCATCTAGTGAATAGAGGTGAATTAGACTTGTATTTATAGGATTTTGTTGATTGTATGGATAAGAAAATATTCTTAGGCTGACCTTAAAAGGAGCACACATTTAAAAAAATATCCATTGGGAAGAGTTAGGGATAAGGACAGTAGTGGTCAGTTGAGGACATTAGCATTATGTGGTTGTATTATCCTAAATGTGGCGTTAATCTCATTATTATAGACTGCTAAGTAATTTGGATTGGGATCTGAAATGATAGTTTTAGGACTATGTTTTGATTAGATGTAGGTGACTATGGTCCGTTGAATGACTATTAAAGTGAGTCTAATGCTCAAGGATATTTCTATGGCTAGCATACGGATAGGTTAACTCAAGTGATACTCTTAGCATCTAATTGCCACTTTTAGATGATTACACAACCAAATATCACACATTTGAGCTTAGTTAGCCCTAGTTGTGTCCCTAATTAAACCAAAAAATTAATTTTTATAATAAAGTCTCATAAATGGGGATAATATTTCCACTCAAAGATGACTACAACCAATTGTCTCACTCTAGGGTTTTACCAACCCTAAGTGCACACCTTATTTAACCAATCAAGTAATTAGATCGATCAATCATATGATTGGGGCTATTAAAACCATATGACCCTAATTTCAACCAAATAAAACACACTAGGGCTCAATTACTACCAATTATAATTATTTTAATTTAGTTTATATTGGTCCTAATCAATCCTCTTAACCCAATTGTAACCAATTATTGCATAGTGGGGCTTAATTAACATTGTTTGCATGCCTGAATGAACCAATTTTATAATTGGTTTAATTGGGCACACAATTGGGACTTAAAATTTTTCACAAAATCTATTTGAATCAATTACCTTTCATTATGTCTAAATTATCCCCAATTGTGTACTTGATTGAAATAATTGATTAATTTATTTAATCAAGTGTACAATTGGGATTAATCAAGTTTCATAAACCCAATTGTAACCAATTACAACACATTAGGGCTTTATTAGTTCAATTGTGTGCTTGATAAAATTAAATGAGTGATTGGTTTAAGTAATGTGCAATTAGGGCTAATAAAACCCCTTGAATCCAATTGTAACTAATTAGTGAACATTGGGTATCGATTGTCCCAAATTACATATTTGATTAAACAACTCAAATAGTTTGTTCAATCAAGTGTGAAATTGGGGCTAATTGGCCCCATGAACCTTATTAGGAGTTCAATTAATATGTATTAGGTCCTATTTAACCCAAATTACGTTCATAATTAACTAATCAAGTAATTAGTTCAATTGGGTCCAATAGATCCCCACAAACACATTTGTAATCAATTAGCTTGCAATAAGACATGATTAGTTCCAATTACTCACCTTATTTACCAAATCAAGTATTTGGCTCAACCATCTATGAAATTATGGATAATCAAGAGATGTGAACCCAATTATTACTAATTAGAGTGTATTAGGGCTCAATTACCCCTAACAGCATACCTTATTAAACCAATCAAATAATGAATTCAATCAGGTGCACAGTTGGAGCTCACAATAAACATCATTGTAGATAATTAGTGCACATTAGGGCTTTCTTACTCCTAAGATTGTATCAAATTAAATCAATCAAGTAATTGGTTGAATCAAGTACACATTTACAATTAATCGAGCTCAGATAAAATAATTATAACAACTATAGGCCTTAAAAATATGAGAGTGATTTCTCCATGACATGTAAATTTCATCTTAAAGAAGCAACTAAAATATGTAGTAGACATTTGGGCTAGATTAACCCCAATGGCACGCATTTTTTAAAAAATTCAATTGTGTATGTTATTGAAGCTAATTAAGCCTCATGAACCTTATTAAAACCAACTAGTGCACATTAGTGTTTAACTATCCCAAATTACTTTTGTAATTGATCCAATCAAGTAATTGGTTCAATCATATGTGTAATTAGGGATAATTGAACCCCATAAACCCACTCTCAACCAATTATTACACATCAATCTCAATTATCCCTAATTACGAACCTAATTAAACTAATCAAGTAACTGGTTCAATAACTTCACAGAATTGGAGATACTATTTCCACACAAACCCAATTACAGAAAATTATCTCACTTTTGGACTTATTCATCCTAAAATGTACACCTTATTTAACCATTTAAGTATGTAGTTTGGGCTAATCAAGCCATGTGGACCTAATTTCAATCAAATAACACACATTGGGACTTAACTATACCCGATTGTAACATTTTAGTGCATTATGGGGCTTAAGTGGCCCTATTTGCATCCTTGATTGAACCAATCAAGTAATTGGCTCAACTCGGTACATATTTAAGACTAATCAAGTACTATTAACTCCTTTTGAACTAATTATCTTGTATGGTGGATAGATTGACCCCAATTGTACACTTGATTGAAATAATAAAGCAATTTATTCAATCAAGTTTTCAATTGGCACTAATTAAGCACAAAAAACTCAATTTTAACTAATTTTTATACTTTAGGCCTTTAGTAGGCTTATTTGTGTGTCTAATTGTATTAAACAAGTAATTTCCTTAATCATTATGAAATAAGGGCTAATGAAACCATGTGAACCCAACTGCAACTAATTAGTAAACATTGGAGATTGATTAGGCTAAATTACACACTTAATTAAACCATTAAAATATTTTTTCTAATCAAGTCTATAATTAGGGATTATCAAGCCCTTTGAACCTTATTATGAGGTCAATTACTACACATTAGGGCTCGTTTAACCCAATTACATGCATAATTAATTATTCAAGTAATTCTTTTTAATGAGGTACACAATTAGGTCCAATCGAGCCCCACAAACATAATTGTAACTTATTATCTTACATTCAGGCATGATTAGTTCTAATCACTCACTTTATTAAACCAATAAAGTATTTAGTTTAAACATGTATGAAATTACAACTAATCAAGCCATGTGAACCCAATCACAGTAAATAAGTGTGTATTTGGGCTTGATTATCCCTAATTGTATACCCTATTAAACCAATCAAATTATTTTTTTGAATCATGTGTATATTTGTAACTAAAATAAAAATATGAACCCCATTTCTAACAATTCATGCATAATGGGTCTAACTAATCCTAATTATGTATCAGATTGAACCAAATGAGTAATTATATTAATCGAGTACATAATTAGGGTTAATCAATACCAAAGAACACAATTGTAACTAGTTATTTTACATTGTGTCCCATGTTGGAAATGTTGTGTATTTTCAAGATTTGCACTCTATTAGACTATAAAACCAAAATGGGGCCTACTAACCATATTGGTATATATTTGGTTTGTTTTAGCCCATGTTTTATATAGTTCATGGGTTTGGTAGCCATGGTATTTTAATATTTCATTAACAATTACATCATTATGTGCCTATAATACTCTCACATATGATAGGGAAAAGTAAAACATTGTAGTGCATTATTGTATTGTAAATAGATGAGTTTATACAAAAAATAAGTTAATGTGTTATGTTTTTTACCTGAAAGGTTTTTCCTAGGTGAAATTGTGTGTATTGTGTAATCTTGTGTGTATTCCATTTCTCTTATTTTTTTAGCTTAAATATTTTTAGGATTTCTTCTCATTTTAGTTTATCTATATCTATTTTCTCTTCAACTCGATTAGACCCAACTATGTAACTTATCAAACCAATTAAGTAATTAATTGGTTTAATTATATATGATGAAATTTAGTCTTGATAAACACTAAAAACCTAATTACAACCAATTAACATAAATTAGGGCTTCAATAGCCTTGATTATGCATCTAATTGAACTAATAAAGTAATTGGTTTAATTGGGATCGTAATTGGAGCTATTTGATTATTGTGAAATAAGTTATCACATATTAGGGCTTAATTAACCCTAATTACATGCATGATTAAATCAATTGATTAATTCATTTTTTTGTTTGTACAATTAGAGATAATCAAGCCCCATGAATCCAATTACTAAAAATTACCACATATTGGGATATTAATATCCCTAATTATGTGTTTTATTGAACTAGCCAAGTAATTGGATCAATCGAATGTCAAACTAGATATAATAAAACCCCTTAAACCCAATTTCAATTAAATAATGCACATTTATGTTAATTAGCTTCAACTACACACCATATGCATGACTTATTGAACTAATTGAGTAATTCACTCAATTTGGTGCACATTTGGGGCTAGTATTTCCCCATGAAACTAATCGTAACTAATTAACGCACATTGGGACTTGACTATCCCCAACATATTTTATTGAATAAATTGAGTAACACCAGTTCATTTAGGTGCTATTTGGAGAGAATGTTGACCCATGCATCTAATTACCACTAATTGGGATTCCATTGTCCCCAATTTTTCACTTAATTAAACTAATCAAGTAGTTCATTTCATTGGGTGCAAAATTGAGGTTAATTGAGCCCTAAATTTATTTGTTTCTAAACTAAAACATTAGATATAAACACTACATTAATATTTAGGATACATTCAATAATTTATATGTTAATTCATGTGTCAATATCCTCTTATTTATCACTCTAATAAATTCCATGTTATATTAATTTAATTTTGGTGGACATACATGTCCTACAAATGTTTCCAATCAATATAGAAGGCCAGAAACCTATAATGAGACAATTAGTTTACCACAAATGGATTCTGGGTGTGAAATTTGTAGCATGACAACCTTAGATTCAATAGAAAACTTTTATAAAATCACTAGATATTATTTATGTTTTTAGTGAACTAGGGTTAATTATCTAAGCATGATTGATAAAACAAGATGCACAAGGGAGATATAGTATATATATGAAAGTTGAAAACTAAAAACTTAGATATATTATAAAGGCCATAAAAAGTATACAAATATAAATAAAATTTATAAATAATCAATAGACTAAAATTTATAAAATAACTTACTGAGTTAACAAATCTAGAATCTGGAAGTGGATTTAGCTTGTGCAGGTATTGAAGAATCTCTAATTCAAATTTAAACCTATTAATGTCAAAAGATGGAATCAAAACCTATTTGCCTATGGCCAAAATTTCCCTAGGTATAGTTAGTTCCTTTCTACTAATACCTTAGAGTATGTCCTACAATATTGAATGTGTACTATTATAAGTTTTTGAATCTATAATTTATAATGTATGTTCTCCTCTAGATGCCATATAGTTATGTGCTTGCACTTGTAGTGAAATTAATTAGATAGATCAATCCAAATCACAACAATGGATTTAAATATAAATATTTGGAGTAGAGAAATAATAATAAATCATAACAATAAGATCAAAATAGATCATATCCACACCAAATGTTAATATCAAAGTAGATTTATTGAAATATAAGACTAAGCTACTTCAAGTGAAAAATCTCCACAACCATGAAATAAGAAAAAATAATAATAATATGATCCTCAAGTAATAACAACTACCTCTTATATATACCATACTTAAGTTATGGTTACTCCATAGGCTGAACCTACTAATAATATGAAAACATAGAGAATTATGATATGATCAGGTAAAAATCTATGTTATCCATAATTCATCCACACATATGCTTATACAAATTATAGGTTAAATGTGTAAAACACCTATCCCATTTAAAATAAAATTTTCATCAATGTTAACTACTATAGATTCTTCCACAAGAATGTTTCATCCACCCATGTTGCATCCTCATTGGTTAAATTCTTCCACTTGATCAAATACTCCTTAATCTCCATGTTTATAGCCTCTTAATGTGTGTCAAAAATATATCCTCATGTTCCAAAATGACTCTATCCTTTTCATCTAGCTTGGTAACTCATTTTGGGTATATAATTTATGTCTAATTACCTTTTTTAAGTAGAAGACATGAAATACCTAATTTATGTAACAAGATTAAAGTAACTCTAGATTGTGTATGGCATTACCATATTTTTGTAGGATATGATAAGGGCCACAATACGTAGGATAAAGTGTTTTACCCTATTTTATTTCTTTAAGGAAATTTTATTGTATGCTCATAGGCACATAAATATCCAATCATCAACATTAAAATTCTTTTTACTATGAAATTTGAACCATATGTTGCTTCATTCAGTTTTATGCCCTTGTCAAGTTCTCTCTTATACTAGGTAATATCTTTTCTTCGTGTCAACTGTATTCTTCAACAACTCAAAGATTTGGTTATACCCTCAAGTATGAGAAGATATATGTTTTTTGATACCCATATGATTCTAAAATGGAGACATTTTGGATGAGGTATGAAGGGAGGTTTTATACCACCATTTTGCTAGTAGAGTCAATGAACCCATATCTCTTGTTTATTAAAGGCAAACCAACATAGATAATCCTCTATCCATTTATAACCACCTCTATTTTATAATAAAATTAAAGCTTATATGATGATCTATGAGATAATTGACTACCTAAACATGAGAATAGATCAACCAAAGTAATTATTGGTAAAGATAGGGTCATGATTACTTACTATAATCTAAGGGATCCCATGCAACTTTTCAATTGTATCCAAAAAGTAGAAGCTAATACACTTGCTACAAATGAATTTAACAAGGCACAAAAATGGGCATATTTGTTAAGTATATCCATGATTACCATGATAACATTTTTCCCTTCAAACTTTGGAAACCCTATTATGAAATCCATGGAAACCTCCTCCCACTTTTGGTAAAGAATAGATAAGGATCGAAAAATATCTAGGATTTTAACCGTCTCACCCTTTTTTTTTGACACAATGCATTCATCCAAAAATAATTGGACAACCCCCTTGAGTCTTTTATAAAATAAATCTTTCTTGATGCTATGATAAGTTTTAAATAATCATAAATATGCCCCCTATTGTAAATGTTTGGAGCTCCATAAGAACCTTGTGCTTAATGGAAGAATTCATACACATGTACAACCTATATTTGTACAAAAGGGAATTCCCTTTTGACATAAATTTTTCGAAGACACTAGAATCTTTTAAGAGCTTATGAATATGAACCTATGTATTAGTTTCATTCTCCCATTCAAATCTTGTCTCATCCACCCAATATTCTTACCCTATGGACTTCACATATAACAATGCCTTTGTGGACTCATTCCTCTTAGATAGTGCATCTGAAACTACAATAGCGTTTCTTTTCTTATATTTGATTTCACCCATAGTTTTTTCTAATCCCTTATTCTATAATGCATATTTTGATATGTGTGATTGACTTGTAGTTATCATAACCATTAGTTAAGTCAATATCATTTTTATAGCTTCATATTAGTATTATGATCAGCCTAAGTTATCTCCACAGTGTATATATAGGAGGTAGTGATTAGTATTTGATCATCATATTACAAATTATGTTCTTATTGTAAGGCTGTGGAGGTTACCTCCTCACAGTGTCTAATTGTTTATTCATATATTTTTATCTACTATTAATAATAGCATGGTCTGTTATTGTGATTATAATTATTAGTTAATTAATTTCATTACAAGTGATATCATAGCTTTGATTTTATAAAAAGTGTGGTTGAAACCATAAATTTGAATAAATTCATATTTCTCGTAAAACATTACAAAAGTTTTGATCATTTTTAACTAAATTTGGAAAATCCTTCAAGGAGGCTATAGTAAAAACAATTAGGGGTTTATGACCATTTTTAATGAGTAATATAGTTTTAGGGTTTTGTTGACCATTTTTATTATAGGCCAAAATGGATCAACCCCCTATAGTCAAAATCTTGTATAGGGGATTTTCATAATGTCATAGGATATGATTGTAGTTCATTTAATGTCATTTCATATGCCATTATAGCTTTGCTCATAGTATAGCTTAGTATTTGTGTCATTTGGTGTCTTAGGGATCATTTTAGAGTGATATATACAGTGGCAGAGCTTCATGGTGTCTGAGCATTCAAGAGCATGGACTAGGTTGCATAAATCTTAAGAATCCATCAAAACCTTAAAGCATTGATTAAAGGATGAATTTGGTGAAGTTTAAGGACTAGACTATCATCAGGATGTCATGAAGAACTAGACTGGACAACTTGTGCATTTTATAAATATGCTAAAAAAGCCTCACATGAACATCAAACCATGCATGATCAATGTCCTTAGTGCCAAGATCATTCTGTGCAAGTTTCATATCTCAATGAGTCTTCTATCTCAAGATCTAAGCCTTCAAAGTTTAGTTGGCCGAATCTAAAGGGCCAAGCCATCTTGCACATCACATGAAAACACATTGGTCATCTTACTTGTGCATTTTATAATTGCACCTCAGAAAGCTTCATGATCCAAAAGCTTACAGTACCATAGATTTCTTCATGGCAGAAACATGATCTATAAATTTCAAGTCTACACAATCTTTCTAGCTCAAGTTATGGAGTTTCAAAATTAGACGTAAAAATTAGGACATTCATTCAAGCATCAAATTAAAGCCTCAATAAATAACCATTTAGGTTCAAATGATTAGTGATAAGTGCATGGATGTCATGCAAAACATGCAGGTCAACTCACTTAAACACTTTGTAAACACACTTAAAAAGTTCTCGAGACCAATGGATTAGGTGGGCATAATCCTTTTAGTATCAATAACATCTCCTAAAAATTAGGTGCATCCATGACTTTTTCACTTCCAGATCCAAGATTTCAAAGTTGGTCAAATAATGGGAAATATTCATGCAGATGTAAACTTTAAGCTATGGCAAAAACCATTAGGATCTTAAATTTGATAGTCACGTAGACATCAATGATGGTCAAATGAACATCAAATGATAGCCGTGTAGATTTCAAATTTAGAATATAATAAATAGCCATTTGTTTTCAAATACAAGTAAATCTAATGGTTGTCATTCATTCATACCAAGGAAGATTGATAGTGCAAGATGAGTCAAAATTTCAATGAGTTTGAGAGGCCAACACGTGGCATAAGCACATAAAGTAGGTAAACTAACAGTGGATCTTGAGTGTAAATGTGGGACTACCAAGTGGCACCAACATAAATAAAGGTGACAAGTCAAGGGTGGGATTGATGGATCTCACTTGATCGTACTAATCAAGATCAATGGTTCATATATGGGTAAAAATGAGTCAATAATATGAGTCATAGTCATTAACCAATGAAATTAAACATTGAGAAGCTAAGGGACTTCTTGAAGATCAAACACATGACCAAGATTGAACTAGGGCAAGATTTTTAAAGGGTGCATGTCATTATTGAAGCTTGATGAAATGCCATAAAGAAGACATAATGATGAAACCAAGATAATTAAGAACACAAAGGGGCCACCATTAAAGCTTGATATAGACCTCTGGCTTGAGGGTTTGTGTCATGCAGGGTTCATTTTATGGATATGATTTCCATTTTTAAAGAAATATCTATGCATATGGTGAAATCTTGGTTCCCACAAAGATAAAATGGGTCTATTTTGTACCTAATATAATCAAGAAAGGGGGCTACATAGTCTATTGGTTTACATCAACGTAATTACTATAGTAAAACCAATAGTCTGAGATTGGTTTTCATCTATAGTGGACTTATGAACATGGGGATGAGTTTGAGCATGATCCAATTTGAAAAAGAGCTAGAATTTTAAAGGATGTCATGAAGGTATACATGTAGACCCCAACAGTGTCATCTTCGAGACCAACTACATGAAAAAGACCTTTCTCTCCACTTTTACATGCCATGTGAACCAATGAAGAGTAGTAACACCAGGAAAAAGATCTAATAGATTGATATGATGGTTATAACTACATTAACTCCAAGACCCAGCTTAGAATAGCTCGGTCCCACACTTGTAACTGTTAAGAAGCATCAATGAGGGAATAGTGTAACTGTGTAACAACTTGAAGTAACCTGGATCAATCAAGAAGCTAGAATGAATATAAATGTAGAGGTAGTTATAACTATGGTTCAAAGGGAGTTGAGATCATTGATTCCTCTTTTAGTACCAAAATATCTCTCTCTAAAGGCCTTTTCTTCTATAAATATATCCTTTGAGATATTGTTAGGCATCCCTCAGGCTAATATCACTAGACTCTACCAAAAATTGTATTCTACACCTCTTGAAGTAATGAATAGAGTATTTTGTAGTTTTTTCTAATCTGTGCTTAGTGTTTTATATTTGTTTGATATGCAAAATTGGTTGTCATCTTCCCTTTGTAGATCCAAGTTCAACCTAAGTGCTAATAAACTTTTCTTATAGGTCATCTAATGTGTCTTAAGGTTGATGTCTTAGGAATATATTGTACAATTGACTATAAATTCTTCTAATCAAGCCTTACCCTCATTTCCCTCTAGCCTAATCCCATTAAATTAACCTCTAGTTGAACAATTATTTCTTGGAAACTATTGTAGACACTACATTAGTTTTATTCACTGTTTATTAGTGTGTTAATGATTTCAATCTTGAGAGTGGATCTTTAAACATTCGATGCATCATGTCCTTTAGAGTAGGTTAAATTCATGCATTCTCCAACTCTTTTCCTCATAATTTATTAGTTATCATATATAAGATCATTTCAAGATGCATTCAAGGAGCTATCCCTTAAATCTAAAGGCTCATTTCCAATATAGGTACACCTACATACTTGGAAGTGTTCCTATGATACCCAAATCTAGAAGAAGCTTGAACAACTTATTTTAGGGTGTAATATTTGGTGACAATAGTTTTGGCATGCCCAATAGGACCCATTCAGCCTAAAATTCCCTTGAAGTTTAGTATCCACAACCTAATCTACCCTTTAAAGAATGAATAGATTTTGCTAGGGAGGAAGAGGTTGAAGAAATTGAAGATCTTGAAGAAGAAGACATGGCTAGACCTCATGCTTTCCCTACCTTCAATACTGAATATCCAATTCAAATCCAAGTATATGATGCCATTCCTCCTAATGCCATAAAAGGTGTACCCACATTAAATGGTGAGAGTCATGTCACACCTAGTGAGCACATTAGAGATGTTTCTAACTTTTGAAGTTTCCACAATATTGTTCAAGAGAACATTACCATTAGACTCATTGCCATGTCCCTTAAAGGGAAGGCTCTTTATTGGTATAAGACTCTAGAATGTGGATGCATCACAACATGGGATGAGTTTGGAGTGTTGTTGACTTCTAGATTTGGAAATTAAAGTGACCACACCTCTCTCATACATCAACTCAACATTACAAAAAGGGGACCCAAAGAAATAATGCATGACTTCAACAAAAGGTTTCAGAAGACTTGGCATAGATTTACTCCCACCATGAGACCACCTCCTAGCTTTGTGTTCCCTACTTACTTGAAATCCATTAGGATTGAAATTATTGTCATGTTTCAATCTATGGGAGACTCCACTCTTCCTGAAGTGTATGATCTTACTATCAAAGCTAAGAATAGTATCATCCAAGCTAGAAAATTTCCTCCTAAGGTGTCTATGCCTCCTTCATCTCATACTTTTGGTAATACTCTAGATGTAGCCCAAGTTCCTAATTCCAATACCAAAACTACGGTTGCTCCTAGGTAGGCAAAAAATAATGTTGATTGGAAAACAAAGTTCCTAACCTTAGAAGATCAAAATAAGTGGTACAATATGAAACAAGGTGCCTATTAGAATCCTTAACCATATTATCAATAGTATGGTCAACAATATGGAAGAGGAAGAAGCCAATGGTAACCTAATCCTAATAGGCCTACTAATGTATATATTCCTAACTTAACCACCAATGCAAGGGAAATGGTACCAATTCATAATAATTTGGTGTAGGGATAAGATTGGTAGCAAGACCAGTCCATGGATGCCAATGAGGATAGATATAAAATCTAGTGTCTCAAAGAGGATTTACCTATGTCCTATCAAATGAAGATGAGGTGGTGATGCAAGTTGATGAGGATTGGTAACCTCAAGGAGAGATTTTCACTAATTTTCTAATTCAAGACACTTTTGTGATAAATCAAGGAGCCTTTGTCATATAAAATACAAGGGCCAAGAGGAAATATCTAGGAGGTGAAATTATAATGCCCACAGGCTCATCTAATCCTCTTGTAAGCCAATATGACATAGTTGTAAGTGTGACAATTCCAAAAACTTCTACATCTCCATCAAGTCAAAATATGGTAAGGTTTGCTCCTATTCCTCAAGTTCTCAATAATTATCAACCTAAAAGATTCCAAGAGAAAGTAGGTATGGATTCTCCAAACATTGTCTATTATTTTACTAATACTAAAACATCCATTTCTCTTTGGGATTTTCTTCATATGCCTGGTTAAAAAGAACTCCTACAAAATCAATTATCTGCCATCCCTGCTAGTGTCTCACCCTCAAATCAAAGTCATGGCCATGTTTCTCTTAAATAATTTCCTAGTACCATTAATTAACCATCCATTAGGGATGAGAAACCTCCACCATTTTACCTCACCCTTATTATTGATGACAAGATGGTACACAATTGCATAGTTGATAGTGGAGCTTCTAGTTCTGTCATGCCCAAAGTTGTAGCTAACAAGTTGGTTCTAAAATATGAGCCACATAGCAAAGAGGTCCTTCAATTAGATGTTACACCTACCAATACATTAAGATTGATAAAATTATTTAAGTTTTTCTTGCATGATTATCCTAGTTTTCCTTTCTTACAAGACATAGTTGTGGTTGATCTCCCAGCCCACTTTGCAATCTACTTATCAAGGTATTTCATAACCAAGATAGGTGGCTATCTCTCAATTGAATAGTATTTCTTGGCCTTTATAATATATTATGGGGCCAAGGTGACAATTAGGACATAACCCCTTGCAAGGTTCTATATTGAGCCTTACATTGAGACAAGTTCCAATCTGAATTATGAGGCCCATGAAAAAAGGACTCTATTGTAGATAATGACACTTCTTCCAAGATTGAGGTTATTTTAGATTTTTTTATTGATGAGTATGTTTCAAAATAAATTTAGCATGATCCCTATGCTTTTGTGGAGGAAACTTATTTATGATTGTATTGTATACATGAATAAGGAGTACCAACACCTTTACTTGCCAAGGAAGAGGCTGAAGATGATGAGCTGTGGAAGATGTTTTTTGATGGTTCAAGAAGTAAAGTTGGTGTAGGGGATTGTGTTATGTTGGTCTCCCCATATAAATAATAGTATTATGCTTCATATATATTTCATTTTATTTTTAATTGTAACATGGTTGAGTATGAAGGTTTAATTCATGACCTTAAATGGGCAAGGAGAAAAGGAATCAAGAATTTGGAAGTATATGGAGATAGTGAATTGGTTGTGCATCAGGTGAGGAATGTGGTTTCTTCTAATAACCCTTTTCTTAACTCATACAATCATAGGGTATGGTATTTTATTTAATACTTTAATGCATTCAATATTCAATTAGTCCCAAGGGAGTAGAATAGTCATGTTGATAGACTAGTTGCCATAGGAGCTTAATTTGATACTCCAACTACCATAAAAGAGGAGGAAAAAAAGTCTCATATTAAGATCATTATCAGACCTTATTTACATGATAATGAAGAGTCTTAGAAAGTGTTTGGAAATGACAAACACATTGCATGCTTCTTGTAAAATGAGGCTACATTTTATTCAAGGAATCAAAGGAGGCTCCAAGAATAATTGGGTGATCAGATTGTGAAACTAAGAACCAATAAGATACCGAAGGGTTTGGTGACCTTAGAAATTATCTTCAAGAATAATTATCAAAATAATAAGGAGAAACTGAGTGTGTCTACAAAAGAGGATAATTATGAAAGAGTATTGATATTCAAGGACAAACTCCTCAAACTAGGCAAGGTATGTTCTACATTAGAGAAGCAAACATTCATTGAGTTATGCAGAGAATTTCATGATATCTTTGCTTGGGAATATAAGGACCTCAATGGATTTGATCCTATCCTAGCACATCATACCATTGAGTTGGAACCTAGAGTTAAATAGGTTAGACAAAAGAAACAACCCATCAACCCCAAGGTTGAGCAACTCATGAGGTTAGAGCTTACCAAATTCCTTAAATCTAAGATAATCTTTCCCATCAAGCATTCAACATGGGTATCTAACCTTGTGCCTATTATAAATAAGAATGCAAAGATAATTTTTTTTTTAAACTTTAGATATCATAATAGAATGTCACTCAAAGATCACTATCCTCTACCCTCAATGGAGCAGATTTTGCGAATAGTTTTAGGTTCTCAATGTTTCTTTCTTTTAGATGGATGTTCAGGCTATAATTAGATTTTAGTCAGTGAGGATGATTAGTTTAATACATCATTCACTACTAAATGGGGGACTTTTTCTTATAGTAAGATGCCCTTTGATATGTCTAATGTTGATGCCACATTTCAAAGAGCAATGGACATGGCCTTCAAAGGTTTGATCAATTATATGCTATTGGTTTATCTAGATGATATAGCAGTGTTTTCTAAAGATGCTAATGAACACATGCAACACTTGAGACAATTTTTTGAAATATGTAGGTAATATGAATTATCTCTTAATCCAAAAAAGTGCATCTTTGTTGTTCATGAAGGTAAGCTCTTAGGACATGTCATTTCCAAGGATGTTTTGATTATATATCTTCAAAGAATAGAGGCTATTCTAGGATATCATTACCCTTACATAAGAAAGGTCTTAAAATTTTCTTAGGAAAGATAAATTTTTTAAGGAGGTTCATACCTGATTTTGCATCTTTGGCAAAACCTATCAAAGCTATGCTCAAGAAGAACCAAGTATTTTCTTGGACCAAAGAGGGTAAGAGAAATTTTGAAGCCATAAATAAAGTAATTATAGAAGATCCTACTCTTATGAATCTTTATTTTACTAAAGACTTCATGTTGTATTCATTTGCTAACCTTGATACTATCTAAGCCATGCTAATGCAAAGGAATGATGAGGGTTTGGAGTAGTCAAATGCATTCTTTAGTCAAGGTTTAGAAGATTATGAATTCAAGTACACATTTATGGAGAAATAAGTCCTTGTTGTAAGGGGACTAAATAAGTTTAGACATATGGTTTCAAATAATAGGATTCATGTTATGGTTTCTCATCCTAGTATCAAAGAGTTTCTCTTGAATAAAGATCTTAATGAAAAGAGGGTAGGGTAGATCACTAAAGTAATGGAATATGATGTTGATATCAAGCTGAGAAAATTAATAAGGGGTAAAGGCCTTTATGAACATCTAGCTTTATATCTTCATGAGTCAAAAGAAGAGGTTATAGTCAATAATGATTGTTCCCAATCAATTGGTTCATTACCTCCATAAAATTAGACATAGGATGTGATCAGATTTCTTCAAAATGATGAGTATCTTAATAATATGAGTAGATCACAAAGGAGATATTTTATATTTTAATATATTCCCTTTTTTTTGTGGATGGTGTGCTTTTTAAGAGGGACATCGATAGTGTGCTATTGAGATGTATTGATAATGATCAGTTTGGAGTGTTTCTTGAGAAGTTTCATGATGGGATAGTAGGAGGTCATTTCTCTCCAAGAACCACATCTACCAAGATCATGAGGGTAAGCTATTATTGGCCTAGCCTCTTCAAGGATTGTCATGCTCAGGTGAGAAGGTGTGGACAATGTGCTTTCTTTATAGGAAAATAGAATCTTGTAACTCTTCTTTTGAAGCCTATCCAAGTAAACCAACCTTTCACATAATGGGGCCTTGATTTTATTGGTATGATAAACCCCCCATCAAGTGTTGGTCATAAATGCATACTCACATCAACTAACTATTTTACAAGATGGGTTGAGGTAGTAGCATTGAAGGAAGCTAAGTATAATGTTATCTTGTAGTTCTATGAGAGCATCATAACAAGGTTTTGCACTCCTACTATTATTTTTTATAATTATCTTACTTTTATGGGTGCTAAGACAACTGATTGGGCAAATAGAAATGGCATATTCTTGAGCACTTTATCCAACTATTACCCTTGAGGTAATGGGTTGGCTAAATCTACTAACAAGAATCTGATCAGAATCATCAAGAGAACCTTAGAGCATAACCAAAGATCTTGGCACACCAAACTGAAGACAACCTTATGGCTCAATAGGATAACTCCCAAGAGGTCAATAAGGAATTCTTCTTTTGTGCTTATCTATGGAAGGGAATCTAGGCTATTTATCTCTCAAGAGATGTCTACCTTAGAGTTAGCACATCAACTAGAGTTACTTGAGAACACTCCAATGGAGGTGAGATTAAAAAAATAATGGAGTTGCAAGAGACTAAAGATAAAGCTCATCAAGCTATGGAGAATCACCAAGTACTAATGAAGAGGTCTTTTGATAAGAAGGCAACTCCAAGATCATTTCAAAAAGGTAACATAGTATTGAAATAGGATGAAATAGATCAAAACTAGGGAGACATACCAATTTTTATACCCTATGTCATCATCAAGTGTAAGTAAAGTAACTATTTTCAGTTAACAAGGATGAATGGAGAAGAAACTCCTATCCCTATGAATGGGATACACTTGAAACCCTGTTATTGATAATTGAGGACCAGTTTTGTAAATATTAGATTAGGTGTGTGTTTCCTTTCTTGTTGTGTTGTGTTCCAATAAGTGCTCATAAACACATGTCTATTTCTTGCTTTATGTTTTCTTCCTATTATTTCATGTTGTTTGGTGTGTCTATAAGGTAGATTATGTGTCAAACCTGCATAATTATGACTCCATAACCCAATGGATAGGATTAGGCAATTGGTCATGGAATAGCAAGCATACCACCCTTAGGAAATCACCAAGAATGTTGACAATTTTTATCACAGGCCAAAATGGGTCAACCCCCTATAGTTAGAATCTAGTAAAGGGGATTTTTATAATGTCATAGGGTATTATTGTACTTAATTTAATGTCATTTCATATGCCATTCTAGATTTAGTATCAAAAACATCTCCTAAAAATTTGGTGCCTCCATGACATTTTTGCTTCCAAATCTAAGCTTTTAAAGTTGTTAAAATAATGGGAGACATTCACACAAATGTCAAATTTAAGATATGGAAAAAAACTATTAGGGTATTAAATTTGATGGTCACATAAGTATCAATAATAGTCACATCAAATGATGATCACACAGATGTCAAATTTAGACCACAGTAAATAGCCATTTATTTTCAAATGCAAGCAGATCCAATGGTTGGCATTAATTCATATCAAATAAGATTGATGGTTTGAGATGAGTCAAAATTTCAAGGAGCTCAAGAGGCCACCACTTGGAATAAGTGTGTAAAATAGGTAGTCTAATAGTGGAACTTGAGTGTAAATGTGGGACTGCCAATTGGTACTAGCTTGGATAGAGTTAGTAAGTCAAGGGCAAGATATATGGCTCTCACTCAATCATATTGATCAAGATCAATGGTGTATGGATGGGTCAAAATGAGTCAATAATCCAAGTCATAGTTGATGACCAATGCAATTAAAGGTAGAGAAGCTAAGGGGCTTCCTAGAAATTGAACACATGACTAAGGTCGAACTAGGGCAAGCTTTTCAAAGGGCACATACCACCATTGAAGCTTGATCAAATGCCATGAAAAATACACAATGATGTATTTAAGGTGATCAAGAACATAAAGGGACCACTATTAAATCTTAATATGGACCTCTAGATAAAGGGTTTATGTCATGCAAGGTTTATTCTATGACTACATTCACTATTTTTAAAAGAAATATCCATGCATATGGTGAACTCTTAACTCCCACAAAGATAGAATGGGTCTATTTTGGACTTGATATAATCAAGAAAGGGGGATATATAGTCTATAGGTCTGCATCAACATAATGACTATAAGAGAACCAATAGTCTGAGATTGTTTATCTATCTATAGCGGACCTATGAACACGGGGATGAGTTTGAGCATGATCCAGTTTGACCAAAAGCTATCATTTCAAAGGATGTGATGAAGGTATACAACCCCAATGGTTTCATCTCAAGGACCAATTGCATGAAAAGGACCTTTCTCTCCACTTTTGCATGCCATAATAAATTAGTAAAGAGCAGTTAGCACCAAGACAAAGCTCTAACAAATTTATTTGATGGTTGTAACAACATTTATGTTAAGACCTAGCTCATAACATCTTGATCAAACTGTTTTAACCATAAAGGGGTATCAATAAGGTAATAGTGTAACTATGCAACCACCTTAAGTAACCTAGATCAATCAAAAAGCTCTAATGAGCATAAATGCATAGGCATTTGTAACTATGGTTTAAAGGGAGTTGAACTCATTGATTCCTATTTTAACACCAAGATCTCTCTCTCGAAAGGCCTTTTCTTCTATAAATATAGCCTTTGAGCTACTTTTAGACATCACTTAGGTTGGTATGACTAGACTCTACCATAAATTATATTCTACACCTCTTGGAGTAATGAATAGAGCATTTTACAGTTATTTGTTAATATGTACTTAGTGTTTTTTATTTTTTTGATATTCAAAAGTGGTTGTCATCTTCCCTTTGTAGGTCCAAGTTCAACCTAAGTGATAATAAACTTTTCTTGCAGGTCATCTAGTGTGTTTTAAGGTCGATGTCTCAGGTATAGAGTGGATAGTTAATTGTGAGTTCTTCCAATAAAGCCTTACCCTCATTTCCCTCCAGCCTAAGCCCATCAAATTGACCTCTAGGTGAAGCATTATTACTTGGAAACCATTTTAGACACTCCATTAGTTATATTCATAGTCTCTTAGTGTGCTAATGATTTCAATCTTGAGAGTGGATCTTTAAACATTTAGTGCATCACCTCCTTTAGAGCAGGTTCAATTCATGAATTCTCTAACTCTTTTTCCCATAAGTAATCAATTGGCATATATAAGAGCATTTCAAGAAGAATTCAGGGAGCTAGCCCTTAAACCTAGAGGCTCATTTCCAATATAGGTACACCCACATACCTATAAGTGCTCCAATGTTTCCCAAATCTGGAAGAAGCTTGATCAAGGGTGCAAGATTTGGTGACAACAGATTTTTCATAGATTTGTTCTATAGGCCACATTTTTAGATTTGTTTATGATTTATTTACATTTTTGGAAAGCATATAAAAATATAATGTGGATATATTATTTCAAGTTTTGGTTTTGGAGGTAAATAAAGTCCAAATTTGTTGGTTAAATTTAGGTCAAGGAGAAAATCAAATTTTACACTGTCAAGCCTCAACATGATGGGGATACAGACTAGAGGCTAGGTAAATAATCCATTTACACTAAGGAAAAATCCTAAAAAAGATGAGATATAGTTAGTGTTAGGTTGTGGAGCTAAAAGCTTCACTGATGCAGACATGGAATGGAGGTTGCTGAAGTGTCACAGTAATCGACATCGATTAGGCCGACCAACGTCAGTCAGAGGTGGACAGGAAGCTATCGACGTTGGTTATAGATCAGCTGACGTTGATCATCTATGGATAAATAGGGACCGATGTCGTTCACCTGTGTGCGTACATGAGTTTGCATGCGGTTCCAAAATTAGACTTGGTCTATTCTTGGAAGGTCTGAATGTTTGCATGTAAAGACTAATTTAAGTCTTGAAGCTGTATGTCTAATTATTATTTATATGGGAGCTATTTAATAGACCCATGGGCTATATTGTAAGGTTGTATAATTGGAAGGCTTATGTAGAAATAGAAGGGTTCTATCCAAGGGAGAATCATAAGGAATTGGTGAGGCAAAGACAAGGGTTCTTTTGGGTGTGTATGATCTCAGTCGGCAGGTGTGCAAGGCCAGGTTGATCTACGGTATAGCATGATCAGGTGAGATCTACATGGTAAGTAAGATCAGTTGATTTGCAGGTGTGTGTGTGTGTGTGCGAGGTCTAGGTTTGCAAGTGTGCAGAACTAGGTTGATCTGTAGGTGGCAGCAGAATCAAGGTGATTAGCAACACAACAAGGAGCAAGATCACAGGGATCTACTTGGAGTATGGTGTGTACTCAGACCTTAAGTACGTGGAGTACTTGATTGGATTGGTAGTGATTGTCACTTACTGTTGGTATTGGCAGTAGTGATACTGACTGGTTGGAGGTGAACACTAACTCTGTGTTTGAGTTGTGTGTTGTGACCATAATTGATGAGAGTGAACTCTTGAAGGTGAATTATTGTACACTTGGTGTGGGAAGCCTGAAAGGTGTGGAAGAGTGTGGCATCTCTTCATTTTAATTCTCTTTTGGAAGAGTATTAATACAATTGGGTATTGTCTATCATATTCTGTGTTATTTCTTATTTCTAGTTACTTGTGCATTCTGGTTAAATTTTGTGTTTAGTTGCTTATACAAAGGTAATCATGTGTGCTCTTCTGAGAGATGGTAGATCCTAAAAATTAGTATCAGAGCTTGGTTGGAGGATCTCCATGTGATACCAATTTGACAACTGGTATTAGAGTAGGGTTCATCTGAGCTTGGTTTAAAGCTTGGTTCACTAACACCTTGGTTTCAGAGTGTGTTAAGTGGTTTTTTGATTATAGATCACTCATAGGGGTTTTTGTTGGAGTGGGAGTATAGCAATGGTAGAAGAAAGTAAGCTGAGAATGAAAGAGAATAGCAAGAATAATCAATTACATAGTTATGGAAAAAAAGGGCAGGTAAAAGATTGTTGGTTGGTAAGAGATCAGCATGAAGGAATTGAAGATGTAGATGTTACAGGTATTGATGCATGGCTTGCTCTTGCATGTTCCTTGGATAAAGTGGAATTTTTTTTTTTAGATTCTATTGCCACTTTCCATGCAACCCCAGATTGGGTTGGTGAGCCTTGTCAACTTGTTGGCAAAGGTGAAGTGCAGTTGAAATTGCAGACATGCAACATATGGGTGTTGAATGGTGTCATGCAGGTCCCAGTCCTGAAGAGGAGTCTAATTTCAAGAAAGTTGGGTGATGAGAGATGCATAGTAACTCTCACAGTGGATGCACTTAAATTAGTAGGTGGTAAAAAAGTAGGTACTCATTATCTATCTACTTATATTACTGATTCTCCTTCTATTGCAAAGACGTGGCTTTGTAGGCTTGGTCACATGAGTAAGAAGGAGATGCATGTTCTTAAGAGGATGTCATATGTGTTTGACAAACTTAAGAACTAGAAAGCCTTGGTTTTCTTGGAGGAGATGACAGATAGAGATTAGCGCAAGGGGCTAGATGATTCTGAGCTAAGCAAGGTTGGTTTGGACAAGATTTTTGATCCAAAGGGTGCTCACGGGGAAAATTCATCTCTCACAGGAAAACACAGAGACCGACATCGGTCAAAAAACTGACGTCGGCATTTAGGCAGGAACCAACATCGATCAGGTGCAGACTGAGGTCAATGATGTCAGACACAGGTAGATGCCAGCATCGGTCAGGGAATCGATGTCGGTAGTCAGATCAGTCATAGGGAACCAATGTCAGTTGGGTGCAGACTGGGACGTGACCGATGACGGTCACTAGAATAGATTTTAGGCAGATAGCAAGCTGTCAAGGAGTCTCAAACACCCATGTGGAGGACTGAAAGGGTAAGTAAGCCTCAAATTCATTATTCCTCTTCTTTACACTACTTGTTACTCACTGATGGTCAAGGACCAGGAAGTTTTTAAAGAAGCAGAGTAGGTAGCATCCAGGAAATAGTGGGAGCATGGCATGACTCAGGAATTTGATTCCTTGGAGAACTAAATGATAGTTTTGGTAGGGTTTCCAGCTGGGATGAAAGCACTAAGATGAATGGATAGGTGAGACGGAAGGCCAGGTCATATGGTCTTGAGGAAGCTCCAGGACAGTGGTACAAGTTTGACAGGTGTATGACAAAGCATGGCTTTAGTCAATATCATTGTAACCATTGTGTTTACTTTACCAGGTTGGGTGATGATTGCAACATCATCTTGTTACTATATGTTGTGTGTTTGCTTGTTGCAGGGTCACACATGTAGGGTTTTTCTGAGGTATAGGTAAAGGTAGCTTAGATGTGTGTCAAGAAGGATTTAGGAGAGGAAATCCTTGGCATGAGTATTCTTAGAGACAGGGTGTTGTCTCAAGATGATTGTGTGAGTAAGGTTGTGGCATGGTTCGAGATACAAGATGTAGAACTAGTATGCACACCTATGGATGGATAGTTCACAGAACTGTGTTCCCAATCACATGATGAGGTTAAGTGCAAGTGTACTGGACCTAAGGTTACCCACGCAGTGGGAGCTGTCAGCATGTTTGGAGCCAATCTAGGAAAGAAGCACTGAAGGGTAGTTTAGTGGATTCTCAGGTATTTGAGAGGGACCAGCAGTAGGTGCACATGCTATGCAGGGTCAAGTTATTTTTTACAGGGTTTGTAGATGCAGATACGACAGGTTACTTGGATGACAGGAGTATCACCACAGGACATGTGTTCACTGTTGGTGGATCAGCGGTTAGCTGGCTTTTAGAGATGCAGATGGTTGTTGCAGTCATAGTGACTAGTAAGGATGAGAACCCTACAGGTATGTTAACTCAGCTAGGAATAAAGGAGGAGTTGAATCTTCATTCAACTTCTATTGGTCTTCAAGACTGAACTTGAAGATGGATACAAGCCAGGAAACAAAATTAGAGGATATACTGTTACAGGTATAGATGTAGCTATTTATCTCCAAGTGGGAGATTGTTAGTTTGTGGAGCTAAAAGATTCATTGATGCAGACATGGAATGGAGGTTGCTGAAGTGTCACGGTAACCGACATTGGTTAGGCCGATCGACGTCAGTCAGAGGTGGACAGGAAGCTACCAACATTAGTTACAGATCAACCGATGTTAGTCATCTGTGGATAGACAGGGTCTGATGTCGGTCACCTATGTGCATGCATGAGTTTGCATGCGGTTCCAAAATTAGACTTGGTCTATTCTTGGAAGGTCCAAGTGTTTGCATGTAAAGACTAATTTAAGTCTTGAAGCTGTATGTCTAATTATTGTTTGTATGGAAGTTATTTAATAGACCCATGGGCTGTATTATAAGTTTGTAAAACTGGAAGGCTTCTGTAGAAATAGAAGGGTTCTATCCAAGGGAGAATCATAAGGACTTAGTGAGGCAAGGACAAGGGTTCTTTCGTGTGTGTATGATCTCGATCGGTAGGTGTGCAAGGCCAGGTTGATCTACGATATAGCATGATCAGGTGAGATCTACATGGTAAGTAAGATTAGTTGATTTGTAGGTGTGTGTGTGAGGTCTAGGTTTGCAGGTGTGTAGAACCAGGTTGATCTACAGGTGGCAGCAGGATCAAGGTGATCAACAACACAAGGAGCAAGATCACAGGGATCTACTTGGAGTGCGGTGTGTACTCGGACCTTGAGTACATGGAGTACTCGGTTAGACTGGTAGTGATTGTCACTTACTAGTGGTACTGGCAGTAGTGATACTGACTAGTTGGAGGTGAACACCAACTCTGTGTTTGAGTTGTGTGTTGTGACCATAATTGATGAGAGTGAACTCTTGAAGGTGAATTATTGTACACTTGGTGTGGGAAGCCTGAAAGGTGTGGAAGAGTGTGGCATCTCTTCATTGTAATTCTTTTTTGGAAGAGTATTAATACAATTGGGTATTGTCTCTCATATTCTGTGTTATTTCTTATTTCTAGTTACTTGTGCATTCTGGTTAAATTCTGTGTTTAGTTGCTTATACAAAGGTAATCATGTGTGCTCTTCTGCGAGCTGGTAGATCCTGACAGTTAGAATTCATATTAGATGGCACTTCTAATTTATGGCATCTTCCTTGCTAGATGATAAAGTGCATAATCTATGTGCATATAAAGTTTGAAATGGAAAATGTGTGAAATGAATTGGAAGGAAATGCGGTTGGCATCACTACACAAATAGATACTCTCACATATTTTTTCAATGGTTTTTTAGTCTCATAGATACTCAAAGCAGATCTAAGCAACAACCTAATTCTAATACAAACATTGCACAACCTCAACCCATGGTTAGCTCTAATTATGAGATGTATAAGTTGCTACCAAATGTGGACATACATAATTTTATGGAATAGATACACTCAATTATATCAACCAAATGGAGAAATTTTTTTATCTACATCAGATCCCAAATTTGTAGAAGGTTACCATGGCATATTTAAATCTAGAAACAAAATAATTCATTTGGTATCAATGCTTGTGTGCTCAAAATAAAAATAAGGCTCTTAATGTTACCTAGATAGTTTTTATGGAGGCGCTGTAAATGCATTATAACATTAGTGTGAGCAAAAATTACTTTATCCAATTGAAAATTTTATGGAAACTAAGCTTGGTCAAGGATTATATTCATCAAATTCAAAATATATCTTTGTGTGTGGATACGATTATGTATGACAACATGAATGACCTATCTATTGGTAGTCTTAAGGACCACATTAAATATGAGGTGCACATATTTAATCTTCTTAATGTTTATGATTCTATTATCATGGAATGCAAGGCAAAGGAAAAAGTATTTTCCAATAAGAGGAAAGCATTCACTAACATCAGAGATTATAGCATCTTGATACCATGTTTCCCTCAACCTACCCAATTAATGACAAAAAAGGAATGAAAAATGTCAAAAGTGATAGAAAATATGGTCGAGGACATAAATGAGTGGAACAATTATTTTTTTAATTTGAAGCTACTAATGAAGAAGAAGATGATGAGGAGATAGAATGGAAGGTTGATGATGAGCCAAGATATGAATCATAAGAAACCCAACTTATTATTTCTTTCCATGCACTTTAAGGCATTATCACTCCAAAAACCCTTAAGGTAAGGGATTTTATGAAAAATAGAACCTGATAGTATTGATTGACTCGGGTAGTACTCATAACTTCATCAACAATAAATTGGCTATGCACTTAAACAATTTTGTCTATCCAACTCTTTAGTTTCATGTCATGTTTTTAGATGGTGGCATAGTTAATTATTCTAAGAAATTCCATAGTTTTAAATTCACCATGGGGGAATATGTACTAGATAGCCTAATGTTTTTCATTCATATGGGTAGAGCAGACATTGTGTTGGGAGTTGAATGGATAACTACCTTTGGAACTTTTGAGATGAGTTTCCAAGAGGTATTAATGCATTTCCATTCTAAGGGAATGATATTTAAACTATGTGGGTCATTTACAAAGTCCCCACAATTGGTGAGTTCTTATCAATTGTAGAAGATTCTAAAAAATAAAGTAAACGGGTTTGTGGCTCAACTATTTTTAATAGAGGCACAACCATTAAAGGGGACTACACCTTTATATTTACAATATATTATGGATGATCATTCAATAGTTTATGGTGATATACCAAAAGTACTTTCTCCAAAAATGGATCATATGATCATGCCATTCAACTAATCTTAAGGTTTCAACCACCCAGCATTATGCTTACAGGTACCCATAAGTATAAAAGAGTGAGATTGAGAATATTGTCCAATAGATGTTGGAATTAGGTATTATCTATCATATTCAGAGTGCTTATTCTTATATTGTGTTGGTGGTGCTTAAAAAGGATTACACTTGGTGCATATTTCCTAACTACAAGTAACTAAACAAGTACACCATCAAAATAATTTATTTATTCCTATAATTTATGATTTTATAGATGAATTAAATGGTGTTATTTATTTTACAAATCTCAATCTTTGGTCTAGGTATCATCAAATCAAAATTAGAAATGAGTATATTCATAAGACATCTTTCCTAATGCAAGAGAGCTATTATGAATTTATGGTGATGCCTTTTAGCCTCACTAATGCACCGTATACATTTTAGAGTTTAATGAACTCTATTTTTGGAACATTTCCATGGAATTTTTTCTTAGTGTTATTTAATGATATTTTAATATACAAGTCATGGGAGGAACACTTTTATTATGTGAATCAAGTTTTGGATATTCTTACATGACACTAACTTTATGTCAAGCCTTCCAAATGCATATTTGGAATCAAGGATGTCAATTATATAGGCCACATTTTTTCATATGGAGGATTAAAGGTGGATCAATATAAGATCAAGGTTATGGAAAAATGGAAGTTCCTAAAACCCTCAAAAACATTTGAGGATTATTAGGGCTCATAGGTTATTAAAATTATTTTGTAAAAAAATATGGTAACATAGCAACAACACTCACAACCTTATTGAAAAAATGACTCCTTCCATTTGAATTAGGTAGTTACCTAGTCATTTGAGAATCTTAAGGAGACCATGTGCACCACAATATTTTTAGCTACTTCAAATTTCCCCAAAACATTGATTATAGAATGTGATGATTCAAGGTATGGAATGAAAATTGTATTCATGCAAGAAAGATGACCCATTAAATTTGAGAGTCACCAAATAAAATATAGTAATTTGATAAAGCCTACTCATGATAAGTAGATGATGGCCATATTTCATGCAATAAAACAATGATGACAATATAATAGGTGAAAAAACTTTAAAGTGAAGATAAATCATGATAGTTGGAAACACTTCTTGGAATAGGTCATGTCATCAAAAGAACAAAAAAATGTGTCACTAAGATCTTAGGATATGACTTTAAGATTTTATACAAGAAAGGAAAGGATAATCTTGCAGTTAGTGCACTATTTAGGAAGGATGGGTCCATAGAGACAATGTTATGTATCATATCCATATTATAGGCCAAATATGTGGATAAAGTAAGATCATAGTGGGAGAATTATGTTGTTATGAATTTTAAATAAATTTGAGTGGAAACGGGTTTCTCTCTGGTACAAGGATAGGTTGTACCTCTGTAAGAATTCAACCATTAAGTATAATATGCTTACTAAACTTCATGTTTCTTCAATAAGTGATGATATTTTTGAAAACATATCAAAGAGCGAATAAATATTTATTTTTGAAAGCACTAAAAAGGTAAATCTAAAAAATTGTGGTGGAATGTACGGTGTGTTATAAAAATAAAAGGGAAACAATCAAAACCCTAGGTTTATTGAAACCTCTATCAATTCTTAACCAAAGGTGGGAGGAGCTTTCCATGGATTTGATCATAGGGACACCAAAATCTAAAGGAAAAAATGTCATCATGGTTGTTGTGGATATAATCACCAAATATTCCCATTATTTTACATTATCACATCCATTGTTTTAAAGTATAGTATGCTAAAATTCATTACAAAGCATGAAGTTAATGATATGGTCTTTCTTTTGGACAAAGACAAATCTTTGGGGCTTAACAATTTTCCTATTGCTTTTTATCAAAAATACTGAGAAATTATAAAGTAAGATCTAGTTTAAGTTATGGATGGATTCTTTAGGTCGGGTAAAATATTAAGAAAATTTGATAATACTTTCATAGACCTTATTCCAAAGAATACTGGTGTTAGTGTTTTTAAATATTTCCATCTAATCAATCTTTGCAGTTCTATTTACAAGATCTTCACTAAAATAATTTCCCTTTGTCTTCATCCTTTTAGGGATAAGGTTATAGCTACTAATCAAGGAGGTTTTATTCCTGAAAGACAAATACAATATGGGGTAATTATTGTTCATGAGATGATCCATTCTATGGTTAATAGTGAATAGGTGGTATGATTTTCAAGTTAGATATGTATAAGGCCTATTATAGGGTTGATTGGGGATTCTTGGATATGTATCTGGAAAAATATGGTTTCCATAAGCATTTCATATTGCTTATATCTAGTTATGTTTCTTTATCTATGTTCTATGTTTTGGTGAATGGTTCACCTGTTGGATATTTTGGTAGCAAGCATGGTATTAGGCAGGGAGATCCCCTATCTCCATTTTTGTTTATTTTTATGGTGGACTTTCTAAGTAAGAACTTGTTACATTCTTTGAGCCTTGGAGATCTCAAAGGATTTAAATCAACTTAGGGTGTATCGCCTACTCTTCTACAATAGCTTTTGGATGACTCTATTACTTTGGGTATTGCATATGTTAGAAAAGCTAAACATATAAAGAAAATTATGGCTTTCTATAAGTAAGTTTTAATTAAAAAATTTAACTTTGAGAAAATCTCTATATTCTTTATGAATACTCCTTTACCAAGACAACATAAGATAGCTCGTATCTTAGGTTGCCAAATCCAAGAGTTACCTTCTATGTATTTGGGAATGCCCCCTTTTGTAGGTAAGATGAATTTAAATATTTGGAATCCTATTCTAGAAAGATTTCAAAATAAGTTATCTAGGTGGAAAGGTTCAACATTATCTCAAGCAAGAAAGTTGATGTTAATTAAAAGAGTGTTGCAAAGTCTCCTAGTTTACCTAATGTCTTTGTATAAAATACCAAGTGTTATTCAGGACAAAATGAATAAGATCCACAAATGATTCCTATGGATAGATGCTAAAGAAAAACAAAAGTTTCCCTTGTTTGATTGGGAGAGGGCCATCCTTCCTAAAAACAATGGAGGGTTTGACATTAAAAATATGAAATGGATGAATAAGGTTCTCATTATCAAACTTTGATGGAGATTTTTCAATGAGTCCAATCCTTGGATTTTTATGTTCAGGGCTAAAGATATGCAAAATAGACCCTCAATAGACCTTTTAAATGAAGAATTTTTGGTAAATGGATCTTCTATTTGAAATTTATTTAACAAAGGTAATGAAATTATTAAAAGGGTTTGTAGATGGAAGCTTGGTAATGGTCTCAAAATCAAATTTTCAAAAGACCCATGGATCCTAGATTTTCCTTTAGGTGATATTGGGCCTTGGAAATAACTTAAGGATCATATGCAATGTCAATATGTATTAACGGTTGTAGACTACTTTCAGCTTCAGAATGGTAGAAGAAATTGGAAATAATAGCAGAGGGAAGAAGTTGGTGATATAGTGAATAAGATTATCTTTTAAATATTTTTCTACATAGTATACATATTCTTGATTTGAATAAAGAAGACATTCTTAGTTGGTCAAATTCATCTAAAGGCCAATATGAAGTCAAAGTTGGGTACATAAATAAAATTCCTCGAGATCAATAGCTATTTCCATGGTAAAACATTTGGGATAAACATCTAATTCTTAAATTCAATATTTTTCTTTGGCTATGTATGCAAAACAAGATTATTTCTCTAGATAATTTGGCTAAAAGAGGATTGACCCTTGTCAATATATGCTCTCTTTACTGAGGTGGATAGTGATTTTGTGTTACATCTTCTTCAATGTCCTTTTGTTTTCAAATTTTGTGGATATATTTTAGAAAAGTTTCAAATAAATTGGTATCATCCTACCATCCTGGTTGATTCTTGGAATGGTTGGATTCCCCCTTTCATAAATCAAGATATTAAGAGGTTATCGATGTTCTATTTTCCTCATATACTATGGTGAATTTTGAAGGAAAAAAAAATAGGATTTTAAAAAATTATAAAAATCCTAGTAATAGGGTGGCAAATAAGATTTCTAGCTTCATTACTAAAACATTTAAAACCATTAAAGACGACAAGAAATAAAACATCTCAATGCATGAATAATCTATCTCCAAGAATTGGTCTTTATCTATGGAAAATAGATAACTTTAGGATAATAAGATGGATATCAGGAGTAAAGTGAGATGGAAGGTTCCAATGAACGGTTAGATTAAGCTGATTTTTTATGGGGCTTCTAAAAGAAACCCAAGTATATCTAGAGGAGGAGGTGTTCGACGTAACGAAAAAGGTCTCCTAGTGGGGGATTATGAGGGGAACATGGGTGTTCAAACAAATAATTTAGCTGAAGCCTTATCACCACTTTTGGGAGTGAAGCTAACTAAAGACTTTGGCATTACTAAGCATGTGGTTGAGGGAGATTCTCTAAATATTATTAACTACCTTAGAAAATCTAAAAAAACTAGTCGATCTATTGATAGCCTTATTGAAGAAATCCTTTTCTTTACCCAATCCTTTCAAAAAGTTTATTTTCAACATGTGTTTCAAGAAAGAAATCAATTAACAGAATGATTTGCTAATAGAGGTATTATAGTGCATGTTTTTAGAGTGTCGAATAATGAAAACTTCCCTAATAATGTTAGTAGTATCATTACCAAAGAGGTAGTTGTGTCTCATTCTTAATGTTTTATTGCATGTGTTTGGGTACTCATTGCATGTTAATAATGATAAATATCAAGCTAAAATCATAATGAAATAACCATGTCATTATACATGTGAGAATAATTATATGCTATGGAGGAGATTCTTTGTGATTAAGAAACTTTTCTATTTTGTACAACACAAATTAAAAATATTTTCCTCTGCATTTTCATTACTTTGAGCATTCTATTTGGGAATCACAATATGGTTGAAGGCCTAAATAAGGTTGAGCAGCTATCAGTAGAAAGGATAAAGAAGGATGATAGGGTTTAGGATATTCTATGCATAGGAGGTCTTACCAACTTTATAGAAAGGATAGATGGTTTTGACAAAATTCTATAAATAAATTTTGTAGAGCAATGATAGGACCGTGTTTTGAATATTAAAGAAAATCTCACTAGAAATTACTAAAGGCCTTATTGCCTAGGTGACTAGGTTGAAAGTGGAGGACACTAGATTGAGCACATAGATTGAAAAGATAATAAGATTGTATTACACAACACACATTATCTCAATTATACATAAAGGCCTATTAAATAGGCAAAGAAAAAAACCACTCAAGAATTATGGAAAGGGTGGGTGAAATAACCTACATTGGCTAGCATGAAATAGCTAAGCCTAATAAAATAAATTAACCTCTTAACCCAAGTGGTTAAGGCAACTAACCATTTCCTTAGTCAATAACCCAAGGTAAATACATAATTATGCTAACACCCTCCCTTAATGATAAAACTAGAAACAAGACCAAGTTTATCTCTAAATTTTATGAACTTGTTTGCACCAAGCGTTTTGGTCATTATATCTGTTGGTTTCTCTGCAGTGGGGCAATAGAAGAAACTGATGTCTTCATTTATAACCAAATATCAGATATAATGATGGTTTACCTTAATGTGTCTGATCTTGGCATGGACTATTGGATTCTTTACCATCTTCAGAACACTCTGGTTGTCACAAAAAATTGGAGTGTGCCTTGATGACTTAAACTAAAGATCCTCCAGGATTTTATTTATCCACATAGTTTCACAACCTACAGTAACCATAGCTTTATACTCTACTTTTGTTGAAGATAATGCCACTGTAGTTTGTAATTTTCTCTGCCATGAGAAAATCCCCCAAGTGGTTAAGGAAACTAACCATTTCCTTAGTCAATAACCCAAGGTAAATACATAATTATGCTAACACCCTCCCTTAATGATAAAATTAAAAACAAGACCAAGTTTATCTCTAAATTTTATGAACTTGTTTGCACCAAGTGTTTTGGTCATTATATCTGTTGGTTTCTCTGCAGTGGGGCAATAGAAGAAACTGATGTCTTCATTTATAACCAAATATCAGATATAATGATGGTGAACCTTAATGTGTTTGATCTTGGCATGGAATATTGGATTCTTCACCATCTTCAGGACACTCTGGTTGTCACAAAAAATTGGAGTATGCCTTGATGACTTAACTAAATATCCTCCAAGATTTTATTTATCCACATAGTTTCACAACCTACAATGACCATAGCTTTATACTCTACTTTTGTTGAAGATAATGCCACTGTAGTTTGTAATTTTATCTACCATGAGAAAACCCCTAAACCAAGAGTGAATACATAGACTATTGTAGATTTTCTTGAATCTATTGATCCTACCCAATCAGAGTCAGAATATCCTAAAAGCTTAAAATCTACAGACTTTTCATATAGTATTCCAAAGTCAAGAGTACCTTTGACATATCTTAATACCATTTTTTAGCTAACCAATGTACTTCATGTGGTTTAGAGATGAAGCGAGATAAAAAAAAAAAACTCATTGTAAAACAAATATCTGGTCTAGTGGTAGTGAGGCAAATGAGACTACCCACTAGCTACCAATAAACTATTTCATCAACCAAAGGTGAAGTAGTGTCAGTTGAAATTTTAGCTCCAAATTCCATAGGTGTGTGATTTGGATTAAAATCCAACATTCTAAACCTTTCTAGTAATGATTTGGCATACTTATTTTGTGACATGAATACAACGTAATCTCCTTGTCAACACTCAACACCTAAACAGTATTTTAGTAGTCCTAAGTCTATCATGTCAAAAGTACAACAAATATCAACCTTCATCTACTGAATGAGACTAGCATTGCTCCCAGTGATGGCTATATCATCAACATATACAATGAGAATCATGATATCATAACCAGACACCTTTACATAGAGAGTTGATTTAGAGTTACACCTTTTGAAACTAAACTCCCTTAGGTATGTATCTATCTTCATATACCAAGCTCAAAGAACTTGCTTAAGCCCATCCAAGGACTTGATCAACCTAAAAAAAAGATGTTCCTTACTACGAACCTAAAAAACCTATGGCTTAAACATGTAGACTTCCTCCTCCAAATCTCCATTCAAGAAAGCACTCTTAACATCCATTTGATACACCTACCATCCAAACTGAGCAGCAATAGCAATAATCAAATAAAAAGTTACCATCTTTCTATTAGGAGCAAAATTCTCCTCATAATCAACCCCTTCCTCTTGTGCATGTCATTTTAAAATAAGTTTGGCTTTGTGTTTGTCCAAGGAACCATCTATTTTGCATTTTACCTTGTAAATCCATTTAAAACCAATGGATTTCTTTCCTAGTGGTAGCTCCATGAGCTCCCAAGTCTTATTTTCTTCAAGGAATCATATTCCAATTGCATGGCTAATTCCCACTCATGCTTTGCTTTGGCCTCTAAAAAATAATTAGGCTCAAATACATGTGAAATAGCCATTGTTAGAGAAAAATTGTCATGCTCACCTCTATTACCAAACTACTTTCATGATCTCAATCTTCTTCTTTCCACACCTTGTGGTAAGTCTCCTTCCTTTAGTGCTTCCATTAAGGTAGAATACCACTTTGTCTTCTTTGGCTATTCTATTCTAACCTCACAATGATCAAAAATAATTTTCTCCCTATAATTTGATTCCAATGATGAACTAGAATCCTACTCAACTTTCACATCATAACTTATAATAGAATCATTAGAAGAAAATAATGAATCAATATGTAAAACTTTACCAATTATTGTGAAGTATGGCATATATTTATTTACTATGACATCTCTATTTACCACAAATTTGTTAGTAGAAACATCAAGTAATATGTAGGACTTTGACTACTCACTATACCCAACAAACATATATGCTTTCCTTTTCACATCCAAGTTACTTCTCTTTTGACTAGGAATAACTACAAAAGCTACACAACCAAAATTTTGAAAAGTACTTACATTTGGAGTTCGACCTGACCAAGCCTCCTCTGGAGTCATATTCTCTAATACTTTTGTAGGACTTCTATTGAGGATGTACATCATTTTATTCACTGCTTCTGCCTAATATCTATATGGGACTTTTTTGCTTTAGACCATACAGCAACCATGTCCATCATAGTCATATGTTGCCTTTATATAACTCTGATTTGATGCAGAGTGTAAGGGGTAGTGTATTATCTATGTATGACTTCAATGGAATAAAAATCCTTGAACTATTTTAAGATTAACTTACCCCATTATCTATTCTAAGAGATTTAACTGACCATCTTACTTGTTTTTAAACCATAGCTTTCCAAGTAAGGAAGTTAGAAAAACAATCATATTTTTTTACTAGAAAGTTTACCCACTTTTTCTTAGAGAAATCATTTACCATTAATATAAAATAATGGCCTCTAGAAGGGGTGGGTGTTTGTATTGGACCATGTAAATATGCACGTACCAAATCTAATACTCACTTATCTCTTGAAGCTTTACCAACATCAAATGAATGTCTAACTTACTTCCCCAACTGACATCCATTACATATATGATGACTATCCTAAATAGAAGGAATCCCCTTAACCATCTTAGTATTTCTCAATGTAGTCAAATACCAGAATTCAAATGCCCATACCTTTCATGCCATAGTGAACTTGTGTTATCAACCATTTCAAGTGCACTTTCAATTTTCCTTTATGGATTTTCAAGCTTATACAAGCATTTCTCACCAATCCAAATAGTAATAATCTTGTTATCTCTGGTAATGACTAAACATTATTGTCTTTGAAACTTTACAACAAAATTAGATTTTGAAGTGATCTCACTAATTGAAAGTAGATTTTTGTTCATATCAAGCACATACCTAACATTTTGAAATGTATACCATACTGTACCATTAAAATGATCTGAACATTACCATATCCCAAAGATATATATTCATTATTACTATCATTTTAAACAAAACCCACATACCAGTACCAAGCTTGATCCACCATATAATTACCACTGGAAGCCATGAAATCAAAATCAAGAGATGTGTTCTCACCTACACCTTCATCTACATTCATACAATGAGCTTTCTTTCTAGGGTTAGCCATATCATGTTGTCTTTTCTTGCAATCTTTCTTAAGGTGACCAGGTTGCTTATAGTAAAAACATTTCCACTTAGATCTCTTATTAGAACTACTTAGTTGTGAATTTTCTTTTAGATAACTAGTAGTTTTACCAAATTGCTTACCCTTTCCCTTGATGAAGAATGCACTCTTTATAGAAGTAGATGTAGACAACATTGTGTTCTCCTATTGTCTCTCCTTTTACATTAGTAATATGGACAAATTTTAAAATTCTAAAGTTTGCATCTCATCGATCATGTGCAAGGACTCCATAAATGACTCAAATGAAGGTGGAAGAATTTTCATAACTAGAGCAATCAAATATTATTCATCAGCAGACTTTTGTGCAGCCTTTAACTAATCATTGGTGTCCTTGATCTACAATAAAAACTTAGAAATGGAGCCACCTTCTTGCATCTTAGTAGAAAATAAAAAATTCTTCAAATACGATACCCTAATAGCTTCAAAAGCTTGATATTTAGAAGATTAGTCCACAAAGCTGATGTTGTGATTGCATTTCTGACCTTTAAGATTAGATTATCTGCTACTAAGAGTTTTAACAACATAAAAGCCTCACAATAACATTTATCATAGTCATCATAACTAGTGGTAGGCCTTTGTTCTTTATCGATCACTATTTGATCAATGTTCTAATATTCACATATCATCAAAACCTTGTGACTCTAAAACCTAAAGTTCTTGCCTGTTAATTTCTTAGAATCTGGCAGTAACAGGTGTTGAATACTAGCCATTTGACCTAGTTTTTTAGGAAAATGATTAAATCATAAAAACTATAATGACTTTTATAAAACTTCCTTCTACACATAAATTTAATATTGACACTAAACAACTCTGCCAGTTTTCAATAACATGAGATGGCCAAAGTGAAGAATACATATAGGAGAGCACGTAAGTAACTCCACAAAGGTGGTCAAGGCACCCCAAGAATAGATTGTAACCCCTCCATGAAAGGTGGTGACAAGGTGCTAAGAATAGAGAAGTAACTCCCATCAAAGGAGTTACTTATGACATTATTATGACACCTATGACACATCTATGACACACATCTCCACATAAGCTAGCCTATCCAACAAATGTAGGAAAACTCCATGTATGCACAAAAATACAATTTCCCTAATTAAATAATAGGGAAAAATAAAAACCTACACTAATACCCCCCATAAGCGCAGCTTAGGTGGGCAGTGTGAAAATCTAAAATGGGTCCCGGTAACTAGGCCTAATGAGGTACCCATGTACAAATGCAATCTCCCATAAGATAGAGAAAAGGAGAAAACCCGTAGGGAAAAAAAACTCCCCCCCCAAAAGAGAGACATAAAAGAAATGAAGAGGCTAGAAGGCCCCCCTGAAGATGATGCTACTGTAGATGTAGACCACACCCCAAGAAGAGCTCGTAGATGAATGAACTTACTCTCAGTGAAAGGTTTGGTGAAGATGTCTGTAACTTGCTCTGAAAATTGGCAAAAGATTAAGTCAAGGACCTAACTATGAATAAGCTCCTGAATAAAATGCATGTGAATCTCTATGTGCTTGGTCCACTAGTGCTAAACCAGATTCTTGCAAATTTGAATGTTACTCTGGTTGTCACAATAAATGATCGTGGGCTACCTGATAGGAATACCAAATTCAAAAAGAATCTCCTGAAGCCAAATAGCCTCAATAGCTTCATTAACAACTCCCCTGTACTCTGCCTCTATGGATGATATAGAAATAGCATTCTGCTTCTTGCTAAACCAACTGATAAGACCAAAACCTAGAGAAAAATTGTAACCAAAAGTGGACTTGTGAGTCTGTGAATCACCAACCTAGTCTAAATCTGTATATCCAACCAAGTCAACTGCTATGCCAAATCTGTAATGAATCCCATATCTATGTGAACCCTATATGTAATGCAAGATCCTCTTAGCTGCTTTCCAATGCAGCTCATGAGGTTCTTGTATAAATCTGTAGATAAGTCTCACTGTATATGATATGTCGGGCCTAGTGTGAGTCAAGTAGATGAGACTACCAATAAGTTGTCGATATCGAGTGGCATCAACTAATGGTGAAGAACAGTCAACCTCAAGATTGACTCCTGATAGAAAAGGAGTCAGAGATGGCTTGCAATCAGCCATATGAAATTGAGCTAATAAATCAAGAGCATACTTAGGCTGTGCAAGAGAAATCCCTGAATCTGACTGTGAGATCTTGATGCCAAGGAAGTAGTGCAACAAACCCAAGTCTGTCATGTCAAATCTATCTTGAAGAGATGTCTTCACCACTTCAATAGCCGATGAAGAACCCCTGGTGATCAAAAGGTCATCAACATATAGAACCAAAATTAAGAGCAAATCATCCTACCATAAGAAATAGACATTGGGGTCATAATGGCACCTAGTCAAACCCACTATGAGAAGGAAGGAATCCATCTTGGCATACCATGCTCGAGGGGCCTGTTTGAAGCCATAGATAGATTTCCTAAGTTTACATACTAAAAAAGAATCTTAAACAAATCCTGGTAGCTGCTCCATGTAGATCTCCTCCTCTAGGTCTCTATGAAGAAAGGCACTCTTCACATCCATCTAGTGCACATTCCAACCATGTGTTGTGGCAATAGCCAAGGTGAGTCAAATAGAAGTCATCTTTGCAACAGGTGCAAAGGTCTTTGAGTAGTCAATGCCTACCACCTGTGAGAACTCTTTGGCGACCAATCGCGCCTTGTACTTATCAATCGACCCATCTGCTACAAACTTGGTCTGATACATCCACCTACATCAAACCATCTTTCTTCTCTTCTCTTAGGAAGTGAAGTCAAATCCCAAGTGTGATTTTTAATTAAGGAAGAATATTCTTCCTCCATAGCACTATCCCACTCAGGTACCCTTGATGCCTCTCAAAAAGTCTATGGATCTAAAACTAAAGCAAAGAAGGCATGTGGATCTCTCTAAAAATCCCCCTAGTATGTTTGTCATCTGCGGGATCTCCTACCCAAGTGCTAGCACTCTAAAGTGTCTGTCTGGCCCAAAGTGGCCTAGAAGTGGGTGAGTCAGGTACTAACTCCTCATCCTTTGACTGACTAGAGGTAGATGACTCTGCATCACTGTCCTCATTGTCTAAACTCGAAGAAGAAGAATATGTCTCTAGCTCAAAAACTTGTTGTGGCTAATCTGAATCTGATGAGGAATCATCATGAAGAAGTATATCTGATGAGGGAGAAGAAGTGTCAAGTGTTGAGTCTCTAAGACTCTCCTAAAAATGGACACTTCTCTCGATGAACAACTCATGAGTGACTGGATCTAAAAGATGATACCCCTTAATACCATCTGGATATCCTACAAAGATTCAAGGCTTGGACTAATGTTCCATAGCTTTACATTTCTTTTTTAGAATGTGGGCCATGGCTGGGGATCCAAAAACCCTAAGGTGCTCAACATCAGGTTTCCTTTTATGCCAAGCTTCAAAGGGTGTTATCCCTTTCAAAGCTTTGTGAGGAACCCTATTTTGAATGTAGCAAGCATAATTTATGGCTTTGGCCGAGTACTGTGGTGTTAAGGATGTGGAGTGAATCATATAGCTACCCATCTCTTTTAAGAACCTATTTTTGCATTCTGCAATCCCATTTTATGAAGGACTGTAAGTGACTGTGTGTTGTAAATCAATCCCCTCTATGGTGCAAAACTAATTAAACATGTTGCTGACATACTCCCCTCCATTATCAGTTTGAAGAACTTTGATGGATTTCTCACTCTATTTCTCAATAAGAGCCTTGAAGTCTAAAAAATTTCCAAACACTTCAGACTTTTGTTTGAGAAAATATATCCAAGTGTACCTAGAGAAATCATCAATGAAAGTGAGGATGTAATTTGCCCTTCTAAAAGATGGTTTGGGAAAGGGTCATGATACATCACTGTGGACTAACTCCAAAGGTTGTGAAGCCCTCCAAGATTTGTCTTTATCAAACTTTGCTTTGGGATGCTTCCCAAGGGAGCACCCCTCACAAAGTCCTTTTGAGAATTAGACACGAGGCAAGCCAATGACCATGTCATTTTTGCAAAGTTGTTCAAAGTAGCGGTAGTTAAGGTGGCCAAACCGCTCATGCCACAATTTGCTAACTTCATCTAAATGAGTCAGCAATGCTGTTGGAGAAGAATCTGGTGCAAAATGTGAGAAGGTGTATAACCTAGCTTGGTGATCTGCCCTATCCACTGCCACTATAGTATCACTATGCAATTCCTTGATAGCCACTGAATCTAGTGAAAACTCAACTCTCATGGCCCGACCAATGTGAGTGATTTGGTACACTGATAGGAGATTGGTTCAAAGAGAAGGAACACTTAGAACATTATTGAATGTTCCTCCTTCCATTTCAACTGATCCTCTCCCTATAACGGAAATTGATGTGTCATCACCCAAACTAATTGAAGTCATGCTACAAGACTCTAAAGATGAAAACTCAACTAAGGAAGAGCCCATGTGGTGAGAAGCACCCAAGTCAATGACCCATGAAGATGAAGAAGAAGTTGTAGCTACAAGTGCCTTGCCCTTTTCTTTCTCCTTACCCTTGCCTTTTGCCTTGGTAGAATCTTGGGTAGATGAATTCTGCTTGATGGACTCAGGAACACCTATGTTGTTCTTCTCTAGAAGATGAGTTAGGTGATCTATTTATTTCTTCATGCATTTATGTTTATCATGCCCTGTCTTCTTACAATAGGCACACATAACCTTCTCCTTCTTAAGTTTAGCATTAGAAGAGGAAGACTCAATGTTGTTTTTGATAGGATTGTTGTTTTCTGTTGAGTTGTGGAGTTAAAAGCTTCACTGTTGAGCTCTTGTGGAGGTTGTTGGACTTAACCAGTAACAAGCATCGGCAGTATCATCGACATTAGTCAGGCATGGACCAGAAGCTGCCGACATCAATTAGGAATCAGCCGACGTCGGTCATATGCAGACCAAAAACAACCGATGTCGATCACCTATATGCGTGCATTTGCATGCATTTCCAAAATTAGATTTTTTCTAATTTAAGGAGGACCGAGTGTTTGCATATAAAGACTAATTTAAGTCTTGAGTATGTGTTTCTAATTATTGTATGCCTTGGATCCTATTTAAGAGACCCATGGGGCATGTATTATAATTAAGTTGTAAGTAAGATCAATTAGATCTATAAGGTGTAAGATCAAGAAGATCTTCTGAAGAGAAGGGAATAACAACTCAGTTATTGAGTTGATTGTAATTGATTGTGAGAGAGAAATACTGTACACCCAAGAGCTGTGGGAAGAGTGTGATTTCTTCATTGTATTCTAGAAGAGTTTAATACAAGATTGGTTGTTTCTTATATCTCCTATTACTTGCTATTTTCTGATTTCTAGTTACTTATTACTTCTAGTTCAATTATGTGTTTAGTTGCTTATACAAAAGTAATCAATTATACTCCAAGTTCCTAACAAGTGGTATCAGAGTGGGTTAGTGGTTGTTGATTACAGGTCACTCACAGGAGTTTCTATTTGAGTGGAAGCAAAGTAATGGCAGAAGAAAGTAAGCTAAGAATGGAGAAATTCAATGGCAAGAATTATCAATTATGGAGGATGCAGATAGAAGATTATTTGTATCAAAAAGATCTATTTTTACCGTTGGGTGGGGTTTCTAATAAGCCCATAGATATGCAAGATGAAGAATGGAATGTTCTTGATAAAAAAGGCTCTTGGATCTATAAGGTTGAGCCTGGCATCTTCTGTGATTTCTAACTTATCATAGGCAAAGACAACGGTAGAGTTAATGGATACTCTAGCAAACTTATATGAAAAACCCTCAGCTTCAAATAAGGTATATCTTATGAAGCAATTATTTAGTTTGCAAATGCAAGAAGGTGGATCTATATATAGGCATATTAATGATTTCTATGAAATTATAAATCAGTTAAATTCAGTCAAAATAGTTTTTGATGATTAAATTAAGGCTTCTTGATCTTATGTTCTTTACCTAAAAACTAGCACAGCTTGGTAATGGCAGTTAGCAATACTGCATCTGCTTCAAATATCTTTAAAGTTGATGATGTTGTTAGTGTAATCTTGAATGAAAAAAATCACAAAAAAAGTACAGGTGAAACATCAGGTAATGCTTTAAGTATTGAAAGCAGGGGAAGGCAAAAAGAGAAAGGCAAACAAGGGAAATCAAGGTCAAAGATGAGAAGGAGATCCAAATTTAGAAATAGCAAAATAACCTGCTAGAATTGTGGAAAGAAAGGGCATGCAAATAAAGATTATTGGTTGAAGGATAACAAATAAAATTAGCATGAAGGTAATAAAGAAGCAAACATTACAGGTATTGTTGCACAAGATGCTCTTATATTTTCTTTGGATAGTCAAGTAGAATCATGGGTTTTAGATTCTGGTGCTTCTTTCCATGCAACCCTAAATAAAAAAAATTTCAATGATTATGTCCATGGAGACTTTATAAAAGTTTATTTAGGGGATGGTAAGCCTTGTCAAATTGTTGGCAAAGGAAAAGTGCAGCTGAAATTATAGAATGGCAACACATGGGTGTTGAAAGATGTCATGCATGTACCCATCTTGAAGAGGAATTTGATTTCTATAGGAAAGTTAGGTGATGAGGGTTGTACAGTAACTCTCACAGCAGAATCTTGGAAAGTTTCCAAGGGTGCACTTGTATTAGCAAGAGGTAAGAGAGTAGGTACACTTTATCTATCTACTTGTGTTACTGATCATTCTCCTTCTATTTTATCTACTTCAGATGTAGATGCAAAGATGTGGCACTATAGGCTTGGTTACATGAGTGAGAAGGGAATGAATGTTCTTAAGTTAAAAGGTAATACTTCAAATTTGAAAAGCATAGATATAGATTTTTTTTAGCATTATATTTTTAGGAAATAGAAGAAAGGGAGGTTTCTCAAGACTGGGTCAACAAAGAAAAAGTACAGGTTGGAGCTTGTTCACACAGACGTGTGGGGACCAGCTCAGGTAGCTTCTATTAGAGGATCACAGTATTATGTTTCTTTCATTGATGATGCTACAAGAAAGGTATGGTTTTATTGCATAAAGAGGAAATCTGATGTTTTTGACACTTTTAAGAAATAGAAAGCTTTGGTTGAGAATGAAACAGGTTTGAGATTGAAGTGTCTTAGATCTGACAATAGTGGTGAGTACTGCAGTAATAAATTCAACAGTTTCTATTCTATGAGTGGAATACACAAGGAAAGGATGGTTCCATGGACACCTCAGCAAAATAGAGTTGCTGAAAGGATGAATAGAACAATAATAGAGCATGCACGGAGTATGAAGTTGCATGCTGGTTTGCCCTTAAAGTTTTGGGCAGAAGCTATAGATACTGTGGTTTATCTGATTAATAGAGGACCTTCTACTGCTCTAGATGATGGAATTCTAGAAGAGGCTTGGACAGGTAAAAAAGTAGATCTTTCAATTCTCAGAGTTTTTAGTTCTAAAGCTTTTGTGCACATTGATAAAGAAAATAGAAAGAAGCTGGATGCTAAATCTATGCGGTGCACTTTCATTGGTTATGGCTTTGGAGATTTTGGATTCTGGTTGTGGAATTTAGAAACTAACAAAATTATTAGAAGTTGTGATGTAGTTTTCAATGAGAAGGTGATGTACAGTGATCAGCTCAAGAGCCTGAATAATTTTAAGCAGGGCAATCTTGATTTGGATGAGGTTCTGATCCAAAATGAGCTCATAGGTAAAAATCATCAGTCACAAAAAAACACAGGCACCGACATCAGTCAGGCAATAACCAACATCAGTCACATAGGAACCGACATTGGTCAAACAATAACTGACATCAATTAGGCAGGAAATGACATCGGTCAGGTAGAACCGATGTCGGTCGGGTATAGACAGAGAGATGACCGAGATCGGTCACTATCAGAATGAAATTTAGGTAGATAGTAAGCTGTGAATGAGTCTCAAATGCCCATAAGGAGGATTGTAAGGGTAAGTAAACATTTAATTAATTATTCCCCTTCTTTATACTATGTGTTGCTCACTAATGGTGGAGAACTAGAAAGTTTTGATGAGGCAATATAGGTAGAATCTAGGAAACAGTGGGAGCATGGCATGAATGAGGAAATTGATTTCTTGGAAGAGAACCAAACGTGGGGATTTGGTTGAGTTGCCAGCCAAAAAAAAAGCACTAAAAAACAAATGTGTAAACAGGTTAAAGGAAGGAGAGAATGGACAAATGAGACATAAGGCTAGGTTGGTAGTAAAGGGATTTGCACAGAAATTAGGTATTGATTTTGGTGAAATTTTTTTTCCTATAGTAAAGATGACTTCTATTCAGACTATATTGTCTTTAGTTGGTGTTGAGGATTTGCATCTTGAGTAGCTTAATGTTAAGATAGTGTTTCTTCATGGAGATTTGGACTAAGAGATATATATGGATCAGCCTGAAGGTTTTGAGGTCAAAGGTAAGGAGAAACTTGTGTGCAGGTTGAAGAAAAGCTTATATGTTCTTAAGCAAGCTCCAAGACAATGGTATTTAAGGTTTGATAGGTTTATGACAGAGCACAGCTTTAGTAAATGTCAATTTGACCATTGTGTTTATTTTTCCAGATTGGATAATGGTCATTATATTATCCTGCTATTGTATGTAGATGATATGCTTGTTGTAGGTTCACACATGAAAAAGATTACTAAGCTAAAGGTAAAATTAGCTCACACATTTGCCATGAAAGATTTAGGAGCAGCAAATAAAATACTTGGCATGAGTATTAAGAGAGATAGAAAAAATCATAGGTTGATTTTGTCTCAAGAGGATTACGTGAATAAGGTGTTGGAGAGGTTCTATATGCAGGATGCAAAATCGGTAAGCACAGCTATAGTTGGACACTTCAAGATGAGCAAAGAATAGTGTCTTAAATCACATGATGAGGTGGAGTACATTAGTGAAGTTCTATATGCTTCAGCAGTTGGGAGCTTGATGTATGCAATGGTATGTACCAGACCTGATATTGCCCAAGCAGTGAGAGTTGTTAGCAAGTTTATGGCCAATCCAGGAAAGGAGCACTGGAAAGTAGTTCAGTGGATTCTCAAATATCTGAGAGGGACCAGCAGTAGGCATTTATGCTATGGAGGGTCAAACACTTCTCTACATGGGTATGTAGATTCAGATATGGCAGGTGACTTGGATGGTAGGAGAAGCACCACAGGATATGTGTTCACTGTTTGTGGAATGGCGGTTAGCTGAATTTCAAAGTTGCAGAAGGTTATTGCCCTGTCTACTATAGAGGCAGAATACATTACAGTCATAGAGGCTAGCAAGGAAATGATATGGATGACTCGGTTCATGGAAGAGTTGGGAAAGGAGCAAGAGAGTTACAGATTGTACAGTGATAGTCAAAGTGCAATTCATTTGGCAAAGAATTCAGCCTTTCATTCAAGAACCAAACATATACAGCTTAGGTACCACTTCATTAAACAGGTATTGGAGGATGGATAGTTGAAGCTGGAAAAGATCCATACGAATAAGAACCCTGTAGATATGTTAACAAAGCTAGTAACAAAGGAGAAGTTGAATCTTCATTCAACTTTTTTTGGTCTTCAAGATTGAACTTGAAGATGGAGAAACGAGATAGAAAATGTTGTTTTACAGGTACAGGTGCAGTTGTTTATCTCCAAGTGGGAGATTATTGAGTTGTGGAGCTAAAAGCTTCACTGTTGAGCTCTTGTGGAGGTTGTTAGACTTAACCAGTAACAGGCGTCGGCAGTATCACTGACATTGGTCAGGCATGGACCAGAAGCTGTTGACATCGGTCAGGGATCAGTTGACGTCAGTCATATGCAGACTGACATCAACTGATATCGGTCACCTGTGTGGGTGCATTTGCATGCATTTCTAGAATTAGATTTGTTCTAATTTAAGGAAGACCGAGTGTTTGTATGTAAAGACTAATTTAAGTCTTGAGTTTGTGTTTCTAATTATTGTATGCCTTGGATCCTATTTAAGAGACCCATGGGGCATGTATTTTAATTAAGTTGTAAGTAAGATCAATTAGATCTGCAAAGTGTAAGATCAAGAAGATCTACTAAAGAGAAGGGAATAAAAACTCGGTTATTGAGTTGATTGTAATTGATTGTGAGAGAGAACTCTTGAGAGAGAAATACTGTACACCCAAGAGGTGTGGGAAGAGTGTGATTTTTTCATTGTATACTGGAAGATTTTAATACAAGATTGGTTATTTCTTGTATCTCCTATTACTTGTTATTTTCTGATTTCTAGTTACTTATTACTTCTGGTTCAATTCTGTGTTTAGTTGCTTATACAAAAGTAATCAATTGTACTCTAAGTTCCTAACATCTTATTTCTTCTTCTATTGGTCCTTGTTCTTTTTCTTCTTCTCCTTTGTTGAAGTCTTGTCCTTACCATTTCTATCTATCAAAGTTTGGGGTTGAGTAGACTTCATTGTGCCCATTTGAATTAGCTTATCTTGCTCCTTAGTCAAGTTGATAATGAATGAATCCAAAGAAGGCATTTTCCATGTAGTGTCAAGGGCACTTTTTGTGGCATGAAAAGTGGAGACAAAGACTGAATAGCTTGGACCTAACTTTGCGAGAATAGAAAGGATGAGTTGATCATCTTTATTCTTTATCCCGTATTCTTTCAATTTCAATCTAAGGGCCTTGAACTTAGTGAAGAAGTCCTGTAGGGTGTCAAAGTTGCTAGGACTTAGACTTATGAGTTCTTTTTCGAGCTCATGACCTCTCATCTCATCAAGCTTCCCAAATAAATTTTATAGGGTGTCCCATATTTCTTTGGGAGTCTTAGAGTTTTCTAAATGGAAGATAAGTTCTAGAGACATGGACAAGCTCAGTAATCTATAGGCTTTATCACTACGGTTTTACCACTTGACATTTTCAGCATCTGTGTTGGGTTCTACTTTAGTACCCATGGTGATCCTATACAACCCTTTGCTTCTAAGAATGATTGATATTTTAACCTTCCATTCATGATAGTTGAAGTGTGTTAGGGGTTTAAGTTGAAAAACATCTATTTCTAAGCTGAATTTAGGTGAAGTTGTGTTGATTGCAAGCTGTGAAATTATGCATAAAGGAGAATGAAAGCAAAGATTAGCAAGTTGTGAAAAGCAATCACACCCCCCAAAATATTGAGCCCCCCCAAAATATGCAAGTGCACGTTCAAAATATGTCGAGCTCAGTCGATAATGCATCTTAGAGCAATCAGTGCAAGACTATAAACAAGCAGGACGTCGAACTCAGTCAAAAAAGTGTCTCGAGAGACCCAAATTTTAGGCACTTTATAAAATAATGCATTTCTAACAAATAAAAATCCTATGTTGTGGAGAATTGAATTACAAACACTTTTGAAAACAATGGCACCCAAATCTGAGCTACCGTTTGCAAGATATTAAAGGTTCAATTTTCTCGTAAACTAGTGTTTTTGCAAAAAAACACTAAAACATTAAAAAATACCTGTTTTGAGATAAAAAATGGCCTTCCAACCACTCGTTGGATTCAGAATAGATTGAGAAATCCAAATGAGGTTTTTGTGAGGGGGAATTGGCCTCATACCAACCCGGGCCTCACCCTTCGTCTTCGACAGGCGAAGATACAAGTTTTAAATGTAAACCCCCAAATTATCAAACTGTCTAAAAATCTTAATATTTAGTCAAATTGACTGATTTTTTTTCACAAGTCAATTTTAACTAAAAAAATTAAATTTGAAGACAGAATGAACTGTTGGCCAAGCATCTAAGGGTCCACATGGGACGCCAAACATGAAAAAAGCGCCATTTTCAAAAAAAAACCACTGGTAGAATTCTCTCACCAAGAAAAAGGGCGCAATCCTGATTTAATGGGCAAGAAAAGATTAATGAATTGACTGTAACTCCTCCATGAAAAATGGTGATAAGGTGCTAAGAATAGAGAAATAACTCCCATCAAGGGAGTTACTTATCACACCTATGACACATCTGTGACACACATCTCCACATAAGCTAGCCTATCCCACAAATGTAGAAAAACTCCATGTATGCACAAAAATACAATTTCCCTAATTAAATAATAGGGAAAAATAAAAACCTACACTAATAAACTCAATATCATTTTCAAGATCTCAATTTTTTTTCACTGAAACAATTAAATCGGGAATCCTACAACTTTGATTTAAAAAATTATTTCTCTACCCACATCTAGATAAAAAACTAAAACATGATGAAATTTTTAACTTCCTGGATGCTTTAGTGATTATTAATTAGTGGTAGGTCCCTAATAACCCCTATTGGCTAAAGTTTTGATTTATTTCAATTAAAAAATTAATAATAATTGAAATAATAAAATTGTAGGTTAAAAATTTCATAAAAATAATTAGCCAATCAAAAAATTGTCCTACTTGTGAAACTTTAGACATTAATTCTGGGCATGTTTCTCAACCAAATCAAAAATCATTTGCACCATTGTTCAAGTTAGGATTTAACTCGTAGTTTAGAATTTTTTTCCCTAAAAATGATCAAAATTTGAATTTTTTGACTCTCCCCTAAACTATACAGTGTTATAAAATATACAGACAACACAAAAAAAATAGAGGCCTAAAATAGTCTTAAACTGATTCCTCTAGCTTCCTTTTAATCTTATTAGGTCTTTTGATCCTCCCAAGTAGTTTTTTGATCTTCTGGTTGAATTTATAGAGATTTATGATGCTTTCTCTCTCCTCCAGCTCTCCACTAGACATATGAAGCTCTTCCTTGGTAAGACACCAACCTCTCTGGCTTCCATAGACCTCCACTCATGCTCTATGAACCATGGGCTCTGATTATCATATTAGATTGAGCACAGATATTGAAAAGAAAATGAAATTGTTTTACACAGTACACATTATCTGAACCATACATAAAAGCCTATTAAATAGGTAAAGAAAATAACCACCCAAGAATCATGGAAAGGGTGGGTGAAACAACCTATGTTAGCTAGCATGAAATAACTAAACCTGACAGAACAAACTAACCTCTTAAACCATGTGGTTAAGGCAACTAACCATTACCTTAGTCAATAGCCCAAGGTAAATACATAATTATGCTAATAGAGGATACCAAGTATTGAAATATAGTAGAGATAATAATGAAGAGAAAACCAAATTCTTAATGGAGAATGAGGCCTTGACTAAGTGTCATGGGGGTATTTAAGGAAATACTTTCCTAAGCCTTTTGATGTGGTTGTAGAGCAGGTTATGAGGTACGTCACAATTGATGGTAGGTATTCAGTGGTGCATCATTTCCATGTGCCTTTTTTGAATTACTTTCATCACAACATACCTTTGATTTTTCCCTTATATATCCTCCATTCATAGTAATGTTCAATTTTGGATGATTAAAAAGGAAAGAAGAAGCTTTTGCTTCACCAAGAACTTATTTTTCTCATTTAAAAATTTTTTAATGCTTTTAAGTTACCTTTTCAAGTGGAATTGAATAAGGATGAACACTCGATGGAGAATGTTTATAAAAGACTCTTAATAAGTGTTTTCAATACAAGGTAAAGGAAAGTTAAAAACATGACACAAGGCCAGGGTTTCAATGATTTGTATGGGTAACATGCTTAGAAAGTGGATATGGGTAGGGAGGATACTACAAGGGAGGAATTGGGAGTTGACTCGATAGTGGGTATGGAAGATGCTACTAATTTGGAGGATGCAAGTAAGAAGAAAATTTGTAATCATCATAAAAAGAGGATTGAATAGGTGGTGGAAGGATTACAGTTGCTAAAATAGGTGATATAAAGAAAGACATTTCTCAAAAAGAGGTGGTTCAAAATGGTAAGGAGGAGGATCAAATATCTAAGGAGATTCACAAAAATTCTATGGAATTTGATATGTTGGTTAATGAGGTTAAAGAAATGGGACATTTTGGAAAGAATTAGGGATAAAATGTATCTTCACAAGGCAATCCTTCACTGGTTTGTAAAATATCATTAAATACTTAAAGAGGAAGTCAATAATATGAATCAAAAGGATGGGATTTATGCACCAAAGTGGATCTACTTGCGCTGAGTGACTAGTTTATGGAGTTGAAAGAGAAAGTAGATAGGATGGAGAAAAAAATGTTAACTTCTAAGAAAATGTTGTTGTTCTTGTGTATTTCAGTCTTATTAATATTAAAAACTATTTATATAACATGGAGATTTTGAAGCTTTTGACCAAACAAAGTAATGAAAAAGTGGATACAATGAGGTATACTAAGAAAAGGAAGGTAAAGGTTATTGAACAAGATATCCCTCAAAAATCTTAACAAATGAAATAGATATTTTCAAATTTGACTGAGAATTGGGCAAAATCTTATGAGATTTGGAGGTGCCCTGAATGTTAGTGTGTTTTGTGTTGCATCTCTGTTGACTTTTTACTAATTTTGAGTTGTGTTGTATTGTTGTCTCTCTTTGTAGTCATTGTTGGGTAGATCTTTTATTTTATCTAAATTTAAGACCTAGTATGTTAGTTCTTATTTGTATTGGGTAGGGTCCCCTTCAAACCCCACTTTTACCTTTAATAAAAAAACAACATTTATGGATACAATTCAAAAGCTCCATGGGACCCCAAAGATCATAGTAATTTTTGAATTAATTTATTATCATGTTTTGGTACCTAATTAGCTCTTATCTCATCTTATCATCCCAAATCTAATGGGAAAATTGAGATGGTTAGTAAGTGATTTAAAGGTTACCTTCATTTTTTTTTTTAATAAACAAGAGAGATGGGATCAATGGTTGAATTAGCATAATGGTGCTATAAGACCTATTTCCATACCTCATCTAAAATGTATCCATTTTGGTAGTGTATGGGTACCATCCACCATCCATTACCTCATATTTTAGGGTCTAACCAAAGGTTAAAATATTTGAATAAAACATTCAACACTCATAGGAGGTACTTTATAATCTTAGAGAGAACTTAGAAATGGTGCATAACTGCTTGAAGCAACAAGCTAACCAACACCACAATGAAATGCATTTTGAAGTCAGAGATTAGGTTTTTTGTAATTACACCCATATAATAAAATGTCCTTGAAACCAAAAAATAATTATAATAATCTCTCCCCTGAGTACTATTACCCTTATCAAGTCTTGTATAAGATTAATAGTATAGCATACAAACTAGAGTTAACTCACTCAACAAAAATACATCTAGTATTCCATGTTTCCTACTTAAATAAGGTCATTAGACAAAGAGTTTCAGCCCAAATAAAGTTATCAAAGCTTTATGAGGAGGGAAGAATCACTTGGAATATGAGAAAATAATTTAGACACACTAAGAGGTTATGGTTGAGGGTGATTACAAATTAATTTAATCATGTGGAATAATGTGCCCAATGAAGATGCAACATAGGAAGATGAAATGTTCTTAAAGAAAAACTTCCAACTATCATTAACATTGAGGAAAAAATTAGTTTGAAGGGGAGGGGCATGTTATTCCCTTAGCTTATATCATTATTTGGATATGTGTGGCATACTTCTAGCTATCGAACCTTTAAATAAGTCATATGATCATTTTTATAGCTTTGTATTGGTAGTAGGGTCATCTTATGTTGTATTAATAGCATAATTACAGTATATAAAGGATATAGTGGTTGGCATTTGGTAATCATATTATGAACTATGTTCTAATTGTAAGGTTGTGGATGTTTCCCCCTTGAAGTGGCTCATCATTTATTCATATATATTTGTCTTTTCAATCATATGGTGATCTATTTCTATGATTCTACATTATTGGTGAAGTAATTTCATTACACTTTTTCTTCTTCAAATGAAAACCTATATTCCAAGAATTATTTTAGATTATCATGATATGTATTCATCTTAAAGTGTCTACCTTAAAATATCATCTCCATTTTTTGGCTACAAGAAGAAGAACCATCATTTCCTTCTCATAGATAGGCTTTAGAAAATTCTTACCAATGAATTAATGAATCTCAAATGTAATGGGTCATCCTTCCTACATGAGTACCACCCCCATTTCATACCCTGACACATCACATTAAATAATGAAGGTATATAAAATATAGGTTATCCAAAACCAAAGTGATACACATATCCTCCTTCAACTTATCAAATGCCTTAGTGGCTACTTCATTAAAGTGGAAGGATTCATTATTCAAAAATGTTGTGAGTGGTTCTCTTGTGTTGAAGTATTTTTTAACAAATTTACGATAGTAAATTGTTAGTCTTAAGAATCCACAAAGGTTCTTGAGGGTTTTTGGAACTTATTATTCTATCATGGCCTTGATCTTTTGAGATTACACTTTTATGCCTTCATGTGAAACAATGTGACCCATGTACTCCACTTATTCCATCCAAAATCACACTTGGATGACATTACATAAAGTTGATGTTGTACCATGTTAATGTAGGTTTTTTATTCTATTTTATAGTTTTTCCTACACATGTATTTAGCTTGATTAGGTGTACAAATGAGGTCATTTAGGGTTAATAAAGAATTCATCACTCCACTATGTTAGGATTGTGGAGCTAAAAGCTTCACTGATGCAAACAGGAGAGGAGGTTGCTAAAGGTTGCTGAGTTGCAGAGAAGTTGGGGTCGGTCTGATCAGCCGACGTCGGCAGGATAGCACAAAGAAGCAACCGACGTCGGTCATATATCGGCCGATGTCAGTCACCTGTGTGGTTCGGACTGCGCTTGTTACGGGCAGTTAGCTAACGAACCAAGTGTTTGCATGAAGAGATCTAATTATAGACTGAGAGCTGCGGATCTAATTATTGTAATTAGATGTCTAATTATTGTTTGGATGAGATCTATATAATAGACTCATGGTTGTATTGGAAAAGTGTGCTAGGGAGTAAGAGAGCATAATTATAAGCTCCTTCTGTGTGTGAGGTAGAGCAATGGTGCGTTCCTCCTAGTGCCTCAGTACCAGGTGTGTTGGTGCTGGATTGGAGAGCCAGCTGGGTTCTTCAGGAGTGTAGGATCTTGGTCACAGTTGCATGGCCTATATAGGAGATCTACATGGTAAGTAAGATCGTTGATCTGCAGGTGTATGTGTGTGCAAGGTCGAGGTTCACAGGTGAGCAGAACCGTTGTTTGATTTTCAGGTGTGCAAGGTCATATAGACAGCAACACAACAAGGAGCAGTATCAGGCAGGATCTACTTGGAGTACAGGTGTGTACTCGGATAGAGCAAGATAGGAAGGCAAGGGAGTTCCTTCCATAAGTATGGTCTGTTGAAGTGCAGGTTATTGCAGGTTCATGGGAGATCTACTTGAAGTACCTTGAGTACTTGTGGAGCACGTGGAGTGCTTGTGGAGTGCGTGGAGCACTTGTGTTGTGTGTGGAGCACGGGAGGTGAACACCAACTCTGTATTTGAGTTGGGTGTTGGGACCTGTGAGAGGGAGAGCTTTGGGGAGAAGATTTACTGTTCACTTGAGGTGTGGGAAACCTCTGTAAGGTGGTGGAGAAGATGTGGGATATTTTCTATTGTATTCTTTTCTGTATAAAGTGTTAATACAAGTTGTGTATTGTCTCTCATATGCTGTGTTATTCTGAATTCTAGTTACTTGGTGAATCTGGTTATTTTCGCATATTAAGTTGCTTGAAGTTTGGTAATCAATTGTATGCTTCCGGTGTTTCGCATCCCTGACAAGTGGTATCAGAGCTAAGGTTGCAGGGTGCAGGTTGTGTTTTGGTTACAGGTCACTCTCAGGGGTTTCTGATCGAGTGGGAGTAGAGCAATGGCAGATGAAAGTAAGCTAAGAATGGAGGAGTTGAAAAGCACAGACGGTTACTCACGGTCCCATGGAAAGAAAGAGTAGGTAAAAGAATATTGTTGGTTGGTAGCAGATCAGCATGAAGAAACTGAAGATACAGATGTAGCAGGTGTTGTTGCACAGAATGTGTTTGCAGGTTTCTTGGATAAAGTTGAATCTTGGATAAAAGATTCGGTTGCCTCTTTCCATGCAGCCCCAGGTAGAGGAGCTGGTAAGCCTTGCCAAAGAATTGGCAAAGGAGAAGTGAAGCTGAAATTGCAGGCGGCCAACACACAGGTGTTGATGAAGGTCATGCAGGTCCCAGGTTTGGAGATATGGCTAATTTCTTCAGAAAGATTGGGTGATGAGAGATGCACAAGAACTCTCACAGCAGATGCACTTGAATTAGCTGGTGGTAAGAAAACAGGTATTCTTTATCTACTTGTTTATATTACTGATTCTTCTTCTATTACGGAGACGTGGCTTCGTAGGCTTGGTCACATGAGCAGGAAGGAGATGCATGTTCTTAAGCGAAAGACAGATATATTTGACAGGCTTAAGAACTGGAAAGCCTTGGTGTTCTTGGAGGAGATGGCGGACAGAACCCAGTGGATGGTGTTGGATACTTCTGAGCAGAGCAGTTTGGACATGGGTTTTGATTCAAAGAAGCTCGTGGGTAAAAAGTCATCACTCACAGGTGAACACAGACACTGATGTCGGTCAGGAAGAACCGGCGTCGAACAGATAGGTGCCGATGTCGGTCATGTGCAGACCGAAGCCGGCGATGTCAGGCAGGGTAAGACTGACATCGGTCATGGGACCGACGTCGGCAGTATGTAAGATCGATGTCGGTCAGGAGGACCGACGTCGGCAGCAGGGACACCAGCGCTGGCAGGTTGGTAGTCAGGTAAAGACGCATGGAACTGACGTCGGTCGGATGCAGACTGTGGAGTGACCGAGGTCGGTCACTGTAACAAATTTTGGGTGGACAGCATGTTGTCAAAGAGTCTCAAACACCCATACGGAGGACTGAAGGCGTAAGTAGGCCCTCAAATTTGTTGTTCCTCTTCTTTATACATGTTGCTGATTGTAGAGCAGGAAGGATCCAGGAAACAGGTGTGAGCTTGGCATGGATGAGGATGTGATTCCTTGGAGGTGAACCAAACAGGTGTGTCTTGGTAGGGTTGCCAGCTGGATGAAAGCACAGAGACGAATGGATGCCTTAGTAGAAGAATAGAGAGAACGGATATGTGAGACGAAAGACCAGGTATATGGTCTTGAGGAGCTGCAGGATAGTGGTACCAGGTTTGACAGGTGGAGGACGAAGCATGGCTTCATTCAGTGTCAGGTAACTACTGTGGTTTGACTTACCAGGTGGATGATGAGTCGCGACATCATTCTGTTGCTGTATGTGGATGGTATATTTGCTAGCAGGGTTAGTACATATAGGGTTTTGCTGAGCTAAGGGTAAGATTAGTTTCAGTGGCATGTCATGAGGAGTTTGGAGCAGCGAAATTCTTTGACATGGGAGGCATGGAGATCACAAGTTGATTTTGTCTCAAGTGGGAGCTGATGTGAATCAAGTGTTGGCGAGGTTCGAGATGCAAAACTGGAGCACACTAAGGGCTGGACAGGTACAGTGTCCGAAATCACATGAGGTCTGGTATAGACCTGAGTATTCCCATGCAGTGGGAGCTGTCAGAGAGTTAGGAGCCAATTCGGGGAAGTGGGTTCTCAATTTTTTGAGAGGGACCGGCAGCAGGTGTTGCTATGCAGGGTCAGGACTTCACTACAGGTGTTGTAGGTTCGGATGTGGCAGGGTACTCGGATGACAGGGGGTACACCACGGGATGTGTGGTGGGTTGTCTTCAGGTGGGAGCTTAAAGAGGGATACAAACCAGGAAATAGATTAGACGGAGTACAGGTATAGGTACAGTGCAGCTGTTTATCTCCAAGTGGGAGATTGTTAGGATTGTGGAGCTAAAAGCTTCACTGATGCAAACAAGAGAGGAGGTTGCTGAAGGTTGCTGAGTTACAGAGAAGTTGGGGTCGGTCTGATCAGCCGACATCGGCAAGATAGCACAGAGAAGCAACCAACGTTGGTCATATATCGGCCGACGTCGGTCACCTCCAGGCAGACAGGGACCGACGTCGGTCGCCTGTGTGGTTCGGACTGCGCTTGTTACGGGAAGTTAGCTAACGAACCAAGTGTTTGCATGAAGAGATCTAATTATAGACTGAGAGCTGCAGATCTAATTATTGTAATTAGATGTCTAATTATTGTTTGGATGAGATCTATATAATAGACTCATGGTTGTATTGGAAAAGTGTGCTAGGGAGTAAGAGAGCATAATTATAAGCTCCTTCTGTGTGTGAGGTAGAGCAATGGTGCGTTCCTCCTAGTGCCTCAGTACCAGGTGTGTTGGTGCTAGATTGGAGAGCCAGCTGGGTTCTTCAGGAGTGTAGGATCTTGGTCACAGTTGCATGGCCTATATAGGAGATCTACATGGTAAGTAAGATCGTTGATCTGCAGGTGTATGTGTGTGCAAGGTTGAGGTTCACAGGTGAGCAGAACCGTTGTTTGATTTTCAGGTGTGTAAGGTCATATAGACAGCAACACAACAGGGAGCAGTATCAGGCAGGATCTACTTGGAGTACAGGTGTGTACTCGGATAGAGCAAGACAGGAAGGCAAGGGAGTTCCTTCCATAAGTATGGTCTGTTGAAGTGCAGGTTATTGCAGGTTCATGGGAGATCTACTTGAAGTACCTTGAGTACTTGTGGAGCACGTGGAGTGCTTGTGGAGTGCGTGGAGCACTTGTGTTGTGCGTGGAGCACGGGAGGTGAACACCAACTCTGTATTTGAGTTGGGTGTTGGGACCTGTGAGAGGGAGAGCTTTGGGGAGAAGATTTACTGTTCACTTGAGGTGTGGGAAACCTCTGTAAGGTGGTGGAGAAGATGTGGGATATTCTATATTGTATTCTTTTCTGTATAAAGTGTTAATACAAGTTGTGTATTGTCTCTCATATGCTGTGTTATTCTGAATTCTAGTTACTTGGTGAATCTAGTTATTTCTGCATATTAAGTTGCTTGAAGTTTGGTAATCAATTGTATGCTTCTGGTGTTTCGCATCCCTGACACACTAATGAGTGGGTGCACACTTCACTGTGTTGGTGAGATCATCACTCCACTATGTGGGTGCACACCTCCCTTTAAGTGGGTGAACACTCCACTATGGCTTGGTGCATACTCTACCTCTTGTTCCTATATATTACCTATCCTCAAGCTAATTTTATATCAATGAGAATATAAGTTATTATTCTACTCATGATTGGTTCCACTTTTAAAAATAACTTTATTTTTGCATTTTTACTTATAATGTTAAGAGTTTTGTGTGCTTGAATCCACTAGCCCTCAATTGTGTCTTATTCTGATAGAACGTCACACATTATGACATGGTATTATATCTATGGCCTATTTTGACATGGTATCAGAGTGAGTTCTAGTAAAATGAACACCTTTTTTGTTGTAATGCATTTTGAAATCTTTTCTGTTTAGGCCTGGCATATATCTTCTATTATATGAGTATTTTCTTCTTATGCATCCTTGAATGATCAAGAGAGTCAAAAAATAATGAGGAAAATATCTTTGTATAAATGGTTGTGTAGGTCAATTATTAGTTGTATAATGTTTTTTTCACACTGCTAATCCATGACCCAAACTGACAATCTATAACCTAGATTCACTTACGGTTGCCATTTGGGCTTTCTAATCCATGACCTAACTTCTAAAAGCTTGTTCTTACTCATCTAGACTCTATTTTAAGTGTCATTTTTTAAAACTATGTATTTTTCATGAACTTTCCTAATTGGGAGGTTATTCGATGTCATTTCAAATAAATTGGTCATGAAATAGCATCTTTTGGCATTTGATTTTTAAAAACTATCCCCAACCCCACATTATATTCTGCAAACACATTTTTAGTTGAGTCCAATGTCTATTTTATGAGCATGTGTTGTCAATTTTGCCACTATTTCAAAGATTTATATCATTCATGGAAAAAATTTTGGCTAAGTCTAACATCCATTTTATGAATGTGTGCTGTTACTTGTGCCACTATTGTAAAATTGCTCTCATTTTAGATGCATTTTCAGTTGAGTTCCAAGTCTTTTTTAAAGTATAATTTTTTTAATTTCTACTAAAACTTATAGAATTTATATATATGCTAAGTATAAAGTGTTGATTTTGTACTCTCTATAAAGGGCCAATTGTATACCCAATAAAATATATAATGTCAAACCTCTATAACCTTGGGGAGATATTATTGATAGTTTCAAGGGGAGTTCATTCTACCTTGTGCTTTATTGCCTTCTTCTTCCTATATATGTACCTATCTTCAAGTTAATTAAGGTATAACTATGTAGTGTTCATAACATCCCTTTGATTCTAATTGAATGAATTTATTATTTCATTTGTGTTGCACATTTAGTTTCAACATCCTTGATAAAATACAATCTATTCTTCAAGTTTGATCTCTTTGTAAGTAAGAGTGCATCCTCTAGGCCTTAGAATCATGTGTAAGCTATTAGCCAAATATCTCACCCTAATTTATTCAATTTTATCCTAATTTTACTATAATTTATTTATTTTTGCCTTAATTTCCCAAAGTTTAGTAATTTCCATATTTTTTTCTAATTTCTCTAATTTCCCCTATTTTTTTATAAATTATGTAATTTTGCTAAGTTTGGCCTAATTTTTATCCAATTTTACCTTAAATTCTCCAATTTCACAAATTTCTATAATGTTCTAAAATTTCCAAAATTTCTCTATTTTCTCTTATTTTGGGCTTCTTAATTTTGTCAAGTTTGGCTTAATTTCACTCTAATTTTCACTAATTTCCTCTATTTTCCCCAATTTCTCTAATTTCCCTATATTAAAAAAATGTCCCTAATTACCTCACTTATATCCAAAATTTTCAATAATTTCTCTAATTTCCCCCATTATCCAATGTTTTCCCTAATTTTACTCTTTTTTTTTTATAGTGCCACTAATTTACTTTATTTTTAGTCACTTTTTCTTGATTTTACACTTATTTCAAGAGGTTCTCTCTAATTTCCCTAATTTTTGTTGGTGCCTTTCATTAATTTTTGCAATTTCACTTATTTACTTTGATTTGCATTTAATAATAAACATTTCAAATATTAATGTTTTATAAGACTAATTCATTGTTAATGTTTAAATGGAAAAATATAAATAAAATAATAAACTTGCCTTCTTTCCACCAAAACATCCTATTAGTATTTTTCCTTCCCATTCTTTCTCTCTTTCTCTTCTCTAACATTGAAAATAACACTTAAAAAATTAAAATGACACTTAGAAATGAATACATAAGCACTCTACATAGATTTTCACCTAATAAGGGTGACACAAATTTGGTGTAATTTACATAGTTTTTTTTGTGACATTTATGCCACTTTTGTATCACAATTTTGAAAGAGCAAAGAAAAAATGTTTAATGTCACGAAAGTGACCCAATTAATGGCATTAAATACATGATATAAAATAATGACTAATTAATTCCTTAGGTCCATTTTTAGATGTCTACATTTTTTCCTACTTTAATTTGTTTGCTTGCATACATATCAAATTAGAGAAACAAATAGAGATGGATACAAAATATTACACACCTATAATAATTAGCAAATTGAAGAGTACCTTAAAATAATGATAATTAATGACTAATTAAATCTTTAAGTCCATTTTAGGTATCTACATTTTTCTCCACTTTATGTGTGTATTTACATACATATCAAAGTAAAGAAATAAATAGAGGTGGGTACAAAATATTACACTCCTAAATATCTAAAACAAAATCTAATGCATCTAAGAATCTGTAAAAATGTTTTTTTTTTCATACCCACATGAGTTAATGTTGAACAATAATAATAAATACTAGAAATTCTAAAGTACTAACAACTAGAATATTTTCTTATGATGAAACCAAATCTATAATATCTAAAAGAGATCTAAGTACATCTCGATTAGAATCCACACATATTCCATATGGAGTCTAAGTCACCATGAATTGAAGTTATGCACCCTTTTAGTCTCAGGCCTTCAATCCCTATCATCATAAATAGTCATGTGTATTAAAACATCAATAATTATTAAAGCAACATGATATAAATATAAAATATTGTTACCCCTCAAGATCGAAAAGAGTGCATAAAACAATGAAAAATTAGATGTTGAGAATGATAATGATATATCTCTTTGTGGGGAAGTTATATATATATATATATATATATAAACTTCACAAGATATACAATAATTAATGGTTTATAACTATAAGAACTACTTGTTAAATATCACCTTATGACATTATGAATATTTATGTAAAAGTAATAATGTCACATCATTTTTTATTTGATAATCACATAAGTAGTGAAAATGAATGGTAACATCAAATCAGGGTTTTTCTCCAACATATATTATAAATTGAAAGGAAAAATAAAAACTCACATCATTATCTCCTTTTGCCTTTTGCAATATATCTTTAGAAAGAGTTGATAACATGGGAACTCAATGAGCATACTTGACTTAGGGATTTTTTTACCCTTTGGAAAGAGTTATGGGGGTAATAGCCTAAACACAAGGGTTTAAACTATTCCTAAAGTAGGCCAATTAAATAATTCAAGTTATAATTTTCAATTACAGTGTTGAATTATGGAAAATGCTACATATAAAAAGTATAATGCCAAATAGTATTTAGATTATGTAATCACAAATAAGAAATAATACTTAGTTTATGTAAAGATGTGCAGATAGATATGAGATGTACATATATAGAAATAGGTTGTCTGATGCTCAAGAACCATTCTTCAGATTATATAAATATTCTTTTGGGATGCCTGGACACTTGTGTCAACCTATCGACACTTGCATCAATGCTACTATTTATATCTTGACACAACTATTCTATATAAAATATTCATTGCACTGACAATCAACCACCTAGGTTTTTCTAGGTTTTATGTCACCCTTCTACTAATATATTTGCATCACATGCACAAGCTCTATATGACTTTTATATCGCGAACCCTAGCTCTTGACCTTATTTTAATTTACCTTGCCAAAAATGGGTTAGTGGGCTTATGGTGTCGATCTAACCTCAAAAAACCCTCTGTTAATGAGCATTGCCTACATAACCAATACTCCAATGAAGTCCTTAGACTTATGTATTTATCCCCTCTGTGTTGGCATGTGTGTGAATAATAGTTTAGAATGTTATATGCAAATGCATACAATTATCTAGCATGTAACTTGAAAAATATGGCTCATGGGTCATTTTTTGAATGTTTTAGACATGAAATGTGATTGTTCTTCTGATTTATATTCAAATAGGGAAGAATAACTTAGTTGTGTGCTTTAATTTTTAGGAGTATGTCTATGCTTGAGAGGTGATTAATTTATGTCCAAATGAATTAGTTTTGATTTATATTTATACTAGATATTCTAGAATGATCCTCATAGAATGGTTAATGAAATTCTTATGCTGACTCATACACCTTGAAATATTTCTAAAGTTGAGTGTTTGTAGGGCAAGGACACTTGTGTTGGAATAAGGATAATAGTGTTGACATTATTATCCTATTATAAATACAACTTTCCATGAAGGAGAAAAGTTTTTAAGGATTTGTAACTGATATTGAAGGATATATATCATATTTTAAGCATTTTTGGGTCTCAAGTGATCTAGATAATCAAAATATCAAGTTAGATTAATAAATAAATGGTTAGGCCTAGTGAGATGGTGAACATGACCCTTTTAGCTACAAGGAATGTCAAACTAAAGGGTGGAGCCTTGAGTGATATTTTTCAAGTGTATAAGACTAGATTAAAATAAAAATATAGATTTAAGCATCTACATTTTCCTCACATTTCATCTAGTAATGCATAAGGATAAAATTAATAGGTTAAAGGAAATAAAAATGTACTATGGTGTTTACAACACACCTTTTCTTTTATTGAGCCCCCATCTAAATTTTTTGTATGTGTATGACCTGAAACTAATAGCATTTTATAGGTATAATTAGTGTATATAATCTAAAATTGAATAACTTAAATTAATTGAAATAAAAAGAGCAATCAAGGAGTACACTTGTGTGTCGATACAACCATGTTTATCTTTGATAGTTTGATTTGGTAGAGATGTTTCCTAGCTAAAGCATTGGAGAGAGGTTCATAACTAAATCTTGGAAATGTGAAGAGGGTAATTATAGGTTGATCATGTCCCCAATATGGTATAAGGATTAATTATGCCAAGGCCATCGAGAGCTTAGAATCTCAATCATATAATTTAAATGTATTAATACCTCATATAACCAATCTAGCCAATTTAGCCAATCTACCTAAAATCACCTGAGTCAAATGGTGTAACCATATCAACCTATAAAAATATAAATAGTTCTAAGTTTATCGAGGGCACAATATATCAATTGCACTACTCAAAAATATACCTACTTTAGCATATAAAATCTTAAATGCTTAATCTTGGTAGAGTTGATGCATGAATATTAGCATGATGTGAATAATGTATCTATAAATTAGTGTATTTGCATGGCATATGCACCTCAAATGTGTCTCAAGCTAAAGTATATGTCAAAATGTAACCTCTACTTTGTAAAATGTGTATAATATGCATCACAAATCTTTAAAAATTTGTCTTAAATATGTACCAAATGCATAAAATTTTACCCCAAGTGTATATTTAAATCATGTAAACTATGTAAACTAAATCAAATTTATACCCATTTTATCAATTATATATATTTGGAGTCAAGTATCTATGACATGACCCCACTAATATGCCCCTATTTTGAGGTGAGTGGATTTCAAAATTGATGATCACTTTATATCAAAAGGATAAGACAACTTTATTTTATCTGTGTGAACCAATGTAGAAAAGAATCATATAGTAGAGTCATGTCAAAGTAGATATATTAATGAAGCTCATGGTATTAATATATAACAATCCCTAATATGCATGATATGAATCATGTAAACATTTATAAGATAAAAATATTTTTAAATAATCAATCACACATTAAAGAGTTCTCAAATGTCACATAAAATGGGGTCCTGTGAGACTATAAACAAGGGGTGTTTATGTCGCACACTCAAGTGAACGATATATGTAAATGTCCACACATCTAATAAATAAGAAACACTCAAGGAATTGTGGCCAATAAGCAAGGATCATATTCAAATGTTTCATAATCAAGGCAAAGAATAACACTCAAGTAAGCTAATGTAAATAGATGAAGTAATGAAATGTAATCAACTAGCATAAGCATGCCATACTAGTCCCTGCATACATGTGTTAGAAAAATGTCATATAGAATAGTATATGAAATAAAGTGTGTAAGATATCAACATGAGTATAGACATGTGTAAGATATATAAACTCAATCAGAGAATGAAAATTGATCACAAAATAATAGAAATTGTATCAATCATGATCATACAGAAGTAAAATGTTCCCAACATAGTGTATCATGATGGAAGAGAAAAGGTCCTACAACTATATGCTTGAGTATCATGCATCTAATGTATGCCTATATCACACTCAATTACATATAAAATATATGTGTGTATATATATTATATTCTGTCTACTAACATAAAGTAACAATATGTGCAAAAACTAGTAAACATGTGAAATGCTAAATATTTTTGGTATTTTTGATTTATTTGAATGTTTTTTATTTTCTTGAATTTTTTATTTTTATGGAATTTTTGAAATTTTTATAAAAATTACTTAAGTTATTCAATGATCTCAATATGAGGAGAAGAATATTCAAAGAGTGGTAAATGAATATCATTTCCTAATTGAAATGTGTCATATGTGTGCATAGCATTATCAAAAAGTGTTTCATGTTATTTTGGTAAGTTTGTACTTGTTATCTATTCTTCAAATATATTTTCCTTTGTTGCTAGTAACCATCGTTTCTAAGTTTAGCATTATATTTAGTCAAAAAATGACAAATATGTAGTATAATAGAGGTTGATTCAGATCCAAGTGTGACATTCCATTGACTATATCCAAAACAAAAAATGGATGCAATAGATTTATTTATGTGCTCCATGCCATATCTTGAAGATGTAAAAAAATTCTAAGCACATATATTAAATTCAAAATTTGTGTCAACTATGATATTTTGACCTTGATTTCCATCTATGCAAGGTTCAATGATTTAATGCTTTGAGGAATGATTTTTAATTACTTCATATGAAGGCACGTGTAGCATTATCATTTTGATGTATGTCTTGATGTTTTTGTAAATGTTCATTTTGGACCTATTCTTGTTCAGTTTTTCTTTTCTTATTTTATTTGTAAATTTTACTTGGACTTTTTTTTATTTTTAGGTTCTTTTTCTTTTGCATTAACAAAATGAATATGTATCTTAGAATTATTTGTATTATTATTTCCAATATATCCTAAGCCTTGATTATCATTATGGTCAATTGTGGAGATAGGATGAGTGATGTCTTGTGAATGTTTTCCCAATATTTGACCATAATATCTAAAGTGTTGTATATATTTTTGTCCAAACCATATTATTTTAAAATATGGGTATCATTATTGTGAGGTAGATTTGTATCCTTTTCATCTTGATGACTTTATAACATTACTTGGTCTAGCTTTACCTTTTGAATCTTTTCTTGCTATAATCTATTCATTTACTGTAAATTATCCTTTGTTAACCATAAACTTTATTTTAGCACTTGTGTTTAGGATAAGTACTCATAATATGAGTGGGTTACTCGATTGATGTATTTATTATAGGATCATCACTATCAATTGTATTTTGTATTTTATTCTTCAAGGAAAAACAAAAATTTATATGATGCCCATGAATTACATGATATGCACAATATTATTTTGATCATCTAAAAGGATGTATAGGAGTTAATTTGATCACTTTATTTCTTAGAATTTCACTTAGGATTTCACTTGGATGCTTATTAGCCTTTTGTCCACTTTGTAAATCACTAGTTGTAGATGAATTCCCTTTTCGCTTCTTATTTACATATAAAACCTTGTTAGGAAAAAGATTATTAAATGAAGATGCAAACACATGATTAACACTAGAATATTTTAGATTTATACGTATGTAATTTGATTTTCAAATAATCTGATTTTTAAATTGAATTTATTTTTCAACTCTTCTATTAACTTGCTCATAAGGATGATTTGATATTTTAGGGCTTCACAAGCACAAACCCTAGGTGATTAGGATTGGATATGAATACACACACAATCTATAGGGTTTGTGGGAGGTGGAGGGGTTTGAGTAAGGATAATAACAATATGATGGGCCACCTTACCTCTTGGAGTAATGATAACGTGGACCTAGTTAGAAGGAAAGTAGTTATCACCCTCCTTAGGGTTAGGAGGAGGAAGAGGTTCTTTTTTATACATTTTAAATGTTTCAAAGACTAATATAAGAATAGAAAATTAAATACATACAAATTATAGTAAATATTGTAACATGATAGGAAAAATTAGAACTAACTAATTTCTACAATCTAAAACTATAATGTAGACACTTCATTTTAACCACTTATGTGCCTAAACTATGTTTGGGATGACTTTCCGTAATTACATGCAAGCTTAACTGGAAATCTCAAATTAGACCTGATTTACCTACACAACTACCATTTTTAACCAAAATCATAATGATACATATTTAATTGGGGAAATGCATCAAATTTCATCATTTATATTATCTAGTGCATCTTGAATAAAATCATCCCTTCACAAGTGTTTTCACAAGACAATTAAGTGAATACTTGATTGATAAATAAAAACATTACAAAAGCTACATTTTTTATAATTGTTGATTGATCCCACTTAATCAAGCAATAATTATTCCTCCAATATGAAAATTCATGGATTTAAAATATCATATTTCTCTAAATACAAAATTATAATATTACCTCACCCAATATGACATCATCAGGTAAAGTGTGCAAGTAAGAGCTCTTACAAGTTCTTACACACTCCTTCTCTTACACCCCTATTACACACTCAAGAGGACTAATGACTATACTTTCCTTCCAAAATTCCTTCCATACTTTAAAAATGTCTTAAATGATCTCTCTTACACATTCCAAAGGTGTAATCATGGATTTGAGGATTGATCCTCAACCCTCCATCTTGAAATGAGATGAATGGTCTATATCAATTCAAGAAATCTATAAATAGAGCACTCACACCTCTCATTTCATCAAGATTCCTAATGTAAACTTAATTTTATAGATTATTTTAATAAGCTTCATCAACTTTTCCACTCATGTCAAGATAAATCCAAAACCATGTGTAGACAAGGAGAGATGCTACTCTTGTGAGGATTTGAGCATTACAAAGTCTTCTAAATCTACAAGTTGAGCTCATCTTCTTTAGACTGGTATTCAAATGAATCTTAAAGGGAGTTTAAAATCATGGTTAGTTATCCTCCAATTTGTATTTCCTGTTTGTAGTTCATAGCTCAAACTACGGATTAGGCTTGAGAAATTATGTCTTCAATTTGTTTTGATTATTTCACTAACAATTGACTAATCTCTTTTTGATTTATGATCTACATAATGGAATGTCTAGTGGAACCTATTTAAGGATTGGATGCATCCCAGAGCCTTTTTAAAACCATTTACCTTCTTCTAATTGGTATAATTAGCCTTCCAAACAATTTAATTCTCTTCTTTTTCCTCCAAAATTATGTTAAAGTATGTTCAAGAGCAACCAATAAATTCATGATTGTGTAACGGTGAATTCAGTAGCTTCATCAACTAAATCATCATAAGAAACATAGAAATTTCTCAAGATATTAGTGAAATCATTCAGAAACTATAAAATTATATTTATGCCTTTTCTATTTTCTATGTTTTTCTGCTTACAGGTCTTAATAGTGAAATTGTCCACTTCATTGGAGAATTAGTCAGAGAGAATGGTGAAATCAGGCTAATTACCAGTGAAATCGATATGTAATAGCAAAAAAAATTCTTTATTATTTTTTATTTCAATTTTTCCTACATAATTATGAAATTTTAGCATTTAACAATGAAATTGTAACATTAAATAGTGAAATTGTCGAACTCATTAGTGAAATTATAATACCTAACGATAAAATCATCATTACTATTTTGTATGTTTTTCATATTTTTAGGTCAACATTGGTGAAATCATCATTCTCAGTAGTGAAATCATAATTTTATATAGTGAAATCACTCGACCCAGCAACAAAATTATCTTGACTAGCGGTGAAATCATCATTTGTAGTAGCAAAATAATCAAATACATCATTTTCGTCATCAACAATTTTTTTTTGTAATTTTATAATTATATTTACAAGTTTCAACAATGAAATTGAAGGCTTTAACAATGAAATTAGGGTGCTAAATGTTGAAATAATTATGATTTAAGGCTAAAATTTAAACAAGACAAATTTTCAAGCTCTTTTTGGCTCAAAAACACTTGTATCAAACTTATAATCTTTTTTATTGCAGGACCTTAGCCAAAGAGTGGTGTTTTATGTTAAATTTAATAAATTCTATTATCCATTTTGATTTGGGCATTGAAAACAAATTCACACTTCAATTTGGGTTTAACAAACTTGTTTATTTTCAAAGTTTTTTACTCTCATGCAAGTTTCTGTGTTGCTTGATTATCTTGTGGGGTTATTTTTGTGCATATGCTCTCCCCTTTTTAGGTGACTTAGAAACATAAAAGTTCCTTATTAATTTTTTGACTTAGTGGGGTGTATTCATCACCTTCCTACAAGTCTTTATATAAGAGTTGACCTAAGAAGTGACATCCAACATTGTACCAAAACCCCATTTATCCGGTGGGGTATACAAATTGAGGAACATTGCCATCATGAAAACCTTGCGTTGTGATTGCAAAAAGTTGTGTGAGTAAAGTGACCCCAAGGAGGTATTTCTAATATCATAGGTCAGTGTGTGGTACCCTCTAAATTAATAATCTTGGAAATTATATTGAACTTCTTCATCGATGGATTTGTGCCCATGTACTATGAGGTATATAGGGACCATCTAGATAGCCCAAGTAAAATTGTAAGCAAGTGAAAAATCCAATAACACTTCACTCAGACCCTTACAACTGAATTAGTCATGAATGGACAAGATTCTATAAGGAATGGCCCAATCTTGCGTTACTTCTTAGATGTGTCTTTTGTTGCATATCATTCATTGATGTATGGGTGCAAAGGTAATAGCCTTTAAAGATTGTCTTAATCATATGAACTTTGAGATAAAATGGGGGATTAAAAACCTCACCAATAATTGTAATAATTTATTTAATGAACACTTAAATTTTTAATCATCTCTCAAGGCAATTGTTTCATAAGGCTCAATGGATGTGATGCCAACATGTGTTATTTATTAAATCACCTTGTAGTGCTTGTATGTTGTTACTTGTTTTTTGTGTCAAAACCTTGTTTATACTTGAGACCAAATCAAAGCAACCAAGTCCAAGACCAAAATCATTTTACACACACACAATGAGGTGTTACTTTGCCAAAATTCCAAGTCAAACCAAAGTGACATGTTATAACTTGGTCCCAATACCTATCTTTTTTGTTCAAACCATGCCATTATACTGCTAAATTTGAACCTTAATTTTGATCAAATTCTAAATCTAATATCATTATAATACCAGTGTTCAACTTATTGTCCATGTTGTGCTATTATGACATTCATTTGAGTCTAATTCTAAGTTCAAATCCTAGTGCCAATTCTAAATCAACCTTCTTTTCAAATGTTCAAATTCAAATGCCAAATTCCAATTCTAGTCTAAGTCAAGTCCATTACCAAACATGGTTAACCAAGTCAACCCAAATCAAATCCAATTAGACCTTTTTAAAAATCCAAATCCCATTCAACTCTTCTTCCAAATTTCAAGTTCAATCAAATTTCCAAATCAAATCAAGTTTAATTTAATTCCAATGATCAAAACCAATATCAATCAAACATTGTACCAACTCTTATTCCAATGTCTTATTCTAATTCTAGTCAAATTGTGCCAAATTTTGATTCCATTCAAACTATGCCAAATTCTAATTCTAGACAAACTCGTTCAAATCCTAAATCAAATTTGATAATCAAATTAGATGGCCTTTTAAACCAATATTCCAAACCAAAATCCAACTTGTTTAAATCCTTTAATGTACCAAGTTTTGTACCCCCTTTTAAAAACAATTTTAACTCACACACCTTTCCTATTTGGATACTTTCATGAGTCAACTTTGATTGAACTAGTCAATTTGAACATTTGCATTGATAGATGAAAGTAAACAGTTAATATCAAACCAGGCTAATTACGATTTTAGAATACAAATCCAGTTCATCTTAAACCCATGTGCTAATTTAAAAGCCAAATTTGGTTCATCTTAAACCAAATTACCATATGCCATATCATAGCCAAATCTAGTTCATCTTAAACTAAGTTACCATATGCCAAATCATAGCCAAATCCAATTTGTCTTGAACCACTTTTTAATCTGTGCCAATTCACCCTTTGTGTGGCCAATCTAATGAAGACCTTTTCAACCAGTTTTAGTCTGTACCAATACATCCCTTTTTGGGTCAACCCATTCCAATTTTTTCAAATTCACCCTCTTTGGTCCCATTCTAAGCAAGACCACGTCCACCCTCTTTGGGTCCAATTTATTCCATCTAATTTCCCTTATATGTATCCCTACTTGGGATCATTAATCCAAAGTTAATACAATTCATGGCATCTCATTATCATAAACCTATTCTACCATGTCCATTCATACATAAAGATGTGATGGATCGATTCGATCAAAAACTATTTAAAAACAAGGATGAATATCTTTTTAAATTATGGGAAATGGGTGTTAAAATTTCAAATAGATTTCCAGTAGATAATTTACACTATTTGATTAGATATAATAAAGAGACACCACAATGAAGCCAAATGTCTAGACCTATTATGCCATTGCCTAACTAAGGACCCTTATCTATTGTCAAGCCAAGTGTACTTAAGTTTGTTAAAGACTCCATCAAGACATGTTAGGATACCCTTCTCAAACACGATCAGACACATCCACTGCTAAATAAATATCAAGATATTCAAACCATTATCAACATTTCCATTGAATTACCCATTTTTTACCAAAAGCAAACCATCTTTGAAAATCCCATTATTCATTCATACCAAAATTCCCCATTTTTGAACATTTCTTCACCCAAAGCCTTTATTTCCAAGTGAAAGGTGAACAAGGTACTTGTGGATAACACAATTTATTAGGACCTCTTTATGGCTAGCCTTACATCAAAATCAAGTTCTATTCTATAACCAATATCAAAATTGGGTTCCATTCTAGAACTATTGTTAGATTTAACATCAGAAGTAGAATCAATGTCATTCTCAACATTGGATTCGTATCCTTTTGAGTCAAAATCAGCTTTAAAATTATAAAATATTGATGGATGTCATGACATTGATTGCACATTTATGGAATATCCAATTGAAAACATTTGTGATCCTTCCACATTTTTTGATGATGTTTCCTTGAACATCAACATAGATTATCCTAGTAGACTTTGTGAGGATTTTTTTACCTTTTTCCCTTCCATTGCCATTACATATACCTCTACCATTGACCAACCTAACCATTATATTGATGTTCTACCTCCCATAAATGTTGATTAGGACTAATAGAATCACACATTGCTTAAATTATTCCATGGTGACATTTCAATAGTAGAAACATTCAAATAAAAGAAAAATCTCCTAGTAAAACCTTGTTTGAGGCACTAGGAGACAACCAAAATCTAAACTTAGAATCTTCTATTAAAACCTTTTTTGAGGTGATAGATGATAATTAGAATCAAAAATCATGATCCTTTAATTTAACCTTGCTTAAGGCACTAAGGAAAAATCAAAATAAATTATCAACATCTCTTAGTGAAACTTTATTCAAGGTGCTATTGGAAAATCCAAGTCAGAATAATCAAGAAGACTTTGTTGGTGAAAACATATTCAAGGCACCAATAGCTAATCCAATCCATTCATCATTTCTTGATTAATTTAATGAAGTTAATATTGGCCTCACCACAACTAAAATTAACTCGATTCTGAAATCAACAATAATTTATGTGACTAAAAATCCTAATCTTAGTTTTTTCCACCAACCATTATACATTCCATTTTGATCTTATTATCTGTTTAAGACCTATATTACATTATCCAATCAAACCATTTAGCCCATGCCTACCCTTATTGGTGACACTCTTTTTTCTAGAAGCTATGAAGACATCTTGTTTAGAGGTTTGGAGGAATCAAAATCAACAACTAACAAAGATAATGATAGTAGTCATATTGTTCACATCAATCACAAGATTTAAAAAGAGCTATCATTCTGATCAAGTATTGAATATACAATAAAGGGTCCACATTATGCATCTCGTAATCCTCCATCGATTTGGGATGCTATCAAATCCAAAAAAATAAAAATCAATTAAACATATAAAAAAATCCAAAGATAAATAATTCTCCAACAGGGAAGACCATGTTTGTGGTACCTTGGGCAAGTATCATGATGAAAAATATGTTTCTGGCTCATGTGTAAATAATTTGCTATATTCAATTACCTTAACACTTGGGGGTAGTCTTATCCACATTATAGACCATTATGTTCAAAAAATCTTGGCAATTATCAATCATTGCCATTCAATCCATTTTAGCCATTTAATCCTATTCAACCCATCCTACCTTATTATGACCATTAGTCTTCTCATATTTACCTTGTTATAAAAGTTAAACGTATATTGATACCTGACTGAGAATTATTTTGGCCTATTAATTGCATGACACTTTAATGATTGGACACATTTGGTTCTCATGTGACATGATCATTGGAGACTCCTATCCCTTTCCCTCTTTGTCATTTATCCATTAATATCATTATGTCAATATTGTACCATTTGACATGTTCCTATTCCATTCATGTTTTCAACCATGTTGTTGATTTTTAGTATCCCCTAGAGTTGAACTAAATTGACCTAAGGTCCATTTGGATTATGTAGGCAATGCTCAATTTTTTAGGTTAGTGTAGTCACCCCTTTTCTATGCTCTTTATTTTATGAGTAATTTAATCCATGCTCTCATTATTTTACAAGTTAAACCATCCTACATCTCATTATTGTCCATTGAGTTGAGATGACAAAAATTGAAAAACATTCAAAATAGTTTGAAATTTTTTTAAAAAAATAAAATCCCAAAAAACAACTGAAAAACCAAAAAAAAGTCAAAAAATAACTTACAATCTCCATGAGGGATATTAAGTTGTAAATTTTTTGATCCCTTTGTCATCATGTTCACCAGTGGCCTTCACTCTATTCTAGGTGGCATGGTTTACTGCATTTATTAGGTAGGAACCCCTTATCCAACCATGATCATTTCCATTTACCATTACCATTATTGATCATGTTCACTCCCATTTCTGGAAGAACTACATAACCTTAAGGTCCACATGGACTATGTGGGTACACTTGGATGAATTAGGCATCCTAGGTCAGCTCAAATAGTTTCATTAACAAGCGTACTCTCATTACCATTACCTCAAAATTCTCTCACCATTTTATGAGTTAATCTTTTCCTATTTTTATTATATAATCAAATCTCTTTTCATCATTTTTCTTCTATCTCATATATTTAAGAGAACTACATTTGTCCTGAAGTCCATGAGACTTAGACAATGTCCACTTCAGTAATTTGAAGTCAACTCAATCACCCATTCCCGTTTCTTATATTTCCACCTTGCATTCAGGTTACCATATTGTCTTATCCGTTGACCAAAATTCCTAAGAGTAAGCCTTAATTTCACACACACAAATGATTTTCTAACTATTTATTTTATGTTGTGTTTGTGTGTTTGTCTAAACATGTTTATTTTTAATTATTCTTCATGCATTTATTTGAGTAACTAGATGTTTTTTTAATTCTTTTCTTTTAGTTTGTGTTTGCTTGTTTATTTGTTTACCTTTTTTAATTTTCATCTCAACTTGGTCCACTATGTTGGTAGGGTCATCATCATGATGATTCCTATCACATAGTTGTACTTGAGTTCATGTATTGACATTTTATACATTGTCATCATGGTTTTTATCATTGGTACACTATTTTCAATTGTCTATTAGATCAAGGGTTTGTGCTTATGTGCATTACAGCCTAGTCATTATGGTGGTTTCTATTATAGTGCATAGTATTTTGTGTTATATCATAAATCAAGATGTTATAGCTCTCCTTGATAATGCTACAGTTAAGAGCTCTCCTTATCTACTATCCCCCAACCAATTCATCAATTACCTAATCATCATTTTTTACAATGAAAATCCATCCTACTGGGTAAACCATTGAGACCGAATAATTATCAAATTCATCATAATAGGGTAGCTCCTTGTATTCATGATTAAATATATCTTGTTAGGGCATATTATTGTGTTTAGTTGGAACCACCCTTTTTGGTTCCATGTCCATCATTGCATTCATTTTAGCTTCTTCCTCTCTTTTTTGAGGGCCCATATGTTTAAACTTCTTCCCCAACCATCCCCTCTAGGGGCATCCAAGGTTAATCAAGCACCCTTTGGGGCATCAATGTAATTTTAATGTCTCATAAAAATTTCAAAAGAGAAGAAGAAAGACATAATTATTCAAACGTTATCAAATTTATTCTTGAGGATTTTTTTAATATTTGAAAAGATGATACTATGCCTAGTGGCTCACAATGCCTTCTCAAACAAGGTAAAAATATAGACACTTCATTTTAACCACTTTAGTTTCTAAACTATGTTTAGAATGACTTCCTATAATCACATGCAAGTTTAACTGAATATCTCCAAACTAGACCTAATTTACCTACACAACTATCATTTTCAATTAAAATCATAATGATACACCCTTGATTGTTGTCATTTTGCATCATTTATCTTGTATAGTGCATCTTGAATTAAATCATCCCTTCACAAGTGTTTTCACAAGGTAATTAAGTGAATACTTGATTGATAAATAGAGACACTGCAAAATCCACCTTTATTATAATTGTTGATTAATCCCACTTAGTCAAGCCTAAGTATTAATTTAATAATAAAATCCATGGATTTGAATTATCTTGTTTTCCTAAATACAAAATTAGAACATTTACTCACCCAAGATGACATCATCAAGCAAAATGTGAAAGTAAGAGCTCTTACACACTCATACTCTTACACACTCAAGAGGACTAGTGAGTGCACTTTCCTTCCAAAAATTTTTTCATACTCCAAAAATGTTTTAAATGGCCTCGCTTACCCACTCCAAAGGTATAATCATGGATTTGAGGATTGATCATCAACCCTCCATTTAAAAATGAGATGAATGATTTATGTCATTTCAAGAAATTTATAAATAGAGCCCTCACACCTCTCATTTCATTAAGCTTCATAATGTAAACTTACTCTATTGAATTATTCCAAGAAGCTTCATCAAGTTTATCTTTCATGCCAAGCCAATTCTAAAACCATGTGTAGACAAGGAGAGATGTTCCTCATACTAGGATTCAAGCTTTGACAAAGACTTCTACATCTACAAACTGAGCTCAATCTTTTTAGACCAGTATTCAAATGAACCTTAAAGGGAGATAAAAAACATGGTCATTTATCTTCTAATTTGCATTTCTTATTTGTAGTCCATAGCTCAACCTAGGGATTAGTCTTAAGAATTTGTCTTCAAGTTGTTTTGATCATTTCACTAACAATTGACTAATCTCTCTTAGATTCTTGTTCTACACATAAAACACTAAAATCACTAGGGCAAACTATGTTTTGCATGAGAATAAACAAAAGTTGGGTTCACCTAATGTTTACCCTTTTTGGAAAGAGTTAAGGGGCGATAACCTAAACAATAATGGATTAAATTATTCCTAAATCAGGCAATTAAATAATTCAATTTATAATATTCAAATATAGTGATGAATTATTAAAATGTTAAATATAGAAATTATAATACCAAAATAGTATTTTGATTGTGTAATCATGAAGAAGAAATAATACTTAGCTTATTTAATGATGCACAAACATATTTGATATGTACAGGTGTAGAAATAGGCTATCTGAAGCTCAAGAACTAGCCATCAAATTTTGAAAATAATCTTTTTGGCTACCTAGACATTTGCATTAAAATATGGACACTTGTATCAATGTTATTATCTGTATCTCAATGTAAGTATCCTATATGGAATGTTTTTTGCACTAATAATTGACCACTTGGTTCTTTATAGATTTTATTTCACTTTTATGATGATATATATGGTTTGCTTGCATAATCTCTGTATGAATGTTTATATCTCAAATCCTAGATCTCGACGTTAGGTTAGGTTACCTTGCCAAAGATGGGTTAGTGAGCTCACAGTGTTGAGCTAACCTCAAATACCCCTATATCAATGAGTGTTATCTACATATCTAATACTCCAAGGAGGGCCTTAGACTTATGTAGTTCTCCCTTATGTGTTGGTATGTGTGTGAATAATAGTGTAGAATGTTATATGCAAGTACATATAATGTTCTAGCTTGTAACTTGAAAACTATGGATCATCAATTATTCTTTGAATGCTTCGAAACTTTAGTATGAATTATCCTATGATTGATATGTAAATGGGGGCGAATAAGGAAGAATAGCTTAATTGTGCAATTTAATTTTCAATAGTATGTCTAAGCTTGAGAGGTGATTGCTTGATGTCCAAATTTAATTGGATTTGACTTGTATTTATACTCTCTTTTTAAATGATCCTCATGAAAGGGTTAATGCACTTCTTAGGTCGACTAGTACACATCAAAATATTTTTAAATTTGAGTGCTTATGGGGCAAGGACATTATATTGTAATAGGAAGAATAGTGTTGTCACTATTATCCTATATGAATGTAATTATATAGGAAGGAGGAAAGTTATTGGTGTTATGTAATTGGCATTGAAGGAGGTATATATGTTTTAAGCATTATGTGGGATATAGGTGTTCTAGATAATAATAATATTAAGTTGGATTAATTAATAAGCATTTGGGCCCATTAAGGTGGTGAACATGATCCTTTTGGCTGCAAGGAAGTTAAAATTGAAGAGTAGATCCTTGAGTGATATTTTTAAAGTATACCAGACTATTTTTACATATAAATCTAGATTTAAGCATCTAAAAGATTATATCAAGTGAGATTTTCCACCACACTAGTTATAAAGATGAGACCAATATGTCATTTTATGCTTGATTTTTTCTTTTTTAGTTTGATTTTTTCTTTTTCAATCATTTTATAAATTTATAAAAATTGTGAATTTAACAAAGGATACCATTTTCCCCAATTTTTAAGAATATACCATTCTAGCTAAGACTATATGGTTATGATCAGTTTTGTATGGTTTTGACATTTTCCAAAAAATGTTTTTTTTTAATACCTGCAACTTCATAATTCTGACATTGCAATATATTTCATTACGAAAAATTAATTTTCATCTTAACTTATCATGATTGAAGATCATATATATGTTCACAAGTAAAAATAATATAAAAATTAAGGATGGGTGAGGCTAAGTGGCCACATATGGATGCTATCATCTTAAGACATGTAGTGTGTCTTTTTATGACACCTAATTCTAGACCAAATCATGTATTTATAATTATTTTATCATGCTTTCATACATTTTGATCATGAGATAACATTAGTATTTTAATGGCACACTTTACCTTCACATTTGACACACATAGATTATGTTATCATAATTTTCTCATGAAGAAGTTCATATTTGTCATGTGTTTGCCTTGAGATATTCAAACACAATATTGAAAACTCATTTATCTTTGTTTCTTGAGCCTTGGTTCACCTTAACCAAAATTAGGTTATTATAATAGTTTTTTGACCATTTTCATGATGCACAAGTTTATTAATGTTAGTTGTGGGCCATTTGTTCCATATTTCCATGTTTCTTTGTGTCGTGATTATTGGCCTACTTCTATATTTTTATCTTGTGTGCAAGTGTGTCTAAATTTTAAATTAAATGAGCCTATATATACACATGCACCTTAATCCATTTATAATATCATGAAAATTCCTCATATGATGAAAAGATATCAAGCCTTATCAAATAGCACATACATTGATCATTATGTTGTCATTCCACTCTCTATCTACTAAAGGCTTATTTTTACATGTTAAGAAAAAGAGCATATTGTCCTATTTACTAGCTTGCATCTCATGGGGATAAAGGGTGGGAACTAGACATACACAGATTTTTATTGATGGCATGCATGAGTATTGATTTCCAAACTTTCACACCTACATAAAGGTAGGATGGGATTTGATTGGGTCTTGCCCCTCAAACAAAAATCCATATTTTATTGCCTAGAAAGTTTGGACTTGAGATCAAGATAAGAATAAATAACTTTGACATTTGTGTGCATCAATCAACTTATCAAAGATTTATTTATGGGTATCATCTAATTATAAAGGGTTATATAAATATTTAGGCCATAAATATCTACACAATTATTATTAAAATGGGTTGACTGCTTTGGGGAGGATAATTAATATTTGTCAAATTGGGCCATAATCGAATCTACTAGATAGGATATAAGGCATAGAGAAAACATGTATGGAGTAGTGAAAATTGAAAGAACAACTCAAAAAAGTAAGAAATAATATCTTCACAATAAATAAATTGTATTTTGAAGCATTAGCATCATTAGCCAAAATTACATAGGAAGGTTCCTTATATAGGTATAAAAATAGACACGTCCCAACATCCTCATGCATGTGGGATTATTTTCCCTTTAAGGACCTTTATTAAACCTAAGCAATCTTGACTAGATCATGTAGACAAAACCTAGTGGGACAAAAGTCTACACCAACACCTACCTTTAAGCGTAACTTAGGTGGGTAGAATAATTGGATCCTGACACAAAGGCCTAATGAGGTACCCAAGTACAAAGAAATGATACCCCATAGGAGGAATAATATGGAGCTTCCCAAACCCAGACAAGAGCACATTGATGAATATGTTTTTTCTTAGTGAAAGGTTTGGTGAATATATCAGTAATTTACTCCATTTTCTAGACATAGCAGAAATCAATGACCTACTCATGTATGAGCTCCCAAATGAAATGCATGTGAATCTCAATATGTTTAGTCTATTGATGGAGGACTGGATTCCATAAGATCTAGATTGTGATTTGGTTGTCATAGAAGATGACTATTGGTCATCAAAATTGGATTCCAAACTCAGTGAGAATCCTTTGAATCTAAATAGCCTCAGTAATAGAATTAACAATTCCTATGTATTCTACCTCTATAGAAGCTAAATCAATAGAATTTTTTTTTTCTTGACCAACTAATTGGACCTAAACTAAGAGAGAAACTATAGCCTAAAGTAAACTTGTAATTTTGAATGTCACTAGCCTAATCTAAATCTATATAACTAATCAAGTCGATGTCGATGCCCACTCCATAGTGAATATTAAAACTATGAGTACCTTAAATGTAGTGGAGGATCCAATTAGCTACTTTTTATTATAGCTCATGTAGTTATTGCATGAATCTAGATACCATGCCTACTGCATATGAAATATCAAGTCTAGTGTGTGTAAGGTGGATGAGACTACCAACAAGTTATCGATACAAGGTAACATAAACCAAAGGATATGGGTAATCAACTTCAAGCTTCACATGAGATAGAAAATGAGTATGAATTATCTTACAATAAATCATGCTAAACCATGAAATCAAATCAAGAGCATAAATGGATTGTGCAATAGTGATCCCAAAGTCAAACTAAGAAATTTCAATCCTGAGGAAGTAGTGCAACAATCCCAAGTTATTCATTGAGAACCTATCAAACAAAGTATTTTTCACTATTATGATGGTAGATGGAGAACTCCCTGTGATCAATAAGTTATCCATGTCGAGAACCAGAATCAACAATGAATCATCCTAGCATAATATGTAGACATTCATATCAGAATGGCATTGGGTGAACCCAATCAAAAGAAGAAAGGAGTCTATCTTGGCATACCAAGTTCAAGGAGCTTGTTTGAATCCCTATATATATTTTTAGAGCTTACAAACTAAAGAGTAATATTTCACAAATCCTTTTGGTTATTCCATGTATATTTACTCTTTGAGGTCACCATGAAGAAATGCACTCTTTACATCCATTTGATGAACCTCTTAGTGATGTGTTGTGATAATGCTAAGAGTGAGTCAGATTGATTTCATTTTGGCAAGTAGAGTGAATGTCTCGATGTAGTCAATGCCAGGCATCTAAGAAAAACCCTTTGCTACCAAACATGGTTTGAACTTGTCTATAGACCCATCTACTACAAACTTTGTTTGGTAGATCCACCTACATCAAACAAGTTTTCTTCCCTTAGGAAGTGGGACTAAAACCCAAGTGTTGTTCCTCTACAAAGAACTATACTCCTCTTCCATAGTAATATCCCACTCAGGAGTGCTTAATGCCTCATAAAACTATTTTGGATTGGAATTAGATGCAATGAAAGCATATGGGGCATCCTAGAATTGTGAATGTGTGTGTGTGTTGTCCGATGGATCTCTAACCCATTGGCCATCACTTTATAGTGCTTATCTAGCCCAAAGATTACCATTGTTCAAAGAGTTAGGAGGAGATTCCTCATCATCTAAAGATAATCTGGAAGGAGTAGGTGAATCCTCATCACTACTCTCATCATCATAACTAGAACAATAATTTGGATCATCAAGAGGTTAATCAAGTGGATCTCGATCATCATAACTATCATCAAATCCAAGTACATCTAAGGAAGGGTGAGAGGTTTCAAGTGTGGATTTTAAGGGACCCTCTATGAAATGAACACTCCTCTCAATGAAAAACTCATACATGTAGGATGGATAAGCATGTATCCCTTAACACTCTCAAGATATCCAATGAAGATCCAAGATTGAAATTGAAGTTCAAATGCCTTACATTTCTTCTTGGGAATGCAAGTCATAGTAGGTAAACCAAACACTCGAAAGTGCTCAACTATGGGTTTTTTACCACTCTAACCTTCAAAAGGAGTGAATCCCTTCAATGATTAATGAGGAACTCAGTTCTAGATATAATAAACATAGTTGATGGCTTCGACCCAATACTAAGGAACAAGAAACTTGGAGTGTAGCATACAGTTGGCCTTTTCCTTCAAGGACTTATTCTTATGATATGCAACACCATTATGTTGAGGACTATATGGAATTGTACACTATAGTTCAATCTCATTTGATGTACATAATTTCTCAAAATGGTTACTCACCACCATTGTCAGTGCACAAAATCTTGATGGCTTTACCTAACTATTTTTCTATAATCACCTTGAAGTCCTAAAAATGGTTAAAGACCTCTAATTTCTATGTGAGAAAATACACCTAACTATACCTATAATAGTCATTGTTAAAATTAATCATGTAGTTTTTCCTATTAAATGAAGGTTTTAGAAATGGGTCAGAAATGTCACTATGAAAAATCTCCAATATTTTTTTAGCTCTCCATGATTTGCCCTTATCATACTTATCCTCTATATGCTTATCAAGATTGCAAACCTAAATAACTCCATCAAAAAACATGACTTGTGGTAAGCCTCTAACCATGTCCTGATGACTAATTTACTCAACGTAGTAATATTTGAGATGATTAAATCGCTCATGCCATAATTTATTCACCTCATCTAAATGAGTGAGCAATGTAATAGAAGGTTGATCAGGAACAAAATGTGAGAAAGTATACAACCTAGATTGGTGATCTACTTTTCCAATGTAATAATGGAGTCACTATTATCTTCCCTAATAACTATAAAATTGGGTGTGAACTCAACTCTCTTACCTGAACTGATGTAAGTGATCTAGTAAATGGATAGGAGATTAGTGAATAAAGAGAGAACACATAGAACATCATGAAATGTCTCATCATTCACTTCAATTGGTCCACTCACATTAACTTCTATGTAAGTATCATCACCCAATAAAATAAAAGGCATGGAATAAGGATCCAAGTATTTGAACGTGTCCTATGATGAATCCATGCAATGCAATGCACCAAAATCAATAACCCATGTGGAAGGTTGGGATGCAACTGAAACAAGTACTTTGCCCTTATCTTTACCTTAATCTTTGTCTTTGGAATTAAAATACCCTTGTGTTGATGAAATCTAAGTGGAAGAACCAAGGACACTAATATGGTACTTATCGAGTATTTTTATTAGTTGGTCAATCTACTTCTTCATGCATTTAGCTTCATCATGCCTAGATTTCTTACAATAGCCACATGTGAATCACTCTTTCTTAGGTATATCCTCTAAAGAGGAGGAATATTTTGATGTTTTTGGCTTAACATCATATTTTTGAGCCTTCCTTTGTTTTGGGTTCTTCTTGTTATATTTATTCTCCTTACTTCTTGAAGCCTTTTCTATGTCATGACTCATATATAAGGCATGAGATTTGGAAGACTTCAGTGTACCCATTTAAATGAGCTTGTCTTGATCCCGAGTTAAGTTAACAACAAAGTTATCCAAGGAAAACATTATCCATACATTTCTAAGGGAACACTTAATGGTGTGGAAGGTAGAAATGACTATAGAATAGTTGAATACCAATTTATAAAGGATTGAAAGAATCAGTTGATCATCCTTTTTATCAATGTCACATAGTTTCAACTATAACCTGCGTGATTTAAACTTTGGTAATAAGTTTTATATCATATCAAAGTCACCTAGGATCAAACTCATGAGCTCATTCTCCAACTCATGACCCCTCATTTTATCCTACTTTTCAAAGATTTTATCCAATAAGGTCCACACTAAAGTGCCATATTTTTCTACTAGATTAAATTTGATGGTCATGCATGTCACAGGTGTTCCCAGCCCTAGAACATCACCCTGGTGATCATTTCTTTGTCTGTATTAGAATGAGGTGGGCCTCCAAACCTATAGACCCATGAAATCATGATCATATAATAGTGGTCCACAAATCTACTTCACCATGGTTTTAATAACCTACCCATCAAGCCTTGGGCCTTGTTGAGGTTCAATGCATGAAGTACATTTAGAGCTGCAACACTGCATCTGAGGTAGCTGAGTTGGTGGGCCTTGGTCCTTCAATAGCACAACATGTGAAGCTTGCATAAAATCATGTTGGTTCATCTGAGATGCCTGGGATGATAGGATTTGGGCCTTATGAAAGTGTGGCATGCATAGTTTGTGCATCATCACATCACTGCATCTGAGATAGTTAAATTGGTGGGCCTTGGGCCTAGTAGAGGTGCAAGCCACAAATGTGAAAATGTTCATAGTTGTGTGTTAGCATCAACCAATGTTAGGTTAGCATTATTTTAGGCTTGCATATGCACAAAAATTCTCATGCACTTCAGGTGTTGCATCACCATATGAAGGAGGTCCTAAAGAGGTTGAAATTTTTCCCAAGTCTTGAATTTTGTATAAAATTACCAAAAATGAGCCAAAATGGAAAAAGATACCTGAAAGTAGAACCCATATATTTTAAAATATGTACTTATGTAAATCTCAAAAATACCCACTTCATATTTCACAAAACCTAGAAAAACCCATAAAATTTTTCCAAATTAGATTACTGAATAGTATGGAATCTATAGATTTTTTTTAAATGCCCTCAAACCCTCCAAAAAAATGGTGAAAATTGATTGTCATGAAACCAAGTCATGTTTACAACCAATCCTAGGGTTTTGACACCTTCTAAATCTAATGGAATTATCTATTTTTCAAGAGATCATGGCTATATAGATCTACATAGATTTTCAAGAAATCCCACCAAACCCTTGAAAATTGAAATCAAGAAAAACACCTGAATAATTTGAATGCAAGGTATCACAATAGAAATAATGGCATTCAAAAAAGAAAAAATTTGATACCATGTCAGAGTGGGCCATAATAAGATATACTGGATAGGATTGAATGCAAGGAGAAACCTGTATGGAGTAGTGAAACCTGAAAAGAACAACTCAAAAGAGGAAGAAATAATATCTTCATAATAAATATATTATATTAAGAAGTGTTAGCATCATTATCCAAAAATTACATAGGAAGGCTCCTTATATAGGTGGAAAATATGCAAGTCCTAGCATCCTCATGCATGTGGGATTATTTTCCCCTTAAGGACCTTTATTAAACCTAAGTAAGCTTGACTAGACCATGTAGTTAAAATTGAGTGGGACAAAAGTCTACACCAACAATATCATATGGTCTAATTATAATCTTGTCAATGTCATACAATCTAATTTTATTCATTATCTCATATCATTATTTTCTTTATATACTCTCTTTTTCATTACTATTTTATGTTGGTCCTTATCGAGGTGTGATGCATGAAGTGCATTAAAAGCTACATCACCACATTTGAGGTAGTTGAGCTGGTGGGCCTTGGGCCTCACAATGGAAAAACATGTAGAGATTGTATAAAATCATGTTTGTGCATCTGAGGTGGATGATATGATAGGCCTTGGGCCTTATGAAGGTGTGGCATGCATAGTTTATGCATCATCGCATCTAATGCAGTTGAACTGGTAGACCTTGGGCCTCATAAAGGTGTGGGCCATAGACATGGAAATTTTCATAATTGTGTGTTTACATTAGCTAATGCAATTTAGGTTTTACATCACCATATAAAAAGGAGGTCCCAAAGAGGCTAAATTTTTTTCTAAGTCCTAAATTTTGTATAAAATTATTAAAATGAGCCAAAATGGCAAAAACTACTTGCAAGGATAACCCATATCTTGTAAAATATGTACATACTTATGCAAATCTCAAAAATACCCACTTCATATTTTATAAAATCTAGAAAAACCTAGAAAAGATTTCCAAATTAGAGTACCAGATGGTATGGAATATTTAGATTTTTTTTTAAATGCCCTCAATCCCTCAAAAAAATGGTGAAAATTGATTGTCATGAAACCAAGTCATGTTTATAGCCAATCCTAAGGTTTTGACACCTTTTAAATCCAATGAAATTGTCTATTTTTTTATGAGATCCTAGCTATATAGATCTACATGAAATTTCAAGAAATCCCACTAAACCCTTGAAAATTAAAATCAATAAAAACACTTGAACAAGTTGAATGCAAGGTCTCACAACAAAAATAATGGTGTTCAATTTTTATAAAAACTTTCATGCCATGTTGGAGTTGGCCATAATCAAATATACTAGATAGGATTGAATACATAGAGAAAACCTGTATGGAGTAGTAAAACTTGAAAAGAACAACTCAAAAAAAGAAAAAACAATATCCTCATAATAAATAAAATATATTAAGTGTTAGCATCATTATCCAAAAATTACATAAGAAGGTTCTTTATACCTACAAAATTCCTAGTATCATCATGCATGTGGGATTATTTTTTCCTTAAGGACCTTATTAAACCTAAGCAAGCTTGACTAGACCGTGTAGTCAAAATCAAGTGGGACAAAAGTCTACACCAACAATATCATATGGTCTGATTCTAATATTGTTGATGTCATACAATATAATTTTACTCATTATCTCATATCACTATTTTATTTATATACACTCTTGTGTACTACTTCAGATTCATCTTTCCTACAAATTCGGAGTCTGTCAAAACTCATGCGATCACAAATAATGTATGTGTCTCTCTTTTTCTAGTTTCACTTATCAATTACTCAAAAACTTTTCATTCATATACCCATATTTATTATATTTTACTATATTTACCTTATCATTCACTTTTCTATGGTCGATGTATTGCTTTGAACACTTATGCATCCTCCACATTAAAAATAAATTGTTAACCTGTTCTTTACAATCATCCAAATTTAGTGTTTTATATCCTTATCTCTATAGGGTATGATTTTTCTATCTTTTCATATTTGATTTTTCTAGGGTCTTTTTTCTTATTGTGATATCATTATCCCTATATTCTTGCATGTTCTCTATGTTATTATCTTATGACAATTAAAAAATGTATATCTAAGACACCTAATAGGCAATTTGATACATTGAGTGATAGAAAGTTTGATTTGGTCCATATTCCTTTTATTGATACTCATGTTTGTTTGTAAAATAAAATGGTGATTATTTTTTTATTGAAATATCGATTACAAAATATATGCATCAAAGATGCAAACAATTATTTTTAGTAAAAATAGTATGGTGATTGTTGAGAAAATTCATACTTTTTATATTTTTTATGATGATACAAATATTACATACGAATGATGTAAATTTAAATGATGTGTATGTATATGCTTGTGATGTCATTGTTTGTGATGTCAATTTTTTTGATAAAAATACTATGAATGATAATGGTGGTAATGGATCTCAAAACATTATAAATGATAAATTGGATGAAGAAAGATTATAAATACTTGTTGGATTTATACTAAGAGATATACAATTCCTAAACATTAAATTACATATAACTTATCGTAATATAAATACAAAATAAAAATATATCTGAGGAATTTTTATATGAGGAATCACATGTTGTTAATGAACCTTTGTATGCTTATATTTCACCTACCATATGTTCTTAATTTACATTATATAATGAGTCTAGTACTTGTATTAATTCTATTATTGTACCTCTACCTATTGCTTCTACTCAATGTATTATGTTTTTTCCCTCTCATCTTAATGCTTCTTTGGTACCCCTGGTTTCTATACCTAATTTTCAATCTACTTATTTTGGTCATGATCTTTCTCATAACATTATAGTGTCTATTCCTACAATTTTTCCTTCTCCTACTTTTCAATATTTACTTCTTCAATAAACTATCCAAAACATGCAAGTGAAAATTCAACAACTTTCACAAGAATCTCAAAAATTGAGTCACATGGTTACTTCTCATGATACATTACTTGAAATCAATTGGCTTATGAGGTCCTTATCTACCCTTGGCCTACCAATTTTATTACACCTAAGTTTAAATTTTTCAATGACAATGTTGATCCTTCACGTCATATTAGATATTTTTACACTTCATGTCTTAACTTTGTACAAAATAATATAATGTTAAATAAGCATTTTCTTCATATTGTCAAGGAATATGTCTTGGATAGATTTTAAACCCTACCATTAAGCTTTGTTCATTACTTCAATTATTTTTCCAATAGATTCTTAGTTAATTTTTCAATCAACATTATCCAAAAGGTGACATTTTCATAGCTTGCATAGCTTAAACAACGATCTAATGAGCCTATTAGAGAGTATGTGCTTAAATTCAAATTTATGCTTACAAATATGTATCACCAACCAATTGATATTAAATTTTATAAATTATTTTCTCTCAAATTGTGCTTCAACATATTAAGGAAAAATGGATGTTTAACACATATCAACCTTTCAAATTGATTTTTCTTACAATCAGGAACTATGAGATCAAGCTTGTAGAGGAAAATATGCTTAAATGTGGGATTACTATTCTCACCTATAGTGGAGAAAAATATCAAGGTAAAAAAGCATTAAAGGCTAAGTTTAATGAAACTATTAGTTTTTAAGTTGAAAATGAGACCAATAATGTAGTCAACACAATATCTCAACTGCCTAATAAGCTTGTCCTTTCACCTAGGGATCAAAGGAAATTTACATGGTTGGTTAAGATTCCCCATCAAGTTTTTAAATCATTATTTGAGTGAAATATGATATATTTACCTTCTCAATGTGATTTTTATCCATCGTAGCCTTTACCTAAGAATTATGACGTGAATACATATTGTGATTATCATAGAGCTTCATCTCTATTTTACTAAATAGTGACACTTAAATATAAATGACAAAATGAGTTGTTAAAATTAAGTGCACAAGATGGATATAAGGTAATAAAATCAAAAATAGTAATAAATAACTCTAAAATGCTAAAAAAATTAACTAAAAATATGACAAAATGTTGAATAGAAAATTAAAATGAAGAGACAAAAAGAGATGGAAACTGACCCACCTAGGCCCTATTCTATAAATCTAAGGTTGGAAAGAGGATATGGAAGCTAAAACTATTATGTATCTATAAATCTTGATCTAAACTATCTCTAGGAAAAATATACAATATGTCAAATATGTTCATGTAGTGTTGTTACTTGTGTACATGTGCATTGATTGTGTCCTCTGTAGCGTTTCCTATTCTTCATTATTTTGTGAAGGTGCCCATTGTGATGGAAACTAGATATATAACTGTGCTTTATGAAATTTATAGATAGAATGTGCGGAAATATTTTTCCTTGACATAATCCTCATATTTATGCATAAAAGAGTGTGTGCAAATAACTAACTCATGAAAGCTCTTCAGAAGTTTTAGATGCATATCCCACATACTTGGAATTAGAGTCAATGTAATTCAAGTGCAATTAATGTATTTATAGTTTAGTCAATGTAGTTATATAGCATGTGATTAAAATCCCAACCCAAGTGATACATAGGGATTCACCTTCTCTTCTTGTAGTAATCAAATGCAACTAGATGATCTCAAAATAAAATTATTTTTGCATAAGGTGTTGATGGAACAAGACTTAGATTTGATGTATATGTAATGAAGGATCAATGTACAAGCTCCTTGAAAATTATTGTATTAAATATAATAAATGTGAGGCTCAAAATTTAACTCAACTGGAGATGTCAAGATAACTAAATATAAATGACTAAAAATTTATTTTTATATATAAGGTTCTCAAGGACACAACAAACATAGTTCAAGCATGGGAAATAGTGAAAATTAAAATATAAGGTGTGGGTGATTAGGCCAAGGTGAACTAGACCAAAAAAAATTAAAAAATATATAATCAACGTGTCGATAATTCTATCTAGGATAAAAACTAATAGACACAATTTTTTACCTAGGAGGTCAAAAGTCTCAGAATAGAGATTAAGCTGAGTAAAAAATGGAAGACTAGGATTATGAAGCTAACAATAAATAGATCTTATATGAATATATATATATATATGGATCAAGGATAGAGAGCTCTTTGTGGGTGATATATATATATATATATATATATATATGGATAGGGTATAGAGAGCTCTAATGTGGGTGATATATATATATATATATATGGATCAAGGATAGAGAGCTCTAATATGGGTGAAAACATGTCCTAAAATAGATAAATGTATACAATTGGACCACGTGTTTTAATCCATGATAAATATGCTATGTAAAAGGGAAATATATCAGAAGGTGTTTATATAATGTTCCACTTTAATATGTGAACACATATGTGCATTAAATTAAAATAATAATTGAAGTAAAAAAAATCATTTACCTTACGAATTAATTATGCAATGTCTAGATGCTTGGGGTGGACTACACCAACATGTGTTGATAAATCATGTTGAATCTAGATTTTACCTACATTAAATTATGAATCAATGCAAGTAGTTAATGTCTTGATATATAAGTGTGAATATAGAAAATTGAAATAGAAATTAAAATATGAGCATGGGAATGTATACACCTGATGGGCAAATAAGTGTGCCACCACTCTTAGGTAACTAAAATTGAAAATAAAATCTACTCAAGCCATCTCATGTACTTGATAACTTTTAGAGTAAGTTGTGACATCTCAAATCTGCTTTTTGATCAATGAAGTAGATATATAGTTCATATTTTTATTTATAAACTTATTTTTATATCCTTGTATTTTTAATATCTCAAATATTATATAAAAAAAGTGGATGTAGAATAAGTAGATCTATGCCCCCTTTTGAGTTGAGGGATTGGCAATGGAAATTGCATCACTTGTCTCAAAAGAAATAATCGTGTGCATCACATGTTATCATGTATTATAACCAAATTTGTTAAAAACTATGAAAAATAAATGTAAAACCACACACACACACACACATATAAATATCATCCTATAAATATTGATAGTAATATGCAACCTCATGTGAGGTTGAGATAGTGAAAGTCAAGAAATATGCCCCAATGTGGCATGGCCATTGGGAATGAATTTACTCCCCAATGTGGTAGGATATATAAATACCTAACATATATAGATAATCTCATGTGACTACGTGTAAGTAGGAAAATGCAGTATCATGATATATAATCAGTGTAATATAAATAGGCACATGGGTGCAATAGGCTTGGTATGCATAATAAATGTATAATCTCGTTGAGATAGGAAAGGGCATGATGCCCTCAATATAAATATAGGATAGGGATAAATATTATGTTCCAATATACCAATGCACCCTTATTAGGTATATATAGTAATGAAACACATACACAATAATATTAGCATGCCCTAATAAATGCATTATAAGGACCATGGAAATGAATGCAATAACCATAGTATATTGCAAGTAGTAGTGTGCATGATATGGATCATGGAACCAAACATATATAGCTCATATTATATGAAACATAATCAGACATATACACACATAGAATCACACATGTACATATGACTAAGAATCATACAATGACACAACATGATATTATGACTATAGGATCCTCTATGGAAAATACTAAACAAAACATCGGCATGTAACATGCACAAGCACAAAAAAACATAAACATACACATGCAAGAAATCAATCAATCATAGGCATGAAAAATAACATGCAATGTAACCATGTAACATTTCATTTGTACGAAATCATAATATATGTATATTCAATGTAAATATCTCTATATGATTAATGGAATGTACAAAGGAAAATACCTTAATCCCATTGTATAGAGATGCATGCAGTATAAGGCATATCAATGATGTGATAATGCCCTCAAAATAAGCATGATTAAAATTCCTATCATCTTTAAGTCCATGTTCATATGTCACACGTATATCATGCATCTCACCTACTCAAATAATACCATGAGAATCCATGTGTAACATGTATATGTAAACCTCTAGCATAGGTAGATAAGTATGATATATATGCATTGACAAAGATAAAGGCAAATAACTTTTTGATTTATATGTTTTTTAGCATTTTTTAATTTTATAGAAGAAATTTGAAATCTCATAAAGAGTAATCCAATAGGTATGATCAATAATAAGATTGGATATCTCAATCAAGTAAGAAAATAAACCAATGGGCAAAATTATGGAGATAGAACAAGAGGAGGATTCTAGACAATCTACAACTTCCCTTAGAACTTAGTGCATGATAAGAATAAAGGTATCAATATGTATACTATCATCATTGGGAAAGTTATGTGTAAATTTATGTAAGTTTTTGGAATGAGATAAGCCATTAAATTGTAAGGGTCAGTGCAACATAGAACTTCACATTAACTAGGGGGATACAATAATGACAATGCAAGACACACACAAAATAAATTTCAAACTTATAGAAGATGAGGCAATAAAATACTCAAGGGAAAAATTCACATGAAATGCATGACATATACAAATCATAAATTATGGTACATTAGGATATATATGTGAATTGTAAGAGATAGGCTAGCATGGATAACCAACCATCTCATCTAGAATATGTGATCCTATATCTGGGAAGTTTGGTCACTACAAGTGTCAAAAAGATATTTAAGAGATACATAGTAACCTAAATCATCATCCCAAAAACATATATATGGAAAACAATATTGAGGATCCATTCAAACCTCTTATAGAACACGTGTATTAGTTCAGATGGATCTTGGTATAGCTAAAATATTTGTATGTCCTTTGGTATGAATTGATATAAGAGGTTGTTGATCAATATTGGGACATGGATTATTAGACATTATATTTTATGGTGGTGTAACTATGGGAGTCTTAATTCAATTAATTATGACTTGAGATGTCAAAACTATAGATGAAAGTGATATAGGAACCATGACTATATGTGGTGAAATGGTAGCAAATATAACATGAATTTGAATGATTTGATTTTTAGGAAGTTCGATAGGTAATGTCTTTTTTTTATAAGGGTAGATAGGTAAATCATAAGGTTTACCTCAAATAGTATATACTTTTTCATGAGGCAAAAAAATAATGTAATTATGTAATGTAAAAGGAATTGATATCATTTAATTTAGTCATGGGCTTCCAAGTAATATATTGTATGTATCATTATTTAAAAATACATAAAACCATACTAATAAAGTATCAGGACCTATATTGACTTGTAGTGTAATACCATTGATGGGTGTTTGTATAATACTATCATAACTCTTAAGTATTATGGTTTTAACTATTAAATCTCATTGAGTGTAACCTTGGAAAGCTATAAATGGCATAGTAATAATATTTTGACTTGAACTATTATCTACCATAATTTTATGTGTAGTAGTAGGATACACAAACAAAATTTTGTATATAGAGTGGAAAATTATTTGAATCGTCTTTTAAAATATTATGGTAATTAAATGTGATAGATGGTTTTTTCCGTTACAAACTAGTAACCATACCATAAATATATTCATGAGATGCTCATTTGAAATAGATTTTTGATATATAATTGTAGTCATGTGAACATCATTTTGTCTCTTAGTATCATAATTATATGCTTATGTTTTCCTCCTAATCCATTGCTTGGCTTTGAAACTTGTCAAACAATTGTTATAAAACCACATGCTTCTATTCCATACCTAATTTAAATGTTTTTTCTTCCTTTATACTTTGTTGTATCATATATTTACACTTCTCACTTGATATACACACTAATAAACTTGTATGTGTTTGTTTATCTCCTTGCAATAAATCATTGATGAAAGTTTAAATGTATTATTACCTAATAAATAATTTCCCTTCCACCTTAGCCTTGTATTTCAATTATTTTATTAAGTCTTTCAACTCCTTAGCCTTATCCTCCTAAAATGTTTTTGTATATACTAGATTCTTTGGGTGAACCTCTTCTTCACTCATTTGGCTTGGTTGCTTAGGTGTGTTTACGAAACCCAATAGCTTCCTTATTCTTGTGCCTAATTTTTACATGGGTTTCACCTCACTTAGATCCATGGTTACACATGTATTTTCTATTTCACTTTCAATATGATCCACATAGCTAACAACATACATCTCTTACTCTAACACTTTGTTTGATTGTTGCACCAATTTTCTATTTACATTCAGTATCTTTTCTTATTCATCCTCCACTTCTTCCTTTGCATGTACAGATTAATTTTATTAAAATTATATCAATGCAAGTGTACCTTTTTATGTATTATACCTACATGAATTTCATATTTGAAGGCCTTCCTCTAATTTAGTAAGGGTATTTACCTCATACTTTTTTGGGATCCCTTATTACTTATAATGGGACATATAACTCACTAAACTTGTAGTGATCATAAAAAATATTATTTAATTGGTTGTCCCTATCCTTTGATATATACACAATATGCTTCATCTCCCATGAAGTTTTAGTATCAATAGATGAAGAGCTTATAAAAATTTGGCTCTAGCATGAGCTATCTGACTAAACAATGTGATAAAACTATATGATTTTTCCAACACCTATATTTTCCTATTTTTATATATTATTTTATTTCTCTTGGTCCCCATCATGTACATCATTGATCATCTCCAATCAGACCTATGAGCTATTCTAGAACTTCCTTCTGACTTATATGTTACTGATATCTTTAATTTTTCCATGTTCTATGTGTGAGTATTCTTTCTCTTCCTTGCACATTTTTTCTTCTTCTTAATCATATGTGTCATATTCTTCTTCATCATGCATCCCTTCATTAACTTTTGGCATGAAATTTGTGTTTTCATTATAGGACTTGTGTATGATTTCTCCATAAAGAGTTAATATATAACACTTGTATTTTTACCGCCTTTAATCCCTCTATTTATTTATTTTCTTTACCTAGAATTGGTGGATTTTCTATTGGTTGTCCCTCCTTACCACTTATTGGAAAAATATTCTCACCTTGTTGTTCCTCTTTATCCAGGTATTGTCACTCTCTACATAAAGACATATTGTATATTTTCCTTCAATATTATTCTTAACATTTTACATATTTTATGATTAACGTGATCTAAATAAGATAAAACTATAAATATTCAATTTGTAAAATAGGGAATTAACCATAAAAATATGAATGTAAAAAGGTAGATTTATATTTCAAATACTATATCAAAAATAGACAAATCTAAGAAGGAGAGATACACTTAACTAATTTATTATTTCTATTGCTCATTGCATGCATTACATTCCCTAAAAATGTTTTGTATATTCTCTGTAATTTTGCAAATCAAGGAGTTCAAAACCTATATGGACACTACCGGTGAAGCTTAGACCCTTGCATAAATTGGTATTATCTAGGCTCTACTAGTACTATCTTATTTGACTATGTCAATTTGTATCACCTCAAATTTTTTCACCTATACATGTTTATGACTTTTATGTCTTTGATCACCCTCGGTCCTATGCATTGATCCTTATTTTTCATTTCTTTTCTAAGAAACCCTAATGACACTTTAAACACAAGATAGACCCTAAAAATGGGTTATAAAGATTGGTTGGACATCCCAAACCACTCCCCACTAACTAATTAAACATTTCCTACATTCCAATACTATCATCATCATGCTAGAATTTAATGTAATGTTCAGATTTTGACACTTAAAAACATGCAGATTTGACTTGTGTTTATATTTAGAATTAGATTTAGGGATGTTCCTTTGAGAGGGTTTTACATGTTAATTTTTTTGTGATAATGTATCAAGAGAGTGGTAATTGATATCTCAGTGTAAATTCCAAGTAGTAAATAAATGATCAAGTAATTATAAAGTGAGTATGAACTTAGGCTTGATTTGTATTTATAGATGACTCTTTGATATTATTACTATGACTGACCCATGAAACTTGCCTAGGTGACCTAATAGAGAGTCCCAATTTTAAAATAATTCATTGAATATTATTGAACACTATTGACAGAGACAGACACCTAAAGTAAATTGTAGTTGTTTACTTGTTTTCAGTACTATCCTCATATGGAAATCAATGGTTTGAGTTGTGGTGACAATCAACTTAGGATTGTGGAGTGTTAATTCATAAAATAGGTTATGTTGAATATAATTATTGGTAAATTAGATTTTCCAATACAATAGGTGAGTATAGGAATAAGGAAAAGTGTGCACAAAATTCAAATCTGTATGAAAATTCCAAGTATGTTGAACTACGTTAAAGTTGATGTTTCTAAGCATTTAATGCAAATTTAGGAATCTAAAAATTCACCCCTTTTAGTATAATATATTAAAAGAATAAAATAAGAAATTTGGTACATGTGTTTAATGACACTTAGTGTCAATAGGTATGCCCCAAATGTCCCACTTGCTCCATCCAAAACTTGCAACGAAACATGTATAGATAAATTTCCACTCATGATAGAAAGTATAAAATACTTTAGGTCATTGAATTATTTGAAATTAAAAATTTTAAGGAACAAATACACTTGAGGATATGTGAACCAAGCTTCCTTTTGTTCATATAACATATAATAAGAGGATCCCATGACACAAATGATGCACTTCTCTAACCTAACATAGACATGGCATGGACAATCCTCTAACAGAAATGGCACATTATGTGACAAGACACAATCATTGCACTAATATAACACACATCATTGATCACATAATGTAATAATCATTAGTCTCATGCATGCATGGCACAAAAAATGTTAGCATACATAATAAATCAATTTCATCATCTATTATAGAAAAGACAATATCCAGAAATAGCACACTAAAAATTATATGAAAGAGAAAGTCATGTGTACAATATTCTATGATCAATGGATTATCATAAAAATATATAACATGATAAGTATGAAAATATTCCCTTAGTTTAGGCATGTCCCCAATGTACAAAGGTATCCCCTAGGTGTAATGAATGTCATGCATATATATGTAAATGTATCATATGTAACATGTATGTCATACATCTCACTCATATATACTGTGAAAAGCATGTGCCTAGAAAATAGATATGTAATTCACCATGTATATGATATATAATAGAAATCAATCATTATATTAACAATGCATGTCATGCATAGGGCCTAGTTTTGTATTTTCTAAATATTTAATTTTTTATATTTTTCAATTTTATGATTATAAGCATACATTTATCTAATCTAGTAAAGCTAAGAGGCAGCCTTTGAAAATATAAGAATAGAGGGGGTCCAAATATTCCATAGTATATTTCAACTTTTAATGTGCATCAAGTATAATAATAAAGTATTCTAGAGGAAGTTATTTCAAGAATTATTCCCATGTTATATATGTGAATTTCAAAATCATGACTCAAAAGAGTACATGTATATAGGAAGAGGCATTCAAGCATTCAAGCGTACAAGTAGTACCAAGGAATGTGCAATAGGATCAAACTATTGTAAAGGATGGGTCATCATAGGATTGTTATCATGATTTTTTAGATTAGGATAAACAATAAAAATGCAACAGCTAGTGAAAACCTCATAACCAAAGTAAATCAAAGAGATAGAATAATTCTCAATGCAAAATCATATGTACACATGTATGTCAAGATAGAATAGTAGAAAAAATAATCAGTCAAATATAGAGAAGGTGATCAAGCAAAAAAACATCAAGAAGTTATGTACAATAAATTATGTTCAAGCTAACCAATGACCCCATCAATGGGATGGTTGTTTGTATGTCATATATCATTTGACCTACCATGTATATAAAATATGCCATCTATAATTTTTATTTTATGTTGAGTTAATGGCTCTAGCTCATGAGTAATTCAATTATATTGATATAAATTTGGAACTAAGCTTGTAGGCACACTTGTAATTTTGTTTTCATTACATACTAATGTTAATCCTACTTCAGATAATGTACATAGTGATACCCAAACCATGTTAATAGTTGGATATTATGTATTGTGTATGTCATAATTCATTAATTTAGATATATCATTCAAATTAGCTTATGTATTCATAGTAGTGTATGTATAACCAACCATAACGTATTTTCAAATTGGTTTGTTAGATCTTATTTTCTCTTCAGTATGTTATTTATCATCAATATCATGTTCTTGATTAGAGAGTTGCAAAGATGTAATTATATCCTCTATGGGATGTCTTTTTTGTTATGATATATACACGAAGTGAAAGTTTGGGTTGCCTCCTTAGAAACCATGTTTATAACATTAGTCTTATTAGGTACATATTTCTTATGAACTTCCTTCTTAGGCACCTTTTTCTTAGGAAATTTTTATTTATATACCTCATATTTTGGTAATTCGACCTTGGGAGATGGAACGATAATTTTAGTTGGTTGCTAAATATTGGAAGTGTGCTTGAGATTGGTGGTTCTTGAATAAGATGTATCTAATACAGGATCACTATCCAATGTTTCAAATCCTAAAACCTATATGTGGGATGTCCATGAACTCTATGATAATCACAGTAGTAATTAGACCTTTGCATAGCTCGAGTAGGAGGCAATATGATTAATTTATTTTTAAGCATGTTTCTAAGAGTTTTACTTGGAGAATTATTAAGCTTATGCCAATTTCATGATTCATTAGTCATAGAATTTTTTTACTGGACCCATGTTGGAAATTAAATATTTTGAGACAATATATTTTCAGTTGAGATCTAGAAATGCAATTCATTATAGCATGTTCATTATTTTCATCTTATGCAAGCTAATATTAAAGTGACAAGTCCTTAAAAGGTAAGGTCCAAAATTTTGAAACTTATATATGTAATTAATCATTATAATAATATTTTAATTCACTTTAAGTAATTTTATTCAAGGGTTGAGTCTTATCACTAATGGTTGCACTAGATACACTAATTATTATGAGGTTGGGAAGATATAAATGTATAATCATATACCCCAGATATTTTAGATTCCATATTCATGCAAAACCCTAAAGTATTATGTACCCTACCTCTTCATGTTATGATATCATGGATATTTGTATCCAACATAAGCCTAGGTAAAATAATGCAGGAGGGATGGTGGTTATAATCACCTTCAGGTCTAGAGGTAGGAACACAATGAGTCATACATGCCCTTCCAATCGACTACTAACTAAAAGCATCTTAGATTCAATATACATGCAGTATATGTTATTAAGAAGAGATAAGAACTCATCATTATTAAAATCATCCTTGGTTTTATTGTAGATAAATTTAAACCATTTCATTTCATAAATTGTAAACATATTGTACGTTTTAGGAAAGAAACATGCAATCATGACAATCATAGCTTTGATAAATAAATAAAAAGCTATTAGTATCCATTGAAACTATGCTACGTTTTTTTCTTATGTGAATAATTAGAAATCAGAAATCCAATCTAAAATTTAAACCCTAATAAGAATTATATTTGAAATTGTTAGGAACCCATGCTACCCCTTCTCTTTACTTTGTTAGTATAATAATTTTTATGGATGCATATTCTTTGTAAGTCATCCCGTGAGAATTTTGTTTTATCCCACATTCATGGGAAGTAGTAGTTGCTTAGATTAGACTTAATATAAAAGTAATTGTTGATGCCAATGAAGGCATCCATGAATTTATTGTATTGAGTTTGCTCAAAGGAGGTTACCCCCTTGAAGAGGCCAACGATTCTGTATTTCAGCCATTGTAATTTAGTTCTACTTATTTGAGTTAATATATTGCTACTTTTTATAGTTTATTTAATGTATTTATAATTATATGCTAACTTGTTTAAGAAGGATCCTCTCATCTAGTATCAGAGCACTTTCCAGGGCTAAATTTTTTTTCCTTCAGAAAGTCTTAACTCTATTCTACTACATAATCCACTCAAGTAATTTTTTAGAAAGTAATTATGTGTATCACAATAATTTATTTTGGGTCAAGGTAAAAACCTGACCGCATAACTGTGATAAGTGCTTAGGTGAAAGCCCTAAAACTCATTGTGAGGAGTACCACAGAAACCCCAATATATTTATCCCATTGAGAGGACCTACTAATGAAATAGGCAATGGCCTCTTCCTGATTAAGTATTTCCCATCCATGAAGAAAACCAAGAGCTGTCGTTAAGAGGTAAATCTATGGCCAAAAAAATATTGGAGAGTGGTACTCACTTAGACAGCATTGGTGGTCAAAGTGATATATTTAAACCCTTAAATAGTGATTGAAACTTGGGGCCCATTTCTATCAGTTTCAAAATATTACCATGGAGTATCAAAAAACCTGCCATACTAGATCTTTGCATATTATCAACAGGCTTACCATACCAGTTTCAGCATATTACTAGTAGCGTATCAGAAAACTGTCATATCATATCTTCAATAGAGTATCAATAAACTTACCATACCACTTTTAGCATATTAATAGTAGAGTATTAAAAAACTTCTATATTAGATCTATAGACTTATCATATCAATTTTAGCATATTCCCAGTAGACTTGTCTTACAAAACACAATAACCAAAAATAAGAGTAAACTTTTTTTTTTTGTTTTTTGGCCATATCTCTCCATTTGTAGCCTTGTTGATCCTCAAATTTTATTCATAAACTTGAAATTCCATTCCGCACATTTTATTCTTTGAGGTCCTATATCCTGATTCCACTCCTAATTCCCACAAATCTCAATTTACTCATTTTTCAAGTTTTGCCATAACTTCTATTTTTGTCCATTTGCCTCAAACATCTCCCTTTTCTAATCATTTGTTCTTCTTTGATAAATTTTCCAATTTTTCCATTTTCACTCCTAAAATTTTCCTCACCTTCATCAATCATACTCCCACTATGCAAAAATATTAGTAAAAGTACCTTTACCCCTTCTAAATTCACCCAAATCAAAAACTTGTCTTACTAAACATGTCTTAACTATAGTTTTCCTACCCATTACAAAAAAATATATCTTATTAAAGTCATGGTAGTAACCCAAACAGGAGCAAAAAATATGGAGGATGAAATTACCACCCTCAAAACACACATCAAAGATCTTGATGAAAACATTATGAGCCTCAATCTTCAACATACCACCTTCAATAATAGATGACATCCAGAGTCCTCTTTTGATACCTAATTTTTTTCTTCCAGTAATTTTTGTGGGTTGAAGCTTGATTTTCCTTGATTCCATGGTACAGAGCTGATTAGATGGATCTATAGGGTAGAATAATATTTTAGCCTACATAATACTTTTGATGCCAACAAGGTTCTACTTACATCCTTTCAATTGGAACTTAAATCCCTTCAATGGTATCATTAGTATATCAAGGCTCATGATGAGCCAAACTAAACTGATTTTTGCACCCTCATTTTGTAACGGTTTGGCCCTAGTGCTTTTGATGACTTCATGGGAGCACTCACTAAACTTTTCCAAACAAGAACCATGAGAGAATATCAAATAGAATTTGAAAAACTAACCAATCACACAGAGGGATTATCCAATGAATTCTTCAGAAGTTACTTTATCATTGGACTGAAGGATGCAATTTTTTTTAATTTTGTAATTTTTTGGCCCAACACGATGATAGAAGCTCTAGGGTTGTCTAAATTGGTAGAGGATAATATCACAGCTCAGTAGTGATTCAAATCTGATTTTGCTCCATTCATAAATATAACTCCACAACGATCTCAAACAATACCAGCTCTGAGAACCACTCCTATCAAGCATTTGACTAAAGCAGAGATGTGAGCTCATAGAGAAAAAGGACTATGTTATAATTGTGATGACAAATTCACTTGGGGACATTGATGTGTCGAGCAAAAGCTCTACCTATTAGATGTGGACTCTCTACCCAAAGCTAAAGATGGGGAATATTTTAGGATACATCAGATGATTTGGAAGAAGATCCATTGATTGTGGAACCTACTTCTTAGGAAGACCAACCAAAGATCTCTCTCTATGCCTTAGTAGGAGTCACCACCCCATAAACCATGTGAGTTAGGGGTTACTTCAAGAAGTTTGCTCTCACAATACTAATTAATTCTGGTAGCACTCATAATTCCATTGACCCTCGAATCACCAAATAAGTTGATTATTTTTTCTATCCTTACTCCAAATTTGAAGTCATGATTGCCAATGGGGGCACATTACCTTGTAAAGGAAAGTGTTGCAATGTGTGTATGCCTATTGTAAATTATAACTTGCACTCCAACATGTTTGACTTTCCCTTAGGTGGATGTGATGTTGTTTTAGGAGCCCAATTGATATGCACACTTAGACCCATCTTATGGGATTTTGTTAAACATTGGATGTAATTTTTAAACGATGGGCAAGAGCACACATTGAAAGGCTTACAACCAGGGTCCCTCAGTATCATTAGTTCATAAGGCATAGAAAATCATCTTAAGAATAATTCACACAACATCATTACCCAACTCCATTCTATTCAAATGCAACCATCAATAGTCTCCACTCCTCCTTCTGATCTACAAACCATTTTACATAGGTATGCATGTGTCTTTGCCAAACCAATGGGATTGCCACCTTCATGGCCAGAGGACCACCATATTTAGCTCCTTCTTGTAAGTATTCCTCCCATCACCATACCCTATCGCTACCTATTTTATCAAAAAATTGAGATTGAGATGCTCATTCGAGACTTACTGATGCAAGGCATTATTCACCCTAGTACCACTCCATATTCTTCCCCAATTCTCCTTGTATAGAAAAAATATGGGTCATGGTACCTCTGCATTGACTTCTATGCACTTAATCACATCACCATCAAGGATAAGTTCATGATCCCTATTATTGATGAACTTCTTGATGAGCTTCATTGTGCTCATTTTTTATCTGAGTTAGATCTCTACTTTGGATATCACCAAATCTGACTTCATGAGGATGATATCCCTAAGACAACTTTTCACATGCATGATGGCCACTATGAGTTTTTGGTCATGCACTTTGGCCTCACTAATGTTCCTTCAACATTTCAAGCATTGATGAATAGAATATTTTGGCCCTACCTATGAAAATTCGTTATGGTCTTCTTCGATGACATCCTCATCTATAGTAAAACATGGTTTGAGCATCTCCAACATCTAGAGCTCACACTGCAACTTCTCTCTGACCATCATCTTTATGCAAAACAGTCTAAATGCACTTTTGGCTAGGACGAAGTGGAGTATCTCATGCATATTTTTTCAGCCCAAGGGGTTTACGTGGATCCTAAAAAAATAGCTACCATGACAATTGGCCTCATCCTTAGACACTCAAGAGCCTCCAAGGTTTTTTGGGACTAATTGGATACTATCACAAGTTTCTCAAGGATTACGAGAATATTGCATCTTCACTGACATCTATGTTGAAAAAATATGCTTTTACATGGACACAAGCTGTCGGGTGTGTATTTGAAGAATTGAAACAAGCTATGTGTACTACACATGTTCTAGCTTTGCCAGATTTTGCCAAGACCTTCACTATCGAGAGCGATGCTTATGGCAATGGACTTGGTGCTATTCTCCTCCAAAAAGGATGCCCCATTGCATTCACCATCAAATCCCCTTTTAGGAAGAATTTAGCACTCTCTACTTATGAGAAGGAAATGATGGCCATTTTGCATGCAATACAGAAGTGGTGGTCATGCCTATTGGGGAATCATTTTTGTATCAAAACTAGTCACCAAAATCTGAAATATTTCTTGGAACAATAGGTCTCCATCCCATCACAATAGAAATGGGTCAGCAAACTCATGGGTTATGACTATGATATCACTTACAATAAGGGTAAGGACAATATTGTGAATGATGCTCTATCTCACACATTTGCAGACCAAGCTTCACTTTCAACTATTTTCATGCCTATTTCAAATTGGTTGGATGTTGTACAATAGGGGTGTGTCAATGACTCCTCATTAGCTCAAATCATTCAACATTTATCCACCAATGCCTTTGTTGTATCGTATAATTTTTGGGATGGTGCTTCTCTACGATACAAGGGTTGCCTGGTGCTTCCCCAAAGCATAGATCTTCAACAGGCTATATTCTATAAACTCCATGCTTATCCATCCATAGGTCACTCAAGGTTTCTCAAAACTTATTAGTAGGCATGATGTAACTTATTTTGGAAGGGAATGAAAAAGGCAATTCAACATATGGTGGTTAAATGTGATACTTGCCAATGCAACAAGGGTGAAACCACACTTATCCTTGGGTTGCTTGAACCCTTGCCCATCCCTACCAGGATTTGGAGAAATTTTTTTATGGATTTCATTAAGAGGATCCCTAAATCTAGAGGTAAAATAGTGATATTGGTTGTGGTTGATCACCTCTCCAAATATAGTCATTTTTGTGCCCTCAACCACCCCTATACTGCCTCCACAATTGAACAAATTTTATTGGACCAGATTTTCCATCTTCATGGCATTCTTTCATCCATTGTCTTAGATCATGATGCAACCTTCACCATCCATTTTTGGACAAAACTATTTTGACTCACCGACACCCAACTGAAGATGAGTTCTGGGTATCATCCATAAACAGATGGCCAGACTGAAATTGTCAACAAATGCTAGGAAACTTTCCTTTGTTGCTTCACCTCAAAACAACAACATTAGTGGACAAAGTGGCTTCCCCTCATCGAATAGTGGTACAATATGATAATTTGATATATTATTCCAAAAAAAGGTAATATACATGCTCACTGACAATCATCCCAATACTATCACTTAGTGACATTCTTCCCTGAGAAGACCACTACCTGTGTTCAAAACACATACCTACCCTAAAATTTAGATAATTATTAAGTTTCAAACCATAATGTGATCAATGAAAACCATCTAATTGTAGGGGAATATACATCTATAATTTTAATATTATAAAATTATTTTTATTATAAATTTTTGAAAATTAATGTATAACATAAAATTTAAAAAAATTAAGAACTCCTTTTTAACTAAATCAACAGATCAGATTTCATAATCAATCAATCAAAAAAGATACATATCATTCCAAACATAATAATAAATTGAGGATTGTAATTTTCAACATGATAAATGATATATATATTTCCAATCACAGAATGTAATATGAAACCACTATTTAAAAAAACTTCTCGTAATTTTCATATATTAGATCTTTTTATTTTCCTTTTGTTATGGCGCTAACATCTAGAATAAAGGAATAAATATGTTTTTTCTTACGTCAAACACAAAGCAAACAATGCTCGACGATCGAGGAACACGGACTGACATGGAGTACAGAACTGACAGCCAAAGAGCGAACAGGGACATTTTGTTAGGTCGTGTCTTTTGGAAATGATCATTTTATGCAATCATTTTATTGGCATCTATTCACATGTAGGCAGGCGAATGGTAACGTTGGATGCCCATGTCTTTTTGATGGCTGTATAGCCATTGCTTGAAAGTTGTGGTAGGGAAAGTACGTAGTCAATGGTGCAAAACCCAAACACTTAAATAATAGGTATCAAATCCTTTTTCTTTTCTTTTTTTCTTTCTTCTTTTTTCTTTTTGATGGCTTCTATTCAAGGGAAAAGAGGGTATTTTTTATTTTGTAGTGTAATATTGGAGTTGGAGTGGGAGTGGGGAGACGGGTATTGATCAAGTTAACAAGAGGGATAAAGAGAGTGATATTTATGTAATCATATTAGTTTGTATTTTTATTAAGTATTTATACACATTTTTCAATATTATGTATATTGTGTTTAATATCAAGATATATGTTATGTAGTTTCAAAGATTATATTATGCATCTCATTTAATAGCTGGCACTTCACTTAATAGATATAGAGTACATAAGTGTGAAGGTCTTATTTTTTTTGAGGTTGAGGTGTTTATGTAAAATCCACATTTGTGAGGTGATGTTCTATACTAAGTTTTGGATGATCAATCTCAATACCATTCAGTGTAACTCTAAATTTTTCACAATAGAACCCTATACACTCCTTACAGCTTACACAACACTTCGTCACTTTGTGTCATGCGCACAACATCAACCATCAATGCAACACCTTTAGACATATTGTATAACTTAGTCTTTGCACAGAGCCTTTAGATTACATATCAACAAAAATACATCTAGTAATTCATGGAATGTTTCAAATTTTGGCCAAAAGATTCCCATCCAGACAGAGTTATCGAAGCTCAATGAAGAAGGAAGAATCATCTTGGAACCAGAAGATATTATCTTAACTCAATTTCAAAAGATGGAAATGAAGGCAATAACCAAGTATCTTATCAAGTGGAAGAATTTGTCGAGAAAGGATATGATATGGGAGGATGAATATATCATACTCAAGCATTCCATGATCATCAATGTTGAGGACAACACTTGTTTAAATGGGAGGCATGTTATGCCCTTAGCCTATAGCATGTATTGGGATATATGTGGTCATCTTGCAGATAGCATAACTTATAATTAAGTCATATAATCATCTCTTTAGCTTAATATTGTTGGTAGGGTCAGCCGAGGGTATTTCCATAAGATGGTTAGGATATATATAAGAGGTGGGGGTTAGTATTTCATCATCATATTGTAATGGTGAATGTTTTCCTTTCGAAGTGGCTTAGTCATATTCTTCATTATTCAGCACTTATTTCAATCATATTGTGATCTATTGTTGTGATTCTACTTTAGTGGTATATTATTTTCATTACATAAGCATTTTGTTTATACATCAAGGTTACAACATCATACATTGATAGTTACAATAAATTCAACATGTTATGTGCATATAATGCATACCAAACCTTTGCATATAATTACTCTTATAACCTATCTATTCTCCAAGATTGTGCATCAAAATGAGTGATCAAAACCTATGGGTCCAAATGAGAGGTTGGGGGGTCTATTTATAGTATTTTCCCACTGACAATTGGATCCATATGGATATCTTCTAGATTGATCTAGAAGATTCTATGGATCATATATATTATCTTCAAAGCATCCTCTTTGGGATCATTTGTGCACTTTTTATACTTATAAACCCGTTACCTGTCTATCTATGCATAGTTTCCTTTCATTTTACTTAGATTGTGCAATGGTCCTTTTCCTTGAGCGAATACCCATGTTTACTTATGTGCATAATAATATATGTGCATAACCTTCTACTTAGTCAAAACTATAGGGCCTTATCCTTGTACATATCCTTAAGGTCAATAACACTACATGTACCATAAAGTGAATGTCGAAGTGGGCCACAATTGAGGATCATGTATAGATAGGATTGAATGCATGAAGAAAATACCTATTGTAGAAGCAAAATAAAACATGAGCCAAGAAGAAGCTTTGCACTCAACAATTGAAAGATTGAGAAATTAGCATTAGCATCATTATTCTTCATTAGTCATAAAAGCTTTATAAAATGTACATATATAGATGGAAGATAAACATGTTTACACATCCTCATGAATATGGGATTATGTTTCATAATGACCTAAAAAGACACCTAAGCAAGTTAATTAAACATGTGCAAGGAAAAACTATTAAATAGAATAAAAACCTATACTAATACCCTCCTTAAGCATAGTTTAGGTGGTAGTGGAATTAGGTCTCGACATAAAGCCTTGATGATGTACCCAAGTACATATAAATGTGTCCTTAGAGGATGAGGATGGAGCTTCCTGAACCCCAAGAAGAGCATGCAAATGAAGATACTTTCTCTCAGTGAAGGGGATGGTGAATATATCATCAATTTATTTTATAGTCTCAATGTAGCAGAGATCAATGAATTTCTCATAGATGATCTCCCAAATGAAATGCATGTGAATCTTGATGTGCTTAGTTTATTGATAGAAGACTGGATTCCTATAAATCTAGATTGTGTTTTGGTTATCGTAGCAGATGATTGTTGGTCATCAAAACTGGATACCAAACTTAGTGAGAAATCGTTGAGGCAAAATAGCCTCAGTGGCCACATTAACATCTCCTTTATATAATGCCTTTGTAGAAGATAAAGAAATAGCATTATGTTTCTTGCTAGACCACCCAATTGGTATTGAACTAAGGGAAAAACTCTAGCCAGAAGTAAACTTACAATTATGAATATCGCCAACCCAATCTAAATTTGTATAACTAATCAAGTCAACATCAATGCCTACTCCATAGTGATTTCTAAAACTATGAGTACCTTGAATGTAGTAGAGAATATACTTAGCTACTTTCTAGTGTAGCTCATGTGGTTCTTGCATAAATCTATAGACTGTACCCACTGCATATGAAATATCAAGTCTAGTGTGCATAAGGTAGATGAGACTACCAACAATTTGTCGATATGAGGTATCATCACATCGATTTGTTGAACATCTCAACAATGTGTTGTGATAATAACAAGAGTGAGTTGGATTGAGTTCATTTTAGAAAATTGGGCAAATATCTTAGTATAGTCAATGTCAGGTACCTGAGAAAAACCTTTTGCTACCAAATGTGCTTTGAATTTTTTTGCAAACCCATTTACTACAAATTTTGTTTGGTAGATCCACCTACCTACATCAAACAAATTTTTCTTCTCTTCAAAAGAGGGACTAAATCCCAAGTGTTATTCTTCAAGAAGGAACCATACTCCTCTTCCATAACATTATCCCACTCAGGGGTGTCTAATGCCTCATGAAATGAATGTGGATCAAAATAAAATGCAATGAATTCATGTGGGGCATTTTAGAATTGTGAACGTGTTTGCTTGGTGTCTAATAGATCTCCAACCCAATGGCCAACACTTTGTAGTGTCTATCTAAACCAAAGACGACTAGTGCTCAGAGAGTCAAGAGGAGATTTCTCATCCTCTAAAGATATTATGGGAGAAGGAGAGTTGAGTCCCCATCATTAATCTCATTTTTAGAACTAGAATAAGAATCTAGATCATTAGGAAGTTGCTCAAGCAGATCTGAATCAAAGAAATTGTCATCAAATCTTAGTGAATCCAAGGAAGAGGGAGAGGTGTCAAGTGTGGAATCCAAAAGACTCTCATGAAAATGAATACTTCTCTCAATTAACAACTCAAGAGTGGTGGGATGGAGAAGCATGTATCCCTTAACACCCTGAAGATATGCCACAAAGATGTAAGGCTGACTTTGGGGTTATATTACCTTATGTTTCTTCTTTGGAATGTGGGTCATATTAGGAGATCCAAACACTCGAAATTGCTTCATTATGGTTTTTTAACCACTCCAAGCTTCAAAAGGAGTGACTCCCTTCAATGTTTTATAAGGAACTCAGTTCTAGATATAACAAGCACGATTGATGGCCTCGGCCTAATATTAAGGTACAAAAGACTTGAAGTGTAGCATACATTTGGTCATTTCCTTCAAGGACCTATTATTGTGCTCTACAACACCATTTTATTAAGGACTATATAGGACTATACATTGTATTTCAATCCCCTCTAAAGTGCAAAATTATTCAAAATAGTTATTGACATACACCATTATCGATGCACAAAATCTTAATGGCTTTACCTTATTATTTTTATACAAGCACCTTGAAGTATTTAAAATAATTAAACACCTAAAATTTATGCTTATGAAAGTACACCCAAGTATACCTCAAAAAGTCATCAATGAAGGTAAGTATGTATTTAGTCATATTGAATTAAAGAGCTAGAAATGGACCAACAATGTCATTGTGAACTAGCTCTAATATTTGTTTAGCTCTTCACAATTTGCCTTTGTCATACTTCTCCTCAAGATGCTTACCAAGTATGCAACCTTGAAAAATGCATCAAAAAATGAACACGTGATAACTCTAAAACCATGTCATGATGATTGAGTTATTCTAGGTAGCGATAATTGAGATGGCCGAATTTCTCATGCCATAATTTACTCACCCCATATGAATGATTGGGTAGTGAATTAAAGGGTTGATTAGGATAAAAATGTGAGAAAGCATATAATCATAATTGGTGATCCAATTTTCTAAAAGAAATAATGGAATCATTTTATGCTTTCCTAATATCCACATAATTAGGTTTGAACTCAACTCTCTTACCCTAATCGATGTGAGTGATCTGATAAATAGATAAGAGATTGATGGGAAAAGAGGGAACACATAGAACATCTTGAAATGTCATATCATTCACTTCAATAGATCCTCTCCGACTAACTTCTACAAAATTATCGTCACCCAATAAGATGGAAGGCATAGAACAGGGCTCCAAGGATGAGAAAAAGTCAATTGTGATGAAGTTGTGTGGTGTGAGGCACTATAATCAATTATCTATGTGGAAGGTTAGGATGAAATTACAATAAGATCTTTGCCCTTATCTTTTCCCTTTCTGCTTTTTTGACCTTAGAAGACTCTTGCGTTGATGAACTATGATTGGTTAAATCAATGGCATTGATATTATGATTCTCAAGCATCTTAGTCAATTAGTCAATTTGCTTCTTCATGCACTTGGTTTCATCATGCCTAGATTTGTTACAGTAAACACATGTGAGTCTATCTTTCTTGGTTTTTCCATATGAAGAGGACTATTTTGATGCTTTGGACTTTGCATCATTTTTCTAATCTTTTCTTTGTGCTTGGTCCTTCTTATTTTATTTATTCTCCTTACTAATAGAAGCCTTCTATTTATCATGACTCAAAATTAAGGCATGCAATTTGAAGTACTTCAGTGTACCCATTTGAATAAGCTTGTCTTGCTCCCAAGTCAAGTTAGTAGCAAAGTCATCCAAGGGTGACATGGTCCATGTAGCTTCAAGGGCACACTTGGTGATATGGAAGGTAGAAACAAAGACATAATAATCAGAGCCCAATTTGGCAAGGATGGAAAGAATCAAATGATCATCCTTTTTGTCAATGTTACAGTTGAATGATTTGAATTTTGGAAAAAATTCATGTATAGTATCAAATTTATTTGGGTTCAAACTTATGAGCTCATTCTCTAAGTCATGACCTCTCATTATTTCCTTCTTCCCAAAGAATGTTTCCAATGCGGTTAACACTTGATTAGGAGTAGTTGTAGATTCAATATGAAAGAGCAAGTTAGAAGATAGAGACAAACGCAAAAGATTATAGGCTTTATCACTTCTATTTTACCACTTCAACTCATCTGCATTGAGTGTTAGTTTTATTTTTGTACCCATATTGATATGGTGTAAGCCTTTACTCCTTAAGAGGATTTGTATTTTGACTTTCTACTCATGGTAGTTGAACAGAGTAAAAAGTAAAACTTGAAGCTGATCTATTACAGTAAATATGTGTTGAAATTCTTAAAATCATCTACTAATGAGATGTCCAAGATTGAATACTAAAAGATTGAATACAAAACTTGTTGCAATGAGTGAAATCACACAAGAGCATAATAGAGATAGATTGTATTAACATATGGATGTATACAAAGTGTTATACTGGCTCAAATCTCACAGTTCTCACAACTATCCAAGTTGTCTCAGCTCACAACTAAGTAACTCAACATTCCATTACACTACATAAATGGCACGAAGGACAAGTCACTCACACTTATATAATCTACAATCTAGAATCCTCAATCCACAATGCATAATTATCTACTAAGTGCCTTAGAGGATAGGTCCTTATATAGGTAAAGGAGAGGCACTAACCCACATCAATTTGGAAATGAGAACACATATCAGTTGCCAAGTGAATAATAACCCCATGTGCAACATTCTAAGTCCCACATGTCAACATTGGTTGCCAAATGAATAGTATAGCCATGTTGACTATAAATAAGCATGTGCATGTGCAATTATGACCTCATTATTACACCTAAGTGACCTAATTATTCCAACTAAGCAAGATTAATATGTGTGTGTGTGTGTGTGTGTGTGTGTGTGTGTGTGTAGGAAAAACATATAATAGATAAAAGAAACTTACGCCAACACCCCCCCTTAAGCATAACTTAGGTGAGTGTAATATTTGGGACCTGCCAACAAGGCCTTGTTAGGTACCTAAGCACATATAAATCCCCCATTAGAATATAAAGATGTGTCCCACCACCATAAAAATACAGTGATGAATCCCCCCATAAGGATTAGTAGTAATCCCCATAAGTATCAATAATAATCCCCCCACCCCCAAGTTTGCAAGTGTAATGCATGTTTGAGTACTGACTAATAGACTTAATAGATAATGCATCCATGATTAATCTGTGAGAACAATATTGTTTATCCTATGAGGGGAACTAACCTCCTGCCAGATCAAACCTCACCTAGTGGTCTTCAACACTCAAAAGTACTATATAATTGGGCACAATGCAGGGGTCTGGGGGTAGTAGCCCCCAGTGAACTTCCTCACAATTTGAAACTTGTGTGGCCCTTAAAATTGCTCAAAATCCATCAATTTTTTAAAAAATGGCCTCCCCCAATAGATGTCAGTTACCACTGAAAATGCATCTAGGATAAGAATAAGACTAATAATGGGTCAAAAACAATACGTTATTTTTTTAAAAAGTTTTAAAAAAACTTCCTCCACAATATAAAAATATTACAACTCAGGGAGGGGGGGGTGATTTTCCTTTGCCTTTTTTTTTAAAGAAAAAAATGAAAAAACTAATTTGAACAAAATAAAGATGTGAGTGGGAGTTGAACCTTTGGCCTCCCAACACACTTTGTTCTTACAAAATGAGCCCCACCAACTAGACTATAAGCACTTCATGCATTACAACTCATGAATTAATATCTAAAGCATTCAAAAATTCAAAAGTTAACTTTTTTTAATTAAATCCATGTTGGACCCATTTTTAATCTATGGGTTGTACGTGGACCGTTGCATAAATGTCATGAGTGGCTTGGAAGGTTGTATGGAGTGCACATTTAACCAATTGGTATTGAATTCCTTTGCCCATCGATTGAGCCAACAATCTATGCAGAATTATGTGGACGTAGTAAGTATGCAGGAAGAGTCTACTATGTACGTCTGAATTACAGAAAATGCCCAATATGTAGGTCAAAATAGGCATCTAGGTAGAATTATGTGGACATCAATAAGTAAGTAGGTTATGTGGAGTTCCATAGTAAGAAATACAATAAAAAAATGCCCTTTAAATCAATCAAAATATAAAATAAAAATGAATCTCCAAATCATCAGGTCAAGGAAGCTCCAAAGACATCAAAATGCCTTTGAACAAGCATATTTATGAGCTGAGGGAGGCTTGGTGAGGTTGTGGGAGCTAGGACATCATTAATGGCAGTTGTTTCAAATTGAAATTTGACCAAAATAGGTCATAAGAAGGTTGCAGGATGATGATCTAAGTTGTGGAAGCTTCGAAAATAAGCTCAGCTCCTATTAACTCACCCTTGGATCGACCTCTACACACCACTCTCCAAACAATCCTTTAAGTGCAATAACCTGCATATTAACCTTGCCAAATATTTGTATTGTATGTGTATAACTTATTATAGATATGAAGATTCAACAACTTACATATCTTGCATATACGACTAATACAAAAATATATATGCAAATGCCCACAAAATTTTGAGGATAAAAAATAGGATATCTACTCAAAATTTCAAACAACAAAAGAAAATGATGTCCATTTACCAGTCCTGGAGCTCTGATACCATGTTAAAATTCTCTGTTAATGAGACATCCAAGATCGAATACTAGAAGATCAAACCAACAACTTATTGCAATGAAAGAAATCACACAAGATCAGAATAGAGATAGATTGTATTAAGACATGGAGGTGTACAAAGTGTTATATTGGCTCAAAGATCATATCTCTCACAACTATCCAAATTATCTCAATTCATAACTAAGTAGCTCAACACTCCATTACACTACATAAATGGCATGAAGACCAAGTCACTCACACTCTTATAATGTATAATCTAGAATCCTCATTCTGTTAGAGGTGAAATCATTGAGAGGGGGGTGAATCAACGATGCAAGAAATTCAACTCCAATTCCAAAACTTCAAACTCTTAACCAATTAACAAAATCATTCATGAAGCATATAAACCAGTTATTACAAAGAACAAAGGAAACTATGCAAAATCAGCACACATAACATATGTATTATGTGGGAAATTTTCATGGGGGATAAAACCCACTCTCAAGTTTGCAAACTAGTAGACCATAATCCTATAATAGATTTACAAAGAAGAGACTTTAGTGAAGCACCCACTTCACAAGGAGCACCAACTCCTAAAACATGAACAAGCACCCACTTATCCTAGATGTTGATCACCCACATAACACCTTCTAATATCAGCACCTCCAAGCTCTAATTGAATTTTGATCTGATGGAGAAAACATTGAATAGCAACTCTCTTCAACCCTTCAAGCCTTCACACACAATCAATGCATCCAAAACAACCTTGTGGATCACTGTACAATTCTTCACTCATCCTCAATATTCAACCTTGCAAGAACATTATAATAACATAATAAATATGACCCCTAGGTCATACACATATTCTTCAACCTATTCTTCTCTTCAATCCATCCATCAAGCACATTCACACTTTTGTTTTCTTTGCATGTCAACTCTAGAAACCTTAATCTTTGTTTATGCTCTTTATAGAGCCTTCATGATCACCATCTACTTAGTCGGCCATAAGACACACCCTAACCCTTAAGGCTTCTATCACACTTAAAATAAGATCAATTTCACCTACATATGTTGTCCATAGCTTTGATATATCACCCTTAAGCAATATCACCTTTCAATTAGGCCTTAAGAATCCCTTATAGGTCCATGGAGACTTATTCATCCTTTTAGCACTTTATCGAGCAAAACTATGAACATAAGACCACTTCAAAGCACATAGGTCCTCATTGTATGACCCTTAAGATACCATCAAGTGATTACATTCATCACTACACACCTCTGCATATGCAAAACCTATCAATCATTTGCCTTGTACATGAAAACACCATGAACGAACCAAAAATCAACTTGTAAGCAATTGTTCATACTGAATATGGATTGTTCAAACCTCCAAAATCCATACATATGATCCTCATGGAGTATACAACACTCTCCAATAGATAATTCACCTTGAAACATTCAAACACCATCAATAAAAACTCAAACATGTTTCTCAGGTCACTTGCAGAAAAAAGTCAAACCCTCAGTCAACTTTGGACCACAATAAATGCAAGTGTACGACCATTCAAACCTCCAAATAATTTTTCTTAGATTTCCCTTGAAGTTATCTACCACTTTTATTTTTATACTATCATCAAATTCATCCATCATCAAAATGTATTAACAAAACATTATAGACTAGTTTTCCTTTGTAAATTTAAATATTTGAATTCCAACGGTCACTTTTTAATGCAAATTTGACTAAGTATGGGAACTAGTGAAATCTGCCTGAAAAACCAACTTTTCACTACCGTAACCTTTCTTAGACATCATGTCAAAACCTTAAATTTGAAGCACATGATCTAGGCACAAATCTTAACAAAATCATGTGACCACTTTCTTCTGACACCTCAACACATGAGAATGTTGATGTCATCAATCTAGGTAGTCAAGAAGTTCTGCCAAGATGACTAGAATAACCTAGACCTTCACAAGACTATTCCAATGGATTATTTTCACTTACACAAGTACTCTTGAACCCTCATATGACTCCTCAAACATGGTCAATACATCACCAACATCCATCACCTTGCCTATCCATCACCTTGCCTAACCAAGCAAACACTGTAAGGTTCATGTATGCTTACTAAGGCACACTTTGTCATTGAGAACCAAGCATACAAAGCAACTCATGAACACTCTTGACCACCATAGGGAAATCATTGACAACACCTCAACACAATCCACAATGCATAATTGGTTCATAAGTGCTTTAGAGGATAGATCTTTATATAGGTAGAGGAGAGCCACTAATCCACATCCATTTGGCAATGAGAACATGACTCAGTTGCCAAGGGAATAGTAACCTCATGTGTAACATGTCAAGCCCCACATGTCAATATTGGTTTCCAAATGAATAGAGAAACCATGTTGACAACAAATAAGTATGTGCATGTGTTATTATGACCTCATTATTACACCTAAGTGACCTAATTATTCTAACTAAGCACGTTTAATATATGTGTAGGAAAACCATATAATGGATAAGAAACTTACACTAATAGAAATAAATGTGAAAGAAAGATAATGATATGCAACCCCTATAAATCTATATAGGTTCAATTTTATAAGGCATGATAATATTACCAATGCGTGGAGCTCAAAAAAGTCTCACTTTCAAAAAAAATGGTGCCTGAAAAGGAGTTATCTACTAAAAGTTATGGAAGTTTGATGATTTTTTACTTGTAAAAATAATTTTTCACTTTGCATAAATTTTGGGTGTGCAAAATTTTGGCCCAAGATTTTGAGGAAATGTTAAGCCCCCTTGGATTAGTTGTGACTAAGGGATAAAATCCTGTGTGACTAGGGGTTAAGGGTTCAGAGATGTGAATTGTAATTCCAGTCAATCTTTTGATCATTAGAGATGTGGACTATAGGTGTAATTGAAGTTTTCACCATTAGAGAATGTAGTCTGAAGTTACAACACGTTGTAGTTAAGGGTTGTCGATGCAGTCACCAAGTCTGATGCTAGGGTTGGAGGCTATCAATGCAGCCTAGGATTCTGATGTTAGGGTTTGAGGTTGTTTATGTAGTTTAAAAGTCTAATGTTAGGTTTAGACCTATAGGAACGGTTTGAATGTCTAGCATCAGGGTTTAGGGATGTTGATGTAGTCAAAACTTCTGACATGTATGTGCAAGAATAGATTTTTCACCAAGTCTAGAATCTCCAGATCTAGGATGGCTATGAAAAATCTACCAAAGACCCACTTAGGATATCTAAAACCCCATAAAATGTTTTCTATTGAATAACATAGATAGTATATATTTGCATAAAATCCATGAAAATGGCTTGAAATCCTCTGAAATAGTTGAAATTGACTGTGACAAAAATATGTCCTATTTACAGTAGATCCTAAGGGTTTGGCACCTTCTAAATTTGATGGTGCTAGTTTTTTGCATGAAACACTATAGATAAAATATGGCCAACATTAAACACCTTTCACTTGTTATTTTTCTAAATCTGGATTAGTAGAGGACCCCAGAAGAAAAGCAAAATTTGGGAAAGGATGAATCTTCAATATGCTATGTCAACTAATAGTAGATTGGTGACATGTAAGCTAAAACTCAAGATTTTATAATAGGATTAATGGCATTTAGCTATCAAAAAAACTCTGATACCATGTCAAAGTAGGCCACAATCAAGGATAAGGTCTGGATAGAATTGAATGCATGAAAAAATTACATATTGTAGAAGTAAAGTCAAACATGAGACAGGAAGAAGCTTTGCACTCAACAATCGAAAGACTGAGAAATTAGCATTAACATCATTATTCTTCATTAAACATAAATTATTTAGGAAAGGTGTATATATAGGTGGAAGATAAGCATGTCCTCACATCTTCATGAATGTGACATTATCTTTCACAATGACCGAAAAAGACGCATAAGCAAACTAACTAACATGCATATGGAAAAACTATTAAATGGAATAAAAACCTACACTAAGAGTAAATTGATGGAGTTGACATCTATGTACCACATAAGTTTTATACACCTCCTCCACCATTAAATATCACAACTGAAAATGTTCTTCCCTCTTTGAAAGTGTTAGCCTTTGCACCTATAATTGAATGAAATTGCTTTTCAAGTGACTCACCCCATCCATTTGATCATTTCTCAACTATAGGGAGATGTTTTTATTTGTTTTGAAGCTTGTTTATAGTGATTAAGGAGGAAGATTATTAGAATTGTAAAATCAATTCCAATATGCAATATAAAAGTACATGTGACTTAAGGTAATGAGGTATATCTTTAAAAACATTAAAGTAATAACAATTTGTGAATGGTTTAGAATCAAGACTAGCATGTTTATCATTAATTATATTCTTGAGTTATATTTTTTATGAACAAAATTGGTCCACGAGGAAGGGGATTTTAAAGCTTCTTTATTTCGTTACTAGTATAAACTTTATAACTTATTTATTTTTTATTGAAGAGCAGACTCATATTAATATAAACAAGTAATGGTACAACGTTAGTCATACGAAAAAAGTGGAAAAGGTCACACCCACAAGCAAAGTCATACTGAGGTAAGAAACCCTCGGTAAATGAGCAAATCCAGTAGAGGGTCAATAATGACCACACCAAAAAAAGTCCCATCAAATTGACATAAGTGCATAACAACCAAAAAAGGTGCACATAAGAACACAAGCAATCAAAGAAAATATTTAAGCTGCAACAGTGAACATGGTGGCCGAAGGAAGAGATGGAGGAGGTGGATAGTGCGACTTGTCTCCCCATCCCCTTTGAGCAAGGGGATATTCATGCACATATAAGGGATCCCACCATCATTTTGTTGTAGATTATCATATTATTTATTATGCCGATTGATCAAGGTAGTAAGATCCAGGGGTAGATACTAGTCCTATTGAGGAGGGCCCCAGTCCCTTCCATCACCTCCTCCTTTGTTAAATCCATGAGACCAATCACGCAAAGAGTTGGACCAACAGTGAGCGATTGACGAGGAGAAAGGCTTTTGTGTTGGTTCCTAGAATGTTGTTGGTTCATATCATGCCCTCGCCCACGAGAGGGCAACTGGAGCCATGGAAGCTCTGATGGTTCATGGCTAACTGCACACAAGGCATTCCCTTGGTGGTCAAGCAAATGCTAGAGATGATTAAGTTCCAAACAAACTTTATCAATCTCTGAATCTAGAGGATATCATTATAAATGATAATAACTTTGTTATTTTCATTGGAACATCAGATAACTTATTATATATACTTTATTATTTTCATAATATATTTTTGAATTTTATTTTCAAAAATCATAAAAATCCTCGCCATAACGTCTTTATAAAAGTTTTGTTTTTTAATTCTTCTTGATAATTGTAATAAAAATAAATAAATCACATTTAATTAGGCATCATAATACACGTATAAAGATAACAATAATATTTGATTAATATTTTAAATCGATAAGGAATTTTAATAGATAAGGTTTAGATGCATTCCTTTAAAAAGTCATTGTCGAAGATTTGTAATCATAATATAAATCAAAGGTGTATTATTATACATATCAACAACTTCGTCAAAAAATGGATTTAATTCGGATTTAAATTCAAGAACATCAAAGATGCTTTTAATAGATAACCATCTGTCGAAAATTAAGTTGACAAGACGTGTTTCCTCGCTCCAATTTACATATTGCAACTCGTATATACTTTAGATCCGCACAATATGTTTGTCGTCGAGGCTCACGTCGTCACTCCAAAAAATGACGCAATCAAATGAATGCGTGGAAGTCGTGCCATATTTGGCCGGGAAAGTACGTAGTTAACGCAAAACCCAAGAACTTGAATAACAGGTATAAAAGCCTTTTTCTCATGTTTGTTTTTTTTGAGGGTGGTGGGCATATCTTATGAAGTAAAAAGGGGTATTTTTATTTTGTAGTGTAATATTGGAATAATAGGGGGAGGGAAAGCATCTTAATAAGAAGGATAAGGAGAGTGATGTTTATGTAATAATATTAATTTGTATTTTTATTTTGACTGTTTTGGTTATTTATAAAATTTTATATAATATTATATTTTGAGTATTTTTTTAATATTTTTTTGGTATTATGTATATTTTGTATAATGTTAAGATATAGGTTGTGTAGTTTTGAAGATTATATTGTGTATCTCGTTTAATAAATAATATCTCAATAGATATGGAGTGCATAAGTGTGAAGGGCTTAGTCCGAATTGAGATGTAATATTTGCATTTGTGAGGTGACATTCTATATCAATTTTTGGATGATCAATCTCAGTGTCATTCAATGCAACTTTAAATTTTTCACGGCATAACTCTATGCACTCTTTATAGCCTACACAACATTGTGCCACTCTGTGCCATGTGCACAACATTAATCATCAATACAACACCTTTAGACATACCAAATAGCTCAGTCTTTGCATAAAACCTTTAGATTACATATTAACCATGTGGACACTCTACACAACACGGTCATGCTAGGTAGCACTTACATGGCTCGTTTTATAGTAGAATATATCTTAGCATACCATACACCTAGCATTTAACCCATGTAACTGTCAAACGTTGAATGGTCATACATGGAAGTCCAAATGATTCAACTTCCATCATAATTCTAAATCATTTGTAGCATTTTAATCTGTGTATGTATGTATGTATAAAGAGAGAGAGAAAGCAAAAGAAAATAATAAAGTTTTAGGATATTTTGAGTATCTAGCATTTACATGTACTTGTAATTCTTCTTTTCAATCTAAATAAATTAGTGGGAAATGCATTTCACCTTTTAACTGTAAAATTATTCGTTCTCAACATTATTAAAATATTATACAATTATATATTTTACCCTATTCTTATTCATTGAATAGAAATTATACCATTATTTAAATCCTTATACATTCAAATATATTTTAATTTACTATTGTTTAGTTTGCCATTACATATTCCATAACTCATAAGTTATTTAGTTAGTGTTGTCACCGGCACAAGCATCATGAGCCCCATGATGTAAATTAGAAAAACCTTGCAATAGTTATAGTCTTGCTTTTGTGTGGAGAAATGTTACTACTCTTACGCTTTATATCCATGGGGGTGGCAAGCTCACTCGATCAACACCATTAAGGACAATTCCATCTTTTTCCTTATAAACATTTTACTATTCAATGTTTCTAACATTAAAATAATACCTTACAATAATTAGAGTATGCTCCTCATTTGTAGTCTCCTTGGACCCCTCTTTGTGTGACATTTAAATACTCTTGCATGTGTGCTTGATTGCTTGATGAGCTTATTATATTTTAGGCATTTCCATGATTCATTTAATGCATCTTATGGCTTGTTATGTATGCATATTGTGAGCTTCATTGATATATCTACTTTGACATGACACTACTATATGCTTCTTTTACTATATGATTCACACAAATATAACATAGTTGTCATATCCTTTTGAGATAAGGTAATTATCACTTTTTCAATTCCCTCACCTCAAAATAGGGGCATATCAGTGGGGGCATGTCATGGAAGACATGACTCCACATACATACAATGGATAAAATGAGCAGAATTTGATTCAATTTACACAATTTACATGATTCAAATATCCATTTGGAAAAACATTATATGTATTGGGCACAGATTTAGGATAGAGATTTTTAGATTTGTGATACATATTATATACATGGTATAGAGCATAGGTCACATTTTGATAGATACTTTAGCTTAAGACATATTTGAGGTTTGGATTCACCAAATTATAAATACACTTTCAAATTATACATATATTTATGCACCGACCTTACCAAGATGCATTGTTTGGGATTTTATATATTGTAGAAGTTAGCTCTCTTTGATTAGTGTGATTGAGATTTTATGCCCACTTGGCAGTATGATTATATTATTTTAGGTTAATATGGTCACGCCATTTAAATCAAGTGAGATTGGCTAGATTGGATAGATTGGTTATATTTGAGTTGTGTGATTGATATTTTGTTCTCTCAATGGACTTGGCATAGTTCATCCTTATACAAAATTTGGATCATGATCACCCTTCAATTCCCATCTTCACATCTCCAAGGTTCAGTTGTGAATCTCTCTCCAATGCTTCAGCTAGGAAGCATCTCTACCCAAAAAAAAAAACTACCAAGGGGCAACTTGGTTACATCGACACACAGGTGTATTCCTTCTTTTTTTTTCTTTCAAGTATTTTCATATTATATGCACTAATTACACATGTGACATGTTATTGATTGTATGTCATTCACATACAAAAAATTCAAGTGGGCTCAAGTAAATACAAGGTGTGTTGTACACATAAAAGTACACTTTATTTATGTTAACATATTAATTTCATCCTTATGCATTACCAGATTAAAGAGGGGGAATGTAGATGCTTAAATTTGAATTTATATGTTAAACTAGTTGTATACACTTGACAAATATATATTAGGTCTCTACCCTTTAGTTTGACCATCCTTGCAGCCAGAAGACTTGCATTTGTCACCTCACTGATCTAATTACTTACTTTTTCATTATATTCTTGTTATTTTGATTATCTAGATCACCTATAATCACAAAACACTTAAAATTTGATATATATCCTTCACAATCAGTTACAAAACCTCAACAACCTTCCCTCATCTTGGACAGTTACGTTCAGGGCAGGACAGTAGCATCAATGTAATTGTCCCTTCTCCAATATAAGTGTCCTTACCTTATAAACACTCAAATTTGAAAATATTTTGAAGTGTATAGGTTGGTCCGATAATTTCATTAACCCTTTCATGAAGATTATTTCAAAATAGCTAGTATATATACAAGTCAAAGCCAATTTATTTGACAACTAGCAATTACCAAGTAATCCCACATTCAAGATCAATCAATTAATTTCACAACTAAGTTATTCTTTTGTATCCATCCCTATTTTCATATCAATCATAGGAGCAATCATATTATAGGTCTGAAGCACTCAAAAGATACCCCATGAGCCCTATTTGTCAAGTTATAAGTTAGATCACTACATGCATTGTCACATAGTATATTTCACCCTTGTGCACACACATTCTCACACATAGGAGATAACTACATAAGTCTAAGGCCCTCTTTGGAGTATTGGCTATGTAGGCAATACCCATTGACAGATAGGTCTTTGGGTCAACTCATCTTTATAAGCCCACTAACCCATTTTTTACAAGATAACCTAATCTAAGGTGGAGAGCTAGGATTTGAGCTACAAACAATCAACAATATCATATGCACAAGATCTAAATACATCAGATGAAAGGTGACATAAAACTCATAAATACTTAGGCAATCACCTCTTGATACAATGGACACTCCGTATAGAACAGTTGCTTTAAGATTTGGACAGTAACATCGATGCGAATGTCTAGACAGTCAAAAATAATCTTTCTAGAATTTGATGACTGATTCTTGAACATCAGATAGCATGTTTCCACACCTGTGCAATTTTAGGTATGTTTGTGCATCATTGCATAAGCTAAGTATTTTTATTCTTTGTGATTATGCAATCAAAATATTGTTTAGCTTTGTATTCTCTATATTTAGTGTTTTCATAATTTAACACTGAAGTAGAATATCATAAATGAATTATTTAATTAGTCTGCTTTTAGGAATAGATTATCTCATTTTTTAATATCATATTCCTCTTAAACCTTACATTTAAAAATATTCAAACAATCACTCCCTTGTAGAGACTATAAAATGTGTTATAAAAGAGCATGTTGTTTCTTATTCTTCTTATTTTCCTCTTATTCTAACTATTGTTTGACTTTTCCTTGTATCATTGGCATGCTTAAAAAAAAAATATTATCATGTTTCCCAATAAAATGTGTTATAAAAGAGCATGTTGTTTCTTATTCTTCTTATTTTCCTCTTATTCTAACTATTGTTTGACTTTTCTTTGTATCATTGGCATGCTTTAAAAAAAAATATTGTCATGTTTCCCAAAATGTTTTAAGATGATATCAACTGCTACAATATTAAACACAAGCCCATCATAGAATGAAGCCTTTCACATTAATCTTATAGATCATTTGTTACATGCCTACCACATTCATATTTTAAATTACCATGGTTTCACATGTAATTCCAAGTTCAATTACTTCCACAATGTGGGTCAAAGTCATGTTAGAAATCGATAGCTTTGAGCATTTTTTTAATAAAATTTTAAGATTTTGCATCAAAATTAGCAATGCCCAATTGATGTATCAAACATATAATTTACGTTGTATTTGCATCGATTTAATGTTGGCACTAGGATCAAACTTTTTTCTACCCATCCCCTAATTTTAAAAAATGAATCGATGCAATTTCTAGGGTTAAAAAACTATCAAAAAATAAAAAAATAAAATAAATATACTATAATTATTTGTTATTATAAATAATTATATTATATAAATTTTATTATTTATAAATATATTTTATTTATATATTGTATATTATTTGATAAATATCCAAATTTCAATTTAAAATTTATTTCTTTTAATATTTATAAATATATATTATATTATATCATAATTTAAAAATATGTATAAACATTCTCAAATTAAATTTTATGATTTAACAAAAAATATATTATTACTTGGGATTATATATAAATGATTTTCTTACATGATAAGATAATGTTGTAGATGTAAAAATAAATAATTTTTTATATGTATATAATAATATTAGAGGGAGTGAAAATCATGTGATATCTTTTGTAAAACATAAATAAAAAAGGTAAGACTATATTTGATGCCCTAATGATCCAAATTTGGATCCTAATGTACTAGTCATGTATACTAAATGTTTCCACTATTTTCAAATTGTATATAATTCATGCTTGTAAGACACTATTACAAGACATTTCATATACAAAACATTAGATTAGATATGTAAGAGTGATAAAGTTAGTGAGCCGAACATCTTCATAGCGATGAAGTCGGTGAGTTTTAGCTCTTAAAATGGAGATATTTATCATAGATAGAAGAACCATCGTTATTTTCAAGGTGGTGGTTATGTAATTGCTAGATATGTTACATTGGCAAAGTCTTAAAGCCAAACATCTTCGTAGAAATGTATTCATTGAGTTTCAACTCTTGAAATGGAGAGATTTATCATAGATAGCAAAACCACCACTATTTATAGGCTGGTAGTTATGCAACTATCAATGTTTGTAGATGTAAATTGTGTAACCACCCTGGTGGTTGCATAATTTTTAGTTTACATACACTAGCAATTTCACTACGAGATAAAGCACGAGAATGGGAATGGTTGTAAATGTTTCCAATTCTTAATGATAGTTATTTTAAGCTTTTTGGTAGATGCTAAAGTTAAGAGAGCATAAATATAGGTCTTTTGCAAGGTAGAACACATTAGAAAATGTAGCGAGAACTGTTGAAATTGGATTCACATTGCAAGTTATAATTTTGAGTCTTTGATCTTACGTTCTCATTGTTTTCTAATAGTATATGGTTCATTTAGTTGTGTTAGAGTTTTGAAAAGTGTCTGATAAGTACATAGTAGTCTTGTGTGCAAGTTTTTTTAATATGCCTGAAGGCATTACATGGAATCATTGAATTACATAGAATGTTGGCATCTCTACCCATATTTTAAAGATAAGCATATAACAGATAGAGTAGTAGTGAGAATTATGTTTGTGAATGCCATGTTTGGCATTACCTTGTACATTTCTTGTATTATATAATGGAATGGGAATATAATTGCCTCACCCATTGGAATTTTTCCCACGTCAAATTTATCTATGATAGTTCTTGTGTTTATTTTAGGATTTTCTTATTCTTATGCTTCATGTTCAATGTGCAATGTGTCGTACATTTCATTTCCAGTACTTGTTTATCTCTATTTTAGCTTTGTAAATAGCCTAGAACAATCATCTTCTAATCATTTTTTGAGCTAGGAGTCATAGAATCGGTGTTGGTGAAGCTCAATGTAGAATATCCACCTAGTTTATAGATTGAAGTTGGTTTAGTACCAGTTATTTGTGTGGTTTTGTGTGCTTCTTACTACATTTCAAGTTTATATTCATCACTAGAGAAAATAGTGCTAATGGTCAAAGTATCCTAGTTACCTTTGAAGTAGATATTTCCATAATGAAGTGAAAACAAGATGTCATAAGTATGGCCTGTGCTAATGAGAAAGATGCTAGAATAGTAGAAGAGTGATTTCACAAGCTTGAAAAAGGAATAGCTAGCAACTATCTTTTGATGAGCAAGATTGATCAATTGGAGTCCATTATGGGGATTCTCATGGAGAAGCTTGGTGTTTCTATGGAGGCATTGAAAAAAAATGAGGACACTCCTGAGATTCATGAGAATAAAAAAGAGCAGCCTCATGCCAACCAAGCTCTACCTCCATTCAAGGTTGAGGCAAAGATTAATATTCAGTTGTATGATGGGGATGTGAATGTGGAGTGGCTAGACCATTTGCTAGCCTAACTTGAGGTATATTTCAGTTTGCATCAGATTAATGAAAGCCTATAGATTTTTTTTGCAAGGTTAAAATTAACAAGTCATTCTTTAACTTGGTTTGAAATATATGTTCATACTTTGGTTGTTTAGAAGCTACCTCCTATTACTAAGTGGGATGGTTTTAATATGTTAATAACTTAGCAATTCTATCCTATTTTTTATGAGGAAGAGAGGTTCATGTATTGGCAATATTTTAGGAAAATTCAAAGTCAAAGAGTGTGAGAGTTCACAAGTGAGTTTCACAAGAAGGTTCTCCAAATGGGAAAATATGTAGTGGACCATCGCATCTTGATGGAGTATAGGGTAGACTCCATATCCATTTGAGGGTACATGTCCTCTTGGCTAAGCCTAAAAATGTAGATGATTCTTGTTCTCAATCTCACTACTAGGAGATGGACAAGAAGAAGGCTTTGTCTACCTCTTGAAACACATCCAAACAATAAGGCATGGAGAAAAATAAACATCTTTTATTTCACCTTTACCTTGACTTGTGGTGATTTGTATGTTACCCTTTCTTTCAACTTGGATGGACTTTTCATGGATTTTGAATGAGTCATCTAACTTGTTGAAACTATCTTTATGACTTTTCATGTGATTTGAGTAACCTGAATCAAGAAAACACAAATTATTTCCATCCTTTATTCTCAAATTACATGTGAGATAATAATCTGAGTGATCTTGAATCTCACATTATTCAACTTGAATTTTTTTCTTTTCACTCTCTTGATTAGTTTGATTCTTGGTTGTCAATATCCTGCAAGCTTTTATAAAGTGTCCTAGTTTTTTACAAAAATGACAAGGATTTTTTTACTTTTAGCTATAAAGTTAGCTTCAACTTTCCCCTTTGAATTTGAGTTTTTTGAACTCTCTTGATTCTAATTTTTATTTTTATTTTTATTTTTGATCTTTAAAATTTGTCTGATTTCAAGTGTTTGTTCTTGATCTCATGTATATAATCTCATCTTATCCTCATATAACAAGAGACAACCCACTAACTCATCAACACTTTTAGTGTTCATATTCGTACACTCCTCAAGAGTGATCATAAAATGTAGCTATTTTTTAGTTAAAGATCTCAAAATTTTCCTTACTATGACCCTATCTTCTATGCTTTCTCCATAAACCTCATTCTATGCACTAAGTTATTTATCATTATGCAATAATCTCTAACTCCTTCATTATCAAACATTCTAAAATTTTCATAATTCATTTTTAGAGTTTGAAGTTTTCTTCTCTTACCTTAATATATTTTTGATGTTAATTTTCTAAGATATTTCATGTCTCACAGGCATTTTTGCATCCAACAATTTTAGAATAGATGTTTGGGTCTATGGCACTCTAAAAATAAAATAAAGCTTGTGTATCAGCATTTTCTTCATCATTTTTTGTTCTTTTCTGATCTTGAGTCAAAGTATTTTAATATGAAAATGATATGTATCCAATAGAAAAAATTCTCCAAAACTCCCTTCGAAATAAGTATTCTCTTCAATTGATCTCTCAAAGATTCAAAGTTGTCACATTTGAAAATAAGAATATTCATAGAAGTAAAACTCATAGAAGCCATAATTATTCTAATAATGACTTATACCCATTTTGAACATTTCTTGAATGAGACTCTATTACCAAATAAATGTTTTGAATGTGTGGAGGGAGTGAAAATCATCTCTAATTTAATCTAAAAATGAAACTATATACCATCAAATCCGTCTTGGAATTACCAGTTGTTAATCTAGTAATATTGTTGATGACAAAATATACACTGAATCACTTTAAAATAATAATCTAAAGCTTATTGGGTTTTTTTTTGTGAATACATAAAATTAAAGTTAGAGATTAAAATCTATAAAAAAAATTGTCAAGAATAATTATGGTGCCGCATTATTGCACCATATTTTATTAACAAAAAAGACTAAAATTAGTTAATTATAAAGAACTTGCATGACAAGTGAAAGCATAAAGTAAACACCTAAAACAACTTAATTTAACTAAGAATAGATTAATATAATTTAAATAGACTCAAAAGAACAAGTTTGAATCACTGATAAGATATGATCATCATGCATTATATTGTTCTCAACAAGTAAGCAAAATATACACACTAGACAAGCTAAACATCCCAAATCCCTATAAAGTAAGAGATTGATTAAAATAACATTAAATTTAGTTAATTAAGTATTAGAAATTATGGGGAGAGAAATGGGGAAGGACGAGCTCTGCAGCTCGCCATCAAGCTAGGGCAGTCGTGCCCTAGCTTGTAATTGCTTTTTCAGGTGCTGCGAAGGAGAGCGCGTGGATACGACGAGAGTGGAGGGAAGCAGAGGTCCGCGCAGGCTGGTGTAAGTCTCTGTAGCGTGGGAATGGCTTAGGAAGAACCAATTAAAACTAGGAAGGAAAAAACTTTTAGTGAAGTGGTGGGCAGCTATGCACCTAGGCAGGGGGCCAGGTTGATAGAGAACCCAGTATTTGGTCAGACTTCAGGAGCGATGGAAAATGGCGTGGCAAGGGGTTCTAGGATCAATAAGATCAATGGCTGCCTAGAGCGATGTAAGGAAAGACCAAAGCTTATAATCCCATTTGACATGATAGCCAAAGATGTGGAGTATTACTCTAAACATTCACTGTACTGCAAATTTCTTGGATTGAGAGTCTCTCTACCTTTTCTAGAGAACTAGGCCCGAAGACTTTGGGAGCCAGAGGGCCAGATGGAGGTAACGCTGCTAGCTAAAAACTTCTTTATGGTGACTTTTACTTGCTTGGCCAATAAAAACAGGGTTTTTGAAGGCGGACCATACTTTTATAATCAGGTTGGGCACTTTGTGAAACCATGGCATGTTGGTTTTAACCCAACAGAAGAATTACCGAACAGAGTCCCAATTTGGGTTCGCCTTCCTAGAATGCCGATTGAGTGTTGTCGAGAAGATGTCTTGCAGATGATAGCCTCTATGCTGGGAAAGCCAATAGGATCATCTTCACAAACCTTAGGGAAAAAATCATGACATTTGCACGAATTTGTGTAGAAATTGACTTGAGCAGGCCTTTGCCAAATGTGGTGGAAATGTGTGCAGGCTCATACTCCTGGGTACAACAATTGGACTACGAGACCCTCCCCTTTAGATGCCGCCTCTGTCATGAGTATGGACACCTTGTGAGAAGGTGCCCAAAGGCTAAAACAGACGAACAACGACCTTCATCCCTACCTCCATCGAGTAGTGCTACGACTGCCGACAAAGGGAAGCTGGGTGGTGCTGGTGTAGGTAAGGACCCCGAGGGTTTTGTGCAGGTTAAGGCTTGGAGCAAAAGTAGAGGTCATAAGAGGTCCTTATTGGAGTGACAAGCAGAGGATTCATTTAACAAATTTGAGATATTGGATGTGCTGGGCCAATAGGAGGTCATCCTAGATTTAATCAGTGGAGAGCAGTTGGTAGGGGAGTTGGGAGCGGCAGGGAACTCTTCCATCTCTCACATTTTGCACCCAGAGGAGGCTGCCTTACCTATGAATGTGGATGGGTAGCTGGAAGTGCAAAATTTAGTTGAACCAGTTGAAGAACCGGTTCAGGATGCAGAGGTTGAGGATAACCCGAATCAGCCAGAGGGTGTGGAGAAGGAAATGAGAGGGAAGGCTCCTACTATCCTAGGCATTCTCTAGAAGGAAGGAAAAAAGGGAGGGGCAGAGAAAAGCACTAAACTGGGGTGAAAGAAGGACATGGAGAGGATAAAGATGATTGGGGAGAATTTGGTTGAATCAGGGTCGGTCAAGACCCTAGATGCCCACTTATTGCCTCCTTCGAAATGATTACAATCTCTTGGAATGTTAGGGGCTTGAAAAGCGGTCCTAGACAAAAAGCTGTTAGGGATTTAGTAAGGAATCACCGTCTTGATATTCTCTTTCTTCAAGAAACCAAGGTGTCAGTGGAGTACATGATGGGTATTGCACCTAAGCTTTAGAAACAAGGTTTATGCCAATGCGTTGGGTCCCAGGGGGTAGCGGGGGGAGTGGCTTGTCTCTGGAATCCATGTAAGGTTAAACCGATGTCTTGGATCCCTTTCAGATCTTCGTTATCAATGGTCTCTTTATGCATGGAGTCAGGAGAGTATGTTCTTCTATCTAATGTCTACGACCCCACTAATTTTCAAGGTAAGCTTCTTTTTTGGCACAATATTTAGCTGGTTCGTAAAGATTTTCCTTACTTGCCATGGAGCATGGCTGGCGATTTAAATGTAATCTTAGATCTCTCATCTTCTGTTTTGATAAGAGACAAAATCTTAGAATTCAACCTGATTGATGTCAAACCAAGTAATGGTAGGTTCACTTGGAATAATAGAAGGATGGGAGATAGCTGCATTGCTGAGCGTATTGACCATTTTATGACTACTTGTTTTTGGATGGGCAGCATGTGGTCATTAAGCTTTGAGATCTTAGATTGGAGGGGCTCAGATCACTGGCCCATCAAGCTTACCATCTCTTTCGCTCCTTGGCAACAGAGGCCGCCTTTCAAATTTTAGCTTATGTGGCTAAGAGACTAGGACCTGTTTGGTCGAGTTGCTAGCTGGTGGAGAGTAGGGCGATCTGTGACTGGGACTGCAATGTATGTGTTTGCTAAGCTCCTCCAATTTGTAAAATACCAGCTTTAATGATGGAATAAGTAGTGCTTTGGTAACATATTTCAAGAAAAGAAGGCGGCACAGTCGGAGCTGGATAATGTTACAAGATTGATAAGGGAAGAGGGATTGTTAGAGTTTTTGCTGGAGGAAGAAGCGAGGGTTGTTAAGAATTTGGAAGAATGGGAGTTGAGAGAGGAAATATTCTAGAAGCAGAAGGATAGGATTGAATGGTTACAAGAGGGGGACAGGAACACCGCTTTCTTCTTCAATTCGGTCAAAGCCCGACAACATGGTAATGCGATCACTTCTTTAGTAACGGATATGGGGGAGGTGGTCACTTCTACAAGAGATATCTATAGAGAGGCTGATCAGTATTTTAGTTTTTTCTTCGTAGAAGAGGGGCAAAGGGATGTGGCTGCAGAAGAACTGATATTAGAGGGTATTCCTTCTATTGTTTCACAGGATATGAAGGAGCAACTAATGAGACCAATAACTTTGGAAGAACTAAAGATAATTGTTTTCTTGATGAAGAAGGGAAAGGCTCCAGGTCTAGATGGCTTCTCAATTGATTTTTATCAAGAATTTTAGGAGATTATAAAAGATGATTTACTGGCAGTGGTGTAGGAATCACAGAACAACAAGCAAATGCTTCGGGCCCTGAATGCTACTTTCTTGGTGCTTATACCCAAGAGAGAGGGGGCTGATCACTTCAGTCATTTTCACCCCATCTCCCTTTGTAATGTAATTTAAAAATTATATCGAAGCTGATAGCCGAAAGGTTAAAGAAGTGTTTGACGAGGCTGATTTCTGAGGAGCAAAGCGGCTTTATGGAGGGCCGTCAGATTTTGGATGGGATTGTGGTGGCTACAGAGGCTATCCATTCCATGACCAAGTCCAGGGAGAAGGCAATGTTTATCAAACTGGACATGTCCAAGGCATATGACAGGGTGAGATGGTCCTTTTCATAGAGGGTCTTGGGTGCTTTTGGCTTTGAGGAGTGGATTAGATGGGTTATGAGCTGTGTAACTACGACTTCATTCTCTGTCCTGGTTAATGGAGAGCATTCTAATCTTTTTGGGGCCTCGCGTGGTTTGCAGCAAGGAGACCCGTTATCCCCCTACCTATTTCTTCTCCTAGTAGAGGATCTTGGTTGGCTTATTAGAAGGAATACCAGAGATAGTGTTATCCAAGGCTGGAGCTGGGGAGGTAGTCTTCCTGTTCTCTCCCACCTTCAGTTTGTGGATGATGTGGCTTTGATGGGCAGGGCTACCATAAGGGAGGCAAGTAACATTCGTAGTGGCCTAGACGCTTACTTGACTGCCTCAAGACAAGTTATTAATGAGGACAAGTCTTCTATTTATTTCTTCAATATGCCTCTGGCTATTCAGCAGAGAGTCGCTGATATCCTCCGATTTCAAATTGGAAGCTTGTCAGTTTTATATATTGGGATCCCGATCACGTTAGAAAGGCAGTCTAAGGAATCATGCCAGGTGATTCTAAATAAATTCAGCGCCAAGGTGAATCATTGGACACATAAATGGCTATCTTTTGTTGGCTGGGTCCAATTGATTCAGTCGGTGGTGTAGGCCCTTCCTCTTTACAGGTGCATGCTATAGGTGGCGCCTGATAGCTTTGTCAAGGACCTTAACTCCCTGGCTAGACAATTCTTGTGGGCTGACAACCTGTCTTTATGAAGTGGAGTCTCATCAGATGGGAGGTTGTTTGCAGCCCAAAAAGGTTTGGCAGCCTGGGGCTTAGATAGTTTGTACTTGCTGGTACGGCCTTGGCTGCCAAGTTGTACTGGAGATGGTGCATTGAACAAGACAGGGTCTAGGCCAGAATCTTGTTCCACAAGTATTTTTTTGGGGTCCCCTTGGAGGATCTCCCAAGGTACAGTTTGTCTGGGAATGGTTTGGGGATATGGGAGACTCTTAAGAAAGGAGTTGCTCTGATCAAGAGAGGTCTTTTCTGGATTTGCAAGGGGGGATGGAGGCACAATTCTGGCATGACTCTTGGGATGGCTTTCCCCCAATTGTTACTCAGTATCCCCATCTAGAGGCACTTTCACAGAGATTCTGTGAAGTCAGATGGAATAAGGTTGGCCACTTCAAAACCTTCTCTCTTCATGGCCAGTTGACGAAAGCGAGATGGAAGCGACCAGAGGAGTGGCCGGTTATGGATATGGAGATGGAATGCGCAGATCTATATGTAATCCTTGAGGGGTGCAACTTCTGCGCCCTCAGAGGAGTCGATGAACTAGCTTGGTACCCGAATCCCAAAGGGAAATATACGATTTCTTTGGCTATCAAGAATTGGTTGTGCATCAATTCATGGAGGGGAGGGAGGTTTCTTGGTGGAAAAGGGTGTGGAGCAGCTTCTCATGGCCAACGTGCAATTGTTTTACTTGGACTCTGGTCTGGAACTGTTGCTTGACTTGGGAGAACATTCGTAAGAGGGGCTTTGTTGGACCTTCGCACTGTGTTCTGTGTGGTGATGAAGAGGAGGACTCGCCACATTTATTTTTTGGATGTCCCTTCACTTGCCAATTATGGCATGCTTGGTGGGATGCGTGGAGGTGTCAGTGTGCGCATGCCTCCTCCCTTTTTGAGTTTTGTGTAAAATTGGGCAGACCGCCCTCTGCTGTTCATTTCCTGTAGGATGCCTGGTATGCTGGGCCAATTTTTTTGCTTTGGCAGGAATGGTTGGAAAGAAACCAGAGAATTTTTAATGGTGTAAATTTGGGAATTCAACAGGTTTGGAGCCAAATTATGAGAATGGTCCAAGAAACTATAGAAGCTAAGAGTGTTGTCATCTTGCCCCTGTAAAGGAAGACGCAGAGCTGGTTAACAGGTTTGGTATATCGGGTATTTCCCCTGCCTTGGCTTGCATGAGGAGAGGGGGCAGTGGCAAGCAGCAAATTCAGAGGAGTGGGCGATGGACGCCCCCTCCCGAGGGTTTCTTGAAGATAAATAGCGACGGTTCCTCTAGGGGTAATCCAGGCCCAGCCGGTATCGATGGGATTGGAAGAGACGCCTCTGAAACTGTTGTTTTCATTCTATCGGCTCATATGGGGGAGCAGACGGTTAACCAGATGGAGGGTCTTATTGTTTTGTATGCCTTGAGGCGCGCTTATGAGCTTGGCTGGAGAAGGGTGATATGTGAAGCCAACTCACAGATTGTGATTAATATGATCCTTGAGAGGAAAACTACGGATGTGAGCTGGCAACTCTCTGTAGTGATACAAAAGATATTACAGATTAGCTCGCTTATGGATTCGATGTCTTTTGCCCATGTTATGAGGGAATGGAACAAAGCTGCAGATTGTCTAGCCAAGTGGGCTTCGGAGGACTCGGAGGGTCAGAAGGTGGATGGTTGGGCGCAGCTGCCCAAGGTGGTTAGTCAGATTATGGAGAGGATTTTGAATGACGACAAGGTGGAGATGGGAATGTGAAGGTTGTTGTTAGATTTTTTTTGGTGTTCTTTTTGTATGTTTGGGGCTTCGGCCTTTTGTGGCTTTGTACTATGATTTGCTGAGATTAATAAATATTTTTACCCCTTTTTATTTTTAAAAAAAAAGTATTAGAAATTGTGTCCCATCTCTTAGAGATGAATGGATAGAGATCTGAGCTCAGCTAAGTATACATTCAATGAACTGGACTCTAACTAATACTTCTAACTATTTTTTAAGAAGTTCCTAAAAAATGTCTAAATTTGACAAAACAATAAATCTAGGGTATAAATAATTTAACTAACCTTCATAAACTAATAAAATTAATTCTAACATGAACAATCAATTACTAACATTTTCATCATACTCAACATTTTTCTCTTTAATGTAAAAAGGAGAAATGTCTATCATCTTCTTAAATCTTCTTTGAATCTATTTATGCAATCCCTTTGTAAAAATATTAGCAAATTGATCTTTACTTTTCATATAATCAATGACAATATTTATCATTGACTAAGTTTCTGAAAAAAAAATGTTTGAATTCAATATGCTTGGTTCTAGCATGGAAAACTAGATTCTTGGACAATTGTATTGCCTTGTTGTTATCACAAAAAAAATGTCTTAACTCAAATTGAGCCTCTTCGAAATCAACAATAATTATGTTCATTGATAATCCTTGAAGAAGTGTACAAAATTGACAAAACAATAAATCTACGACATAACTAAAAGAATTAACATTTCTAAATTAATAAAACACAAATAAAAGTAATTCTAACATCAATAATCAAGTGTTGACATTCGCATCATACTCAACACTACTCAAATGCATATAATCATTGTCTCCACAAATCTTTTTTTAAAAACTCATATGCATCTTCTTCAAGAATTGATCTTCTCTTCTCCCCTCTTGATGAAGTGATGTCTCTTATAAATGTTTCACACATTTCTATTTTTAAATGGGCCATCTTCCTTTCTCCTTCTATTTGTTTTGTCTTCTTGTCAATTTGTCTGTCGCACAATCATTTTATTTACTCCGTGGCCCCAATATAGAAAAATAATAATAGTGAGGATTATGGATGTTCAGCCTCGCACCCCACCTTTACCCCCCTTTTTGTAATTTTAGTGTTTTGATTGTTTGCCTAGTGTTTTTACAACTATTTTTCTTTTTATGTATGTTCCAATCTATAATATGTTTTAGAAATTATTCAAATGTAATTTTAAAAATTAATTGTAATAAATCTATACGTTTTTATTTGATTTGTAAAAGGTTTTATATACTCCTCTTTTCCTTCCTCTTTGGCTATGTTGGTCGGTTCAGATATATGCAACCATTGTCTCCACAAATCTCATTTAAAAAACTTGGATTTGTCTTCTTCAATAACTAACCTTCTCTTTTTCCCTCTTCATGAAGTGGTGCCTCTTATAAATTTATATATATATATATATATATATATATGGGCCTTCTTGCTTTCTCCTTCTATTTTGTTTACCTCCCTATCAATTTGTCTATCACACTATCCTTTTCTTTACTCATTGCCCCTAAAAGTAACAAAATAATAATAGTGAAGAGAGTGGATGGGCCGTCCCCACTTTTTTTAATTTTAATATTTTTTATAGCACAAACCCCATGTAACTTGTATCAAGTTTTTGCCACTTTTTTAAAATTAATAGAAAAAAAAAAAAAAAAAACTTTATTGCTTTGGAAAATTATTTTTAAAATTAGGTTAATTTTAAAATTTAACATATAAATTAGGTTAATCTAAGGAAATTTGAGGAAATTAGTGAGAGAATTAGGATAATTTAGAAATTTTGAAAAAAATAGTAAGGGAATTGCATTAATTTGGGAAATTTTGAGAAATTTAATAAGAGAATTGAGTTAAATTGAGAAATTTAATAAGAGAAAATTAGTAAGTGAATTAGATTAATTGGGGAAAACAAAAATTAGTAAGGGTTTAGGTCAATTTTAGAAAATTAGAAAAATTAGTAAAGGACTAAGTTAATTTAGAAAATTATCAGAAATTAGTAAAAGAATTAGGTTAATTTGGAGAAAATTAGGAAAATTAGTAAGGGAGTAAGTTAATTTGAGAATTTTTTGGGAACTTGGTAATGGAATTAGGTTAATTTAGGAAAATTTAGTAAAGCTAGTAAGGGAATTAAATTAAAATTGGGAAAATTGGAGAAATCAGTAAGTGATTAGGTTCATTTGGAAAATTTTGAAAAAAATGGTAAGGGAATACAAGTAGGACTTCCTCACAATTTAAGTTAATTTGCAAGCAAGATCACTTTTTAAAAAAATTCATCGTATTCATCCATTGCACATAAAATATTATGTTATAAAATGAACTACATTTTACATATTAACTAAAATTAAATACTAGTTTTTTATAAATTAAATAATAATTAAATATATTTGAAAAATATTGAAAATAAGTAATTTGTGTAAAAAATATATCCAAATCATATACAACAAAAAATTAAATACAATTTTTTCAAAATGTTACAAAATATATTCAAATCATATACAATTAAAAATTAAATACATGTTTTACAAAAGGCATCATTATTAATTAATGTCAAGTAATTTGTTTGCCATAAAAATGTTGGTTTTCTCCCTTTGAACGAATAATTAATAAGTTCTTCATTAGCACTTATATCAATGATAATTGTTTCTTATTTTTTATAAGGGTAAATGTATGGTTTTGATAGTTTCCCAAAACTTGGTACAACCAATTGTAAAAATAAACAATAAAGCTCATGTAATACACACATGAAATAAGTCTATTCAGTAATGGACCACATAGAAGCGGTACATACATCAGTTGAACTTCAACATAATGTCCCCTAACCAATAAAAAATTGGGGATTCTGACAACGTCTTGTATCCTGAAACACATCCAAAAAGATAAACCTAAAAGCACAAAAAAGAATAACTTAAAACAGGTCCATCCGCCAATAGACCAAGGTACAATAAGGGTAAGTGTTAGAAAATCATTAGCATAACATCCCCTAGCCATATGCTTACAAACTAATAAATATCCAATAAGTCAACGAAGGTTAAACAATTTACTGGGTTAATAAAGCCCAAAAACATCAGTTGAGAATGTAGGTTGTCTTCTAAAACTATTAACTAAAGCAACAATCAGACCACAAACAACACTCATCAAATGCAGGTTTCTCTTCTGAAACTACCTCAACAGAGGCCTTATCCAACTCAGAGACCAATGATAAACAAAGATCTCATCTCCTAATGACCATTAGCTCTATAGAATAAAATCCAAACCAAGAGACTAGCTTAAAAAATGAAGCTCTCCCCAAGATCTATGTTACTAGAAGCAAGTTTTTTAATCTTAAAGATAAATACTTAGAAAACTAAGAGTTCCTCATAAAAGATAAAAGATGGAAGAGCATATCTCTCTTCCCATAATAAACTACTAAAATAGCTAAAGATGGATACCACCATGCAAGACCACAAGGCCGCAAAGGACAAACCCATACCATCAACAAATTACTGAAACTAGATCCTAAGCCTAAACTTGAGATAGAGGCTGTGATTCCAAAATTTGAATGGAGGAGTTCCAATTGAGCTCAAAACTTCATTTTTGGGCCACATCCTAAACTAAAATGTGTCCACCTAATATTCCAATGAGGGTAAATAGCAGACTTACAAAGGGAAGATCTTTGCCATAAAACATAGGGACCCTACCCCACTGACTGAAACTAAAGCCGTATGTTGAAATTGATCTACCCCCAAATGACCTCTCCATGCATGAAAATAGACTCTCTCCCTTCCTTAGAGGTAGGGGAGACTACTCCAACCAAAATTGAGAAAGAGCCAAAAAATGGCTTGATCCAAACAACTCAAGATCTATCATGAATCCACCTCCTCAAAGCATTGCATCCTAAAACTAGAGGCACAAACCAACAGTGAAGCATGATCCCTAACCTAGATTAAGAAGATCAGAATTTAAACTCCACAAAGAGCATATGACAATCACTTCTACCATGGCATAATGACATAAAATTTGAGGCATTTTGTTCTCTTTGTCATTAACAGACTCTATGTATTGACAATTACGAGAATTTTGGCAACCATTTGTATTATTAATGAAACCCATTGTATTTTTAAATGTATTGGGATGACCATCAATGTATATATGCTTGTGTAACTTTTAGGTATATTGTAGGTTATAACAAATTCTCTGTTTGATAGATTTTGCATTTAAACACATATCATATACATACATATTAAATTTTACCCTAACCAAGAAATTCCAACCTTTGGAGTTATACATTGGCTCATTAAAAAGTGATATTGGAATACCTGATTGAAGTGAAGTAGGTGTCCCAACATTGATTGCAGACAAAGTGAAGAGGCCAATACTTGCATCTAGGATAGTTGACATATATATCATTTAACTTTGCCCCCAAAATGTAAATACCTCATAAGTGGTTGGTACTAGTTTCTCCATTAGTCGTGTCTCATAATATCTCCAATTAGAGAACTTGGAGTTATTTATCTCAAAGCATATCAGGGAGTTCTAGATCACCTTAGGACTTTTCATCATAATTGTTAATATTAGCCCTCCCCTTATTTTTAAACAATTTAATCAAAATTGATGACATCCGACTACTTTATCCAATTTAATTGCGTTGAAACTCTTATTCAAATCATTTTTCCCTTGCCCTTATCACCATATATATTATAGTTATCATCAAATTCCATTGTATCAAATAATAATGGTGAGACATAAAAAGTTGATTTTTCTAAGATCAACATATCTAAAACACAAAAATATATAAATTGAATTTGAAACAAAGTAATAGAATATATATATATAAAGATATAAAGTTGATTTTTTGAGATCAACATATCTAAAACACAAAAATATATAAATTGAAATTGAAACTAATTAATAGAATATATATATGTATGCAAAACTATATTTTAAGTAAAAAAATTACAATACTTTAAAAACATCAAAAAATTTAATGAATATTAATAAAAATGGAAAAAATAACTAATTATTTTACACTCTAAAAATATTTAACTATTAAAAAATAATAAATAAACTTACATATTTCTTCATCAAAAATGTTACATCGCTCATTTTCCCTTCTCTCTCACTTTTTCTCCTCTTCCTCCCTTTGAAAAAATATTAGATCATGATTGTCTTCTATGTGACTCTTAATGATAACTTTCTTGAGGAGTAGTTAAATCATTAAAGTTGATTCTACTACCACTTGCTACAACACGATAACTTTAGATTATTTTTTATAGAAAAATAATATCCACTACCACATTCAAATAAAAATAATATTAAAATTAACATATATAATTGCATTTTTCCAACTTTGACGAATCTTAAAGATTAAAAAAATATCTTGTCTAACTTTTTTTTAATTCAATCTAACTTTTTTTAACTCAACCCTTATTAATTGTCTTTTGTTTTATTTTTATAAATAATTTAAGGTTGGAGAGTCCCTCACCCATTTATTAAAAGTGAAAATACAACCACCAAACCACAACCAAAAAAAAAAAAAAAAACCAAACCAACCATCCTAAAAGATGAGCCAACCAAAAACAAACCCAATAATGCCAAACCAAAAACTAAACCACCCAATTCCAACCTACAACCCACCACCCTCATTCACCACTAGGGAGCCACCACCGAAACCACCACTTCCACCCTTCTCCAGCACCTAGCCAGTGATCGTCGCTTCATCCCCCGATAACCCTTGCCACCCAACCGGCCCAACACCGCCACCAGACTCCGCCCATCCAAGCGACCAACATTCATCATCGCCTTACCGTTTCAAACCGAAAGTTCCTCCCAACCCTGGTGCCATCGTGACACTTTCCAATATTAGCAGTAACCTGCTCATCGACCCAAGATTTCAGAGATGGTTTTGCATGAATTCAAGATGCTCCATCAGGTTGTAAAACCTATCCTCTACGTCCCTAAAAACTTGCAGGGGAGCAAGCCCTTGACCCTCCTGTGTATTGAAAATTAGGGAACATTGCTCTCCGAGTGTGAATTCTTCTACCACAATTTCCAGTCCCATATTGAATCCCAGGCATATAATCCTAACTAAAGTTAGTATAAACTCTTTGTCCTTCGACACCATGAGAAAATTACCCACAAAGGCTAAAGCAATCAGTGAATTCACCTTCACCCTACAGCTGGTCTCTAGGAACACCAACCCTGTGATCTCCTTAATTACTTGCAAGAAGCTCCCAAACTGGACAATGAACACCTTCAGACGGTCATCCGTCACCTTCCCCTCAAAATACATCTTCCTCTTAGTTGCCTTTACACATAAAATAGGCTCGCTTAATGCCACCTGCAGAATTAATTCCATCCTTGTATTCTCTTCCACCCCACAAACACAATAAGCACTTCCTAATGCGAATGACAAAACCTCCCATTGCAAGCGTAAATAAATGCCAATTTCCACTTCTCAATCGTGCAATGTGGGAGAGTAGACGTTACATCCCAAACGTGGGAAGTGAGACTTGCCACACCAATGATTGTAGTTGTCCAAATCTTTCCATGATGCACATGGCCTTCGAAAATGAACCCAAGCTATGCAAAGGGAAAAGACCCTTCACGGAAGCAATGATTAGCTTCCCAAGCTCTAAAATCATCTAGAATATCTCAGGGTCAGTTAAGAATATTATCAATATTCCATGAAAATGTCATCTTTTTATTCTTCAAACCCTGAATAACAATCATCCAGTCTCCCTCAATCACCAACCAATTAATACCGCATTGACCATTACATCCAATTCCAAAACCAGGGTATGTGCTTCTATTTCATTATTGTTCACATCAACAATTTTCATCGAAGTAGCTCTAATTAATGATTTAGAACAATCGCATACAACACATCTTATCCCTAATGCACTTGGATTTCCCGTTGCAGCCCCATCAAAGTTTAATTTGAACATCCCTAGAAGGGAAGGCAACTACTTCATTTTCCCAGCATGTCTCATTGCCCTTGAGCACATGATCGACCCATTAACAAGGAAGAGATTGTATTTTGTTAATTTAAGTGTGTAATGTATTAAGAAAATATTTTAAGTGAGATTATGAGAACCATGTAATTCTACTAAAATAGATAGATAAGATGTAAAGCTAATTTCCAATGTCAAGGATTGCTTCATATCCATGCATGTCTTCCCTACAAGACGTTAAAATTTTTGGTTTCTCTTACCTCCACCATCAAATAGATATGGTTGGTTGCTATCTATCAGAGGTTAGATCATGAGAATGGATGTGGGGAGTTATCACTTTATTAGTTCCCTCTCTTTCACATCATGTAGTTTGTTGGGGCTCAGATCCTACTCATCAAGTGGTGTGGACCTTATTTGAATTTAATGGCCATTCTCTCAGTATTACTAACATTTATACATCCAACAAAGTTGTTGAAAGGATAATGTTTTGGCATTATTTGGTTGACTCCTTCATGGATGCCAACTAGATCCTATATGGTGATTTCAATATGATTGAGTGTCAAGAAGATAAGGAAGGGTTACTCCCAATACAGTGGTGCGTCGGTGAATGAGAGGCATAATTTTACATGAGAAACAAACTCACACTCTTCGACACTGATCACCATTGTTGTAATCCAAACATCTCACCATGGTTTACATGGTCCAATCTCCAACAAGGATGTGACTGGGTCACAAAGAGGCTTGATAGAGTTATGCTAGTCAAGCAAAATTTATTTTCCTTTGTTGACAATTTTTATTACAATGGATGTTTTGCTTTCTTACCACCTTCCCATCAAGTTTGAGTTTAAATGGATTTCCCCTCCCTCCAAAGATTCCCAAGATGCAATTTTATATTAATACTACTCATTTGTATCATGCTTGGAACAAGAATCACATTGTTAGAATCTATAACATAGCCCCTAGGCCTCCTGGAACTTCTGGATGGATAGAGTGGTGGGAAAATGACATTAATCAAATAGTTGTCTTTCTTCACATCTATGGTAGACAAGAAATTGTTTTCCATCATAATGGCCATAAGGCTTCACATTGTGTATTTGTTAGAGTTTCACATGAGTTGGAGCTTTTTCCTTTCAATGAGGACATTCAAAAGTAAACATCTATTTCAACGCAAAAACTCAAAGTGGAGGAGCAATATCAAGCTAGGGGAGCTCATATTCAAGCATGAATGTACTAGTTAAAAATTGGAGAGAGAGCTTCTAAATAGTTCTTCGCTCTCCTTCGATCCAAGTAAGCAGTTAATCGTGTCAAAGTTTTCAAATAAGTTGGATTTCACCTTACACACCTTCTTGATATATATATATATATATATATATATATATATATATATATATATATATATATCAAGAAGGTGTGTAAGGTGAAATCCAACTTATTTGAAAACTTTGACACGATTAACTGCTTACTTGGATCGAAGGAGAGCGAAGAACTATTTAGAAGCTCTCTCTCCAAATATATATATATATATATATATATATATATACGATTAACTGCTTACTTGGATCGAAGGAGAGCGAAGAACTATTTAGAAGCTCTCTCTCCAAATATATATATATATATATAATCATTACCACTATGTGTTTTCCACTCAACCCTCATCTCTAGAACGAGAGCATGCTCTTTTCATATGCCTCCAAATGGTACCTTACAAACTCACTAAAGCACAAAGGGTGGCATGTGATGTACTTCTATCCATTGAGGAGCTTCAGAAGGTGGTTATGCAAATGATTTTTGACAAATCTCTTGGTATAAATGGGTTTCCTTATGAGTTCTACCAATAATTATGGGATATAGTGGGTCTATATTTTCATATAGTCTACTTGGAAGCTAATCGAACCAACTTTTTTAGAAAACTTATCAGTGAAGATAACATCAAATTCATTCCCGAATCTAGGGATTTAGATCTTATTACCAATTGGTGTCCAAGAACCTTTCTTATTGTCTCATACAAAAACATTTTTAAAGCTTTTGCATTTAGGGTTAGTTATTTTTTACCCCTCATAATTTGCCCCAAGCAAACTAGTTTTGTGCGCAATAGATATATCATTGACAACATAATTGTTGTTTGTGAGGGAATGAAATGGACCCAAAAATCTCAATAGAAAGCCTTGTTTATCAATATTGACTTTGAAACATCTTACAATAGATTTGAATGGTCTTTAATCTTAGTTATGCCTAAATCTTGTCTTTGGTTCTAGGTTTGACAATGTTGTAAAAATGTTGTTTTGGGATGTGGAAATCTGTATCACCATCAATGGTGTCCAATCTAAATAGTTTTTCCCTTTCGATATATTTGTCAAGGGTGCCCTCTATCCCCTTCTCTTTATGTTTTGGCTACAAGGTGACTCAAATATCTTCTAGTCAAATACTCCTCGTTAGTTATGGTTGAAAACAACTCTCTTCCCAATACTCACAAGCCAATGGTTAATGGACACTTTGGTTGATGACTTCTTTCTCATCTTAGTTGAAGAGGAGACTTTTATTTCCAGTGCCATGGAATGTCTAGATACTTTTTGTATAGCTTTTAGGTCATCCATTCAATGGAAGAAGACCCAATGCTATAATAGGTCTATTTTTTCCTTACCTAACTAGGTT